>JADMNL010000024.1:239997500-241227500 GCA_016271365.2 Neoceratodus forsteri | reverse complement strand
TCACAGTTAGTAATGCTGCACCTGTTGCCCCCTGTTCCTGTTTCCACAGTCAGGGCTGCTGTACTGTGCTAATCCCTAGAGTGCCAGGGTGACTGCATCCACAGCTGGGGATGCTGTACCCTGCTGCTCTAGCCACCAGTGGTGGGGCATTTGCTGCACTCACTACCCACTTCCATTGCACCAAATGGTCAGGGCTGCTGCACCACATGTACCACATCGCACAGTCAGAGCTGATGTACCCTGATTCCCCATGTGTCCTGCTCCACAGTTGAGGCTTCTGCACATGCTGTCTTCTATCCCCTGTCACCACAGACAGGGCTGCTGCACCCTTCTCCTTTCTACATAGTTGGGGTTACTGTGACCTGCTATGCCCTAGAGCACCATGTCTCTGCAGTTATGGCTGCTGCACCATGCTGCCACTTGCCACAAGAATCAGGGCATTTTCTGCATCCTGTTGCATGCCTCCACAGTTGAGGCAGTTGTACCCTGCAGATCCTTTGCTACACCCTGCTGAGACAGGAACAGGGCGCAATATGTGCAGTGTCCCTGACTTTGAGGGTGAGAGAGAGAGGGTAGCAGGCTGCAGCAACCCCAACTGTTTGGGAAGGGTGCAGCACAAGAGTAAGAACATTTGCTGCACCCTCTCCCCTGCCTGTGGAGGCAAGGGGCTCTGTGGTGCAGCAGGGCACAATGATGGCAGGGGACAAAGGACACCATGGTGCAGAAGCCTTGACTGTGTGGCTGGACACAGGTTGGCATCAGAGTACAGGAGCCCTGACAATAGCACAAGGTGCACATTGTGTAGCAACCCAGCCCATTTGGGGCAATGGACATGCATAGCAGGGTTCAGCAGCCCCAACTGTGGATGCAGGTGGCATGAGATTCTAGGGTGTAGCACAGCACAGCAGCCCTGACTATGGAGATAGGAACAGGGGACAACAGGGTGCCATTGCCTTGGCTGTGGGGGTGGGGACAGA
Organism: Neoceratodus forsteri; assembly: GCA_016271365.2. Classification (NCBI taxonomy): domain Eukaryota; kingdom Metazoa; phylum Chordata; order Ceratodontiformes; family Ceratodontidae; genus Neoceratodus; species Neoceratodus forsteri. Next base: position 241,226,523 of record JADMNL010000024.1, on the reverse strand, counting down.
GGGCAGCAGGGTGCAGCAGCCCTGAATGTTCAGGCAGGACATATGGGTGGCTTCGGGATACAGCAGCCCAAACAGTGGGACAAGTGCAGCAGCCATGCCTGTTTGGGATAAGGGATGTGGGCAGCAGGTTGTAGCAAAGGATCTGACTCTGGTGGCAGGGAGACAGCAGGGTGCAACTGCCTCAATTGTGGAGGCATGCAACAGAGTGCAGCAAATGCCCTGAATTTTGTGGCCAGTGGCAGCAAGGTACAGCAGCCCAAACTGCAGCAACAAGGGGCTCTAGAGCACAGCAGGCCATAGCACCCCCAACTGTGTAGAAATGAGCAGGGTGCAGCAGCCCTCTCTCTGGTGACAGGGGATAGAGGACATCATAATGCAAAAGTCTTGACTGTGCTGCAGAACACAGGGCTTTGGGGTACAGCAGCCCTGACTGTGAGCTGGAGTACAGTTGGTGCAGGAGCCTTGCCTATTTGGGGCAATGGAAGTGGGTAGCAGGGTGTAGTAAAAGCCCCACCTCTGGTGGCTAGGGCAGCATGGTACAGCAGCCCTAGCTGTGGAGACAGGGAACATGGCACTCTGGGGCTTAGCACAGCAGCCCTGTCTGTGAAGCAGGAACAGGGGGCAACAGGTGCAGCTTCCCTACCTGTGAGTGTGATGGAGAGAGGGTATCAGAGTGCAGCAACACCAACTGTTTGGGAAGGTGCAGCAGGACTGATTCTTTAGTCAGGGGATGGAGGCAGCAGGGTGCACAATCCCTGACTGTGTGAGAGAAGACAGTGGGCAGCAGGGTGCAGCAGCCTTGAATGTGGAGCAGAAGGCAGGGGGCTTGTGGGGTAGGGACAAGTGGCAGTAGACTGCAGCTGCCTTCGCAGTGGGGCAGAGACACGGTGCATCGGGATGCCACATAGTGTTTCTAGTTATACACATATACCCATACATGATGTATTTTCACACAGAAACCACCAAAGAACTGAAATTTGTGAGTTCAGACAGGTGTCTGTCACACTCTGCTACAGTGTTTCAAGCACATGTACTGTTTGTCAATCTGACATGAAAAAAAAATGTTCTTACTTTAATGTATTTATGAAGGCTACATCAAAGACAGACTGTTTCTGCGAATAAACAAAATGTAGATTTGTTTTATAGTGATTTAATAGTCCAGTGTTATTAGTTAGAAAAAAAATCAGAGTTTTGATTAGAAGAGCTGTGACAGACAAGCTGATTTCTCACAGAGAAAGATTTCCACTTCTTCAGTTCAACATTTAAACTGAAATTATCAGCTTTTTACAAGAAGAAAATGATACATTTTAAGCTGATCTATCTAAACACAAGCCAGAGACTGGGTTTGTAAGCAATTTGGAGAGCTCATCAAACCATTAACTCTACAAACTACTACTCTGATTGGGAATCTGAAACAGCAAGTTACTCCAAAATGATGTCATCGCACTCTGTAAGTTTGACTGAGAGACAAAAATAACTCCACTGTTTTCAGCCACTGTAGAGCAAGTTAACAAATGATGATTAAAAGAAAACCACAAAACCAAACAGCATGAAATTTTCAGGAAACACTAATCATGACACAGGGACTTGAATTTCAGTTTTTCAAGCTTTTATAAAAAATATGTAAAAACCGTTGCACATGATCTTTAAGTAGCTCAGTAAATCACAGGCAGAGCAGTACCACAGCATCACCAGAAAAAATGTCGAACAAGCTGTTCTCACACTGGACATTCACAAGTGCTACACAATTGGTCACTCAGCATGAGACAAGCTAGTTGGCGGTAACAGTTACCTTCAAAGTGACAAAAAGACAATTTAAACCAAACACCAAAAACAGTAAATATAAAATAAAACATGGAGAAGTGTGGTTCTCTGAGGATTTTATGCACCCCACAGTGTGTGATGCCCATATAAACCCTTTGGTATAGGGCATCACACACCTCAGGGTTGCATAGAATCCCCATTAACCACACTTCTCCATGCATTGTTCTATATATATCCAAGTTTAAAAACAAACCTTTTGCAAAATGTTAATTTGATTATATTTATTCTTGAAAAATTATGCTGTTAATTTATTTTGACACATATCGATCCATAATAATGTAATGAGTCTCTGACATCACAGAGACACCTTATAAAATGCAATAAGCAAAAAATTCCTGTAGCTTAGGTTTCTGATACTTAACATCCTTTCATATACTATTACCTATGAACCATATCCCATGAAGGCTGTGCATCCCAAAAAGCATGTGGTCAAATAAATTAATTTTGGGTGACTATTTTCACAGTATTGTTCTAAAAACTTCCAATTTTCAATGCAGTATTCATTACTGGAGGATTTTATCTAACACCCGTTGCAAATTCTTCCTTGTGAATTTTATTCATTTATTTTCATGGCACTGATGTATGACTGCAGTAGTTTTCCTTTTGCAGTTTTGATGTGGAACCCTTATGAACTTATTATGAAAATAAGGGGCTCTATTCTTGAAGAGGGCTTCAATTGGTACAAGCTGTGACAAACAGCAGCTTGTGCTGAAGCCCAGTGCACCAGGGACCCTGCACCAAGTTCTAGTACAGGAGGTGTCCCGGTGCCTAAGTCCCGACACCTACAGCAATCACACTCATGCGCCAAACACACGGTGCACCAGAGGGGTTTGCCACAGGCTCCCTGTGGCTGGGGCAAGGACTGCCCCTGTTCACCAGCACTGGCCTCACCCATACTGCTGTATTCCCCACTGTCCTAGTGGTTGAGCGTCCCCCCACCAGAACTCCAATCATGCTGGCATTGACCTAACACCTAACCCCCCCACAACCCTACTGTGGCCCCCTTCCTGAACTCTGATAATGTGGTATGTAAATATAGATATAACACCTGCATCCCTGGTGGTATAGTGGCCCCCTCACCCTCCCCATCCCAGTTGGTTGTGACCACCACCCCCCAACCCAGCTCAGAGCCAGCAACAAGCACAACCAACCTAACGTGTTCATGGCTGGCCACTGACTGAACTGTCATTTTGAGTATTATAATGTGTACACTCGTGTACACATTACAATACCACCAGGGATGTGGGTGTTATATCTATTGTCGCACAGATCATATTGTGTATGCAGCTTCCTGTACCAAGTGTAACAGTTTTTATGTGGGAAAGATGAAATGAAACTTCAAGTTCAGGATAGCTGAACCTGAACACCTTAGCAGTATAAACTGAGGAGATGAAAGAATGCTTTGGCATTACATGTTAGCCAAAAATGCAGAGAACGTGCTTTTAAATGTCAAGGCTTGGAAAAAGTAGTGAATAGTGTGTGGGGGGTGACTGGGACAATAAATTATTACAGAGAGAAAGCCGCTGGTAGTACATTTTAAGAGCTAATGCCAGTACAGGCCTCAATGAAAAATTCAGCCTTGTGCCTTTCCTTAAATGTAGACGATAGAAATTCAGGAATAAAAAATATGCAGTAGGATTTTAAAATAATGGTTGAAGTGCAATGATATATATACATATCTATCTATCTATCTATCTATCTATCTATCTATCTATCTATCTATCTATCTTATATGACAGTTTTCAGTATGTGATTCATGTATTTAAATTATGTTTCATTGCTTTTTAACTTAATTTGTGTATATGGGGGATTTAGGATTATTGTATATTTTGTATATAATGAATGTGCATGGATTATATGTTTTTTAGGAAACAGTTTTTCATAAGTGTCCCATTTGAGTTAGTACTGATGAACTCATTACACACAATGTTGAATGCTTTTCTCATTTGTGATTGGTGGATTTTAAGTCTACATGTGACCCTTATTGGGGCATATAAGGCAACTCTTTGTTACTCACTTTACACCTTGATAAAGCATCCTGAGAGATGTGAAATGGTCATTGGTGGATTTGGATTTGTAATGCCGCTTTCAAACTTTTTTGTCATAAAAAAAAAAATATTTTTTAGCATGACTAACATGTAGTCTAGTATCAGTGCTTGCTGTCATGCCCTGATTTTTCTCATAGTGTTATATCTATATTTACATTATTGCATGATCATGGTTTGGGTGGAGGGCCACACCAGGGTTGTGGGGGTTTATGTGTTAGGTTGATGCCAGCACAATTGAAGTTCAGAGAGGGGGGCCGCTACTCCCCCAGGGTGGGAAGCATTGTTTAGGACATACATGTGGGCACTGTGGGTGTCGCAGGCAGAGGCACATTGCCGCTTACAGGGCAACTCTCCCAGTGGGGAGGTATCTAAGTACCTTAGACTAGCAATGGCTGGTCTTAGAGTACTTGGTAATTCTCCCACTGGGAGAGTTTCATGAATACCATTATCGGGGATGTGGCCACCTGTGCCTGCCACATTCTCCCTTGCTCCAGGTCACAGCCCATTTTTGGGTACGTGGGTGGCACAAGCCCCATTTGGGGCAGGCAGCCTGTGTTTGATGCAGGCTGACTTTGAGAATAGCTCAGAGGGCTGTTTCGGGTGCAAGGTGCCACTTGCACCATATATGTTTGGTGCAGGCTCCATGCCCCATTGCCAGGGCTTTGAGAATAGGACCCAAGATCTCTGGGGCAGATTCCAGAATGAATGGCATAACTCGCAGGCAGCTGCAGGTTATGCTATTCACAGCTATGTGGAGACCCTGATCTGCATTCCTAGAGTGACTGGGTCCTGGCACTTGCGCCATGTGGCTTACACTATGCAGGAGGTACATGCCACAGGCATGGCATAGAAGTCCCACATTGCACAAGTAGCAGCCATCTACCAGTGGCCCCCCCAAAGCCCCCCACCCCAGAACACCATGGTACATACCAGGGGGCATGGGGGCAGGACAGGAGGCACAGGTGTCCTGGGGGGTGCACTGGAGAATGAACCCCTGGAGTCCCTGAGAATTAGGGGGTGGGGGCAGGGTTATGCCTGTGGGGGCATGGGGAACACATCGGTGCCATTGTCAAGGTGCCAAGTGGTGGGCAGCCAACAGATAGCACCGTTGGATGCCACTTAGAGCAGCTCCAGGCTGTTCTATAAGTTAATTGCCACACTGTACTAATACAGACATACAGTACAAGCACACATAATGTTGTTGTAATTCATAGTCTTTACTTCAGTCCTACACTTGACTGTCTTACTTTTAAAAGATTATATAGCATATGCTCCAATGTTCAGACATTTGGAGCCATTGCAAGATGTAATTCTTAACTTTGCTGTCTTCAATATGTTCAGACATTGTCAAACATTTTCAGTTACTAGAAACACTGGCAGTATAGCCTAGAGGTTAGAGGAACGAGGTGTGAACTGACTTGATACATCCAGCAGACCAGACCTGAGTTTGATTCTCCCAACCTCCACTTGCATACTGTGTGACTCTGAGCAAGTCACTTAATCGCCCAGTGCTCTGTGGTCACCCCAGAAAACAGGCACTTGTGCCTAGTGGGCTTTTACCTGGTTATCAAAGACTAAAATAAAAAAAATAAAATAAAAGTGCACTGAGGTGGTAGGCTACAATACCTGATGCCTCATTAACTTAATCATTTCTTCATGAGTAACAATGTCAGCTAGGAAAGCCTGTCATATGCTTGCAAGTATCTTGTGATTGACTGATTCAAAAGGGTTAATAGAATCATAGAACTGTGACAGCAGAAAGGGACCCCTTTGTCCCATCAAATCTGCCCCTTACCCCCATACTTGCCAGCAGATGTTTAAAATGTAATCACTGAGTGTAAATTAATGTAAGAAGTATATGAATTTTTACATTTTGATCTATATATTATTTTATATATTTTAATATTTAATATTTCAACATACCGCTTCTAGGTTATGGGGCTACATGGACAGTAAGCTGAAAGTTTGTTTACAGGTGCAACCAGGGAGCACAAGGAAGTTAAGTTACTTGCCCAGGGTCACACAGTATGCAAGTGGGGACTGTATCTGCCAAAAATGACCACATCGATTTTAAGATTGTCAAAAATTCTCAAAATTCACCAACTAAAGTTCAGAAAAAACACTGCTGATAGCACCAGTAAAATAATCAAAATACTTATTAAAAAAAATATTACCTGCACTAGTAAAAAAGTGTTAAGATGGAATTCAAGTTAAAACACAGGCACAGCACAAAAAGGTTAACTACCCAATTGTGAGCACATAATGTATTCGAACAATTATTGTAAGTCCTATCTGTTGGGCTCATAAATATATTTTATATGTTTTTAGTATCAGACCATGTTTGAAAAATTGTTCATTTGAAGCACTTGACCACAAACACTTATTTTAATTATTTCAAACAAGTAATGCAAAAAAAGGGGATGGATATATTTATTTACCCTCTTCTTAAAAGCCTGCTGATATATTCTTTAGATCTTCTTTTAATGCATTTTTTTCTTGTAATCAGAATTTTACTTTTTTACTTGCTTACTTCTTACTAACATACTAAAATGCCAGCAGAATAAACCTAACGGTCTTTCGCTTCTGCTCGTTTGGTCAGCCCCCACCCTGGGAGTTGACCTTGCTGCCCCTCTCGCCTTCTCTGGTTTCTCCCTTTCCAGTTCCGGATATTCTCATTGCATTGGATTTTGCTTCCAGACCCCTTCCCCTGTACCTGTCCCACCTCTCTTGAACCCTCCACCGCCTCTGCCTCAACCAGCCCCTAGGCAGTGCATTCCATGGCTCCACCACCCTCCCAGTGAAATAGCACCTCCTCCTTTCTCCCCTGAATCTTCCCCCCTCCAGCTTCCACCCATGCCCTCTAGTGGTCCCCTCCTCCTTCCTTCAAAGCACCCTGACTGTTCCTCCACTATTTACCCCCTTCATGTACCTGAAGACCTCTATCATGTCCCCCCGGTCCCTTCTCTCTTCCAATGTGTACATATTTAGCTCTTCGAGCCTCTCCTCATAGGTCCTGTCCCCCAAGCCCCAAATCATTTTGGTTACCCTCCTCTAGACCCTCTCCAGGAATTTAATGTCCCTCTTTAAGTGTGGCCTCCAAAACTACATGCAGCACTCGAGGTGCGGCCTCACCAAGCAGTTATACAAAGGGAGTGTCACTTCCCTCCTTCTGGAGGTGATCCTCCTAGCGATGCATCCCAGCATCCTGTTGGCCTTGGCTGCTGCCCTCCTACAAGTCTCCGAGTTTTTCATCTTGACAACCACCACCACCCCCAGGTCCCTCTCATCCATCGAGACTTGTAGCATTTCCCCCCCCCAGGGTGTACACTTGGCCCGGGTTTCTGGCCCCCAGGTGCAGTACCTTGCATTTCCCTGCATTGAACCTCAGCTTTCACTTTCTAGACCATCTTTCCAGAGCCTCCAAGTCCCCCTGTAGGGCCACCCTCCCCTCCTCCCCATCCACCACTGCCCCAGTTTTGAGTCATCCGCAAAGAGACTCATCTCACTCCTGATACCTGTCCTTATGTCAGAGATGTAGGCGTTGAACAGGAGGGGCCTAAGGACTGATCCCTGTGGGACCCCGCTGATGGCCCTCCTTGGGGATGAGACTATCCCACCAACTACGACCCTCTGGGTCTGGTCCTGGAGCCATTGCCTATCCATCTGATCATCTGGTTCCCCACCCCCATTCCTCCCAGCTTATCCAACAGGCCCACGTGAGGAACAGAGTCAAATGCCTTGCTGAAGTCTAGAAAGAGGACGTCCACTGGTCTACCCAGGTCCAAGACACTTGTCACCCAGTCATAGAACTCCACAAGGTTTGTCTGACATGATTTCCCTGGGATGAATCCATGCTGTCTATCATCCAGGCACCCTGACTTTTCCAGATCCCCCCAGCCTCTCCTTGACAATGCCCTCCATCACCTTGCCCACCACCGATATCAGGCTGACAGGCCTGTAGTTCCCTGCCACCTCCCTTAATCCCCCCCTTTTGGATAGGTACTATAAGCGCAACCTTCCAGTCCTGGGGCACCCACCCTGTCCTCAGAGAGATGGTGAAAAGCTCCACCAGGGGTTTCGCCAGGACATCCGCAAGGTCCTTCAGCACTCTGGGATGTAATTTATCTGGTCCTGGTGCTTTCTCCGTCTTAAGGGACCTGAGAGCTTCCCTCACTCTCTCTGCTGTGATTTCCACTTCCACTACCTTTTCTCCCTGCTTAGCCTTCCCCACTCCTGTCAGTGATGCCTCCCCCGCTCCCCAGACCCACCAATCAGTAAGGGTCCCCCCTCCTCAGTATCACTGTCTCCTCCCATGTATGATGCAGCACCCCCATTTTCCTTGGTGAAAACTGAGGTGAAGTACTCATTTAGTACCTTAGCCTGCTCCCCCGGGTCTTGTGCCCATCTCTCCCCTGTTTTAATCCTGCTAATCTTCCCCTTCATCCTTCGTTTTTCCCCAATGTATCTAAAGAACTCCTTGTTCCCTCTTCTAATTTCCCTGGCCAGGTTCTGCTCCTTCCTTGCCTTAGCCACCCTCACCACCCTAGTGGCCCTTCTAGCCATCAGCTCATACTCCCCTCGATCCCTTTCACTCCTTCAGCACTTGAATTGCCTATAGGCTACCTTCTTTCCCCGTACCACCTCCTGGACCTCCCTGGTCCAGCAGCAGGGTTTTCGCGCCGTACCGCATTTTCGTCTTACTCTTGCACAGGTGCTGGTAGCATCCTGCATCCCTCTCCTGATGATTTCCCACCTACTATCAACGTCCATGTCTGACCCAATCCCATCCAAATGCTCCTTAAGGATCCTTCCCATTTCCTTAAAATCCACCCCCTGAAGTCAGTTACCTCTGTCTTTGTGCAGCCTTCTACCGCTCCTAGGTCCAGGCAGAACCAGACCGTGGCATGGTCACTCCCCGCCAACTGGTCCCTTACCTCCAGGCCCCCAATCTGGTCACTGTCTGCCAGGACCACATCCAGTACTCGCACCTCCCTGGTCGGTTCCCCCACCTGCTGAGTTAGGAACGCATCTTGAAAGACATCCAACAACCTCTGTTCCCTGGCCACCGAGGATGTCATAGTCTCCCAGTCTGTTCCTGGCATGTTTAAGTCCCCCAACACCACCACCCTTCCCCTGCCCAGTCTGCAGTGTCTCCCAACATCTGCCACCAGACTCTCCTCCAGCTCCTCCACCAGTGCAGGGGGTTTATACACTGCTCCTATTTGTACTCTCTTGCCCCCCCTTGTTATCAAGGTGACCCAAATTGCCTCCACAGTTCCCTCCGCCTCATCTACTTCCCCTATGCCAATGCAGTTTTTGACTATCATTGCTACCCTTCCTTCCCTTCCCTCCCCCCTGTCCTTCCTGAACATAGTGTAACCCTCCAGTTTCAGGTCCCAGTCATGTCCTGTGGTGGCCCAGGTCTCAGTGACTGCTGCCACATCCACTGCTCCCTCAGTTAGCATCGCCTGGAGCTCAGGCATTTTACTGGCCCAAGCTCCTGGCATTTAGCAGGGCTACCTTCTACTCTTTCCCTATACTTCCATTTCCCCTGCTTGTGTTCCCATGGGGATTCTGTTTTCCCCTGGTCTGAACTTTACCAGTCGGCCTTTTCCCGCATTCCTCCAGCTCCCCGGGGGTGGGTGGAGACAGAGTCCCTCCTTTATCAGCACCCCCTTGACAGCCTTTTCTCCCATCCCTCCCCCTTCACAAGTTTAAACCCCACTTTTCACCAATGAACCCCTCTATTTTCAACTTAAGGATTCTCCTCTCCTCCAAATTGAGATGGAGCCTATCTCTAGCATACAGCTCCTTATCCTCCCAGGTCTACCCCAATCCCCCATCAACCCATACCCTCTGGTCTCACACCACTCCCTGAGCCACTGGTTTATCTCCCTAATCTTCCTTTTGTGTTCCCCACTAGCCCTTGGCACCGGCAGGATTTCTGAGAAGGAAACTGTGCATCCTATGTCATGACAGACCCTGGCAAGCTCCCTGAATCTTGTCTGTATCTCTAGCTCACTATTTTCCTATATGTAATTTGTACCCAGGTGGGCCAGTATGTCCGGGGAACCCCCACAATCCTTTGCCAGCTGATATACCTCATGCTTGGCCCTATGCACCGTTAGTCCAGGGCAGCATTTTGTTCTAACTGGCTAGGCTTCTCCCTCTCTATCCCATTTGATACCCCTGATCATAGAATCCCCCAACAGCAGCACTCTGACTGCTCCTTTTCCTCCATTTCCCCCCTTTCCATGTCCCTCATCCTTTCTACCGCCCTCCACCCAGCCGGCTCCTTGTTCCTCCCCTATCTGGGTGCATGCCACCCCTCCTTATTTACCCTGGCCACCCCTCCCTCTGATCCTATGCCTCCTCCTCCTGAGTTTCCTTCTGTACCCGCTAACCCCTCACTACTCATGACTGGTCCTTCTGCCCCATCTGCTAAACTAGCCAGGCTTGTCCTCCCTTCCTTCCTTCCTGTCTCTGTTTAGTCCCTCCTTGCTTGTCGTGCTCCCCTGGCCTAAACCCTCAGCTCCCTTTACTGTATCCTCCTTGTACTTCTGGTCCTTCTCCTTGCCCTTTCCTCCCAACTGGTCCTTCTCTTGCACTTTCCTCCTCTTCCCCTGCCTCTTCCTGCTCTGATTCACTGCCCCCATTTTCCTGCATTCCAGGTTCCCTGTTCCTCCTGCTATCTGGCCCCCACCTCCTGCCCCCATTTCCTTTCCATCTCTAACCACTCCTGTCATGGCTACATCACTCCCCTCATCCTCAAGCAGAAGAAGAGAATTGAAGCGGTTACTCAGCGTAAGGTCTGATACACCTCTCCATCTTGCTTCCTTCTGTCCAACCCCGGCCATCTGCCTACTTCCCTGAGAATGTTGTCCCTCTGGCCCCCCCTTCACGAGGGTCCCCAGTTACCTGCCTGCTTCCTTGGTAGTGTCCTCCTTTTGGGCTCCCTCTGCCAGGGTCCCTATGTGACCCCCAAGTATTCTCCTGCACTCCTTTCCCTATGCCCCCACCCCTAGTGCTTGGTGCTACCCTGTGGGAGACACCCTGCCCCCTTCCCCAACCATACCTCCCCCCTTCCCCCAGCTGTCTCCTAATCCCCACAACCTCCTCCCTAATCTGTACCAGCTGGTAGCACACTGGGCAACCACCGGACTTCCAAGCCCAGTCCAGTATCATGGCTGCTCCACACCCTGTGCACCCCACCACCCTCCCAAAATGCCGGCCCTAATGACGTGTGGTCCCATCCCTCTCACAGTAATTTCAGGCATATTGCAAAATGTTTGCTGAGCTGTGATACACTGCAGGAATACATTATAACAAACTCTGGCCAGAGCCGATAGGGCTGTAGGAGTGGAATAAGGGTTAAAGATACTGGAACTTACTTATTTTTTATATGTTTACACCTAATTTTCAACACAGCCTTGTGATGAACCTGCCTCAGAAAGAAGGGCAGAGAAAATGTTCAACTCATGGCCTAAAGGTAATGTCGTGCAGGGACTGCAAAATCAACTTTTGGACTGCAAACACACATTTTGGGCAGGAGATGAGAAATGACAGCTGTCACACTAATGAGTCATTGTACCAAAATGACTATGTTGAAATGTTGTGGTAAAAATACTGAATATTACCAAAGTTACGACACCACAGTTGCAAACTTCAATATAGCCTCACAATTTAAAGCTGCAGTGCAACAATCTGGTGAAAATGTTGACCTATACATTTTTATGCTATTTTAGATTGCCACTTACCTCCTGACTTGTATGATCCCCTTCTTTCCACAATTTAACTCTGCGTGAGTACTTTTTTCATGTCTGAAATAATGTAAGGTGCAATCCTTTTAATATGGCTTGGACCAGGTCTCATCAGTATTTCTAGCTGTTTTTGAACAACTTTTGTTCTGTAAGGTCAGAGAGCACTGCATGCTGGATAATAGTTAATTTTAGTCACAACAGAAATTATATATAAACAACAGATGGACAGAAATAGCTGAAAATACTGATGAAGACCTGGTCTGCACTATATTTACCCTTAGGCTGCTGAAAGAATTAGAAGGCATAGAAATTTTAGAGTGATATCTTAGTACATGGCACAGCAAGGGTTAAAAGAAGTGCTTCTTTTATTATTTCAGACATAGAAAAAAGTAGTAAAGCAGATTAAAACTGTAGAAAAAAGGGTATCATATACGTCAGAAGGTAAGTGGCAATCTAAAATGGCATAAAATAGCATAGATCAAAATTTTCACAAGATCGTTGCACTGCTGTTTTAATAGATGAACATAATAGAATCATAGAACACAAGACTGTGCAAGGTATAACACCACCCCATATTAAATTTATTCAAAACCAGGGAATAGATTGCTAGTCTCTTTTTTTTTGGCATTGAGAAAGTTTAACTTGGTCCACATGAAGGACATTTGGGTACAGCTTTACTTAAGCCCCAAATATCATGACATCAGGGCAGAAAGGGGGTTAGGGTGCATTTAGCTGAAAGTGAGGATAAGGTGAAGAAAATTTGTCTTCGTACTATACTGTATAAAGATCCTGCTGAAAGAATGCAACATATATGTCCTGGAGACACACACTATGTGTGAAACCAGTCGAGGTGTGTCCAACCTGTGGGGCAACTGCCTGCTTTGAATTTGAGCACTGGAGCACTTTTTGAAAAAGATTAAAGGATTTCATGCACAGTGATTACGTGGTGCCAAGATTTTGTTTGCAAACATATATGTCAAGCTAAGAAACACCAGCTTGACATAGATGTTGAATTCTTTGGTGCAGACTTATAATGCAGCTAGTTAAATTGTGTCCATATTCATTTTTGAGTGGGGGATTGTGAAAAATGTCAGATGGTTGTCAATTCTGACCCACCTTTTTTCTTCTTTGATGACAAAACTGCTGCTTTAAGAAAATGGGCTATGTAGACCATTATGATCTATCATATTTTCAATAACCCCAACTTTTTACACCCTGTGGATCACTGTCCCACATAGGAAAATGGACCTTCTCACACCTGAATGCAAAGCAATCCCCCTTTTTGCGTTGACAAATCCCCCCATCTGACACTTGCTTAGTCACAGTGAATTTATGTTGCATTTAGTTCTGCATATTTTTTACAGTCACATAAAATGCCAACTGACATCCTTTGTAAGCTTCCCTCTGCCAGTTTCTTCATATTTCCTCCAGTGTTTACATTTACTGTAGCAGTAAAGAGAATGTGTTTACTACTAAAAATAAAAATAAATTTGCTGGTGGGCTTTCTGTTTAGATACCACTATTAAGGGGAAGCTGCATTTTCAAAGCAGGAATACCTTGAAGGATCTAACAGATAATATCCACAGTTATGTTTACTAGTAGTTGTTACTATCTTCTTCCTGTGGGACAAAACAAAATGAATTTGGAGTGATGTGACAAGTAATATGGTGTTCTGCAATGAAAAAACTGAAACAGGCAAAAGGATGAGGAGCACCTACATATGCAGAAAGCACCAGGACTGCAAAAATATTCTTCAAAGCCCTTTATTTACCTAAAGTTCATAGTGCACCCACACATAGTGAGCATATAAAAGTGACAAATAAGCTGCTCTGAAAGTTCTGCTTCTCCTGTCCCCTTCCAGGCATCATCAGAGTGAATCACTGTGATGATATCTGGCAGGGAGCAGGAGAAATGTTAGTTGCAGAAAGGCTCAGCCGCCACTTTTTTATGCTCACTATGTGTGGGTGCACTATGCACTGTAGCTAAATAAAGGACTTTGAATGATATTTTTGCCATCCTTGCACTTTCTGCATATGTGGGTGCTCTTCATCCTTTTGCTCGTCCCTGTGGAACAGTAGACTAAGATGGGACATGAGCTCAGTCTTCCCATTCTCATAGGTATTGACAAGATTGAACATAGGTTCATAGGTTGATTACGAGTCTTTAAGGTCACTGGACCCATTAACAACTCATCACTTATCAGTGGTAGTACCTCCATCTGTCATCCCCCATATATCTATCGAGTGCTCCTTTAAAAGAGATCAGTGACTCACTATTCACTACCCAATGAGGTAAGCTGTTCCAGCATGATATCATGCTCTGATTAAACCATTTAGATAATTGAACAGTAATAGGTATATCCCCCATATCTGCAGATTATGTGCTTTTGTTCCTTTTCTTATTAATCTCCTACTTATTCCTATACTTTTACACATCCCGTCATCTTTCGTTGCCCTGTGTACCAGGCAGATATCCCCCTTATACATTTGTAATCCAGGGAATACAAATTCAGATTCTTTAGTCTGTCACTGTATAGCCTATCTTTTTGCCCAGTTATTTTTTTCGTTGCCCTATATTGTACACCCTCCATTAGTTTCTGTCCTCTAATACTCTGAGGAGCATAAAATGCAGAGTTGTATTCCGGGTGTGGTCTCACAAGAGAAGTGAACAACAGAACCATTACTTCCTGTGATTTACTTCTAATATTTTTTAATATAGTAACCAGTATCCTGTTACTTTTTTGCACACATTTCCTTGCATGAGTTTCAAACTTCAAATCATTTGTAATGATTACTCCCAGATCTTTCTCTTCCCCGGTTTCCTGAATCATTCTACCATTGAAGATGTAGTGGTATTTATGGCTATCTTTCCCTAGGTGCATCACCTTACACTTCTCATTGAAACTCAACTTATTGTTACTCACCCATTCTTCTTTTCTATATAGATCCTCCTGAAGGTTTTTAGCAGCCTCTGCACTATTTATAATAGCACCAATTTTGCTACCATCCACATACTTGGCAATCCAAAAATGACATGATATCTGCATAGATGAAATAAATATACCAAACAAGGTTGGTGCCAAGACAGAATCTTGGGGCACTCTGCTCATCACCTCTCCCCAATCTGAATAGTGACCCATAACCCCAACTTTCTGTTGTCTTCCATCCAACCATGACTCTATCCATTGGACCAGATTTGTATTTATTCCTAATTCTACAAGCTTATCAATCAAAAGACTATGGGAGACTTTGTCAAATGCCTTGGCATAATCCAAGTAAATGAGATCCACCAATAGCCCCTTGTCCAATGCAGCACTAACTGATTCATAACAAACTCTAGTCAGAGCCAATGTAGCAGTAAATTGATTTGAGTAAACACCATTTTGTTGTTAAAGGTTCTATTTAAAATTTGTCATAGTACATGTAAAATGGCATACAGTATCATATATAAAAGAGACATTAGCAGTCTGATACTAACGTGACACATCCTCAGGATACGAGAAGGCTCATAAAGTTACAAATGGAAATAAAGGTAATGAAAAGTATAACATCAGACCTGGTATTAACTACCCACAAGGCATGTTTTCAACAGTTGGTTAGTAGATGAAAGTATTAAAAAAAACTTTACATATAACCCACCATACCGGTAAATATTAATTTATATTGAAGTCCATTTTGAACATGTTGGGGTGAAGTACTGATGATATAAAATGTTTAGGTGTTCATCCATATATATTCCTTCTCTTGAGAGACATTTTCTCTTGTTCTGTGGATCCAATGAACTCTGCGATACAAAATACAAATGTCAGGCATGTATTCTAAAAAACAATAACAAGCAGGACATTATTATATCAGATGCTCATTTAGCCATAATCATACAATGGTAGCTGTAAAAAAGTGTCTCAGTACTGAGGTATACCTAGAAGTTTCTCAGTACTGAGGTATACCTAGGTATACTGAGGCAGAATGAGGCAGAATCCCATTACAGTCAATGAAAATTGCAACTCGAGTGCCTCAGTGGTACCTCGAAGTAGGCAACTTTTAGATAACTACCACTGTAATACAATAAAATAAAACACTTCTGTTGCAAAGTATGCCTGCCCTCTTTATATACAGGAAATAAAGGTTGTCTATAGAAATCATTCACACCTGGGCTATAGTGAACCCCCAAGGTATAGATCCATTATGGCTGAGCATCTGATATAATAATGCCCTACGTTTTATCTAATGTTTTAGAATAGATTCCTTATACTTGGAATCATTGTACTGCAGAGTTCATTGGTTCCACAGTTCTCAATAAAATGTCTCTCAAGAGAAGTGACATTTAAATGAATACTTGCCAGTTTTATATCCTCATTGCTTCACTCCAACATCCACAAAATGGATTTCTATACAGTTCATATTTCCTGATATTCTAGTTTATATGTAATTTTTTTTTGATTACATGCACTAACCAACTGTGAAAATATGCCTTTTTGGTAGCTTAAACCAGGTTTGATATACTTTTCATTATCTTAATTGCCAGTTTTAATTTTGTAAGTATCTCCTCGTATGCTGAGGATGCATCATATTCATTGTTTTAAATTTTTTATTTGTACACATCACTGGTAGTGGATAATATAATAACCAGTTACAATAGTGCTATAAATACAGCATAAGGAAAAAAACAGAGCTGTCTGAATGGCATACCACAGACAGAGACAAGGATTAAACAGTGCTGTGCAGTAAGCGCTACCCAGGTCGCTGTCCATAGTACTAGGAAGAAGACAAGGGCTGGGAAATCAAAAATGGTTGATGAGCTACTCCCATGGCAGAGTGGACTGAGACATGGAGCTGCTTGATCACAATGGTGGTAGAGATCAGGGTTCTAATCCTGGCATTTAAAATTGTGTTTTTCTCCCAAAATCCAATTCCAACTCAGAGTTGATTATTTTAGTTAAGGGGCTGTGGGGGGGCAGATCCCCCCCTAAAATAAGTGTTTGGACTGGTGGCAGTTTTCAGTGTGCTTTATGACAGCTACCAGTAGAACTGCCTTTACTTGTAGCATTTGTTCCTGCCACTGTTCTGCATAGTGCTGTATGGAAGGTGTTGTTATTGACAGCACTGTTTATACATGTGCTATTCAGGCCTAGTGACAGATAATATAAGGGCATTTCTGCATTAAGTTACTAACTCTGATAAAACTCTGCTTCTGGAGTGAAACATTAGTTATTTTTGCCCCAATCTGGCATAGCATTGCTCCCTGATATTCACTGCACTACTGCACTTTTGTTGTTTTCAGTATTCATCCTATGAATTCCCATGTGCCTTTCAATTTAGCACACACATACCCTAAGCCCATTAGAAGGATGCCAGTTAATATATTGTGTTCACATTTTATTACAATCAGCATCATGCCTGACATGTTTTGGAGGTGAGTCCTTTTGGAAAAGGACTCACCTCCAAAACATGTCAGGCGTGATGCTTTCATTGCAATAAAATGTGAACACAATTTTCTATTGCTTTGGTGTCCTTCTTATGGGCTTATGTGTGTGCTTGGAACTTGGTCTGAAATTGCTTGGTGTAGTTCCTGAGCACCACTTCATCCATGTGTGCCCTCTGTATGTGTTTTTTACATGGGTTAAAGTTTTACTGCTGGCTATGGAATAACACTGCTTTTTATTTGATGTACAAGTGGCAAGTACACAAAAGTGCAATAGTACAATGAATAGCAGGGAATAATGCTACAATAAGTTAATGCATAAAACAACTAACATTTCTTTCTAAAACATCTCTGTAGATGGGCTCCCATTATCTGCTTACTTTTTTTCATTGAATTGTTGGACCGGGGGGCTGAGCACCTAGTATTAGAATGGAGGGTTGGTAGCATTGAGGTTGGCTGTCATTGTTTGCTTTCTTTTTTTCATTTACTGTCTGACTCTAGGTTTAGGCACTTGGTGTCAGAACTGAGGACAGCTGGTAGCAACAGGGTTGAGCAGCAAGTGGCTGCTTGCTTTCATTTTAGTTTACCACCCTGCCCCATAATTGGGCACCCAGTGTTGAGGGTAGGGAGTTGCACTGTGGCTTTGCTCCTGGTGACTTCCTAGCAGCCTAAATCAAGAGTCACCCAGCCAACCATGTCCACCAAACCAGAACTGCATTGCCATTGCTTGCAAGCTGCAGCACAGAAGCCCCCCAACCCAACAGTATAGCTAACCTTAAAAGAGTTGTACTATGCTGTGCTTTATTCATAAAATACTACAGCACAGTCTGGTCAGTAATGAGAGAGTGTAGCACCAGATAGCCACCCTTCCCAGCCAGTAGATGCAGCCCAGAGTCAGATCCTCAAGTAAAAGTCCTGCCAGCAGCAAAACAGCAATAAAGAAACTGCATGCAGAACCAGAGTGACAGGGTTCTGACTGCTTCTGCCTTTTCATTAAGTGGATGGGTTAATTTGAAAATGTCTCAGAACTATGGGGAGAGGAGGGGAGAAACTCAAAAGAGAGAATGCATGGCCCTCAATCTCCTGGCCTGCCACTGCAGGTGGCCAATCCATTGAGGATCAGTTTGGTAGGTGGATACCTGCTGTAAATGGTTGGGATGGTAATTTGTTCTTGTTTGGGTGATGGGGAAGGCTTTACTTCTCCAGCCCAAGGGAGAATAGCTTTGTGTTTCCTGGGGGGCTGATTCTCCCAGCTTGGGGTGGGGTGAGGATAGCCATGCTTTGTTTGGCTTGGGGGAAGGGTATCTCCCTGTTTCTCCTGGCTTGGGGGTGGCCCTGCTTTTCCTGGCTTGAGGGGTGGCCCTATCTTCTGGGTCATGGGGCCCAGCTTCTCCTGCTAGAGAAAGCAGGGAGCAGGGCTATTTCCTTCCTCCCTGAGCCAGGAGAAGAAGACCCATCCATCCCAAGCCAAGAGAAGCCAGACCATCCATACCCCACCCCAAGACAGAAGATGCAGGCTATCCCTTGTAAAAAAAAAATAAATGGAATTTGCATTTTTACTTTTAGAAGCATAAAATTCATCATTAGTTCAAATACTCCAAGAAGCAAGCATAATATGCAAATATGCTTTCCATTCCAGTTTTAATAGGTGCCCTGGCTTCCAACTGTAGTGTCTAGCCAGTGCCCTGGTAACCAAAAGAAGCTGAAATGCCACTGTTGCTAGCCTTACATGCTGTGAAACTTGATCAAATAAAAATAAAAAATGTAAATGTGGAGGTGGACATTGGACAGAAAAAATAAATGACAGAGGCAAGGAATTTGCAAAAAACTCTACAAAAACACAATGCCTTAATGGTACTGAAGAAGAAAATAAAATGTCAATGTTTATGTATATAAAAGCACACAAGAAGGCTGAGGATTAATGATCAGCATACTCAAAGGTTAAGACTCAAATGTACTGCAAGGTAATCTGAGAACGGGGGAGTTGAAACCTTTAAAATACCAGAAAAGGCACATAACTTCATTAACTATCTAATTATTATAAATATCTTAGTTTTAAAGACACATTTTGCAGGAAATCAACACATATACTACAGAATCAGGCAAATATGCTAGAGTGCAGGAAAAGAAGTGCCATTGAAAATAAACAATCTTTTCATTGTTTATGGAACTTAGCTGTTCCATTGCTATTTATCTTATATGCCCTTCAAATGATGAATACGTTTCAATAGAAATTACAGCCATTACTGCCTTAAGCTCTTTACAGCACAATTATTTAAGGAGCTCTAGAAACAGTGCTATATACTGCAGGTAGGGTAGAAGGATACACTAAAACCTGTGCCATGGTACTTAATTTTTCCAGCTACAGACAGCAAGATGACTGTATACCAAGTTGGATTCCAAAGAAAACATGTGTTTCTTGTACTCACTGAAGCACTACAAGGTTGGGGAGAGAGGTGATTCTCCAGAGTATTTGTTTCTTAATCCCTAGGCTGCCAAAAGAACTATAATTAATCTAGTTGATGGAGCTCTGGATAGATGTTCAGTCTGCAGCACTGCAAGGGTTATATTGAAGGGCGACAAAGAGGTGGAAGGATCATTTGAAAACTCAAAAAAAAGTGTTCCATGGTCTGAATCCTGTAGCTCATTTTTAGAGCTGATGCAATAGGGCTGCAGGCTCCACCTATCTGCAGCCCTAAAAATGCAATAAGTGCAAAATATGCTGTAGCTTAGGTTTCATACACTTACTCGCTTTTCAACAATGTCTGCCAGCAGAGCCCCACCTGCTCTAGCCACCTGACCACATTTGATAACGCACACTTCTCTCATGACATCACAACTGGATGCTGTACAAAAAACCAATGCCACAACAAAGGACAATGCCACCACATGGACAAGCAGCAAGAGGGGATGAAGACTAATGGATGGATTTTGAAAGGGTGGTGCAAGGCTTGACTCAGGCCCTGCACCAAACCCTTTCCATCTGCCATTCCCCTTTGCTACAAATGTGTCTGATTTCAAAGCTTGGGTGTAGTTGCAACAGTTTACCCATTTTACAGCAGCTTGTGCCAAATATCAGATGCAGGCTCTGTGAAAAAGGTCCCTGGGATTGATGCAAGCTGGACCACAAAAAGATTATCTAGCTTGCATCAATTGGTGCATGGGATAGAAAACCCCAATTAGATTGCCGCAAGCTCAGTGTGTCATATCTTTGGTGCACTTGGGCTTGCAGGGCAATCTAGGCCATTTGAAAATCCAGCACCAAGTTATAGAAACTCCTATCCCCTCATGCATTTGTCCCCGGAAATACAGAGTAGGGTTGTGGTACACTGGATACTGGAGATATCAGAATCTTATTGATTTCTGTCTACATATTATGCATCTTCCTGGAGTCAAATTTCTCCATAAGAGCCACACTCATGATCATAGAGCCAGAGGCACTAGAACCCCACAGGAACTATTATTTTGGGGCTGGTGGTGGTGGTGCCTAGTACCATTGCACAAGATCATGTCTACAATCACAACATACATGAAAAATGTTGACCCCAACCACTTCAATTTTCTTTTCTGGTTGCTGTAGCACAGTGCTTTATTTGTCAGGAACCTGAACTTCAGATTAATCAAATAACATTCTAGTTTTGTTTGTTGATTAGTTATTCATTGTCTTCACTCATATCACTGCATGTTATTGTTGTTATCTAGTACTCAGTGCCATTAAAAATATTTCCTCTCAACACTTACTACATTCTGCTATGTTATTCTTGGCTACCATTAGTTAGTTAGTTACTTAATTAATATTTTATTACTTAATATTGCTACCAGGCACAAGACTACAGGTTGAATTTCTATACAGCATAAAAGGATAAACTTTACATATTGCAGATACAAAACATAAAATTATACAGTTTTAAATTGAGAAGAGTATAAAAATATAACATTCATTTCACCACATTCTAATATTGCACAAAGATTTACTGTAAGTTTATGTTCTTACCACAGGTTTTTCCCACATCTCCTTACTTCACAGATTATATCCAGACATATTCCTTGATACAAGTAAACAATGCCAATATATGATCAGGCTCACAATTAAAAAAAAAACTCTTTAGTCATTTTTTCTCTTCTAGTATCTAACCTATCAATTTAATCATTTAATCAAGGCTTCCCTATAACTCACATCCCACCCAACACTTTCTCTTAGTACCCTTTTTTGTACTCTTTCCAGTTCTTCAGATTCACTTTTGGTGAGGTCACTATGCCACACAGCAGCTCCATATTCAACCACTGGTCTGACCACTGTAGTAAAATAATAAGCCAATTCTTATTCATTCAAACCTGCACATCTCATAACAGTTAAAAGGTATAACCTACTATTTGCTTTCTTTACTATGCTTGAAACCTGTTCTGTTCAAGAAAAATCATTCTGAACAACAAATCCCAAATATTTCACTTTGCTTACTACTTCTGCCTCCTCATCCCCAAAAGACAACTCTTGTCTCAGTCCATTTATTCTGCTTACCAAAATGTATCTCTTTGGTTTTTGTAGGATTGATTTGCATAACATTCTTCTCTGACCACATTTCTATATAATCTAAATCAATTGGCATGGTACTATCTGCAATATTTTCTCAAATATCCAATACTGTAGTATCATCTACTTACTTTATACATGGGCCCTTCATGTCTAGATCAGTTATCTTAATCAGAAATAATAATGGCCCTAATCTAGTTCCCTGAGGGACCCCACCACACATACCCACAACCTCAGATTTCATGCCTTCCATCTCAATCCATTGTGATCTTCCTCCAAAAACTGGCCACCAAATTTACTTTACACCGCATATGCAAACATCGCAGATTTTTGAATTACATCCCACGATCAATAAGATCAAAAGCTTTTTTTATAATCTACCAAAACAGCCCTTACATTATTTGCTTTATCCCAAGCTTTCGTACTTAGTTCCAAAAATTTTAAAGCAGCATCAATAGTTGAACAACCCCTCAAAGAACCAAACTGATTTTTGTCCAAAACCCCCTCCACAACCTCCATAATCCATCTTCAAAAAAACATCTCACATACTTTTGAAACCGTACATATTAAAGCAATTGGTTTAAAATATTTTTAGGTGTCACACTTTTAGGAAGGGGAACAACCTTTGCCTGCTTCCACTATAAGGGAATTTCACCACTCAGCATTGATCTATTACAAATATGACACACCCATGGTGCAAGCAAGTCAGCACCTTCCTTCCATACCCAATTTGGAATAGCATCAGGGCCCACAGCCTTACTTATCATAATCTTTTCTAATTCAATTCCTTTGCTATTTCTTCCACAGATATGAAGTACTTATGGGGGACCATTACTCCTGAAATAACCCTCTTTTCTAATGGGAGTAAATCCTTACTTATTTCACAAATAATCTATTTAAGCAGGTCATAAAGGAAACACCTCCGTCTCTCTCAGAAAAACTAAATATTTGCTCCCATCTTTTTACTTGATCACCTTGATTTCCTCTTACTAAAAATTCTTTTGTACTTTACCACCACTTTCTTGGGTCAGATTTCCTTAACTCCTCCAATTTTCTTTCATAAAAATTCCTACATAACCTTTTTCCCAATGCAATTTATCCAATTACTCAACCTATGATATACAATAACATCTTTCCTCATTAATGCTGCTTGCCTTTCATTTATCAATTTTTTTATATTCCTCAGTAACCCATTTTTTCTCACCACCTGTCTTTGTTATTTCTTTTGTAGGCATTACTTGATCTAAAGCTTCATTAACTATAGATGTTACCATCTCCCATGTGGCATCTTCATTCCTATCCCCAAATTTTACTTACTGTGATTTACCAGCTGTCACATCCAAAGTTCAACTCTTACCATCCCTGGTAATCTTTCTACATTTAAACACCATTTTCTCCTATTTTAACCTTCTACACCCTCTGAATTATTTGCTAGCAGCACAACTTTATGGTCTGATAACCCAATGGATGGTGCAATTTGTTGGTCTACAAAAAATTCAGTTACATTTGTTTTAACTACATTCATTCATGTTTGTCCCTCGTAGGTTCTTCAACTATTTGTTTTAAACCATCTTCATTTATTATTTTTCAAGTGGCAATCTATTGGCATGCCTCATAATAACAAGACCACATTTATCATGTTTTCCTAATTTTTTCTAAATAACCAGATTATATAATTTATCATCTGCTGTTTATTATTTCTAGGGGTGATAAACCCACCTACAATTAATGGTCTATATTGCCTTGTAAGATTTGGCACATTCAGTTCCACCGACATCATTTCAAACCCATCAACTTCCAAATGTAATAATCTTTATAAGGAATATTATCATGGATATATAAAGCTATCCCACTGCCAATTCACTTAACCCGTTTTCTCTTCAATCTGATATCCTGAATTGCAAACCATCTGGCTGGGATTATTTGCACACACCACGCCCAGATATTCAAAAGGTTTGCGCTTGCGCGTTAACAGAGTTCTTGCTGCTGTAACTCAAAAATTGCCTATCTCGATATTCAGAAGGGCCAGTTGCTCCAATTGAAAACATGCTGAGCAACAGCGTAATGAAATGAAGGCATGCACAACCGCGGGCGGGTCCATGCATAAAGTGCGCAATGACATCTCAACACTCTGCGCACGCGCAAGAGTGGCTCAGCCGGAAGTTGCATAGTAATCTGGACGGAGCCAAAACAAAAAGAAGCTCAAGGAAGCGGCGAAGAACCCCTAGCAGGCCGCAAAACTGGGGAGAGAGACAGAGAGAAAGAGAGAGAGAGAGAGAGAGAGAGACAGGAGCTGGAAGGGCAGAGAGGGACAGTGGGTCCAGGAGGACAGAGAGGCTAGTGGGGTGCCCAGTGCAGTGGAAGCAGCACTAGGGCGGCAGGTAAATACAGGAACAGCAGCCAGGGGGCAGAAGCCAGGAGATGGATAGTGTCAGCTTCCACATGGAAGCTGTAATGAGGGGGTGAGACACCATGCTGCAGGGGCGTGGCATGAGGAGGGGCCATTCAGTATTATACCCGACCGTGATGCGTGCCGCGTCAGCTCGAGCTGTACACAGGCGTCGAGATTGTGTTCGGCACCGCCCCTGAACATAATACTGAGACGGGTTTCATGAAGCTGTGATGTGGATGCAGGCACCCCTCACGATGGGAGTCGCTGCTCTGTCCATGTGGAGACCGCTGGGCAGCCTGCTCTGTGCCTCGTTGTCGCCACGGGCACCTTCCAGAGGCCGACAGGGGACAATTCACAGGTCATTACAGTCAGCCACGGCCACGCATCCTCACCCACCTCACGCGACTGTTGCCTCATGCTGCGGAGTACATCCATTTCCCCAGCACCGCGGCAGAGCCGCATAGCAAACATGCAGGAGTTCCAGGTGGTGGTACATATGCTCGGTACGTTAGCCGTAGACTGCACCCATGTGGCAATCTGTATGCCACCTGGTGCCGACGGCCAGGCTTATCGGAACCGGAAGGGCTTTTCCAGTGTCAACTGCCAGGTGGTGTGTGATGCCACTGGGCGCATTATCAATGTCTGTGCCACACACCCTGGTGGAGCACATGATGCTTCCATATGGCACCAGTCTGCACTGTGCCATCGATTCGAGAGGGAACATCCCCATGGGTCATCTAGTGGGTGAGTACACATGTATGGAATGCAAAACCCCTGGGCAGGGTGGGATGACAGATGCTCATGGTAGTGGCACACAAGGGTTAGGGTAAGTATGGACCCGATATGACACTGGATCTCCACTATCTCCACACAGGTGACCGCGGATACCCACCTGGGCCCCTGGCTGCTCACACCATACCGCGCCCCGACCTCAGCGTAGCTATGTTTAATGAGGCACATGCTGCAAACACGAATATCATAGAACGGGTGTTTGGGATGCTCAAGGCACGCCTCGATGCCTGACACCTCCCGTGGAGCTCCTACAGTACAGCCCCCAAAAGGCCTGTGGATATTCCTTGCCTGTTGTATCTCTGCACAACATGGCCAAAAGACCATGGATAGCCATACAGGTCCAAGAGGGGGATAAGCATGGGGACACCATGGCGCTTGGTGATGTGGGTGATGAGCAGCCCCCAGGACGGAGGGACCTCTCGACTGACCCGGCAGGCCCAGCTGCACCGGGACACCATTGGCAGATGAGCACTACGCCCAACACAGGTAAGGCAAGGGACATACATAGATACATACATAGACAGTCGGCAGATAAGGGCCTGTGGCCCACCCAGTCGCCCATTTAAGTTTGTAAGTTCAGTTTATGTTTCTCAGGGTGTTCTGCGTCTCACTCCTGACCTCCAGAATTCCTTTATGTCTATCCCATGCATTCTTAAATCCCGTGATTGTTTCAGCGCCCCACCACTTCCTCTGGCAGGGTGTCTCCACTTGTCCACCAATCCGCTCTGTGGAAGAAATTCTTCCTCACGCTTCCTCTGAACGCTCCTCCTCCAACTTCATCCCATGCCCTAGTCCTGGAACATCTTTTTCGCTTAAAATAGTGCATTCCTGCACCCTGTTCCTCCCTGTAAGATACTTGTATGTCTCTATCATATCCCCTCTCTCCTCTTCTCCTCCAGGGAGTACATGTTCAGTGCCTTCAACCTGTCCTCATAGGACTCGTGGATGCAATCCATGCACCATCTTTGTTGCCTCCTCTGAACCTCTCTACCCTGTCTATGTCCTTACGAGGTAAGGCTCCAGAACTGCACAGTGTACCCAGGTGCGGCCTCACTATGTCTTGTATAGTGGAATTATGCCTCTTTTCCTGCTGGTATGCCCCGCCTATGCATCCCAGCATCCCATTTGCTTTACCTGCTGCCTTGTCACACTGTTTCTTCTGCCTTGAGGTCATCAGAGATGATAACTCCAAGATCCCTTTCCTGCTTGGTATGCTATATCCTCACCTCAACTGATATATTGTGCCAGGGTTTTGTGCCCCATATGCATTATCTTGCACTTCCTGCATTGAATTTCAACTGCCAAACCCTGACCATTCTTCAAGTTTCTGCAGGTCCTTCTCATTCTGTCTACACCTCTGTGTGTCTACTCTGTTACAGAGGTTTGTGTCATCAGCTTAACAGTGAAATTCTGCCTCTAGGTCCTGGTGTAATGTCACTGATGAAGATATTGAATAGTACCAGTCCCAGCACTGATCCCTGTGGTACCCCACTGGTCACTCTTCCCTCTGTGGAGTGACAGCCATTTACCACCACCCTCTGTGTCCTGCTGCCCAGCCAGTTACCTACCCACCGCACTACTGTCCTGCCCACACCCATATTCCCAGTTTGTGTAATAGTCTCTATGTGGCACAGTGTCAGCGGTCTTGAGAAGTCCAGATAGGCCATGTCCACTGCCCCCCTGATCCACCTCCCTGTCACCCAGTCAAAAATTCAATGAGGTTGGTCTGACATGATCTTCCCTTGAAACCATGCTGCTTGGGTCCTGTAGTCCATTGACAACCAGATGTTCCACCAATCTCCTTCAGTAGTGCTTCCATGATCTTCCCTACTACTGAGGTGAGTCTGACTGTTCTGTAGTTCCCCGCTCTCTTTGTTCCCACTTTGTATAAGGGGGACTACATCGTTATCCTCCAGTCTTTGGGTACCTGTTTCTAGTGATCGCTAAACAGGATAGCAAGAGGTTCAGCCACCACCTTCTTAGTTCTTTAAGGCCCTGGGGCACCCCATCTGGTCCCATTGTTTTATCAATCCTTATTACTTCCAATTCCTTCAGGACCTTTTCTGTAAAGGACTTGTGTCCATTTCTGCAACATTCTCACCCCTTTGTACCCATTCAGACCCATTATCCTCCTCTTCCTCAGTAAAGACTGAGCAGAAATACCTGTTCAATATGTCAGCTTACTGTTGTCATCCTCCACACAGCCCCCATCCTCCCCTTCAGTCTCACGTCCTCCTTTGCCTTTTCTTTTTTCACTTATGTACCTGTAAAGGTTTTGTCCTCTACCCACTGATTTTGCAATGTGTTCCTGTCTGAGCTTATTTCCTTACTGACCTCCTGCCTCCCTTTGCTTCTCCTGGTACCTCTCCTCATCCCTTCACCAGCTCTTTTGTATTGCCTGAATGCAATCTTTTTGGCTTTCACTTTCTTTTGTATACCTCTTTGGAAACCATAATGGTCTCCTTCTCTTTCCTCTTGCTAACCTGCTTCATACATAATTCTGTTGCTCTTGTAACCCTATTTTAAATACTTCACTGTTCTCAACCCTGATTCCTGCCCCATTCCCCTAATGCCTCTTTTCAGCTCCCATTTTCTCCCAAAGTTTGCCCCCTAAAATCCAGGATACGGTTTTTGTGGTTTGGTGCTGCTCTTTTTCTGTGATTTCAAAACCACAGTGACTGTGGTCACTGTTCCCAGGTGCTCCCACTGTTAAACCATCACACTGTCCCTGTTTGTGAGCACAAGGTCTAGTATTGCTTCGCCGAGTTGGTTCCATGACCAGTTGCTTGAGGAAGGCACCTTGAAGGAGTCCAGGATAAATTCGTGTTCTAGTTGATGCTGCTGCTGGGATGCTCCAGTCCACATCTGGAATATTGAAGTCTCCAACCAGTACCACTTCACTTTGTCTGCCATCCTCTGATGGCAAGCATCAGCTCCCTATCTGTTTCTTCCTGTTGGGCTGGTGGTCTATAGACCACACCTGTGTGGATGGCTGGCCCCATTTTCCTTTCCAGCTTAACCCACAGTATCTCTCCCCATTTTGTTCCTCCTGGATCTCTGTGGCCCTTATGTCGTTATTCACACAGTGCCACTCCTCCCTCCTCCCTTCCTGCCTGCCCTGTCACTTCTGAATGATGTTGTAGCCAGGTATGACATGTGCAGGCAACACTGTCCATGCGCAAACCACAGGCACACAGGGGAAACACACACTGCATGAAGGTCAGGGGAGTGTGAAGGTTCCGCATGCTCAACACACCAGCAGAGAGGGTGAGCCACATATGGAGACACACACACACCAGGCAGCATACATGGGCAGCAGCACAGCACTGCAGAAATGACATTCGCTAGCACACAGCACCACCTACCACCCCACCACCTGGACTGTCCACGTTCGTGTTCGGGACCTGGCACCCTTGCACCTTGGTACAGTGCAATGCAGGCATCATACACGCACCTGTGGACAGCAGCTGGGAGAGTGTGTAGGTGGTCCGGTGGCGTCAGCTTGGTGAGCAGAGCACCTAGCAGTGCACTGCCCACCATGACACACATTGCACACAGGGCAGCTCCAGACAGGGCCTGCACTGGGAGACAGCTCAGTCAGGTAGCACTGTCCCATGGCCACCACTGCTGTGTGGGTGGCCCGCCGTGTCCAGCAGCACTGGCAGGCTGGGTAGAGGCCACTTCGGGTGGCGCTGGTGCACCACCAGGGTCCCACTGCACGAACGTGACTCTTGTCCCACAGGGGTCTGCATCCTGCCAAACAAACTTGCACCAGGGGTGCTGGGATGCCCAGCAGTCCTGTGCGTTGACAGGCCTGGTGTCACGACGGCCTGGAAATGGGGAGTGGAGAGTGCACTGTGTGTGTGGTGCAGGGCACCTGACAGTGTGTGCCAGGATCCGTGACAGAGGCCACTGCCTGGCCAGCCTGTCAATGGCAGCCATCACATCCATCCGCATAAGGGACCAGCCTCGGCTCGTCCCCGAGCACACTGCTATGCCGCTTCCACGGACACAGACAGTGCTTCCACGTGACCTTGTGCAACCCCACCCCTGCAGCTGTACTGACTCCTGCAGCAGGCGGATGTGCGATCCACGGGTACTGAGCCTCAATGGCATCGTGACCCCAGGTGGGGATTGTCCTGCTGCACAGCCTCTTGAGGGTGGGGCGCTGGTTCACTCAGGACCAGGCGGGCGGGACCAAAGGCGGTGGACATGTGCCACTGCTTGACACTGTACCCCAGACCTGGGGTGTGACTGCTGCCGCCTTCTCCAACTGCTGAGCCCCCAGGTCAACCTGTTCCACCCATGTGACAACAGTTCCAGACACCGCACAGCCACTGGTGCTGCCTCACCGGTGCTGACAGGCACAGCCTGGGACTGTGCCAGCATGCTGGCTACCAGGTGTAACCAGGAAGGCCCAGGGCACGTGTTGGCCTCGCTATGTGTCCGCTATGGGACACACACCTATCACTGCCCATTGCAGGCCTGGTTATCATCAATGGTGCAGGTGCGTACATTGCTATAGCACAGCATGCTGGCATACCTGCATGCTGTGACTGTTAGTACACAGGCTGTGCACCCCCTGCACCCGCATCACTGACACCGGAGTTGTTGGCCCAGCCTGCATGCTGCTGCAGTGCCTGCAGGCTGGTGGCGGAGGTGGATGGTCCCTCCTCCATGTCCAGCAGGTCTGCCTCACTGTCTGAACCCACCACCACCACCGTTTCCTGCAGACAAACAGGATTTGTAACAGAAAGAGAGTACATGTGAGTGCATGTGAACAACAGCCCCCCCCAACAACACCACCATGTCATACCGTGCAGTGATGGGCTTCCACCTGTCTGGAATCCTCTGCCGAGGCACGCCCGCAATAGCACTTTCGGCTGCGTAGCCATGACGATGTCTCCTCTGAGGTCAAGCTGCAACACCACTGGTGGAGCCCCCCACCAGTGCCAGCCATCGCGTCGCCTGGAAGGCTGCCACCTTCTCCTTCACAGCCTCCCAAGTGTCAGTCCCCATCTTTTCCTGTATTCCTGCACGGAGCGCTGGTGGCTCGCTGCAGGTTGATGGGCCGAGCTACCCCTCCTGGCATGGCTGCATGCCCTGAGGGTGCCCTCCGTCCACTCAATAGTGGCTCATCCTCCAGGTAGGCCTGGAAGAGGGCCTGTCTCTGCCAGGTGAAGTTCGCCTCCTCCTGCCCACTGTCCACACACCCTCAGCTTGTCTCTGGTCCAGTCATGGTGATCTGTATGGGTGA
Source organism: Neoceratodus forsteri (assembly GCA_016271365.2). NCBI lineage: Eukaryota > Metazoa > Chordata > Ceratodontiformes > Ceratodontidae > Neoceratodus > Neoceratodus forsteri. The sequence continues at coordinate 241,196,498 of JADMNL010000024.1, read as the reverse complement.
AAGTGGACACCTGTCCTTAGCCCATACATTACCCCATGTGTATAGCTGCTGGGTCCGGGGTGTGGAAGTTCCCTGCTTCCTCTCCAGACAGCAGATACTGATAGAAAGGGTGTCCTTTGTCCTTTCTATGCTCTTCATGCTCAGCCCCCTGAGCCTTTATCATCCTCCACCCATGAGCATTGTCCTAGCATCACACAGTTATGTAATCACCTCTCCCGCAGTCCAATTCGGGCCAGTGCAACCCACAGTCGTTTTTTTATAGCGCAACATGCAAATGAGGTGGTTCAATTTTAATGACATGCTAATCATGCCACTGTGTTTTGAATGGCTATCGGATGATTTGTATATGTCGCTGAATATCGGATGTTTGGCGCACGGAAGGTCCGCAAGCTAATGGCATGGTTTTGGCTGCGTGCTACACCTTGCTCATGCCCAGACGGCTACCGCGGCTCATGGTGCTGCAGACCTGGTGGTGGCGATAGGGATTCGGCCATGGCTACCATTGTGCCAGTGGCGCTACACTGGTCATTATATGGCGCTGGCTACTGCGCGATAGTCCACTGTGGCTGGTGCGATCTCTGCAGTCACGCGGGATGCCTACGTCCGTGGCGCTTGCGTAGCTCGTGCCGTTGCGTGACCTTGTATGGCCTCTGACCCTGGCGCTGTTCGCATGCCATGTGTATCCTTTTAAGCTGTCGGTGGCGCTATGTACCAGTGACGGCGCTGCTCGAACAGCGATTGAGCCTGTGGTGGTCATTCTTACAACTCCGTGGGGGTTGCTGCGAGCGGGGGCCATATTGCCTGTTGTGTGTTGGTGTATGGCGGAGAAGGGCAGTGTCCTGGCCAGCTGGGTGGCTAACCGTGGCCCTGGTGGAGCCCACTGTGAGGCGCTGTGGTGAGGCCCCTCACCATGCCTAGGGACACTGGTGGTAAAGTGGCCATTGACCTGGTGGAGGTCACTGGTCGGGGCCGTCAGCTGAGCAGTGCTGCACTGGTACAGTGACTTCCACTGGAGGGAGCCGAACTGACGAGGCGCGGTCGCATGCCAGGTGGGGGCGGGTCTAGGCCAGGTAGTGTACCCTTCATGCAGCTATATTCTCTGTAGGGGTGTGTGTGTGTGGGTGGTTGTGCATAGGTGCTTCCGACACGGTTGGCTGTGTTGGTGTAGCTGTGCAATGGATGGTTATGGCTGTGTGGGCACTCACTGGGGCAGGGCACCTGATTTTGAGTCACACTGATGTTTGTCTCAACATAGTTCTACAGGCTGATTGAGGAGCTGGTGAGGGGTGAGGTGGGCGTGCCAGGGCCCCGTGCCAGGGGTGTTGTGCTCCAACTATTGAGCAGCAGCTGACGGCAACGTGACAGACCCAGCTGCTGGTGGTCATGAGTATCATTAGCATGGATGCTATTGCATGTTGGGGGGGCACCACCAGCCATGCTCTACACAACCAAAGGAGGTCATAATTCCACTAGCAAGACACTAGTGAGTCCCACACTGAGTACAGTGTACAGTTAGAGACCATACGTATGGACATGGACTGGGTAGAGAGGGTTCAGAGGAGGGCAATATGAAGGTATGGATTGCAGCACGTCCGGATGAAGACAGGTAAGGAACTGATCATGTACTCTGGAGGAGGAGGGAGGGGATATGATGGGGACATACAAGTATCTTACAGGGGGAACAGAGTGCATGAACACTATTTTCAGTGAAGATGTTCCAGGAATAGTGAACATGATGATGTTGAGGGGTGACGATCGATGTTCATGAGAATGAATTTCTTCACAGACCGGTGGGATAAGGGAACACTCTGCAGAGGAAGTGGTGGGGGTGACTTGCCGGATTTAAGAATGGAGCAGCTACAGAATTCTGGGAGGTCAGGTGCAATGACTTATAGGAAACAGAGGAACTTACAAGGTCAATGGCAGATCTGGCCCATAGGTTTTTATCTGCCACACGTCATGTATTTGTGTGCAGGACAACACAGGTGACATGCATCACGGTGCAGCTTCATGCGTCTGTGTATCGTGCTGGTGGTCGGCATGCACTGGGCACATAGCTGTGTAACTGGCATCGCACTGTTGCCACCCTCCAGCAAAAAGTTTGTTCTATTGGTCCCGTAGTGCCCGGGCGTAGATCCCATAGTGTGAATGAGTGGTGGAGACTTGTGTCCAGGAAGATCTGAAAGTGGTGGTTGGGAAACTTGGAAGCGCAGGAAACTCCTGTGCTTCTGAGCTATGGGATGTGCAGGTAGGCGCCTGCATGTCCAGGGACACTAGGAAGGCCCCTTTTCAGCATGGGAATGAGTCCTTGGAGGGTCACCTATGCGAATCTGCTGTAGGCGACCTGACATGTTGAGGTCGCTGAGGTCCAGTATTGGACGGAGGTCCCCTGTTTTCTCTGGAACCAGAAAAAAGTGGAATAGTATCCGATCCTTTCTGGTTCCTCCGGGACGTACTCTACTGCTCCTTTTGAAGGAGCGCAAGTACTTCTGCCTGATGAGCGATCTGTGCTGACCTCGAGTAATGGGAGAGCACAGGAGGCCTTGTGGGTGGCTTTATCCATCTATTCTATAAAGTGGCCTTGTTTGACCACTTGAAGAACCCACCTGTCGGTGAGTTATAGACTGCCACCGTGGGTGGTGGCTACTATATGACCCCGACCTTGGTGTCCCGCTGATCCTGAGGGGCGGGGCCGGGAAGGAGTCATGCTGTGGCGGCTGAGGGTCCTGCAGGCTGGGCCGACTTTGCAGGGCATTGGCCTCGCCTGCGGACGATTTCCCTGGTCTCTGTGGGAGAAGGAGCCCCTCTGTTGCGGGCCGCAGGACTGCTGTTCTTGCATCCGGCCCTCGAAAACGGCTTTTGGTTCCTGCGAAGGAACTGAGCTTGGGTCTGTCATGGCTTGACAGACCTGCACTGACTTTCCCGCCTTCATGTTGTTTGGTGAGGACCCTCCGAGGACTCACCGAAAAAACTCTCTGTGAACGAGGCGTCAGGAATGTTCTTCTGACGCCCAGGGTAAATCCAGAGACACAGAGCCAAGAGTGTCCCCGAGGCATACGCCTGAGGCTGCCGCCTGGCCGAGGAGTCCGCATGGAATCTGCACGCTGCTCGCAGCACCTGGGTTCCCACGTCTGAACCCGCAAGGAGGAGTTGCAGCAACCTCCTCCTTCTGCTCACCCTTCTGGCATCTTTTTCTCCAGATCCAGTCCCTGCCCACAGGCATTCTGAAACTGGACCATGTGTAGGTTAAATAGTTGAGGGGACCTAATGGCGAGGTAGCGATGCATACGCAGCCTACCCATAGCGCCATGTTGCTTGGACTCTGGGTCCGTGGCAGGGGTGCTCAAATATTGCAGCCTCTGGGACCGGTCATGTGAGGCTGTAATGACCAGGAGAATCGGCCAGAGGATGTGATGTCAATTGGTCCTCCCTATGGCCTTGTACAGGCGGTCAGCCTTCTTCGCATCGCTGGAGGCGAGTGTGGACGCTTTCCACGCTTCTTGGTGACGCCCACGGTGTCCACCAAGGTGGCACCACCAAAGGCTTTGGATCTTTTGCCGAAAATATCTGGCAAGGCGTAGTCTCCGGGTCAAGTTCCTCTGGCGTCCCCAGCCCACGTTCTCCTGGATATGCCTCAACTCTGAGAACGATGGTCATCCGGAGGAGATCTTGGGAGCTCACGGGGTCCGGAGAAGGACGCTGATTGGAGAAGGGGATCTGATCCGCTTGAGAAGTCCAATACTGTGTCCTCCGTCGAAGGTGTGAATATGGCGTCTTCTGGTCTCTTTTGGGCTGGTGCCTCAAGAAGATTCTGGATGAGGTCTCTGTCTGGTCTACCTCAGGAGGTTCCTCAGGCTCCTGGGAAGGTACTGGCCTGCAGCCCCGGATGGAGTGGGGGGCGCAGTCGTGGGAGTCACGGTGGAGGGAGGAGGAGGTGTGGAACCACATACTCTTTTGGTGTCCCACCAGTAGGTGAACAACAGCCCTTAACCTCTGAATACTTGAGGCCCGACGACGGACCGGGAGCCGGTGGTCGGTCGCCGGTTCCGCATCAGCTTCCCAGGATCTCTGGTTCAGGGAGGGTTCCTGGGGTGCGACAGGACCGGGTTCGCCCATCTGTCTCGGCTGGGCAGCCTCTTTCCAGAAGCGCCTCCTGACCGACGTCGGTGGAGGCGTAGTTCTTCTCACAGGAATGGGCGTCGGTCCCCCGCTGGCGCCCATGGTGGCGGAAGGCCCAACTGGTGACGGGGCGCCTGGCGGCCGCGGTTCTGTGGACCGGTGGTGCTCTGGCCGACGCTGAATCAGACGCCCTTTGAGGAAGCTGCTCCTTGTCTTCCGCTGGGGTGGAGGGGAGGAGACTGACCGGTATCGGGGTCTGGGTGACAGAGCCGGACTTGTGGTGGTGGTGGCGTCCCCTGACTCGGCAAGGCTTTGAAGCTGAAAAGAAGAAGGCCTGGAGGTCTTGGCCGGATAGCAGAAGAAGAACCCGAAGAAGTCTTTCACCGCAGCCGGGGAGGCGTGAGAGCGGGCCCGGAAGGGGAGTAGTCGGACCGGGAGCTGGAGCTATGGGAGTCGGAGCTAGAAGAACAGGTTACTCACCTGTAACAGTAGTTCTAGGAGTGTATATGTTGTTCATCCACACTGTCTGGCATTGTTCTTTTCCCCTTTAAATCTTGCCGGAAGTCTTGTTGGCTCCTCCCACCCACCCGGGGGTAATACTTCTGCGCCCCCATGACGCCAGATCCAGGGCCATGGAAGCCAGGTTGTGCGCCTAAAGCCGGGAGGTCGGTAGGCGTGAAGAACAACATACCACTCCTAGAACTACTATTACAGCTGAGTAACCTGTTGTTCTAAGAGCTGCAGCATGTGTTCATCCACACTGTCTGGCAGACTCCAAGAAGTTCTCCTCGGGAGGAGGGAGGCAAGCCACACCTCCTACTTAGGAACAGAGATTGAGAACAGAGACCCAAACCTGCATCCTGGCGTGACTCAAGGTCGCCATGTGGTAATGGGTATTAAAGGTGTTCGCTGACTCCAGGTAGCAGCCCATGATTTCCTGGCTAGGGATGTCCCTGGAAGCAGCCACGCACAGCAGTATAGTGGTAGAATGAGCCTCTTATCCCTTTGGGAGACCTCTTCACCTGCCAGTTCATACACAGACTGATACATGATGTAATCCATCTTGCAATAGTCCGCTTAGCTGCAGGTCTGCCAGAAGCGGCTTCAGCGTAGGTGACAAACAGCTGGTGAACCCTCTCGACTTTCTGCTGCCCTCTCCTTATAGTAGGAGAGAGCAGTCTGAGGTCTAGAGATGGAGTCTGTACTCAGCATCCGAGGTGTGAGTTAGGTAGTATACCAGCAGAGTCAACACCTGCTGAGGTGAAACTCTGACACCACCTTCGGAAGGAATTTCAGGTGGGGACACAGGACAACTTTGTCCCTGTGAAAGACCAGATAAGGAGAGTCCACTGAAAGCGCCTGAGCTCCCCTGTCCTTCTGGCTGATCGATAGCCACCAAGAAGGGCAGTCTTCCATGACAAGTGCAAAAGCGTACACTTGTGCATGGGTTCGAATGGCTTGCCCATGAGCTTTGCCAAAACCAGCAAAATATCCCACGGAGGTGGAGGTTCACGACCGAGGGGATATGTGATCCAGGCCTTGAAAAGCCCCGATCACCTTCTCCTGAGTTAACAAGCCGGCTGACCGCCCACCCGGTAAGCCGAGATGGCTGCTAGGTGCACCCTATGGGTCGATGACCAAGACCCCTTGGAGAGGGACCAAAGGTAGTCTAGAATGTTAGCCACAGAGTAGGATAAGGAGTCCAGGCTTTTCATTTCGACACCAAATGGAAAAATCTTTCCATTTGAAGGCATAACATTTCTAGTCGATTCTTTTTCGAGATGCCTCCACCACGGTGTAGACATCCTCAAAAGACCCAAAGCCTGGAACTCTAGTCGCCAGGAACCAGGCTGTGAGGTGCAGGGATTGAAGGTCCGGATGAAAGACCTCCCTGGTCAGTGATATCAGGTTCGGTGCGGAGCACAGCCGCCTGGGGCCCTGCAGTTGAGGCTGAGGAGATCTGATACCAGTGAACTGGCGTGGCCAATCTGGGTCACCAGAATCACTTTCACCTTGTCCCTCCTGACCTTGAGTAACACCTTGTGGATCAAGGGAAATGGAGGAAAGGCGTAAAAGAGGCCTGGGCTCCACGGCCTCAAGAAGGCATCCCCTGAAGTGAACCCTGCTGAGGGGGCGGGCATGGTACAGCCTCAACTTGGTGTTCTCCCTGGAGGCAAACAGGTCCACCAACGGTTTGCCCCTAACGGGAGAACAGGTCGTAAGCTACCTCTGGATGGAGAGACCACTGTGGGATGATTGGCCCATGAGGCTGAGAGCATCCGTCAGTTGGTTCGCGACCCTGCCACATGGATGGCTAGGAGATCCGCCCAGCCGAGGACGAAGGTCCAGATCCGAGCGCCTCTGCATAGCAGACGGGGCGGGCTGTCCTGTTTGTTGAGGTAGTACATGGTCGTGGTATTGTCCGTGTGACTTGAAACCACTTGACCCCGAGCTGAGGAGCGAAGCTGACAGTGCCAGTCTGACTGCTCTGAGCTCCAGCAGGTTGATGTGGCATCGACCCTGGGGTCCAGAGGCGTGGGCTCTGTTGTCCCCGGGCCCCCAGCCCATGAGAGAGGCACGGTCGTAAGGACCACCGCCGCCTTGAAGTAACAAACAGGACTGCTTCCTGCAAATGACCCAGGACAGTCCACCATTGGAGAGCTCCCACATCCTCTGGGTGACTGTGATCAGCTGGGTCAAGAGACCCTGACGCTGAGACCACTGGGCTGCCAGCCCTCACTGAAGGGGGCGATGCTGTCTGGCCCAGCGGACCACTGAGTGCACGCCATGTAACCCAGGAGGCGCAGAAAGTCCCGGTAGTGGCGCGAGTGCTCAACCAGAAATGATTGGGTAAAGGAGGAGAGAACCTCCGCCTATCGTCCACGGGAGCCGAGCTCTGGCTTGACAAGAGTCGAGCCTGCCCTCATGAAGCCCATCACCTGGGAAGGTATCGAGTTCTGATTTGGCTCTTGATCAGAAGGCCCAAGTGAGAGCAGGTTTGGAGGATCAGGTCCCTGACCTCTCCACCTCCTGAAGGGAGGAACCCGCCAGAGCCAGTCGCTCTAGATAGGGTAAATACGAACCCCTTGACGCCAGAGATGGCTGCCACCACTGCGATGCATTTGGTGGAAGACCCTTGGGCTGATGACAGTCGAATGGCATGGCTCTGAACTTGTACTAGGGTCCTTCACCCTGAAGCGGAGGAACCGCTTGATGGGACGGACGGATAGGGACGGTGAGAAGCGCCCCAAGATCCAGTGTACAGACTCACATAAGCCGCTTCAGGATGGTATGATCTGGTTCAGAGTTACCATCCGGAAAGTGTAGACCCAAGATACCGATCTCAGGTCGTAGATTCTAGAATGGGGCGCCAACCCCATCCGGCTAGGCACCAGGAAATACCTGGAGACAAAGCCTGGGTCTGAAGGAGGATCCGCACCCAGGCCACCGCCTCTTTGAGGAGTAGCGGCTGTCATCCCGAAGGCGGACTGGGAGACTGAGATCTTTCTCCTCCCGTGGGCACGGGCTCGCATGGGAGGGCATTGCCGAATTTGGGCAGACCTCGCCCCGACCACTTCCAGAACCCACCTGGTCCCAAGTGATACCGACCAGGCGGAAAAGAAGTGGCGGAGCCGCCCCACGGGAGGACCCAGAGCTGGCATGACAGGTGCAGGAGGCCACCCGGTCCGTCACTGTGCAGGTTTAGGAGGAGGAGGCGGCACCTGACCAGCACCGGCCTCCTTTATGGGCTGTTGGGGACTTGCTTGGCCTAGGGCAGCTTTCTCCTGCTTTTGTAGACCTCCTGAAGGAGGGCAGTCTGACCGCAGAGGAATGCCGAAAGGATTCTTCCGCTGCTGGTTCTTGCCTGAAGAACCCTTAGCAGAGGTGGCATCTAAGGTGGCATTAGACTGCTCAATGCTCTGAAGATGACCTGCCACCCTGGACTCAAGAGGTCGGTAGCCAAGGAAGGGCACGCTGGGCCAGCTTGCAGAGTATCCATGGGAAGGAGGATAACCTCAGCCAAGCCCCGCGGCATGTGGATACCGCTGCAGCAGTGAACGGTCACAGGAATCACATGTCCAGAGCTGTTTGGCAACAGCTCTGCCTCTGGTCCCGGACCTGCTTGACCGTGGGTCTGCTGTCTGCTGGGAGGTGAGGAAGAACTCATCCAGCGACCCCAAAAGGGCATGAGAGAAGTGTGCCATGATCACTGCTGAGCTTGCCTGACGTAAGGCCCAAGGATGATGTCAGAGACCTTCCGGCCGAGTGGTCCATAAGTTTGACCCTTGTCCGGAGGGCGGCCAGGTATCCCACGAGCTGCCCGCTCGCCTGAATACTGAGGCAGTCACAAGGCTCACCGAGGGTGCTCAGTAACCCCCGCCAAGGACCCTGTGGGCACCGCCAGACTTAAGCGGGCCATGCGGGCAGACGGAGCCGGGCAGGAGGCTGGCGCTGCCAGAGTTCCAGAGCCGGGCTAACCATGGCTTCGGCCACTGAAAGGCCTCCGTCGGGTATCCTCTCTAAGAATATCCATGAGGGTATATTCTGCCTTCTTCTGAATAGGCTGCAGAGGCATTCCTGTGGACTCTGAAATGAGTCAAGGATGCCCTGGAAGGAGGAAGGCCCTTCTTCCAAGCCTGACACCGACAGCTCATCATGAGAATGAAGGCCGGTATTATCTGGAATCAGAGGAGTTCAGATACAAAGGTTGCCACTCCAAATCTCCCTTGATGCACTTAAGGCGATCAGGGGTGACCGTAATCGACAGTCTGTGAGGAAGACCAAGACTGTCGTCCTCCTTAGAGGAACTCCCTTGAGGGCAGTTTTGGTGGAGGTTCCACTCAAAATTGGCGGGAGCCTAGCCGGTCAGCCCAGAAGGCGCACGGGCCCCTGAAGGGACCGGAGCCTTAGAAACTGAAGAAATCGTGTCGGAGTAGGTCAAGAGGCTGGGGCCAAGTGATAGCCGGAATCGCTGGGGTAGCCGGGTTCTGGCCTGCAAGCAGAAGTTGCTGCCACATAAGATCCTCACAGCGCCGACGGATTTTCCGTTGAAGCTCTCCTCATCCGAGAAGGATGAGGAATGGTGGCGGTGCCTCTTCCGGGAGTGTTTGTGTCCTTTCTTGGGTCGACCGACCAAGAGGACTTACTCTCAATCGAGACTGACGGCGCCGGTTTTGTGGGTCCAGGGAAGCCGGACTTGTGAAAACCAGGTTCCGTTCCTGTCCTCGATCGATACCATGGACGGTCTCCTCATCGGGAAGGAGAGAAGAAAAATTACTCACCTTAGTAATGTTGTTTATTCTAATGGAGTCTTGCTATATTAGGACATATGCAGTAACCCTCAAGTTAGATCTGTCTGGAGGTGAAAGTGTTAACTTTCATGCAGGGTATGGAATCTTGAGCGGAGCTCGGTTGAACACTCTGTTGAAGCTCAAACTTAAACTGTCAGATCTTTACAGCAAAAACTCACTAAGGTTCTGTGTGAAGCCAGAACCCACACTAGCCACTGGCTACTAACTACAAAACACATCTTTTGTTCTTGATCCCAAAGCAAAGACTCAAGTCGGGGGATTCAAGAATGAAAATTAAGTATAATACCCAAGCACCCAGAAGGGTGAAAATAAAGTGGGCATCAGTGAAGTGCCAACATTGCACTGCCCACCCACATCCCAAAAATAGAGGTTCTGAGAGGGCAGGTTGGGGAGGTCATAATATAGCAAGACTCGCTAGAAAAACAACATTACTAAGGTAATTTTTCTTCAAACATGAAGTCTTGCTATATTATGACATATGCAGACTACACAGCAGTACCTCCATGGAGGAGGGACAGAACCTACTTGGGAAATAGGCTCTGTGCACAGCTGTGCTAAATCGAGCATCACTCTTAGCCTGGATATCCAAGGAGTAATGCTTAGTAAAAGTGTGAACTGTTTTCCAGGTAGCTGCTTGACATATCTCTAGGATAGGAATGTCCCTGGCAGCAGCCAGAGACGCAGCTGTACCTCTGATAGAGTGAGCCCTCAGGCCTGGGGAGGAACCTCACTCAGTTTTTCATAACAGAATTGATACAAGAGACAATCCACCTGGCAATGGATCTTCAGTGGCAGGTTTCCTTACCAACCTCACCATAAGTGAGGAACTAATTGAGGATTCGAACCTGTGACCCTTGGTACGTCTCTATATAGTAACTAAGGGCTCTTTGACATCTAAACTGTGTAATCTCCTCTCACCAGAGGAGGAATGGTCAGTGAAGCACACAGGAAGAGACATGGATTGATTAAGGTGAAAGTCTGAAACCACCTTTAGGCAAAACTTCCTGTTAGTCCTGAGGACCACCTTATCTCTATGAAAGGAGATAAAATCAGGCTCCACTGACAAGACTTGTAGCTCACTTATGCGCCTGGCAGAGGTGATGGCTACCAGAAACACAGTTTTCCAAGTCAAGTACTTAAGCTCTGCTGAAGACAATGGCTCAAAACGGGTTGTATAAGCTGAGCGATGCAAATATTAAGATCCCAAGCAGGGGCAGGGTCCCTGAACGGAGGGTTGGTGTGAAGCAACCCTTTAAAAACTTGGAGAACACAGGGTGAGCTGATAATGAAGAGGGCTTACCTGCTGATAAGAAGACAGACAGCTGCCATGCACTTTTAGGGTAGTTGGTCTCAGCCCCAAGGAATTAAAATGTACCAAATAATCCAGGATGTCAGGCACGCCCAGCAGATTCTGGGGAAATATGCTTTCCAGCACACCATATGGAAAATCTCTTTCATTTTGAATTATAGGTAGCCCTGGTGGAAGGCTTCCTAGAGGCCTTCAAATATCCAATACACCTTTGAGACAGGTGTAGGTCAGCAAACTAACTCTTCAAGAGCCAAGGTTTGAGATTGAGAGATTTGAGGTTCAGATACCAAACTCTTCCCTGGGCACAGGTTAACAGGTTGTGATTCCTGGGAAGACATAGGGAGAGTGGACTGCTAAGGAAATGAGGAGTGGTACCAGGCTGCCTGGCCCAATCTGGAGCAATCAGGATCATCTTGCAGGGTTGAGATCTGATTCTGACTAGCACTTTGAAAAGAAGGGAAGGGGGAAAGCCTAGAGAAACTTCCCTCACCAACTGAGGAGGAAGGCATCCAGAGGGACTGAGCCCAACACTGGGGCCTGCAGCAAAAAAGGGAAGTTGGTGATTGTCTGGGGCTGCAAAGAGATCTATTTGCAGGGTGCCCCATCTGGCAAATACTACCTCAGTACTAGAGGATCCAGTGCCCATTCGTGATGGCCCTGGGAAATCCTGCTGAGAGCATCCGCTAGGACATTGTCCTTGCCTGGGAGGTGAACTGCCGAAGGGAGGCGTTCAGAGAATAAGCCAGAGACCACAAATCCATTGCTTCGGTGCACAAGGCCGAGACAGAGTGCCCCTTGCTTCTTGATGTACCACATTGTAGTGGTATTGTCTGTTCTGACCTGAACCACCTTGTTCTGGACAGATGTGGAAAAACCTGAGTGCTAGAAAACTGCTCTGAGTTCCAGCAAATTGATGTGGAGCAGGGATTCCTGAAGGGACCACAGCCCTTGGGTGGAAAGGTCGCCCATGTGAGCTCCCCACCCCAAGAGGGATGCATCTGTAGTAAGGGTCAAGGAATGAGACTGGGGAGTGAAGGAACCCCTGTCTCAGATTGTTCTGATCCTGCCACCACTGAAGGGCCTGGATCAGGGTTCGAGTCACTGGAATCAATTTGGTTAGGGATCTGTCCTTTGAAACCAAAAAGCTCTCAAATGGAACTGAATGTCCCTCATCTGAAATCTCGCCCCTGCACAACTGCAGAAGCAGCCATGTGCCCCAGGAGTTGTAGAAAATGCCTACTGGTCGAGAGACCTGCAGGGTGAAAGAGGAGGCCAGAGACACCAGGGTCCTTGCTCTTTCCAGAGGAAGGAAGGCTCTAGTTTCTTTTGTGTTCAGTTCTGCAGCCATGAAGGCGGAAGCTGGACAGGCTCCAGAACTGACTTTGAAAGATTGAGAAGGAAACCTAGAGATGTAAGCAGTTGCTGGGTTACTTGTAAATGTAATTTGATCTGCTCTGGAGACTGGTCTACAATGAGCCAGTCGTCCAGATAAGGAAAGATGGCAATATTTTGCCTTCTTAAATGAGCAACTGCTACTGCCAGGATTTTGTGAACACCTTGGGGCTCGAGGTGAGGCCGAAGGGCATTGCTCTGAACTGGTAATGACCTGAGGGCAGTTCGAATCTGAGGTACTTTCGATGAGAGCTTCTGATGAGAACATGGAAGTAGGCATCCTTGAGGTCCAGGGAGGCTAGCCAGTCCCCTGGCCTCAGAGAGGGTAAATAATCCCCAGGGTCACCATTTTGAACTTTGGTTTTAAAGGTGCTTGTTTAGATACCTGAGATCCAGGATGGGCCGCCATTCTCCTGTCTTTTAGAGTAAGGAAGTACCTGAGTACAACCCTTTGCCCTGGTGTATGGGTGGAACCTTTCCACGGCTCTGAGAGCCAGGAGGGAAGAAACTTCTGCTTCCAGGGCAAGTGCCTCTGAAGGGTTTGCAGGTGGAAAGACCTGGCTCTCATCTTCAAATTTTTGAAGCTGAGAACCAGTCCCTGGCTTACTACTTCCAGGACCCACTTGTCTGATGTTAAAGACTTCCAGTCCTGGACAAAGTAAGCCAGCCTGCCCCTACCGGTAGTGGAGAATCGCCCTGGCTACCCCATCAGGGAGCCTGTTTTGCAGGGGCTTTGAGTTGAGGGGTAGAAGCAGGCTTACTAGAACCCCTTCTGCCCCTTCCTCTAAAGAACCCTCTGGGCATAAGCAGAAGAGGAGGCCTGGGCTTGGTAAACAGCCTATGAAAAGGCCTGCCCTCACATGCTGCCTTTGAGGAGTGACTTGCCTTTCTTTGGCCTGTGCACTCCTATAGGTGGTCAGATACTCATCCATTTTCTTCATATAATTCTCTGTCTGCTCCCAAACAGAGAATTTCCCACAACAGGAAAATCCATAGCCTTAGACTGAGTATCCTGTGACAGGGCAGTACATCTCAGCCAGGCCATTCTGCGAAGAGACACAGATGTAGCCATGACTCTTGATGAAACATCATTAGAGTCTACTGCAGCATGAAATTGCACCTTGATGCCTCAATACCATCCGCAGCCACCTGCTCCAGCTCCCTGGCAAGCTGTTCAGGGGCCTGTTTTGCTAGGGCCAGGACAGTATCCCACCTGGATTTCTGGTACCTAGCTGCGTAAGCCATATAATTTGCCTGTCTGAGTCCCAAAGATGCTGCCATGTACTGCTTTTTGCCATGGCATCCATCCTCCTGGAATCCTTTTCAGGAGGGTGAGAGGCTAGAGGAATATTAGCCTTGTCACAGGCTGCAGCCTGCACTACCCACACATGGCTGCACTGCTGGATAGGAACTCCCGTATCAGAGCCTGATAAAGCATACCTTCTTGTCCATCCTTTTATCCACAGGAGGATAAAATGAGGAGTTTTCAGAATTTTTACTGTCTGTTTCCTAAAAGATTTTGCAAGGAATAGACAGTCTCCCTAGACTCTGGAATATCCATCATTTCCACAAAATCAGGCTCTTCTTGACCATCAACAGCTTCCTCAACAGGGAGTTGCAGAGTCTCAGCAATTTTCTTATAAAACAAAAATGAGAAGGGGACTCAGATAGCCTGGGAGGGACACTCCTGAGGGTCTGTCTGGAGAGATGTCCAGTTCAATGGGCACATCCGACTTTCAAAATCACACTCACTCCTCGTATCCCTCCTCCCTTCCCCGGTTCATAAAAATCCTCAAAATCATAATCTTGAACTGGGGAACCGACTGAACCGGCGCTTCTCGATGGTGCCGTTCGGACGGAACTGGGGAAAGACCAAACTAGCTGACCTTCTAGTCCTTTTAGTTGGAACCGCCTCAGAGCTGGTTTCTTCGCTTTCGTCTTATAGTATCGCCTGGTCAGAGGGCATCTCAGGTTCGGTTGGAACCAACCGGCCGGCCATCCGGTCAGCGGACTTTTTGGCCTCCCTTCTGAGCCTACCCACTTTTTCCACGGTGGCAGCAGGAAAATTCTACAAATCTGGCAGTCTGCATTGAGGTGGTCAAACCCCAGACAATATACACAAATGTGTGTGGGTCAGCCTTAGCAAAGCTTCCCCACAGAGGCCACAGTGCTGAAACCCAGTGGGTCAGGTTTTCTTTGGGTTTCTCAGACATAGTGCCAGCCTAACCAAAACTTGCCCGTTAATGGCAATCCACCAAGCAAGACTCTCTTATTGGTTCCCAACCGTGTCACTGGTCGTGGAAAAACGTAATAAAATCCGCTTTTTTAGAACCGATAAGAACCGGGAACCACACTCTAAAGGACTAGGTCATTTTAAACTCCATCTGATCGGTTCAAACCGAACCGAAAAAGACATTTACAAGTTCCACACAGAAGAAAATAATAAATAAGCCTATCTATTACTTAAGTACCACAGACAGAGCTTGAACTGATGATTGCGGTTAAATTTCGTAAAATAAACTGAGAATTAAACTTTAAAACCGACAAACGAACCGAGCAGCAGGAGGAATCTCGAGCGACTGTTCAGTGAGGCGGAGTAAAGAATCTGACAGTTTAAGTTTGAGCTTCAACAGACAGAGTGTTCAACTGAGTCAGCCAAGATTCCATGCCCTGCATGGAAAGTTAACTCTTTCACCTCCTGAGCAGTTCTAACCTGGGGTTATACTGCATATGTCATAATATAGCAAGACTTCATGTTGTTTGAAAGTGCAGTTACGTAAGAACTTACCGTAACAGTAGATCTTCGAGAACAGCTCTTGCAGCAGAGTAACACCATTAGGACTGAAGCGGCAAGGCGTCAGGACCGCAAACTTCTAGCTAGCTATCTTCAGCGGGACCGCCTCACGTTATCCGCCTTGTCAGGCGAGTACATAAGGGGGCGGTCCCTTACAGATTCCCCAGTTCTCCTACTGAGACTTCTGGCCGCAGGATGACATCAAAATGGGAGACAGAGAATCCACCATCAGAAGACAAAGGGGTATAAGTCCCTGTTAAAAGGCTCAAAGATGCCTCCTCCAAGGGGAAGGTAGGCGGGAGGTACCTGCTGCAAGAGCTGTTCTCGAAGATCTACTGTTACGTAAGTTCTTGCGTAACTGTACTATCTTATTTCGAGACACAGCTCTTGCAGCAGGTAACACCATTAGACTGATTCCCAAGCAGTAGCGCTTGCAAACACTCTGGGAGGAGGAAACTAGAAAGTCCATTCCAAGTCCTGATTCTAGCACAGGAGACCCTGTAGCACAGCCAGGCTGACTCTTCGCCGTGAAGCAAATGTCCAGGCTATAATGCCTGATAAAGGCACGCATAGAGCTCCAAGTGGCTGCAGCACAAATGGCAGAGGTGGGAGACGTTACTTAAGGTTGCAGCGAGGTGGCCACTTCCCTCTAGTGGAATGGCCCCGACTGATCCCGGAGGGGCTTTTGTTTGATATCATAGCAGTATGATATGCACTGGACAAGCCAGCGAGAAAGGGACTGTTTCGATACTGGCTGGTCCATCATCCTTTCAGTAAAGGAAACGAAAAGTTGCTCGACTTACTTAAGCTGCTTAGTTCTGCTCAGGTAGTACCTTAGCTGTGGTGAACATCCAGGTGTGGAGCAGCGCCTCTCTGTTAGAATAATTAGAGAAGTAGACAGGCAGGTCAATGTCCTGATTGAGAGTGAGTGTGGAGACCACCTTAGGCAAGAAATGAAAATTACGACCTACCGTGAATTCTTGATCTTCTCTTGTATCTTCACCATTCATTACTGCTTGGGTTAAGCGGAAGCCGCATCCCCACGGGAGTTGTTTTTTTTTTTTTTTTTTTAGAGTCGGCTCCAACGGCGCCGCCTCTGGACGCACGATCCGCCATGCGCGAGGGGCGCCGTAGGTGTCGATACCTCCTCCATCTCAGTTCTGTTAGTCGGAGAGGCGAAAAATAAAGTGTAAGAAAAAGATAGTGAGGCAAGAGAGGCGAGGGATAGAAAGAAAAATTACTCACCTTAGTAATGTTGTTTCTTCTAATGGAGTCTTGCTATATTATAGACATTAGCAGTTTATTCCAGCTCTAGAACTGCCCCGGAGTGAAATGGTTAAAACCATTCCAAAATAGAATTTTGGCACGAGAGCAGCTCTATCTGTGTCATTTCAAACTTGAACTGTCAGATCTTTACGAGCCAAACTCACTAAGGTCTGTGTGGAAGCTGTAACCTACACTAGCCAAATGGCTACCTAAATAATAACAACCATTGATGGTCCCAACACCCAAGACTCAAGTCAGGGGACCAGAAATACTAACACCATTCTAATAATATGAAAATGGAACATAAGTATAATAAAACACACACACACACCGTACACACCCCCAAAGTCCCAAAGGGGACAAAATGCTAACAGGACATAAGTAGTGCCCACACTAAGTTGCCCGCACCCCACCAAGTAGAGGTTCTGAGAGGGGCAGGTTGGGAGGTCTATAATATAGCAAGACTCCATTAGAACAAACAACATTACTAAGGTGAGTAATTTTTCTTCAAACAACATGAAGTCTTGCTATATTATAGACATTAGCAGAATACACAGCAGTACCTCCATGGAGGAGGGCAGAACCTACTTAGGAATAGGCTCTGAAGAAGAGCTGTGCCAAACCGAGCATCTCTCCTGGCCTGGTCATCCAGGAGTAATGCTTAGTAAAAGTGTGTACCGTTTTCCAAGTAGCAGCCTGGCAAATCTCTAATAAAGGGATATCTCTGGCAGCAGCTAGAGGCGCAGCTGTACCCCTGAGAATGAGCACTCAAACCGGGGGCTCTGCCCACTTGACAACAACAAAATTGGATACAAGAGACAATCCACCTGGCTATTGATCTCTTTAGTGGCAGGTTGCCATTCCCAACTTCACCATAGGTAAGGAAAAGTTGGAGGATTCAGACCTGTGACCTTGATACGCTCTATATAATAACTAAGAGCTCTCTTAACATCCAGGCTGTGCAACCTCCTCTCACCCGAAGAGGAGTGATCAGTGAAAAATACTGGAAGGGAGATAGATTGATTAAGATGGAAATCTGAAACCACCTTAGGCAAAAACTTCCTATTAGTCCTAAGGACTACCTTATCCCTGTGGAAAGAAATAAAGTCAGTCTCCACTGACAAGGCTTGCAATTCACTTATGCGTCTGGCAGAAGTGATAGCCACTAGAAAAACAGTTTTCCAAGTTAGGTACTTAAGCTCTGCAGAAGACAGAGGTCAAAGGGGTTGCATTAACTGGGCAATGCAAACATTAAGGTCCCAAGCAGGGGCGGTTCCCGAAAGGAGGATTAGTATGAGTAACCCCTTAAAAACTTGGAAAACACAGGATGAGAGGAAAGAGGGATGACTTTCCTGCTGACACAAAAGCAGACACAGCTGCCAAATGAACTCTCAGGGTAGCTGGTCTGAGACCCAAGGAATTAAGATGTACCATGTAATCTAACAAAATGGGCAATTCAGCAGATTCTGGGAAATATTTTTCCCAGCACACCAAATGGAAAACCTTTTCCATTTAGAACTATAAGTAGCCCTAGTGGAAGGCTTTCTGAAGCCTTTAGGATCTCAAGAACACCCTGAGAGAGGTGTAAATCAGCAACTCTAACCCTCAAGAGCCAGGCCTTGAGGTTGAGGGATTTGAGGTCGGATACCAAACCCTTCCCTGGGCACAAGTCAACAGATTGTGATTCCTGGGGAGGCACAGGGAAGATGGACTGTCAGAGACAGAAGGAGTGGGTACCAGGCTGCCTGGCCCAATCAGGGCAATCAGAATCACCCTGCAAGGCTGAGATCTGATTTTGACTAGTACTTTGAATAGGAGAGAAGGGGAAAGCATAGAGGAACTTCCTCCCAATCCAGAAGAAGGGCATCCAGGGAACTGAGCCCAGCACTGGAGGCCTGCAACAGAACAGAGGAAGTTTGTGATTGTCTGGGGCTGCAAAAGATCTATCTGAGGATGCCCACCTGGCAAAACTATCCCAGCACTTGAGGATCCAGGGACCATCGTGGATGGCCCTGGGAAATCCTGCTGAGGGCATCCGCTAGGACATTGTCCTTCCCTGGAAGATGAACTGCTATGAGGGAAGTGTTCAGGGAATAGGCCAGAGACCACAACTTCATTGCCTCGGTGCTCAAGGTCAAGAACCGAGTGCCCCCTGTTTGTTGATGTACCACATTGTTGTGGTGTTGTCTGTTCTGACTTGTATCACCTTGTCGTGGACAGATGCAGAAAAAGCTGAAGAGCTAAAAGACAGCTCTGAGTTCCAGCAAATTGATGTGAGCAGAGATTCCTGGGGGACCAAACTCCCTGAGTGGAAAGTCGCCCATGTGGCTCCCAACCCAGAAGGAAGCATCTGTAGTGAGAGTCAAGTCGTGAGAAGGAAATGAAGGGACCCCGCCTTAAATTGCTCTGATCCTGCCACCACTGGAGAGCTAGGATCAAGGTTCGAGTCACTGGGACCAACTGGGAAAGGGGTCTCTTCTCTGAGACCAAAAGGTTCTCAAGTGAAACTGAATGTCTCATCTGAAATCTGCTCCCTGCACAACAGCTGTGGATGCAGCCATGTGCCCCAGGAGCTGCAGAAAGTGTCTTGCTGGTCGAGAGATCTGCAGAGTGAAGGAAGAGGCCAGAGCCACTAAATTCCTTACCCTTTCTGGGAAGAAAGGCTCTGGCTAGCTTTGTGTCAATTCTGCCCCTATAAAGGTGAGTACCTGGACTGGTTCCAGAACCGACTTTGGTAGGTTTAGCAGAAACCCAGGAGGTGAGAAGCTGTGGTGACCTGCAGGTGAATTTTACCTGTTCTGGGGACTGGCCTACAATGAGCCAGTCGCTCAGGACGGAAAAACAGCAATCCTCTGCCTCCTTAAGTGGGCGCCACTGCTAGACACTTTGTGAATACCCTTGGAGCAGAGGTAAGCGGAAGGGCATTGCTCTGAACTGGTAATGACCTGAGGGCAGTTCGAATCTGAGGTAATTTCGATGGGATCTTCTGATTAGGACATGGAAATAGGCATCATTGAGGTCCAGGGAGGCTAGCCAGTCCCTGGCCTTAGGGAAGGTAAAATCATTGCCAGAGTTACCATTTTGAACTTTGGTTTCAAAAGATGCTTGTTCAGATATCTGAGATCTAAAATGGGCTGCCATTCTCCTGTCTTTTTGGGTAAGGAAGTATCTGAATACAGACCCCTGCCCTGATGCAGGGGTGGAACCCTTTCTACTGCTCTGACAGCTAACAGGATGAGACCTCTGTTTCCAGAGCGAGGGTCTCTGAAGCACTTGGAGTAGAAAAGTCTGCTTCTCAACTTGGGAAACTTTTGAAGCTGAGAACCAGACCCTGGCTTACTACTTCCAGAACCCACTTGTCTGAGGTTAAAGAAGCCCAATTCCTGACTGAAGTAAGCCAGCCTGCCGCCCACTGGTACAGGAGAATCGCCCTGGGCACCCCATCAGGGTGCCTGTTTCGCAGGAGCTTTAGGCTGGGGGTGGGAGCAGGTCTGCCCACCCCTCGTCTGCCCCTGCCCTCTGAAAAGCCCTCTGAGCAAAGGCAGAGGAGGCCTGAGTCTGGTAGAAAGGCCTGTGAAAAGGCCTACCCCTACCCCTGGGGCATGCCTTTGAGGAGTGGCTTGCCGCCTCCTTAGCCTGGGCACTCTTGTAAGTAGTCCTATATTCATCCATCTTCTTCATGTAATCTCTGTCTGCTTCCAAACAGAGAATTTCCCACCACAGGAAAATCCATAGCCTTAGTCTGGGTATCCTCTGTAAGTACAATGTTCTCTGCCCTGAACAACACTGGTTCAGAGCAGGTCATAGTACCAATACAGCACTCCTGGAATTTTCCAACTTCCTCCATGCCTCCTTGGACTCTGGTGCCCTGGCTGGTGCTATATTCATTGACCTGTCTAAAGCATTCGATACTGTTTCGCATCCTCTTTTGCTCTCCACCCTCGACCTAATAGGCTCTGCCTCAGGACCTGTTTTCTGGTGCACCAGCTATCTCCGCCCGCTCCCAATGTATGAAAGTCAACGGTACTCTCTCTGAAACATGCCCCATTAGCTTGGGGTGCCGCGAGGGCTCAATTCTTGGACCCTACTATTCTCACTCTTTCTTAACTCCCTACCCAGCAGTTGTACGGGTAAGATGCTTTCTATGCTGATGATGCTGTTCTCGTTGCCTCCCACAATGACCCCATGCTGCTACAGAACTCCTCCAACTAGTCTTTGACTCTGCAGCTACCTGGTTCACTGAGCACGACTTATCAACCCTAAGAAAACAAAAAGCGATGCTCTTCTCCCACCCCCAAAATAAGTACAGCAAGTTTCCTTACTGTCCACTCCACACCCAATCTCATCATTGACCAGGTGCAATCCTATAAATATCTTGGTATAACCTTTGACCCTGCACTTTCATTCCATGGACATATATCTGCCCTAAATTCTGTCGCCAACTCACGGCTAGGCATTCTTTACCGGCACAAGAAATGCCTCCCTCCTGATGCCCTCCGCCTGGCTGTCACCTCCTCTGTCATGTCTCTCATTGACTATGGCCTTCCGGTCTATGGCTCAGCAGATCAGACTGCCCTCAACAAGGTTGCCCCACAGTAAATAAGGCCTGCAGACTTATCACTGGTGCTCCCAGACTCACTCACACATGTGAGCTGTACACCCTGGCTACCCTACTCAACCTGGAAGAGCGACTCATGTATCAGACATGCCAGCTCACCTTTAAAGCCCTGCATGGCCTATCCCCATAGGCCTATCCAACTCCGTTAGCGTACTGCACCGACTCCTGATCATGCGCGAGCTTGTCAAGAGCTACCTAGTTATTCCGAGAGCCAGGACCTCACAAGGTCAGAGGGCATTCCCTACTGTGCGCCCCACTGGATATCATCCTCCTGCAGTGTCTCAAACTCTCTAACCTTAGCTTGCTTAAGCCCAGGCTCAGAAACTTCCTGCTTAGCTCTCACAAATGCAACCGCCGCTAGCCTAGTGTAAAAAAAAAAAAAAATATACACTCTGTTTGACAATGCTCACTGAGCTGCCCCTTCCTTTCCCTACTTCCTCCTCCCCATCTCCTCCCTTCTACCCCCACCAGCTCTCCCCGACCATAAGTTTTGCACCTTTTGTTATCTTTGCTCGTTGGAGATTGTACTCTATTGTAACAAAATTGTAATTGAACTGTAACTTTTTGTTTGTAAGTACTGTGTCCCTTGTACTACTGTTCTGATGTTCTCTTTGTGATGAGGTACTTTGTAAATGAGCCTCTGGCTCAAAGGTTTCTAAACTGATGTTTAACTTAATAAATAAATAAATAAATCCTGTGACAAACTAGTACACCTGAGCCAGGCCAACCTCTAGAAAGCTCAGATGTGGCCATGACCCTAGAGAAAACATTAACATCCACAGCAGCATGAAACTGAACCTTAGAGGCTTCAATGCCATCAGCAGCCACCTGTTCTAGTTCACTAGCCAGCTGGCCATGGGCCTGCTTGGCCAATTGCATAACAGTATCCCATCTAGATTTCTGATACCTAGCTACATAAGCCATATAATTTGCTTGCCTGAGTCCCAGAGAGGCTGCCATATACTGTTTTTTGCCATGGCATCAATCTTCCTGGAAATCCTTGTCAGGAGGATGTGAAGCCAAGGAATATTACCTTTATCACAGGCAGCAGCCTGAACTACCCCAACATGACTGCATTGCTGAAAAAGGAATTCTGTATCAGGGCCTGACAATGTATACCTTCTGTCCATCTTTTATCTACAGGAGACACAGAATTAGGAGCTTTTAAAATTTTAATTGTTTGTTTCCTAAAAGACTTATGTAAAAGAATAGACAATCTCTAGACTCTGGAATATCCATCATTTCTACAAAATCAGGCTCCTCTTGCTCATCCACAGCCTCTTCTAAAGGAAGCTGGAGGGTTTCAGCAACTTTTTATAAAACATAAAATGAGATGGGGACTCAGACAGCATAGGGGAGATTCTAAAGGTCTGTCTGGGGAGACGTCCGGTTCAATGGGCACACCAGACCTTCCCAGCCACATTCATACTGTTCATAATCCTCCTCCCCTCCTCTGGTTCAAAAAATTCCTCAATATCATAATCCTGAACCACTGGGACTGGACGAACCGACCTTTACCAGATGAGTATGGTGGTTCGGACGGACCCGAGACAGTGTATGCCTTTTGCTATCTCTGCAGCAGTTGGAGAAGGAATTTTGGACTCAGACCTGCTGATTTTCTCGTTTCTTTACTGGAATTGGTTCCTCAGAACCAGCTTTTTTGCCCGAGGAAGTCTGGCCCTGGTCAGAGGGCATCCCTCTGGTTCGGCTGGCACGAACCGGGCAGGCCATCCGGGTCAGCGGACTTTTTGGCCTCTCGCTCCCTGAGCCTGCCCAATCTCTTTTCAGGGTGGCTGCAGGAAATTCTTACATACCTGGCAGTCTGACTGGAGGTGGTCAAACCCCAGACAATAAACACATGTGGTGTGTGGGTCAGCCTTGGCAAAGACTTCCCACAAACATCACAGTGTTGAAACCCAGTGGGCCGGTTTTTCTTTTGGGTTTCTCAGACATAATGCCAGCCTAACCAAAAACTTGCCCTTTAACGGCAGTGCCAGGCAAGACACCCTTATCGGGTCTTCAACCGTGTCACGGGTGTTGGGGGAAAAACATAATAAATCCGCTTTTTTAGAACCGATAAGAACCGGAACCGTGATCAAAATAGTAACTTTTAGTTTTAAATGAGTTTTAAACCCACTGATCGGTTCAAAACGAACCGATAACTTACAAGTTCCACACAGACAAAACCTTCATTTACTTACGGTTACCACAGATAGAGCTTGAACCGAACGGTTTTATGGTTAAAATAAAACTATTCTCGGTTAAATCCAACAGAAAACACTTTTAAACCGAGAAATGAACCGAGCAGAAGGAGAAATCTCCGGGCGACTGTTCACTGAGTGAGAGTAAAGAATCTGACAGTTCAAGTTTGAAATGACACAGATAGAGCTGCTCTCGTGCCAAAATTCTATTTTGGAATGGTTTTAACCATTTCACTCCGGGCAGTTCTAGAGCTGCCAACAAACTGCTGTCTATAATATAGCAAGACTTCATGTTTGAAAAGGAAAGGAAATAAACTGAAAAAGAATAAGCCGATGGAGAATAGACAGAGGAGAGAAATTCCTACCCTAAGGGACCATGAGGCCTCCTTTCTGGGGCGGCTCTAGGGGAGGAACAGAGAGGGAGAGAAAGAGAAGAAGAAGAAAGAAAGAAAGAAAGAAAGAAAGAAAGAAAGAAAGAAAGAAAGAAAGAGGCATGTTGAGAAGGAGAACAGTGCCCATTGAGCATTGTTGGTTGAGAGGCTTATAGGCTCAAACTAATAAGGGAGCAAGAATCCCAGTTGTTAGATCTGAGGAGAGGTTCCACCGAACCTCCTGAACAGACCCAAGAGAGGGCAGACTCTCTGAACTCTCAACATGCCAAGTCCTTCATCCTAGTTGAGGGCTCCTAGACTGTCCGAGCAGAACCTGTTCGGAAGAGCCATCCAGGAAGAGGACTAAGTTCCTTAGCACCTTGTTAAGTGCTACCACAGAAGAGTATGGGAAAAACATGCCTTCTCGGAGGCAGTTGGTAAGAAAAATAGAGAGAACTCAATCGACCTTGCTAAGACAAAGCGGACAGAGCTGGAAAAGCTTTGAAAAATAATGCCTGCCAGGGGATTCCAAACTTTGAGGAGGCCAAGACAAGGCATGGCCAACAGGCTGTGAAACTACATGACCTGAAGAAGGTAAGGAATGCACCATAGGGTAGTCAGAAAAGTTCCCTCAGAAATAAAGAAATTTGCAACCTGCTTCGTTCCTCTCTACCTTGAGGTAAAAGAATCCATTCACAAGAATGGGGAAAAAAACATTTGTTTTGGCATAAAGGCCAAGGGGAGAGAGAGAGCAGAGATGGAGGAGATGCCACAGAAGGAGGCCACTGAGAGGAAGGTGGGTGGTATCAGTAATGAATGGTGAAGATACAAGAAAAGATCAAGAATTACGGTAGTACGTAATTTTCATATCTTCCCTGTCAATTCACCATTCATTACTGCTTGGGTGAGTACAAGCCCTCCCCTTGACAAAAAAGGGGGTAGAACCTGAGGGAACAAGACCCCAGCCTCCTGTTGGTGAGGAACAGAAGGGGAAGACCCTGGCTAACACAACGGAAGCCTAAGTGGGAGAAGAGCTAGGAGGTGTCCCTGAGGACGGGAGACGGAGAAAGCCCTGCAAAGTCTCCTAGCTCTGGAGGAAAAAGATGGGTCCTCGAAAGCGGAGCGCATCACCCTCGCCGGGCCAGGGGTGACAACCTTGATAGACAGAGCCATGCTGTCCGCTAATGCAGATCGCTGTCCCTGCAAGTCTGGAAGCCACCTCATTGGCGTCATAAGATGCCCTTGCTTGGTGTCTTGCCAGCTCCAGGCCTACAGCGGAGAGGGCAATAGCCTGACTGGTTTGCTCCGTATCAGGCATTGATGCTAGGAGCTGGGAGAGCATCGACCACAGATGCCGACTGTAGGCAGCGTGGTGAGCCTGATGTGATGCAATGCAAGCCACCGCACGAGAAGAAGAAAACTCTGCGCCCCACCGCCTAATGTAGTGAATCCAAATCTGGTGGGCGGTCGTGGCGCCAGGCTGCGCGCCTGGAAGGAGTCTCTAGGCACACCAAACCGAGGACTGGCTGGGAAGGGTACCCAGGGATTCCGAGGGGCACAATACCTTCGACGACAGGCTGCCGGGGCTGGAGAAAGGGCGGCTGGCGATCTACCAGGAACGGATAGACGCCTCCTGGAAGGGATAGGCCAGGAAGGTACCACCAGGTGCTGGGCACTGAATTCAAGCGCCTCCCGCTCGGTATTGTCTCACCTAACGAAGAGATTGAAGATCCCCACCATCCTCAGAGGAATCGTTGATATTCAGTGAAATCAGGCCGGAAGAAAGATGAGCAAGGGTTCCTCTCCTCAGAGGAGGAAGGCAGGGATGATGGAGACTCGAATGTCCAGAAGATTCCTGCCACGGTGGGGAGAGTCGAAGACCCGCTCATGCATGTATCTAACGTATGAGGGGAAGGTCGCACAGAACCTCTGAACTGCTCCCAGGATAATGGCCCGTGAGGACCGACATGGCCTGGAAGAGGCGGGCTTGGATGCAGAAGTACTGAGAACGGCACCTATGAAGAGGCAACTGACCTCTGCCAGGGCTCTGAAATCTGGGGAATCAAGCCCGAGCTGGCGGGATCCCGGACAACAAACCAGGCCGAAGACGAGACCCTGAGGATGCGATGCCTGGAAGAGCCCGGAGGGGACCTCCCTGTGCGAACCCGGGACTGCATGGGTCCAGAAGGGTAGTCCACAGCAACGCCACCTGAGGGAACCCCAGGGCCCAGAGGGAAAGGCGGGTTCAAGGCTACAGGCTCCTAGCCACCCACGAGGGGTGGCTGGGGAGACCGGGGCACCTGTCCCTGCCCTCAACCCTCGGACTCCGAGAGAGCCCTCCTCCTCGACTGCAACGCTCCCCACCCGAGAGGAGGCAACAGCACCCAGGAGGGCAGCTGTCACAGGTCCCCAGGAGGGTGAGACCTCCTCAGTCTCCACCACATCACCCCTGGGACCCAGGGCCACCTAGCCAGAGGACCCTCAGGGAGGACGGAGTGGGGACAGGAACGGGCACGCTGCGCCGCCTAGCACCCTGTGCCACGGGGACCCTGACTCCGAAGAGTCAGGGTGCCAGGATGGTCCACATCTGTGTCATCGGCCTCAAGAGGACGAGACCAGCAGAACCTCAATGCTGGCAACCCCAGGATCCCGGTGCAACAGCGCCGTGAGCGGCGTCTGTGCCAGGGACCCCCACCCACTCGCGACAGCCAGGCCCGGTCCTGGCTCCCTACCGCAGCAGTTAGGACCACGGCGCGCTCCGGCACGCACGGAGACCCAACCCGCGCCCGCTGGGAGCACGAGCCGGGCCCCACGGGAAGGCCAGGGCAGCACCGCCTCCGGCGCCGTCTCGATCACCCGGCTTAAACGGCGCCAGAGGGCGGCGTCAGGGTCCACCGGTGCCAGGCCCAGAAATCAGAGGTCTTGACACTGGGGAGCCTGCACCTCCAGGGGCGGGACCACGACGCCCTCGGACACCGAGAGGAAGCTTCCTCTTCGGCAAGAGAAGAGGAGGAAGCTCCTCCTCCAAGGACCGTGGGCATCCGGGGAAGGGCCTAGAGACCTTACCTGGGAATCCCTGGAGGACGCCATCCCGAAGGTTGGCGGGCCTTGCCGAGCTTGAACGCTGGACTTTGAGGACACGGGCGTCCATGGAGAAACAAGCGCCGCACGGCCCATGTCGTGGTTGGGTCCCAGGCAACAGAGACAGACATCATGCCGGTCCGAGACAGAGAAATGTCGGCCACAGGAGCACAGACGCATAGGGGCACGGCCCGCCTCGACTTACGCCATGCTCCCGAACCGCCATGATGCGAACTAAACAAGGAAAAAGTAATAAAAGCACTTGGCGCCGCAGTATAGAAATAAAAGGAACGGTCTTACGGTATCTACGTGTCAGTGGATGTCTGAGAAAAAGCGAGGTCTTCAGCTGTGGGAAAACCCGAAAACTCTCGCTACGCGCAGCAGGTGCAGCCTCAGCGCGGAGAAACAGAACTGAGATGGAGGAGAGTCCGGCACCTAACGGCCGCCGCATGACGCGGCGCACGCCGTCCTGGGCGGCGCCCGCTGGAGCCGACTTAAAATAAAAACCTCCCGTAGGCAGGTGCGCGCCCGCTTAACCCAAGCAGTAATGAATGGTGAAGATTGACAAGGAAGATTGTCAAACTCTTCTGAGAGACGTTGAACCGGTTCACTTCTACCTCTTCAGGAGCCAAGCGTGAAGGTGAAGCGATCTCAGGGTGGGATGGACCACGGACCCTGAGTCAACAGGTTCACCTGCAGGGAGTGGTCTCAGAGGAACTGCCAACATATTGTTGAGTAGTGGAAACCAGAGTTGTCGAGGCCAAAGGGCAATAAGAATCATCTTGGTCCCATGAGACTCGAACTTGAGGAGTACTCTGAATTACAGGAAGGAAGGCGAAGAAAGCGCTTTGTCCACTGCAGCCTGAACGCATCCTGACAGAAAATGCCAGGCTCTGGAATTCTGGAGCAGAAGAGAGGCAGTTTTTGCTGAATGGGGATGCAAAAGGTCCAGGTCTGGAGTTCCCACTTTGAATAGTGACTGAAATATGACTGAGTCGAGAAACCACTCGTGAGGATCTGCCTCTGTTCTGCTGAGACGGTCTGCCAAGTAGTTTTGTACACCTGGCAGGTAAACAGCTGAATTAGAACTTTGTGTTCAAGCACCATTCCACACCCTCATCGCTTCCCTGCATAAGGGGCAAGAGTGAGCACCACCCTGCTTGTTGATGTAGTACATCACTGCTTTGTTGTCCGTTGAAGGAGAATGGTCTTGTGACAGAGAATGTCCTTCAACGCTCCGGACCGCATAAAGGGCGGCTCTCATCTCTAGGACGTTTATGTGAAGCTGGGACTCGAGTTGAGTCCACACCCCTTGAGTGTGGAGGCGCAACAGTGAGCTCCCCACCCCATTAGCGATGCGTCCGTGGTAATGGAGATCTGATGATCCAGAGGAGCAAAGGAAATCCTTCCAGGAGATTGCTCTCTTGAGACCACCAGGTGAGGACCTCTTTAAGGGTTCTGTCACCTTGATGGGATAAGACTGCGGGTGAGTGGTTGGAGACCACTGAGCATCCACTGAGTGGTTCTCATGTGCAGCCGTGCTAGGGGTACAGTGAACACTGAGGATGCCATGAGGCCTAACATAACGTTGCATCGGAGAGCTGTAACTGATCTGTTCTCTCCAATGTAACGGGCCATCTGAAGGATATCGTTCCTTCTGTCTTCTGGAAGGAAAGCCTTCGCTAAAGAGGTGTCCAGAAGAGTCCCTATGAAAGGAGTCTCTGGGAGGCTGCAACTGAGACTTCTTGAGGTTCAGCAGAACTCCCATGGACGTGAGAAGGCGAGGCAGGTCTGTGCAGCGTCAGAGTTCCTTGTCTGGAAGGGCTTGCTAGGAGCCAGTCGTCCAGGTAGGAAACACCTGGATACCGAGTTTCCTGAGATGTGCTGTAAGAACTGCACAACACTTTGTAAAGATTCATGGCGCCAAGGATAACCCAAAGGGCAGGACTCTGAACTGATAGTGTTGACCCAGAGCCACAAACCTCAGGAATTTGTGATGCCTCGGGTGAATAGGAATGTGCTGGTAGGCATCCTGCATGTCAGGAGGCTAGCCAGTCGTGTTGATGAAGCAAGGGTAACAGGGTTCCCAGAGAAATCATTTGAATTTCTGCCTGGGAGAAATTTGTTTAGCTTTCTGAGGTCTAGAATGGGCGCATTCCCCGGACTTCTTTGGAACCAGAAAGTAGTGGGAGTAGAACCCCGTATTTCGCTGATGCACAGGCATGACTTCTACTGCCCTGTTGTGCAGAAGGCCCTGAATCTCGGCGGCGAAGGTCTGACTGAAGGGTTGACAGCCTGGGCTGTCGTTTGGAAAGACGATCCGGAGGTCTCCAGAAAATTGAGAGAATACCCTTGCGAATTATCCGAGGACCCATTTGTCTGAGGTTATGGACTTCCACTGGCTGTAGAAGTGCATCAGACAACCTCCCACGGAGAGGAAAAGTCCACCTCGGGCAGTTGAGATGGGACTTGGGCGGCAACTCATAAGGTAGCGCTGGGCGCTTTGGGCCCTTGAGCTTTCTGTTGCGCCTTCTTTTGAGGTTGGGCAGGTTGGTTCTTATGGAAACTTCCTCTGCCCGAAAGGACTGACGATTATGAAATTGCCGTTTACTGACATGCCCTCGAGAAGGGGCAGGAGGGTCAAGCCAGCTTAATGGCTGACCTAGTCTTTGATGTAGCTTCTAGAGCTTGCTCTACCTGAGGACCGAAAGATAAGAGCCATCAAGGCAACGCCATCACCTGCTGTTGCGCATCATTGTGAAGCCAGTACGCAGCCAGGGTGATGGCGAGTACAAATACCAGCAGCTGCTGAGCGAGAAGCAGTGTGAAAGCATCCATGGCTGCTTTGATCTGCTGGTTATTAGATTCAATACCTCTGGTAATGGTTTGAAGAAGCTCTGGCCTTGAGTCCGAGTCCGGAAGAGCTTCAACCATTTGCTTGATAGAATGCCACAGGATATACTCATACTGGGAAAAATAACCCTGGTAACTGGCAATACGCATAGAGTGGCGCAGCAAAGATTCTCTTACCTAATGTGTCTATCTTACGAGACTCTCTGTTGATAGAGTCGAGCTGCAGTAGTTTGAGGAAGAACTACCTTGTCATTTTCTGCCAGGACTACAATAGGATCGCAAGGCTTGGGATGCCAAGATGGGGCGATCCTTGGGAGCTGAGTATTTCCTATCAATGGATTTAACCACCGAAGGGTAAGAGCAGGATTATTCCATACCATTTGAGACAGCATCTCGAAGGAAGGTTGAATCGGAGGAGTCAAATCCGTAGGGATCTCCAAAGCATGAAGATATTGGAGTCTTAACAGCTTCCCAGGATCGATGTCTAGTCTGGAGAAAAGAGTGGAGCTCAGATTCTTCAACAGAGACTTAAAGGACAGGTCCTCGACCACAGGCTCTGTAGCAATAAAACATCCTGTTTCGTCCACTTCATCACCCAGCCGAAGGTCTGGGTCAGGCTCAACGTCATCTCTTGACAGTCCAGGAGGGACTGTATGGACAGGACAGAGATGAAAGCTAGAGGAAGGAGGAAGAGACAAAAGGAAGTCCCTAAGAGTCCCCAGCGCCAAAACGGCCGCGAGAACCACGGCGCCGAGGCGGTGCCGCGTGGCCGCAGGGCGCCACCGAGCGCAGCTGCACTGCAGGCGGCGCAGAAGGACGGGCGCGCGAGTCCACCTGCGGAAGGTACTCCCAGAGACCAAAAACAGGCTTTGAAGGAAAAGAAACAGGAGATAAGGGCATCGGTGTGGCCCCCGCGCCGAGAAGCCATGTGAGGGGAGACACCTAAGCACGGGTCGTGACACCGAAGGTGCCAGCATGACACAGGAAGTCAACCACCCTACCCGTCGCCCAGAGAGCCGAGAGCCCACGAGCGACTGAGCCAGGTACAAACCAACCTCCGAGCCCATTGCTCCATAAGAGCGGCCCACTGATGAAACTGCTCATCTGAAGACCTACCTCGAGGCGAGGTAGGACTCGATGTCGACGGCGGTCATCAAGAAAGCGCTGCCGGGCGACTCGAAGGAGGAGACGGCAACAGCCCGATAACCGAGCGCCTATGTGCAGGCGTATCGAGGCGACCTCGGTGATGGCTTCTCTTTTTAGACCTGCGGGCGAAGAAGAGCTCGGGGCGAGCGGTGCCGAGAATCGACCATTTGGCTTTATGCTTCCTTGAAGACCGCCCATCCCCGGGCATTGGACTGCCCATTGTCAGACCCCCTTCCGGAGAAGGTGGCGGACTGGACCAGCCCACTGACTAAACAGCTTTCATCTGAAGTCTCCCTACCGTCACCTGACCTGCTCATGGTCGACTCTGTCAAAGTAGGCCAAGACTTCTTTATCGTTTTAATTTAACAATAAGAATAACTAAGCGATACTGTATCGAGATAATACTATATAAAATAATAAAACTGAAAACTATGCTGCAGTTTGAAGTTTGACTCCTGACAACGGCGGCGTCGTCACTGAAAGCGCACTGACAGAGGGAAAAAAGGAACTGAGGCGGTTGGAGGTCGCGCCGAGATAGTAGTCACAACGAGCTAGGCTCATGGCGCCATCTCTGGCGCGACCTCCAGCAAAAAGTTTGCTCCCGATGGGTCCTAGTGCCTCCGGCGCAGTTCCCAATAGTGTGAATGAGTGGTGGAGACTTATGTCCAGGAAGATGAAAAATTACTCACC
This sequence comes from Neoceratodus forsteri, assembly GCA_016271365.2. Lineage (NCBI taxonomy): Eukaryota > Metazoa > Chordata > Ceratodontiformes > Ceratodontidae > Neoceratodus > Neoceratodus forsteri. Next base: position 241,165,346 of record JADMNL010000024.1, on the reverse strand, counting down.
TTAGTAATGTTGTTCCTTCTAATGGAGTCTTGCTATATTATAGACATTAGCAGAATACACAGCAGTACCTCCATGGAGGAGGGCAGAACCTACTTAGGAATAGGCTCTGAAGAAGAGCTGGCCAAACCGACATCTCTCCTGGCCTGGTCATCCAGGAGTAATGCTGGTAAAAGTGTGCCGTTTTCCAAGTAGCAGCCTGGCAAATCTCTAATAAAGGGATATCTCTGGCAGCAGCTAGAGGCGCAGCTGTACCCTGGTAGAATGACCCTCAAACCGGGGGCTCTGCCCACTTTCTGATAACAAAATTGGATACAAGAGACAATCCACCTGGCTATTGATCTCTTAGTGGCAGGTTGCCTTTCCCAACTTCACCATAGGTAAGGAAAAGTTGGAGGATTCGAACCTGTGACCTTTGGTACGCTCTATATAATAACTAAGAGCTCTCTTAACATCCAGGCTGTGCAACCTCCTCTCACCGAAGAGGAGTGATCAGTGAAAATACTGGAAGGAGATAGATTGATTAAGATGGAAATCTGAAACCACCTTAGGCAAAAACTTCCTATTAGTCCTAAGGACTACCTTATCCCTGTGGAAAGAAATAAAGTCAGTCTCCACTGACAAGGCTTGCAATTCACTTATGCATCTGGCAGAAGTGATAGCCACTAGAAAACAGTTTTCCAAGTTAGGTACTTAAGCTCTGCAGAAGACAGAGGTTCAAAAGGGGTTGCATTAACTGGGCAATGCAAGCATTAAGGTCCCAAGCAGGGGCGGTTCCCGAAAGGAGGATTAGTATGGAGTAATCCCTTAAAAACTTGGAAAACACAGGATGAGAGGAAAGGGATGACTTTCCTACTGACACAAAAGCAGACAGCTGCCAAATGAACTCTCAGGGTAGCTGGTCTGAGACCAAGAATTCAGATGTACCATGTAATCTAACAAAATGGGCAATTCAGCAGATTCTGGAAATATTTTCCCAGCACACCAAATGGAAAACCTTTTCCATTTAGAACTATAAGTAGCCCTAGTGGAAGGCTTCATGGAAGCCTTTGGGATCTCAAGAACACCCTGAGAGAGGTGTAAATCGGGGTGGGTCAGAAGTTGGTCAACTGGGTGGCAAACTGGTTGACTGGCAGAAAACAAGAGAGTGGTGGTAAATGGTATACAGTCAGAAGAGATGCAAGTCACAAGTGGGGTACCTCAGGATCAGTCCTGGGGCCAGTCCTATTCAACATCTTCATTAGTGACCTCGCAGATGGACTAGAGGTAAGGCTTGTCTGTTTGCAGATGACACCAAGATCTGCAACAGAGTAGATGATCCAGATGGGGTGGGCAGAATGAGAAGAGATCTGGATAAACTAGCAGAATGGTCAGAAGAGTGGCAACTGGGATTTAATGCAAAGAAGTGCAAAATCATGCACATAGGAAGAGAAACCCTGAAGCCACTTATAGGCTGGGAGGAGTTGCTAGCAGTCACAAGGAAGAAAGAGACTTGGGCATCATCATCACTGATGACCTAAAATCATCAACAGACCTCTAAAGCAGTAAGTGAAGGCTAGGGGGTGTTAGGGTGTATTGTAGAGTATCACAATGTCGTAAGAGGAGGTAATAATCCCTCTGTACAAGACATTAGTTAGGCCCCATCTGGAGTACTGCGTGCAGTATTGGAGGCCACACCTTCACAAGGACATTAACCAAATTGAGGCAGTCAGAGAGGGCAACCAAAATGGTGCAGGGACTGCATCAGAAGACATATAAGGACAGATTAACGGAGCTCAATATGTATACCCTTGAGCAAAGGAGGAGAGAGGTGATATGATCGAGACATTTAAACACCTTAAGGGCATAAACAAGGTGAAAGAGTCTAACATGTTTAAATATAAGAAAATAGCAGGACAAGAGGACACAGCATGAGATTAGAGGAGGCCGATTAAGGGAATGTGAGGAAATTCTTTTCTACAGAAAGGGTGGTAGATGCATGGAATGGCTTACCACAAGAAGTGGTGGCTATGAATACAGTGCAGGGCTTCAAACAGGCATGGGATAGGCATAGGGAGCAATACAAATGACTATGAATAGATGAGGTCACTGACATAGCAAAGGCCGATGGCACATTATAAGGTAGAAAAGAAATGGGCAGACTGGATGGGCCTTGCGGTCCTTATCTGCCGTCAACTTCTATGTTTCTATGTTTCTATTAAATCAGCAAACCCTAACTCCTCAAGAGCCAGGCCTTGAGGTTGAGGGATTTGAGGTCTGGATACCAAACCCTTCCCTGGGCACAAGTCAACAGATTGCGATTCCTGGGGAGGCACAGGGGAAGATGGACTGTCAGAGACAGAAGGAGTGGGTACCAGGGCTGCCTGGCCCAATCCGGGGCAATCAGAATCACCCTGCAAGGCTGAGATCTGATTTTGACTAGTACTTTGAATAGGAGAGGAAGGGGAAGCATGAGGAACTTCCTCCCAATCCAGAAGAAGGGCATCCAGGGAACTGAGCCCAGCACTGGAGGCCTGCAACAGAACAGAGGAAGTTTGTGATTGTCTGGGGCTGCAAAGACTCTATCTGAGGGATGCCCCACCTGGCAAAACTATCCCCAGCACTTGAGGATCCAGGGACCATTCGTGATGGCCCTGGGAAATCCCGCTGAGGGCATCCGCTGGACATTGTCCTTCCCTGGAAGATGAACTGCTATGAGGGAAGTGTTCAGGAATAGGCCAGAGACCACAACTTCATTGCCTCGGTGCACAAGGCCGAAGACCGAGTGCCCCGTTTGTTGATGTACCACATTGTTGTGGTGTTGTTTGTTCTGACTTGTATCACCTTGTCGTGGACAGATGCAGAAAAGCTTGAAGAGCTAAAAGACAGTTCCGAGTTCCAGCAAATTGATGTGGAGCACAGATTCCTGGGGGACCAAACTCCTGAGTGGGAAAGGTCGGCCCATGTGGGCTCCCCAACCCAGAAGGGAAGCATCTGTAGTGAGAGTCAAGTCGTGAGAAGGGAAATGAAGGGGCCACCACTGGAGAGCTAGGATCAAGGTTCGAGTCACTGGGACCAACTTGGAAAGGGGGTCTCTCTGAGACCAAAGGTTCTCAAGTGAAACTGAATGTCTCTCATCTGAAATCTGGCTCCCTGCACAACAGCTGTGGATGCAGCCATGTGCCCAGGAGCTGCAGAAAGAGAGCCTGCAGAGTGAAGGAAGAGGCCAGAGCCACTAAATTCCTTACCCTTTCTGGGGAAGAAAGGCTCTGGCTAGCTTTGTGTCCAATTCTGCCCATAAAGGTGAGTACCTGGACTGGTTCCAGAACCAACTTTAGTAGGTTTAGCAGAAAACCCAGGAGGTGAGAAGCTGCTGGGTGACCTGCAGGTGAGATTTACCTGTTCTGGGGACTGGCCTACAATGAGCCTGTCGTCTAGATAGGAAAACAGCAATCCTCTGCCTCCTTAATTGGGCCACTGCCACTGCTAGACACTTTGTGAAACCCTTGGAGCAGAGGTAAGGCCGAAGGCATTGCTCTGAACTGGTAATGACCTGAGGGCAGTTCGAATCTGAGGTACTTTCGATGGGATCTTCTGATTAGGACATGGAAATAGGCATCCTTGAGGTCCAGGGAGGCTAGCCAGTCCCCTGGCCTTAGGAAAGGTAAAATCATTGCCAGAGTTACCATTTTGAACTTTGGTTTCAAAGATGCTTGTTCAGATATCTGAGATCTAAAATGGGCGCCATTCTCCTGTCTTTTTGGGTAAGAAGTATCTGGAATACAGACCCCTGCCCTGATGCAGGGAGGAACCCTTCTACTGCTCTGAGAGCTAACAGGGATGAGACCTCTGTTTCCAGAGCGAGGGTCTCTGAAGCACTTGCAGGTGAAAAAGTCTGCTTCTCAACTTGGGAAACTTTTGAAGCTGAGAACCAGACCTCGCTTACTACTTCCAGAACCCACTTGTTCAGGTTAAAGAAGCCCAGTTCTGACTGAAGTGGTCAGCCTGCCCCCACTGGTACAGGAGAACAGCCCTGGGCACCCCATCAGGGTGCCTGTTTCTGCAGGAGCTTTAGGCTGGGGGTGGGAGCAGGTCTGCCCACCCCTCGTCTGCTCCTGCCTCTGAAGAAGCCCCTCTGAGCAAAGGCAGAGGAGGCCTGAGTCTGGTAGAAAGGCCTGTGAAAAGGCCTACCTACCCCTGGGGCATGCCTTTGAGGGTGGCTTGCGCTCCTAGCCTGGCACTCTTGTAAGTAGTCCTATATTCATCCATCTTCTTCATGTAATTCTCTGTTTGCTCTCCAAACAGAGAATTTCCCCACAGGAAAATCCATAGCCTTAGTCTGGGTATCCTGTGACAAACTAGTACACCTGAGCCAGGCCAACCTACAAAAGCTACAGATGTGGCCATGACCCTAGAGGAAACATCATTAACATCCACAGCAGCATGAAACTGAACCTTAGAGGCTTCAATGCCATCAGCAGCCACCTGTTCTAGTTCACTAGCCAGCTGGCCATGGGCCTGCTTGGCCAATTGCATAACAGTATCCCATCTAGATTTCTGATACCTAGCTACATAAGCCATATAATTTGCTTGCCCGAGTCCCAGAGGCTGCCATATACTGTTTTTTGCCATGGCATCAATCTTCCTGGAATCCTTGTCAGGAGGATGTGAAGCCAAGGAATATTAGCTTTATCACAGGCAGCAGCCTGAACTACTAACATGACTGCATTGCTGAGAAAGGAATTCTGTATCAGGGCCTGACAATGTATACCTTCTGTCCATCTTTTTATCTACAGGAGGCACAGAATTAGAGCTTTTAAAATTTTAATTGTTTGTTTCCTAAAAGACTTATGTAAAGGAATAGACAATCTCCTAGACTCTGGAATATCCATCATTTCTACAAAACCAGGCTCCTCTTGCTCATCCACAGCCTCTTCTAAAGGAAGCTGGAGGTTTCAGCAACTTTTATAAAACATAAAATGAGATGGGGACTCAGACAGCATAGGGAGATTCTAAAGGTCTGTCTGGGGAGATGTCCAGTTCAATGGGCACACCAGACCTTCCCAGCCACATTCATACTGTTCATAATCCTCCTCCCCTCCTCTGGTTCATAAAATTCCTCAATATCATAATCCTGAACCACTGGGACGAGACGAACCGACCTTTTACCAGATGGTGGTGGTGCGGACCCTGAGACAGTGACTGGACAATTTGTATGGCTTTGCTATCTCTGAAGCAGTTGGAGAAGGAATTTTGGACTCAGACCGCTGATTTTCTTGTTTACGTTACTGGAATTGGTTCCTCAGAACCAGCTTTTCTTTGCCCGAGGAAGTCTGGCCCTGGTCAGAGGGCACTCCCTCTGGTTCGGTTGGCACCAACCGGCTGCATCCGGGTCAGGACTTTTTGGCCTCGCTCCGGAGCCTGCCCAATCTTTTTCCAGGGTGGCTGCAGGAAATTCTTACATACCTGGCAGTCTGACTGGAGGTGGTCAAACCCCAGACAATAAACACATGTGGTGTGTGGGTCAGCCTTGGCAAAGACTTCCCACAAACATCACAGTGTTGAAACACAGTGGGCCGGTTTTTCTTTGGGTTTCTCAGACATAATGCCAGCCTAACCAAAACTTGCCCTTTAACGGCAGTGCCAGGCAAGACACCTTATCGGTTCCTAACTGTGTCACGGTATTGGAAAAAATGTAATAAATTCGGTTTTTTAGAACCGATAAGAACTGGGAACCGCACTCTAAAATAGTAACTTTTAGTTTTAAATGAGTTTTAAACCCACTGATCGGTTCAAAACCGAACTGATAACTACAAGTTCCACACAGACAAAACCTTCATTTACTTGCGGTTACCACAGATGAAGCTTGAACCCGAGCGGTTTTGCGGTTAAAATAAAACTATTCTCGGTTAAATCAACCGAGAAAACACTTTTAAACCGAGAAATGAACGAGCAGAAGGAGAAATCTCCGGAGCGACTGTTCACTGAGGCGGAGTAAAGAATCTGACAGTTCAAGTTTGAAATGACACAGATAGAGCTGCTCTCGTGCAAAATTCTATTTTGGAATGGTTTTAACCATTTCACTCCGGGCAGTTCTAGAGCTGGAACAAACTGCTAATGTCTATAATATAGTGAGACTTCATTGTTTGAAGCAACGTTTCCACGACAGAAAATGCAGCTGGCAATCCACGTCAGGTTGGAGAGGCGTGAGTTGTTCCAGGACAAAGTAAGTCCCATGGAGCACTGGGTCTTTAATGGCGGCCAAGATGTAACACCCTCTCAGGAATTCTCAACAGGCATCTAATTGTGCCACTGTGCGCTGTCCCACCGGAAGGTGATAAGCTGAAATGGCACAGAGGTGCACCTAATAGGGAGTGGGCGAGACGAGCGGAAGGAGAGCAGGTACTCTAACACCGCTTTCACGGACAATCTAAAGGGGAAGGCCACTGCTTGCGACCATAGAACCAAAACAAGCACCATTTCATGGCGTCGTCGCATGCGTTGCCGGCTTTCTGGCTGCAGAAAGAACTTCCGCAACCTCTTGCGTGACCCGTGTCGCAAAATGGCTATGTCTCTAGGAGCCATGCATGCAGGTTCAGTGGCGTAAGTCTGGGTGGACCAGTGAACCCTCCTCCTGAGACAAGAGTGGGAGCTGAATGGCAACGAGGCGGGGTTCCCGGAATAGCTGTATTAGCAAGGAACCAGATCTGTCTGGGCCAGAAAGGGCCACCAGGATCACTGTTGCATGCTCCCCGCAGTTTGAGAACTCCTCTCTGGATCAACGGGAAGGGAGGGAAGGCGTAGAGAATCTGTCGCCCAGGAGAGGGCGTGTCTAGCCACAAAACACCAGGCCCTGGATCTAGCGAGCAAAATTGGGCAGTTTTGCATTGGATGGGAAGCGAACAAGTCCAATTCTGGAGTTCCCATCGAAGAAACAGATCCTCTGCTACCTCCTGAAGAAGTTCCCACTCGTGGACTCCGGCCTGGGAGCGACTCAGGCAGTCTGCAATTGTGTTGTCCACCCGGGAACATGTACTGTGATCAGGTTCACGCCGTCGGATGACCAATCCCACACCCTCATAGCCTCCCTGCAAAGGGGTAAGAGTGTGCGCCTCCTTGTTTGTTGAGGTAATACATCACACGCCGTGTTGTCTGTCTGGAGCAGGAGAGTACTCAGCGGGATCTCTGACTGAAATGCCTGCAGGGCATAAAGGACTGCCTGATCTCTAGAACATTGATATGAAGGTGAGCCTCCTGAGGGTCCACGTTCCTGGGACTTCACCCGTTCAGGTGTGCTCCCCACCCTAGTCCTGAGGCGTCTGTGGTGAGATTACCTCCGAGGATGGCGCTATAAGCAGGACACCGTAGAGAGTGTCCCTGGGTCTAGCCACCATTGCCAGTCTCGAATCAGCGCTCGGTCTTGCTTTTGGTCCCATTGCACCTTGAGCATCCACTGAGTCACCCGCAGCCATGTGTCCGGGCAAGCGAAGGACCGACCTGGCTGGGATGGTCTTCTTCGACGAAGATCCTGATGAGGGATCTGATGCGCTCTGCTCTGTCGTCTGGAAGAAATGCTGTTCCCTGAGCGGTGTCCAAGACTGTGCCTATGAACTGCAGTTTCTGACGGTACCAGGAGAGACTTCTGTAATTGATTAAGATGCCCAGAGACCGAAACAGATCCTGGATACTCTGGATAGTCATTAACAATGCCTCTCTAGAGGCTGACCATGAAAGCCAATCGTCCAAATGCACGGAACACTTAATGGCCCTGTCTCCTTAAGAGACGCCCACGACTGCCATGCATTTGGTTAAGACCCTGGGGCGATGACAGTCTGAATGGAAGTGCTCAGAACTGAAAATGGTGGCGAAACTCGAGCGCAGGAACCTCCTGTGCGCTGGAGCTACAGGGATGTGCAGGTATGCATCCTGCATGTCTAGGGGCCTAAAAAGCATCCTCTTTAGCATGGGAATAAGACCGGAAGAGTCACCATGCGGAATCTTTTATGGCGACTGACATATTGAGGTCGTTGAGGTCCAGAATCGGACGGAGGGTCCCCAGTTTTCTTTGGAACCAGGAAGAAGTGGGAGTAATATCCGTATCCTCTCTGGTTCTCTGGGACATACTCTGTTGCCCTTTTGCAGGAGCCTGAGTATTACTTGTCTGATCAGTAGCTTGTGCTGACCCGAATAACAGGAGAGCAAAGAGGCCTCGAGGGTGGCTTTTCTCGAATTCTATGAAGTGGCCTCTTCGACCAACTGAAGAACCCACGGTCGGTGGTTATGGACTGCCATCCCGGCAGGTAATTCATGCGACCCCGACCTTGATGTCCCGTTGATCCTGAGGGGCGGGGCGAAAGAGTCAGGCTGTGGCAGCGGAGGGCCTGCGGGCTGGGCTGGTTTAGCTGGGCTGACCTCGACCCACGGGCTGTCTACCCTGGGCTCTGCGGAACCGGAGCCCCTCTGTTGTGGACGGTGCAGGACTGTTGTCTCTGTGCCCGTCCAGAACGACTTTGGTTCCTACGAAGGAACTAAGCCTCGGTCAGACATCGCCTGGACCGACCTCACCGCCTTCCCGGCCTCTTGAAGCTTGGGGATGACCTTCTCAGAGGGCTCACCAAAGAGAACTTCTCCTCGAATGAGGCGTCCATGTTTTCTGGGACGTCCGGAAAGCTGGAGACATGGAGCCAAGAGTGCCTCGGAGGCATACACCTGAAGCTGCTGCTCGGGCCCAGGAGTCCGCTGAGTCTTTACGCTGCTCGTGAGCACTTGGGTCCCCGTCCGGAGGAGCTGCAACATCTCCTCCTCCTTCTGCTCACCATCTGGCACTTCTCAGCCAGATCCAGACCCTGCTCCCACAGGGCATTTTGGAACTGCACCACGTGGTCAAGTAATTCAGGGATCTGATGGCGCAAGTAGCAGAAGCATACGTGTGCCTACCCATAGCATCCAGCTGTTTGGACTCGGGTCCGTGGCAGAGTGCTCAAATGTTGCGGTCTCTGGGACCGGTCATGAGAGGCTGTTATGACCAGAGAGTCGGCCTGAGGATGCTGGAGCCAAGTACTGGTCTTCCTTTGGAGCCTTGTACAGGCGGTCAGCTTTCTTAAATCGCCGAGCTTCCACGCTGCCTTGATGACGTCCACGAAAGTGTCTACAAGGGTGCTACCACCACAGGCTTGGGGTCTTTCTGCGAAGATATTTCCAAGGCGTAGCCTCGGGTCTAACTCTTCAGATCCCATCCCATGTTCTCTTGGATGTGTCTTATGATGTCCGAGAACGAGGGGTCATCCGGAGGAAACTTGGAAGCTCACGTGAGTCCGGAGGGATGTGGAAGGGAGATGAGGATCTAGATCCTGTTGAAACTCTGATCCCGTGTCCTCCGTCAAAGGCGAGCACGGCGTCTTCTGGGTCTCTTAGGGCTGGGTGACCCAGAAGAGGATCTGGACAGAGGTCTCCTTTTATCTGGTCTCCCGTTGGAGGGATCCTGGGCTCCTGGGAGGAGGTAACCGCCTGCAGACCTGGATGGAGAAGGGCGCAGGAACCGGAGGGATAACCGGTCTAGGAGGAGGAGGAGGTGGGATGGGGACCATGTCCTTTTGATGGTATCCACCAGTAAGTGAAACGCTCCTTAACCTCTGAGACAGAAAGACCCGAGCCCCGGACCAGGCGCGGTGGTCAGGTTCAGCGAGGGTTCCTGGGAGCTCGACAGGACCGGGGTTGCCCGTCTGGTCCTCGGGATGTGTCAACTCCTCCTCTGTAATAGTCTCCTGACCGACGTCGGTCCGAGGCGTCGAGGTCCTCTTTCAATCCGGACAGGCACAGACGCCGCCCCCACTGGCGCCTGGGGTGCGTAGCCGCCGGTGACAGTCGCCTGGCGGTCGACGGCTCTGGGACCTGTGGCGAGAGGCCGACGGTCTCTTAAGAGAGGTGAGCTCCTTGGTCTTCCGCTGGGAGGAGGAGGCAGACCCGACATCTGGTTCAGAATGGCGGGAACCAGACTTGGTGATGGTGGCGGTCCCCAACCTGACCAGGGCCTTGGAAGATGGAGCCCTGGAAGTCTTGGCCTGAGAAGGAGCCGAAGATTTTCTCACCACAGCGGGGAGGCCGAGAACTGGCCGGGAAGGCGGCGGTCGGACCTGGAGCCGAGCTTACGAGAATCAGAGGCCCTAGACGGGACCTGGAAGGGCCTTCTCCCTATGCTTCTCCCAATGTTTCTGGGCCTTCTCCAAAGAATCCTCTTGAGGCCATGGTCTTGAGTTGTTCCTCGAGCAGGAACGCCTGTAGGGCCTTCTGGTGACGGATCCGGTTCTGCTGTTGAAACCTTGGCAAAAGGAGCAGGACTGGTGTCGTGGTCTGGCCTAGGCACCAGACGCGGGCCGAACGCGGATCCTTAAAGGATCTGCTTCCTAGGCGCACTTCAAGAATGACCGAGGTTGGAGAGGACATCAGACAAACTGACAGAAAAAAAACTAATTTTCTGAAGGAAAAACTTAACGTGTCGTCGCGCTAGAATTGGAACAATGGTCGAGACTTGCAAGTCGATGGTGGCGGAAAGAACTGGGGAATCTGGCGGACCGACGCCGGGGTGGTCCTCGAAGATAGCTAGCTAGAAGTTTTCCGTGGGTCCCGGACGCCGGCTTCAGTCCTAATGGTGTTACCTGCTGCAAGATCTGTGTCTCGAAGTAAGATTAGGCGTTCTCTCCAAAGAGTCATCGACAGGCGTCGGTGACAACGGCTCGATCGGTCGAGAGTAATCTCGGCCGGTTCAGCCGTATCCTCGACTTCTGTGCCTGGTCCAGACGGAAGGTCTGAAAACCGGCGGCCGAGGTATCTCGACCGTGGTCGAGACCCCTTGCTCCTGGAAGTCCGATCGCTCTGTCCCAGGAGCATCTTTTTCGACTCGAGAAGAAGACGGTTTGGGATCCTTCTTTCTGGAGCGGAAGGTCTATGGAGCCGAGCGCCTCACCCTTAGTAGGAGAAACTAGCACAAATCCGAAGGATCCTGTGAAGGTGGAGCCCAAGTTGAGCAACACAGAAGAAACCTCGGTTGGTCGGAAGCTTGGGCAGCTTCTCGCCAAGGTCGCCATTTGCTCGAGCTGCTCGGCGGATCCTACCGTCAGAACCCGCCCACCTAGCCTCCTTAGATTTCACCGTGGATTGCGACGCCTGGTCTCCCCAGCTTCAGGCGCGCTTGACGGTCCTCCAGAACGGAAGGCAGAGCAAATAGTGCATTGCGAGGTATCATGAACGGTACCGAGGCAGTAAACGGCGGTGCGCTGACATTTTTGTCCACAAGGACACCGGCGAAACCGGGGACGACTTGTCGCCCATGTCTGAAAGGTTCGGATCCGAGTCGAGCTACTTATGAGTTTCAAAGCGAAGATGCGGTGAAAACCGCCGATTTGAATCCAGGGCCTCAATCGCTGCAAAAAGCACAAGGGAACCTGTATCTTCCAGCCGGAAAGAAAGAAAGATCTGGCGCCATGGGGCGGAGCCGAGGTATTTACCACCCAGGTGGGTGGGAGGAGCCAGCTTGAAGACTTCTCGGCAAGATTTAAACGGAAAGGAACAATGCCAGACAGTGTGGATGAACATATCCACGCTCCTAGAAGGATTTGATCTCACCCTCTCCCTATGCTTTTCGAGGTGTCTCCAGGCTTTTCAGGCGATTCCCCTTGAAGCTGAGATCCATGGCCTTAACTTTTCCTTGAGAAGGAGCTTGCAGGGCCTTCTGGCGACAGATCCGGTCCGGCTATTGAATCCCTGACAGAAGGTACAGGCTTGGGTGTCGTGATCTGGGCCTACGCACCGGACGCAGGCTGAGCGGGTCTTTAAAGGTTTGCTTCCCACAGGTACACTTCGATTGATGGCCTTCCACGGAGGTTGGAGAGGACATCAGATGGCAGACTTCGTAGAAAAAACAAACTTTTCCAACTGGAAGAACTTTACCAAGGCCTTGCGCTAGAAGCAGACCGAAGAGACCGAGACATGCAAGTCGACGGGCGGAAAGAACTGGGAATCTCTGGCGGGACCGCCTCCTTGGCGTACTACGCCTGACGCCAGGGGCTGTCCCCGCTGAAGGCTGCTAGCTAGAAGATTTCCGTCGGGTCCCGATGCCTGCCGGCTTCAGTCCAAATGGTGTTACCTGCTGCAAGAGCTGCATCTTGAAGTAAGATCTGAGGATTCTGGCGGGACCGCCTCCTCATGTACTACGCCTGATGTCGGGGGCAGGACCGACATCGGAGGCGGTCCTCGTTGAAGACTGCTAGCTAGAAGATTTCCGTGGGGTCCTGACGCCCGTCGGCTTCAGTCCTAATGGTGTAACCTGCTGCAAGAGCTGTATCTCAAAGATCATCTGACTGACAGATTCAGAAGGAAACCTAGACAAATGAGCAGTTGCTAAGTTATCTGTAAGTGTAACTTGACCTGGTCTGAGGACTGGCCTACTATGAGCCAGTCGTCTAGGTATGGGAAGATGGCAATCCTTTGCCTTCTCAGAGAAACAACCAACTACTACTGCCAGGCATTTTGTAAACACCCTTGGAGCAGAGGTTAGTCCGAAGGGCATTGCTCTGAACTGGTAATGGCCTGAGGGCAGCTCAAACCAGAGGTACTTTCTATGGAGCTTCTGATATGAATATGGAAGTAGGCATCTTTGAGGTCCAGGTCCAGGGCTACCACCAGTCCCTGGCCTTAGAGAGGTAGAATTATTCCCTGAGTCACCATTTTGAATTTTGGCTTTAAAAGGTGCTTGTTTAAATATCTGAGATCCAGGATGGGCCGCCATTCTCGTGTCTTTTGGGGTAAGGAAGTACCTGGAGTACAACCCTTTGCCCTGGTGTAGGGGTGGAACCGTTCCACAGCTCTGAGAGCCAGAAGGAAGAGACCTCTGCCTCTAAGGCAAGTGCCTCTGAGTGATTTGCAGGTGGAAAAGATCTGGTTTCAGCTTTGGAAATTTTTGAAGCCGAGAACCAGTCCCTGCTTACTACTTCCAGGACCCACTTGTCTGATGTTAGAGACTTCCAGTCCTGGACAAAGTAAGGAGCCTGCCCCTACAGGTGGTGGAGAATCTGCCCTGGCAAACCCATCAGGGTGCCTGCTTGGCAGGGGGTTTGGCCGAGGGTGGAAGCAGGTCTGCTTGTACCCTTCTGCCTCTCCCTCTAAAGAACCCCTCTGAGCATAGGCAGAAGAGGAGGCATGGGCTTGGTAGAAAGGCCTGCCCCTGGGATGCTGCCTTGAAGAGTGGCCTGCCTTCTTGCCTGGGCACTCCTATAGGTGGTCTATATATCCATTTCTTCATGTAATTCTCTGTTTGCTCCCCAGAGAATTACCCACAACAGGAAAATCCATGGCCTTAGCCTGGGTATCCTGTGATTGGCTTGGCTCAGATGTAGCCATGACTCTTGATGACACATCATTAGAGTTCACTGCAGCATGGAATGCACCTTGGATGCCTCAATACCATCAGCAGCCACCTGCCCAGCTCCTTGGCAAGCTGGCCAGGGACCTGTTAAGCTAAAGCCATGACAGTGTCCTATCTGGATTTCTGATACCTAGCAGTATAAGCCATATAATTGGCCTGTCTCAGTCCCAAGGATGCTGCCATGTATTGTTTCTTTGCCATGGCATCAATCCTCCTGGAGTCCTTGTCTGGGGTGTGAAGCCAAGGAATATTGCCTTGTCACAGGCTGCAGCCTGCACTACTCCAACATGGCTGCATTGTTGTGTAAGGAACTCCGTATCTGAGCCTGACAATGTATACCTCTTGTCCATTCTTTTATCCACAGGAGGTATGGCGTTAGAGTCTAAAATCTTACATGTCTGTTTCCCAAAAGATTTGTGTAAGGAATAGACAGCCTCCTAGACTCTGGGATATCCATCATTTCCATATAGTCAGGCTCCTCCTGGTCATCCACAGCTTCTTCCATAGGAAGCTGGAGGGTTTCAACCACTTTTTATAAAACATGAAATGGGAGGGACTCAGAAAGCCTAGGAGGAACACTCCTGAAGATCTGTCTGGGGAGATGTCCGGGTCAATGGGCACATCAGACTTTCAAAACCACATTCACTTTCCTCATATTCCTCTTTCTCCGGTTCATAAAATTCTTCTAATTCATACTCTTGAACCGGTGGAACCGGCGAACCGGCGCCTCCTGATGGTACCGGTTAGGTCAGAACCGGGAAAGCGACTGCACAATTTTTATCGCTTTGGCTATTTCTTCAAGCGGTTGGAGAAGAAAGTTTGGATCCACACCAGCTGATTTTTCCTTTCTTGTTCTCTTAGCTGGAACAGACTACTCAGAATCGGATCTCCTTTGCCCGAAGAAGTCTCGCCCTGGTCAGAGGCACTCCTTCTGGTTCGGTTTGAACCGAACCGGGCTAGCCATCGTTCAGTGGACTTTTGGCCTCCCTTTCCTGAGCCTACCAACTCGTTTTCTAGGGTAGCTGCAGGAAAATTTTACAAATCTGGCAGTCTGCATTGAGGTGGTCAAACCCACACAATAAACACAGGTGGTGTGGGGATCAGCCTGGCAAAGACTTCCCCACACACACTGCAGTGTTGAAACCCAGTGGGCCGTTTTTCTTTTGGGTTTCTCAGACATTGTGCCAGTCCCAACCAAACTTACCCTTTACGCCAGGCAAGACCCTCTCATCGTTCCTGACCGTGTCATGGTCGTGAAAAACGAATAGTCATTTTTTTTTTTTAGAACCAATAAGAACCGGTAACCACACTCTAAAATTTAAAATAAACATTTTTAGCAACTTGATCAGTTCAAACTGAGCCGATGAACCGTTTACAAGTTCCACACAGAATAGAGAAATATAAACCTACCTAGTACTCGAATACCACAGACAGAGACTGAACCGACAGGTTGCGGTTTAAATTGTCCGAAAACTGAGAAAAACAGTACTTTGACTGACAAATTGAACCAAGCAGAAAGAGAAATCTCGGAGCGACTGTTCAGTGAGGAGGAGTAAAGAATCTGACGGTTTGAGTTCAAACAGCAACAGACAGAGTCTCAACCGAGCTCGAGCTCAGCTTCCATGCCTAGCATTTAAAGTTAACTCTTTCATCTCTGGGGCAGTTCAAGGTTGGGACTCACTGCTACTGTCAGAATACAGCAAGACTTCATGTTGTTTGAACTCTAGCCGCTCAGGAACCAGGCTGTCAGGTGCAGGATTGAAGGTCCAGATGGAATACCTTCCCTGGTCGACTGAGATCAGGACTGGGCAGGCTGGAAGCCGCCTCGGAGCCTGGAGCCAAGGCTTAGGAGATCTGGATACCAGAACTGGCGGGGCCAGTCCATTACAGAATCACCTGTGCCTTGTCCCTCCATGTGAGAAGCACCTTGTGGTGCAAGGAAATGGGGCAAAAGGCGTAGAAGAGGCCTGGGTCCATGGCCTCGAGAAGGCATCCCTTGCAGCAAGCCCTGCTGAAGGGGGCAGGCATGAAACAGCCTCAGCTTCACATTTTCCTGGAGGCAAACAGGTCCACCTGAGGCGTGCCCCAGTGAAAGAACAGATCATGTACCACCTCTGGCAGGAGTGACCACGAGGACGCAGCCCCTATCCGGCTTAGGGCATCGGCCGGGTGTTAAGAGCTCCTGCCACATGGATGGCTAGAAGATCCGCCTCAGGCTGCGTACCAGGGACCAAGTCGGAGAACTTCCTTGCACAGGCGCGGCTTAGTAGTACATGGTCATGGTATTGTCCGTCTCGGACCTGGACCCACGTACAAATGGAGTGAAGGCGGTGAGGGCTAGACTAACCACTCGAGCTCCAGCAGGCTGATGTGGTATTGGGACTCCTAGGGACCAGAGGCCAGTCTCTGTGCTCCCAGGATGAGCACCCCAACCCAGAGAGGCGGTTGATAGACCGCCGGCTTGAGCGGACAACTGGATGTCCTCCTGCTGATGAGCTGGAACGATCCACCACTAGAGAGAGTGTTCCACATCTCCTGGGTCACTGCCACTGGCTGGTCCAAGGGACGGAACGCTGTGACCATTGGCTGACCAGTCCCCACTGTAGGGGACACGTGCCAAAAGGCCCATCGGTGCAGGCTGCAATGAGGCCCAGGAAGTACTGGGCAGGACGATTGCCCAACCTGAAATGATCGGGCAAAGGAGGAAAGAACCTCGCCCTGTCTGCCAGGAGCCATACTCGGCACACAGAGTAGAGCTCTGCCCCGATTAATGGATCATCTGCTTTGGCACGAGTTCAGACTTGGCCTCAATGAGGAGGCCAGCTTGAGAGCAAACCTGAGGACCAGATCCCTGGACTGCTGCACCTCCGGTCTGGAGGAGGTCATAATCAGCCAGTCATCCAGGTGAGGGTACACCCAGACCCTTTGGCGCTCAGAGAATGCTGTCACCACTGCCATGCATTTGTTGAAGACCCTGGGAGCTAAAGAAAGGCCAAATGGCATGGCTTGGAACTCGTGAAGACACCCCTCTGCACTGAAGCGGAGGAATTGCTATTGGGACATGAAAGAATGTGTCCTGAGGTCCAGAGAACAGAACCACAGGCCTTGTTCCAAGAATGGAATGATCTGAGTCAGAGTGACCATCCTAAAGGTTCGAGACCTTAGGAACCTGTTCAGGTTGTGCAGGTCTAGAATGGGCGCCAGCCACCCGTCCGTTCAGGACCAGGAAGTAAGTACCTGGACAAAACCCTGGGTCTGGTGGAGGATCCACCACCTTCCAGATCACCTCCTTCATGAGTAGCAGGGCAATGTCGGTAGCCCCCTATGGGGAGATGGCTCGGAAGGCGGGGCCTGCTCAAAGTCCAGAGGCAGACCCTTTCTACCACTTCCAACACCCAGCGGTCTGTGGTGATAGTGGACCAGGTGGAAAGAAAGTGGCAGAGCTGCCCCAATGGGGGTAACCGACATGGCTGGGGGAGACACCCCTCAACCAGTCACTGGGCAGGCTTGGAAAAAGGATTGGCTGAGGGACCTCCTGGGCCTTTCCTCCTGGCTTCTGCTGGAGGAAGCTGCAGGCTTGGCTTTGGGGTGCCAAGTGAGAGCCTGCTGGCCCAGATGCTGGTGTTGCTGGGCCGTATGTGCTGCAGGGCAGAAGGGCTTATGCTGCTGCTGGCAGCCTTTTTCCTTCTGGGCAGGCGTGTCCAAGTCCAAGGTGGCATTGAACTTCTCAATTCTCTGCAGGTGGCCTTCCACCCCAGGCCTGAACAAGTCGGTGCCAGGAAGGGGACGTTGCCAGCTTGTACTGGGAATCCACCGTGAAGGTGGAGATCCGCGACAAGCTTTCTGCGCGCATGGCCACTGCGGCCGCTACTGACCGGCACAGGAGTCCCTAATAGTTTGAACTGCTGTTTTGCCACTGCCCTACCCTGATCCCGCACCTGCATGACCGTAGTCTGGAGGTCAGCCGGAGATGAAGTATCACTCATCCAGGAGCCCATAAGGGCGTGGGAGAAGTGTGCCATCAGTACGGCTGAACTGGCCTGACAGAGGCCAAGGGATAACGCAGCGTGCACTTTATGCCTGGCATAGTCCAGCTTTTGGACACTGATCTGGGGCTTGTCCACGCCCCTGGAATGCCAGAAAACACCATTGGTAACCAACCCTCCGCAGAGGGGTGCTCAGAGAAACCGGGCAGTGACCGGTGGGGACCGATACTTCCTGGCCAAAATAGCAGGACAAGAAGACGGCCGCTGCCATAACTCCAAGGCTGGGCCAACAATGGCTTCAGCCACCGTAAAGGCTTCCATGGGAGAATCCCCTGGTCCAGCATCTCCGTGAGAGGGATACTTGGCCCGCTTGGATACGGGCTCGAGCTGCATCCCAGTAGACTGAGACGAGCCAAAGCAAACCCATGAATGAGGATGGGCCTCGTCCCATCGACTGTCAAGAGAGGACTCCAGGTCAAGGGGCCTGAGAACAGGGAAGAGTAGTCAGACTCGGGAGTTCGCGAATAGCTGCCTAGGGCCTGAGCCACCCTCCACCTGCCGAGAACGGTCGGGAGTGAGGGTGACTGACAACCAGTGGAGCAGTCCCTCACCCGACAGAAAATCCTTGGTCGGGCTAAGATTTAGGTTGTGGAGGTAGGGGTTCCACCACAATCGGTGGGGCAGCTGGTTTTGGCTGAACCGGTGCCAGTTGGGCTCCTTGACCATTCTTGAGGGGTTTCGGCCTTTCAGGTGACAGCCACTTAATGGCAGGGGAAGACGACCGGTCAGAAGGAGCTGCTGCATATTAAGTCCTCACAATGCCACGCAATTTATGCCAAGCCCTTCCTCTGAGGAGGAAGACTAGGACGTGGCGCTGCCACTTCCCTTGGTGCTGATACAGACCACCAATGTCAGCGGATCGGCTGGACCGAGAAGAGGTCTGAGACTGGTGTTTCGAGGGTGGTCTGGGAGGGACCCGGGAAACTTGTTCCTCGGCTCAGGAGCCTTAACTGTGACTACGGCACAGGCAGGTCCTCGGTTTCCACTGGGGACGGTGAAGGGCTGTCAGCTTCAGTCGACAGCCCATCCGACGGGTGTCTCGCCAAGTGACCCAATGGGGACACCATGAAGCCAGCATCCTTAGCTGCAACCTCAACCGAACTCTAAAGTAGATTGTCCTGGGAAGTGGACCCTCCTGCTCCCATGAATGCAGACAGTGGGACTTAACTCTCGAGTCCTTCTTGACTGAGAGAAGTGTCCTGATGGACCTCACCTTCGTGGAGAGGGACTGAAAGCTCCAAGAAACTGTATAAGAGGAACCCAAGGACAGCGGGATGAATGCAACTGAGGAAGACGGAAGATGCGGCCTGGGCCGCTTCTTCCACGACAGCAGTCTGTTAATGTTCCGTTGCCAGCCGAGCCTGACACTGCGGAAACCGCCCAATGGCCCCTCTTGACTTCACCGGTGGTATAATTCTGAGCACCTAAGTGAGAGCCTGGCAGCATGGTCTTAGGACATTTGCGAGAAGGACTTGCACAAATCGAGGCTCATGGACCAAGGTCAAGCCCGAGGCAGTAGACACACGTGGAGTGCGAATCGTCCGAGACATCTTCTGCCTGCATGGGCACCAGCAAAATGAAAATTATGTACCTACTGTAATTCTGATCTTTATGTGCATCTTCACCACTCATCACAGGTGGTACTGGCGGAGATCAGGACCCGTGGGAAGCTTTTTTTTTTTTTTAAAGGGTAGGCGGGAGCCGACAGCATTGGTGCGCCCCTAGAGTCCGACGACGCGCTGACGCCGAGGGTTGGTCGTTAGGCTGTGTCGACTCCGCCTGCCTACCACCCGAGTCGCTGGAGAGGTAAGAGGAAGGGAGTGGAGGGTGGACAAGAGAGTCCAAGGACAGAAAAAGGAAAGGAAAACTGAACTAAAAGGAGAAATAACAACTGAGAGGACAGCAAAGAAGAGATGAGACTAAGGATTGGGTAGGGGCCCCAATCTCTGGAAGCGGAAGAAGGGAGGGTAGGGAGGGAGAAAATTTAGGAGAGTGAGAGGTAACAAGGTATCCGAGACCCTTGCATCACAAGATTGTATAGGAACTGCAAGGAATAGAAGCTCTCCAGAATTCAAGGCACAGAATAACTGGCAAATACCAGAAGCAGAGCCTATATTCTGGAAGGAGGACAGGGTACAGGGATTTAATACTCTCAGGAAAGAT
This sequence comes from Neoceratodus forsteri, assembly GCA_016271365.2. Lineage (NCBI taxonomy): Eukaryota > Metazoa > Chordata > Ceratodontiformes > Ceratodontidae > Neoceratodus > Neoceratodus forsteri. The sequence continues at coordinate 241,145,741 of JADMNL010000024.1, read as the reverse complement.
GTTTGGTGAAAAAGGAATTTTTGACAGTTGGATGGAAACCAGAAGGAGGGCAACTACCAACCCCACCCCATCGGGGTGGAAACATGTAATAGAGAAGGAGTGCCGCTCTGACACCCTTGAAGAATACCCCCGTGTCCCTACTTTACCCCGCCCAAAAGAGGAGAGGGGAGCCACAGAGGAGGGGACCCAGAGACTGAGGCCCAAGGGGATGGTGGTGGGGTTATGAATGGTGAAGATACACAGAAAGATCAGAATTACGTAGGTACGTAATTTCATATCTTATCTGTGTCAATCTCACCATTCATCACAGATGGGTGAGTACCAAGCTCCCCAAGGGTTGTTTTTTACACCCTAAGGGACAGAGTCCCTAGCCCTCAGTGGGTGACACACTGGGGAGAGAGAGACAGGGTCCCCCAGAGGGAAGGAAGCCGCCAAGCGCCCGCCTCGCTTACGGGAGAAAATACAGGTTACTCACCTGTAACAGGAGTTCTAGGAATGGTATATGTTGTTCATCCACACTCATTGGCAGTATCCTTGCCGCTTAAATCTTGCCGGAAGGTCTTCAAGCTTGCTCCTCCCACCCACCGGGTGGTATAACCTCGGCTCCGCCCATGACGCCAGATCTGCCCGCTGGAAGCTCAGGTTGTAGCCGGCCGGGATAGGAAGTCAGTGGATGAACAACATATACCATTCCTAGAACTCCTGTTACAGGTGAGTAACCTGTATTTCTAGGACATGATATGTTGTTCATCCACACTCATTGGCAGACTCCTAGCAGTTCTCCGGGAGGAGGGAGGCAAGACGACACCCCATATACTTACTTGGGAAAGAGAGACTGAGAACCGAGGCCCCAAAACCAGCATCCCGGCGTGACTCAAGGTCGATGTGGTAGTGGGTAATGAAGGTGTTTGCTGACTTCCAGGTAGCAGCCCTGCAGATTTCCTGGATAGGGACGCCCCTGGAAGCAGCCACTGCAGCAGTATGGCGGTAGAATGAGCCTTATCCTCTGGGAGGCTCCATGCCCGCTAACTTATAGCAGAGATCTATGCAGGAGGTTACCCACCTGCTTATCGTCCGCTTGGCTGCAGGTCTGCCAGATGCGGCTTCAGCGTAGGTGACAAACAGCTGATGTAACCTCTCCTCGAATATCAGCCGCGGCGCCTCCTTATAATAAGCGGCCGCCTCTAGGATCCAGAGTATGGAGCCTATATTCGCCTCCGAGGTGTGATTGGGGTAGAACACCGCAGAGTCAACACCTGGTTAAGGTGAAACTCCGACACCACCTTCGGAAGGAATTTGGTGGGGCGAGGGACAACTCTGTCCCTGTGGAAGACCAGGTAAGGAGACTCGATGGAAAGCGCCTGGAGCCTCCCATCCTTCTGGCTGACGGATAGCCACCAAGAAGGCGGTCTTCCACCACAGGTGAAGAGAGCACACCTGTGCATAGGTTCGAATGGCTTGCCCATGAGCTTTGCCAGTACCAGCAGTAGATCCCACGGAGGTGGGGGTTCGCACGGAGGAAATGATCAAGGCCTTGAAAAGCGCCAGACCACCTTCTCCTGCGCACCGACTGCTTCCCAGCCCGCGCTCGCAAGCAGAGATGGCTGCCAGGTGCACCCTTAGGGTCAGCCGACCTAAGCCCTTGACTAGAAAGGGACCATAAATAGTCCAAGATGCTTGCCAAGGAACAGGAGAAAGGGTCCAAGCCCTTGCCTGACACCAAATGGAAAACCTTTCCATTTGAAGGCATAACATTTTCTGGTCGACTCTCACGGACGCCTCAACTACATTGAGGACCTCGCCGAAAGACCCAAAGCCTGGAACTCTAGCCGCCAGGAACCAGGGTCAGGTGCAGGGATTGAAGGTCCGGATGGAACACCTTCCCTGATTGACTGAGAGCAGGTCCGGGCGAGCTGAAGCTGCGCGAGTCCTGGAGCTGAGACTGAGGAGATCTGGTACCAGAACTGGCGCAGGCCAGTCTGGGGCTATCAGAATCACCTGCGCCTTGTCCTCCTCGCTTTGAGAAGCACCATGGATCAAGGGAAATGGGGAAAGGCGAAAGAGGCCCGGGGTCCATTGCCTCGAGAAGGCATCCCCTGCAGCGAGCCCTGCTGAGGGGGGCATGGAACAGACTCAGCTGCGTCTCCATGGAGGCAAACAGGTCCACCTGAGGTGTGCCCCAAAGGAGAACAGATACTGTACTACCTCCGGCAGGAGAGACCACTCGTGGGATGCAGCCCCTATCCGGCTCAGGGCATCGGCCAGGGTGTTGGAGGCTCCTGCCACGTGAATGGCTAGGAGATCCGCCCCAGGCTGCGCACGAGTGACCAAATGCGGAGAGCTTCCTTGCATAGAAGCATGGAGCGCGGCCCCGCCCTGGCGGTTTAGATAGTACATGGTCGTGGTATGTCCGCCTGACCGGACCACTTGACCCGGAGGAACGGAGCAAAGGCGGTGAGAGCTAGGCGGACCGCCGGAGCTCCAGCAGGTTGATGTGGCATCGGACTCCCGCGGGACCAGAGGCCATGAGCCGGTGTTCCCCAGATGGGCACCCCAACCCATCAGAGAGGCATCGGTCGACAGAGAGACGCCGGCTCGGGCGGACGAACGGGATGCCCTCCTGCAAATGATCTGGAACGGTCCACCACTGGAGAGCATTCCACATCCCCTGTGTCACCGACACAAGCTGGTCCAAGGGATCGAGCGCCAGACCACTGGCTGGCCAGTCCCCACTGAAGGGGACGATGTTCCAGCGGCCCAACGGACCACGCTGGTACAGGCCGCCATGAGACCCAGGAGGCGCAGGAAGTCCCGGCAGGCGCAATGCCCAACCAGAAATGATCGGGCAAGGAGGAAAGAACCTCGGCCCTGTCCGCCGGGAGCCGCCTGGCTCAAGAGAGTCGAGCTGCGCCCGATGAATAAAATCACCTGCTTCGGCTCGAGTTCGACTTGGCCTCGTTGATAAGGAGGCCCAGTTGAGAGCAGACCTGGAGGGCCAGATCTCTGACCACTCCGCCTCCTTCCTGGAGGGAGCTGCTATCAGCCAGTCGTCCAGGTAAGGGTACACCGGACCCTCGGCGCCAAGAGGGAATGCTGTCACCACTGCCATGCATTTGGTGAAGACCCTGGGAGCTGGAGACAAGCCAAGGGCATGGCTTGGAACTCGAAGAGGGATCCTTCCTCCGAAGCGAAGGAATCTCTGGTGAGACGGACGGATAGGGACGATGAAAAACGCGTCCTGCAAGTCCAGAGAGCAGAACCACACGGCGTTCCAAGGATGGTATAATCTGAGCCAGAGTGACCATCCTGAAGGTTCGAGACCTTAGGAACTTGTTTAGGTCGTGTAGGTCGAGAATGGGCGCCAGCCCCCGTCCGCTTCGGAACCAGGAAGTACCTGGACACAAACCCTGGGTCTGAAGGAGGGTCCACCACCTCTCTTACCACCTCCTTCTGGAGGAGGAGAGTGATGTCGGCTCGACGAGCCGCCAGTGAGCTGGGATCCCGAAGCCCCCGAGGGGCGACGGCCTGAAGGGTGGTGCCTGCTCCGAATTCCAGAGGCAGGCCTCTTCCCACCACCTCCAAGACCCACCTGTCCGTGGTAACAGCGGACCAAGCGGAACGGAAGTGCGGGCCGTCCCCCAGGGGACCCAGGGAATGGTGGCGGGGATGGGGGCTGACACCCTCAGCCCGTCACTGGGCAGGCTTGGAGGAGGACGGCCGAGGAGCCCCTGGCCTTCCTCCTGCCTCCTGTTAAGAGGCGGCTTGGTTTGGGATGCCAAGGCGAGCCTGCTGGCCCTGGCGTTGCTGGGCCGGGCGCGGGGGCACAGAAGGACGAAAGGGCTTAGAGCTGTGGTTGCGGCCTTTGTCCTTCTGAGCGGAAGAGACCGAGTCCAAGGTGGCATTGAACTTCTCGATCCTCTGCAGGTGACCTTCCACCCCAGGGCCGAAGGTCAGTCCCAAAAGGGAACATCCGCCAACTTGTGCTGGGTATCCGAGTAAAGGTGGATATCCTCAGCCAAGCCATGGCGCACATAGCCACTGCGGCCGCCACCGATCTGGCACATGAGTCCCCTACATCCAAAGCAGTCTGGAGCTGCTGTTTGGCCACTGCCCTGCCTGGTCCCGCACCTGCTTAACCGTAGTCTGCAGATCGGGGGGAAGATGAGGGATGACCTCATCCAGGAGCCCAACAGGGCATGAAAAATGTGCCATGAGGACAGCCGAACTGGCCTGGACGAAGGCCGAGAGAGGGCATCGCGTGAGACTTTTCGCCTGACATAGTCCAATTTCTTGGACTCCTTGTCAGGAGGTTTGTCCACATCCTGGCGTTGCCAGTGGCATGAAAACGCTGTCGGTAACCAACCCTCAGCAGAGGGTGTTCAAAAACCGGACAAGGAACCGTGGGACGCATACTTCCTGGCCATCCTGGCGGGCGCAGGGCAGGAAGCAGGGCGCTACCAAAGTTCCAGTGCGGACCCACTATGGCCTCGGCCACCGAAAGGCCTCCGTCCGGAGAATCCCCTCGGTCCAGAATCTCCGTGAGGGATACCTGGCCCGTTTGGAAACGGTTCGAGCTCCATCCCGGTAGACTCCGAGATGAGCGAAGCAGTCCTAGGAAGGACGACGGGCTATCGTCCATTGGCTGACCTCTGAAGACTCCAAGTCCAGTCGCTTGGAGAAGAAGGAGAAATCGTCTTCGGACTCGGAAGAGTCCTCAAAGAGCTGCCTCTGGCCTGAGCCACCTTCACCTGCCGAGGTCGGTCGGAGTGAGGGTAACTGACAGCGATGGGGTAAACCCTCAGCCGACCGAGAATCCTTGGTCGGAGCCCCAATGGTGGCTGTGGAGGCGGAGGTTCCACCGAATCGGTGGGAGCAGCTGGTTTTGGCGAACAACCGGCCTGGGTGTAGGCCTCGGACAAGTCGAGGGTTGTGTCGCCGTCCGGTGACAGCCATATTAATGGCGGAAGGCGCGGGTCGGCTTATTCCGGCCAGGAGGAGCTGTTGCAACATAAGGTCCTCGTGCCGTCGACGTAATTACGCGAAGCCTCCCTCATCCGAGAGGAGGAGGACGAGGACAGCGCGACGCCGCTTACCGCGGTGCCGAGACCGAGACCGCCTTATGACGGTGGGAACGGCTGGACAGCTAAGAGGTCCGAGACCGAGAGTCCCGAATTTCCGGGTCGGTGCGAGAGTGTCGGCCAGAACCGGCACTCTTCGCTCGGAAGGTCCATCCGAGGGCTCCGGAACCGGAGGCACAGGCGAGCCCAGGATCCTCAACTCCTCCCGGGGAACCGGGAGAGGGAATCTCGGCTGCTAAAGGCGACAGCCCGTCCAATGGGTCGAGAAAATCTCGACTTCATCAGTGGGAGTCTCGGTCAACTGACCTGACGGGGACACCGTGAGGCCAGTGGCGGCCGAGCGGTCGATCAAGCAGATGGTCGGCGGCCGGGGAGAGGGACCTTTCCCGCCTCCCAAGAGCGCCGACGGAGGGACTACCTTGTCCCTCTTTTGGACCGGAAAAGGTCCAGCAGACGAGCCCTTCTCCTTTAGTGGAAGGGACAGACAAAGCTCCTTAAAGGAAGCCGTGTAGGAAGAACCCAGAGAGCGGGATAAATGCAGCGGCCGAGGAAGATACGGCCGCGCCGCCTCCTCTTCGAGGGCGACCATCCGCCGAGCTGATCCGCCGAAACCGCCGCGCGGACACCGCCAACCGGGCCTCCTTGGACTTCACCGAGGGAAACGCTTCTCGGACGCCCAGTTGCAATCGGGCAGCACGGTCTTCGAGGACGTGGGCGAGAAAGATGAGCACAGGTCGCAAGCCTGCGGGTCGTGCTCAAGGCCTAAGCAATGAACACACGTGGAGTGTGGATCCGTCCGAGACATCTTCTGCCCGCATGGGCATCTCCGAACCGGGTCGATTTGTCCGCCATGCCGCGAGGGATCAAGACTGAAGTCTTTTGCAAAATATTATTTTAAATCCATAAGCGGAGAAATAGAACCAGTCGCGAACGAGAGCGTTAAGGAGGAACCTGAGCTTCAAGCGGTAAGGAAGATCTGGCGTCATGGGGCGGAGCCGAGTTATACCACCGGGTGGGTGGGAGGAGCAAGCTTGAAGACCTTCGGCAAGATTTAAAGCGGCAAGGATACTGCCAATGAGTGTGGATGAACAACATATCCATGTCCCTAGAAAGGTAGGTTCCTGGTGGGGGAGCAAATCACCCTCGCCGGGCCAAGGGTGACAACCGGGAAAGAGCGTATGCGCCAATCTCCTGGTGCAGATCGCTGTCCCTAGGACCCTGGTAGCTACCTCGTTGGCGTAAGATGCCCTCACTTGGTGCCTTGCTAGCTCCAGGCCACGTGCAGAGAGCGATTGCTTGTCTGGTTTGCTCAGAGTCAGGCAAAGAAGCTAGGACCTGACCTAGCCTGGACCACAAGAACCTGTCATAAGCTGCATAGTGAACCTGGTGAGTGGAAATAGAAAGGAGCAACCGTGCCGAGTAGAAGGTCCTCCTCCCCAAAATCAAAATCAGAGGAGTCTTGATCCGGGGCCGGTCACGGTGGAGGCGCGAAGCCCATCAGGGGTGTCCAGATCGTCAAGCCAGACTGCGGATGAGGCATAGAACCTGGAGACTCGGGGAGGCGAATACCTCTGGCTGAGGTCCCTAGGGCAGGAACTCCGGAGAAGGGCCTCTGCCAGAAACTCAAGGACACCTCCCGAAAGGGAGCAGGCCAAGCGGCCCCACAAGGGTGGCCTCGCCACAATCGCCTAGAAAGGCGTGCGCCGCATGCTCAGGATTGCTAACAGAAGAGGGAGAAAGGTGCAAGTCCTCCAACATCCTCACGAGGAAGCGCTGATACTCAGAGATCAGCAGCCGGAGAGATGTGGACAGAAGATTCTCTCCCCAGAAGAGGGGATGAGGAGCTGGAGGTCATATGTTCAGAGGGTGGCTGCACAAGGGAGGCTGAAAAACCTGGCTGTCCATAGCCCTAACGTAGGCAGGGAACCGGGCAGCCACCGTTCTGAACTGCTCCCAGGTGAGAGGGCCGCTAGGACCAAGAATGCCTGGGAGCACAGGAGAATGTGGCAGAGGATAGGGCAGAGCCGAGAAAGAAGTCGGCTGACCTCCGCCAGGGCTAGGAGCGGACCATGAGCACCCGAGGAGGGTGCCCGGAAGACTCCACAGCCGACAGCTGTAGAACCACGCTGGTACTGCCTTGGCTGCGCCCGAAGAATCCCCCAGTGAGGCGACTGGGGCCGTAAAAGTCCAGAAGGACAGTCCCTGCCTCAAAAGAATGGGACTCCTCAAGGAACCCGAGGGGAAGGTGGAAATCCACACTTTGGCTCGTCCAGGGCCTGAGGGACCCCAGAGAAAGGCCGGCCAGCAGACCCCACACCTCGACCCCTCAGAGTCCGGGAGAGTCCTCCTCCTCAGAGGGTCAGCCTAGGTAGCTGGCATCTCTGGGCAGCCCGAAGGGAGACCCAGGAACAGTACCTCCCTCCTGTAGGTTTCTTGATGGGCCCCAAAGTTGGGCGATCAAGACACACCACTGGAGGGGTACCACCACCGAGGGGTGATGGAAACCCCAAGGCCAGGCTGCAGAGCAATGGTGGCACGCACCACTGCCTGCTGGTCAGCACCACTGACCCTAGCCTCAGGGGCCACCTGACTCTCCTCAGTAGGAGGTTGGCTTCGACTCATCGACGAGACCACAGGAGCACCCTCCTCCAGACAACCCCAAAGTGTGACTGCCGTCTGACTCGAGCTCGATCCAAGAGGTAGAGTCCAAAGCTCTGAGCCAAACAGTAGTAAGGCGGCAGTACCAACTTTGCCAGAGGACCCGGCAGCCAGAGCTGTGGCCGAGACTGCACCCGTGTCTCCGTAACTCCCACGGGCGGGCCTGCAGGAGGCACCAGGGCAGCTTGAGCCAAAGGTCCAGAGCCAGGGCCAGATCGGGCGCCGTCAAGTCCACCAGCAGCGGGGGCAGTACCGAGGACGGAGATGGCGCCCAACAGCCCCAGCAGCAACCTCGGCGCGCGAACACCGCTGGGCCCCACGGTGGGCCGAGGACCGGCTGCGCAGACGATGGCCCAGAGGGCAGACTCCAGTGTCGAACACAGAACCAACCAGCCCCTTGAGGGCACCGAGGCGTGGACGGCGCCGAGCGGAACAGACAGCCAGAGCCAAGGCGCCAAGGCCAGACATGGCGAAAGAGGACGCCGGATCTTGTCCCACGGCACTGGCAGCAGCGCCGGGCGCCGCAAACGGAGTCGACAGGGCCCACGGCGTCACACAACTCCAGGCTCTCCGGAGCCGCTGAGCGATACTGGGAGCTTCACCTCAGGGGGCGATTGCCTTGGTGCGCCTCCCGCCCGCCTCCCGGGAGGAAGTGGATGGTCCTCCGCGACGGGGAGGAGCCTCGGCAATGGCCAGGCTACAAGTATCCGAGGCTCCCTCCTCCTCGGTCTGTATATAACCGGGAGGGACCTGGAGGAAAGGCCAAGAGAGCGGCTTGGCCGAGTGCGCACTACCCCAAAAGTCGGTGGAGCTGTTCCACTTTCAGCGTACTGTTCGAGGTCGCGGGCGGTCCATGGAGAAGCAGTCACACAAATCCATGTCGTGAAGCGGCCAAGACACCGGGTCGTGTTGGTCGGTGACTGAATACTTTCGCTGCACGGGCACCAAAGCATGGGGGGCCCGACCAGTCTTTGGAAGACTTTTTGCCCTCCAACCGAGACATGACCTACGGAGAAAGAAACACCACAAAAGACTCAACATCACTGAATTTCAAATAAAAGGAAAGATCTTACCAGCAGACGAGTGAGTGGGCAGAGCCCGGAACCGGTAGACGCACTGGACGAACGAACGCCGATTTTTAAAACAGGCTGAAGGCCTTAAAACTGCAGAGAAGTCTTCCCACGAGGCGACCTTTGACGGCGGGAGACTAAGAACTGGTAGGCAGGTGGAGTCGACACAGCCTAACAACCAACCCTCGAGCGCCACGCAGTACGCCGGCCTCGAGAGTGGCGCTGATGCTGTGTCTGCTCCGCCTACCCTTTAAAAAAAAAAAAGCTCCCGGGTCCTGATCTCCGCCAGTACCCATCTGTGATGAATGGTGAAGATGGACACAGATAAGATCTGGGAGTCTATTTATCCATTGCAGCCATAGGGAAGAAACAGACCAAGTCTTCTAAACTTTAAAATTAGTTTTGGGTTAACCAAAGAGTTTGGATCCAGTCTAAACAGAGCGCTAGGAGGAACCTGAGCTTCCAAGCAGCAAGGACGATCTGGCATCATCGAGGCGGACAGGGTTTACCACGTGGGTGGGAGGAGCAATCTTGAAGACCTTCCAGCAAGATTTAAAGCGGCAAGGAACCTGCCAGACAGTGTGGATGAACATATCCATGTTCCTCAAAGTAGAGTTCCTTTACTTCTTGAATGTTCATGCCCGATGGGTTGGTCGCTGGGGTCGGGTCCTTGGGGGTCTCTGGGGTGGGTGAGGTACCCTCAGAGCTCAGCATCCTCAGTGTCGCCTGCCTGGTCTTTGGAGCAGCGTTGTCCTCTGTGGGAATCCCGAGGCCGGTGTCAACTGCTGACTGGGAAGCAGTCTTTGGCTCTAGTGAGGCTGAAGTCGATCGCTTGGTGGAAGACTTGGTCTGGTGAGCCCGGCCAGTGTCTGGTGCTTGGCAGGTGTTGGGTCAGTCGTCTGCTTGAGGGACGTCAGGTCCTTGGTCTTCCTGGGTGGAGGTCTGGGCCCTAGGGCTGGGATACCGACCTGGAGACAGGGTCCCAGCGCAGGTGGAAGAATAATACTTGTGATGTGCCGGGGACCAGAGAGGGAGAGGAAGCAGAGGGCCTAAAGATCTTAATAGGCTTCAAACAAAGCTTTTTTTTTTTTTAAGTGCTGCCTGATATTAGCTTACCTGTGTGTGAAATTTTATTTTATATACTGTTTATTTTATCCCTAGTCCTCGTTTTTGTCTCTGTTCTACATTGTTTTGAGCCCTGCTGACTTCTCTTGTGAGGAAGCAGGAAAGGAATGTAGTTTCTGGGTATTCACTCGAGCACTACATTTCAGTGACAGCTGTTTTTCTTTTTTACTGGGAGCTTCATTTTACACTACTACACCAGCTCCACGAATGAGTGGAGGTGAAGTTTAAAACCAGGAATTAAACATTTAATCTAAAGAGGCAGGTGACCTTCATGACCAGTTCGGGTCACGTCTCTTTCTTAAACTCACTTTCACGGCATGGCGAGGTGAGCAGGGCGTCTTGCGATTCCGTGCGCTAAGACACGCGTGTTAGGTGGTATTAGTAGGATTTGGCATATTTTCCTTCTATTTCTAATTGTACTGTGTCCCTTGATGTTATTTTACATTTTAATAATGGCTTGTAAAACTTACACCTCGAGTAGCATTAATGTGTTATTACTACCACTACTGGGGAAACTGGTATTCAATGTACATCTTGCCACATATTTAGTTTGACAATTTGTGCTATTGAAAATTTACCCTTTCAATGTTCTAAATCTACAGATTATATAATTTGCAATGTGAAAATCTTCTATATTATAAACAGATTATGGTTCTGGAATCTGTTAGAGATTCTGAGTTCAACATTGCTCAACCCGCTACACACATGTGTAATAGTCCTACTGATCAGAGAACATTTAACACCTCACTTATCTGAAGTTAATAAAATGGATGAGCACCACCATACTAGTTCTACAGAAGTTTTAAATAAAGAGTGTAAGATAAAGTCTGGTTTTATCTACAGTTCAGAAGACACAAATTGGTATAATGTACAGGGTCTAAACATACAAATAAAAAAGTGCAAGGCCGATCACTTTGTTATTCCCACTTATAATAGTTTTGATCCATCGTCTGTTACCCCTGCTGATTCAAATGACATCCTTACTGATTCTATAAATATAGATACTTGTCGTGCAGTTATCTGTAGGTAGGGATAATTTGTCACATTTCAAATTCATTGGTCTACTGTTAGTCTAATTCACCTTTGATAAATTTTGTTACCAAAGCGTACTGATATAGTTGTACCCCATGAATGGTTCAGATGGAGCGTTCCTAATGTGAGGCAGTTATTTGTTTTGGGTGACTCTTTAGTAAAGATTTAGATCTAGCCCTATGTGAGCCTGATACACAACAGAACCTGCTCCAGCTTCAGCAGAGCCAGGATCACTGACATTACATTGATTGATATTATTGATTTCATGAATCAACCCCACTGTGTCTTATTCATGTTGGAGCAAATATTCACAGGGATTCTGTTCAAAATATTAAACAGGCTTTTGTATCCTTGACTAATAAACTGGTCAAACTGGGGTGTGATTTTTCTGAGATAGTACCTATCCCACAATTTTCTGGTTTTCTTAACCATAAAATCAAAATTATTAACTGGCTCAGGTTATGGTGTCTTCAACAAAACATAGTGTGTAACACACTGGGAGGAATTTGAGACACGAACTTTACTGTCCTGATGGCCTGCATTTAAGTAAAAGAGGAAATGCTCTGTTGAGTCAGCAATTTTTACATTCTATTAATTCTACTCTAAACTGACTTATGGGGGTGGGGAGTATTTAGATCACAAGCCACCATCCTTTCCTCCTAAAGTGTCCAGTAATTTATTGCAATTTCTAAGCTTTAATGAAGGAGTCCGACACATAAATTTGACGAGTTAAGACAATTTCCAATAAAATCTTGATATAGTCACAGTGGTTGAAACATGGGAGATTGACTGCTTGGATTATCACATTCAAGCTTACAAATCCTATTTAAATCGTAGGAAAAGGAGGTGGCATTGCCACATTCATTAATAACACATTTAATTCCATTAATATTTCTTGCCTTATTAAAACTCAGTTTTTCAACTGAGACTTTGCTTAAATTTTTTTTTAATCTGATTCTATTATTTTTGGGACGTGTTCTCCCCACCCACCCCAACAACTTCATCTTGCTTAGTTATGGATGCTATTCTTTCAGAATTTGAATTAGCTACTCAATTGGGAGATTATTACTGGTGATTTCAATCTCCTGAAATTAACTGGCATTCATTAACTTCAACTAGTAGTGTTAGTAATGATTCTGATCTGTTTGGATCTGGATCTACATTAATGGGTAAACACTGCTACAAGGGGTAATAATATACTCACCTTGTTCTTACCAATTCCACCTTAGACACTAAGGACATGCGTGTCTACTCTATTCATAACAGTGATCACAACTCTATCTTATTTGATCTTCACAGACATGTAGTCTTTAATCATTTATTTGTATGAAAAACCAACACACTTAGTATCAATCATCACTAAATAAGATAAATTGGTTAGCCTTGTTCAAGGATCAAACTCCTTTTACAGTGCTGGACTGTTTTAAAACCACCCTTTTGACCACAAGGAACACCTATATTCCATCCAAATATAAAAACTAATGGGAAACAGTCTCCTAGATGGCTAAATAAACGTTTAAAAATATAGTTATTTAAAAAAATAGAACTGTTTCAAATTGGGACTCCTCTCTAAAACTAGTAGGCAATGTAAGTCTATCAGAAAGGCTAAGGCTAAGTGGGAGCGTTGTTTGGCATCCTCTGCAGATAAATCTAATTCCAAACATTTTTCTTATATTAACACCCTTAGAAAAATCCAAATATGGTTCTCTTAACATCCGATAATATAATTATTCATGAACCTAAAGCTATGGCAGATGTCTAAAGAATTTTGTAAAGCTTTTCCCCAATCTAAGGAGCAATTTAATATTCATAATATAATACCAACTGAATCCCTATTTTCTCAGAGGAGACTATTTTAATAAATTATTATTAAAAGGTAAATTCTGTCCTGGTCCCGATTTAATTGCAGGACACTACTTGTCTGCATATATTGCTTTTCTGTTAAAAATTCTATTCAATCTTATTACATAATTTTATTCCTTGTGAGTGAAAAGAGGCATTTGTTGTTCCCATTTATAAGAATGATTCTAAACATTCATGTGATAATTATTGACCCATTAGTTTGGCGTCAGCCATTTTGTAAACTAAAGCTTACTCAAGGATATGAAGTCTCCTATAATGGATAGCTGACCAAGAACACTGTGGCTTTAAGAAGGACAGAAGCTGCTTAACAAATTTGCTCTGATTTTATGAAACTTTTAGCTCCTATTTGGATAATAGGGTAGCTTGTGATGTCATCTTCATTGACTTTAGTAAAGCTTTCGATTGTATACCTCATTGGGCTCTCATTCAAAAATACAGGTTACTCACTTGTAACAGTAGTTCTAGGAATGGTATATGTTCATCCACACTGTGGCAGGCTCCTTGCCGCTTTAAATCTTGCGGAAGGTCTTCAAGCTGGCTCCTCCGACCCACCGGGTGGTAAAACTCTCGGCTCCGCCCATGACGCCAGATCTGGCCCGCTGGAAGCTTCCACAGGCTGGGTTGGGAGGTTTCAGGAAATGTAGGATGAACAAATATATACCATTCCTAGAATTCTGTTACAGGTGAGCAACCTGTATTTCTAGGACATGGATATGTTGTTCATCCACACTGTCTGGCAGACTCCTAGCAGTTCTCCGGGAGAAGGAAAGGCGCACACCCCTACTTAGGGAATAAAGACTGGAGGACAAAGGCCCCAAACCAGCATCGGCGTGACTCAAGGTCGATGTGGTAATGGGTAAAAGGTGTGCTGACTTCCAGGTGGCAGCCCTGCAGATTTCCCTGGATAGGACGTCCCCGGAAGCAGCCACCGATGCGAGCAGTAGCGGGTAGAATGAGCTCTTATCCTCTGGGAGGCTCCATGCCCGCCAACTTGTAGCAGAGATCTATGCAGGAGGTGACCCACCTGCTTCGTCCGCTTGGCTGCAGGTGTGCCAGGTGCGGCTTCAGCGTAGGTGACAAACAGCTGGCGAACCTCTCCCAATTTCAGCCGTCGCTCCTTATAATAAGAGCGCCTTCTAGGGTCCAAAGTATGGAGCCTGTATTCGGCCTCGAGTGTGACTGGGGTAGAACACGGCAGAGTCAACACCAGTTAAGGTGAAACTCCAACACCACCTTCGGAAGGAATTTCGGTGGGGCGCAGGACAACCTTGTCCCTGTGGAAGACCAGGTAAGGAGACTCAATGCAGAGCGCCTGGACTTCTCCCATCCTTCTGGCTCACGTGATAGCCACCAAGAAGGCGGTCTTCCCGACAGGTGAGAGTTCACACCTGTGCATTGGTTGAATGGCTTGCCCATGAGCTTTGCCAAGTACCAGCAGTAGATCCCACAGAGGTGGAGGTTCTCGCACCAGAGGGAAATGTGATCAAGGCCTTTGAAAAGCCAGACCACCTTCTCCTGCTACCGACTGCTCCCCAGCCCGCCCGGTGAGCAGAGATGGCTGCCAGGTGTACCCTTAGGGTCGCCGACCCAAGCCTCTTGACTAGAAAAGGACCATAAATAGTCCAAAATGCTTGCCAAAGGACAGGAGGAAGGGTCCAAGCCTTGCCCTGACACCAAATGGAAAATCTTTTCCATTTGAAGTAACATTTTCTGAGGTCGACTCATACGGGATGCCTCAACAACATTGAGGACCTCGTCGGAAAGACCCAAGGCCTGGAACTCTAGCAGCTCAGGAACCAGCCGTCAGGTGCAGGGATTGAAGGTCCGGATGGAACACCTTCCCTGATTGACTGAGAGCAGGTCGGGTGAGCTGGAAGCTGCCTCGGGGGCCTGGAGCTGAGGCTGAGGAGATCTGGGTACCAGAACTGGCGTGGCCAGTTTGGGGCTATCAGAATCACCTGCGCCTTGTCCCTCCTTGCTTGAGAAGCACCTTGTGAATCAAAGGAACGGGGGAAGGTGTAGAAGAGGCCCGGGGTCCACAGCCTCAAGAAGGCATCCCCTGCAGCGAGCCCTGCTGAGGGGGCGGGCATGAAACAGCCTCAGCCTGCGTTCTCCTGGAGGCAAACAGGTCCACCTGAGGTGTGCCATAATGGGAGAACAGATCTTGTACTACCACCGGCAGGAGAGACCACTCGTGAGATGCAGCCCCTATCCGGCTCAGGGCATCGGCCAAGGTGTTGGAGGCTCCTGCCACATGAATGGCTAAGAGATCCGCCTCCAGGCTGCGCTTACAGTGACCAAATCGAGAGCTTCCTGCATAGAAGCATGGGCGCGTCCTGCCCTGGCGGTTTAGGTAGTACATGGTGCGTGGTATTGTCCGCCTGGACTCGGACCACTTGACCCCGGAGAAACGGAGCAAAGGCGGTGAGAGCTAGCGGACCGCTCGAGCTCCAGCAGGTGGATGTGGCATCGACTCCCTGGAGACCAGAGGCGGCGCCCGGTGTTCCCCAGAACACCGAGATGGGCACCCAACCCATCAGAGAGGCATCGGTCGACAGAGAGACCATCGGCTCGGGGGACAAGCAGGATGCCCTCCTGTAGATGAGATGGAATGGTCCACCACGGACAGCGTTCCACATCTTCTGGGTCACCATCACTAGCTGGTCCAATGGATCGCAGTTGTGACCACAGGCTGGCCAGTCCCCACTGAAGGGGTGCATGTCCAGCGTGCCGAGCGGACCACGCTGGTACAGGCCGCCATGAGACCAGGAGGCGCAAGAAGTCCGGGCAGGGCGCGATTGCCCAACCAGAAATGATTGCGCAAGGGAGGAAAGAACCTCGGCCCTGTCCGCGGGGGCCGTGCTCTGGCTGAAGAGAGTCGAGCTCTGCCCGATAAACAGAATCACCTGCTTGACTCGAGTTCCGACTGATGAGAAGGCAGACTTGAGAGCAAACCTGGAGGGCCAGATCTCTGGACCACTCCACCTCCTGTCTGGAGGGGACTGCTATCGCCAATCGTCCAGGTAAGGGTACACCCGGACCCCTCGGCGCCATGGAAAGCTGTCACCACTGCAATGCATTTGGTGAAGACCCTGGGAGCTGGAGACAGGCCGAAGGGCATGGCTCGGAACTCGAAGAGGGACCCCTTCGCTCAGCAGAAGGAATCCATCTTGGACGGACGGATAGGGATGTGAAGAAAGAACGTCCTGCAGGTCAGAGAGCAGAACCACGCGTGTTCCAGGGATGGTATTATCTGAGCCAGAGTGACCATCCTGAAGGTTCGAGACCTTGGGAACTTGTTCCAGGTCGTGAAGGTCGAGAATGGGCGCCCAGCCCCGTCCGTTCAGAACCAGGAAGTACCTGGACACAAACCGGGTTTGAGGAGGTCCGCCACCTCCTGATCACCTCCTTTTGGAGGAGGAGGCGATGTCGGCCCGCGAGCCGACAGTGAGCTGCGGACCCGGTGCGGCGGCGGCTCTGAAGAGGCGAGGGCCTGCTCGAATTCTAGGGGCAGGCCGTTTCCCACCACCTCCAGTACCCACCTGTCCGTGGTAATAACGGACCAGGTGGAAAGGAAATGCCGAACCGTCCCCACTGGGGAACCTGGGGTGAGGTGGCGGGGTTGGGCGACACCCTCAGCCCGTCACTGGGCAGGCTTGGAGGAGGAACCGCCGAGGGACTTCATGGGCCTTTACCTCCTGCTTCCTGTTGGAGGAAGCTCCGGGCTTAGGTTTGGGATGCCAAGCCCGAGCCTGTTGGCCCCGGACGCCACGGGCGCAGAAGGACCAAAGGGCTTAGGCTGTGGTATGGCCTTTGTCCTTCTGAGCAGAAGACAGAGTCCAAGGTAGCATTGGACTTCTCGATCCTCTACAGGTGACCCTCCCCAGGGCCGAAAAAGTCAGTCCCCAAAAGGAACATCCGCCAACTTGTGCTGGGTATCCGAGGTAAGGTGGATATCCTCAGCCAAGCCCGTGACGCATAGCCACTGCGGCCGCCACAGACCTGGACGAGTCCCCAATGTCTAAAGCAGTCTGGAGCTGCTGCTTGGCCACTGCCTGGTCCGCACCTGCCTGACCGTGGTCTGCAGATCCACGGGAAGATGAGGACTACCTCATCCAGGAGCCCAACAGAGCATGAAAAAATGTGCCATAAGGCGGCCGAACTGGCCTGGCGAAGGCGAAGGAGGGCCTGGCATAGACTTTTAAGCTCGGCATAGTCCAATTTCTTGGACTCCTTGTTGGGAGGTTTGTCCACATCCTAAGCGTTCCCGGCACGCGAGAAGCTGTCGGTAACCAACTCCGCCGAGGGGTGTTCGAAAAAATGGACAGGAACGTGTGGGACCACATACTTCCTGGCCATCCTGGCGGCGCAGGACAGGAAGAGGCGCTGCCAGAGCTCAAGGCGGACCCACTATGGCCTCGGCCACGGAAGGCCTCCGTGGGGGAATCCCTCGTTCCAGAATCTCCGTGAGGGATACCTGGCCCGTTTAGAAGCGGGTTCGAGCTTCATCCTGGTGGACTCCGAGATGAGCGAAGCATCCTAGGAAGGACGGGCTATCGTCCATCGACTATCCTCCTGAGGACTCCAAGTCCACTCACTTGGAGAAAGGAGGAATCATCCTCAGACTCGAAGAGTCCTCAAAGAGCTGCCTCGGGCCTGAGCCACCCTCCACCTGCCGAGGTCTATCGGGAGTGAGGGTGACAGACAGCCTATGAGGCAGTCCCTGAGCCGACCGAGAATTTTGGTGGAGCCCCAACTAAGCGGCTGTGGAGGTGGAGGTTCCACCAGAATCGGTGGGGCAGCTGGAACTGGCCGAACAACCGGCCTGGGAACAGGCTCTCGGCTAGAACGAGGGGTTGTTTCGCCGCTCAGTGACAGCCACTTAAAGGCCGGGGAGGACGCGGCGTCGGCTTATTCCTGGTCAGAAGGAGCTGTTGCCACCAGAGTTCCTCATACCTCCGGCGCAATTTAGCAAAGCCTCTCCTCGTCAGAGGAGGAAGAGGATGGACGGTGCACGCTTGCAGCGTGCCGAGACGCGAGGCGTCCGAGACCCTCGGCTGGGCGAGGGCGGTGCGAGGGAGTCGGCAGCGGGCACTCCCCCCGGTTCGGACGGTTCAACGAAGGCTCCGAACGGAGGCACAGCCGAGCCGGCGGGATCCTCAACTCCCACCGGGGAACCGGGAGAGGGATTCTCTGCTTCTCCAGCCGACAACCCGTCCAGCGGGTCGAGAAAATCTCGATCAACTGGACTGGCAGGGGACACCGTGAAACCAGTGGCGAAGCCGACGGCCGACAACTCGGGAGAGGATCTTTCCCACTCCCAAAGCGTCGATGGTGAGACTTACCCTTGTCTTTTGGACCGAAAGCGGTCCAGAAGAAGTTGGACCCTCACCTTTTGTCGAGAGGGTCGGACAAAGCTCCTAAAAGAAGCCCAATAAGAGGCACCGAGATAGCGGGACAAATGCAGCTAAGGTAGAAGCGACCAGCGCCGCCTCTTGGCGATCATCTGCTAGAGCTGATCCCCAATCCACCGCCGTGGACACCGCCGACCGGGCCTCTTTGACTTAACCAGGGAAATCTCTTCTCAGGACGCCCCAGTTGTAAGCGGGCAGCCGCGGTCTTCGAGGGCGTAGGCGAAAAGGAAGAGCATAAGTACCGCAGGCCTGCGGGTGTGCTCAAGGCCCAGCAGTAGGCGCATGCGTGAGTGCGGATCCGTCAGAGACATCTTCTGCCCGCAAGGGCATCTCCGGAAACGAGTCGATTGTCCATCGCAGCTGCGAGGAGAGAAAACCGAAGTGTTTTAGCAGAAACTTTAATTCGAAAATTGAAGAATTAGGAACTTTCTTATCCATGAGCGTTAAGGAGGCAACCTGAGCTTCCAAGTGGTAAGGAAGATCTGGCGGCATGGGCGGAGCCGAGTTTTACCACCGGGTGGGTGGGAGGAGCCGCTTGAAGACCTTCCGGCAAGATTTAAAGTGGCAAGGAACCTGCCAGACAGTGTGGATGAACATATCCATGTCCCTAGAAATGAAAATTACGCACCTACCGTAATTCTTGATCTTCTTGGACGAGTCTCCACCACTCATTCACACTATTGGGATCTGCGCCGGAGGCACTAGGACCCATCGGAGCAAACTTTTGCTGGAGGATCAGCGCCAGAGATGGCGCCCAAGCATAGCTCACTGTGATACGACTATCTCGGCATTGACCCTCCAACCGCCTCAGTACCTTTTTACCAAGGAGGTGCAGCGTAACTAACCCAGAAGAGTAGCATAACCTAAAATCCGGACACAAGACCCGTGTAAGAAGGGTCAACAAAGAAGTCTTCACGGCCTGAAGATTTGAGGGTAAAAACCAACAAGAAAGAGTGAGCTCCGGGGATGGAGGGTGGGCGTGTGAATGAGTGGTGGAGACTCGTCCAAGAAGATCAAGAATTACGGTAGAGTCGTAATTTTCATATCTTCCTGGACATAAATCTCCACCACTCATTCACACTATTGGGAGATGCCGAGCTAATAATGCCCCCAGAGAGGGCGCAGGAGAAACCAAGAGCTCACGTTTCTAGGACAGAAGTCCACTGAGGATGGCTCTGCCAAAGGAAGAATATAGTCTGGCGTGGACATCTAGTGCATAATGTTTAGAAAGTATGCACTGAGCTCCAGGGCCGCATTGCAGATGTCTGCAATGGGCACGTTCATTTCCGCTAGGGATGCCTTGACGCTCTAGTAAGTATGGTATACTCTATCCTCCAACTAATCTGCGCATGGAATAGCAGTGGCGAAGACACGCCACTAGCCATGATGAAATACATCCAATAGTGACAGGTTGACTCAGCGGGTCTCACTGAAGGAAGCGAATAGTTGCTGAGCTTTGCGAAAATCCTTAGTTCTATCTAGATAGAAAGCATAAGAGACCTCTTAACATCAAAGAATGAAGAGAACGTTCCCTTCATTTGGAAGTCCATAAAATAAGAGGAAGGACCAAAGGTTGGTTTAGATGAAATTCTGACAACCTTAGGAAAAAATTTAGGATGAGAACGAAGGACTACTTTGTCCTTATGGAACACAGTATACAGAGGGTCTGTGACCAGGGCATGTATCTCAGAGACCCTACGGGCTGAGGTAATGGCCACTAGGAAACAGTCTTCCAGGTGAAATTTTAGCTCACAGGTAGCCAGAGGTTAGAAAGGTTTCAGTGAGCATGTCTACACAAGATTAATGTCCCAGGCTACAACTGGACGTCTTGTAGGAGATCTGGTATGCAGAATCCTTAAGAAATCTCTTAACCATACGTAACTGAGCCAGAGTTAAGGAAAAAGCAGGCTCACGATAAGCTGAAATGGCACTAAGATGAACTTTGTAGAGTACTGCAGACCTGAATTTGAGAGGTACAAAGGTACTCCAAAACCTTATCTGGTGGACAGGAAAAGGATTCAAAGAGGACTTTGCACACCAGGCGGCAACTTCCACTTGGCTGTGTAAGTTTTCTCAGTGGCTGGCTTCCGTGCAGCCAGAAGAAAATCAAACTCTTCGAGACACTGAACTGGTTTACTTGACCTCTTCAGGAGCCAAGCATGAAGGTGAAGTGATCTCAGTTTGGGATAGACCACCGGTCCCCAAGTCAAAGGTCCATCTGCAGGGAAGTGGTCTCGGAGGAACTGCCAACATATTGTTGAGTAGTGGAAACAACAGCTGCCGAGGCCAAAAGGAGCAATGAGAATCATTTTGTCCCCTGGGATTGAACTTCAGAGTACTCTCTGAATTAGAGGAAGAGGCGGAAAGGCATAAAGAAGCATTTTGTCCACCACAGCCTGAACAGCATCCTGACAGAAAATGCCAGGCCCTGGATTTCTGGAGCAGAAGAGGCAGTTTGAGTTGAGTGGGGATGCAAAAGGTCCAGGTCTGAGTTCCCCACTCTTGAATAGTGACTGAACTATGGTTGAGTCAGAGACCACTCGTGAGGGTCTGTCTCTGTTCTGCTGAGGCGGTCTGCAAGTTCATTCTGAATACCTGGCAGGTAGACCGCCTGGATTAAAGCCTTGTGCTCCAAGCACCATTCCCATACCCTCATTGCTTCCCTGCATAAGGGTAAGAATGAGCACCACCCTGCTTGTTGATGTAATGCATCACTGCTTTGTTGTTCGTTTGAAGGAGAATGTTCATATGACAGAATGTCCTTCAAAGCTGGGACGCATAAAGGACAGCTCTCACTTCTAGGACATTTATGTGGAGCTGGGACTCGACTTGAGTCCATGAACCTAGAGTGTGGAGAGCCTGACAGCGAGCTCCCCACCCCATTAGGGATCGTCCGTGGTAATGGAGATCTGATGGTCCAGAGGAGCAAGGGATACCCTCCAGGAGATCACCCAGTCTGCCCATTTCCCTACCTGATGGATAAGCTGCAGGTCCTAGTTAACCAGCAGCCTACTTCTTCCTAACCCCACCCCTAGAATTGCCTTATGACTGTCCCATGCATGCTGAATTCCACCACTGCTTTTGGCTCCACAACCTCCTCTGAAGGCCGTTCCATACATCCACAACCCTCTCTGTGAAAAATACTTCTTAAATTACCTCTGAGCCGCCCCCTTCTATCTTCAAATTGTGCCCCTTGTTCTTGCACACCTCTTTTTTTGAAAGATGCTACTCTCTTGGACTTTTGATTCCCTTGAGGTACTTGAAAGTTTCTATCATGTCTCCCCTCCTCGAGACTATACATATTAAGCTCCTTAAGTCTCTCTTCATGTGTTTTCGGTGCAGACCCTGCACCATTTTAGTGCCCTCCTCTGGACAGCTTCCATCCTGTCCATGTCTTTACGGAGATTGGGTCTCCAGAACTGCACGCAGTACTCCAGATGGGGTCTCACTAGCTGTCTGTACAGAGGATAACAACTTCCTGTTTTCTACTGGTGATGCCTCTTCCTATGCATCCCAGTATCCCCCAACCCTCCTTGCTGCCCTCTCACATTGCTTGCCCACCTTTAGGTCATCTGATATGACTACCCCAGGTCCCTTTCCATTTTGTTGTTGTTAGTAGCTTACCCCCATTGTGTACTCTTCCCCTGGGTTTTGTTTCCCAGGTGCATTACTTGCACTTCTTAGCATTGAATCTAAGCGGTCATACATTTGACCATTCCTCTAACCTTGCAAAGTCCTTCTCATCCTTTCCACTCCACCTTGTGCATAAACTCTGTTGCAGATCTTTGTGTCATCTGCAAAGAGACATACTTTCTTCCAGTCCCTCTGCAATGTCGCTTATAAAGACATCGAAGAGGACCGTCCTAATACTGAACCTCGCACTCCACTACTAACCCCTTTTTTCAGAGTGGACTCCATTTACTATTACTCTCTGTGACCTATTCTCCAGCCAATTCTTTACCCAGGCTGTCATCTTGGGACCCACTCCCAGGCTGGCTAACTTGTATATTAATCTTTTGTGTGGGACTGTGTCTAATGCCTTATAAAGTCTAGGTAGGCCATGTCCACAGCCCCTCCCTGATCAACTACTTTGGTCACCCAGTCAAAGAAATTATCAGATTTGTCTGGCATGACCTTCCCGCTGTAAATCTATGCTGCCTTGGGTCCTGTGCCCTCTGGCCTCTAGATACTCAACAATTCTTTCCTTCAGAGTGATTCCATCATTTTCCCTACCACTGAGGTTAAACTAACAGGTCTGTAGTTTCCTGCTTCTGCCTTGCTTCCACTTTTGTGAGGGAATCACATCTGCCCTCCTCCAGTCCTCGGGTACCACCCCATCCTCCCATGATTTGTTAAAGAGAGTAGTCAGTGGTGTTATTAGTTCTACCCTTAGTGCTTTTAGAATTCTGGGATGAGTCCCATCAGGCCCCATTGCTTTGTCCACCTTCAGTTTTAAGAGTTCTTTCAGAACCCTTCTTCTGTAAATGGGCTGGTATCAACTTCTGTATCCAGAGTGTTTCTACTGTTTTAGGTACCTCCCCTCTTCCTTTGTAAATACTGAGCAAAAATATTTTAGTATCTCTGCCTTTTCACAGTCACCCTCCTTCCCTTTATTAAGCCTCACTATCCCTCCCTTGGTCTTCCTTCGCTCCCTGATGTACCTATAAAGGTTTTATCCCCTTCTTAACTGAGTTGGCCATCTTTTCCTCCGTTTGGGTCTTTGCTGTTCTGACTGCCTTCCCAGCTTCCTTTGCTTTAACTGATACAGTTCTGTCCTGTTCCTCCTTAAAGGTTCTGTCACCTTGATGAGATAGGACTACGGGTGAGTGGATGGGGACCACTGAGTGGTTCTCATGTGCAGGCGTGCTAGGGGTACAGTGAACACTGAGGATGCCATGAGGCCTAGCATCCATTGCATCGAGAGAGCTGTGACTGAGCTGTTTTCCCCGATGTGACAGGCCATCTGGAGGATATCGTTCCTCCTGTCTTCTGGAAGAAAAGCCCACACAGGTGGTGTCCAGAAGAGTCCCTATTAAAAGGAGCCTCTGGGAGGGCTGCAGTTTGCGATTCTTGAGGTTGAGCAGAACTCCCATGGACGTAAGGAGGCATGAGGTAGTCTCCACGGCATCCAGAGTCCCTTGCCTGGAAGGGCTTGCTAAACCAATCGTCCAGATAAAGGACACCTGAATTCCGACCTTTGAGCGCTGCAAGAACTGCACAACATTTTGTAAAACTTGCGGCGCCGAGGATAGCCCAAAGGGCAGGACTCTGAACCGATAATGCTGTCCCAGAGCCACAAACCTCAGAATTTGATGCCTCGGGTGAATAGGAAATGTGCTGTAAGCGTCCTGCATATCTAGGGAGGCTAACCAGTCGTGTTGATGGAGCAGAGGTAACAGGATTCACAGAGAAATCATTCTGAATTTCTCCTTGGAGAAATTTGTTTAGCTTTCTGAGATCTAGAATGGGCGCATTTCCCGGACTTCTTTGGGACCATAAAGTAATGGGAGTAGAACCCGTGTTTCGTTGGTGCAGTGGCACCACTTGTGCCCTGTTGTTCAGAAGGCCTGAATCTCAGCGGTGAGGTCTGACTGAAGGGTTGACAGCCTGGGCTGCCGTTTGGGAGACGATCCGGTGGGGTCTCCACAAGATTGAGTGAATACCCTTGCAAATTATCCGAAGGACCCATTTGTCTGAGGTTATGGACTTCACTGGTGGTAAGAAGTGGATCAGGCGACCTCCACCGAGGAAAAGTCCACCTTGCGCAGCTGAGATGGAACTTGGGCCAGCAATTCATAAGGTAGCTTTGGGCCTTGCGCTTTCTGTTGCGCCTTCTTCTGAGGTTGGGCAGGTTGGTTCTTATGGAAACTTCCTCTGCCTCGAAAGAACTGGTGATTATGAAACTGTCGTTTACTGGCATGCCCTCAAGAGGGCAGAGCCAACTAATAGGCTAACCTAGTCTTTTGTGTTTGCTTCCAGAGCTTGCTCTACCTGAGGACCAAAAGATATGCACCGTCAAAGGGTAATGACATCACCTGCTGCTCGCGTCATTCGTAAAACCCAAAGTGTACAGCCAGGAATGACAGTGGGTGCAAATACCAACAGCCGCTGAGCAGGAAACAGTGTCAAAAGCATCCATGGCTGCTTTAACCTGCTGGTTGTTAGATTCAATACCTCTGGTAACGGCTTGAAGAAGCTCTGGCTTAGAATCAGACTCCGTAGGGCTTCAACTATTTAATAGAATACCACAGGATATACTCATGCTGAGAAAAATAGCCTTGGTAACTGGCAAAACACACAGAGTAAAAGCAGCAAAGACTCTTACCTAAGGTGTCTATCTTACAAGATTCTTTGTTAATAGGTAGAGCTGTAGCAGTTTGAGGAAGAAACGACCTTATTCTCTGCCAGGACAATAGGATCCAAAAGGCTTGAGATGCCAAAATGGACGATTCTTGGGGCTGAATATTTCCTATCAATGGATTTAGCCACCGAAGGGTAAGAGCAGGATTATTCCATACCATTTGAGACAGCGCCTCTAAGGAAGGCTGAATCGGAGGAGTCAAATCCATAGGGATCTCAAGGCATGAAAATACTGGAGTCTCAATTTTCCAGGATCAATGTCTAGTCTGGAGAGAAAGTGTGGAACTCGTTTTTCAACAGAGACTTAAAGGATAGGTCCTCGACCACAGGCTCTGTAGCAATAATAAATCCTGCTTCATCCACTTCATCACCCAACGCAAGGTCTGGGTCAGGCTCAACGTCATCTCCCGACAGTCCAGGAGGGACTGCATGACAGGAAAGAAATGAAATTCAGAAGGAGGAAAGGAAAGTGAAAAAGAAGTCCCAGAGAGCGCAGGCTGCACGGCCCGAGAACGACACCATGAGGCCACACGATGGAGGGCGCCGAAACACTCCCCAGACTCTGAAAACAGGTTTAGGGAGGAGGAAGAGCAGGAGATAAGGGCATCGGTGTGGCCCCCTGTTGCCGTAGCCATATGGGGGGAGGAGACACCTAAAGCTGGCGAGTCTCTGACTCCAAAGAAGGTCCAACCACCCTATCTGGTCGCCCAAAGGCCCACGGCGACCAAGTTAAGTAGCCAAACCAACCTCCGGCCCATTGCTCCATAATGCCCACTGATGAAACTGCTCATCTTAAGACCTACCTGCGTGGGGTAAGTTCGATATCAAAACCGTCTGCCACCGAAGCAAAGGTTGGCGACTCCGAAGAGACCAGCAACAACCCCGATAACCAGCGTCTGGCGCAGACATATCGAGCGACCTCGAGTAATGCGCTTCTCTTTGAACCTGCGGGCGAAGAGCTCGAGGCGAGCGTGCAGAGCTGCGACCATTTATTTTTATAGCTCCGGGAACGTCCATCCCGGCATTGGACTGACCGTTGTCAGACCCACCCCCAGAGAAGGCGGACCGGATCCAGCCTGACTGAAAAGCTTTCATCACGAAGTCTCCTACCGTCACCTGACCTGCTCATGGTCAACTCCGTCAAAGTAGGCTGAGACTTTATTGTTTTATTTTAAAATAAGAATAAATTTAAGTGATACTATATCAAGATACTACAAAATAAAAACTGAAAACTATGCTCTAGTTTGAAGTTTAACTCCTGACAGGCGAGTGACAGTCACTGAAGTGCACTAGACAGCAGGAAAAAAAGGAACTGGGCGGTTGGAGGTCGGCCTTAGAGATAATAGTTCCCGTCAAGGCCTAGCTCGCGGCACCATCTCTGGCGCCGACCCACCAGCAAAAGTTTGCTCCCGATGGGTCCTAGTGCCTCAGCGCAGATCCCAATAGTGTGAATGAGTGGTGCAGACATGTCCAGGAAGATCTTTCTATTCTGAATATCAATAGCTATGTTATCAAATGGATTCAAAACTGTCTCTCAGATAGCACCGAGAGTGATAAATACAGGTTACTCACCTGTAAACAGGAGTTCTAGGAATGGTAGATGTTCATCCACATTTATTGTCAGGTATCCTTGCTGCTTTAAATCTTGCGGAAGGTCTTCAAGCTGGCTCCTCCCACCCATGTGTAAAACTCTCGGCTCCACCATGACACCAGATCTAGCCTGCTGGAAGCAAGATTGTGTGCCAAAGCCTGGGAGGTCGTGTAGATGAACAACATACCATTCCTAGAAAGTACAGTTACGCAAGAACTTACCGTAACAGCAGATCTTCAAGAGAGGCTCTTGCAGTAGATAATTACATATAGGACTGGCGCCAGCTGGTGTCAAACCACAGGAAAAGTTCTAGCTAGCAGTCCCTGGCGAGGACCATCCCATGTCAGGTGACTGGCGCCATGAGACATCGGTATAAAGGGCGGCCCCAGACACCCGCCCAGTTTCCCCGTTAGCTCATGCAGCACCTCGCGGTAAAGTTCGTTCTTAGTCAGCCCTGTTCTTTCATCGGTTTCACCAATACCAGCAGTACATCCCACAGAGGTGGAGGTTCTCGCACGGAGGAAGCGTGGTCAAGGCCTTTGAAAAAGTGCCGGCCACCTTCTCCTGTGTCACCGACTGCTCTGACCTGCAGAGGCGGCTGCCAGGTGCACCTTAAATGTAGTCGATCAAAGCCCTTGCTGAGAAAGGGACCACAGGTAGTCCAGAATGCTTGCCAGGTCCAAGCCCTTCCGACACCAAATGGAGAATCTCTTCCACTTAAAGGAATAGCATTTCTTGGTGGAGCTCCTACAGGGCGCCTCAACAACGTCAAGGACCTCGTCAGAAAAGACCCAAGGCCTGGAACTCAAGCCGCTCAGGAACCAGGCAGTCAGGTGCAGGGATCGAAGGTCGGATGGAATGCAACTTCCCTGGAAGCTGCCTCGAGAGCCTGGACCTGAGAAGCGATCTGCAGGAGCAGCGTTGGCTTCCCGCAAACCCCAGCAACAGAGCCCGCCGCATACAAACGTACAAATCCCTGCTGCACACACAAATAGGCAAGTAAGACACACCATTTAAACAGCCTCAGCCTGACTGACTGCTACATACAAGCGCAACCACTACCCTTCACCTTCAGCCTGCCAAAACAGAAAAAAAAAACTACAAAAGCAGCAGCAGCCTGGCACCATCACATACTTACCCAAGTTGCTTCAGTAATCACTAGTTCCTTCACCAGTTACCCTTGGCATGTATACTGTACATTTTCTGTGCCGTATTAGTTTCAGCCTCAGCCCTCGCTATTCATGCTGCTGCCCGTCCGGGGCCACGCCTGCCTCAGTGATTTCCCAAAAGTAACACTTTACTGGCAAGTTATGGGCATATTTATGGGCCTGGCATGGCAACTCAGAAGTTGAACTCACAGCGTGTACACAAGAGAAATTATAGGCACCACCAATCTTTCAGTCAGCTGCTCTCAAGTTGCACCAAAAAATATATATATATCCTGCCCACTTGTTCTGCATGCACTTCCCAGAGTCCTGCCTTCACGCTGATTGTCCTGTCCACAGAGCCTGTAGTCTGAAACTGTAAGCAGCATGTTGTTTCCACCGTTCCCCTATATGCTGCACATTATGGTGACGTGGAGGAGCAGTTGGAGCCAATCAAAAGGATCCTCAGTCCCTTGCTATTATTTGCACCGCCCTCCTCCCCCTCGGACCGAAACCTGGTTCCCACTCAGGTCCGTGGCGGCTCTATAGAGATGATTCCTTGAGCTCGTGGAGTTATTCAGCGAGGACTAGTTCCAAGCGTTGGAGAGAAGCTGAGCCTGTAAAGTCGCTTTGCCTTTATCGTAACTTGAAGGAGCCAGAGAGACACAGAGTCGGACTCGGGAAGTCGGAGAATCGAGAGAGAGAGAGATAGCGAGGAGAGAACCCTGCTCGAGAGAGAGCTTAGAGAGAACAAGACCACCATTGAGTGTCTACAGACTGGTCTGCATCTATCTACTGCATCTTGCATCTAAAGCCACAGCCAGCCACGCACGGTTCCTGATCAGGCTGATCTTGAGTGAGTACTGCTTGCTGTGCTGTCTCTGTAAATCATTTCTTTCTTTTAAGAAATAACTGTTAGGCTCAACAAGCAGCAGCAGCTGGCCAAAGACCCAGATCGGTGTCTGTACTACTGGTGCCCAGATTTCAGGAGACTTACAGTAAGTTACACCCACAGAGACCAAGTTTTCTTCTTCTTAGGTATGTATGTATATTTTATTTATCTGCTTGACTTCAATGTTTGTGCTAAATTACTGTCACTCAGTGTAATACTGATATTGCCTGCAATTAATTAAAGGTAAGGAGTTGGGAATCAGGGCGTCATTTAGAGGGGCCAGGGTTGCATTCACGACCCCTATGAAAATTCCTAGACCCTATGATTAACCCCACTCTGAAATGGCTGCTGACATCTGGCATATTCAGATCACCCATCAGCAATATCTCCTTTTTCTGCCATTCTAAGTATACTTTCTAATAATAAAGCTGGAGTGTGGTTTACCCACAAGACTGAAAGCAGGAGGACATCGGGTCTTAAAGGCAAGATAAAATGTTTTTCCTGACCGATGGAGGTGGTCACTTTGCCGTAGTGGTCAGGCTTAATCATAATTCAGCTAGATGATGAGACTAAGAACCCTCAACAATTTACAGTAAGGAAGCATATTGGATTATATGGACAATGCAGGCGTTTAATGCAGCAGAGTGGGAGGAGGTAATGGAGCAGGAGAGCTCTGGTTCCTTAACTATATGCTTTTGATTGTAGAAAGATTACAGGGGGCCCGCTCATGTAAAGCCCAGTCATAGAGTTTGCTGGAGGCCCCAAAGTCCTAAAACCGGCCCTGGCTATCTGGATACCAGAACTGGCGGGGCCAGTCTGGGACTACCAGAATCACCTGCACCTTGTCCCTCCTCACCTTGAGAAGCACCTTGTGGTGCAAGGGAAATGGGGGAAGGCGAGGCCCAGGGTTCACCGGCCTCGAAAAGGCATCCCTGCAGCAAGCCCGGCTGAGGGGGCATAAAACAGTCTCAGCCGCATTCTCCTGAGGCAAACAGGTCCACCTGAGGCATGCCCCAGTGGGAGAACAGATCTTGTACTACCTCCGGCAGGAGAGATCACTTGTGAGAAGCAGCCCCTATCCGACACGGCATCGGCCAGGGTGTTGGAGGCTCCTGCCATGTGAATGGCTAGAAGATCCACCTCCAGGTGGCACACAAGAACCATATTGCGGAGAGAGTCCTTGCATAACAGCATGGGCGCGTCCCACCTGGTGGTTCAGATAGTACATGGTCATGGTATTGTCCATCTGGACCTGAACCACTTGACCCTGTAGAAAATGGGCGAAGGCGGTGAGAGGTGGACGGACCGCTCGGAGCTCCAGCGGGTTGATATGGCATCGGGACTCCTGGGGGACCAGAGGCCATGTGCTCTGTCTCCCCAGATGGGCACCCCAACCCATCAGAGATGCATTGGTCAATAGAAAAACCGGCTTGGGCAAACTGGATGCCCGCCTGCAGATGCGCCGAACGATCCACATCTACTGGGTCACTGTCACGGGCTGGTCCAATGGATCACAGCGCTAGTGAGCACTGGCTGGCCAGTCCCCACTGAAGGGGACGCATGTACCAACAGACCACACTGGTGCAGGCTGCCATGAGGCCCAGGAAGTCCTGGGCAGGTGCAATTGCCCAACCAGAAATGATTGGGCAAGGAGGAAAGAACCTTGGCCCTGTCCGCCGGGAGCTGAGCTCCGGCTCGAAAGTATCACCTGCCTGCACGCAGTTCAGACTTTGCCTCGTTGATGAGGAGGTCAATCTGAGACAAA
This sequence comes from Neoceratodus forsteri, assembly GCA_016271365.2. Lineage (NCBI taxonomy): Eukaryota > Metazoa > Chordata > Ceratodontiformes > Ceratodontidae > Neoceratodus > Neoceratodus forsteri. The sequence continues at coordinate 241,115,748 of JADMNL010000024.1, read as the reverse complement.
CCTGGAAACCAGATCTCTGGACCGCTCCGCCTCCAGTCTGGAGTGGGCTGCAGTCAGCCAGTCGTCCAGGTAGGGTACACCTGGACCCTTGTGCCGCCCAGGAATGCTGTCACCACTGCCATGCATTGGTGAAGACCCTGGGAGCTAGGGAGGCCAAGGGCATGGCCTGGAACTCGTAAGGATCCCTCCGCTCTGAAGCGGAGGGAATCTCGATAAGGCAGACGGATTGGGACGAGAAAGAACACGTCCTGGAGGTCCAGGAACAGAACCACATGCCTCGTTCAAGGATGGGATTATCTGAGCCACAGTGACCATCCTGAAGGTCAAGACTTTAGGAACCGGTTCAGGTAGAGAATGGGGTGCCAGCCCCTGTCCGTTTGGGACCAGGAAATACCTGGACACAAACCCTGTATCTGGAGGAGAATCAGCCACCTTCCTGATCACCTCTTTTTGAGGAGCAGGGCAATATAGGCACGGTGGGCCGACAGCAAGACTCGCGGACCCCGTGGTCCTGAGGGCAATGGCTCGAAAGGGTGGAGCCTGCTCGAACTCCAGAGGCAGGCCTTTTCCTACCCTCCAACACCCAGCAGTCCGTGGTGATAGTGGACCAGGCGGAAGAAGTGGCAGAGCCATCCCCATGGGGAACCGGGGGGTAGCGAAGCTGGGGTGGCACCCTCAACCCGTCACTGGGCAGGCTTGGAGGAGGAACGGCGAGGGACCTCCTGGGCCTTTACCTCCTTGCTTCCTGTTGGAGGAAGCCGCTGGCTTGGGACGCCAAGTGTGAGCCTGCTGGCCCTGTTGGGCTGGTCGAGATGCAGGGGCTGAAGGATGAAAAGACTTCTGCTGTTGCAGGCGCAGCCTTTGTCCCTCTGGGCGGAGATGACAAGAGTCCAGGGTGGCACAGATTTTGATCTGCTAAGTTGTCCCTCCACTCCAGGGCTGAAGAGTGGAGTCCTCAAGAAGGGCGCCTGCCACCTTGTGCTAGGTATCTGCTGTGAAGGTGGATATCCTCAGCCACGCCCTGTGGCACATGACCACGGCTGCTACTGACCTGGCACAGTAATCACCTATGTCCAGAGCAGTCTGAGCTGCAGCCGCCACCGCCCTACCCTGGTCCGCAACTAGCGGACCGTGGTCTGCAGTTCGATCGGGAGATGAGAAAGTCATCCAGGAGCCCAAGAGGCGTGGGAGAAGTGCCATCAGCATGGCGAGCTGGCCTGTCAAGAGGCTGAGGGAGGGTGCTGCGTACACCTTGTGCCCGACAAAGTCCAGCCTTTGGGGCTATTTGTCAGGGGACTTATCCACATCCGGCGTTGCCGGCAGCTGGAAAACTGTCGGTGACTAACCTCTCGGCAGAGGTGCTCCGAGAACAGGCAAAGAGCTGGTAGGGACCGCATACTTCCTGGCCGAGGGCACAGGACAGGAAGCAGGCCGTTGCCAAGCTGGGCCGACAATGGCCTCAGCCACTGGAAAGGCCTCCATGGGGAATCCTTGGTCCAGCATCTCTGTCAGGGGATACTTGGCCTGTTTGGACACAGGCTCGAGCTGCATCCTGGTGGACTCCGAGATGAGTAAGCAGACCCAAGAAGGACGATGGGCTATTGTCCAATGACTGGCCCCTGGAGGGCTCCAGGTTGACCTGCCTGGAGAACAGGGGGGTTGTCTGATTCGAAGAGCCTGCGAAGAGCCGCCTCGGCTCTCAGCCACCTCGGACGATCGGGAGTGAGGGTTACCAGCAACCTGTGGGGCAGGCCGTGACCTGACAGAGAATCCTTGGTGGTGCCCCAGACTTCAGCTGTGGAGGCAGAGGTTCCACCACAATCAGTGGAGCAGCTGATTTTGGCCGAGCAACTCGTCTGAGTGAGTGGTTGCTTTGGTGCATTCGGCGCAGCCACTTGATGGCGGGGTCTGGACCAGAGTCTGCTTAGACCTGGACAACAGCAACTGCTGCCACATAAGCTCTCGTAGCGCCAATGCAATTTACACGGCCTCCCTCACCCGAGGGAGGAGGAATGAATATGCGCCGCTTACTTCAGTATGAGACAGACTGCCGATGTCGGAGGGCGCCTTGACCAAGATGAAGTCTGAGACAGAGACCTGAGGGGACCGAGGGTGGGTCTGGGAAGGGCAGGGACACCTGCTCTTCCCTCGGCTCTAGCACTTCAACCAGGGACTGTGGCCCTTAGGCACAGGCAGATCCTCAGTCTCCATCGGGGAACCAGGGAAGGAGGTTGTCTGTTTCACCAGTCGACAGCCCATCTAGCAGACGAGAAAAATCTCGACTGCGTCGGGCAGAATCTTGGCAGGCTGGCCTGGACACCGTGAAGCCAGCAGCCTGAGCCTCAACTTTGACCGAGTAGATGTTGGCTGTCCGGGAAAAGAGACCTCTCCCACTTCCAAACTCAGATGGTGGGACTTACCCTAAGACTCCTTGAGCCAAGAAGAATGTCCGATGGCCCCTCTCCCTTCGTGGAAAGGGACCGACAAAGCTCTTGAGCGAAGCAGTATCGAGGAACTCCAAGAAAGAGCAGGAGAAATGCCAGGAGGAGGAAGATGCGGCCTGGGCTGCCTCCTCGAGGCGATCTGCTCGAGCTGCTCAACTGCCGCGGACACCACCCACGAGCCCCTTTTGATTTTACCATGGGAACGCTCTCTGGCCGAGTCTTCAATCTGGCAGCGCGATCATCCAGGACGTTGACCGAGAAAGAGCGGCACAACGACAGGCCTTCAGGTCGTGATCTGGGCCAAGGCAGTAGATGCACGTGGGTGTGGATCCGTCCTGGACATTCAAACATGAAGTCTTCCTGTATTCTGACAGCAGCAGTGAGTCCCAACCTGAACTGCCCGGAGATGAGTTAACTTTCCATGCCAGGCATGGAGCGCGAGCTCTGTTGAGACTCTGTTGCTGTTTAAACTCAAGCGGTCAGATTCTTTACTCCACCTCACTGAACAGTCGCTCCGAGATTTCTCCTCCTGCTCGACAGTTAAATACCGCTTTTCTGTTTTCGACCAATTTAAACCGTAACCTGTCGGTTCCATCTCTGTCCGTGATATTTGTGAGTACTAGATAGGTTATATATTATTTCTATTCTGTGTGGAACTTGTAAACTGTTCATCGGTTCGGTTTGAACCGATCAAGTTGATAGAAAATCTTAATTTGTACTTTGAGTGTGGTTACGGTTATCGGTTTAAAACAAAAACTGATTATGTTTTTCCACGACCCGTGACATGGTTAAGAACCGATAACAGGGTCTTGCCTGCTGATTGCCATCAAAAGGTAAGTTTGGTTAGGACTGGCACAATGTCTGAGAAACCAAAAGAAAAACCAGGCCCACTGGGTTTCAACACTGTAGTGTGTGGGAAGTCTGTTAAGGCTGCCCCTACACCACCTGTGTATTGTCTGGGGTTTGACCACCTCAATGCAGACTGCCAGATTTGTAAAGTTTTCCTGCAGCTACCTAGGGAGAAAAAAGTTGGAGAGCTCAGGGAAAGGGAGGCCAAAAGTCGCTGAACCGGATGGCCAGCCCGGTTCAAACCGAACCAGGAGTGCCCTCTGACTAGGCAAGACTTCTTCGGGCAAAAGGAGAGCCGATTGAGGAGTCCGTTCCTGCTAAGAGAACTAGAAAAGAAACAGCTGGTGTGGAGCCAAAACTTTCCTCTCCAACCACTGAAGAAACATCCAAAGCGATCAAAACTGTGGTAATCTTTCCCAGTTCAGACGAACCAGCACCATCAGGAGGCGCTGGTTCGGCAGTTCAAGATTGATTTAGAGGAGTATTATGAACCGGAGGAGGAAAAAAAAAAAAAAAAGAGTACGAAAAGTGAATGTGGTTTTGAAAGTCCGGATGTGCCCATTGACACAGACAGACCTTCAGGATGTCTCCTCTTAGCCGAGTCCCTCCCATTTCATGTTTTATAAAAAGTGGCGAAACCCTCCAGCTTCCCATGAAAGAAGCTGTGGATGACCAGGAGGAGCCCGACTATGAAAATGATGGATATCCCAGAGTCTGGAGACAGTCTATTCCCTTACACAAATCTTTTGGGAAACAGCCATTTAAGATTTTAAAGACCAATACTATACCTCCTGCGGATAAGAGAATAGACAAAAGTATACATTGTCAGACTCAGATCACGGAGTTCCTTATACAATGCAGGCATGTTGGGGTAGTGCAGGCTGCAGCCTGTGATAAAGCAAATATTCCTTAGGCTACACCACCCAGACAAGGACTCCAGGAGGATTGATGCCATGGAAAAAACAAAAACAAAAAACCCACAGTACGTGACAGCATCCTGGGGACTCAGACAGGCCAACTATGGCCTATACTGCTAGTATCAAAAATCCAGATGGGACACTGTCATGGCTTTAGCAAAACAGGTCCCTGGCCAGCTGCCAGGAGCTGGAGCAGGTGGCTGCTGATGGTACTGAGGCATCCAAGGTGCAATTCCATGCTGCAGTGGACTCCAATGATCGTCATCTAGAGTCATAGCTACATCTGTGGCACTTAGTAGAATGGCTTGGCTCAGATGTACTAGTCTGACACAGGATACCCAGAGTAAGGCCATGAATTTTCCTGTTGTGGGTAATTCTCTGTTTGGGGAGCAGAGAAATAATTACATGAAGAAAATGGATGCATATCGACCACCTATAGGAGTGCACAGACCAAGGAAAGGCCGGCCACTCAGAGGCAACATCTCAGGGCAGGCCTTTCTACCAAGCCAGGCCTCTTCTGCTTATGCTCAGAGGGGTTCTTTAGAGGAGGCAGACTGGGTACAAGCAGACCTGCTTCACCTCTCAGCCAAAACCCCTGCCAAACAGGCACCCTGATGGGTTGGCCAGGGCGATTCTCCACTACCTGTAGGGGCAGGCTGGCTTACTTTGTCCAGAACTGGGAGTCCAACATCAGACAAGTGAAATTATGTACCTACCGTAACTCTTGATCTCTTGCATCTTCACCATTCATTACTGCTTGGGTTAAGCCGGGGCGTGACTTCTCGAGTTTTTTTTTTTGGAGTCTGTTCCAACAGCACCACCCTCGGCGTGACGTATTGCATCATGCGTGAGGCGGCCGTTAGGTGCCGCAGACTCCTCTATCTCAGTTCTGTTAGCGGAGGCGAAAATAAAGGTAAACGAAAGTGAGGAAAGAGCAGAGGAATAGAAAAGTAAAGGATAAACTGAAAAGGGATAAGCCAGTAGAGAATAGACAGAGGAGAATTCCTACCCTAAGGGACCATGGGGCCTCCTTTCGAGGCGGCTCTAAGGGAGGAACAGAGAAAGGAAAGAAAGTATAAGAAGGAAGAAGAGAGAGAGAGAGAGAGAGAGAGAGAGAGAGACAGTGCCCATCGAGCATTGGTTGAGAGGCTTATAGGCTCGAGACCAACAAGGAGCAAGAATCCCAGCTGTTAGGACTGAGGGAAGGTTCAGCGAACCACCTGAACAGATCCGAATGACAGCAGACACTCTGGACTCTCAACATGCCCAGTCCATCATAGTTGAGGGCTCTTTGTCTGGGCAGAGCACCCAGCCAGGAAGGAACTAAGTCCTTCGCACCTTGTTAGGTGCCAACAGAGCAGTGTATGGAAGAGACTATGCCTTCTCGAAGGCAGTTTTGTATGAAAAAAAAATAGAGTGGAACTCAGACTCCTAGGGCAAGGCAGGCAGGCGCTCAGAGCTGACAAGTTCAGTCAGTAGCTAGAAATAATACCTGCCAGGAGGATTCCCGACTTTGCGGGGCCAGGACAGGCATGGCCACTTGGGCCGTGAAACTGCATGACCTGAAGAAGGTAAGGAATTGCACCCAAAGGGTGGTCTGAAGTTCCTCAGAAGTAGAAAAATTATAATCAGTGCTTCGTTCCTCTTACCTCGAGAGGAAAGAGGAATCCATTCACTAAGAATGAAAAATAGAAAATTTTTTTTTTGGCATAAAGGCCAAGAAAAGTAAAGAGGAACGAGACTGGAGGGAGACACCACAGAAGGCCACTGAGGGAAGGTGGGAGTGTATCAGTAATGAATGGTGAAGATACAAGAAAGATCAAGAATTACAGTAGGTATGTAATTTTCCTATCTTCCCTTGTCAATCTTCACCATTCATTACTGCTTGGTGAGTACCAAGCACCCTCCCCTAAAAAAGTAGAACCCTGAGGAACAAGACCCCAAGCCTCCTGTTGGTGAGAAAACAGAAGGGAAGACCCTAGCTAATGCAGAGAGAAGCCTATGTGGGAGAAGAGCTAGGAGGTGTCCCAAGGATGGGGAGACAGAGGAAGCCCTGCAGAAGTCTCCTAGCTCTGGAGGAAAGAGACGGGTCCCCGGAAAGCGGAGGCGAATCACTACGCCGGCCAGGGTGACAACCTTGAAAGACTAAGCCATGCCGTCCGCCTAATGCAGATCGCTGTCCCTGGAAACCATGTCATTAGTGTCATAAGATGCCCTTGCTTGGTGTCTTGCCAGCTCCAGGCCTATAGCGGAGGGCAATAGCTTGTCTAGTGCGCTCCGTATCAGGCACTGATGCTAAGAGCTGGGAGAGCGACCACAGATGCTGACTGTAGGCAGCGTGGTGAGCCTGATGTGATGCAATGCAGGCCACCGCACAGAGGAAGAGAACACTCTTAGCCCCCACCAGTCGAACTGTAGGGAATCCGAATCGGTGGATGTGATCCAGGCAGCGGCGCCTGGAAGGAATCTAGGTATACCAAACCCGAGGACGGGTTGGGATGGGTACCAGGGATTCTGAGGGGCACAATACCTCGCCGACAGTCTACCAGGGCTGGAGAAGGGGAGGCTGGTGACTGCCAGGAACGGATAAGACATCTCCTGGAAGGATAGGCCAAGAAGGTACCACCAGGTGCTGGGCACTGAATTCTCCAAGGAATTCACGCGTCTCCTGCTCAGTATTGTCTCGCCTAACGCAAGAGATTGAAGATCCTCACCATCCTCGAAGGAATCGTTGATATTCAGTGAAATCAGCGTCGGAGGAAAGATGAGCAAGGGTTCCTCTCCCTCAGAGGAGGGAGAAGAGGATGATGGGAACTCGAATGTCCAGAAAATTCCCTGCGGCGGTGGGGAGAGTCGAAGACCCGTCATGCATATATCTCAACGATGAGGGAAGGCCGCAGGAACCCATATTGCCTGGAAAAAGCGGGGTGGTTACAGAGATACTGGAGAAGGGCACCTGACCTCTGCTAGGGCTCTGAAATCTGGGGAACCAAGCCCGAGCTGGCGGGATCCCAACAAACCAGGTCGCAAAACGGAACCCTGGGGATGAGAGGCCTGGAAGAGCCCAGAGGGATCCTCCCTGTGACGAACCTGGGACTGCATGGATCCAGAAGGGCAGTCTGCAGCAATGCCACCAGAGGAGTCCGGGGCCCAAGAGGAAAGGCGGGGTTCGGCGCTACAGCTCCTAGACACCGAGGGGTGGCAGGCGGAGACCAGCGACGGCCGTCCCCACCTCAGGACTCAAGAGTGCCTCCTCAGACTCCAGTCCCCCACCCCAAGAGGTGGCAACAGCACCCGGAAGGTAGCTGTCAGACCCCCTAGGAGGAGAGCCCTCCCTCAGTCCCATCACCCCTCCGGGACCCGGGGCCACCCTTAGCCCAAGGGTCCTCAGGTGAGGACAGAGCGGAGACAGCGGAGGGGCCGCTGTGCTGCCTAGCACCATGAGTTACTGGGGACCCGAAGAGTCAGGGGTGCCAGGAAGGGTCCACGTCCGAGTCAGACCTCTGAAGAGGACGAGACCAGCAGAACTTTCACGCTGGCAACCGGGGTCCCCAGAGGAATGGCACCGACGACTCTAGCCCGGTCGTGACTGCAAGGCCTGGTCCTGCTCCCTGTTGCGCTCAGTTAGCCCACGGCACTGGAACCCAACCCGCACCGCCGAGCGCAAAACCGATACCCGCGGCGCCGGTTGAGGCCAGAGCAGCACCATCTCGATCACTGGTGCTGGGATCCAAAATGGCGCGGAGGGTGGTGTGGGCCTCAATACTGGGGAGCCTGCATCTCTGAGGAGGCGACTGCCGCGGTAGTGTCCGTCGCGGCCCGGAAGGACCACCGGGGCCGCCCCCGAGAGAAGCTCTTCGACCGCACAGGCCCGGAAGGATCTCGGGGGCGCCAGAGACCTTACCTGGGAATCCCTGGAGTGACACCATCCTCCTAAGGTCACGGGCCTCGCTGCTTGAACGCCAAGGACTTAGAGGACACGAAGGTCCATGGAGAAACAGGCGCTGCACGCTGCCCATGTTGTGGTTGGGTCTCAAGCAACGGAGACAGACATCATGCCGGTCAGAGATGGAAAAATGCTGGCCACAGGGCACCGACACATAGGGGCGCGGCCCACCTTAGACTTATGCCTTGCTCCGAACCCGACATGATGAAAATAAACAAGGAAAAGCAATAAAGCACTCTGCGCTGTATTAAAGAAAAAGGAATGGTCTTACGGTATACAGTGTCGAGAGAGTCGTCTAACACAAAGAGTCTTGAAGAATTACGAGGAACTGTTAAACTATTTTGCTACCGCGCGGCAGGTGCAGCCTCAACAGCGGGAGAAACAGAACAGAGAGGAGGGTCTGCAGCACTGGCGCCCCTCGCATCATGATGCAATATGTTGTGCTAGAGGCGTCGCCGTTAAGCGGACAAAAACAAAACAACAACAAACAAAAAAAAAAGGACTCCTCAGAGGGTGCGCGCCCAGGCGAACCCAAGCAGTAAGAATGGCTAAGATTGACAAGGGAAGATATGGGTCCTGGAAGTAATAGTTGAGGACTGGTTCTCAGCTTCAAAAGTTTCCAAAGATGAGAACCAGATCCTTTCCACCTGCAAATCCTCAGAGGCACTTGCCGAGAGGTCTCTTCCCTCCTGGCTCTGAGAGCTGTGAAAGGGTTCCACCCCTACACCAGGGCAAAGGGTTGTACTCCAGGTACTTCCCTACCCCCAAAAAAAAAAAAAAAAGACAGGAGAATGGCAGCCCATCCTGAATCTCAGATATTTAAACAAGCACCTTTAAAACCAAAATTCAAAATGGTGACTCTGGAATTCCACCCTCTAAGGCTAGAGGGCTGGATAGTGTCCCTGGACCTCAAGGATGCCTACCTTCCATATTCTCATCAGAAGCTCCCATCAAAAGTACCTCAGGTTCGAGCTGCCCTCAGGCCATTACCAGTTCAGAGCAATGCCCTTTGGTCTGACCTCTGCTCCAAGGGTATTCACAAAATGCCTGGCAGTAGTAGGCGCTTCTCTAAGAAGGCAAAGGATTGCCATCATCCCTTACCTGGACAACTGGCTCATAGTAGGCCAGTCCCCAGACCAAGTCAAGTTACACTTACAGATAACTCAGCAACTGCTCACCTCTTTGGGTTTCCTTCTGAATGCTCCTCACCTTCATAGGCACAGAGCTAGACAGAAAGGCCAGAGCTTTCCTTCCCTGGACAGGGCAAGGACCCTCATCTCTGGCCTCCTCATTCACCCTGCAGGTGTCTCCACCAGCAAGGCATTTTCTACAGCTCCTGGGGCACATGGCTGCTTCCACAGCAGTGGTGCACAGAGCAAGATTTCAGATGAGGACATTCAGTTCCATTTGAGAGCCTTTTGGTCTCAAGGAAGGACCCTCTGACCAAACTGATCCCAGTGACTTGAACCCTGATCCAGGCCCTACAGTGGTGGCAGGATCAGAACAAACGAGACAAGGAGTTCCCTTTGTCACTCAGTCTCACTCTTCAATCCTTACTACAGATGCCTCCCTCTTGGGAGGAGGGGCTCATTTGGGCGACCTGACCACCCAGGGGTTGTGGTCCCTCAGGAATCTCTGCTTCACATCAATCTGTTGGAAGTCAGAGCAGTATTTCTAGCACTTCAAGCTTTTCCAAATCTGTTCAGAACAAAGTTATCCAGGTCAGAAGAGAATACCACCACGATGTGGTACATCAACAAGCAAGGAGGCACTCTGTCTATGGCCTTATGCACAGAAGCAATGAAGTTGTGGTGTCTGGCTTATTCCCTGAACACCTCCCTCACAGCAGTTCACCTTCCAAGCAAGGACAATATCCTGGCAGATGCTCTCAGCAGGATATCCCAGATCCATCACGAATGGTCACTGGATCCCCTGGTCTTGAGGCGATGTTTTCCAGATGGGGCACCCACAGATCGATCTTTTGCAGCCCCAAACAATCACCAACTTCCTTTTGCTGCAGGCCCCCAGTGTTGGGCTCAGTCCCCTGAATGCCTTAGTTCTCAGTTGGGAAGGGAAGTTCCTGTCACGTTTCCCTCTTCCCTCTCCTGTTCAAAGTGCTAGTCAAAATCAGATCTCAGCCCTGCAAGATGATCCAGATTGCTGCAGACTGGGCCAGACAGCCTTGGTATCCACTCCTACTGTCCTTAGCAGTCCCCCGTGTCTTTCCAGGAATCTCAACCTGTTAACCTATGCTCAGGGAGGTTTGGTACCAAATCTCTCAATCTCAAGGCCTGGCTCTTGAGTTAAGAGTTTGCCGATTTACACCTCTCCCAAGGTGTAATGGATAGTCTGAAGGCTTCTAGGAAACCTTCCACCAGGTTACTACTTATTCCAAGTGGAAAAGATTTTCCATAAGGTGCTCTGGAAAGTATCCCCGAGTCTGCTATCTGCCCACAGTCCTTGATTATATGGTCCATTTAAATAGCTTGGACCAGCTACACTGAAAGTGCATCTGGCAGCTCTTTGCTTTTATTTCAGGGTCTTCTCTTTCAGCTCACCCTGTATTCTCCACGTTTTCAAGGGATTGCTTCACACCAACCCTTCATTCAGGGACCCTGGCCCTGCTTGGGACCTTAATGTTTGCACTGCTCAGCTTATGCAACCCCTTTGAGCCTTTGTCTTCAGCAGAGCTCAAGTACTTGACTTGGAAAACTGTTTCTGGTAGCCATCACTTCTGCCAGACGCATAAGTCAGTTATAAGCTTTGTCAGTGGAGCCTGATTTTATCTCCTTTCATAGAGATAAGGTGGTCCTCAGGATTAACAGCAAGTTTTTGCCTAAGGTGGGTTCAGATTTCCACCAATCTATGTGCCTACTGTGTACTTCAGACCATTCTCCTCTGGCGAGAGGAGGCTGCACTGTTTAGATGTGAAAAAGCCCTTAGCTACTACATAGAACGTACTCAAGGTTCACAGGTTTGACTCGAACTGTTCCTCACTTATGGTGAGGTTGGTAAAGGGAAACCCGCCACTAAACCCATTGTCAGGTGGATTGTCTCTTGTAAACAATTTTTCTACGAAAAACTGGGTAAGGTTCCACCCTCAGGCCTGAGGGCTCACTCTACTAGAGGTACAGCTGCTTCCTGGTTGCTGCCAGGGATATCCCATTCTAGAGATATGTCAAGCAGCTACCTGAAAACCGTTCACACTTACCAAGCATTACTTCCTGGATATCCAGGCTAGGAGTGATGCTTGAGCCTATTTCCTAAGTAGGTTCTGTCCCTCCTCCATGGAGGTACTGCTTGGTAGTCTGCTATTGTCAGAATACATCAAGACCTCATGTTTGAAGAAAAAACTCACTTAGTAATGTTTCTTCTAATGAGTCTTGCTGTACTGATTCCCCCCTCAGAACCTCCGTTTTGGGATGTGGGTGGGCAGTGGCAGTGTTGGCACTCAGTAGGCTCACCTTTTCACCCCTTTTCTTGGGTGAGTGGGTGTTTCATTTTTTGGGTCTCCTGACTCGAGTCTGTCTTGGGACCAAAAATGCGTTTATGTTTAGTAGCCAGTTGACTAGTGTAGGTTTACACCTTCCACACAGGACCTTAGTGAGTCTAGCTCGAAAGATCTGAGTTTAAAACAGCAAACAGACAGTCTCAGAGCTAGACCTCAGCTGCCCATGCCTGGCATGGAAAATTAACTCATCTCCGGGCAGTTTGAAGGCTGGGACTCACTGCTACTGTCGGAATACAGCAAGACTCCATTAGAATGAGTAATTTTTCTTTCTGCCTGCAAGGGCACCTCTGAAAGCCAGGAAAAGATTTGTCCATCGTGGCGCGAGGAAGATGAAGACTGAAGTTTGAAAACTTCAAAACCAATTCGGACAAACCGAAGAGTTGGGATCCAGTCTAAAACACAGAGCACTAAGGAGGGAACCCAAGCTTCCAAGCGGTAAGGAAGATCTGGCGTCATGGGGCAGAGCAGAGAGTTTTGCCACCCAGGTGGGTGGGATGAGCCAACCTGAAGACCTTCAGACAAGATTTAGGTGGCAAGAAACTTGCCAATAAGTGTGGATTGAACATATCCATGTCCCTAGAAATGGTTCTTTTTCTAATATTGGTAAGGTGCTAGTGGTGTACCTCAGGGATCTGTTCTTGGTCCTTGTCTTTTCAGGCCTTTACTGCTGATTTAACCAATTCCTGCCCAACACTATTAAGTATGCAGATGTCAAGATCAGAGGTCCCAGCATGATCTTGATGTAATTAGTACTTGGGTAACACAATGGGAATGAAGTTAAACACTGATAAATGCAAGGTTATGCATCTGGGTTTCAATCGAAAATTCCAGTATATTTTGGATGATCTTCCATTGTGTTCCACGGTTGACAAAAAGATTTGGGTATAACAATATCTGAAGATTTAACTTATTCTAAGCATATGCATTCTGTTAGAGGTAATAAAACTATGGTCCATTTTGCAATATTAGATCCTCGATAAGGAAGTGTTGCCTTTATTCAGATCCTATGTTGAGCCGCATCTCAAGTATGTCTTACAATTAAGGGGTCCTTAAAAGAAATCAGACAATTATTCACTTGAAAGGGTCCAACGAAAATATACTAAAAATTTTTGGGATTGGAAAGATGTGAATCTAGGTTGGATACATTAAAATTGCCATTCACCATTAGGCGTATCTGTGGGGCATTTCCTTTTGTATGACATCATTAGAGACCCATATACATAGTCTGAATTTAATTTTCCATTGAAAAATCTGTTCATAATTGAATATGATCTCTCATGTTAACTGGTAAATGTTTTAAGCAGATTAACTGAAAGTACTTTACTGTTAGGATCACTGGACCTTGGAATCGGCTCCCATCTGATGTAGTTACCAGTAATAGTGACTTTCAAACATCGACTGGATAATTTAATCATGTCAGGGTATGATTTATCCTTCCATTCCTTGGCATAGTATAGGAGCATTATGGGCCTTGGCCTACTCACTCCATCTTACTTTAGTATGGTCGAAGTGCCGCGGTCGGACCCCGACTGGAGGGGCGAGACCTAACCCTGGAAGGAGGCGGTCCCATTGGGTGGAGCCTGAGCCTTGCAGTCCGAGGCCCAGTTCAGGGATCTGGAGCTTGCTTTCTCCCAGTCTGTGGACCATGGAGGAAGAATCGCCAAAGGAAGGTTCCTTTATCATCCTGTTAAGTTTTTCCTCCAACAGGTAAGCCCAAAATGCCTGACAGCAGATCCTGGTGCAGCTGTTGAACCCCTGGCAAAGGTGCAGGCCTTGGTATAGTGGTCCGGGCTTAAGCAACAGCATACAGGAAAATGAGTATCCTTTAAAGGGATCTGTTCTGCAGGCACACTTTGAATGGGGACCCTCAAACAGAGTTGAAGGACATTAGTCGTATAGATAATCTGGAAGTTCCAAGTAATGATGCGCTAGGTAGAGCAGAGGCGATGCTGGCGGTCGATGGCAGGAAAGAACTGGGGATTTGGGGACCACCCCTTATGTACTGTGCCTGAAGTCAGGGTGATCCCTGCTGAATACTGCTGCTAGAAAATTCCTGTGGGGTCCTGGCACCTGCCAGCTGCAGTCTTAATGGTGTAACCTGCTGCATGAGCAGTTTCTCGAAAGATCCAGTAATACTCAACTGTGCACAGGTGGCTGCTGGACCCCTACAGACAGTCCTGACCGAGGATGCAAGGTCCAGTAATAAAACTGGAAAGGTTTCCTCATAATTGCCAATCTAGAAAACCCCCAGGCACCGTGCAAGTTAGAACTCTACAGTAGGTACCCTAGATAAACCCCACAAGGTCAGATTTTTTTTTTTTAACACAACATAAACTGTCCTAATTACTGTTCCCACAAGAATTTAGCCAAAACTGGTCAAAATTAACCCCGATAAAATGAGGCTTTGAAGTAAATAGTGCCATCTGCTAAATAAATGTGTGCAGTGCTAATGGAAAAAGAGTGGCAGCCTGTCAGGAGCAGTTACTATACAGGTGAGCAACATCCTCATTGTCTTGCATGGTGCCTAACGCACAGAATACCTGTCGTCCCAAGATAGTTATGGGAGCTTCACCTTTTGTTAATATAAACTTTCATACTAGTGATTAGACAACTAAAGCTGTATTAAATCCTTTATTGGAAGGACATTTTCTGCCATTTCTGCAACTGAAACAATTCACTGAACATGTTGGTCTAGTTTCCAGTACAAAACAATAACAGTCATTTCAGGAATGTAAAGAAATAATAAACTTAAATAAAAAGTGCACCATCACTACTGCTGCACTGCAGTCTTGAAGTTTCCGTTTTGGTTGAATTAAGTTACTCACCCTGACACAATAAAAAAACACAAGACAATCCAATTTGAAAAAGGCTGTATCAAACACACTGTCACTGAGGATATGTGGATGCCACTGGAACTGGGTAGCCAACTACAGGAGGTGGAGGATATGTATACTGTTGGGGTGGGGGTGGTGGTGGTGGCGGCTGCTGCTGCAGTGGCTGTGGATTTGCACCATTCTGCATGCCGTTTTGCATGCCATTTTGTGTAACATTTCCATACTGCTGACTATTCTGATATCCATTCTGGTAAGATGGTCCCTGGTTTCCAGACTTGAAGCCAGATGTGCTGTTACCATAGCCGTTTCCATAATTGTTTGTATTGTTTGCACTGTTACCGTAATTTGAAGCTCCATAACCACCATTTTGAGGCTTTGAAGCTCCATAACCAACATTCTGAGGCTTGGAGGCTCCATAACCACCACTCTGAGGCTTTGAAGCACCATAACCACCACTCTGAGGCTTTGAAGCACCATAACCACCACTCTGAGGCTTTGAATTGAGATCTCGCTTTCCTGATCCACCACGAGCCGAATTTTCCCTGCCCTAAATCCACTGTTAAATCCACCCCTCCTGCCAGCGGAGTATCTGTCCCGTCGATCATTACAAAGCCTCCTCTACCCCTGGAGCGACCTACAATGATGAGAAAAAAAATTAATCCAATGAAACTGAAATTCAGAATCCCCAATATCATTTAATTCAACAAGTTAGCAAACTGGAAAATGGACAAACTGAAATCCTGGATTCTAAATTGCTGTTGCCATTCCATTATTTTAGGCCAATATCCTGTATTTGGATGATCATACAGAACGTCATGAGCTACTTTATTCCAGATTTTAACATTGCATTTTTTTTTTTTTAAACCAGAATCTACATTTGTTAGAATACAGCACAGATTTGAGGCAGCATTCTAGTAGAAAAAAGCCTTTATACTTCTAATGTGGATAGAAACCTTTTACCTACAAAGGCCAATTACTTCCCTGTAGACCTCTGACTAATCAATTCAAAGTATATACCTACACTAAACTACAGTTACACAAGAACTTACCGTAGAAGTAGCTATTAGAAGGAGCTCTTGCAGCGGACTATTACAGTAGGACTATGGCCCATTAGAAACCTTTAGCTTGCAGTCTCCAATGGGGACCCCCATGCTGGCCAACACCTCAGTTCACCTGCCGGAGACATGTTGGGAAGGTTGGCAGGTAGACGGGCAGATTTTTTCTTGTAGACTGTTAAATCGGAGACAGGTGCTGGCACTTTAAAGAAGCTCTGCTGCAAGTTGTTTACAAAGCCTCCTCTACCCCTGGAATGACTACCCGCCAGTGGCATCTGCCCAACCTGGATATCCTCGACCTTCCCCAACCACCCCAAGTGCTCTAATCAGTGTAATGGCGCAACCAGAGGCAGGGGCCGGGAACACCATGACAGAAAGCCTGACATGAGAAGGGTTTCCCAGAACCGAATGCAATGTCTGCATGGAGAGCTGAAGATGTCAGTCATGCTCCTCACAAGCTCCCTCTGGTCTCCACTGGGGTCCCTGCTGCACTGGAGACACCCTGGATCCCTCCCAGGGAGGAGCAGTCAGATGCTCAATCCCCTAAACCTCTGGTCACCAGCATGGTGTGTGGTATCCAGCACCACCAGGCCAACCGGACAAGCTCGCCATAAATATACACAGCTCACCAGGGAGGAGGAGAAAAGCAGTGCAAGAGCTCCTCTCAAAGATCTATTGTTGCAGTAACTTTATATGCAATTGCACCATCTTAAGAGTGGGAGCTCCCTACAACACGCCATTGCAATTAGGACACAATCCCAAGCAGTCCTGCAAAAGGAACAGTTCACAGGAGACGGCTGTAAGCCACAGTGCTAGAAAAAAAAAAAAAAAGGGCACCTAGCATAGGATGCCCAAAGGACCACTAGGCCAAAGCCTGCCCTTCACCTAGAAGCAATGTCCAGGCTGTAGTGCTTAAAGCATGCAGAGGTCTAGGTAGCCACTACACAGGTGTCCCCAGTGTGGTGAAGTAAGCTGCCACTCCACTGGTAGAAATGACCCCAAGCTCGGTAGGGGTTTGTTGTACTTGTACCAAACTACAATTCAGCCACTTTGTTTAGACACTAGAGTGCCTTGGCATCAAGGTGCAAAGGCCACGAACAACTGCATGGTCTTAAGATGTGAGCAGCAAGTTTCAGATAGTACCCAAGCACCTGTGGACATCCAAAGTATGCAGGCACACTTCCTCTGTTAGACTGATCGGAGTAATGTATTTGAATACTGATGCCCGATTCAATGCAAGTTCTGACACTGCTTTTGGGGGCGACAACAAACTTGGGACTGGTTCAAGGACATCCTGTCCCTGTGGAAAAATAAAGCGCTCTACATCAGGGCCTGAAGCTCGGAAACTGAGCAGAAGTAACTGCAACTAAAACAGCGTTCCATGAAAGAAAGCAAAGCTAGCAATCCATGGCAGACTAATGGGAAGGAAGCTTCTCCAGCACAAGACAGAAGATCCCAATGGTACTGGATCTCCAATGGAGGCTTAAGTGCAAAGTGACCCTCAAAAGAGTACAGGAAATGTCCAGTTGGGCAAGTGTCTTCCTGCCATTGGTACATGGTAAGCAGAAATTGCTGACAAATGTGCTTTATGGAGAAGTAGCTCAAACCTTGATTTAACAAGGAAAGAAAGTACAGTTATGCAAGAACTTTAACAGTAAATCTTGAGAACAGCTTTGCAGCAGGTTACACCATTAGGACTGAAACTGCAGGTGCCAAGACCCCATGAAAATTTTCTAGCTAGCAGTATTCAGTGAAACGCCCACAAAAACAGTCCTGCCCCGTCAGGCACAGTACATAAGAGGGTGTGCTCCCCAGAAACAGGTTACTCACCTGTAACAGGAGTTCTAGGAATGATGTATGTTCATCCACACTTTCTGGCAGGTTCCTTGCAGCTTTAAATCTTGCGGAAGGTCTTCAAACTGGCTCCTCCACCGCAGGTGATAACTCTTGGCTCCGCCCCATGGCCTTGATCTAGCCTGCTGGAAGCCAGGTTGTGCGTCAAGCCAGAGGTCGGGTGGGTCATGTGATGAATATGTACCATTCCTAGAACCCTGCTACAGGTGAGTAATAGGTATTCTAGGGACATGGATGTTATTCATCCACACTTTCTAACACTCTAGCAGTTCTCCGGGAGGAGGGAGGTGAGGTGCACACAGATACTTGGGAAATGACTGGAGAACTGAGGCCCAAAAACCAGCATCCCGTGTGTGACTCAAGGTCGATGTGGTAGTGGGTAATGAAGGTATGTGCAGACTTCCAGGTAGCAGCTCTGCATTTTCTGGATAGGGATGTCCCTGGAAGAAGCCACAGAAGCAGCGGTATGGCGGTCGAATGAGCACTCATCCTTTGGGAGGCTCCATGCCCGCCAACCTATAGCAGAGATCTGGGCAGAGGTGACCCACCTGCCTATTGTCCAATTGGTTGCAGGTCAGTCAGGTGTGGCTTCAGCACAGGTGACAAACAGCTGTGAACCTCTACCAAACTTCAGCTGTCTGCTCCTTGTAATAAGAGAGCACTCTTCTAGGTCCAGAGTATGGAGCCTATATTTGGTCTGTGAAGTGCGACTGGGTAGAACATCGGCAGAGTCAACACCTCTAAGGTGAAACTCAGACACCACCTTGGAAGAAATTTCAGGTGGGGTGCAGGACAACCTTGTCCTATGAAAACCAGGTAAGGAGACTATGGAAAGTGCTTGGAGCTCTCATCCTGGCAGGCGTTATAGCCACCAGAAAGGTCTTCCGACAGGTGGAAGATATCGCACGGAGGAATGTGATCAGGGCCTCGGGAGCATGGCAATATTGGCTTTGGACCCTGTGGCCCCTGGGGTGACAGCTCGAAAGGGAGGGGTCTGCTTCGAGATTCCAGAGGCAGGCCCTCTCCTAACACCTCCGATACCCAACAGTCCGTGGTGATAGCGGACCAGGCGGAAAAGTGGCGCCACAGACTGTTTTCTGGCCGCGCCGAGTAGCACAGATGGCTGCCAGGTGCACCTTAAGGTCGACCAAAGCCCTTGCTGAGAAAGGGACCACAGGTAGTCCAGGATGCTCGTCAAGGAACAGGAGGAAGAATCTCTTCCATTTGAAGAGATAGCATTTTCTAGTAGACTCCTTACAACCTCAACAACGTTGTGGACCTCGTCGGAAAGACCCAAGGCCTGGAACTCTGGCAGCTCAGGAACCAGGCTGCCAGGTGCAGGATTGAAGGTCCAGATGGAATACCTTCCCTGATTGACTGAGATCAGGTCCGGGCAGGCTGGAAGCTGCCTCGGGAGCCTGGAGCCGAGACTGAGGAGATCTGGATACCAGAACTGGCGGGCCAATCTGGGGCTACAGAATCACCTGCGCCTTGTCCCTCCTCGCCTTGAGAAGCACCTTGTGGATCAAAGGGAAATGGGGGAAGGCACAGAAGAGCCCAAGGTCTCATGTACCAGCGTGCCCAACAGACCATGCATGTGCAGGCCGGCCTGAGGTCAGGAAGCACATGAAGTCGGGCAGGGTGCAACTGCCCAACCAAAAATGATTGGGCAAAGGAAAAGTACCTCAGCCCTGTCCGCCGGAGCCAAGCTCTGCCCGATGAAGTGAATCGCTTGTTTGGCATGAGTTCTGACTTGGCCTTGATGAGGAGGCCAATCTGAGATCAGACCTGGAGGCCAGATCTCTGGACCGCTCCACCTTCACTTGGGAGGGCTGCAATCAGCCAGTCATCCAGGTAGGGGTACACTGACCCTTCAGCACCACAGGAATGCTGTCACCACTGCCATGCATTTGGTGAAGACCCTGGGTGCTACAGCGAGCAACAGGCATGGCCTGGAACTCGTAAAGGCATCCTCCGCTCTGAAGCAGAGAAATCTCGGATGAGACGGACAGATCAGGGCGTGAAAGAACATGTCCTGGAGGTCCAGGAACAGAACCACACACCTCATTCCAAGAATGGGATTATATGAGCCAGAGTGACCATACTGAAGGTCAGGGATCTTAGGAACCTGTTCCAGGTCATGCAGGTAGAGAATGGGGCACCAGCCCCCCCATCCGTTTTGGGACCAGGAAATACCTGGACACAAACCCTGGGTCTGGAGGATCTGCCACCTTCCTGATCACCTCTTTTGAGGAGCACGGCAATATTGGCGAAGGGAGGAGTCTGCTCAAATTCCAGAGGCAGGCCCTTTCCTCCACCTCCAACACCCAACAGTCCGTGGTGACAGTGGACCAGGTGGAAAGAAAGTGAGCCCCTCCCCGGGAACCCAGGGAAGGGTGACTAGGTTGGGGAGACACCCCTAATCCCATCACTGGGCAGGCTTGGAGGAGGAACAGAGCTGAGGGACCTCCTGGGCCTTCTACCTCCTTCTTCTTACTGGATGAAGCCGCTGGCTTGGGTTTGGGATGCCAAGCTCAAGAATGCGCAGCCCCTGGTACTGTTGGGCTGGCCGTGCGCGGGGGCGAAGGACAAAAGGACTTGTTGCGCGGCCTCAGTCACCTCCGCCCAGAGTCCAAGGTGGCATTGGACTTTGATCCACTGGAAGTGTCCCTCTACTCAGGGCCGAAGAGATCAGTCCCCAAGAAGGAGACATCTGCCAACTTGTGCTGGGTTATCTGCCGTGAGGTGGATATCCTCAGCCATGCACTGCAGCGCATGGCCTGCTACTGACCTAGCACAGGAATCTCACGTCCAGAGGCTGGCTTACTGTGCTGCCGCCCTGCCTGCCTGGTCCTGCACCTGGCGGACCCGTGGTCTGCAGGTTGGCTGGGGAGACAAGTGATCACCTCATCCAGGGGCCATGAGGGTGTGGAAGAAGTGTGTCATCAGCTGCGGCGAGCTGGCCAGTGGGAGGCAGAGGAGGACAGTGTACCTAGCCAGGCATGAGGCCAGCTTTTGGACTGTCGGAGCAGCTTATCCGCGTCCCAAGTGTTTCTGGAATGCGAGAAAAAACACAATGGATTGGCTAAACCTAAGCAAAGGGGTGCTCCCAAAAACCGGGCAAGAGCTGGTAGGGACGCATACTTCCTGGCCGAGGCGCCAGGACAGGAAGCAGGCTGCTACCAAAGCTCCAAGGCTGGGCCGACAATGGCCTCAGCCACAGGGAAAACCTCCGTGGGTAAATCCCCTTGGTCCAGTATCTCCGTCCATGTCCAGTCCAGACTGAAGCAAGTCCAAAAACTGTGTGATGGGTTATCTGGCTTTTTGGGCCAACTCTATGGCTTTTCCATAGAGATTTGATACAGCACCATATGGGCCAAAGAAAATCAGAGGCGAATGGAGCACGTGGAAGACCGACTACCAAACTGATCTATTTTCTTAGTATTCCTTATCTGGATGCTGCAAGCTCATATGTTTGGCTTTGTCCTGCCATGAACTGCAGTCAGGACCATGGAAGTCTGCTTTTGGATTTTCTCCCAAAAGGGCTCTGCCTTGGGAGGCTTGTGCAGAGTCAACCTTCTTGGACAGCTGAAAATGAGGAAGGGTGATCCCATGCCAGCCTGGTCAAGTCCTGAAAGAGGCCAAAGGGGAATGACCAAGGGTCTCTGGTCACTCATTCCAAAAAAGTATGAAGCCTTTCTTCAAGTGTCAATTCCTCGATGTCCATTAATTTGAGACTTATGTGGCACATCATATCCATAAATGTTGGGTCACGGGGATGGGAGAGTTGCAGGGGGCCCTCTGGCTCAAGAGTATCCTCTGTAACAGCAGTCCGAGTAATGAGGACAGCTTCACTGAGAAGTAGATTAGGCCAACCTTGAGGTTTATGCCCATGCCAGCATGTGCCCCCATGCCTGGTCATGCTTGTGCTCGTAGTCTGATCTTTTGAGTCAGGCTCCTGGTGCTTTGTCAGAGACCAGTGTAGAGGGGTTGCAGAGCGCGGAGGTCATCCTGTTCCACCATGAAGTGACAAGTTTCCCCAATGTCCGCCAGAGGGACCATCGACACCTGCAGTGGCAGCACACCACTTGGTTTTGCAGAAGTACAGTTACTTAAGAACTAACCACAACAGTAGATTTTAGAGATAAACTCTTGCAGTAAGTAATTACATATAGGACTGACGTCGGCGGGCAGCAGGACCCACAGAAAAATTTCTAGCTAACGTCCCTGGGCGAGGACCACCCATCAGGTGACCGTTGTCAGATGATGTCAGTATAAAGAGCGGTCCCAGGCGCCCGCCTTCCAGTTCTTTCCCACCACAGGCCTGGGCGAGAGAGAAGCAGATATTTCCCTCAATGGAAGAGGAGCTGAAAAAAGCCTGGGGATAGCAGACTGGAAGGTGATTACCTACTGAAAGAGCCTCTCTAAAGATTGACTGTTACAGTAAGTTCTTATGTAACTGGACTATCTTACTTAGAGAACTCTTGCAGTAGATAATTACATAGGACAGAATCCCAAGCAGTCTGGAACAAGTGAAAGGCACTGGGAGAGAGGAACTACAAAAGCAGCAAATAACCTTGCAAACCTCAAGATAGGAGGCCTTGCAAGACAGCTAACCCTGAAGCCTGCTCGAGAGAGGCAATGTCAAGTGTAATGTTTAGTGAATGTATGGGCTGGCGGAAGTCAAGTAGCGCAACACAGATGTCTGCCGCAGACATTCTTGCAACAAGCTCAGAGAGGCAGCTACTCCCGAGTGGAGTGATCTCTGACTTGACCCGCAGGGTCTTGTACTTATATAACAGACAGTGATACAATGAGCCAACATTCTGATAGGCATTGCTTGGAGACAGCACTGCCTTCCTTTTGTGAGCAAAGGAGACTATCAACTGGTCAGTCTTTGGAGATCCTTCGTCCTATCGGTGTAGTATCTCAGAATCCTGTGGACATCCATGGTATGGAGCAAGTATTCTCCTTGGCTGGAGTACTGCGTGAAAGAGGCGGGTAACTCAATAGACTGATTTAAGGTGGACTATGCTACCACTTTTGGGAGAAACTTAGGATTTGTAATAAGCTACTCAAAAAAAAAAAAAAAGGATTTTGACATAAGGGCCTGGAGCTCGGAAATTCTGCGAGCAAGTAGTAGCCACCAAGAAGAAGCGTCTTTAAAAGAACTTCAAGTCTGCAGAGCTGCAGGCTCAAAAGGAGGAAGAGGTAAGTTGAGGACAAAGTTCAAGTCCCAGGGGGCTGGAGTCAAACAAGGGGCCAGAGATGAAGGACCCCTCCAATTGGGCAAATGCTTCAGTGAAGGGAACATGGCAGGCTGAAATAGCAGCCATGTGAACCTTCAAAGAGGAGTGACCGAGACCCAGGTCAAAAAATGACAAAATCAAGCAGAACGGCCACAGGACAGGAGAAAGGCTCCACATTTCTGGAGGCAGCCCAAATGGAAAATCTCTTGCATTTTGTAGTGTAGGTGGACCTAGTGGAGGTTTTCTAGCCTCCACCAGAATCTCAGCCACCTTAGGAGAGCGCCAAAACTGGATTGGGCTAGGTCTATGAGGCCATGCATGAAGTTGGAGACTGGAGTCTGGGATGGACCAGAGTCCCTGATCCTGGGTCAGCAATCCTCAAGATAAAGGAAGAGAAAGGAGGAACCTCTGAGTATTGTAGAAAGAGAACCAGATTTGCCTGGGCCAGAAAGGAGCAATCAGAATCATTCTCGCTCCTTCCAATGCCAGTTTCTGCAGCACATGAGGGACCAGAGGAACTGGGGGAGCACAGGCAGATCTGTCCTTCCAGTTTAGAGCGGGCGTCACTCCAAGCGCCTTGCTCCAAAGCAAGCGAGCAAAAGGTTGAAGCTTTGTGCTTTGGGAGGAGGCGAACAGGTCTATCTGAGAAGTCCCCAAACCTGGAAGATGCTTTTTAGAACTTTTGGTCAGTTCCACTCGTGTGGCAGAGCCAAAACGACTTAGCAGCTCTACAGGACATTATCGACT
This sequence comes from Neoceratodus forsteri, assembly GCA_016271365.2. Taxonomy (NCBI): domain Eukaryota; kingdom Metazoa; phylum Chordata; order Ceratodontiformes; family Ceratodontidae; genus Neoceratodus; species Neoceratodus forsteri. The sequence goes on along the minus strand of JADMNL010000024.1, from coordinate 241,092,342 downwards.
CCCGGAACATGGATCGCCGTGAGGTGAAGGCTGAATCGTAGCCCATTCCCAAACTCTCATTGAACAGAGTCCCTCCTGCTTGTTGATGTACCACACCAAGCACATGTCTGTTTGGACAGCATATAGCTCGAGCTAGAGCACCACTGATGTGGAGAGCCAACTCAACCGGACCATAAGCCCTGGGTTCGGTGAGGACCCAGATGGGCTTCTCAACCTTTGCCTGATGCGTCCGTGGTCAGAGTCTGGACAGGAGGAGGATGAAAAAAGGGACCCCGGAACAGGTTCTCTCGAACCATCCACCACTGCAAGTCTCTGTCATCGGCGAGGAGAGATCAGCACCAGATGATCTAGATTGTCTACAAGTTGATCCCACTGAGAGCGGAGAGTCCACCGAGAGATCCTCATGTGAGACACGAGTGCAAAACAGTTGGGATGGCAGCCGCCATAAGCCCCAGAAGACGGAGCACTGCCTCGCCAGAACCTTCCTGCGTTCCGAGTAGGAAATCTGGGACTGGAGAGACAGTACATTGAATCAGATTTGAGGGCGTCCTTCTCCTGCAAGTCAGTGATGGCGTCCTTGGCGTCACCCTGAAAGGTGCTTCTTGGATTGCTGACTGCCCTCCAGGACCAGGCGTGACACTGCAGGAGCCATGCGTGATGCTGAAGACTTACAGCGAGCATGAAGGCTCAGATCTTGCAGTATCCACTGCATCGTGGGCCGTCCTCAGAATGTGACGACTGGTCGAACGAGCAGAACTGACAAGGTCAGCTAACTCCTGCTTAACTTGGGAGTCAGGCAAGAAGTCAATCTTAGATTCCGCCTGGGTAAGGCCAGCGTTCTGGTAATCCCCATATGTGCTACATAATTTGGGCCTGGATCCCCAGTGTGGAAAAGCATAGATCTTCCTTCCATACTGATCCAGAGATTCCTTATCTGGGAGATGAGCTCAGATGTTTGGGGCGTGCTGACCGGCCGTGGTGGCGCTAATCACAACAGGGTCTGCAGGGGTGAAAGTCTACACTCTCCAGAGCCTGGTATAGCCTGTTGGACTTCCGAGGAAGTGGGGCTAGAGCCGATGGTTGTTTCCAAATGGTGGAAACAAAGTGGGCATGAGGCTCGATCCAGGGTGGCACTAGAGTAGGGGCAGTGAAGGGCAAGTCCAGACGCTCGGCGAGTTTAACCCGCTGAGGATCTGGTTCTAAGGAACACCACTGATGGACTTCTGAGCAACTCCATGAAGGAAGGATACTCGGAGGAGTCCTTGGCGGGGCTTGGGCGGAGAGAGAGCTGGTCTCTGGAGATCCGTCCGGAGAACTCCAAGGAGTCCGAGGAAGGAGGAATTTGAGAAGCAGGTAAGACTCCGTAGCTGCGTCTGAGGGGAGGAACGGGTTCCTTAGGGGATCCCTGGATGCGTGTCCTGCCTCTCTGGATCCCGAGGGAGGCTCGGGAATCGGGAGGGAGAGGGAGTGTGCCATCTAGGGCGTACAGGAGCTGGGGTGGCACCGTTGCTGCTGAGCGGCTCTCTACTTTCTTGGCAAGCTGAGCCTTTGCCTCAGCTGACCAGGAAGTCAGTCTCCTAAAGATCCACTGGCCGGCCTGGGGGTGGTGGAGGAGGAGGGATAGTTGTATGGATGATATCCGTGGGTGACTTTCTGTAACCTGACTGCGGGTAATACTGTAGCTAGGTATTGCGGTCGGGTACTGTGGTGCAGGATACTGTGGGCCTGGGTAAACAGGCGTTGGATAAGATGGCGGATACCCAGGTACCAGAGGAGCTGCCAGAGCCGGCGCAGAGGGAACTCCATGGGCGGATCAACTGTGATGAGGCCCGTGGGGTGGAGTGCCCGATGGGAAGGAATATCCCCGCCCGGCAGGCGGCCAGTGTCAGATCCGGTTCTGCAGGAGAAAGATCCAATGGTGGAAAGGTATCCTGAGCCTCGCCTGGGGACGGAGGAGAAGTCCCAGGGTCAGGCAGAGGACTCTGGCTCCCGGACGGCAGCTAAGGCTGCGGGGACCTGGGACGACAGGCGGTGAAGGGTCTGTCGTAGGCTCCGATGCCTGGCGCCGGAGAGACGTGCAACAAGGCAGAATCCGCGCAGACGCCAGACTTTGGGGTCCCTCGTCAGAGGTGGGCAGAGGATGGGAAGCGGCCGGTCAGAGGGGGACACTGCGATGCGCTGCCCTGGAGGGTCGGGCGCCTCAGTGGCCTTCTCCCAGCAGGCGGAGGGCGGTGTCCAGCTTATGGGAGGCACCGCACCAGTAGGCTGCAAGCCTGCGTGGAAGCCTCCTTTTGCTTGGAGGCACCAGGCAGGCGCCTCCCCTCCAAAACCTTGGAGGCTGCCGCTGAGCAATCCCTGAGGAACGTTACCTTAGCCGCAGCTCCAACCGGAGTCGTGGAAGAGAGGCCTCTCCGTGCCTTTCCTGGTCCTGCTTTTATGTCCTTCTGGGGAGGTAGATGCCTGCCTAAGCTTCTTCAACTCCTTCTCCATTGCAAACATCTTTTTAAGGAGATGGGCTTCCAAAGACTGCTGGCGTTGTCTGCAGGTGGCCATGCTTGAAATGCAGGCAATGCAGGTACTTGACCACATGGTCTGGGCCTAAACAAAGGCAGAGGAGTGAGTCTGTGAGGCAGTTAGGCGCGCATGAGTGGCACTTATTTTTGATGGGGACGACAAACAAGCGTTCACCTGACTAATTAAATGCAAAATACTGATACTTTCAGAAAAAAAAAAAAAAACAGGCGAGCAACAGGGCTGAGCATGAACTTCACCTTGAGGTGCTGCAAGCTGACGAGAAAAAAGAACTGGAAGCGGGCATCAGGACCGCCCTTTATCTGAACATCGTCTGGCCGCTGGTCACCTGATGTGGGGCAGCTCTCAGAGACTGCTAGCTAGAATTCTGTGGGGTCCTGCCACGCCAGTCCTATATGCAATTACCTACTGCAAGAGCCCTCTCGAAGTAAGATGTAATGTTAGGGTTGCTTGGTCCTGGAGTCTCATGGTGTACCAGAGGACTTGGTGGAGTAGCATGGTCTGTTGTCTTGTCCCCCTGACATCAGGTACTGAGGGGTTTGATCTGGCGACTTGACAGGTCGCCTGTCAGACTGCTGAATTGTCAGAAGACATTGGTTGCTCCACAGGTATCTGACTTGCAATGGTCATGGCAGACATCTTGCCTTGAGTCTTCCGCTGGTCCATCAGTGTCAAAACTGATCGGGATCTTAGATTTCAGTCCACTTGGGGGGGGCGCGCTAAAAGTCGGGTCAGAGGCAAACTACCTGAGGGGACGTAAGATGCCTGAACCTTACTGGTTGAGGACCCAGTCCAAGGTCCTTGCTCTGAAGAGCTGTCTGCTGAGAGGGCAAGAGCAGAAGCCTTAGTCAATGGAAGGCTAGAGGAAGTTAGGCCCAGAGAGGCAGAGTTTGCTCTCTCTAGAGTATGAACCGAATCCTTCCCCTATGAGGGGAAGGATAGTGACTCAGAACTACTGTGAGACAAGTCCCACTGTTGGCACTTCCTTCCGAGGAAGCTGGCGACTGGGAGGCAGAGAAGTTGGCCTTGAGACGGGTGTTGAATGGCAGCAAGCTGCTGCTCCATGATATGAGTCTGTGAAATCATGTGGTGGCACGTCCGGATTCACTGGCTGAACTTGCCATAGGTTGAACATCGTGATCAGGCCCCAAACAGAAGAGGCACTGAAAATTACAATTTTTAGTACGAAATCTGCCACCCATACAGACACTGGGATTTCCATTTGTGAAGACAGATTACAAACTAGCACATTAAAATCATTTTACAGAAGAAAAATGGATACTTCTGACAGTAGAAAATGGCTGTTGCCAGATGTGAGGAGTAAAGCTGAAACACATAGACCGGGGGACTGAGGTGGGGCTGGGGTCACCCTGTTTACATGGAGGTGATGCTGGTGGGTAGTGCACCTATGCATGGGGTGAGCCCCAGCTGAGTACTGCTGGCTGAGACATTTTCTGTGGTGGCCTGGCAGCATAGTCCTTATGATGGAGCCTGCTGTAGGGAACTGTACTCCAGGATCTCTAGATTTATAACTGTGCCTTCAATACTCCTGCAAGGCAAATGTATTTAGACAGCTAATGAGTGAAAACAGGCAGACAATACAATTTGAACATAGTAGCAACTTTCTGGTATATTCTTCCTTTGCTCATTAGTGTCTTCTACATGTCAATATTGTTCTAAATACTTAGAACAGCTCCTAGCATGAACAGTTGACAAAATAATGTATGTATCTAAATATTATCACCCCCATCATCACAGTAACCTCAGACCATGACATCACAGGTGATTCAGCTGGTAGCAACAGTTGTATCAAGTCAGTGTGGTCACAATGCTGATTTAGTAGGGAAATAGAGGTAACATGTCAGCTGCCAGGCAGAGCACAGTCCAATACACCACATCTGACATGTAAATACAGGTTACTCCGCCTGTACCAGGAGTTCTAGGAATGGTATATGTTGTTCATCCACACTGTCTGGCAGGTATCCTTGCCGCTTTAAATCTTGCCAGAATGTCTTCAAGCTGGCTCCTCCCATCCACCGGTGGTAAAACTCTCGGCTCCGCCCATGACGCTAGACCTGGCCCGCTGGAAGCTCAGGTTGTTGCGTCAAGCCGGGAGGTCGGTGGGTAGTGTGGATGAACAACATATACCATTCCTAGAACTTGTTACAGGTGAGTAAAATGTATTTCTAGGGATATGGATATGTTGTTCATCCTCACTGTCTGGCAGACTCCTAGCAGTTCTCCGGGAGGAGGAGGCAAGCACACCGCTACTTAGGGAATAAAGACTGGAGAACTGAGGCCCCAAAACCAGCATCCTGGCGTGACTCAAGGTCGATGTGGTAATGGGTAATAAAGGTGTGTGCTGACTTCCAGGTAGCAGCCCTGCAGATTTCCTGGATAGGGGCGTCCCTGGAAGCAGCCACCTATGCAGCAGTATGACTGGTAGAATGAGCTCTTATCCCGCTGGGAGGCTCCATGCCCGCCAACTTGTAGCAGAGATCTATGTAGGAGGTGACCCACCTGCTTATCGTCCGCTTGGCTGCAGGTCTGCCAGGTGGCTTCAGCGTGGGTGACAAACAGCTGGCAGAACTCTCCCAATTCAGCATGCGCTCCTTGTAATAAGAGGCGCCCTTCTAGGGTCAAAGTATGGAGCCTGTATTCAGCCTCTGAGGTGTGATTGGGGTAGAACACCAGAGTCAACACCTGGTTAGGTGGAACTCAGACACCACCTTTGGAAGGAATTTCGGTGGGGCGCAGGACAACTTGTCCCTGTGGAAGACCAGGTAAGGAGACTATAGCAGAGTGCCTGGAGTTCTCCCATCCTTCTGGCTGACATGACGGCCACCAAAAAGGTGGTCTTCCACCACAGGTGAGAGAGTTCACACCTGTGCATTGGTTCAATGGCTTGCCATGAGCTTTGCCAGTACCAGTAGTAGATCACATGGAGGTGGAGGTTCTCGGGAAATGTGATAAAGGCCTTTGAAAAAAGTGCCAGACCACCTTCTCCTGCGCCGACTGCTCCCCGACCGCCGTAGCAGAGATGGCCCCAGGTGCACCCTTAGGGTCGCCGACTCAAGCCTTTGACTAGAAAGGGACTATAAATAGACCAAGATGCTTGCCAAAGGACAGGAGGAAGGATCCAAGCCCTTGTCCTGACACCAAATGGAAAATCCTTTTCCATTTGAAGGTGTAGCATTTTCTGGTCGACTCCTACGGACGCCTCAACATTGAGGACCTCGGCGGAAAGACCCAAGGCCTGGAACTCTAGCCGCCAGGAACCAGGTAGTCAGGTGCAGGGATCAAGGTCCGGATGGAACACCTTCCTGATTGAGAGCAGGTCCGGGCGAGCTGGAAGCTGCCTCGGAGGCCTGGAGCTGAGGCTGAGGAGATCTGGTACCAGAACTGGCGGGGCCAGTCTGGGGCTATCAGAATCACCTGCGCCTTGTCCCTCCTTGCTTGAGAAGCACCTTGTGAATCAAGGGAAACGGGCGGCGTAAAGAGGCCAGGGTCCACAGCCTCGAGAAGGCATCCCCTGCAGCGAGCCCTGCTGAGGGCGGGCATGAAACAGCCTCAGCCTGTGTTCTCCTGGAGGCAAACAGGTCCACCTGAGGTGTGCCCCAATGGGAGAACAGATCTTGCACTACCACCGGCAGGAGAGACCACTCGTGAGATGCAGCCCCTATCCAGCTCAGGGCATCGGCCAAGGTGTTGGAGGCTCCTGCCACATGAATGGCTAGGAGATCCGCCTCCAGGCTGCGCACGAGTGACCAAATGCGAGAGCTTCCTGCACAGAAGCATGGAATGCATCCCACTCTGGCAGTTTAGATAGTACATGGTCGCGGGTATTGTCCGCTCTGACTCTGACCACTTGACCCCGGAGAAACGGAGCAAAGGCGTGAGAGCTGGCGGACAGCTTGGAGCTCCAGCAGGTTGATGTGGCATCGGACTCCACAGGGACCAGAGGCAGTGTGCTCGGTGTTCCCCAGATGGGCACCCCAACCCATCAGAGAGGCATCGGTCGATAGAGACCGCAGCTCGGGTGGACAACAGGATGCCCTCCAGCAGATGGAATGGTCCACCACGAGAGCGCTCCACATCTCCTGGGTCACCATCACTAGCTGGTCAATGGATTGCAGCGTCGTGACCACTGGCTGGCCAGTCCCACTGAAGGGCGCATGTGCCAGCGCGCCCAACAGACCCGCTGGTACAGGCCGCCATGAGACCCAGGAGGCGAGGAAGTCCCGGCAGGCGCGACTGCCCAACCAGAAATGATTGGGCAAAGCAGGTAAGAACCTCAGCCCCATCCGCCGAGCCGTGCTCTGGCTTGAGAGAGTCGAGCTCTGCCCCGATAAACAGAATCACCTGCTTGCTCGAGTTCCGACTTGGCCTCGCTGATGAGAAGGCCGACTGAGAGCAAACCTGGAGGCCAGATCTCTGACTGTTCCACCTCCTGTCTGGAGGGCTGCTATCAACCAATCGTCCAGGTAAGGTACACCCGGACCCTCTGCGCCGCAGGAAAGCTGTCACCACTGCAATGCATTTGGTGAAGACCCTGGGAGCTGGAGACAGGCCAAAGGGCATGGCTCGGAACTCGAAGAGGGACCCTCCTTCGAAAGCGGAGAATCTCCGGCGTGACGGACGGATAGGGACGTGAAGAACGCAGGCCCTGCAGGTCCAGAGACAGAACCACACTCTGTGTTCCAAGGATGGTATTATCTGAGCCAGAGTGACCATCCTGAAGGTTCGAGACCCAGGAACTTGTTCAGGTCGTGAAAGTAGAGAATGGGCGCCAGCCCCCGTCTGTTCCGGAACCAGGAAGTACCTGGACACAAACCCTGGGTCTGAGGGAGGGTCCGCCACCTCCTGATCACCTCCTTTTGGAAGAGGAGTGATGTCGGCCTGACGGCCGACAGTGAGCTGCGGACCCTGGGTGTGACGGCTCTGGAGGGCGGGCCTGCTCGAATTCTAGAGGCAGGCCTTTTCCCACCACCTCCAGTACCCACCTGTCCGTGGTAACAACGGACCAGGCAGAAAGGAAGGCCGAGCGCCGCCCACCCACAGGGGAGAGAAGAAGGAGACATCCTCAGCCCGTCACTGGGCAGGCTTGGAGGAGGAACCAGCCGAGGGACCTCCTGGGCCTTTACCTCCCTGCTTCCTGTTGGAGGAAGCTCGGGCTTTGGGTGCAAGCCCGAGCCTGTGACCAGGCGTGCCGTGGGCGCAGAAGGACGAAAGGGCTTAGGCTGTGGTTTGTTGCCTTTGTCCTGAGCGGAAGAGACCGTGTCCAACGTAGCATTGGACTTCTCGATCCTCTGCAGGTGACCTTCCACCCCAGGGTGGAAGAGGTCAGTCCCTAAAAAGGAACATCTGCCAACTTGAGCTGGGTATCTGAAGTAAAGGTGATATCCTCAGCCAAGCCCGACGACGAGATAGCCACTGCAGCCGCCTACAGACCTGGCGCTGATGTTGGCCACTGCCTGCCCCGGTCCTGCCTGACCGTGGTCTGCAGATCCGCGGGAAGATGAGGGACGACTTCATCCAGGGAGCCCAACAGGGCAGGAGAAAATGTGCCATGAGGATGGCCGAACTGGGCGTGGCGAAGGCCGAGGAGGGACGAGCATAGACTTTTCGCCCGGCATAGTCCAATTTCTTGGACTCCTTGTCGGAAGTTTGTCCACATCCCTAGCGCCTCCGCACGCCGGAAAATGCTGTCGGTAACCAAACCTCCGCCGAGGGGTGTTCAAAAACTGGACAGGGAACCGTAGGGACCGATACTTCCTGGCCATCCTGGCCGAATGTGCAGGACAGGAAGCAGGGTGCTGCCAGAGCTCAAGGCTGAACCCACTATGGCCTCGGCCACGGAAAGGCCTCCGTGGGGAATCCCTCGGTCCAGAATCTCCGTGAGGATACCAGCCCATTTAGAAATGAGTTCGAGCTTCATCCCGGTGGACTCCGAGATGAGCGAAGCAATCCTAGGAAGGCGAAGGGCTATCGTCCATCGACTGTCCTCCTGAGGACTCCAAGTCCATTCGCTTGGAGAAAAGGAGGAATCATCCTCAAGACTCGGAAGAGTCCTCAAAGAGCTGCCTCGGCCTGAGCCACCCTCCACCTGCCGAGGTCTATCGGGAGTGAGGTGGCAGCCTATGGGGCAGTCCATGAGCCGACAGAATTTTTGGTCGGAGCCCCAACTAACGGCTGTGGAGGCAGAGGTGCCACCAGAATCGGTGGGGCAGCTGGAATTGGCCGAACCGGCCTGGGAACAGGCTCCTTGGCTAGAACGAGGGTTGTTTGGCTGCTTCGGTGACAGCCACTTAATGGCGGAAGGCAGACGAGCGTCTGCTTATTCGGTCAGAAGGAGCTGTTGCCACATGAGTTCCTCATACCTCCGACGAACTTGGCGCTGAAGCCTCTCGCCTGTGGAGGAGGAAGAGGACTAGCAGCAGCGCGCCGCTGCGTTAAGACAGAGACCGCCATGACGGCGGATCGCTAAGACGTCCGAGACAGAGAACCTCAGCTAGGCCGAGGACGCGTGGGAGGTGTCATGAAGCCGCACTCCGTTCGGACGATTCAACCAAGGCTCTGGAACCAGAGGCACAGCCGAGCTGACGGGATCCAACCCCACCGGGGAACCGGGAGAGGGGATTCTCGGCTCTCCAGCCGACAACCCGTCCAACGGGTCGAGAAAAATCTCGACCGGCCGACGGAGTCTCGGTCAACTGGCCTGACGGGACACCGTGAAACCAGTGGCTGAAGCCGATGGCCGACAACCGGGAAGAGGGATCTTTCCCACTCCCAAGAGTGTCGACGGGTGAGACTTACTCGTGTCTCTTTGGACCGAGAAAACGGTCAAGAAGTTGGACCTCACCTTTGGTCGAGAGGGTCAGACAAAGCTCCTTAAAAGAAGCCAATAAGAGGCACCGAAAGATAGCGGGACAAATGCTGCAGCCAGGTAGAAGTGGCCAGCGCGCCTCCTCTTTGAAAGGCGATCTGCCGAACTCGATCCGCCGAGCCCGCTGCGGACACCGCCGACCGGCCTCTTTTGACTTAACCGAGGAAATCTCTTCGGACGCCCAGTTGTAAGCGGGCAGCACGTCTTAGAGGACGTGAGGCGAAAGGAAGAGCACAGGTTGAAGGCTCTGGTCGTGCTCAAGGCCCAAGTAGACGCACGGGAGTGCGGATCCATCCGAGACATTTTCTCGCCCACAGGGGCATCTCCGGAACCGGGAGTCGATTTGTCCATCGAGTCACGTAGGGAGAGAAGACCAAGTCTTTTAGCAAACACTTTTTAATGTCGAAAATTCAAGAATTAGGAACCAGTCTTATATGCAGAGCGGTAAGGAGGGAACCTTGAGCTTCCAAGTGCAAGGAAGATCTAGGCCATGGGCGGAGCAGAGTTTTACCACCCGGTGGGTGGGAGAAGCCAGCTTGAAGACCTTCCGCAAGATTTAAAGCGGCAAGGATACTCTGCCAGACAGTGTGGATGAACATATCCATGTCCCTAGAAACAATATTTCAAAGAGAAATGAAGTATCTCAGATACATGTTATGGTAGACTGCTTTACAACTACCATTAGTTTTAGTCATCCCATCTCTTATGTAGTTAACTATAAATCATATGTAAATATAGGGGCCCATTTTTCCAAGTGCACCTGGAATCACAAAGGCAGTCACTGGTAGGGCAAAGGCCAATGTGTTAAAACATACTGCAGACTCATCTGCACTACACTGTTGTGCCAGAGGGGGTTGGGCAATGGATATTCCCAACATGCTCCCATTTTATTTTAATAGTAATGCATAGTCTGGCCCATAGAATTATTTTCTAGAATTACAAGCAAATACTGAACTGATAACATGCAGGCGGTTTCAAGATGCATCCTATGGAAGGCAATAATGCACTTGAATGCAATAACATAGTTTTATAAACAATCTCAACACCCCAATACATGAATACATGAAATAAACTGCACATATTTCTAGTAAATTACCTCCTCTGCCTTCTACTAGTTGAAGTAACTTGGGGTTGATTGCTTGATTAGCTTCACGAAGCACACAGATGAGGTCGTTTGCTTGTCTTATGTTGCCAGGAGTAAAGAAGGTGTAAGCTGTGCCCGTTTTGGTACTACGGGCAGTTCTTCCAATTCGGTGGATATAGTCCTCAGATGAATTAGGGTAGTCATAATTGATGACAAATTTCACATCTTCCACATCTGTAAATAGTTGCAGTGTGGCAAAAGGAATTGCATAGAATTTTGCACACCACAGCCAAACCAAAAACACAAGTTAGATAATGCACACACCCAAGCGCATCAGGGCTGCAAAGAATCAAGTTAGCATAATTATCCATTAATCCCACAGGGATAAGACTGGGAAAACACCCACTCCCATTTTCCAGCTTCATCCAATCTTTTCTTGACGATTCTATCACAAGATTATGCATCATTCCCAAGTCAGTGAACTCCCCACGAAGTCAAGTGATATCCAGATGCTTCTATGCAGTAAGGCCACAAAGCTCATGGTAGCCTCTTCATGTGCCATATCAAGGACCTTCCAGAAAATCATGCAAGGTTCCTTTCACACACTCAAGAAGCCCACACTTCAGGCCAGACTGCCTTGCTTGTCTAGCAGAGACCTTACCAAGGTAACTGTGGTGGCAAGACCAAAGCTTGTTTCCCTCCCCCAAACTACCAAAGCCACCAGGATATCATGAACTTGTCTGTCTAGGGCAAGCGCTTTCAAGAAGCCAGTGTTCACTTGAGAAAGTCTCTGGCAGGTCTCGATATGACTACATTATGGAGGATCTTGCACTTCTAAAGATTAGAGGTTTACTTCCCCCCCTTCCATCTTTGTAATCAACACTTGTGCCAGTATTCAGCAATTTTTCTAAAAGGCATAGGAATATCCTAAAAGCTGTCCTTTGTGAACTTAAAAAGTTGCTTTGTCACCTTAGTTTAAGGGATAAGTCAAACTTCTTTAAATCCAATCCTAAATTAGTGCCCACAAACAAAAATTCCCCAACAGTGCACCAGGTAGACATGCAAAGCACGAGAATGAACAGAACAGGGGCATATTCCTCTGCGTGACAACTTAAATTCGCCAATACACATGTTGAAGATTACTGGCACACAATGCTCTCATCCTTTCACCGCTATTCGACTGGGAAGCAGCCAGCCGATCTATTCCAAGTCCTCCATCCCTCTCGACTCTGGTTGTCATGCCTAGTCCTTGCCACAAAGACTGCACCTTCATGTGAAAGAGACTTAAAAATGCAAAAGGTTAAAGAAAGCAATAAACTTTCTTTAAAATAATTTTTAAAATTGGTAAAACACAATTTAGTTAATTACTAACCTAGACCTCTGGAAGCAACATCTGTAGCAATCAGAATTGGAGCTTTGCCATGTTTGAATTCTGCAGAGAGAGAGTTTTAAGTACTTTAACAGTCAGCAACTACTACATCACAAGAATTCTATTACTCTGCATTTCCAGTGAAAAGTCACCAAGGTAGTGTGCAAGACCTCAAAATAACCCATGAAAAGCTCCTTCCAAGTTATTCACTGCATCAGCAGTCCTTATCTAACAGCATCTTCCTATTAGGCATTTGACAGTTCCACACAAAAGTTCGAAATTAACCAGCATGGGAGTGGGTCCCAGGGTGGCGCCTGAAGTAACACTGTCTGGACAACAGGACACCGAAGGTAAATTTAGTCCACTCTGAAGAGAATGGTTACAGGTGGGATACTGCAGGGTTCAGTACTGGGTCCAGTCCTTTAACGTCTTTAGGAGAAGCATTACAAAGGGACTGAAAAGAATAGTATGCCTCTTTGCAGAGGAGATTTGCAACAAGGTTGATACACAAGGAGGCATGGAAAGGATGAGAAGGGAATTGGCAAGGTTGGAGGAATGGTCAGATGTATGGCAGCTTGGATTCAATGCAAAGAAGTGCAAAATAACGCACCTGGGAAACAAACCCAGGGGAATATTACACAATGGAAAGGTACCTGGGGTAATCGGATGACCCCAAGGTTAGCAAGCAAGGCAGTAGGGAGGACTGGGGATACTGGGATGTATGGAGAGAGTCAACAGAAAAGTACAGTTACACAAGAACTTACTATAACAGTAGATCTTACAACAGCTTTGGCAGCAGGTTACACCATTAGGACTGCGCCAGCAGGTGCCAGGACCCATGGAAATTTTCTAGTTAGCAGTATTCAGCAGGGACCGCCCCAGACGCTGGTCCGCCCCTGACATCAGACATCCTACAAAGGGGGCAGTCCCCAGAATCTCCAGTTCTCCCGCCCGCTAGATGACATCAAAGTGGAGAATGAGGATCCCGCCATCAAAAAGTAATCAAACCGGTGTTAGAAACACCTAATCCTAGAGAGAAGGATATCGGAACTCTACCTCCAGTGGGGATGGTGGGAGGGAAAAGTACAGTTACATAAAAACTTACTGTAACAGTAGATCTTGAGAGGCTCTTGCAGTAGGTAATTACATATAGGACCGACACTGGCGGTGGCAGGACCCCACAGAAAAATTTCTTGATAGTCCCTGGCGAGGACCACCCCACAACAAGTGCCTGGTGTCATCATGACGTCAGTATAAAAGTGCGGTCCCGGACACCCGCCTTCCAGTTCTTTCCCGCCACAGGCCCAGAAGAGAATCTGATGTTTCCATTCCTGGAAAAGGGCTGAAAAGCTTAGGGGAAATGGAGGGCTGAGAGATATTTCCATTACAAAGAGCCTGTCTCAAGATCTACTGTTACGGTAAGTTCTTACATAACCGCATTATCTTACTTCTAGATGGCTCTTGCAGTAGGTAATTACATATAGGACTGACCTCAAGCAGTCTGGTACAAATAAGAGGCACCGGGAGGAGGAAACTACTCCAGAAAGTAGCAGTAGCCTTGCAGGCCTCAAGACAGGAGGCCTTGCAAAACAGCTAGCCCAAAGCCTGCTCTACGGCAGAGACAATGTCCAAACTATAGTGTTTCTGAAAGGTATGGACGGAAGTCCAGGTGGCGGCAGCGCAGATGTCTGCTGCAGACATTCTTGAAACAAGCCACAGAGGCCGCTACTCCTCATGTGGAGCGACCTCTGACCTGACCCAGAAGGGTCTTGTACTTGTCATAACAGGAAAGTGATGCAATGAGCCAACCATTCGACAGGCATTGCTTGGAAACAGCATTGCCTTCCTTTATGAGCAAGAGAGCGAACAACTGATCAATCTTTAGAGATCCTTTGTCCTGTCAGTGTAGTATCTCAGAATCTGGTGAACATTCATGGTATGGAGTAAATATTCCCCGATTAGAGTACAGCGTAAAAAGGCAGGTAGCTCTAGGGACCGATTTAAGGTAGACTCAGCCACCACTGAGTACAAAAGTACAGTTATGTAAGAACTTACTGCAACAGTAGATCTCTGAGACAGACTCTGCAGTAAATAATTACATATAGGACTGACGCCGCCGCGACAGGACCCCACGGAAAACTTTCTAGCTAGCAGTCCCTGGCAGGGACCGCACTATCAGGTGACTGGTGTCATCGACACTGGTATAAAGGGGCAGTCCCAGGCGCCCGCCTTCCAGTTCTTTCCTGCCACAGGCCCGAGAGAGAGCAGCAATTTCCCTCAATGGAAAAGGAGCTGAAAAGCCTAAGGGGATGGAGGGCAGAAGTAGAGTTACCTACTGCAAGCGCTCTCAAGATCTACTGTTACGGTAAGTTCTTACGCAACTGTACTATCTTACTCGAGAGGGCTCTTGCAGTAGACAATACATCTGACAGAATCCCAAGCAGTCTGGAACAAGTGAAAGGCACCAGGAGGAGTAACTACTCCAAAAGTAGTAAATAATCTAGCAGGTCTCAAGAAAGGAGGCCTTGCAAGACGCTAACCAAGCCTGCTCTCTACAGCGAGGCAATGTCCAAACTGTAATGTTTAGTAAAGTATGGACTGAAGTCCAGTGGCGGCAACTCCACGAGTGGAGTGACCTCTGACTTGACCGGGAGGTTTTGTTGTACTTGTCATAACAGAAAGTGATGCAATGGACCAACTATTTAGATAGGCATTGCTTAGAGACAGCATTGCCTTCTCTTTGTGATGTGAAAGAGACCAACTGATCAGTCTTTCTTAGACCCTTCGTCCCTATCGTGTAGTATCTCAGAATCCTGTGGACATCCATGGTATGGAGTAAGTATTCTCCCGATTGAGTACTGAGAAAAAGGCAGGTAACTCAGACTGATTTAAGGTAGACTCCGCTACCACTTTCAGAAAGAACAGGGTTCGTGTGAAGAGCTACTGTTCTTTGTAAAAAAAAAAATCAGATAAGGAACTTCCATAAGGGCCTGGAGCTCGGAAATTTTAGCAGAAGTAGAAGTAATAGCCACCAAAAAGAGAGTCTTCCACGATAAAACCTTCAAATTCATGGAAGCCGCAGGGCTCAAGGGAGGAAGGTAAGTTTCAAGAACAAAGTTCAAATCCCAAAGGGGAGCAGGAGTCTGAACAGGGACCTGAGATGAAGGACCCTCTGAGAAAGGTCTGGAAACCTGATTGGGCAAAGGCTTTATCGGCAAAAGGAGCATGGTAGGCTGAAATAGCCATATGAACCTTCAAAGAGGAATGACTGAGACCCAGGTCAAAAAGATGACGCAAATAATTGAGCAGAACAGCCAGAGGACAGGAGAAAGTCTCCACATTCCTGGAAGCAACCTAAATTGAAAATCGCCCATTTCATAGTGTAGGTGGACCTAGTGGAGGGTTTCTAGCCTCCACTAGAATCTCTGCCACCTTAGGAGAGATGCCAAAGCGAGTTGGGCTAGGTCTGCAGGAGCCATGCATGAAGTTGTAGAGACTTGAGTCCTGGATGGACCAGGGTCCCCTGATCCTGGGTCAGCAATTCGAGATAAGGAAGAGGAAGAGAACCTCTGAGTACTGTTGAAGAGAGAACCAGATTTACCTGGGCCAGAAAGGAGGCGATCAGAATCATTCTCGCTCCTTCCAAAGCAAGTTTCTGTAGCACAAGAGGGACCAGAGGAATTTTTGGGAGGGCGGCATAGATGAATCCGTCCTTCCAGCTTAGAGGAGAGCGTCACTCCAGAAAGCGCCGCCAGGAGCAAGCAAAGGTGGGAAGTGTTGCGCTTTGGGAAGAGGCGAACAGGTCTACCTGTGAGAGTCCCCAAAGCTGGAAGATGCCGCTTAACTTGTTGGTCCAGTTCCCACTTGTGTGGCAGAGCCAGGAACGACTTAACTTGTCTGCGGACATTGTCAACTCCTGGAACATGGATCGCCGGAGGTGAAGGTTGTGAAGCGTGTCCATTCCCAAACCGTCATTGCTTCCCTGCACAGTGGGTAGGATAGAGTCCCTCCTGCTTGTTGATGTACCACACCACGCACATGGACGTTTGGACAGCCAGGTGGCGGAAGAATGTATTGGTGAAGGGCTTGGAGGACACCAGAACTGCTCATAGCTCGAGCACATTGATGTGGAGAGCCAATTCCAGTCTGGGCCATAAACCCTGGGTTCGGTGAGGACCCATAGGGCTCCCCAACCTTAGCCTGATGTGTCCGTGGTCAGAGTCTGAAAGAAGGGGACCCCTTGAACAGGTTCTCTCGAACTATCCGCCATTACAAGTCTCTTGTCATCGGGAGATCATCAGTACCACATGTTCTAGGTAGTCTACAAGTTGATCCCACTGAGAGCGGAGAGTCCACTGAGAAATTCTTATGTGGAGTCGGCGTGCGTGGAACCGTCGGATGGCTGCCCCTTCAGCCCCAAAGATGGAGCACCGACCTGCGGAACCTTCCTGCATTCTGAAAGGAGGCCCCTGTCCAAGGCAGGAAGGCCTTGCAGACTGTTTTATCGAGGATTGCCCGATGAACTGGAGTCCCTGGGAAGGGTCCAGATGAGACTTTGAATGGTTGATGGTGATTCACAAGTGAAAACCCACTGGCTGAGGGAGAGAAAATGCAGGAGTTCCTCCCTGGACGAGGCCGCCAGAGCCAATCGTCCAGGTAGGGAAACCTGAACTTCCAAGGTACGCAGCTACCACCGCCAGGCATTTGGCAAAGACTTGGGGAGCCGAAGAAAGACCAAATGGAGTGCCCAGAATTGGTAATGGTCCCCTGGAAAGCAAACGGAGGTACTTTCTGTCTGAGGGAGAATGGGGATGTGCAGGTATCCATCCTGCATATCCAGTGCACAAAGCCATTGGGCTTGGGGAAGAAGGGTTTGAAGGGAGAGCATCCTGAACTTGTATTCTAGAGATTCAGGGAGCAGAGATAGAGAATGGGTCCGAGATCTCTAGTCTTCTTTGGTACAAGGAAAAAGTGGGAATAGTAACCAGTCCCGTGGAGGTGAGGAGGGACAGGTTCTATGGCCTGCCTTGAGGAGAGCAGATATTTCTTCCCTGACCAAGGAAGATGGTCCCTTCAGTAAGACTACTTCCGGGGGCCATGGAGATTTATCTAGAAACTCTATGGAGTGCCCTCTGCAATAATCTGAAGCACCCAGAATCTGATGTTATCCTCTCCCAACCCGGAAGGTGGAGGCAGAACCTCCTTCTACGGTTCCTCCGGGACAGTGGGAGAGGAAGGAGTCAGGTGGTATGGGGCAGCACATCGCAGCTGGGCACCTGCTGCTTTTTGGTGAGCGGGGCCTGGCAGCTGTTGGGGCCAGGCGTTTGGTGGCCCGCCTTCCTTGGGGTTTTGCTTGAGGCCAGCTGAGTCTCTCGAAAAGGACGGCGCTGTGGGGATGGTACATGGAATCTACAGATTTCAGGGCTGTCCCCTTCTCCTGCAGGTTGGTGATAATGTCCTTGACATCACCACAGAAAAGCACCAAACCCCTGAAAGGTGCTTCCTGAATTGCCGACTGCACCTCCGGGACCAAACCCGAAACTGAGCCAGGCATGATGCGAAGACTTATGGCAAATGCAGAGCTCTGCCCTGTGGTGTCCACCGTGTCGTAGGTGAGTCCTCCAGAATGTGACTGGCAGCGAGCAGGCAGAACGGACAAGATCAGCTAACTCCTGCTTAACTTGGGAGTCAGGCAAGGAGTCGATCTTGATTCCGCCTGGGTAAGGACAACCTTCTGGTAATCCCCATATATGCTACATAATTTAGGGTCCTAATCCCCAGTGTGGAAGAAGCGTAAATCTTCCTTCCATACTGATCCAGAAAGAGACTCCTTATCCAGAGGAGGCGAGCTCAAGTGTTTAGGGTGTGCTGACTGGCCATGAGCGGGTGCTAATCAAGATCATACGGGGTGAGAGTCTAAAGAGTCTACACCCTCCGGGCCTGTATAGCCTGTTGTACTTCAGGAAGTGGGGCTAAAGCAGACAGTGGTTTCAAATGGTGGAAACAAGGTGGGCATGAGGCTCGATCCAGGGAGGCACAGAGAGAGAGTGAGGGGCAAATACAGGTTACTACGCCTGTAACGGAGTTCTAGGAATGGTATATGTTGTTCATCCACACTGTCTGGCAGGTATCCTTGCCGCTTAAATCTTGCGGAAGGTCTTCAAGCTGGCTCCTCCCACCCACCGGGTGGTAAATCTCTCTGCTCCGCCCCATGACGCCAGATCTGGCCCGCTGGAAGCTCAGGTGGATCGTGTGGATGAACAACATATACCATTCCTACAACTCTCTGTTACAGGCGGAGTAACCTGTATTTCAAGGACATGGATATGTTGTTCATCCACACTGTTTGGCAGACTCTAGCAGTTCTCCGGGAGGAGGAGGCAAGGTGCACACCCCTACTTAGGGAATAAAGACTGGAGAACCGAGGCCCCAAAACCAGCATCCCGGCGTGACTCAAGGTCGATGTGGTAATGGGTAATAAAGGTGTGTGTTGACTTCCAGGTAGCAGCCCTGCAGATTTCCTGGATAGGGGCGTCCCTGGAAGCAGCCACCGATGCAGCTGTATGACAGGTAGAATAAGCTCTTATCCCTCTGGGAGGCTCCAAGCCCGCCAACTTGTAGCAGAGATCTATGTAGGAGGTGACCCACCTGCTTATCGTCCCGCTTGGCTGCAGGTCTGCCAGGTGCAGCTTCAGCGTGGGTGACAAACAGCTGTGAACCTCTCCCGAATTTCAAGCCGTCGCTCCTTATAATAGCGGCGCCCTTCTAGGGTCCAAAGTATGGAGCCTGTATTCGAGCCTCCGAGGTGTGATTGGGGTAGAACACCGGCAGAGTCAACACCTGGTTAAGGTGAAACTCGACACCACCTTTGGAAGGAATTTTTGGGTGGAGGCGCAGGACAACCATGTCCCTGTGGAAGACCAGGTAAGGAGACTCAATGCAGGCGCCTGGGTTCTCCCATCCTTCTGGCTGACGTGATAGCCACCAAGACGACAGTCTTCCACGACAGGTAGAGTTCACACCTGTGCATTGGTTCGAATGGCTTGCCCATGAGCTTTGCCAGTACCAGCAGTAGATCCCATGGAGGTGGAGGTTCTCACACTGGAGGGAAATGTGATCAAGGCCTTTGAAAGCGCCAGACCACCTTCTCCTGCACCGACTGCTCCCGGCCGCGCCCGGTAAGAGATGGCTGCCAGGTGCACCCTTAGGGTCATCGACCTAAGCCCTTGACTAGAAAGGGACCATAAATAGTCAAGATGCTTGCCAAAGGATAGAAGAAGGGTCCAAACCCTTGCAGCGACACCAAATGGAAAATCTTTTCCATTTGAAGGTGTAACATTTTCTGGTCGACTCCTTACGGACGCCTCAACAACATTGAGGACCTTGTCGGAAAGACCCAAGGCCTGGAACTCTAGCCGCTCAGGAACCAGGTAGTCAGGTGCAGGGATTGAAGGTCCGGATGGAACACCTTCCCTGATTGAGAGCAGGTCGGGCGAGCTGGAAGCTGCCTCGGGGCCTGGAGCTGAGGAGATCTGGGTACCAGAACTGGCGGGGGCTAGTCTGGGGCTATCAGAATCACCTGCGCCTTGTCCCTCCTTGCTGAGAAGCACCTTGTGAATCAAGGGAAACTGGGGGGCGTGAAGAGGCTTGGGGTCCACAGCCTCGAAGGCATCCTACAGCGAGCCCTGCTGAGGGTGGGCATGAAACAGCCTCAGCTGCGTTCTCCTGGAAGCAAACAGGTCCACCTGAGGTGTGCCCCAATGGGAGAACAGATCTTGTACTACCACCGCAGGACAGACCACTCGTGAGATGCAGCCCCTATCCGGCTCAGGGCATCAGCCAAGGTGTTGGAGGCTCCTGCCACATGAATGGCTAGGAGATCCGCCTCCAGGCTGGGCACAAGTCACCAAATCGCGGAGAGCTTCCTGCATAGAAGCATGGAGCGCGTCCCGCCCTGGCGGTTTAGGTAGTACATGGTTGTGGTATTGTCAGTCTGGACTCTGACCACTTGACCCGGAGAAAGCGGAGCAAGGCAGTGAACTAGGTGGACTGCTCGGAGCTCCAGCAGGTTGATGTGGCATCGGACTCCGCTGGGACCAGAGGGCGACGCTCGGCGTTTCCCAGATGGGCACCCCAACCCAGAGAGGCATTGGTCGCTAGAGACCGTCGGCTCAGGGCAGACAAATGGGATGTCCTCCTGCAGATGAGATGGGACGGTCCACCACGGAGAGTGTTCCACATCTCCTGGGTCACCATCACTAGCTGGTCCAATGGATAGCAGCATTGTGACCACTGGCTGGCCAGTCCCCACTGAAGGGGCGCATGTGCCAGCGTGCCCAGCGGACCATGCTGGTACAGGCCGCCATGAGACCCAGGAGGTGCAGGAAGTCCCGGGCAGGCGCAGTGCCCAACCAGAAATGATTGGGCAAGGAGGAAAGAACCTCGGCCCTGTCCGCGGGAGCAGCTCTGGCTCAAGAGAGTACAGCTCTGCCCTGATAAACAGAATCACCCGCTCGGCTCGAAGTCTCGACTTGGCCTCACTAATGAGAAGGCCGATTTGAGAGCAAACCTGGAGGGCCAGATCTCTGGACGCTCCACCTCCCTGTCTGGAGGAGGCTGCTATCAGCTATCGTCCAGGTAAGGTACACCAGACCCCTCGGCGCCGCGGGAAAGCGTCACCACTGCAATGCATTTGGTGAAGACCCTGGGAGCTGGAGACAGGCCAAAGGGCATGGCTCGAACTCGAAGAGGGACCCCTCCGCTCAAGCGAAGGAATCTCCGATGTGACGGACGGATAGGGGCGTGAAAGACGTGTCCTGCAGGTCCAGAGAGCAGAACCACACGCTGTGTTCCAGGGATGGTATTATCTGAGCCAGAGTGACCATCCTGAAGGTTCGAGACCTTAGGAACTTGTTCAGGTCGTGAAGGTAGAGAATGGGCGCCAGCCCCATCGTTGAACCAGGAAGTACCTGGACAAACCCGGGTCTGAGGGAGGGTCCACCACCTCCTGATCACCTCCTTTGGAGGAGGAGGCGATGTCGTCCTAGAGCCGACAGTGAGGCTCGGACCCGAGGTGCGACGGCTCTGAAGGGTGGGGCCTGCTCGAATTCCAGAGGCAGGCTTTTCCCACCACCTCCAGTACCCACCTGTCCGTGGTAATAACGGACCAGGCGGAAAGGAAGTGCCGGGCCGTCCCCCATGGGGGAGCCAGGGTGAGTGATGGGGTTGGGCGACACCCTCAGCCAGTCACTGGGCAGGCTTGGAGGAGGAACCGGCATGGGACCTCCTGGGCTTACCTCCCTGCTTCCTGTTGGAGGAAACTCCAGGCTTGGGTTTGGGATGCAAGCCCGAGCCTGCTGGCCTGGGCGTTGCTAGGCGGACGCGCCACAGGCGCAGAAGGACGAAAGGGCTTAGGCTGTGGTTTGTGGCCTTTGTCCTTCGCGGAAGAGACCGAAGTCCAAGGTAGCATTGGACTCTCGATCCTCTGCAGATGACCTTCCACCCCAGGGCGAAGAGGTCAGTCCCCAAAAGGAACATCTGCCAACTTGTGCTGGGCATCGACGTAAAGGTGGATATCCTCAGCCAAGCCGACGACATAAGCCACTAGCGCCGCCACAGACCTGGCACACGAGTCCCCAATGTCTAAAAGCAGTCTGGAGCTGCTGCTTGGCCACTGCCCTGGTCCTGCACCTGCCTGACCGTGGTCTGCAGATCCATGGGAAGATTAAGGGTGACCTCATCCGGGGAGCCCAATAGGGCATGAGAAAAATGTGCCATGAGGGCGCCGAACTGGCCTGGCGAAAGCCGAGGGAGGGCGCAGCATAAGACTTTTGCCCGCATAGTCCAATTTCTTGGACTCCTTGTCGGGAGGTTTGTTCACATCCCTAGTGTTCCCGGCACGCTGGAAAACGCTGTCGGTAACCAACCCTCCGCCGAGGGGTGTTCCAAAACCGGACAGGTAACCAGTAGGGACTGCATACTTCCTGGCCATCCTGGCCAGGCGCAGGACAGGAAGCAGGGCTGCCAGAGCTCCAAGGCCAGACCCACTATGGCCTCGGCCACCGGGAAAGGCCTCCGTGAGATCCCTCGGTCCAGAATCTCAGTGAGGATACCCGGCCCGTTAGAAGCAGGGTTCGAGCTTCATCCCGTGGACTCATGAGCTGAAGCAATCCTAGGAAGGACGAAGGGCTATCGTCCACCGACTGTCCTCCCGAGGACTCCAAGTCCACCGCTTGGAGAAAAGGGAGGAATCATCCTCAGACTCCTAAGAGTTCTCAAAGAGCTGCCTCGGTCTATCGGGAGTGAGGTGACTTACCTCGCTCTTTTGGACCGAGAAACGGTCAGAAGAAGTTGGACCCTCACCTTTTGTCGAGAGAGTCAGACAAAACTCCTTAAAAAAGCCGAATAAGAGGCACGAGAGATAGCGGGACAAATGCCTTGGTCGAGGGTAGAAGCGGCCAGCCACCTCCTCTTTGAGGCAATCATCTGCTAGAGCTGATCACAGAGCCTGCCGCCACGGAACACCGCCGACGGGCCTCTTTTGACTTAACGGAGAAAATCTTCTCGGGGCGCCCCAGTTGTAAATGGGCAGCATGGTCTTAGAGGGACGTAGGCCGAAAAAGTAAAGAGCACAGGTTGCAGGCCTGTGGGTGGTGCTCAAGGCCCAAGCAGTAGACACACATGGAGTGCGGATCCGTCCGAGACATTTTCTGCCTGCAGGGCATCTCCGGAAACCAGGAGTCGATTTGTCCATCGCAGCCACGAGGAAGAGAAGACCGAAGTGTTTTAGCAAAAATTTTTAATTCGAAAATTCAAAGAATTGGAACCAGTCTTATCGCAGAAGCGTTGAGGAGGGAACCTGAGCTTCCAAGCGGTAAGGAAGATCTGGCGTCCATGGAGGCGGGGCAGAGGTTTACCACCGGGTGGGTGGGAGGAGCCAACTTGAAGACCCTCCGGCAAGATTTAAAGCGGCAAGTAACCTGCCAGACAGTGTGGATGAACAACATATCCATGTCCCTAGAAGTGTAGATTTCTTGGAACATCAGAGAAATTCGAGGCGGAGGCAAAAAGAAAAAAAGTTGGAGCAGAGTAAGACTCCCCGACTGGTCTGGGGAATCCCTGGACACATCCTGCCCCTCTCTGTATCCGAGGGAGGGCTTGGGAATCGGAGGCGGAGGGAGTGTGCCGTTGGGAGGGGCAATGGAAGAGGTATCCCGCTGGCGTCAGAGGGCCAGAGTCTGGGGATCCGCATCAGATCCGGATCTATGGGAAGGGGATCTGATGGCAGAAAGGCATCCTGCCTCGTCCTGGGATGGTGAGAGAAAAATCCCTGGGGTCAGGCAGAGGCGACACAGGCTTCCGGATGGCAGCGAAGGCTGGGGAACCTGGGACCCGACTGTGGAGGTCAGCTCAGGCATGGCGCCCGTCGGAGTAGCCCGACGTCTCGACTTAGGGCAGGATACCAGAGGAGCCAGCGTGCGAGGATGGGAAGAGGCCGGTTCGAGGGATGCAGCCATGTGCTTCCCGCCAGTGTCTGGGCGTCTTAGCCTACTCCCAGCGGGTGTCAGAGGAGCAGACATCCAGGTTATGGGAGCTGCCAGCCAGTGGCATAAGCCTGGCAAAGCCTCCTTGCCAGGAGGAGCCCAAATGGCCCGAGCAGAGAGACAGGCAGGCAGGCGTCTCCTCCAAAACCTTGAGGTTGCGGACGATCCCTGGAGGGAATGTTACCTGAAGAAAAATTACTCTCCTTAGTAATTGTTTTTCTTCTCATGGAGTCTTGCTATATTAGGACTTCTTGCAGTCAGCCACAGCACTTGAACTGCCCCGGAGAGAAACTGCTAACTCCAGAGAATCTGGAGTTCAGTGCGAGGGCCCAGTTAAAGTTTCATATCTGACAGTTTCAAATGAAACTGCCAGATCTTTACGAAGCAAGTCTGTGTGGAAAGCTCTACACTAGCCCAGTGGCTACCTACTAGTAGTCGTAACAACAACCACAACCACAACAGTATCACCCCTAACAAGTACTATTAGACCCCCTTCCCAAAAGACTCAAGTCCAGGAAGGGGCCATATACCACTTAAACGGATTACCTAATTCCCTAACCAATGAAAAAGGGGAGTAGGGAGGAAGTAAAGGGCATGACAGTGCTTGCACTAATTTGCCAACCCTTACCCAAGTAGAAGTTCTGAGGAGGAGTAGGTTGGGGGGTTGTCCTAATAGCAAGACTCCATGAGAAAAACAATTCTAAGGTGAGTAATTTTTTCTTCAAACACCATGAAGTCTTGCTATATTAGGACTTCTTACACAATTACACAGCAGTACCTCCATGGCGAGGGTCAGAACCTACTTAGGAAATAGGCTCTGAAGCACAGCTATGCCAAAATGAGCATCTCTCCTGGACTGAACGTCCAAGGAATAATGCTTGGTAAAGGTGTGAACTGTTTTCCAGGTAGCAGCTTGACAAATTTCCAAAATGGTAATATCTCTAGCAGCGCTAGAGATGCAGCTGTACCCTGGTGGAGTGGGCCCTCAGTCCTGAGGGGTTCTCTGACTAGTTTTGGTAACAGAACTGGATACAAGAGACAATCCACCTTGCAATTGTCCTCTTAGTGGCAGGTTTCCTTGCCAACCTCTCCATAGGTAAGGAAGAGTTGGAGGATTCGAACCTGTGACCCTTAGTACGTTCCACATAGTAGCTTAGGGCTCTTTGAGCGTCAAGCTGTGCAGTCTTTCACCGAGGAAGAATGCTCAGTGAAAACACTGGGAGAGATGGACTGGTTCAGATGAAAATCTGAAACCACTTTGGGTAAAACTTTGTTAGTCCTGAGGACTACCTTATCCCTGTGAAAAGAAATAAAATCTTTTCCACTGACAGGGCTTATCAATTACTATCGTCTGGCAGAAGTGATAGCCACTAAAAACAGTTTTCCATGTTAAATACTTGAGATCTGCAGAAGACAGGGGCTCAAAGGAGATTGCATTAACTGAGCAATGCAAACATTCAGGTCCCAGGCAGGAGCTGGTTCCCCAAAGGGAGGTTAGTGTGAAGTAACCCCTAAAAAACTTGGAAAGCACAGGGTGAGAGGAAAGGGAAACAGCCTTCCTGCAGAAACAGCTGCCAGATGAACCTTCAAGGTAGCTGGTCTAAGGCCTAAGGAATTTAGATGGGCCAAATAGTCCAATAAAATGGCCAAGTCAGCAGATTCTGGTATAATTTGTTTCTCAGAACACCAGAAGGAAAACCTCTTCCACTTAGAATTGTAAGTGGCCTAGTGGAAGGCTTCCTAGAAGCCTTTAAAATATCCAGGACACCTTGAGAAGGTGCAAATCAACAAATTCTAATTCCTCAAGAACCAAGCCTTGAGGTGGAGGGATTTGAGGTCCGGGTACCACACTCTCCCTGTGCACAGGTCAGCAAGTCGTGGGTCCTGGGCAAGCTCAGGAGGGTGGATTGTCAGGGACAGAGAGAGGATACCAGGGCTGTCTGGAGCAATCAGAATCACTCTGCAGGGCTGAGTTCTGATTTTACCAATACCCTGAAGAGGAGAGGAAGGGGAAAGGCATATAGGAATTTCCCTTTCCAATCCAACAGGAAAGTGTCCAGGGGACTGGGCCCAGCACTGGAGGCCTGCAACAAAATAGAGGAAGTTGGTGGTTGTCTGGGGCTGCGAAGAGATCTATCTGAGGGGTGCCCCATCTGGCAAAGACCGACCCCAGGACCAGAGGATTCAGAGCCCATTCGTGATGGCCTGGAAAATCCTGCTGAGGGCATCCGCCAGGACATTGTCCTTCCCTGGAAGGTGAATTGCTATCAGGGAGGTGTTCAGGAGTAAGCCAGAGACCACAACTTCATTGCTTCGGTGCACAAGGCTGATGACAGAGTGCCCCTTGCTTGTTGATGTACCACATTGTTGTGGTGTTGTCTGTCCTGATTTGAACTACTTTGTTCTGGACAACAGCTGAAAAAGCCTGAAGAGCTAAAGGACAGCTCTGAGCTCCAAAAGATTGATGTGGAGCAGAGATTCCTGGGGGACCACACTCCTTGAGTGGAAAGGTCGCCAAGTGAGCCCCCACCCTAACAGGGAGGCATCCATGGTGAGGGTGAGGGTGAGAAACTGGTATGAAGGAACCCCTTATGTTAGATTGCTTTGATCCTGCCACCACTGAAGGGCCAGGATCAGGGTTTCAGTCACTGGGACTAATTTGGTGAGGGGTCCCTCCTTTGAGACCAATAGGACCTCAAATGGAACTGGATGTCCCTCATTTGAGATCTTGCTCCCTGCACGACAGCTGTGGAGGCAGCCATGTGCCCTAGGAGTTGCAGAAAGTGCCTTGCTGGTCGAGACCCGCAGGGGTAAAGGAGGATGCCAGGGCAATGAGTCTGTCCACTCTTTCCGGGGAGAAATGCCTGGCTAACTGAGTTCAATTCTGCACCTATGAAGTTAGTACCTGAACTGGTTCCAGAACTGACTTTGGTAAATTCAGCAGGAATCCCAGGAAGTGAGAAGCTGCTGGGTGACTTGCAAGTGGGATTTTACCTGATCTGGGGACTGACCCACTATGAGCCAGGTCATCCAGGTAGGAAACACAGCAATCCTTGCCTTCTTAAATGAGCCACTACCACAGCTAGACATTTTGTGAATACCCTTGGAGCAGAGGGTGAGGCGAAGGGCATTGCTCTGAACTGGTGAGTAGCCAGAGAGCAGTTCGAACCTGAGGTACTTTTCGGTGAGAAGGCCTGATCATGACATGAAAATAGGCATCCTAGAGGTCCAGAGAAGCTAGCCAGTTCTCTGGTCTCAGGAAGGCAAAATCATTGCTAGAGTTAACATTTTGAACTTTGGTTTCAAAAGATGCTTGTTCAGGTACCTTAAATCTAAGATGGGCAGCCATTCTCCTGTCTTTTGGGTAAGAAAATATCTTGAGTACAGTCCCTTGCCCTGATGGCAAGGGGAACCCCTCCACTGCTTTGCAGTCCAGAAGAGAAGAAACCTCTGCTTCCAAAGCAAGGGCTTCTGTAGAATTTGCAGGTGGAAAAAGCCTGGCTCTCATCTTTGGGAACTGTTTGAGCGGAGAACCAGACCCTGGCTACTACCTCCAGAACCCATCTGTCCGAGTTAGGGACAGCCAGTTCTGGCTGAAATAAGCCAACCTGCCCCCACTGGTACAGGAGAAGTCGGCCCTGGGCACCCCATCAGGGTGCCTGCTTGGCAACAGCTTTAGGCTGAGGGAGGCAGTCTACCTGTGCCCGTCTACCTCTGCCTCTGAAAAAGCCCTCTGTGAAAAGGCAGAGGAGGCTTAGATTGGTAAAAGGGCCTGTGGAAAGGCCTGCCCCTACCCTGAGGCGTGCCTTTGTGGAGTGGCATGCCTCTCCTTAGCTTGGGCACTTTTGTAGGTAGTTCTATATTCATCCATCTTTTATATAATTTTCTGTTTGATCACAAACAGAGAATTTCCCATACAGGAAAATCCATAGCCTTGACTGAGTATCTTGGGACAGATTAGTGCATCTGAGCCATGCCAACCCACGAAAGCTACAGAAGTGGCCATGACCTAGAGGAAACATCATTAACATCAACAGCAGTATGAAATTGAACTTTAGAGGCTTCAATGCCATCAGCAGCCACCTGTTCCAAACTCACTAGCCAGCTGGCCCTGGGCCTGCTGGCTAACTGCAAAATTGTGTCCCATCTAGATTTCTGATATCTAGCCACATAATTAGCCTGCCTGAGTCCCAAAGAAGCTGCCATATATTGCTTTTCGCCATGGCATCAATCTTCCTGGAATCCTTATCAGGAGGATGTGAGGCCAGGGGAATAACCTTACAGGCTGCAGCTTGCACCACACCTACATGACTACACTGCTCAGTGAGAAGTCTATCAGGGCCTGATAAAAAAATGGACAGAAGGTTTACTTTATCTACAGGAGGAACAGAATGAGGATTTTTAAAATCTTTGTTTGCTTCCTAAATGACTTATGCAAAGGAACAGACAACCTCCTAGACTCTGGAATATCCATCTTTTAAACATAATCAGGCTCCTCTTGCTCATCTACAGCCTCTTCTAAAGGAAGCTGGAGGGTTTCTGCAACCTTTTGTAAAACATAAAATGAGAAGGGGACTCAGACAGCATGAGGGAGATTCTAAAGGTCTGTCTGGAGAAATGTCCGTTCAATGGGCACGTCCAGACCTTCCCAGTCACAAACATACTGATCAAATTCCTCCTCCTCCTGTGGTTCATAAAACCCTCAACATCATAATCCTGAACCACTGGGACTGAGCGAACCACCCTTTTACCAGTTGTAGGGGTTCGACAGATCCCTGAGACAAAGACTGAACAATCTGTATGGCTTTAGCTATCTCTGCAGCAGTTGGAAAGACAATTTTGACTCCAGACCTGCTGATTTCTTTGTCTTTTTGCTGGGACTGGTTCTCTGAACCAGCCTTCCTTTGCCGAGGAAGTCTCGCCTGGTCAGAGGGCACTCCCTCTGGTCAGTGGGTGCTGAACCGGGCTGGCCATCGGTCAGCGGACTTTTGGCCTCTCGTTCCCTGGGCGGCCAATCTCTTTTCAGGGTGGCTGCAGGAAAATTTACACCTGGCAGTCTGACAGGAGGTGATCAGCCCCAGACAATAAACACAAGTGGTGTGTGGGTCAGCCTTAGCAAAGGCTTCCCCACAAACATCAGTGTTGAAACCCAGTGGGCCCGGTTTTCTTTTGGGTTTCTCAGACAATGCCAGCCTAACCAACAACTTGCCCTTTTAATGGCAGTGCCAGGCAAGACACCTATCGGTTCCTAACCGTGTCACGGGTATTTGAAAAGACCCTTTAAAATTCAAGGTTTTTAGAACCATTAAGAACCGAGAACCGCACTCTAAAGCCCCAAAACACTTAAGCGTTAAATTAAGCAAACCGATCGGTTCAAAGCCGAACCGATAATTGGATTTCCACACAGACTTTCAATATTGTACTTACGGTTTACCAGATAGAGCTTTAACGAAATGCGGTAAAATACTTTTGCGGTTCAAATGAACCGAAAAATACTCGCTTGAACCGAGAATGAACCGAGCTGAAGGAGCTGATCTCCACAGTGACTGTTCAGTGAAGCAGAGTAAAGAATCTGCCAGATAGAGCTTTGGCACAGCGCCGCTGTGAACTCAGATTCTCTGGAGTTAACGTTTCTCTCCGGGTGCTGTGGCTGACTGCAAGAAGTCCTAATACAGCAAGACTTCATGGTGTTTGAACTGTGGCTCGCGCGGAAGAGCCTTCTCCTGGTGCCTTTCTTTTCCAGCTTCTTGTGTCCTTCAGGAAGTAGCGCCTCCTAAGCTTCTTCAAGTCCTTCTCCATTGCAGACATCTTTTAAGGAGATGAGCTTCCAAGAACTGCTGGAGTAGTCTGCGGGTGACCGCATTGAAATGCAGGCAATGCAGGCACTTGTTGGCCCATGGTTGGGGCTAAGCAAAAAACACGGAGGAAGTGACAGTCCTTGTGGGGCAGTTGGGCACCGCACGAGGCACACTTATTTTTGAAGGGGACGACAAACAAACATTCACCTGACAAAAGATCTCAAAATAACTCACTTTCGGTAAAAAAAAAAAAAAAAAGCGAGTAACAGGGCTGTACTCACGAACTTTACCGTGAGGCGCTGTATGAGCTGATGGTGGGCACCGGACTGGTCCTTTTATACCAGCTGCCGCCTCGACGTAATGGTCCCACACAGGGACTGCTAGCCAGAAATTTTTCCATGGTGTCCTGCCACCTGCTGGACAGTCCTATATGTAATTACTACTGCAAGGCCTCTAAATATCACAGGTTATTCATGGTCATGGTATGTTCATCCACACGATCTCCTGACCCGATGCACAACCTGGCTTCAGCCAGGCTAGATCTGGTGTCATGGGGCAGAGCCAAGAATTTTACCACGTGGGTGGGAGGAGCCAGCTTGAAGACCTTCCGGCAAGATTAAAGCAGCAAGGAACCTGCCAGTAAGTGTGGATGAATGACATATACCATTCCTAGAACTCCTGTTACAGGTGAGTAACCTGTATTTCTAGGGACATGGGACATGTTCAATCCACACTTATTGGCAGACTCCTAGCGTTCTCTGGGAGGAGGAAGCATGGCACACACCTACTTAGGAATAAGGACTGGAGAACCGAGGCCCCAAAACCAGCATCCGGCGTGACTCACGAGTCGATGTGGTACTGGGTAATGAAGGTATGTGCCGACTTCCAGGTAGCAGCCTGCAGATATCCTGGATAGGGACATCCCTGGAAGCAGCTACCGATGCAGCAGTATGGTGAGTAGAATGAGCTCTTATCCCTCTGGGAGGCTCCATGCCCACCAACCTATAACAGATCTATGCAGGAGGTGACCCACCTACTTATCGTCTGCTTGGCTGCAGGTCTGCCAGGTGCGGCCTTCAGCATAGGTGAGACAGCTAGCGAACCTCTTCCTGAACTTCAACAGTCTGCTCCTTATAATGGCGGCGCTCTTCCTGTTCGCGGGAGCTGAACTCTGCCCTGAAGAGCATCACCTGCTTGGCACGAAGTTCCGACTTGGCCTCGTGATGAGGAGGCCAATCAGAGCAAACCTGGAGGGCATCTCTCTGAACCACTCCACCCCTGCTCTGGAGGGCTGCAATCAAATCAGCCAGTCATTCAGGTAGGGTACACCTGGACCCTTCAGCGCCACAGGAATGCTGTCACCACTGCCATGCATTTGGAGAAGACCCTGGGAGCTAGGAGGAGGCGAAGGGCATGGACGGAACTCGTAAAGGGACCCCTCCACTCTGAAGCGGAGAAATCTCTGATGGGACGGACGAATCGGGATGTGAAAGAACGCATCCTGGAGGTCCAGGGAACAGAACTACATGCACCTCGTTCCAAGGATGGGATTATCTGAGCCACAGTGACCATCCTGAAGGTTGAAACTTAGGAACCTGTGGGTCGTGCAGGTTGACAGTGGGACACCAGCACCCCAGTCCATTTTGGGACCAGGAAATACCTGGACACAAACCCCAGGTCTGGAGGAGGATCTGCCACCTTCCTGATCACACCTCTTTTTGAGGGCAGGGCAATATCGGCTTGGCGCGGCAGACTGCTCGAAAGGTGGAGTCTGCTCAAACTCCAGAGGCAGGCCTCTCCTACCATCTCCAACACCCAGCAGTCCGTGGTGATAGCAGACCAGGCAGAAAGGAAGTGGTGGAGTCGTCCCCAAGGGGAGTGAAGAGGCTAGGGTGACACCCTCAACCAGTCACTGGGCAGGCTTGGAGGAGGAACCAGCAGAGGGACCTCCTGGGCCTTTACCTCCCTGCTTCCTGTTGGAGAAAGCCACGGGCTTGGGTTTGGGATGTGCGAGCCTACTGGCCTTGTTGCTGGTGCTGAAGGACAAAAGGACTTATGCTGTTGATGGCGGCCTTTGTCCCCCTTGGTGGAGGTGACAGAGTCCAGAGTGGCACTAGACTGATCTGCTGGAAGTGTCCCTCCACTCCAGGGCGAAAAGGTCAGTCCCAAGAAGGGGCGTCATCAACTGTACTGGGTATCCACCGTGAAGGTGGATATCCTCAGCCACGCCCTGCAGCGCGCAACCACTCGGCCGCTACTGACCTGGCAGAAAGAACTTCTGCCACCTCCTGCAGACCGGCACGCAAGATGGCTACTGCCCTAGGAGCCAAGCGCAGGTTCAGAGAAAAGCAAGTCCGGGTGGACTAGCAAACCCTCCTCCTGAGACAACAGGCGGGAGCTGATTGGCAAGGTAGCAGAGGTTCCCGGGCAAGCTACTCCAGAAGCAGGAACCAAATCTGTCTGGGCCAAAAGGCGCTATTAAAATAAACGTTGCATGCTCCTGCCAAGTTTGAGAAGGCCTCTCTGAATCAATGAAGGGAGGGAAGGCGTAGAGGAATCTGCCACGCCCAGGAGAGGGACAATCGTCTCGCCAGAAAACACCAGGCCCTGGATCTAGTGAGCAAAAATTGGGTAGTTTTCCACTGGATGGGGATGCGAATAAATCGCATATTCTGGAGTGCCCCATTTGAGAAACATATCCTCTGCCACCTCCTGTAGAAGTTCCCATTAAGTGGACTGACCTGGGAGCGACTCAGGCTGTCTCGCGACTGTATTGTCCACTCTGGGAACATGAACTGCAATGAGGTTTGTGCGTGTCATATTACCCAGTCCCACACTCATGGCCTCCCTGCAGAGGGGTAGAGTGTGCCTCCTTGTTGTTGAGGTAATACATCACGCTGTATTGTCTGTTTGCAACAGAAGAGTACTCTGGAATGTCCGACTGGAAGGCTTGCAGGGCATAAGGACCTCTCATCTCCACTATGTTGATATGGAGATGAGATTGAGTAGTCAGATTCCGAGACCTCACCCGTTCAAGTGTGCTCCACACACAGCCCTGAGGCATCTGTGGAGTGTTATCACTGGGGACAGCGCTGTGAATGGAACCCCCATGGAGAGGGTTCCCGGTCTAGCCACCATTGCCAGTCTCTAACCACAGATTTCGTGATTCTTACTGGATGCTGCATATGGTCTTGCCTTTGGTCCATTGCACTCTTAGAATCACTTGGTTACCGCATGTGGAGCCTTGCCATTGGGAATGTAGGAATGGCCGCAGCCATGCATCCGAGCAGGTGAAGGACCAGTCTGGCTGGGACGGTCTTCCCAGAAAAGTCCTCGCGGGGGATCAAATGCGTTCGCTCCGTCTTCGGGAAGAAAGGCTTTCCTTTCCCTATGCTGGTGTCCAGAACTGCCTCTATGAACTGCAGTTTCTGGGACGGTACCAGGAGAGACTTCTTGTAGTTTATTAAGATGCCCAGGGACTGAAAAGGGCCTGGGTATGCTGGATGGCTATCAACAGCACCTCCTTGGAGGAGGCCATGAGAAGCCAATGTCCAGGTAACGGGAACATATAGTGGCCCTGTCTCCTCAGAGATGCTGCCATGACTGCCATGCACTTGGTAAACACCCTGAGCCAATGACAGCCCGAGGGAAGCGCTCAGAACTGAAAGTGGTGGCGAAAACTCAAAGCGCAGGAACCTCCTGTGCGCTCGAGCAATAGGGATGTGCAGGTAAGCGTCCTGCATGTCCAAGGGCACGCAAGAATGCATCCTTCAGCATGGGGATTAGACCGGAAGGGTCATCATGCGAAGCGTTTGTAAGCGACACGACATGATGGTCGCTGAGGTCCAAGATTGGATGAAGATCTCCGGTTTCCTTTGGAACCAGGAGAAGTGGTGGGAATAATATCCTGTTCCTCTCTGGTTCCTGGGACGTGCTTGAAAGCTTTTCTGTAGAAGCGCGAGCACTTCTTCCCTGATGAGCAGGGCATGCTGACCCGAATAACGGGAGAGCAGAGAAGGCCTTGTGGGGGCTTGTCTAGGAATTCTATAAAGTGGCCTTTTCTGACCAACTGCAACACCCATCTGTCGGTAGCGACAGACTGCCACCCTGGCAGGTGATCTCGTCGACCCCGACCTTTGTTTCCCCAGTGATCCTGAGGGGCAGGGTCGGAAGGAGTAATGCTGTGGCAGCAGAAGGTCCTGCAGGTTGGGCCGACTTGGTAGAATGTTGGCTTCTACCCGAGACGCCTTGACCTGGGCTTTTGGGAGAAGGAGCCCCTCTGTTGGCGGGCGAGGTTGTTGCCTCTGAATCCAGCTACAGCGACTGGTTCCTACGAAAGGAACAGAGTCTAGATCTGTATATGCTTGGACAGATCTAACAGCCTTCCAGCCTCTTGTAATTTGGTGATGACCTCTTGATTCCTCACGAACAAAACTTCGCCGTGGAAGGGGTGTCCAAAATGTTCTGGACATCTGGGGTAAATCCGGAGACCGAGCCATGAGAGTCTCCGGAGGCATCTGCTGACTCGAGCACCTCCTCCTTTTGGTCACTGTCTGGAAATTTCTCTGCCAGTTCCTGTCCCTGTTCCCACAATGTGTTCTGAAATTGAACTCTGTGGGTTAGGTAGTTCTGTGATCTGATGGTGCAGGTCGCAGCTGCGTAAATGTGCCTACCCAGTGCGCCCAGTTGCTTGGACTCCGGGTCCGGTGGCTGCGTGCTCAGATGTTGTGGTCTCTGGGACCGATCGAGAGGCAGTAATGACCAGGGAGTCGGCCAGAGGATGATTAACCAAGTACTGGTCCTCCTTGGGGCCTTGTACAGGCGGTCAGCCTTCTTCGGCATAGCCGGAGGCGAATGTGGATGTTTCCACGCTGCCTTGGTGATGTCACCAAGGTGGTACCACCACAGGCTTAGGATCTTTCTGCCGAGAGACAGCCGGGCGGGCGTAGCCTTCGGGTAGAGTTCCTCTGCATCCCATCCCATGTTCTTTTGGATGTGCCTCATGATCTCAGAACAAGGGGTCGTCCAGAGGAGACCTAGGAAGTTCACGTGGGTCTGGAGAAGGATGCTGATCCATGAAGGAGATCTGGAGCATACAAGATATCAGATCGCGAATCCTCCGTAGACTGAATAGTGGCGTCTTCTGGGTCTCTTGGGGCCAGGTGACCCTGAAGAGAATCTGGATGGAGATCTTCTCGTCTTTAGGTCTGCCCTAGAAGGTCCCACTGGCTCCTTTGGGGGGAGAGGAGGTACTCTACCTGCTGCCCCTTTTGGTGAAGGAGGGTCGGTGGTGCCACAGGTGCGTGGTGACCACATCCTTTTTGATGGTGTCCCACCAGAAAGTGAATAGCTCCTTCACTTCTGCCAAGTTAAGGCCCGACAATGGGCGGGCTGGTGGCCCATCTGTTCCCTGGTTCTGTGGAGGGTTCCGGGGAGCTTAGCGGGATCAGGGTTGCCCGCCTGGTCCTCAGGCTCAGTGGACTCCTCATCCGTCAATGCCTCCTGGCTGGCGTCGCTAAGTGGCGGTGTGGTTCTTCTAGCTGCTGTGTTGGAAGTTGGTCCCCGGCTGGCGTCCTGGGAGGAAGTGCCCGACCAGAGACTGGTGCGAACTGTCACGGTTCCGGGAGTGTCTGAAGTTTAGCCGGCGTCTGGTCAGGCGTCCGCTTCAGGAAGGTCAGCTCCTTGGTCTTACGTTGGGAGGTGGCGGCAGGGGCTGACCGGATGTCGGAGGCAGAGTGCGAGGCGAGGACTTAGTGCTCCCCTGACCTAGACGCAGGCCTTGGAAGAAGTAGGCCTGGAGGTCTAGGCCACAGAGTAGAAGAAGCTGCCCGACTTGACCACCGAATTAGGGAGGTTGAGATTGGGCTCCAAACGGAGAGCGGTTTGACCTGAGCTAGAGCAGTGGGAGTCAGAGGCCTGTGGGTGGGGTGGATCTAGGTTTCACCTTCTCCCGGTGCCTGAGAGATTTCTCAAAGATTCCCTTGGAGGAAGGATCCATGGCCTTGAGCTCTTCTTCTAAGAGAAAGCCTGGACAGCCTTCTGACAGCGGATCCAGGTCTGGCTGTTAAAGCCCTGACAAAAAGAACAAGCCTGGGTATTGTGATCGGGCCCAGGCACCAGGCGCGAGCTGGTGGGGGTCTTTGAATGGGATCTGCTTCCACAGGCACACTTGGAAGAATGGCCCTCCACAGAAGTGGGGCGACAGAGTAGATCATGAAAGTATTCTTGAACAAATTTGGATTTTCAGAAGAAATTCCTGGTGGAAGTAGGTCTTAGCTAGAGAACTGGCGGAAGGGTCGAGACATGCAAGTTGGCAGCGGGGAAGAACTGGGGATTCTGGCAGGACCGCCTCCTTATGTACTACGCCTGATGTCTGGGGCGGGACAGACATCGGAGGTGGTTCCCCTGAAGACTGCTAGCTAGAAAATTTCCGTGGGGTCCTGACACCTGCCAGCTTCAGTCCTAATGATGTAACCTGCTGCAAGAGCTGTACCTCGAAAAGATTTTAGAATTAGTCCTTAGAGATACCATCTTGGTGGAAAGCCAAATAAGGTTCTTTGCACATAAGTGCATGCAGTTCAGAAATTCTGACAGTAAAGGTAACAGCAACTAAAATGTTTTCCAAGAGAAAGCGTAGCTACTTAATCTGCAACTGGTTCAAAGATGGCTCGTGAGCTGCTCAAAATGAAGGGTAGATCCATGGCCAGGCCAGATCCTTAAATCAGGGCCCAAGGTGGAGAACACCCCTCAGGAAGGCCGCGTCATGTCCAATCAAGCTATATTGGGTTGACCTATAGGGACACGATGGGCTGAAATTGCATAAAGGTGTACCTTAGAAGTAAGCCGAACCAGAGTGAAAAAGGGACAGCAGATAATCCAATACCAGCTTTTCTGGCAGTATAAAGGATATAAACCACACTTGAACCCCATAAGCAGAACCTACGCCACTTCATAGCATAGAGTCGCGTGGTATGAGTTTTCCTGGCAGTAGAGAATGTCTGCCACCTCTTGCAAGACCCTGTGTCACATCATGGCCATGTCTAGGAGCCAAGCATGCAGGTTCATGGAAGCGTAGGTCTGGATGGACAGAGAACCGCCTTCTGAGACAGCAATTGGGGAGCCGATTGGTAAGCACTGGAGGTTCCTGGGATAGCTGATGCAAGAGGAACTGGATCTGTCTGGGCCAAAAGACGATCAGTACAAGTGTCGCTTGCTCCCTGCAAAGTTTTAGAACTCTGGATCAATGGGAAAGGGAGAAAGGCGTAGAAGAATCTGCCCGCCAAGGAGAGGAACAAGCGTCTTGCCAGAACACACTAGGCCCGTTATCTAGTGAGCAAAAACTGGTCAGTTTGCATTGGCTGGGGATAGCAAAAGGTCCAATTCTGGAGTAACTTGCCTGCGAAACAGATCCTCTACCACCTCCTGCAGTAGTTCCCATTCATGGACTCTGGCCTGAAAACAGCTCATGCTGTCCACTCCCAGAAACGTGAGCGGCAATAAGAGTTGTGCAGTGTTGCAAGACCTAATCTCACACTCATGGCCTCCCTGCAAAGCGGGTAGGAATGGGTGCCTCCTTGTTTGTTGAAGTAATACATCACATAAAATTGTCTAACAGAAATGTACCGGTAGAATCTCAGACTGGAAGGCCTGCAGGGTGTAAAGAACCACCCTCCTATCCAGGATATTTATGTAAGATTAGACTCTTGGTCTGTCCACAGGCCCAGAGACTGGACACATCGAGGTGCTCCCCAACTGGAGCCGAGGTGTCTGGAGAGTGTCAGGGGCGGTGCTATGAAGGGACTCCGCTGAGAGATTCCTTGAATCTAGTCACCATTGCCAATCTCTAATTACAGCCTTAGTGATCCGGATTGGATGGTGCAGATGGTCTTGCCTTTGGTCCCATTGTGCCCGCAACATCCACTGGGTTATCTGCATGTGGAGACAGGCTAGTGGGACTGTTGCAATGGCGCCCATGTGTCCGAGCAGGTGAAGCACCAGTCTGGCAGGAATGGTCTTTGCTGAAAAGTCCGATTAGGGATCTTGTGTTCTGCTCTGTCCAGAAGGAAAGCTTTCCTTGGACAATGTCCAGAACTGCACCTATGGTGCAGAGTCTGATCGAACCAGGCTTGACTTCTCTTAACTGATAATGCCCAACGTCTCGAACAGAAGAGTGCAGTGATCGGCAGATGTCTGGAGGCCTCCCAGGAGAGCACCCGAGAAGCCAATCGTCCAGGTAGAGAATACAGTGGCCCAGTCTCCTCAGACATGCAGCTATGACCGCCATGCATTTCATGAACATCCTGAGGTGCAGGGACAGCCTGAAGGGAAGAGCTCGGGAACCGATTAATTGCGACCCTGAAACTCAAAGCACAAGAACCTCCTGTACACCTGAGCAATAGGATTACACGAGGCAAGAATCCTGCATGTCTGGGCATGCTAGAAATGACCCCTGCTTCAGCATGGGAATCTGACGGGATGGTCACCATGCGGAAGCATTTGTACAAGAGACGTTGATGTTGCCAAGCTCCAGTATTGGACAGAGGTTCAGTCTGCTTTGGAACCAGAAAGTGAGAATATCCTAGTCCTCTGGTTCCTTAGTACGTGCCCATAGCCTCTTTCCAGAAGCGTGAGCACCTCCTGCTGTAGGAGCAGGGCAGGTCTTGTAGGTGGATCTAGAAACTCTATGCAATGGCCTTTGTCCAACTGGAGAACCCATCTGTCGGTGGTGATCGGCGTGATTCTCCCCACAAACTTTCCTTGCCGTTGATCCAGAGGAGGGGCGGGGGCTGGGAAGGAGTCATGCTGTGACAGCATTGGTCCCTCGGACAGGGCCGGCCGTGTAATGTTGGCCTCTGCCTGGGGCGACAGCCTGGGCCTTATGCGAAAAAGTGCCCTTGCTACTGGCCAGAATGTGTCTGCTGCCTTTGTTGCCGACTCACGAAAACTGCTCGGTTCCCTCTGAAAGGAACTAGGCCTGGATCTGTACATGGCCTTTATAGATCAGACTGCCTTCCCTGCATCCTGGAGCTTGGTGATTACCTTCTCAGAGGATTCACCAAACAGCTCCTTGCCGTTATACAGGATGTCTAGAATATTCTTCTG
This sequence comes from Neoceratodus forsteri, assembly GCA_016271365.2. Classification (NCBI taxonomy): domain Eukaryota; kingdom Metazoa; phylum Chordata; order Ceratodontiformes; family Ceratodontidae; genus Neoceratodus; species Neoceratodus forsteri. Next base: position 241,054,028 of record JADMNL010000024.1, on the reverse strand, counting down.
TACATCGAGGTGAAGCCAAAGACAGAGCCAGGAGCATCGCCGAGACAAATGCCTGAAGCTACAGCTGTGGCAGAAGAGTCTGCAGAATCATGCGGCTCCAAGCACTTGTGTCCCCACATACGCACTGTGCGGAGTAGGTTGAGGAGCTCTTTCTGGTCGCCATCGGGAAGCTTTTAGACCAGGTTCTGGCCCTGTTCCCAAAGGCGTTCTGGAACTGTACCATATAGGCAAGTTAGTTCAGAGGCCTGATGGAGAATGTAGCAGCCTCGTGCGTGCGCCTCCCAGGGCCATCCAATTGCTTGGATTCCTGGTCCAGTGTTCAGTGCTCATATGCTGGGGCCTTTGAGACCAGTCATGTGAGGCCGTGATGACCAGGAGTCTGCCAGAGATTGCTTTGCCAAGCAGTGGTCTTCTCTCAGAGCCTTGTACAGGCAGTCAGCCTTCTTGACACTGCGAAGTGAGTACAGATGCTTCTGCACAGCCTTTGTAGCGTCTGCAAAGGGTCCACCAAGGGTGGCACTACCACAGGCTTTGGATCCTTCTGCTGAAGGTAGCGGGCATGGCATTGTTCAGGGTCAAGGTTTTCAACATCCCAGCCCAAGTTGTCCTGGACGTGCCTCATGATCTCAGCTAAAGAGGGATCATCCGGTGGAGACCTGGGAAGGTCATGTGGGTCAGGAGAGATGCTGACCAGATAAAGATATCTGGAGTAGTCCGAAGCATCTCATCTTGAATCCTCTGACAGTATACCGGCATCTGGGTTGTTTGGAGCTGGGCGACCCTGATGGAGATCTGGAGGGAGGCCTTCTCCTGTCTGTAAATCTGCTCCTAGGAGGTGGAGTCTGTTCCTTGGGGTTGGTGGTAGTCCTACTGGCCCCTTAGGTGGAGGAGAAAGTGAAAGGGTAGTAGTAGTAGTAGTAGTTGTAGTAGTAAGAGGTTGGACAGGGACCACATCCTTCCTGATGGTGTCCCACCAAAAGGTAAGAGTTCCTTTACTTCTGTGATATTCATGTCCGACAATGGGCCTGGCACCAGTAGTCTGTCACCAGGGTCAGGCGTTGGGTCCCTAGGCGTCTCCTGGTCCAGGAGGATTCCCATGGGAGCCCGGCATCCTGTTGCCCGCCTGGTCTTCAGGCTGTGGGGTGTCCTCCGTTTATTCCTATGACTGGCGTCCGCGATGATTGGGGCGCACGGTCTTCTGCTCGGAGATGCGGATGTCAGTCTCCTGACTGGCGCCTTTGGATCTGATGAATGTCTGGTCAGCAACTGGTATCTGGCAGGTGTCTGCTCCTGTGAGTGCCTTGCTGATTTGGAATGTTTAGCAAATGTCAGGTGTTGGACATTGGGGTCCTATGCCCTTTTCAGGGACGTCAGGTCCTTGGTCTTTCTGGGTGCAGGATTCACCAGCCTCTGGGTGCTTAGGAGACAGACCTGGCGTCACTGTCATGTTGGGTACAAGGACTTATGGTGCTCAGAAGATTTAAGAGGCCTCAATGGAGTGAAGGAAGCAGAGGGCCTCTGTCTTGATCGGCTGGAGTGAGGAAGAGCCATCTAAGTCTAGACCTTAACCGAGAGGGGCTGAGACAGAGCCCTGGAGGAAGCGGTCAATCTGGAGCTGGACCTGTGGGAGTCTGAGGCCCGAGTTGGGGACCTAGACCTCACCTTCCCCTGGTGCTTGTAGGATTTTAAAGATTCTCCCTTGGAGGAAGGTTCTTGGTTTATCCTTTTAATTTCTTTGAGGAAATATGCCTGAAAGTGCCTTCTGGCCGTATCCTGGTGCGGTTATTGAAACCCTGGCAAAAGCTGCAGGCCTGTGTGTAATGGTCTGGGCCTAGGCAATGCATACAGGAAGATGGAGGATCCTTAAAAGGATCCGTTTTCCACAGACACACTTAGAAAGGTGATCAAGTGATGGAGTTGGAAAACATCAATTGTGCAAAGAAAATAAAAATTCACTCAAGTTTTGTAGAAGTCATACACTAGAGAGACAGATCCTGGCGAGCAGACAGCAGGAAAACTGGGATTACCGCGTCATGTAGTCCCCGCTGAATACTGCTAGCTAGAAAGTTTCTGGGTCCTAGTGCCTGCCGGATTCAGTCCCAATCATGTAACCTGCTGCAAGAGCTGCATCTTGAAGTAAGCTCAAGAATTACGGTAAGCATGTAATTTCCACATCTTCCTGGTCTAAATCCTGCCTTCAATGGGAGTGTACAAAAGTAGTTACACAGAACTTGCCATAACAGATCTTCAGAAGCTATTACAATCGGACTGCATACAGGCACTAGGACCCTCCAGTGAAAACTTCTGCCAGCAATACACAGCAGGGACTGCACCCAGCTCAACCTCAGTTCTCCGCCAAGACCCAGAAGAAGACCAGACAAGGGCGACTAACCCTACCAAGAAGAAAAAATGGGAGAACAAACAAAAATGGATCTGCACGAGGAGGCGGGTGGAATGGCGCCTGCTGCAAGAACTCTTCTCGAGATCTACTGTTACGGTAAGTTTACGTAACAGTTTTCTTACTTAAGAGTGGGAGCTCTTGCAGCAGGCTGGTCACAATCCGGACCGAGTCCCAAGCAGTCCCACAAGGAGGCAGACGACCCGGGAGGTGGAATCATGAGACTCCAGAGGCCTTAGGACAAAAGCCCTTATGTCTGACTAGGCCAAAGCCAGCTTTGTGTCAGGAGAGGATATCAAGCTGTAATGCTTGTGAAGGTATGCACAAAGTTCCAGGTTCTTGACTGCACAAATGTCCTTTATGGAGACATTTGCAGAACTGTGAAAAGCAAACACTCTGATGGGTGACCCCCAACTGGGCCCATAGGGGTTTATTGCATTTCTCAGAAAAACAAGATACTGCGATCTATCCATTTACAGATAGTTTGCTTGGACACCGGTTGACCCAAGCAATGTGGTGCAAATGCAACAAAGTTGTTCAATTATGGTGCTGAACTGTTCTTTGAGGTAATACTCAAAGTCCTGTGGACATCCAATGTGGAGGAGAACCTCCCTCTACTGGAAGGGAAAGAACAGAAAGGTCAACTGACTGGTTGAGGGACAATAGTGAGACCACTTTCAGAAGAAACTTAGGATTTGTTCAGAGGAAACCCTTTCCCTGTGGAAAACCAAATGGGGCTCTTACACATCAGAGCCTGAAGCTCGAAAACCCTTCAAGCTGAAGCAACTGCGACCAAAAACAAGCCTTCCAAGAAGGCAATGGCTCAATCCGCTGCTGGTTCAAAAGGAGAGGGAGCTTCTCAACACAAAAGTAAGTCCCAGGGTGGGACAGGGTCCCGAATGGGAGGTCTCATATGTAGAATTCCTAAAGGTGCGGGCTGCATCCAGGTGCGCTAATGCTCCATCTCCCACGAGATCATGATGGGCAGAAATTGCCCACATGTGCACCTTGATAGAAGTAACAGACCCTTATCATAAAAGCAGAAAAATACTGTAAAGCCGAGTTCACAGGGCAGATGACGGATCGAAATGCTGCGCAATGCCCAAAGACAGAAACACTTCCACTTCATAGCATAGGTGGAGCGAGTAGAGCGCTTGCTGACTCTAGGACCGCCGCCACTTCGGGAAACCCTATATGTTGAGTTACGTCTGAAGGAGCCAAGCATGTAGTGTAAAGATCGAAGATAGAGATGGACCAGTGACCCTTGGTCCAGGGACAGTAACTGCAAGCATATGGGCAGCAGAATTGGAGGTTCCGTTGATAACTGCTGCAGTAGGAAATCAAATCTGCCAAGGCCATTTGGGGCTACAAGGATCATTCTGGCCCCTTCTGCCTGTAACTCGAGCAGCATCCTCTGAATGAGAGGAAAGGGCAGAAAGGCAGAGAAACCTCCGTGCTCAAAGGGTGTCGTCTGACCCAGAAAACTCAGGCATGAGCCATGCTTGAGCAAAGCGTTGGCAGTTTAGCGCTGCGTGGTGGCATAAAGAGGCCCAACTCTGGAAGACCTCACCTGACCCGCCACAGACTGTAGCAGCTTCCACTCGGCACTCTGAAACGTGACCTACTGAGGCCGGCCAGATCATTTAGGACGCCTGGAACATGCACTGCGGACAGCAGGATGCCCCACCCAGTGCCCAAGACAACTTTGTCCCTGTGGGAAGACCAGATAAGGAGACTTTATGGAAAGTGCCTGAGCCCTCCCATCCTTCTGGCTGACATGATAGCCACCAAGAAGGCAGTCTTCCACGACAGGTGAGAGATCTCACACCTGTGCACTGGTTAGAGGATTGACCCATGAGCTTAGCCGATACCAGCTGTAAATCTCTATGGAGGTGGTTCTACTTGGGAGAAGATAAAGGCCTTTGAAAAGAAAAAAACACCCATCACTGACACCTTCTCTTGTGCCAACTGCTTCCTGGCCCGTGCCTGGTAGGCAGAGATGGCTGCCAGGTGCACCTTTAAGGGTTGTCTACTAAAGCCCTAGCTGAGAAAGGGACCACAAGTAGTACAGAATGCTGGCCAAGAAACAGGAGGAAGTATCCAACCCTTATCCTGACACCAAATGGAGAATCTCTTCAATTTGAAGGCATAGCATTTTCTGGTAGACTCCTATGGGATGCCTCAGCGTTGAGGACCTCGTCGGAAAGACAAAGGCCTGGAATCTCTAGCCACTCAGTAACCAGGCAGTCAAGTTCAGGGATTGAAGAGTCTTGGTGGAGTACCTTCTCCATGTTGACAGATCAAGTCCGGGTGGGCTGGAAGCTGCCCGGGAACCTGGAGCAGAGACTGAAGAGATCTGGATACCAGAACTGGAGGGCCAGTCGGGCTACCAGAATCACCTTGTGGTGCAAGGAAATAGAAGAAAGGTGTAGAAGAGGCCTGGGGTGCACTGCCTCAAGAAGTCATCCCCTGCAGTGAGCCCTGCTTGGGGGTGGGCATGAAACTGCCTCCAGGAGAATGCAAAGCTGAGGCCAACAGATCCACCCGATGAGCACCCCAGTGGAGAACAGATCTTGCACTACCTCCGGAAAGAGACCACTCGTGAGATGCAGCACATATCTGGCTTAGGGCATCCACTAGGAGTGCTGGAGGCTCCTGCCACATGGATGGCTAGGAGATACGCCTCCAGGCTGCTCAAGAGACCAAGTGCTGAGAGCCTCTTTGCACAGAGGCAAGGAGTGCGTCCTGCCCCAGCGGTTTAGATAGTACATGGTTGAGGTGTTGTCCATCTGGACCACTCGACCCTGTACAAATGGACCGAAGGCGGTGAGGGCTAGTCAGAACACTAAGCTCTAACAGGTTGATGTGGCATCAAAACTCCCGAAGAGACTCTGGTCTGGGCTCTGTGCTCCCCCAGATGGGCACCCCAACCCAGAGAAGCGTCAGTTGTCAGAGTGACTGTCGGCTCAGGGTGGACAAATGGGATACCCTCCTGCAGACCAGCTGGAATGAGCCACCACTGGAGGCGTTCCTCATCTCCTGGGTCACTGTCACTGGCTGGTCCAGAAGACTGGAGCACTGTGACCACTGGCGGCCAACCCCATTGCAGGGGATGCATATGCCAGCAGGCCCAATGACCATGTTGGTGCAGGCTGCCACGAGGCCCAGAAAGCGCAGGAAGTCCTGGGCAGGGTGCAACTCCCAACCAAAGGAGGAAAGGACCTCAGCCCGTCTGCTGGGAGCTGTGCTCTGGCTCGGGAGAGTAGAGCTCTGGCCCAATTAACTGAATCACCTGTGATGGCACGAGTTCCGATTTGGCCTAGTTGAGGCCAATCTGAGGCAGACCTGGAGGGCCAGATCCTGGACCACTCCACCTCCAACCTGGAGGGCAGCCAGCCAGTCGTCAGGTAAGGGTACACTGACCTTCGACGTTGCAGAATGCTGTCACTACTGCCATGCATTTGGTGAAGACCCTGAGAGCTAGACAGAAGCTGAAGGGCATGGCCTGGATCTCGAAAAGGGATCCTCTGCCCTGAAGATGAGGAATCGCTGGCAAGATGGACGGATTGGGACATGAAAGAACGTGTCCTAAAGGTCCAGAGTACAGAACCACACGCCTTGTTTCCAAGGATGGAATGATCTAGCGAGTTACCATCCTGAAGGTGCAGACCTTAGGAACCTGTTCAGGTAGTGTGGGTCTAGAATGGTGTGCCAACACCCCCCCGTCCGTCTGTTTTGGGACCAGGAAGTATCTGGACACAAACCCTGGGTCTGAAGGGTCCTCACACCTCCTTCTGGAGGAGCTGGGCAATGTCTGCTCGATGAGCAGACGGGCCAAGTGGAACTGTGAGTACCCTGCAGCGCATTGTCAATTCCAGAGACCCTGCCTGCCACTTCCAACACCCAAGTGGTCTGTGGTGATATCGACCAGGCAGAAAAGCAGTGATAGAGCAGTCCCCCATGGGGAATCCGGGAGGAGTGACAGGCTGGGAGACCCACTAAACCTGTCCACTGGGCAGGCTTTGAGGAAGGGCGGCCGAGGAGCTGCCTGGACCCTTCCCTCCAGGCTTCCTGCTGGAGAAAGCAGCAGGCTTTGCTGATGTGCCAAGTGCAAGCCTGCGGCCTGGGCGTGCTGCGGGGGCTGACTGACAAGTGCTTACGCTGCTGCTGGCTGCCTTTGTCCTAGGCAGATGCGACGGAGTCCAAGTGGCACTGAACCTCGATCCACTGCAGATGACCCTCCACCCGGGACCAAACAAGTCGGTACCCAAGAGGAACATCTGCCAGCTTGTGCTGAACATCTGCTGTAAAGGTGGAGATCTGCAGCCAAGCTCTGCGCGCATGGCCACTGTGGCAGCTACTGACTGGGAACACGAGTCAGCAATGTCAGAGGGAAGTTTGGAGGTCCCGTTTCGCTACTGCACCTGCTTGACCGCTTGAAGGTCAGCTGGGAGAGGAGTGAAGTGTGCCATCAGGATGGCCAAGCTAGCCTGAAGGCGGCCTAGGGAGGAAGCATAGATTTTCTGCCCAGAGAAGACCTCCATAGGGGAATCCCTTGGTCCAGTATCTGACAGGATACTTTGCCTGTTTTGACATGGGTTTGAGCTTCATCCCAGTTGACTCCAAGGCGAGTTGAAGCATTGGAAGGAACAAGGATGGGCTCTCATCCAACTGACCCCAGTGGACTCCAGGTCATGCAGCCTGGAGAACAAGTAGTAGACTGAGGAGTCTGCGAACAGCTGCAGAGCACCCGAGCCACCCTCCACCTGCTGAGGTCGATTGGGAGTGAGGTGACCAACAACCAAGGTCCGAGACAGACCCGGGGATTCTGAGGGTGGGTCTGAGAGGGTGGAGGAAACCTGCTCCTCCTCGGTTCAGGGACCTTAACCAGGGACTCTGGCACAGACAAGTCCCATTTCCACTGGGGAAACTGGTGAAGGGTCGGCCTCCAGTCGACAAACTGTCAGAGAAAAATCTTGATGGTCTTGACCAGCTGGAACACAGTGAAGCCAGTGGCCTTAGCTGCAACCTTGACCAGTAGTGTAGACTACCCGAAGGGGACCTCTTCTGCTCCCATGAACACAGATGGGGGTACTTGCGTTTGAAGTCCTTTTTGGACCGAGAGGAATGTCCCAAAGGCTCTTCTCCCTTGGCGGAGAGGCAATAGCAAAGTTCCTTGAAAGAAGCCCAATAAGAGTGGGATAAATGCTGCGACTGAGGATGATGCAGCTCCAGCTGTTCAGCAGGGCCTGCAGCCAACACTGCCCAATGGGCCTCCTTAGACTTTACTGGAGGACAATGTTTCCGGTCACCCCAACAGCAATCTGGCAGTGCAGTCCTCCAAGACTGAAGCAGAAAAGGATTTACACAACTTACAAGCCTGAAAGAGTCATGGCATAGTCCAAAGCAATAAATGCCGTGGAGTCGGATAGGCCAGGACATCTGCCCGCAGGGGTGAACACAATCTAGGAGTCTATTTGTCAATCGCAGCCATGAGGTAGAAGAAGACCAAAGTCTTAAAATTAAAACGCAGTTTCATACTGACCAAAGTGTGGATCCAGGCCTAAAATGCAGAGCACTGAGGAGAGAACCCTAGTTTCCAAGCGGTAGGAAGATCTTACATCATGGGGCAGAGCCGACAGTTACTACCCAGGGGTGGGAGGAGCCAGCTTGAAGACTTTCTGGCAAGATTTAAAAGCGGCAAGGAACCTGCTGGTAAGCGTGGATTTAACATCACGTCCTAGCAATAGTGATTGTGCCAGACCTGGTGCGACACTTCCAAGAACTGGCCACAGGGAACAATATTCTCCAAGCTGAACTCCAAGGAGACTCCATGCTGCACGGGCAGGATTGAGACTAGCAAAATGGGATGTATGGAATTAGCATCTGGACAGGTGGACTGAAATGTCCTCTTCCACGAAGCAGAAAGAGGAACTCTATTCAGACTCGGCGGTGCAGGTGGTTCTGTCTGAAGATGACCAGGTCCAGGGCTCTTTACTGTGACCTGGGATCAGTTTAGGTTTTGGCTGCTTTCCACAAAGCGTGCAAGAGCAAAAAGAGAGGCAGATCTGAAGGAGAGGAGATCTGGTGAGCCAGAGAAGGATCCCTGCTAGGTCTTCAGGAGCATGCAGTGGACCCAACCAAGGGGTGAGGCTGCGCAGAGTGCCCACTGTGGGTGGCCCAACCATACACAAGCAGCCAAAGTAGTGCCCTAGAGAAAGGATCCCACTATGAAGCACCCAGATGGTCAGACGCTAGCAGGTGGCCCCTAACCCCACCCTGTTGCAGACCCTTCCCACTGAGAATGGATGAGCTGACAGCACAACTCCTTCCCGAGCCACCAGCAGCTCTAGAAGGTGGCCTACATGGCCCTCCCGACCGCCCCCAAGCTCTCCCCTTCACATAGGGCCTGCTTCTCAGGCCACAAAATGGTGGTAGGCTCAGAGACTGCCCCAGCACCAGAGTCAGAGACCATCCCAGACCCCAACCCCATACCAGAGTCTAATCCAGTGCTACCAGACCCACAGCTCAAGTCCAACCTGGCTCAGTGTGGTGCTGTCCCCAAACCACCCAGTCTACCCTAAAGGCAGGTCCCTTCAGGAAATTGACAAAAAGTTACCACTGGAACCACACTAGGCCCATAAGGCTGCAGAGCCAGGCAACCACTCTGGGTAATCCCAACCATCTGCCTCTGAAAGGGAGAGCAGGAGACTGGCAAAGTGGTCACTCCTAAAACCCTGCTGCTCCTGGTGGCAAGCCTGGCACAAACTGACCCCTCACGCCCAGATTCCAAGGCGGAATCAGGAGGCTAACAGTGCTTACAGGAGGCACCAAGAACCTTACTGGTTTGGGCCCGGTGTATAGCTGCGACACAAGCAGTGCTCAATAGGACACCCCAAGGCTAACTGTCCACCTGACCTCTAGCAGGCCTGCCGTCCAAGCAACAGAACCAGACAAGGTCTGCTCCTTCCAGTATGTATGGTACCCGAGGGCAACGGGGTCCAACATCTAGACCTTGAATCCCTGGACAGACAATCCACAGAAAGTGGTTGGGGTCCCCAACCCACCTTCAGCATGTTTAGGGGACCCAGCAGTGCATGGAGAAATCATAGCTATTGTTAATGTTCTGGGGGAGCTAAGTAGTTAGAATGGTCACGCCGATGTGTTACTGGTACAAAATACATGGGGCATGTCCAGTCAGAGATTTAGGCCTCTAATCTGACAGGATTGTCGTGACAAACTACAGATAAGATTACCCATCAATTCAATACAGTAATAAAATATGGGCTCAAATGACAGAATCTACAGCATTGAACAGCAACAATACAGAACTTCAGAGAGTGAAATTCGACGGTAGCAGCAACAGCTCGCTTCCACGAAGAGCTACTCTACAGCAGGAAACTGAACAGAGATCGGAGAGTGTTACTGGCGAACCCTGGAGTGCCGTGCAAGAAGCTGACCTAGAGGATGGTGCCACCCTCCAGCAGGGTCCTAGCACCTCCAGCATATATCCAACAGTGAGGAATGGTGAAGCATACATGGAATCTATAGTACTTGCAGGATGCTCCAACCCACCCCAGACTGCAGAATCAAGAGCGTTCCTGAACCCAGGTTGCAAGCTGCAATGCATCCCTGCACTAATGTACACTAAATTAACTTCAAAGCTACTACAGTTATATTTTGCCATAGCTTAACAAAATATACTTGCCATTAAGAACCCAGTCACGTTCTTGCTGACTTTTATCACCATGAATACCCATTGCTGGCCAGCTAATGAGACAAAAAAAGTTACTCACCATGCAGTCCCCATACAATTCATGCACTGTAAAATTTATATTACATTATGCTTCTTCAATTGTGGCCCCACCCGAGATGTGGTAGTATAATACAATATCAAAATAATGGATCACAACATGTCTTAAATAAAAATCTATCAAGTCAGAAAATCTGGAGGAAAAAAAAAAAAGGAATCCCAATGCCCATTGATGTTTCACTCATTTGTTTACAGGATCCGAGGACTATCTGCAGGAGAGTTCTGTCCAATAGCTGCTCTGCCCATCACGGGTACTAAGGAGTGTATGAGCAGCAGTGGCGCTACCAAAAGTAGTTACGCAAGAACTTACTGTAACAGTAGTTCTAAGAGATTGCCTACTGCAAGAGCCTATTACATACAGGACAGGCGCCGGCTGGTGGCAGGACCCCATGGAAAAATCTCTAGCTAGCAGTCCCTGGCGAAGACCGCCCCCCCATGTCAGGTGACCCGGCGTAAATGCGACGCCGTATAAAGGGGTGGTCCTGGGCCCTGCCTTCCAGTTCTTTCCGCCACAGGCCGGAGAGAGAGAGAAGCAGATATTTTCCTCAATGGAAAAAAAAAAAAGCTGAAAAAGCCTAGGGGATGGAGGGCAGGAAGGCATTACCTACTGCAAGAGCCTCTCGAAGATCTACTGTTATGGTAAGTTCTTGTGTAACTACTATCTTACTGGAAGGACTCTTACAGTAGATAATTACATATAGGACAGAATCCCAAGTAGTCTGGAACAAATGAAGGCACCGGGAGGAGGAACTACTCTAATTAGTAAGAAAGCTTGCAACCTCAAGAAAGGAGGCCCTGCAAGACCACTAACCCAAGCCTGCTCTCACGGTGAAAGGCAATGTCAAACTAATGTTTAGTAAACATATGGACAGAAGTCCAAGTGGCGGCACAGATGTCTGCCGCAGACATGTTCTTAAAACAAGCCGCAGAGGCGGCAACTCACAGTGGCGCGATCTCGACTTGACCTGGAGGGTCTTGTGGTACTTGTCATAACAGAAAGTGATGCAATGGGCCAACCATTTTGATAGGCATTGTTTAGAGACAGCATTGCTTTCTCTTATAAGTGAGACACGAACAACTGATCAGTCTTTCTGAGATCCTTCGTCCTATCAGTGTAGTATCTCAGAATCCTGTAACATCCATGGTATGGAGCAGGTGATTCTCATGATTGGGTACTGCGTGAAGAAAGCAGGTAATTCAATAGACCGATTCACGGTAGATTCCGCTACCACCTTCGGAAGAAACTTAGGATTCATCGTAAGAGCTACTCGCTCCTTGTGAAAAAAATCAAATAAGGATTTTGCACATGAGGCCTGGAGCTCGGAAATTCTGCGCAGAAGTTAATGGCCACAAAGAAAAGCATCTTCCATGATAAAAACTTCAAGTCTGCAGAAGCCGAGGCTCAAAAGGAGGAAGGGTAAGTTGAGGACAAAGTTTAAGTCCCAAGGCGGAGCTGGAGCCTGGACAGGGGACCAGAGATGAAGGACCCCTCTGAGGAAAGTTTTGGATACCTCGAGGCTGGGCAAATGCCTCAGTGAAAGGGACATAGTGAGCAGAAATAGCGCCATATGGACTTTCAAGAGGGGTGACAGACCCAGGTTGAAAGATGACGCATGTACTCAAGCAGAATGGTCACAGGGCAGGAAAAGGGGTCCACGTTCCTGGACGCAGCCAGATAGAAAATCTTTTCCATTTCATGGCATAGGTGGACCCTAGTGGAGGGCTTTCTAGTCTCCACCAGAATCTCGCCACCTTAGGAGAAACGCCAAAACGAGCTTGAACTAGATCTGCAGGAGCCATGCGTGAAGTTGAAGGGACTTGAGTCCTGGATGGACCAGGGTCCCTGATCCTGGGTCAGCAATCTTGGAGATAAAGGAAAGGAAGGGAGGAATCAGTATTGTTGTAGAAGAGAACCAGATTTGCCTGGGATAGAAAAAGCGATCAGAATCACTCGCTCCTTCTAAAGCAAGCTTCAGTAGAACACGAGGAACCAGAGGAATTGGGGAGACAGATGAATCTGTCCTAGCTTAGATATAGAGCATCACTCCAGAAAGCCCTGCTCTGGAGCAAGCGAACAAAAGATCAGAAGCTTTTCGTTTTGGGAGAAGCGAACAGGTCTATCTTAGGAGTTCCCCAAATCTGGAAGATGCTTTTAGAACTTTGTCCAATTCCCACTCGTGAGGAAGAGTGGGCAAGTGACAATCTGTCAGGACATTGTCTACTCCCGGAACAGGATCGCTGTGAGGTGAAGGTTGTGGAGTGTTCCCCAATCCCGAACCCTCATCGCTTCCTGCACTGCGGTAGGACAGAGTTCCTCCTGCTTGTTGATGTACCACCATGCACGTCCATTTGGACAGCTAGGTGACTGGGAAGGATGTATTGGTGAAGGGCCTGAAGCGATACAGCACTGCTCAAGCTTGAGTACGGGTTCAGCGAGGACCCAGATGGGCTCCCAACCTCGCCTGAAGTGTCCGTGGTCAGTCTGATTGGGGAGGATAAAAGGGACCTCCCAGAAGAGTTCTCTCAAACCATCCACCACTGCAAGTCTTACCATCAGCGAGGAGATGATCTAGGTCTACTTGTTGATCCCGCTGAGATCGAAGAGTCCACTGAGATTCTCATGTGGAGGTGTCTGACGCGGAACCGTCGGATGGGCCCGCCATAAGCCCCAGTAGAGAGCACTGACCTCGCCAGGACCCTCCTGTGTTCAGATAGAAAGGATATCGGAGACTGGAGGAGCCCCCCTGTCCAGAGGCAGAAAGGCCTTGCACAAAGTTGTAATTGCCCGATTAACTGGAGCCTCTATCAAAGGATCCAGGTGAGACTGAATGGTTGATGGTAATACTCAGGCCAGTGAAAACCTGCTGGGTGAGGAGAGAAAATGGGAGTTCCTCCTGGATGGGGCCGCCAGAACCAGTTGTCCTGGTAGGAAAAACTTGAGCTCCAAAGGCGCGGGTGGGCATCTACCACGCCAGGCATTTGGTAAAGACTCGGGGCCGAGGAAAGACCAAATGGGCGCCTGAAATTGGTAGTGGACCTCCTGGGCATAAACCTGAGGTACTTTTTTAGTGCGAAGGGGCGAGATGGGATGTGCAGAGCTGCGTCCTGCGTATCCAGATGCACAAAGCCACTGGCCCGGCCAAGCAGGGACAAAGGGATTGAAGGATAGCATCCTGAACCTCTTGTATTCCACATACAGGTTCAGGGAGCTGAAATATAATAGGTCTGAGATCTCCGTTTCTTTGGTACAAGGTAGTGGGAATAGTACCTCGTCCCATAGAGGTGAAGAATGCCGGGCTCTATAGCCTGTTTACCAAGGAGGCCGAAATTTCTTCCCTGACCAAGGAAGATGGTCCCTTGAGTAAGTGGAGTTCAGAGGGGTGACGTGGAGGTTTCTGTAGAAACTCTATGGCGTGCCCCTCTGCTATATCTGAAGCACCCATGAATCAGAAATTATCCTCTCCAACCTGGAAGGTGGAGGAGAACCTCCACCCTACTGGTTCCTCCGGGCGTCCAGAGGCAGTGGGGAGAAAGGAGTCAGGTGGTGTGAGCAGCGCTGCAGCTCTGGGCACCATTGCTTATTTGGCAGGTGGGGCCCGTTTGGTAACCTGCCTTCCCGAGGTTTGCTTGAGGTCGGCTGCGTCTCGAAAGGGCGCGGCGCTGTGGGGATGGGGGACGGTACATTGAATCAGATTTTAGGCGTCCCTTCTCCTGCAAATCAGTGATTATGTCACTGCACCACCGAACACAGAACCCTGAAAGGTGCTTCTTGGATGGCCGACTGCACCTCGGGACCAGAACTGACATGGAGCCATGCATGGCGCAAAGACTTACAGTGACGCCAGACCTCCATCCTGCTGTGTCCACTGCATGTAGGTAGTCCTCAGAATGTGACAACTGGCCAAGCGAGCAGAGCGGACAAGGTCAGCCAACTCCTGCTCGACTAGTCAGGCAAAGAGTCAATCTTGGATTCTGCCTGGGTAAGACGACCTTCTGGTAATCCCCATATGTGCTACATGGTTCAGGCCCTAATCCCAGTGTGGAAGAAGCGTAGATCTTCCATCCATAGTGATCAGGCGAGATTCCTTATCCGGGAGATGAGCTCAAGTGCTGGTGTGCTGACCGGCGCTAATCACAGAGTCTGCACGGCGAGAGTCTAAAAGTCTACACTCCGGAGCCTGGTATAGCCTGTTCGACTTCCTGGGAAGTGGGGCTAGCAGACGGTTGTTTCCAAATAGTGGAAACAAGGTGGGCGTGAGGCTCGATCCAGGGTGGCACTAAGGTAGGAGCCTTAAGTGGCAAGTCCAGATGTTGAGAGAGTTTCACCTGCTGAGGATCTGGTTCCAAGGAATGCCATGGATGAACTTCCTGGATCTTCCTGAGCAACTGTGTGAAGGAAGGATCCTCCAGAGACTTCGGAGGAGTCCTCTGCTGGGGCTTGGACGGACAGCGTGGCTCAGTCTCCCCGGACATCCATCAGAAGCCTCCAAGGAGTCAGATAGAAGGGGAGGAAAAATCTGAAGCAGATCAAGACTCCCTAACTCGTCTAGGGAAGAGCAGGTTCCTTGGGAGGGATCCCAGAGCATGTCCTGCCCTCTGGATCCCAAGGGCAAAACCCGGAATCTGGATGGGGAGAGTGCCGCCTAGAGCATAGGAGCCGGGGTGGCACCATCGCAATAAGACGGCTTTTACTTCTTGGTGAGCCGAGCCTTGGCCTCAGCCCACCAGGAGGCAAGAGTCTCCTGAAGATCACGGTGGCCTAGGGGCAGTGGAGGAGGAGGGAATAGCTATGCGGAGGGAAATCCGTAGGGGATTATCTAACCCGGCTGCGGGTATACTGGAGTCAGGTATTGTGGCGAAGGAGGTCTGCACCGAATGCAGCGGCGCAGAGATACTGCGGACCTGGGAAGACCCGGCGTCTGATATGATGGCGGATACCCAAGCACTGGAGGAGCTGCGGAGCAGATGGCCCAGCCAGTACTCCATGGGCGATCAGCCGGATAGGCCCGTGGGGTGGAGGCCTCCAAGGAAAGGAAAATCCCCAGCTGGCGTCGGAGGGGCGGTGTCAGCGGGGCCAGAGCCCACGGAACTGGCGTCAGATCTGGTTCTTCAGGAAGAGGATCGGGACGGTGCCCAGAGTCCCAAAGTCTCATCCAGGGACTAAGGGAAAAATCCTGGGGTCAGGCAGGGGGGACTGGGGCTCCCTGGCCAGCAAAGGCTGTGGGGAGCCTGGTGCGACAGATACAGCAGGTTCTGAGGCCGGTGCTGCGTCGGAGGACCAGCGTGTGGCCAGGTCCCTCGTCAGAGGTGGGCCGAGGATGAGAGGAGGACTGGTCCAAGGAGACACTGCAGTGCCGCCCAAAGGGTCAAGCATCTTAAGAGGCCTTCTCCGGCGTCGTCAGAGGAGTAGGCGTCCGGCTTAAGGGAGGTGCCGCAGCAGTAGGCCGCAGAGCCTCTTGCGGCGGTACTGAGGGCTGGGTCTCCTTTTGCCGGAGACACAGGCCAAGGCTCAAACTCGAACCGGGCGAGCTGGCGCCTCCTCCAAAGCCTTGGATGCTGCGTCGGGCAATCCCCTGGAGGGATGTTACCTTGCCAGCGACTCCGGCGGAGGTGCGGAAGGAAACCTTCTCCGGTGCCTTTCCTTGTCCTGCTTCTTATGCCCTTCAGGAAACAGACACCTGCAGAAGTTCTCAACTCTCTCCATCGCAGACATCTTTTTGAGATGGGCTTCAAGGGACTGCTGGCGTAGTCTGTGGATGGCGCGTTGAACTGGAGGCAGTGCGGACACTTGTCGACCGCGTGGTCAGGGCCTAGGCAGAAAAGCAGAGGGAGTGACAGTCTTTGTAGAGGCAGTTAGGCGCTGCAGGTTGCACTTATTCTTTGAAGGGAGCGACATATACTGACTTTCACCTGACGAAAGAATAAGTTCTATACTGAAAACTATTTGGAAAAAACAAAGTAACAGGACTAGCGATATGAACTTAACCGTGGCGCTGCGAGCTGATGGCGGGGAAAGAACTGGAAGAAGCGGGTGTCCGGACTGCCCCTTTATACAGACATCGATGACGCCAGTCACCCGACGGGGGCGGTCCCTGCCAGGGACTGCTAGCTAGAAATTTTTTGGGTCCTGCCACCAGCCGGCGCCAGTCCTATATGTAATTACCTACTGCAAAACCTCTCAAGTAAGATCTACCAATTTAGACCCAACAGGAACTACAAAGTACATTAACCAACTTACTGAACCTATTTTACTCAGTTTTTCATCCGAATGGCTGCAAGCAGGGGCACTATAAGCCAGAATTAAGCACAAGCACAGCTACTACAGGCCTCCAGCACAGGGGTTGTACTGTTGGAGGACTTCACTTTGCTGGATGTTGACTTCAAGCACCAATACTGCAGACACAGCAAGGAGCAAAGACATCCTGGACACACTGCAGGGCGTACATCAAGCGGCTAGTGGCAGAGCCCACTTGTGAGGAGAGATATTGAACCTTGTACTCACGAACTGGGACAGTCGGATGGAAGTGTAAGTAGCCACCTGGGGTCCAGTGTGACTGTATGGTGTGGTTCAATGTTGAGAAAGTACAGTTACACAAACTTAACACAACAGTAGATCTTGGGTAACAGCTCTTGCAGGTTACACCATTAGGACTGAAGCGGCGGCACCAGGACCCATGGAAATTTTCTAGCTAGCAGTATTCAGCGGGACCACCCCGACGTCAGGCACAGTACATAGAGGCGGTCCTCCAGAATCCCAGTTCTCCTGCCAGAGACTCCGGCTGCTGGATGACATCAGAAGAGAAGACAGAATCCACCAAATGACAGTCAGAGATGCTGAGACACCTGATCTTAGGATGTTGAAACTAGAAGCAGGGATGGTGGGAGGAAAGTACCTGCTAAAGCGGTTCTCGAAGATCTGTTCCGGCAAGTTCTTGTGTAACTGGTATCTTACTTTGAGAAACAGCTTTTGCAGCAGGTTAACTAATGAGACCGATTCCCAAGCAATCACGGAAATCACACACTATTGGGGAAGGGAAGATAGAAATCCTTAATGAAACAAAACCTCGACAGAAATCCTTGAAGGATTGCTAGACCAAAATCTGCTCTTCACCTCGATGCAATATCAGGCTATACTGCCTGATGAAAGCGTGCATGGAGCTCAAGTAGCTGCAGCACAGATGGCTGAGTGAACACATTAAGGGCGCAAAAGGAGGTAGCCACCCCTTGTGGAATGACCCTGACCGCGCCTGGTAGGCTTTGTTGCGCTTCTGCCAACAGAATGTGATACACTGAATGAGCCACCTGGACAGCGACTGTTTGGAAACTGGAGCTCCCATCATCCTGTAGGCAAGGAGACAAAAAGCAGGTCCAATTTTGGTGGCGTTTGGTTCTGGACAGGTAGTATTGGACACACCTATGCATGTCTAGGGTGTGCAACAGGCCCCTTGATTCAAATAGTTGGGAAAGTACACTGGTAAATGTTTTGATTAAAGAGAGAGCTGAAACCACCTTGGGCAGAAATTTGGTACTAGTCCGTAGGGATACCCAGTCTTTGAAAAACCTAAAGGCTTTGCACTGGAGTACATGAAGTTCACAAATTCTGGTCAAAGTAGCGGCAACTAAAACAACGTCTTCCAAGTGTGAAAATGTAGCTGCAATCTGCAGCTGGGTCAAGGGTGGCAGCGTGAGCTGCTCAGAACAAAGGTAGATCCCATAGCAGAACTGGATCCTTAAACAGAGAGATCTAAGGTGGAGAATGCCTCAGGAAGGTTTGTGCAGTGTCAACTGGGATATGGTGCACTAGCCTATCTGACAATGATAGGCTGATATGGCACACAGGTGCACTTTGATAAGAGTAGGCCAAGCATGTCTGAAAGAGACAGGAGGTAGTCCAAGACAGACTTTTCTGCACAGAGGCAAAAAGCCCTGCGCTTGAGCCCGTAGGCAAAGTGGTGCAAGTAGCACAGTGGCTGGTTCTCTTGCAGCCACCAGTACATCAACTACCTCTTGAGGACCCCATGTCACAAAATGGCCATGTCTCTAGGAGCCAAGCGTGCAGGCTCAATGAGCGAAGGCCCCGATGGACCAAGAGCCCTCCTCCCAGAATAGCTGGTTTAGTAGAGGGAACCACATCTGCCTGGGCCAGAATGGCGCAAAGAGCATCAGCATCACTTGCTCTGCAAAGTTTCTGAAGAACCCTCTGGATCAACAGAAAGCAGAGAAATCTGCCGCCCAGGAGAGGGACAACACGTCTCGCCCAGAACACACCAGGCTCTGGCTCTAGTGAGCAAAAATTGGACAGTTTCGCGTTGGATGAGGGCGTGAAAGGTCAAATTCTGGTGTGCCCCATCTGTGAAACAGATCCTGAAGCATTTCCCACTTATGGACTCTGTCCTGAGCGCGCTGGCAGTCCAACTGTCCATGCCTGGGACAAACAGCAATGAGATTTGTGCCGTGTTGCAAGCCCAATCCCACACCCTCATGGCCTCCTGCAAAGTGGATAGGAATGGGTGCCTCCTTGTTTGTTGAGGCAATACATCACTGGAATTATCAGTTTGTAAAGTACCTGGTGGAATCTGACTGGAAGGCCTGCAGGGCGAGAGAACCGCTCTCATTTCCAGGATGTTTATGTGGAGATGAGTCTCTTGGGCTGTTCACAGGCCCAGAGACTGGACACTGTCGAGGTGTACCCCTCAAGCTGTCGCTAGAGTCAGATGCCTGAAGCTGCAGCTCTGGTGGGCGAGTCCATGGAATCATGTGCGGCTCGTGAGTACCTGGGTCCCCACATCAGACCCTGTGTGGAGAAGGGTTAGGAGCTCTTGTCTTCTGCTCGCCATCCAGAAGCTCTTCGACCAGGTCCTGGCCCCGTTCCCAGGGGCATTCTGAAACTGTACCATATGGGTGTTAGTTCAGGAACCTGAGATCATGTAGCAGCCGCATACATGCGTCTCCTAGGGCATCCAATTGTTTGTATTCCTGGTCTGGTGGCAGAGTGCTCATGTGTTGCAGTCTTTGGGACCAGTCACGTGAGGCCGTAATGACCAGGGAGTCTGCCAGAGGTTGTTGAGCTAAGTACTAGTCCTCTGGGCCTTGTACAGGCAGTCAGCCTTCTTCAGCACAGCAGGAGTGAAGTGTGGACACTTCTATGCGCATGGTGACATCAAGGTGTCCAACAAGGGTGGCACTACCACAGGCTTTGGGTAGTTCTGCCGAAGAAAAACTGGGAAGGCGCTGCCTTTTGGGGTCGAGTGTTCAGCATCCCACCCATGATCTCAGAGAAAGAGGGGTCATCCAGAGGAGACCTGGGAGGGTCATGTGGGTCAGGTGATTAAATGCTGAGTGGACAAGGAGATCTGGAGTAATCAGGGTATCCAATATGGAGTCCTCCCTGACAGAGTATACTGCCGGCGTCTGTCACTTAGGGCTGGGAGACCCGATGTAGATCTTGATGGAGGCCTTCTCCTTGGGGTTGGTGGTCATCCTGCTGGCCCCGTGGTGTAGGAGGTGAAAGTAGGATGAAGGCGGCTTCACTGGGACCATGTCTCTGCGGAGGGTGTCCCACTACAAAGTAAACAGTCCTTTACTTGAATATTCATGCCCGACTGACCTGCCCGATGGCAAGTCGCTGAGGTAAAGTCCTCTGGTGTCCCTGGGTGGGCAATGTGGTGTCCTCTGGAGGACCTGTGACTGGTGTCTACTGGTAACTGGGGTGGTCTTCGGTGAGGCAGGCGGTTGCTTGGCAGACTTCTGGTCTGGTGAATGCCTGGCCAGCGTCTGGTGCTGGCTGGCGTTCGGCTCCAGCAAATGCCTGGCAGGCGTCCGGTATTTAGTCTTCCTGGGTGGAAGATCCAGGCCCCGAAGGGGTCTGGAAGACTAAAACATGGCATTCAGAGGATTTTGAAGAGGCCCAAGAGGAGTATAGGAAGCAGAGGGCCGGAGGTCTTAATGGGCTGAAGAGTCGAAGAACTGCAGAAGCCCAGACCTAGCCCTGGAGGAGAGCGGTTCGATCGGGTGGAGCCCAAGCTCCACGAATCAGAGAGCCTGGTTCGGGATCTGGACCTTGTCTTCTCCCAGTGCTTATCCTGGTGTTTGTGGACCTTGGAGGAAAAAGTCCCTGTGAGGAAGGTTCTTTGTCCATCCTACTAAGTTTTTCCTCTAGCAGGCAAGCCTAAAGTGCCTTCCAATGGCAAATCCTGATGCAACTGTTGAACCCCTGGCAAAATGTGCAGGCCTTAGTATGGTGGTCCGGGCCTAAGCAAGATATGCAGGAAGAATGAGGATCCTTGAAGATCAGTTTTCCACAGGCACACTTTGAAAGGTGACCCTCAAATGGAGTTGGAGGACATTACTAGTGTAGAAACTCTGGAAGTTCTAGTAGTCATGTGCTAAGCAGAGGCAGATGCTGGTATGTAGACAGCAAGAAAAAAAAAACCTGGGGATTCTGGGGACTGCCCCGCTGAATACTGCTAGCTAGAAAATTTCTGTGGGGTCCTGGTGCCCACTGGCTTTAGTCTAATGGTGTAACCGTCTGCAAGAGCGATTTCTCAAGTAAGATCAATGGTTTCGAACACAACTGGGACAGAGTTAAGGGCTTAGTGGTTGCTCAGTAGGGGAGCACATGTTTCAGCTAGAACCCTACATGGACAAGTCCTTTTAGATTTTATAGGCAAGCTGAATGGACCGATGGTCTCATGATCAGTTCAAGTGTATGATAATGTGTTAATCTGGAATTTGGTTCCAATTGCTCTACTGCACACTACTTCTGGTGTAGGCTAGACAACTGCACCACTGGATGGGATATCAAATAAGACATTAAGTAGATGTTAGGCTCATGGGTTGGGCCATACTACCTGCCCTTAGGAGCAAGTACACAATATTCTCAGCCTCAGAAGCAGGCCACTTGGAAAATGCTAGAGTCTAGTTTCAATTACTTAATTGCCCAGCATGCATTTCTTTACAAGATATTCTGTAAAACTCTCAATACTACTACATTACGAACACAATCCTGGCAACTTTCCAGATTTATTTTCTTCAACTAGCAGAAGAGGATAAGCTACTATTAACATAACTACATGCAAATAGTATGGAGCCCAATCTGTTGGAATTCTCACAATGCCTTTAGGAAAGGAGCCAACTAGACCCAAGACCTTTAAATGTGTATTGGTACTGGCTTGGGCACCCAGACAGCACCTCTACAAAACTGCCACAACCAGAACAGTTGACACTTACAAAAGTGTTCAGAAAATGGGTCATAACACTTAAAGCAGTTTTCTGCGCTTAGCTGTGGCTAGCTAGAATTCTATGCCTCCAGTTCTAGTGCTAGGTCTGATAGCATTCTGGGAAAATTTCATATCAAACATGAAGGCAGCCTGCATTGGCTACCCCCATGGGCTGTAAAGCTAGAAAAGGTTAAAGAAACCTTGCCACAGATAAAATGCAGGGGAACAAAATCCAATGCACATGTTTACCTTACCAATTCACTAAGTTTGGTAACCTCCCACCACCCATTGTTAAAAGGCACACTACCTAAATTCATGCTACAATTAGCCAACATAAAGCTTTGTGTTTCAGCTGTTACAATTTACTACATTTCATTTGGAATGTTCCTTTCCAAAGTTTACAGCACCCACTTTTTCAAAAAAAAGTGAGTCTTAAACTTCATAATACCTTTTACAATATACTGCTCACGACAACTGTTATGTCAGTTGTGGGGTTAGAGTCACATACTTCACGGGTCTTTCAATATTTGAATTCTGCATTGTCTGCAGATAGCAGAGAACAAAAACTAAGAAAGCATATATAAATGTAAATTCTATTACAGTTTCCTTGAACAGTGATCCTAGCATCAAGAACTGCTGCCTTCTGCTCGTAGCCCATTGGAATAGTTAAGATCCGATTGGGTGGAAATGGTAGGAAGCTTTAAGCACGTGTGGGATAGGCACATTAACACAACAGGAATTCTAAAGGAGGCAGGAGGTATTCTGGTGACCAAATGGGTAAACAGGGTAGACTGGATAGACCTACTGGTTTCTTCTCAAACAAAAAAAAGGGGATGGTCTGGAGAGACTAAACATCTACAAACTGACATTGTGCTACACACAGTCCTGGTGACATTGTAGTGCCAGTCAAAGGGATCATAAAACTTACCCATCTCGCCTCATCTTTCTTGTGAGTTCATCACATCGCCGCTTTGTCTCAACAAATATTATAGTCTTGTTCTCTTTTTCACTCATTATTTCCCCATGAGCCGTAGAAGCCTGAATTAAAAAAAAAAGCTGTCAAAGTTGAGAAAAAAAGTGACCAACTCTTACCCTTTCTAAAAGGCTTGCAGTTTCATAGCAAAAAATCTGAAGTTAAATCTTGTAGAAGCTGCATTGAAAACGTTTTCTCTGGATGAATATAGTAGTGATCACTAGGGTATAAAAATGTCACTCAATGGCAGTTTCCTCATGCTACTCTGAGACAATGGGGTATTTAAACAAATGCCTGAAGACAAACTAGTTTAAGCCATCTCAGCCCTACTTAGAAAGGGGTATGATGGCAACTAGTGTGCAGGCTCGGACTATACAAGCTGTCCTGCTGTCCTCGGGAATCTTGGGACCCCCAGGCTCTAGACCAAGTCCAAATAAGCACCACAGTAAACCCAATACTAACTTCTAAACCAACTATATAATATAAAACTGAACGACTACCAATGCACAGCACAAGCTCAGACTGACCTGCACCCCATCCAGAATTACTGTTAGGAGTTATTTCCTGTGTCATGGGCATCAGGCGGCACAGACCCCAATACTTGGATGGGAGGAAAGATAAAATAGTTTGTGAATTCACTAGGTTACACTTTATGCAGTCA
The DNA here is from genome assembly GCA_016271365.2 of Neoceratodus forsteri. Taxonomy (NCBI): domain Eukaryota; kingdom Metazoa; phylum Chordata; order Ceratodontiformes; family Ceratodontidae; genus Neoceratodus; species Neoceratodus forsteri. The sequence goes on along the minus strand of JADMNL010000024.1, from coordinate 241,030,964 downwards.
TCTCAGCTTGAGTGATGCCTTAGAGACTGACCCCCAACTTTACAACTTGTAATGTAGTTGAGACTGCTGGTTCAGCAATGGTGCTCTCGATCAAAACTTCAGACTCAGCTGTTATATGGTAATTTAATCTAACAAGCTACAACTGAAGGAACTGCAATAGTAATGCTTAAACAACCTCAAAAACAAAGAACAGATTATGCAAACCTATTTCAGGTTCTGGAAGGGTAAGCAGGATAGAGTATAAACATAGAAACTGATCCCTTAAACCAACATTACTATAGTGTAGTTTTTTCTAATCCCAGAAACTACATTTTATGCAGACTCAAAGCAGTACCCTTGGGAGGGAGGTTGGGTCCTGAAGTTAGGAAAGTTCCAAAGCTCATATCCCTTCTGGACTGTATGTTCAAACATTTGTGCTCTGAAGATGTATACCATTTTCCAGGCACAGTGCTCCCTGCTAGAACTACCATGTCAGGAATCAAGACTTCCATTTGTTAGCGGCATATATTGAAGGAGCACCTAATCCAACACTGTACTCTTCCTGACATACTGTAAAACAGTAACAAGTGAACAGTTACATAAAAAACTGCTGCAACAGATCTTCACAAGTAGAACTGCCCACTGGCATCCTGATTGCACAGCAAACTTGTAGCTAGCAATCTGCAGGGTCCACCCTGGCACAGGTGACTGAAGTCAGTGCGACTAAACAAGGCAGATCCCCACCTGCCCTCCTGCAGGAAACTCCTGGGACCTAAGCCCTAGATAAACCAAGTCCTGGGAAGGGAACAGAGGAAAAACAGGAACTGGGGAAGGTGGATGGGAAATCTAGACATATTACAGGAACCTCAACAACGTGATACAGTAAGTTCTTATGCAACTTATCTTGGAGGGTTCCTGCAGTAGGTCTTCAAGCAGAACTGAAATACCAAGCAGTCAGCTAAATAAGGGACTAGGTTCTGGGGAGGAAAGGTCTCATGACTGCCCCAACTGAAGTCCTTGCAGGACTGCTAGATCAAATCCACCCTGCACCTAGAAACAATGTCAAGCTGTAATGTTACATGAAGGTGTGGATGGAGGACCAAGTGGTAGCTGTGCACAGTCTACAGTGAAAGTGGCCAATACCCTAGTTGAGTGGCCCTCATACTTCTGGTAAATACAATACAGTTTGCCGCCATCTAAACAAAGTCAGTTTAGAAATAGCTTTGCCCTGGCACTTGGGAGCCAATACTATGAAAGAATTGATTAGACTTAAACCTCCTTAGTCCCAGAGACTCACATTCCTGTACGCGTCAAGTGTGCAGGAAATATTCCCATTAGGAGTACTCTGGGTAAAACACTGGCAATTCGACATCCTGATTTAGAGTGAATTCCTAAACTACCTTTGGAAAAAAGGCAGGATTAGTCTGCAGAGCCACCCAGTCTAGGAAATTAAAGGCTCTACAAATAGAGCTTGAAACTGAGCTAGTGATGACACATTTTCCGTGACAAGTATACATCACTACTTGCTGCTGGCTCAAAAAACAGGGGCAAAGTGTTTCTAAAATAAAGATCAGGAGGAGAGGAGACTGGATTCAAAAAGGAGGGAGAGAAGAAGAAGAGACTAGATTCCAGACTAGAGGTTTTAGGCGAAGGATCCCTTCAGAAAGGTTCTGGAAACTTCTAGCAGAGCTAGGGTTCTGCCCTCTGTTGAAACTGCAGAGATGGGCCTTCAAAGAGGAACTACCGAGGCCCAACTCTGACAGGTGCAACAGGTGCTCTAGAACATGGAAGTCTAGCAGGAAAACTAGTCTAGGCCTTTGGCTGTGGCCCAGATAGAAAATCTTTCACTTCATGGTATGTGGATCTAGTGGAGTGTTTCCTGCTGCCACTGACTAAGAAACTCTGGAGAAAGTGCCATAGTATGAACTGCTATATCCAAAGGTGCCATGCATGAAGGTGGAGTGATTTGAGGCTCTGGTGTACCAGGGTGCCCTGCTCCTGGGACAGAAGGTACGAGAGGAGGAGGTACTGGGGTTGGATTACTAGCTGTTGTAGCAGGAACCTATCTGCAGAAGCCATGGGGAGGGGCAATGAGGATCATGTGCAGCCCCTCTGCCTGTAGCTTCAGAACAGGAAAGCTAAGGAAAACATACCAAAATCCCTTGTCAAGATTGTGTCCTCAGCAAACACCATCCCGGGAATGGCGAGCAAAGGCGGGTAGTTTTGCGTCAGATGGGGAGGCGAAGAGTTCCATTTCTGGCAGACTCCACTGAAGAGAGATCTTCCACTACCTCCAGCTTTAATTCACCACTCGTGAGCCCTGGCAACTGAGGCGCTGAGACTGTCCGCCAGAATGTTGTGAAACCTGGAACATGGACTGCTGTCAAGGATAGGCAGTGTTGAACAGCCTAGTACCACCCTCGCATTGCCTCCCTGCAAAGGTATGAACAGGTGCCTCCCTGTTTATGTACCAGACCATTGCCATATTGTCTGTCTGGATGAGAAGTGTTCCTGGGACTGAAGCGCTTCAAGAGCATAGAGCACTGCCTCTTGTTTCCAGACTACTGATGGTGAAGATTCTCAGTGAAAGACCATGTCCCTGTCTGATGGTCTCCCATGTGGGGCCGGATCAGAGGTTGAAGCATCCAACACGAGTCATGGAGGGGACAAGGAGTGGAATGGAATCCCAGAGAGATTGGAAGGGTCCCGCTACCAAAATCATCCCTCTGCAGGCTGTTGGACTAGCACCTACTGGTCCATGTCGTCCAAATGTTGATCCCACTGAACTCTAAAGAGACCACTGGGTCACCCTCATGTGCAGTCTGGCCAGTGGGACTATGGGTATGGTGGCCAACATCAGGCCCAGTCGTGAGACAAAAGTACACCGAGGTCCAACTAGAGGCCACCAGTGCAGCTTGCAGCATCGTCTTTGCACTGCTCCTATGAATTAGAGGCGCACTGGGAGGGGGACAGTTGAGACTTCAGATATTGAGTGTGATAGCAAGTCTGGAGAAAATGTCCATAGTGAAGGAAACTGAATCCTTCAGACTATCCTGGGATGGGGCAGAATTCTGCCCCATCCCAAGCAATCGACTACCAATCATCCAGGTATGCCCTTGCGACACGAGTGCCGCCGCTACCACAGTCAGGCATTTGAAAACATGAGGTGCTGAAGAAATGCCGAAGGGAGGGCCCTGAACTGAAAATGCTCCTCCTGGAAGGAGAATCTCAGAAAGCAGCGGTGGGCTGGTAGAATGGAGATATGTATGCAGTAATCCTGCATATCCAGGAACACAATCAACTGTTTGGCTGGAGCAGGGCCGACCCACTGTGGGCTGTAATGATTGTGCTAAGAGTTTAAATTAGTTGTGCTGTTGGGTTGGAAAACCCCTTCCAAGGGATGACAAGTCCCGTCAGCTTTCTTGGAAAAACTGCAGAATAGATAGTAGTCAAACTGTGAAGGCTACTCTTCATGTGATCCTGTCCAAGGTGCAATAGGGAGAGGGTATGCATTAGCCAGGTCCAGGGCTGACCCAACTCTTGTTGGAGTTGGGACTTGAGTCTTTCAAACCAGGATGGATTCTTGAGGTTCTGGCTGAGGTGGAGGGTATACTGGGTACCCCATTGCATAGTAGCAGCAGCTAAGTGGTTGGTACCAGTGGGGGTACTGGTGGCAACCCTGTTCTGGTGAATTACCCATTGGGTAGCCTGGCATTGGAGGCAGGTCCAACCCAGCATCTGACCCACCCCACACCACGTCTAGTACGGAGGAAACTGTGGCATGTAACCAGTTGGATCTGGACGAGTAAAAGGTCTGGAGGGTGATGGTGCTGAAAGGCCACTGGGATTTGGGTCAGTTAGCAAGCCCGGGTTGAAGGTGTTACACAGAAGGTCCAGGAAGAGTCTGACTGGTCCCTTGTTGGGAAGAGGGTCTGGCGTTAGGTCTGCCGGGAGGCAGAAATCTCATGAAGGGCTCCATCAGTCCCAGAAACGTCAGGTAGAGCGATTTCCTAGAGGAAGAACCCTCATCAAATGTCAGGGACCACAAGAGAGTCCAACAGGAGAGCAACCACCAATCAGCCATCGAGGGCAAGCCAGTAGAGGTGGATGGTCTCAGAGGAGCAGGCAGATCTACTCAGACCAGTCTGGGCCAAAATAAGCCACAAAGCTCGAGTCAGGCTCAACCTGGGCCAAATGCCCAGCAGAGCCAGAGGGCAGCTAAGTGGCAGAGCCAATAACAGGCTCCAAAATACTTCCAAGAAGAAACCTGACTGCCCACTGATCTTGGCCGGGGCACTTGATCCACCACAGCTAAAGGCACGGGAGGTGGTGTACTCACTGGAGCGGAGGTCCCACCCACAGTGGCATCTGCTGTACTGCTTTTCTTCAGAGAATGGCTCTGCTCCTGGCATCTTTTTCTCCTTCTAGGGCAGGTGATCATTCCCTTAGCTCCTGGAGCTCTTCCACAGATGCCAGTTTAATAAGTGGGCACAGAGGGTCCTCTGGTGATGTGTGCGCATGGCCTGGTTGAAGGGCTAAGGCCTGGCAGACAGAACTATCTGTGGTTGTGTTTAGGCCCCAGGCAGAGGATGCAGCAGAGTGGAAGTCCTCTGTGTGGGATCTGTACACTGCACTTTCCTTGGGCAGACGTGAAAACATGCAATGCTGGAGATTTTTTTTGGGGGAGACGACCAGTACCACTGCAAAAAAAAAAAAAATGGCAGACAGGTCAGACTACTCAAGTAGATGGTAGAAAAAAAAAAAAAAAAAGAAAAAGAGAGACCAAAGTGGGGGAGGAGAAGACTGTCCATTTATAGTCACGAGAAGTCCATAGGCCAAACACCAGGGCAGTTCCTGCCAATTGCCAGCTACAAGTTTGCTATGCGATCTGGGTGCTTTTGGGGAGGAGAATAGTCTTACATGTGAAGACCTACTGCAGGATCCCTCTTGAAAATTATATAAAAAGCTTAGCATTCATTCTAGTACTTACAGCAGTTTGATTTTGTTTGGACAAACAAAATGTTATGAGATTAAGAAATAAAGTTTCTTGTCAAGCAGTTTTAAAAAGTAAAACAATTAAACTAGCACTCTGCTGCAGAAAACCAGTAATTGTTTTCTTTGAATGTCCAGTATAGAAAAATCAAACTCCTTTGCTGCAATACCAGTGTCCTACGATAGTTACTGAAGCCCCAATTCCATTCCACAGATGGCTTCAGCATAGGAGATGAGACTCTTCTAGGTAGAGCTGCCCAAACAGTTTCATGGTGCTCACGATGCCTCAAGATTCTGCAGTCTGCACCTAGTACTCCACAGCCAGTCATTCAATTGCAGCTGTGGAGTCCTGCAAGTCAAGCAAATTCAGTTCTGTGGCAAGTGCAGCAATCTCTGGCATGTCGTCCTCAGCTTTGTGCTTATATCAGGGTGGAAGCAAATTTCCAGAGGCAGAACCCAGTGTAGCTTCAGTGTGCCACGCTACTGTGTGACATCAGCCTGTGCTTTGGGAGTAGTGTTGACACCCATCAGGTTTGAGATTTAGAGATCTATGGCAACCATTTTACACTTTCATTACATATTTTCCTCTGTGGAGCAGGCCCATGACCTCCAGCACCCACATCCGAGCCAGGTCCAACACGTGGATAAATCGCTCCATGCCACAGGGGTCAGCCCCACCTGGAAAAGGCGTCCCTTGTGCTCTGGGCATGGCCAGCTGTGAATCATCCAATTTTCCGCTGCCCCCTCCGAGCCAGATATGCAATGGTGTCCTAAGCAAGTCTGTGCAGACACCTGCCACCCCAAGCTCTGCACACAACTGTAGTGCAGCAGGCCTCCGCCAGTCGCCACTGCAGCACAGTGCATGACCCATACCCACCCTAAAGAAAGGAGAGCAGTCATAGGATGCTCAAACCTTCTCCCATGCCAGCCCCTTGGCCTGAGTAAGTTTGCAAACCTGGGTCACGGGCATGGTCAAGGTGTGTGTCCAGTTTACACTTTAAGCCTATAAACATCTGAATTCAAGTTCCTCTGCTATGAGTAAAATTTCCTGAAAAGTTGGTTTAGTGGTTCCCTTTAAAAATCATTTAATAACCAGTTCTGCAGTAACTAGAGAGACAGTCAGGCTGTTCCTCCGACAGAGCCTGGGAGAGTGATATACTGGACTAGGCTACAGTTTCAGCAGGGCAAGTATCTGCTTGCCTGATTAGCTATTAACTTCCCAGTTACAACAATCTTTCGGTAATAGTTTGCTGTCCAGGGTGTTTGTTTTGAAACAGGTCTCTGGTGTTTGTTCACATGAATTAGATGAATATCCACGTTCTTCTAAAGAGCTGATCATTTGAGTTTCAGTGCTGAATTGAAGTGGTAAACATTTGAGAAATCAGCTCATCTGAATCTCAGCTACTGCCAGTTCTCATTAAACCTGCGGGTTATTTTTCTAGCTATCCACCACTAGATTGTTTACTTAATGGATATAAATAAATCGTAAGTTAATCATTCCCTCAGGCACAGGGTCCTGAATACTGAAATATTCTGCTCTGCGATTAAATCTGTTATGGATCTCGTTTGGTACACTGTGTTCAGCTGTCCCAACTTTGTCATGTCTGACCCTGTAGTTGGAAAGGCCACCAAGCAGTACTGCTGGCGCAGAAGCATGTATTCTATCTACAGACTACTATGGGCTCTATGTGCCACTCAGGTTTTGCATGTGGGCACCCCATCCCAGGGCGAGGCATCCACAGCAAGAATGTTTTCTTGACAGCTGAGTCAATACCCTCAGATGTTGCTTTCCTCAAACCACTGATGATTCCACTAGTGCTTTTGTCACTGGCACTAGCTTGTAAACTAGATACCATCTTTTGATCAGCTGTCCCTCAAGTGGTACTAGGCTCATCTGGACCTGGCCCAAGGAATCAAAGCTGTGGATGCAACCATATGTCTTAGTAACTGGAGGTCTGCTACAGGTCTTTGCTGCCCCTGGAGACACTGCTGTTGCTTTCAATGTTGTAAGCCTGGCTTGGGTGAAAGCTTTCCACCTGCAAGGTATTTAGCTCTGCTCCAATGAAATCCAGTATTCAGAAAGGTTCTCTAACTGGGACTTTACACGTTTATGAATCCCAGGTTCTCCAAGGTGCTTTTTGCCAACTGCACCAAGTACCTTGCCTCTTGCTCCATTCCTGAGACTTACCAGCAACCAGGTAGATGAGAATCTGTCTGACATGCAGCCACAAGGCACTTTGTGAAATCCCTTAAGAGCAGAGATGTGACCAAATGGGAGCGCAAAGAACTGGTAAGACAGTTCTCCAGCTTGAATCACAGGCATCTGTGTGTAACTGGGATAAGAACCAGGCATCTTTCAGGCCCAGGGATCCTAATCGATGACCTTCCTGCAAAGATGGTATCCATTAGCCACCTCAAAGTTTTTCAGATGTCTGCTCAGAAACCAAAGGTCTAAAATGGGTGGCCACTCTTCTGCATCAGAAATAGAGACCAGACCCTTGCCCCACTGAGAGGCTGGGACTTCTGTAGTTTAGCACTTCCAGTTCTAGACCTGTGTGAACTGGAACACTTTTGCAGTAACACTTTCCAAAACCTGCAGAAACAGACCCATATTTATATACTGTGGCTCAAACACTTAAAGCTTGAACAGTCTACCCTTGCCAGGAGCCAAAATATCTGTACAATTTTGATGCTCTACAAGGTCTAGAGACCAGTCAGGGAACAGTTACTGGAGTTCACCAGGGGAAGACTTCAGATGGAGAAACAGGTCTGCATGTGGAGAAACTGGTCTGAGCAATAACCAGAGTGGAGCACAAATAGTCTAAACCTGTGGGAGCACAACCTGCATTCCAATTTTAAATTTGCATAGGGTTCCATCTCTGTGGCACTGTCTGCAATCTGTAGAGTAATTAGGTGAGAAATTCCTGGAGTTTAGTGCTTGCCTATCCCCCATTGGAGCTAAAAATGTCCGACTAATGTGTTCAGGAGGCTCAAGTAGACATTCTAGGAGCCGAATCATGAGGCTGGCATTGTTTACAGACAGACACCTACCACCCCAGCTGCTGCCACCTATTAGACAAAGCCTGTTTTCCTGGGGCAGTTTTTCCCTGGTGCCAAGCTAGTCTTCCTGGAGTAAAGATTTGGTATGCAGAAATGTAGCCAAGGGCCAACCAGATATTTACAGGTTGCAGCCATTACTTGGCATTAACTGGATAATGGCAGAGGGAAACCAGAGTTTGTGGAACTCTTCAGAAAGAAGACACTGTACAGAGAACCACTGTCTGAGGTTGGAGCCCTGGTGGCGCTTGTAGCTCACGATGTGAGTAAGCAGAGCACATGGCTTCCTGAACAGGACCCTTAAGGGATAAGCAAACATCAACTGAAGACAAGAAAAAGAGATGCACAGCAGCCTCAAGAACCATGTAGCTTACGATGTAGAGCAAACTAAAACACAAAGCGATTTTCTTTCAGTCAGTTCCATTTGGCAACATTTTATCTGGCCCCCATAAAGAAAGGGTTCTCATTTGTAGCAGTATTACAGCCACACTTCTGGCGTTCCTTTCCCTTTAAATCCTGCCAGAGCATCTTTAAGCTGGCTCCTCCCACCCAGGTGGTCAACTCCGTGGCACACCCTGCAACATCTGATCTTAACTACTGTAAGACTTGTGCCACCTGCCAGGGAGAGCAGGTGGGCCAGTGTGGATGTATATAAACAGTACTTCCAGGAGTGGTATACGTTAACACTTATTGGCATATCCTTTCCCTTTAAGTCTTGCCAGATGGTCTACAAGTTGGCTCCTCCTACCCTGGTGGTATACACCTTGGCTACACCCCTTGACACCAGATCCTGCTCACTGGAAGCGGTGGTTGTGCAAAGCTGATGAGGTCAAGTGGCCAGTGTGGATGAACATACCACTCCTAGAACTACTGACATAGGCAAGTACAGCTATACAAGAACAGCACCTATTGCAGCAGGTTACACCATTAGGACTGAAGCCAGCAGCAGGAACCCACAGAAAACCAAGTTACATACAGTGGGAACCGCCCTCAGTGTCGCATCATAAAGCTGTGTTCCCAACATCCCTCAGTTCTCCCACCAGAGACTCTGGCATAGTGATGTGATTCTGATGGGGAGACATGATCTGCTTCCATAGTGAGAACAATGTTAATTGCTAAATTAACTGACCTGAGGAAGGTGGAAAGTACTTGCAGCAAGAGCTGTTCAGATCTGTTAGTACAATTGTGAAAACTTGCCATATCTTTAAAAAAAAAAAAATGCAGTTCTTGCAGCAGGCTACACCATTAGGACAGAGTCCTAAGCAGTGTGCTGCAGCCCCTAAAAATTGGAAGACAGGAAAACCCCTCATGAAAGGCCCTGCAGAACGGCAAGGCCAAAGCCAGCTCTTCGCCTGGAGGCAATGTCCAGACTGCAGTATCTGATGAATGTGTGCACAGTACTCCAAGTAGCTGCTCCACAGATGTGAAGCTGAAACATTCAAGGAGGCAAGAAGTTGTCTTCCTGATGGAATGATCCTTTACAGGTCCTCGGCAAGAGCTTGTTCTGCTTCTGCCAACAGTAAAGAGTTTACCAACTGGTTTAGAAGCATGTTTTGACACTGGTGCCCCAACATCCTGATGGCAAACTGATCAGACTGTGCATTCTGGTTCTAAGCAGATAGTATTTGTATCCTGTATACATCCAAGGTGTACAGGAGAACCTCTCCGAACAAAGCAAGGAATCACTTGAGTGTAAGCTCTGACACTACCCTAGGTAAAATTCAGGATTGGTTCTTAAGGACACCATGTCTTTTTTTTTTGGGGAGAAAGAGAGAAGAGGAGGACATATACACACACAGCTCTTTACACATGCAGTGCCTGAAACTTGGACAATACTTCTGCCAGAAGGAATTTCAACCAAAACCACCACCTTCCAGAAGAGGCCATAGTTCGCAATCCAGTGGCTGGCTCTCAATGGAGGCAGTGTGAGCTATTCCAAAATGGAAAGATCCCAAGGAGTGATTGGGTCCCTGATGGGTGGTTTCAGATGGAATGTCATGCAGAAGTGTGCATGACTGGTCCAATTGGGATAGGTATTTGTCTCCAAAAGTGTGTGGTACACTGATAATGCTGAAAGGTGCACCTTTATGGAGCAGTAACTTAGCCTAGAGTCTGACAGGAAAGGAGATATTCCAATAGTTCAATGGGTCCAGGCCATAGAGTACCAAATGCAAAACGTCACTTCATGGTGTACATGGCCTTAGCAGAGGTTTCCTTGCTACCACAAGAACATTTGCTACCCTGGTGGAGACACCACTGAGGCAGACTTGGACATGTTTACCAGACGGTCCAGAGAGGCAGATGGACCGGGCTTGCTGGAAGACTGATCACAGTGAATCTTCAGAGGCTGTAGGATGGTTCCTGAACCAGTCTGTCTTCGCTGTAGGTTTCTGGGCCTTGCAAAGACTGACTGATTCACCCGGCCGCAGAGTCCAAACTCCCCACTGAGTCTTATGTCCAGGATCTCGCTGGGAGCGCTCTCCCCTTTCCCTCCATTTTGTTTCCCTTGTCAGGAAATCTTCCCTGGAGGATGTGCATCTTTCTGCATTGCTGCCAATTTTGCAGCAGAGAAAGTCTCTGAACTTTACGGTGAATCCCGGTCTGCTATTGAATTTTTGGAAAAAATGGGTCAGACCTACGTGTCATGCTCTGGGGCCTAGGCACCTCATGAAGGCAGAGTGACAGTCCTTGAACTGAATTTTGCCAGACACTGGATAAGTGCCTTTCTATGGAGAAAGATGTGAAATCAAAGGAAAACAGTTGAACAAATCGATTGGTGGCTGAAGCAGTCAGTGGAGCAGATGCTAGTCTCTTTGTAGAAAAACTGAGGGCCGTCCCTTTTTATGATGTAGATGCGTTGGGGCAGCCCCACTGTATGTAGTTAGCTGCCAGGATTCAGTCCTAATGGTGTTAACTGCTGCAAGAACTGTATGTCTAAGTAAGATATGGCTGTATCCAAAAGCGGCACGAACTGCGATTGTATCAAATTCTGGTGAAATTTATCAAGTGGTAGAGATCCAGGCCCAGAGTGACCATAGATATTCATGCCTGTACCTGGTAATAGTTGCATGCAACTGTCTTCTCAACCCTTTGCCACCAATATATAACTTACTTTTCATCTTTCTCTGCATCCTGGCACACGTCAACTATCTGCAAAATGTTATGGTTTGCACTCAGTTCCAATGCCCGATATTTATGTGTACATAGTCTTTCAGAAAATCCTCTGCCAACTGCGAACCTCTCTGGGCCATGTTGCACTCCACATTAGAGTTTGTCTGTCAGGCTGAAATTACAAAACCCATATACATTAACTTTAGAAAACAAAATTATTAATTCCAACGTGGACATCTGTATCATACTCACTCTAATCTGATCCACAATTTTCCGGATCTGAGGCTCAAAACCCATATCAAGCATCCGATCAGCCTCATCAAGTACTAGGTACGTACATCTTCTCAAGTTAGTCTTTCCAGCTTCAAGAAAGTCTATCAGTCTACCAGGGTTACGATGCAGATTTCCACACCTAAATATTACGGCAACATTTTAGCAGGGCTATATGAAACATGCAGAGAACTTGCAGATGTTGTGACATTTTACCTCTTTCCAAATCTCGAAGCTGGGGTCCCTTTGGAGCCCCTCCATAAATACATGTAGACTTTAACCTGGATGCTCTTCCATATTCAGCAGCCACTTGCTGCACTTGTTGGGCCAGTTCTCTGGTTGGTGCCAGCACCAAACACTGCAACAACAAAGTTCTTTACACAATGCACAATTTCAAAGTGAAGACATGTCTCACTCAGCAAAGTAACCCCAAATCGTAGGCAGTCTACAAAACTCCAGGCAAATTAACATGTTCCAGGGTTTTAAATAAGCTGAAAAAACTGATTGGCATGGTCATGGGTCAAACTGCTAATCAAAGCTAGAACACTAGGTACAGACTGATTACCAAGATTAAATTATATAGTTCTACTAAAGTGTACTGCGTCTGATTCACCCAAATGGTTAGTCTACTGCCAAGCATTTCTGAAAATGTTTAACAGTTTTGCTATGCTATACTGGCCATTTAAAACAGCATTACGATTGTTATGGCAGATTAGACGGTTTAAAATTCTGTCTGTCAAATGCATTCCACATTTCATGTCAAATCATGCCCAGAAGACCCTTACTCCCCTTGTGAAACTGAAATTATCAATTTCAATTAACTTTTGTAAAAAAGGGTCAGGGTTCCCCCTTTCCCCTACCTTATACTGTAACTGCTTAAAAAGCGAAGGTGAAGCTTCACCTGCAGGCTTCTGCTCAACTTGTATCACGGTTCAGGAACTCTGGTATTAACCAACACCCCAAGAAAACCTATGTGCACAAGAGAACCTATGGAAACACCAACAATATATTCTGTATTGCTGGACCCAAGCTATGTGCCAGAGCGCACATTATGTACAGCCACACCACTTGTGCATTCAGGGAGACCCAAATGGTGGGTAGAAAATTTAAAAGGGTGTGCAAAATGCAAACAATTAGAGGAATACAACTCAGTCCAAACTTAGTTTGCATGGGGCTGGTAAGTTAACTCAGACTATTTTGGTCAAAATCCACAGCACTAATGGAACTGCAAAAATTGATTAAGCAACAGCAAGTGAGCTCAAACAAAATCCAGTCTCGCAAACAAGTTCCTAGTGATAAAAAAAAAAAAGGACAATATACTAAACATTTGTGTTAGAGATACTAAAATCCCTGGTCTAGTGCCCAAAAGGAGATAGCAATTAAGGTATTCTTGAACGATTGTATTGTGGTCTGAATTGAAGTGCATTTGCAGAGTGCTGCTGGCCGACACCCCGCCCAAAATCCTTGGTCCTTTTACAAGGATGGACAGAACCCAGGCATTAAATACTGCAACAAAATGAGGATTTCTGCATTGCATAAATGTTCAAAACCTAGAATTCAGCTCCATGTTTTAATTTATTGGATTTTGGCAACTGGTAATATGAGCAGTTTAGGAGTGACCTGGACAATTTAGATATTAGAAGGTGTGATGCAACAGTACAGGCTTCTAAGCTCGCCAACCCTGGGGCAGTGACAGCCCCTGCGCTAAAATTACAAGTGCTTGGGAAGGAATCAATTCTGGCTTAACTGCCAGTCAGATCCCTTCCACCCTGCAGTCCCCATTGCGATGTGGAACCAGGGAGAGCATGGGATGTGCCACCAAGCGAGTCCATAGAGCTCATTTTCAGAACAATTATTTTTTGTTTTAAACCTTTAAACTATCTTTTGATAAAACTAAAGCCACTACTCAACTGATTAGTTGAGTGCTAGCCTTCATTTTTAATCAAAAGGTAGTTTTTAAAGGTTTGAAACAATTGTCCCGAAAATGAGCCCCATGGACTTGTATGGGGCATGTCCCCATGCTCTCCCTGGTTCCACATCAGGAAACATGGTAATGTGGGTTAGAGCAGGTGGACCATAAATGGGAAGGAGGGCTGGCAGATCGACCAGATTATGGTCTTTGCCCAGTAGTACAGAGTATTATAATTATGCACTTAGCACAGCTATCGCCACCCCATGGTAGCAGGCTATGAAGCCCAAAATGTAAGTACATGCAGTGCACAGGTGAATTAGTGAACACCACCACCACGGTTATGTAGGTCCACTTTCAAAAGCTACTCCAAGGTGGACTGAAAACAAGGTCTGGCATTCCATTACTTTTTTTGTGGGGGGTTGTTAACAGCCAATATATGGGTTTTGCATACTTACAATAGGTCCATCTCCACGTTCCAGGAATGGTTGATGATTTATGTGAACTACTGCAGGCAGTAAGTACTGTAAAGAAAACAGGAGAAACGTTACTGCAATAAAACATGGCTCTAGGGCTTCTCAGCCATCAGCTCCATCTACCCAACAGTCTAAATATACTAGCTCTGGACAATTTTAAAATATTTAATTTGAATATTTCTGGAGCTTCAGGATTAAGCTACCAGTTTGTTGCAATTCACTAAATTACTTTAGTGGTATGGTGTACCCTGATGTACTTGCCCCATTTTACTAAGGCCCCAGTTCAGTCTCAAGATTCCCCACCCCATTTGACTACCCACCCCTCCAGACCAGACACCCTTGCCCACTATGGCAGACACTACCTGGATCGTCCTACTTCTGCTTGTGTAGCAGCATGTCAGCCACCCTGCAATAGTCTACCAGTTTCATTCTGGGACAGAGCCTTGTGTGGCTGCTCCATTGCTTTGAAGCCACTCCCTTTGAATACCTATTTGGCCAACACAATGGAGACCTTTAAATCCTCTGAAGACTTATTTCTTGGACTCATTTGAAACACATTATAATACTGCTGTTTTGATGGTTATGATTTAGCCACTCTTAGGGTCATACCTTTCAAGTGTCCCTCATTAGAGAGGACATCCTCTTTAACCACCCCAAAAATGGTTGTCCCTCATGGAAAGGTGCTGCCCACATAGAATGCGCTGTAAATACAGATTACACAGCACAAATTCTTAATATTCTAAACTACTAATCAAAAACTTTGTACAAGTAAACACTATAGTTTTCAGTGTTCTGAGACTACCTCCATGTTGGACGATGGGCCACTCATTGTGTCAAGTGTCCATGTCCGCATTTCAGTGAAAAGGTTGAGAGGTATGCTTGGGGTTTGTGACCCACTACAAACCTTTACTGTATTATACCCATTTCCCACCTACCCCAGGTAATTTTACCCTTGCTACCTACTACACATTCCTTTCATCCTACCAAAGTCTGCCCTCCTGAAGTACAGTACTCTGGTCTTAGCTGGTGTTTAGCCAGCAGCATGGTGCCACTCCAAACATGTGGTCACTGTTACTAAGCAGGTCTACCAAATTCTTCCAGTGAATATCACAAGTGATCCTTACTATAGGATGTGGCAGCCTTAGGTCTGTGGCAGTTATGAAAGGCAACAGGTGCAGCCAGACTATCTTGTCATGGACAATGCCAAGTTCGTTGGCAGAGAATGCTATTAAGTCCACTAGAAAGGATGGGAAATATTGTTTAACCAGGGTAGCACACTAAGCTGAAGCTCGTTTCCAGATACAGCCTTGGAACAAAAGCTGCTTGCCTAGGACCACAGTATGCACCTAGGCAGCTGTGGGATTCAAACCCAGGTCTCCAGATCTGCTGTTCAGAGCCAAGCCACTGTGCTATACTGCCTATAGAGGCTGACAGTTACTTGGAAACCCTTGACACTCACCACCTAGCAGGAAAGTTAGAGCCACCATTTTAAAACTGACCAAATACCATTTGGCAAAAAAAGTAAATCCATTTTTATGCCCCCTAAAGGAGTGTAATTTGCATGTTTTGTGCAAAACTGGCTTAAAAATATAGGTGTTCAAAAAGCTGGTGTAAGGGGGTCCTAGACTTGAGTGCTGGTTTAATGGCAAATTCAGTTCTTTGTCAAGTGGAAAAAAATCTAACAAAGTGGTAGAAATTAGAAAGCGGAGATACCGTGGTTGAGGCAAAACTTGAGTTATGTTTCTCAATGCAGCCTTTATAAGAATGAATATCAAAAACTGAAATGCTCAGCATTAAGTGCCAGCATGAAATCTGAAAATGATGCGCGTTATCACTGTGGTAGTGCAGTACAGCAACAATTGCTGGCCAGTACACAATTTATAGTGCAACTTCTCAGCTAGTGATTAGACCAAAGAATACTCACGGCTAGTGTTTTCCCAGATCCTGTCTGTGCAACTCCAACAAGGTCTTTCCCACTCAGAGCTACAGGAAATCCCTGTGCCTGAATAGCAGTGGGTTCAGTGAAATTCTGACTCACAAGAACATTCACAATGCATGCTGCAAGAAAACAGAATACTAATGAGCAAGAAACATGATTTATTTTCAATTACTAGGCACTTGAGTCTCGACACCAAGAAAAATACATGTTCCACTTAAATTCTCTGTTTAGCCACACCACATTTCAAAGTACTGACTGCCCCACCCCAATACTGGATGGGCAACTATGCATACCAATGTTTTCAGCCACATGAGGTTCAGATTCCTTCAGACCTAAAGAGTGTAGCTTAAGGTCTAAGGAAATCAGAACAGAAGCTGACAGACCACTGGTTGTACATAAAGTTGGGCATCCTGTTTTTTTTTTTATAGCATATAGCATCACTGATTTGCCTGCAGTGCTATTGTCTTCAGAACAGACTTCTGCAGCTTCTAGAAGTTGTAAAAGTTAAATGGTACAATTACATTCCACAACCTTTGAACTACCATACAACAGCATTTTGAAAGGAATGGAATTCTACACAGAACAATGCTCTACTGCCAGTTATGTTTTGGGACCCCCCCAACCAATTAAAAAAGGCAGTGAAGACTTTTCCAAATATTACAATTTTGACAAATTAAGTTTATAAGCATTCTTATGTAGAGTGGCATCAGCAAATCTAGTCTTGTTTCATTTTCTGCTCAGTTCATTCTCTGGTTGAGGCTGAAGCAGTCCCTTGTTCACTGGGGGGTGCAGCATTCTCTTCTGACCGATGCTATAAACTAAACTACAACCAGCAAGACACTCATGCTATGTGGGACTGGTCCCAATGTGCGTGTGCAGAAACATTTTAGTTCTGGGCAGACACCCCCAACTACAAATCCCAGAATCCCCTGCAACTGCAGAAGGGATATTTCGATAGCCTGCAGTAGATGTTAAGTTGAATGATAGTCCTTCCATTTTAAGTGAACTAACTGGCGGTTCCCAAACTTCTAAAGCAGGTCCCGACTCTCAGAGTTCTTAGATAGCACCGAGCCCATACTCAAGATTGTGGTCATTTAGCCTTCTGTCAAATGACAACTGGAGCCAATATTCATTAGCATAGCACACTGGTGATATACAAATTGAATACAGTGTCTTGTTGGCACAGTACTAAGTAGCACTGCATGGACATTGATCCTGAGTGCACCTCAAGAGTGGCTAGTGCCAGAGCACCATCTGCATGCCCATTATAGGCTCACTTGCATGAGTAACAGTGGCAGGTTAGCACTGCTGGTCTCACTGTCCTCTACAGGCCATGTACAGTCACAGGACTGTACTAGCCATGGAGAAAGAGTGCCAAAAGACATCCGATTGGAGATGCACCAACATGCACTTGGTCCAATACCCACCATGCTACTGTGAACAGCAAGGCACTTGTGTGTGGGGTCCCTTGCACAGACTGTCCCCCTTTAGCTGTAGCTCGTTACCTTGGTCACACGGGAACCCTCCAGCAACTATATTCATAACAGCAAGGTTAAGTCCACACCGTCTCCTACAAGATGGACCGCAACAACCTCCCAAGCTTGCCTCGCCATTGCTCATGTGATGCTCCTCCCCAAACTATGGAGCCGATTGTCTGCCTCAAACCACTACTCAAATGGGACCCCATACATTTGGCACTGACATCACTCCAGGTCATCCACCACTGCTCCCACTATAAGCAAACCTAGTCCTCCGTGCATATCTTTGGGGTGGAAATTTTGGTATGAAAAACCACCTGCTCCTACCCAATGCCCTCTGGCTCAAACCGAGAAGTGCTTGCCCTCAGAGGTATGGCGATTATGTCCCATCTGCACTTAGAACTAGGACTAGTAACACTTGCATATGCAGCCTACAGCTTAGGATGCCATACCTTCCAAGATTCACCTCTCCCTTGGCAACTAGTTTCATAGGTACCAAGGACATCTTAGATACTGCTCCAGTAAGACTTGAACCAAGCTAAGAGCCTATGACAGACCTCCCTGTGATTGACAGTTGACATCCTATAACACTTTTTTTTTTTTTAAATCATTTGCAACTTAGCCAGCTAAACTAGTGAGTGCCAACAGGATAGCTACCAGAAATCAGTCAATATTTTAATGGAAGGATCAATAGCTTTGACCCCAATAAGCTAGCCAGTTAATCCCTTCAACTTTCCCCAATAAGCCTGTCACCCCAAGTGCAGTCAGTGACTGACCAGAGAGCTTACCCTAATGAAGTCAATGGGGTTCCATTCCAATATGGATTTTTGTACATAATGGCTAGCTGGAAATTGAAGGAGACTGCTCAACCAACAGGTGCTTTGCTGGTCAAGCAGTGGCCTTCACTGATCTAAAGCGGGCCATTATGTATAATCTACCTATGAAACTGAGTTCCATTGACTTCAATGGAGGGCACCCCATCGCAAAAGGTCACATTACATGTCTGAACACAGGACACCCCAGCGCTATGAAACAATGGAAGGACTGGCTGGCCATCTTTTGGGAACTAACCAAGATTCCTTCTGCCAAGAGACAAAATACCAGTAATTTACTATTGTCAGCATCAGCTATCAAAATAGAGAAATGGTAGCAAAATCCTTATAAACCACTAGATTTCTTGGAGCAATTTAGTTTGAATGCATTGTTTCAATGCATCTTGTTCTACTATATGTTGCAAGCTTTTCTATGCACAATCCCATAGGTCATACCTGAAAAGCACTTGCCTGGTAAACAAGCCACTATGTATACATGTGTATATAATTTGTTTGCCTCAGTCTTTCCTGGGCCAAGTACAGTCACAGAACTGTATGTGGCTGCCAAAAGCAGACCCTGAATACAATCTTCCACTGGTACATGTAGTAACTGGGTCTGCAAAGAACAAATTAGGCCAGAACTCTAACAGTATAAGCACACACAGAACTAACCCCACATTGTGCTGACTGATCCCTTTTAATGGACTACTTGAGTAGATTGCAAAGATCTGTTCGTTCACTGGGGTGGAATGACTAGTACGAAAAGTTCTGCTGAGGCCAAATTATTATTATCCCCCACACACACACACACACACGTGTAAAAGCACATTTAACCAACATACTTACATGGAAAGTTAGCTTCATGGAAATGCATAACTGGCTTTGGACAATTGTAACCCTTCACAGTTATTTCTTTACTTCTTCTGTACTGTTCGACTTCTTGCTGCAATAAAATTTTGTCACATATGCTTAGGTTCAAAGAATTTCTCAGTAGAACAAGATGGGTGTGGCACCACAGCCCTATACTTCAAATTACATGAAGCCCAAGTATTTAAATGGACACATTCGTGCCCAGTAGACAGTCTGAAAGCCCATGAAATGGGCTTTCAAATAAGGTATTAGAGCAACTGCATCATCCCCAGCCATGTTGCATCTATTAGAGGAATTACGGTGAAAAGCTTTCAGCCGCTAGGTAGAAAATAAAGACTGTAGCCTGCGCCAAGTAGGAGTAAATATTCCAATTTATAAGCAAGTTGGCATCCGTTCACTTTCCAATCACATGCTTTGTATTTGGGGTCACCCGCCACCTGTGTGTCGATGAAGGTCAACTCACTCATTACACAACTTCAGAGAGCACCTGGGGTGTGGGGTGGAAGGCCTATGGGGACCACAAAATGTGTCACTTTTGTGATACTTGAGGACTAAGGATCCTCGTGGTGCGAATTTGAAAAATATAATATGGTAATGTCTCATTTCACCATCATTTTGGCCACCTCCCTTTCCGGCCCTGACAAGCCTGCACAACATTTAAAAGTTTATTAATTGCACTCTAGACATACAATAGTGTAAACAATTCATAACTAGTATTGCATGTAACGGAATACATTGCACGGATAGAAAACAGAACACATTAGGGTACCATTAATATAGCTGTTACAGGATTAACATATTGATGCACAAAATTGTGCAATAAAGGCTTGACCACACCACCATCTGCCTACCTGGCCATTAGATGCTGTTACCTACTACATGTGTTTCGTTTCTTTGTAACCCCTCTGTATGCATATGTATTTCAAATATCACGGCTGTAAGTGTTCAGTATATGTTGCTTTAGTTTTAGACTATTTGTACTTGTAATTGGGGTCCTCTGCCTCCACCCCTGTTCTATTTCAGATTTGGCTGTAAGCATATTTGTATCTTGTGCGCTTATCCAATTTTCAGATTTGTCTATGGCTGTAAGAGTGATTTCTATTGTGGCCGCCCCTCCCCAACTTTGGTGATGTCATGGCAGTAGGTGGTGCTACATGTTATTTCACGAGCGAGGCAGCCACTACCATAATTATGCCTGTGCGCAGGAGGGATCTTTAGACCTCCGGTATCTCCTCGCTTTGTTGTGCTGCTTTAAGTTTGTCACTCGAAGTGTAAGTGTTCAGATAATCAGGAATAGTTTGCTTCTGTGGGGTGCTCTGCTCCAACCCCCCTTCTGGTGCTCAGTGCGGTGCGATACTGGATAGTATCCATTACCAAACCTGTGCAGCATGATGCTCTCAATGCATTTTTGGGGTGATAGGTTAGCTGGATGCACACAATCGCTGTACTGGCCTCATCTGTAGCTGCTTTAAAGATACAGATATCTGTTCGTATTACTACAGCCAGTTTTAGAATTGAGATGTCAGTGACAGGATGTGCTCAAGTCAATGCAGTAAGGTATAGCTTGTTCCTCAGTGACATGTTCCCAACAGAAAAAAGGCTCTACTGTAGTTAATACCACTCATCTGTATCTCTGGGATGTTTCCAGCTACAGGCGAGCACAATACCCCATTTGAAAGCTTTTCGTGGTTTCAGATGGATAGCCACTGAGCATGAATGTGTCCCTTTAAGATATAAACTGGAGAAGGCCGTTATGACACCCAATGTTTAAGTATGGCCTTACTACTCCCAAACTATGACCAGAGACAATGTATAGAGGCCACTCAAAGTCGGCTTTGAATATGTGGCCCAATCCATCATAAACATGAAGTTATGTTCTGTTAAGCAAGCGGTAGATACATACCACAGACCGTGCAGCCACATCAGGGTTTTCCTGGTAAAGTTCTTCTCAAATTTAGGCAATTCATCCATGTTCCACTTTTTTCACCAGTCTCTCGCCAGGATTCCCAAATTTTTTCCTGTGGGGTCCATTTCTATTACCACCAAAACGAGGTCCACCAAACCTAAAGGGAGAGAAAAATAAATTTAGTAATGGTGCCGCTATTCAGATGCCAGCACTGCGACAGAACCCATGTCTGTGTGTGTGTGGGGGATGCTTTGCAGTGTGCCCAATACGAATTGAGGAAAGATCCAAGTCCTGTCCAGTAGATACCTCAAATGAGGACCAGCAGGAGAAAAACACTACCGATGGATTAAAGACCAGATCTTGGGTCGACATAACCTGTGAACGCTGCAACACAGTGGCTGGTTCTGGCTATCACAGGTGTTATGTTGAGGGTGGAGTTCACCTATAGTCCCGGCGAGCCAGCGGGACTCGAGTAGACAAACCATTCTTCCAGTCAGGTTTCCATCGACTGGAAAGCAGTGGATACATAAACTGTTCCCAAAAAAATTTAATCCCGACCACACACCGTTGCCAACTCTTAAAAATGTATATACCGAATCACAATATCTGCATACTCTGCTACCCTCCCGGGTCTCCCTCGGGAGGAGCTGCACCTCTGCTGCAGTACTCGCATAAAAAAAAAATTACGCGTGTGTGCGTGTTTGGACACACTGAAATTAGAAATCATCCGAGGAAAAACTGCATTCTTAATCAAACGGAGAAACATGCTCGTTCCGAAACCGTTAGTTACATTTAAGAAAATCGCACAGCTCGCAGTCTGTAATCCGCAGATTCCGCAGGATTGGGCTTGTGCCAAATTCTGCCTGCGTCACATTTTCCACTCGCAGCCATTTTACAATATCCTATCGCATGAGGAAAACAAAGACGCCTGGCCGGCATTTTGCTTTTTCGTCGTCTAACCGCGTGGCAGACAATAACGTCCATTAATCGTATAACCCACCACGCACTCATAAGGCCTCGCATTTAAACAAAACTTTAAATGAGATAACAAATAACCTTCGCATACTTTTTTTTCCTTCAGAAACACGACGAGGCGCATTTCATCACTCATAAAATGGTGGTCATAAAAGTAAATATATGCCAAAATGGTTACAGAGCAATCACAATACAACTCGAATATCGCAACGTGGGGCCATATTATTTCGTCAATGTTCTATTTGTTTAACCATTTAAAAAATATGAATTATTTCTGACAAATCCTTATTTTCATTTTAAATATTTTACTCACCCTCTGTCTCTACCGATCTCTGTCAGCAAACCAGGCATACTGAAAGGAATATAACTTAATTATTAGAACAATAAAATAAAAATTACTAACTATAACTAACACACAGCACTTAACCGGTAGTTACAGCACTGTGGTAATGGCGGTGCCGGTAAGACGGCATTTAAAGGAAAAGAAGTCCGCCACGAAGTAAAGGCTATGGGAGTGGCGTGATCCAATCAGGATGTATCCTCCACCTTATCTAACGAACGAGCTATAGGCATATGAAAAAGAAGACCTAGAACTCATTCAACGATGCGCAAGGATATATAACCAAAGCACATGCTCTGTATTGTACTGCCTATGAATGACGCAGGTTCAGCAGGCTACATTTTAACTACTTATTAATTAATGGGACGCTATCCTGGAATTATATTTATATAGGTCATTATTATTGACGAAAGTCAACTAAAAAGCCGATAAAATAACATTCCATTATAGACTCGCACAAGTTTAGTTTAAAATGAAGTGCCTTTATACCCTACGTCATGTGTTGCATAACAACCCGAGTCTGGGGTGGCTGCCACACAAGGTTGCTTCCGCCCAGTGGAGCTTTGTGCTTAATCTGTAGTTGTGAGCCTGAACGTAGAGCTAGAATAAAAATAAAAAAAACATACTGACGGAAGATTGCCATAACCCTGAATACCCGGGTGGATAAATGCTTCTACGAGACGGTGACTGGGGAGGGGTACAATCCTGACCGGGGGGTGGAGTGCGTGTCATAGAGGTGAAAGTTCGTAGAGATGTACAAAGTTTGGCTAGCCCCTGCGAGCGAAGAGGGTAATCTCTATTTCAAGAAGTTTGAATGCTGCTGGACTTCTGAGAAGTTTAGTCAGGAGTTCGCACGATATGACGGTCAGTACAAATAGAATTGCTGCGCGCCCCCTGTTCCCCGTCACTCATTTTCACCACGTGTTGTTGGCGGATGTGCGCAAGTTTTATAATGGTTCCATTCGCTTTGTGAGCTGTTTTTCTGCTCCGTATAATGTATTAATAGACGGTTGATAAGCGTGAGCCTAACACATCACAGCTCACTACGCACACTGGGCCATCCCTTGCTTGCCCAGGATAGACCTATATAGCATACCCACCATATATTTACCTGCTGAAATACTACTATGCATTACCCCATGTTATGTTTCTATATGTCTTATGTATTTTGTTGTATACAATCGTATGTAAAATTCTGTGTAGCCCCTGAAAGGGACTTTCGGGCCAGTGGGCTCACCCAGTTATCACAATTTAATAAATAAATAATTTGTTGAACGACGTTCTGAAAAACAGTAAACCGACGTATATTAAGATTGAATTTAGATCGCTGGAGTGCACCATTACAGAGATCTTAATGAGGATATGTGTTTTGCTGTGTAAAATAAACACATATTGTGGGGGTATTTTAAGCTGTATATTTGGTAAATGACAGGCATTTTTTTTTCAAGTGAAGACCAGAATGCAAGTTCTTGTTCATTGTGGGCTTCTGGTTCTACTAATACCTCTCAACTGTCCCACATTACCAGGAGCAGTTACATAGAAACATAGAATTTGACGGCAGTTAAGGACTGCTTGGACCACCAGTCTGCCCATTTCCCTACCTAATGGATAAGCTGCAGATCCTAGTTAACCAGCAGCCTGCATCTTCTTACCCCCACCCCTAGAATTGCCTTATGACTGTCCCATGCATGCTTGAATTCCACCACTGTTTTGACTCCACAACCTCCTCCGGAAGGCGTTCCATGCATCCACAACCCTCTCTGTGAAAAAATACTTCCTTAAATTACTTCTGGGCGCTCCCCCCATCTTCAAATAGTGCCCCCTTGTTCTTGCACATCTCTTTTTGAAAGATGCTACCCTCTTGGACTTTGTTGATTCCCTTGAGGTACCTGAAAGTTTCTATCCTGTCCCCCCTCCCTCCTTTCCTCGAGGCTATACATATTAAGCTCCTTAAGTCTCTCTTCATATGTCTTCAGTGCAGACCCTCACCATTTAGGTCCCTCCTCTGGACAGCTTCCATTCTGTCGATGTCTTTGCAGTTCCTCATTTTACTTCACAAAAGCTCGCTGTTCCACATTGTGAGGACTTGTCACACATTCAGTGTCAACATTTAAAGCAAAAATCCATAGTAAATGGTGCAAAATATATTATTCAATTAATAATAGACTTTCTGAACATAAATGCAACATTCAAGTACTGTTCTGAGCTTCTTCAGTAAAGATTTGATTAAGTGTTCACATTTTGCCCATTTGTTCCACATTTTGACAGGCAATGTTCCACATTTGGGGCCAAAAAGGTTGAGAGGTATGTGCTACTGAAGTACAGGCAGTGAGTTAAGGTACTCGGGTTTCGTTAGACATTGTTCCAGTGAGTGAGTCAGTAGGATTGGTTCACAGGTGTACCTGCGCTCTACTCAAATAGACTGCTTGATGATTGAACTCTGAACAGCGTGCAGTGTACTCACTAGATTGCCTATAGCCCCATAATTACCTTTAATTATGGGGCTGTAGGCACACTAGTGAGCACAGGGCACATTGCAGGCTCCTTCAGCCATATATATAACCAGGAATATCTTCACGCTTGTGTACGCGACATTGTGCACCCCCGGGCATAAGCAGCAGGGCAGTTGCTCCAGCTGTGCTTATGGTTACTCAAACACTACGGGCAGGATTCACAAAGCAGAGCGCTGGGCACAAATGAGATGCACTGGTGCAAACAGGATCTGCCGAGCAATCCACAAGGCATCGCCATGCAAGCCCCACTGTATATCGCACAGAAAGGGCAGGGCGCAAGTGGAGGTGCACCAGCAGGATGCACTGAGGCACTCAGGGGAGTAACATAGTGAATGTAAGCAAGGCAGGAAAGACAGCAGGACAAAGTGGTCAGACACAGGAGAGAAGACACAGATTCAGTGGGACACACCAAAGAGGCCAAAGGGTACAACAGGGACAGAACCGTGATGGACCCAAGAACAGCACACACAGCCCAAAGCCACAACCCACACAGGTCCAGGGCAGGCCACAGAACGGGTCACACTGCAGCGAACAGGGCTGCACACAACAGCGTGCAGGTGCACATATCAAGGTGGAGGGCATTGGACAGGGCCAACTCCACAGATGTCCATGACTGTGGCGGAGACACACAGGGCAACACCGTGTCGAACAGTAGCTAGCACACCGTGGCACCACAGTGCCACACAGCCGGGCCACAACCCCAATCACAGGATACGCACCAGGTACACAGCAGTCTTGCAGCAGTGCAATGTAAGCAGGCCACATGCAGCGCAGACACAGAGACCAGGGGCAGGGACATGAGCAGAGGGCCACGCTGCGGCACAGGCAGCGAGCAGTAGTGCTGCGGAGGGGGCCTGGCATGGGGAGGTGACCATACAATGCCGTGGGCACACACAGCCAGACCCCCAACAGTACACACACCCATGAATGTGGAATGGTGAATGACCACAGACACCATAGCAGAGTGTAGAAATATTTATAATGAAATCAGAAACAAAACATACAACAACAGCAGCAAACCCAAACAGGAAACTATGTACAAAGGTCATACAAAAGGGAAGGGAGTGAGGACAAACAACAGAACATGGGTGCAGAAGGGGAGGGTGCGGGAACAACAACAGAGGAATGGAGGAGGTGGGTAATATCTCTTTACAACAGGGACAGGTCCCTACATGGCTGGGGGCTACAAGCACGGCCGCACACATCTGCGCCCCAACCACATATGGCCACAAGCAGGCGGGAGCCAGAGAGGCCCACAAGAAAAGCCACACTGAGCCGCCCAACAGTCTGCTGAATGGGCTGTAGCACCACCTGGATGGCCCGGCGATCCACTGGTCCTCGTCCCCCATACGGTCCGTGGTTCCTCCACCACTGGCCACAGCATGATTCCCAGGGACCTACAGCAAGGACAGAGAACACAGATGAAGGACCATGGCGGACACCACCCTCATCAAGCAGTAGCCCACCCCACCAGAAGCAAAGCCCACAGAAGGGATGCACTACCTGCTCCCAGGCGGACACCACGTCGAGCCCGCCACACCTTGGGGTCGCTCCTCAGCGGCCTCCATGGCCCACTGCCTGGCCATTAGCCCTGCAAGACACAACAGACAGAAACCACCATGAGGAGAAACAGCATTGCACAGACCCCACCCCAACACCAGTGTGCACATGCAGTGTCACGGGTACCCAGCAGTGCAACATCGGTGGCCACCCTGCTGACCACAGTGGTGCACAGCTGCTGTGTCTGAACCCCAGTGGGGAAGTTGTTTTCCGTCTGTACAGACAGGTGGTGAGACCCTATCTTAAGTACTGCAGCGCAGTTCTGGAGACCCATCTCCACAAGGACATAGGATGGAAACAGTCCAGAGGAGGCAACTAAAATGGTGCAGGGTCTGCAACAGAAGCCATACTGAAGAGAGACTAAGGAGCTTAATAGTATACCCTCTAGGAAAGGAGGGAGGGGAGACATGATAGAAACTTTCAAGTACCTCAAGGAATCAACCAAGTCCAAGAGGTAGCATCTTTGAGAAAAAGAGATGTGCAAGAATAAAAGGACACAATCTGAAGATGGGAGAGGGTGGCTCGGGTCAGTGTGAGGTATTTTTTCACAGAGAGGGTGGTGGGCGCATGGAACAGCCTTCCTGAGGAGGTTGTGGGGTCAAAAACAGTGGAGGAATTCAAGAATGCATGGGACAGACATAAGGCAATTTTGGTGGGGGTAGGAAGGCGAGGCTGTTGGTTAACTAGGATCTGCAGCTTCTCCAATAAGTAGAGAAATGGGCAGACTAGGTGGGCCAAGTGGTCCTTATTTGCCGTCAAAGTCTATGTTTCTATGTAATCTTCGGCCTCAGAGCAAGCATGCTATCTATTGAGCCACTTACACAGATAATTGCAGCTCTTAAAGAGCTGTTAATCGTACTAAGCCATCAGCAACACTGAGGAGATTAGCACGAGAACTAGAGCTTGTTTGAGTAGGGTAGGGTATTAAATAGCAGGTATAGCATAGCAGAACTTTGCACAAAGCAGGAGGTAATACCAGATTGGGACAAACGGGTAGCCAGGTGGCCAGTGGCCACTGAATAAAATTAGTTTGGCTACTAAATTTTAGATGTTACTGGCCAACTGGCTACCTGCCTCCAAAGTGATTTTGAGCCTTAAAAAAAAATCACTAAAATATTAATACGGCTACTAGAGTTTGAAAGCTATTGGCCAAACTGACCACCAGCTCCAAACTGATTTTTCCACCTTGGGTAATACTACCCATTTACAGAAATGCATAGCACTAGACTGTTAATCATTTTTGAGCGAGTCCATGGCACAGTAGACAAAATGAATAAAAATCATGTATATATATTTTTTTTTATTTTGCTAATCATTCTGTGCCAGATGCTTGCATTTCACTGCTGATTAACAGTTTTGCTGATGAAATTACTAATCAGTTTTTTTCTGCTATTTAAATACCCTGTAGGAGCTTTTTGAACTTTATTGACAGCCATGGCGGACCTGTACTAGTCAGGATGGGCAAGCGGAGGGGTTATATGCACTAGTTCTGGTTACTCTCTCTCTCTCCCCCTCTCAGAAGTTGTTTTTGGGAAGTGGGCTGACAGATACAGTGTTGCACCTCAGGGGTGCACTTAGTACTCCCTCCTGTACAGAGAAGGGAGTGGGTTATGTTATATTGTTTTTTATAGTTATGTTTGTTCACTATCTAGTTTTTGTTTTGGAGTTTTCTACTTGAGTCTTTTGGGGATCTAAAACATTTGGTTGCCTTTTGGCTAGTAGTTTTACAGTTTCCACCTAGTAGGTGTAGTTAGTTAGGATTAGCTCGTAAGAATCTGATGGTTACACTTGGGAGTGCAGCGGACAGAGCTTTGAACCGAGCTCGAGCGAGCGTTCTGTGCTCTGGCATGGGTTGACTCTTTCCTCTCTGGCACAGAGTACTGGGGCTAACTGCATTGTGTCAGAATACAGTAAGACTCCATTAGAAGAAACACAATTACTAAGGGGAGTAATTTTTTTTTCTTGCTCACTCCATTTCTTCCCCACTTTGAAACCTGCTTGTCCTCAGTTAGTTTTGGGCTGGAGCGCCTCGCCTGTGTTGGAAGATGACCAGTAAGTGGCACTGAAAGGCGTCGGACTTCACAGACTGTGAGGCAGCTGCTCATGGACAGACATAAGGCAATTCCACTGGGGGTAGGAGGAAGTAAGATGTTGATTAACTAGAATCTGCAGCTTTTCCATCAGGTAGGAAATGGGCAGAAACTAGGTGGGCCAGCGGTCCTATCTGCCATCAAATTCTTATGTTTCTGTGCTGCACATTAAGTAAACAATGTTAAAATCAGTCCCTGTTTACCATTAATAGGTTTACCTGCATGGCACATTCCTACCTTGTTTTCCTTTTAGCCAGGTACATTACATTTTTTTTGTGTATTGTGTATCACATCTCGCTATGACCAAATACATTTTTTTATTTTGTTTTAGTCTTTGGTAACCAGGTAAGGCCCACTAGGCACAAGTGCCTGTTTTCATGGGGTGATCTGGGAGCAGTGGGCGTTAAGTGACTTTCTCAGAGTCACACAGCATGCAGGTGAATGTTGTGAGACTCAAACCCAGGTCTGGTCTGCTGGATGTACCAAGCTCACTCCCAGCTCATTACTCTAACCTCTAGGCTATACTACCAGCCCAAAATAAATAGTGGCTTGACTTTTTGGAGCACTGGCTTCCATACTAAGCAACTGACACATTTTCTAATAGCAGGAATGTGATGTAATGGTCCATTCTGTTACTTTACTATCTGGGTTTAAGGTAAATTTTGCAGCCGTTAGCCAGCAGGGCTGAGTCTGAGGACAGAATATTCCACAGGCCCAAACAGTGTACTTAATGAAATGTTACCTTGTCCAACACAAGTCCACAAGGCTTGATAAAGGAAATTATTAGTAGCCCGATACAAAATCTACCAGCATTTTCTAGTGTGAAAGTGCCAGTTTTTGACCCCTGCATATCTGTTATTTTCATTCAGATAGGGTTCTGTACCACTAGAATTCCATACTGGAGCTGACTGGTTGGAGAATACATCCCAGAGGTGAGCGCTCTGCTCCCAGGAGGCAGGATGCCTGCCCAGCATTTGCATACCCTCCTGCTGGCTGATCACAGTGCAGCATTGGCTGTGAAGTTACTGGTCACCCGCCCTCCCCAGGCGAGGTGTGAAGCCAGAGCCTGTGTGGGTGCAGAGTGAACTAGTGGAAAAGTCTGAGGAAAACTGAATAATAAAAATAAATAAGTTAATTTACCAGAAAGGCACTCCTAAAATTTTAGTAGGGCTCCAGAAATTCTACACTATAAGGTCCCTGACTCTTTAGAAAGTCTCTGTAAAAGTATTCAGTTGACCATTTAGAGTTTGCAGTTCTACATATTAACACCCTTCAAGTGATATAGCATACATACAATAAAGTATTTCATCCCTAATCATATTCTGTTTGTTTTGTTGCAGATATTGCCTCTTCTTGAATGCCTGTTCCACATTTCATGTGTACGTTTTGCCCAAATGACTATTATGTGACATATTTTCCTCTGACTTCTTATCTGGTGGCATTATGGCTGCTTCATTGACAACAGCTGTGTCAGACACTCCTTCTGTGTGGAACAGTCAACTTAAACTGCCCAAAGCAGTGTTTCACAGACAGTTTTTTGTCATGTGTGCTGTCAAGAAAGTCGAGCGTATATGCTGACTTGCATTCAGAAGTGCTGAGGCATTGATAGACCTATGCCAGAGCAGGCACTTCGTGACTGAGACCAGATTACAAAGGATCCTTGAATGGTTGCAATAGTTATGGGCCTTTAGGAACAGAACTAAAAGAAATCTTATCTCTCAATGGTGGAACTCTGTCGTTTTGTCCAAAGAACAGGTGTTTGGGTGGAAACCCTGCATCAGTTAGTTGAAGTAACAGGACAGGAGTCGGCATTCACAATAGTAGACAACAGCGTGCTTGATCAAATCATTAAACATGAAGAATTAAGCAAAGAACAGTTGGTTATGTCCCTTGAAAAGTTGCTATACACAGGAGGAACATTACGCAAGAACCTCATTCAGGGTATGTTTTTTTCGTATTAAAGAAAAAGGTAGTTTGTAAGTGTGAAAGGTCAACCCGAAAATAAGTCAGAAACAAGTAGTTTGTAATATAAGCAAATGCAGCAAGGGTTTGGGATTCCCCAGCTAGTAATAAGTATTTGCATATACTTTCTGCCTATTATTTTAGAGTCCTGATTTTATCAATGACTTTAAATATTCTTGTTGACATTTGTTTTACTCTGATGTATATATTGGTTTGCCCACACTATTTATTGTCTGCACAACATATTCTGGGAGAGCTGAATTGAATTTTGTACAGCAAGTGCCTATACTCTAATGTACAGATGATACAGGCTAAGATGCAAGCCATAAACTAAGCTCAATTTCTTTTTTTTTTTTTTTTTGGGGGGTGCAGATTGTCAGATTTTACCTCCCTTCTAATACACTGAAACTCTGGGTTTAAAATTAGTGAGTGCAAAGTGTGGTTAGCAGAACTTAATGGTAACTGCATTGTATTGTAATACCGTATTGCAAAATTCTCTGTATTTTTTTCAGTTAGTAATTTTATTGCAAATTTTGTATGCTGAAAAAACATAATACATAAAATACACATGATACATATACACAAAGAACCTGACTAGGTAACAGGGGTAAATATATTAGTCAGTTATGGAGAGGTCCCATTAGACCACTTCTTACAGACTACTTGTCTCAGAGTAAGAGAGAGAGAGACTCTTCTACATTCTACCAGGATATTCTATCACATTGCATCAGAAAAAGCCCATTTGGGATTAGCTTGACATAATGTAGAGGAAAAGTAGGGGCCCTATATCTGCAGATATTGTTGCTTTGTTCCCATTGCAACGTGGGACATACTAGAAAGGGTGGCCACCTGATGAATCGACTGGAGAAATTCTCGTAAGCTTGGGACTTCTTGGGAGTGCCACCTATGAAGTAGGAGGAGGCGTTTGGCTTCCACTCCTGCCTAGAAGCACCAACGGATATGAGGGTCTGAGTGATGGAATGAGGTGGGAGTATACCCAATAGTAGGAGCTGAGGGATAACCATAGAGAAAGTCCGCAACCTCCTGGCAGGCGGCCAGGATTTCCTTCAGTAAATATTTATTGCGGTCAACTTAGCAGGATATGGTGTATGTCACCTCAGTCGAATTACAATGCCAGCATCGGTTATGTGACCCATTGCATGAAGTTTAACTGGTGTCTTGTATACTCTTTGTAGTGTTTTCTTCTGGATGAGGAGGCTTCTGCTATCTTGACAAGCAGTGTGTGTGGCTTTCCAGGATATCTCCCAGTCTAGTGGGGTGAGAGCTTAGCCTATGGCTGTCTCTCAGTATACTCTAGCTGGATGTGTCTGATCAGGGATTGCTTTCCTGATTTGTGCATTAATTGCACTTGCCCTCCTTTTCCTTTTG
The DNA here is from genome assembly GCA_016271365.2 of Neoceratodus forsteri. Taxonomy (NCBI): domain Eukaryota; kingdom Metazoa; phylum Chordata; order Ceratodontiformes; family Ceratodontidae; genus Neoceratodus; species Neoceratodus forsteri. The sequence continues at coordinate 240,999,336 of JADMNL010000024.1, read as the reverse complement.
ATATCCACTGCTGAATATCCAAGGATGATTCTTGTTTAGTTAGGTTTGATGGCTCCCTTAAGAAAGATGACAGCATGCTGCGCAGTTGAAGGAACCTCTAAGTCTACTTTGCTCATGGGGTAGGTGGAGCGTAGGTTCTCAAAGGATTCAATGATTAGTTTTCCTGGGATCAGGAGATCCTTCAAGTGGGTAATACTTTTCTTTCCATGCCTGCCAGTGTATTGTCTGGCCACTTATACGGATCAATGGGTTGTTCCAGACAGGGAGCCATTGAAGTGGGTAATGGAGTTTTGATGTTTTGGCCAGCCAATGCCATGCCTGGATCAATGTGAGGATGGCAATCTATTGTTATAGGTGCCCTGGCAGGTAATACAGATACACTAGTTGGGGGATAGGAGGCGTATGAAGGACTGAACAGTGAGCCAGACTGGAGAGGATCTGCAGAGGGTACAAACCACTGAGAGGTTTGCGCACTGATAAAGGAGTTGTGGTACCCTTGGAACCAGGGAAATTCCACTCTCCTCTGTTCCAGTGTGACCTTAGTTTCAACCTACTGAAGTGGGCCGTGCCCTCCCATGTGAAGGAACACATAAACATCACACTTTGCAAACCAACCCGAGTGCAGTTTGAAAGGGATGTGTGACAAGCAGTGAAAATTTTTGGGCAGCCAGCATCTCAATTGCTGCTATTTTCCCTGCTAAGATAGATTTAGCTTCTTCCAGCATTCAAACTCCGTGACTAAGGTTTTGCAGTGGGGCAGTATTGAGGCGGGTATTTTGGAGATGTCCCAGTTAGATAAAAGCTAAGGTATTTTATGGAACCTGCTGTCCACCTAAGGCCCACCTTGCAAATGGGTCAGGGCACAGGACCTATTGAGGGAAGGACTTCTGTCTTCCCTTGGTTCATTTGAGCTTGAGATTAGGGTAAACATCTGCAGGAGCGGCATGAGATTGGGAGACCCACTGCAGCCTCTGAGAGGAAGACTAGCAGGTCATCACTGTAAAGGCTGGTGTGGACGTCCAAGCCCTTGATGGAGATTCTGCTTAAGTCTGGATGGTTCGGATAGTAATAGCCAGAGGCTCAGTGGCTAAGACGAATAGCATGGGGGATAGTGGACAGTCTTGGCCGCTAACTCTGTGGAGTTCACATGGGGGTAGGATAGGATGGTATCGTCAGTATCCGTGCTTGGGGGCACTGTATATTGTTTGTACCTAGGATGAGAAGTATGGCCCAAACCCCATGTGGTGTAGGATCCGAATAGATGATTCCATTCTACTGAGTCGAAGGCTTTCTCAAAGTCAATTGTGACTGTGGCAGCTGGGACAGGCATTTTATTAGCTGTACCTGTGATGGACACCAGGGACCACAGGTGATCAGAGGCTAGTCTGCCTTTTGTAAATCCTGCTTGAGCTGGGTGAATAATCTGAGGGAGGTGTTATCCAGACGGAGAGTCAGGGCCTTTGCAAGTATTTTGCGTCTGCATTGATCAAAGATATGAGGCGGTAGCTGGCTGGGAGGTATGGATCTTTCCTTCTTTAGGAGTACTAAAATTGTTGCTTCAAACCCCAGGAAATCGTACTGTATTTTGACAAATGCAGTATGGTCTCACCATAGGACTGCGCCAGAGCAGTGATTAATAGAACCTATAGAAATGGTGGAACTCTAGGCTCGAGGCGGGTGATTTATTCTTATTTAGGAGTCGATGGCTGTCCAGATTTCTCTGATATATAGGCCTCCAAAGCTTCCCTGTGCTGTGAGTGAAGCTGGGGGAGTGGTAGTGTAGAGAGGAAGGAATCTATTTGGTGACCGTTTGCTCCAGCTGAGTAGTTGTACAGGTCAGCATAGAAGTGTGTCATGATCTCTTTAATATCTTTCGGGTTATGTTAAGGGATGCCTGTTGGGTCTTTCAGCATCGGGATATGACACTCTGCTTGTTGCTTCCTCAGCGATATGAGAGTAATCTGCTAGATTTTTCCTGGCCTCCCAGAATTTATGTCTGGTTGAATTAAGGCTAGTTTCGATTTTCTAGCTGTTAGGGAGTTTATTTGGAGGCGGATCCCAGATAATTCAGCTAGCAGGGATTTAGCTTGTCTGGGTTCTTTGCTAATGTTACCTTTTGGGCCTTTTGCATCAGGGATACTTCCAGGCTTTAAGTTCCATCTCCTTTCCCGTCTACAGCATGCCATAAAGCCCATGATGGCCCCCCATCAGATCGTTGCCTTAAAGGCCTCCCATAGAGTTGCTGCCAATACTTCCCTTGTGTCATTTTCTTTAAAGTGTCTGCTGGATTTTTCGAGATCTATTTGCAGATGACTGAGTCCTTCAACAGTAAAGGGGGGCCAGCCTGGAGCAGGAGTTTCGTCCTCATATCATTAACGAGGACACGGGCATGATCTGAGATCACCAGGGGTTCGATAATCACAGGTAACCATGTTTGTGTGGTGTGTGGTGACTCCAGTAGCATATCCAGTCTGCTTGCTGTGCCCTGCAGAGAGATGTATGTGAAGTCTTTGACTGTAGATCTCCATAGATCTGTACAGGAGTGCTCAGTCATCAGTCCTGCCAGGGCTTTAGATATTCTAAGGTGGGGTTCTCTGGCCTGTAGGGATCTGTCCACTGAGGGGACCAGAGTTGTGTTGAAGTCCCCTCCCCATCAAAAGGGTGTTCGAGGGGATACATTCCTGGAACGTTTGACTAAGGGTGTGATAGAAAGCTGGGAGTCTGAGTTGGGGCCATAGACAGATCCCAAAATAATAGGACCTTGTGGGGTCAAGAGCTGTCACAGTGTCCATTGGCCCTCATCATCCTGTTCCTGCTTCACTGTTTTCCAGGGTAGGGATTTGTGTATCGTATGGAGACCCCATTTGGACATTAGTGCACAGCTTTGCGTCTCAGCCCCACCCATTCCTTGCTTAAGCTTGATGACTTCCTTGGATACCAATTTGGTCTCCTAGAGAAATGCAGTGTTAGTGTGAAACTGTTCCTCCCCCACCCATTTTAGTCAAGCCTCCCTCTCATCAGGTCCCGTCATCCGCCACCCCCATTCTCAGGGTTACTCCCTGGTGCGGCCATCAAGGGGCTTCCACTCTAATGGACATTGTGAGCAAGTCCCAGATTACCCCACGGGTTGGGGCCACCGAGGCGGGGACCCTCCCTGGCAGGTATTGGAGGCAGTGGGTGGGCGGAATGGAATGAGCCGTCATGCTAGGGGCTGGCATTTTGTTGTTTTTGCTGCCTTGGGGGCGGGGACGTGCAGTGACATCCAGCATCCGCCTGCCCCCGAATGTGCTGGCACTAGTCGCTGCAGTTCCCCGGACTCTTCCAGGGGTCCGACAAGCCCGGACACTCTTCCTCCCTCCCCAGAGAAGGAGAGTAGTCCTCGGGATACTCCATCCTTCTTCCCCAGTTGGCCTCCGATGCCTCAGGTCCATTCCGAACCGGGTCACTGGTAGCAAGCTAAATCCAACCGCTGCGTCGACTGGCCAGCATCATTTTTCCTTAGGTAATTTGTACTTTTTTTTCTTTTCATTTTTTCCCCAGTCCTGATTCCTTGCATACCCTATGTGACACATGCGTCTGGAGGGCAGGTGTACGCGCACCCTACAGGACGCCCCACCCTACTTGTCTCTCCATTGCCACCTGCACTTGTCACCGTGCTTCCATCCGGTGATGAGACTATGGGTGGCGACTCACCCACTGGGAGAGAGAGCCACCGTCGATCTGCCCCCCCATACCAGCACTCCTAATCCACCCGAGGTTGTTCTCTCAACCTCTGTCACCAGCGTAGCTACAAAGTAAGGCGCCCAGTGCCTTAGCGCCATCGCCACCGGGCAGGCTTCATTTGAAATCTTTGTCAGGTAGGATCGGACCTGTTTTCTTTTATGGGGAGTTCAGTCACGCACATTCCACTTGATGCATTTAAGATCTGCTATAGGTAGCTCCATGTATTAAAATATAGTTCACAGGACCTGAGGGTGGGAAACTATAATTACTGCTGGATTGTTAAGGGTGAGGCAGGAAGAGGATGTAGGGGTTCGGGTAGCCCGAACAGGTGGTTCTGTTACTATAACCTTCACGGTAGGAAGCCTAGTTAACATAGATCATGCAGGATAGAAATGGCTGATGGTACACCAAATCTGCTTTTTCCCCAACATTTATTACTAGTGTAATTTAGAAAAGAAATATTATACAGCTTAACGTCTGTATTCAAAGTAGTAAACCACATTAACCAGTATAGGAGGGTAATTAAATCGGATCGCTTTAACTTTAGAGCATTATACTCCATATGGCTGGTAACTAACCTGTCATCCAAAGGTCAGAGTATCACACCTGGGCAGCATTAACCAACAGGTTCACTGCTGATGAACTCATGTTTTAGGCACTATTTTCCTGCCTGCCAACTTTACCCCGGTCTGAGGGATATATTTCTGGTCGGTGCTCAGCATATATTCTTAGTTTGTCCCATTATCCTATGCAAGCCTGGGATTGCCAGGTTTATTTTTGTGCTATAGGGTGTACTTCCTTTCCTAGGGGCTACCCCTTGGGTTCAAAATGAAACAAAGGATCCGAGGAGGTGTGTGCCTCCAGTGTGTTGATTACTCAAGGGCCTGAGTTTTATAACAGATTATTATTATTTTGATTCCAACTACACGGCCAAATCCCTATCTGTTGCCATCTACTGAGTTATTCCAGGTACTGGCTACCTGGATCCTTCAGAAGAGCTTCTTGGGCAAAGGTTATGTTTTAGATCAGAATTAAGGGCCTTTAAAATGTAACAGGCTTTTAGGGAATACCCTTCCCTGGCTGTTTTTGCCATCTGGAAGGCTTTACAAGCCTTTAAAATACCAGGACACCTTGAGAAAGGTGCAAATCAGCAAATTCTAATTCCTCAAGAACCAAGCCTTGAGGTGGAGGGATTTGAGGTCCGGGTACCACACTCTCCCCTGTGCACAGGTCAGCAAGTCGTGGGTCCTGGGCAAGCTCAGGGGAGGGTGGATTGTCAGGGACAGGAGAAGAGGATACCAGGGCTGTCTGGAGCAATCAGAATCACTCTGCAGGGCTGAGTTCTGATTTTTACCAATACCCTGAAGAGGAGAGGGAAGGGAAAGGCATAGAATTTCCCTTTCCAATCCAACAGGAAAGTGTCCAGGGGACTGGGCCCAGCACTGGAGGCCTGCAACAAAATAGAGGAAGTTGGTGGTTGTCTGGGGCTGCGAAGAGATCTATCTGAGGGGTGCCCCATCTGGCAAAGACCGACCCCAGGACCAGAGGATTCAGAGCCCATTCGTGATGGCCCTGGAAAATCCTGCTGAGGGCATCCGCCAGGACATTGTCCTTCCCTGGAAGGTGAATTGCTATCAGGGAGGTGTTCAGGGAGTAAGCCAGAGACCACAACTTCATTGCTTCGGTGCACAAGGCTGATGACAGAGTGCCCCCTTGCTTGTTGATGTACCACATTGTTGTGGTGTTGTCTGTCCTGATTTGAACTACTTTGTTCTGGACAACAGCTGAAAAAGCCTGAAGAGCTAAAAGGACAGCTCTGAGCTCCAAAAGATTGATGTGGAGCAGAGATTCCTGAGGGGACCACACTCCTTGAGTGGAAAGGTCGCCCAAGTGAGCCCCCCACCCTAACAGGGAGGCATCCATGGTGAGGGTGAGGGAGTGGAACTGGTATGAAGGGAACCCTTATGTTAGATTGCTTTGATCCTGCCACCACTGAAGGGCCAGGATCAGGGTTTCGTCACTGGGACTAATTTGGTAAGGGGGTCCCTCCTTTGAGACCAATAGGACCTCAAATGGAACTGGATGTCCCTCATTTGAGATCTTGCTCCCTGCACGACAGCTGTGGAGGCAGCCATGTGCCCTAGGAGTTGCAGAAAGTGCCTTGCTGGTCGAGAGACCCGCAGGGGTAAAGGAGGATGCCAGGGCAATGAGTCTGTCCACTCTTTCCGAGGGAGAAATGCCTGGCTAACTTTGGGTTCAATTCTGCACCTATGAAGTTAGTACCTGAACTGGTTCCAGAACTGACTTTGGTAAATTCAGCAGGAATCCCAGGGAAGTGAGAAGCTGCTGGGTGACTTGCAAGTGGGATTTTACCTGATCTGGGACTGACCCACTATGAGCCAGGTCATCCAGGTGAGAAACACAGCAATCCTTGCCTTCTTAAATGAGCCACTACACAGCTAGACATTTTGTGAATACCCTTGGGCAGAGGTGTGAGGCGAAGGGCATTGCTCTGAACTGGTGATAGCCAGAGAGCAGTTCGAACCTGAGGTACTTTTGGTGAGAAGGCCTGATCATGACATGAAAATAGGTATCCTAGAGGTCCAGAGAAGCTAGCCAGTTCTCTGGTCTCAGGGAAGGCAAAATCATTGCTAGAGTTAACATTTTGAACTTTGGTTTCAAAAGATGCTTGTTCAGGTACCTTAAATCTAAGATGGGCCGCCATTCTCCTGTCTTTTGGGTAAGAAAATATCTTGAGTACAGTCCTTGCCCTGATGGCAAGGGGGAACCTTTCCACTGCTTTGCAGTCCAGAAGAGAAGAAACCTCTGCTTCCAAAGCAAGGGCTTCTTAGAATTTGCAGGTGGAAAGCCTGGCTCTCATCTTTGGGAACTGTTTGAGCGGAGAACCAGACCCTGGCTACTACCTCCAGAACCCATCTGTCCGAAGTTAGGGACAGCCAGTTCTGGCTGAAATAAGCCAACCTGCCCCCACTGGTACAGGAGAAGCGGCCCTGGGCACCCCATCAGGGTGCCTGCTTGGCAACAGCTTTAGGCTGAGGGAGGAGACGTCTACCTGTGCCCGTCTACCTCTGCCTCTGAAAAAGCCCTCTGTGAAAAGGCAGAGGAGGCTTGAGATTGGTAAAAGGGCCTGTGGAAAGGCCTGCCCCTACCCCTGGGGGCGTGCCTTTGTGGAGTGGCATGCCTCTCCTTAGCTTGGGCACTTTTGTAGGTAGTTCTATATTCATCCATCTTTTCATATAATTTTCTGTTTGATCACCAAACAGAGAATTTCGCTACAGGAAAATCCATAGCCTTTGACTGAGTATCTTGGGACAGATTAGTGCATCTGAGCCATGCCAACCTCACGGAAAGCTACAGAAGTGGCCATGACCCTAGAGGAAACATCATTAACATCAACAGCAGTATGAAATTGAACTTTAGAGGCTTCAATGCCATCAGCAGCCACCTGTTCAACTCACTAGCCAGCTGGCCCTGGGCCTGCTTGGCCAACTGCAAAATTGTGTCCCATCTAGATTTCTGATATCTAGCCACATAATTAGCCTGCCTGAGTCCCAAAGAAGCTGCCATATATTGCTTTTTCGCCATGGCATCAATCTTCCTGGAATCCTTATCAGGAGGATGTGAGGCCAGGGGAATATTAGCCTTGCCACAGGCTGCAGCTTGCACCACACCTACATGACTACACTGCTCAGTGAGGAAGTCTATCAGGGCCTGATAAAAAAAAATGGACAGAAGGTTTACTTTATCTACAGGAGGAACAGAATGAGGATTTTTTAAAATCTTTGTTTGCTTCCTAAATGACTTATGCAAAGGAACAGACAACCTCCTAGACTCTGGAATATCCATCTTTTAAACATAATCAGGCTCCTCTTGCTCATCTACAGCCTCTTCTAAAGGAAGCTGGAGGGTTTCTGCAACCTTTTTGTAAAACATAAAATGAGAAGGGGACTCAGACAGCATAGGGGGAGATTCTAAAGGTCTGTCTGGAGAAATGTCCGGTTCAATGGGCACGTCCAGACCTTCCCAGTCACAAACATACTGATCAAATTCCTCCTCCTCCTGTGGTTCATAAAACCCTCAACATCATAATCCTGAACCACTGGGACTGAGCGAACCACCCTTTTACCAGTTGTAGGGGTTACGACAGATCCCTGAGACAAAAGACTGAACAATCTGTATGGCTTTAGCTATCTCTGCAGCAGTTGGAAAGACAATTTTGACTCAGACCTGCTGATTTCTTTGTCTTTTGCTGGGACTGGTTCCTCTGAACCAGCCTTCCTTTGCCGAGGAAGTCTCGCCTGGTCAGAGGGCACCCTCTGGTCCAGTGGGTGCTGAACCGGCTGGCCATCCGGTCAGCGGACTTTTGGCCTCTCGTTCCCTGGGCCGGCCCAATCTCTTTTCCAGGGTGGCTGCAGGAAAATTTACACACCTGGCAGTCTGACAGGAGGTGATCAGCCCCCAGACAATAAACACAAGTGGTGTGTGGGTCAGCCTTAGCAAAGGCTTCCCCACAAACATCAGTGTTGAAACCCAGTGGGCCCGGTTTTTCTTTTGGGTTTCTCAGACAATGCCAGCCTAACCAACAACTTGCCCTTTTAATGGCAGTGCCAGGCAAGACACCCTTATCGGTTCCTAACCGTGTCACGGGTATTTGAAAAAGACCCTTTTAAAATTCAAGGTTTTTTTTAGAACCATTAAGAACCGGGAACCGCACTCTAAAAGCCCCAAAACACTTAAAACGTTAAATTAAGCAAACCGATCGGTTCAAAGCCGAACCGATAATTGGATTTCCACACAGACTTTCAATATTGTACTTACGGTTTACAGATAGAGCTTTAACGAATGCGGTAAAATACTTTTGCGGTTCAAATGAACCGAAAAATACTCGCTGAACCGAGAATGAACCGAGCTGAAGGAGCTGATTCCACAGTGACTGTTCAGTGAAGCAGAGTAAAGAATCTGCCAGATAGAGCTTTGGCACAGCCGCCGCTGTGAACTCAGATTCTCTGGAGTTAACGTTTCCTCCGGTGCTGTGGCTGACTGCAAGAAGTCCTAATACAGCAAGACTTCATGGTGTTTGAACTGTGGCTCCGCGCGAAGAGGCCTTCTCCTGGTGCCTTTCTTTTTCCAGCTTCTTGTGTCCTTCAGGGGAAGTAGACGCCTGCCTAAGCTTCTTCAAGTCCTTCTCCATTGCAGACATCTTTTTAAGGAGATGAGCTTCCAAGAACTGCTGGAGTAGTCTGCGGGTGACCGCATTGAAATGCAGGCAATGCAGGCACTTGTTGGCCGCATGGTTGGGGCCTAAGCAAAAAACACGGAGGAAGTGACAGTCCTTGTGGGGCAGTTGGGCACCGCACGAGGCACACTTATTTTTTGAAGGGGACGACAAACAAACATTCACCTGACAAAAAGATCTCAAAATAACTCACTTTCGGTAAAAAAAAAAAAAAAAAAACGAGTAACAGGGCTGTGCTACGAACTTTACCGTGAGGCGCTGTATGAGCTGATGGTGGGCGTCCGGGACTGCCCCTTTATACCAGCGTCGCCCGACGTGGGAGCGGTCCCGCGACAGGGACTGCTAGCCAGAAATTTTTCCATGGTGTCCTGCCACCTGCTGACAGTCCTATATGTAATTACTTACTGCAAGGGCCCTCTAAATATCACAGGTTATTCATGGTCATGGTATGTTCATCCACACGATCTCCCTGGCTCCGATGCACAACCTGGCTTCCAGCGGGCTAGATCTGGTGTCATGGGGCAGAGCCAAGAATTTTACCACGTGGGTGGGAGGAGCCAGCTTGAAGACCTTCTGGCAAGATTAAAAGCAGCAAGGAACCTGCCAGTAAGTGTGGATGAATGACATATACCATTCCTAGAACTCCTGTTACAGGTGAGTAACCTGTATTTCTAGGGACATGGGACATGTTCAATCCACACTTATTGGCAGACTCCTAGCAGTTCTCTGGGAGGAGGGAAGCATGGCACACACCTACTTAGGGAATAAGGACTGGAGAACCGAGGCCCCAAAACCAGCATCCCGGCGTGACTCACGGTCGATGTGGTACTGGGTAATGAAGGTATGTGCCGACTTCCAGGTAGCAGCCCTGCAGATATCCTGGATAGGGACATCCCTGGAAGCAGCTACCGATGCAGCAGTATGGTGAGTAGAATGAGCTCTTATCCCTCTGGGAGGCTCCATGCCCACCAACCTATAACAGATCTATGCAGGAGGTGACCCACCTACTTATCGTCTGCTTGGCTGCAGGTCTGCCAGGTGCGGCTTCAGCATAGGTGACAGCTGGCGAACCTCTTCCTGAACTTCAGCAGTCTGCTCCTTATAATAGGCGAGCGCTCTTCTGTTCGCCGGGAGCTGAGCTCTGCCCCTGAAGAGCATCACCTGCTTCGGCACGAGTTCCGACTTGGCCTCGTTGATGAGGAGGCCAATCAGAGCAAACCTGGAGGGCATCTCTCTGAACCACTCCACCCCTGCTCTGGAGGGGGCTGCAATCAAATCAGCCAGTCATTCAGGTAGGGGTACACCTGGACCCTTCAGCGCCACAGGAATGCTGTCACCACTGCCATGCATTTGGAGAAGACCCTGGGAGCTAGGGAGAGGCCGAAGGGCATGGACCGGAACTCGTAAAGGGACCCCTCCACTCTGAAGCGGAGAAATCTCTGATGAGACGGACGAATCGGGATGTGAAAGAAGCGCATCCTGGAGGTCCAGGGAACAGAACTACATGCACCTCGTTCCAAGGATGGGATTATCTGAGCCACAGTGACCATCCTGAAGGTTAAACCTAGGAACCTGTTGGTCGTGCAGGTTGACAGTGGGCACCAGCACCCCAGTCCATTTTGGGACCAGGAAATACCTGGACACAAACCCCAGGTCTGGAGGAGGATCTGCCACCTTCCTGATCACACCTCTTTTTGAGGGCAGGGCAATATCGGCTTGGCGCGGCAGACTGCTCGAAAGGTGGAGTCTGCTCAAACTCAGAGGCAGGCCCTCTCCTACCATCTCCAACACCCAGCAGTCCGTGGTGATAGCAGACCAGGCAGAAAGGAAGTGGTGGAGTCGTCCCCCAAGGGGGAGTGAAGAGGCTAGGGGTGACACCCCTCAACCAGTCACTGGGCAGGCTTGGAGGAGGAACCAGCAGAGGGACCTCCTGGGCCTTTACCTCCCTGCTTCCTGTTGGAGAAAGCCACGGGCTTGGGTTTGGGATGCCAAGCGCGAGCCTACTGGCCTTGTTGCTGGTGCTGAAGGACAAAAGGACTTATGCTGTTGATGGCGGCCTTTGTCCCCTTGGTGGAGGTGACAGAGTCCAGAGTGGCACTAGACTGATCTGCTGGAAGTGTCCCTCCACTCCAGGGCGAAAAGGTCAGTCCCAAGAAGGGGCGTCGCTAACTGTACTGGGTATCCACCGTGAAGGTGGATATCCTCAACCACGCCCTGCAGCGCGCAACCACTCGGCCGCTACTGACCTGGCAGAAAGAACTTCTGCCACCTCCTGCAGACCGGCACGCAAGATGGCTACTGCCCTAGGAGCCAAGCGCAGGTTCAGAGAAAAGCAAGTCCGGTGGACTAGCAAACCCTCCTCCTGAGACAACAGGCGGGAGCTGATTGGTAGGGCAGCAGAGGTTCCCGGGCAAGCTACTCCAGAAGCAGGAACCAAATCTGTCTGGGCCAAAAGGCTATTAAAATAAACGTTGCATGCTCCTGCCAAGTTTGAGAAGGCCTCTCTGAATCAATGAAGGGAGGGAAGGCGTAGAGGAATCTGCCACGCCCAGGAGAGGGACAATGCGTCGCCAGAAAACACCAGGCCCTGGATCTAGTGAGCAAAAATTGGGTAGTTTTCCACTGGATGGGATGCGAATAAATCGCAATTCTGGAGTGCCCCATTTGAGAAACATATCCTCTGCCACCCTGTGAGAAGTTCCCATTAAGTGGACTGACCTGGGAGCGACTCAGGCTGTCTCGCGACTGTATTGTCCACTCTGGGAACATGAACTGCAATGAGGTTTGTGCGTGTCATATTACCCAGTCCCACACTCATGGCCTCCCTGCAGAGGGGGTAAGAGTGTGCCTCCTTGTTTGTTGAGGTAATACATCACCGCTGTATTGTCTGTTTGCAACAGAAGAGTACTCTGGAATGTCCGACTGGAAGGCTTGCAGGGCATAAAGGACCGCTCTCATCTCCACTATGTTGATATGGAGATGAGATTGAGTGGTCCAGATTCCCCGAGACCTCACCCCGTTCAAGTGTGCTCCACACCCCAGCCCTGAGGCATCTGTGGAGTGTTATCACTGGGGACAGCGCTGTGAATGGAACCCCCATGGAGAGGGTTCCCGGGTCTAGCCACCATTGCCAGTCTCTAACCACGGATTTCGTGATTCTTACTGGATGCTGCATATGGTCTTGCCTTTGGTCCCATTGCACTCTTAGAATCCACTTGGTTACCCGCATGTGGAGCCTTGCCATTGGGAATGTAGGAATGGCCGCAGCCATGCATCCGAGCAGGTGAAGGACCAGTCTGGCTGGGACGGTCTTCCCAGAAAAGTCCCTCATGAGGGATCAAATGCGTTCCGCTCCGTCTTCGGGAAGAAAGGCTTTCCTTTCCCTATGCTGGTGTCCAGAACTGCCTCTATGAACTGCAGTTTCTGGGACGGTACCAGAGAGACTTCTTGTAGTTTATTAAGATGCCCAGGACTGAAAAGGGCCTGGGTATGCTGGATGGCTATCAACAGCACCTCCTTGAGGAGGCCATGAGAAGCCAATGTCCAGGCACGGGAACATATAGTGGCCCTGTCTCCTCAGAGATGCTGCCATGACTGCCATGCTTGGTAAACACCCTGGGAGACACTGACAGCCCGAAGGGAAGCGCTCAGAACTGAAAGTGGTGGCCGAGAAACTCAAAGCGCAGGAACCTCCTGTGCGCTCGAGCAATGGGGATGTGCAGGTAAGCGTCCTGCATGTCCAAGGACGCCAAGAATGCATCCTTCAGCATGGGGATTAGACCCGGAAGGGTCATCATGCGGAAGCGTTTGTAGGCGACCGACATGATGGTCGCTGAGGTCCAAGATTGGATGAAGATCTCCCGTTTCCTTTGGAACCAGGAAGAAGTGGTGGGAATAATATCCTGTTCCTCTCTGGTTCCCTGGGACGTGCTTGAAAGCTTTTCTGTAGAAGCGCGAGCACTTCTTCCCTGATGAGCAGGGCATGCTGACCCGAATAACGGGAGAGCAGAGAAGGCCTTGTGGGGGGCTTGTCTAAGAATTCTATAAAGTGGCCTTTTCTGACCAACTGCAACACCCATCTGTCGGTAGCGACAGACTGCCACCCTGGCAGGTGATCTGCGATGCGACCCCCGACCTTTGTTTCCCCATTGATCCTGAGGGGCAGGGTCCGGGAAGGAGTAATGCTGTGGCAGCAGAAGGTCCTGCAGGTTGGGCCGACTTGGTAGAATGTTGGCTTCTACCCGAGGACGCCTTGACCTGGGCTTTTTGGGAGAAGGAGCCCCTCTGTTGGCCGGGACGAGGTTGTTGCCTCTGAATCCAGCTACGAAAACGACTGGTTCCTACGAAAGGAACAGAGTCTAGATCTGTATATTGCTTGGACAGATCTAACAGCCTTCCCAGCCTCTTGTAATTTGGTGATGACCTTCTCTTGATTCCTCACCGAACAAAACTTCGCCGTGGAAGGGGGTGTCCAAAATGTTCTGGACATCTGGGGTAAATCCGGAGACCGAGCCATGAGAGTCTCCGGAGGCATACGCGGCTCGGAGCACCTCCTCCTTTTGGTCACTGTCTGGAAATTTCTCTGCCAGTTCCTGTCCCTGTTCCCACAATGTGTTCTGAAATTGAACTCTGTGGGTTAGGTAGTTCTGTGATCTGATGGTGCAGTCGCAGCTGCGAAATGTGCCTACCCAGTGCGCCCAGTTGCTTGACTCGGGTCCGTGGCTGCGTGCTCAGATGTTGTGGTCTCTGGGACCGATCGAGAGGCAGTAATGACCAGGGAGTCGGCCAGAGGATGATTAACCAAGTACTGGTCCTCCTTGGGGCCTTGTACAGGCGGTCAGCCTTCTTCGGCATAGCCGGAGGCGAATAGTGGATGTTTCCACGCTGCCTTGGTGATGTCCACCAAGGGTGGTACCACCACAGGCTTAGGATCTTTCTGCCGAAGACAGCGGGCGAGGCGTAGCCTTTCGGGGTAGAGTTCCTCTGCATCCCATCCCATGTTCTTTTGGATGTGCCTCATGATCTCAGAACAAGGGGTCGTCCAGAGGAGACCTAGGAAGTTCACGTGGGTCTGGAGAAGGGATGCTGATCCATGAAGGAGATCTGGAGCATACAAAGATATCAGATCGCGAATCCTCCGTAGACTGAATAGTGACGTCTTCTGGGTCTCTTGGGGCCAGGTGACCCTGAAGAGAATCTGGATGGAGATCTTCTCGTCTTTAGGTCTGCCCCTAGAAGGTCCCACTGGCTCCTTTGGGGAGGGGAGAGAGGAGGTACTCTACCTGCTGCCCCTTTTGGTGAAGGAGGGGTCGGTGGTGCCACAGGTGCGTGGTGACCACATCCTTTTTGATGGTGTCCCACCAGAAAGTGAATAGCTCCTTCACTTCTGCCAAGTTAAGGCCCGACAATGGGCCGGGCGCTGGTGGCCCATCTGTTCCCTGGTTCTGTGGAGGGTTCCCGCGGGAGCTTGACGGGATCAGGGTTGCCCGCCTGGTCCTCAGGCTCAGTGGACTCCTCATCCGTCAATGCCTCCTGGCTGACGTCGCTAGGTGGCGGTGTGGTTCTTCTAGCTGCTGTGTTGGAAGTTGGTCCCCCGGCTGGCGTCCTGGGAGGAGAGTGCCCGACCAGAGACTGGTGACGAACTGTCACCGGTTCCCGGGAGTGTCTGAAGTTTAGCCGACGTCTGGTCAGACGTCCGCTTCAGGAAGGTCAGCTCCTTGGTCTTACGTTGGGGAGGTGGCGGCAGGGAGACTGACCGGATGTCGGAGGCAGAGTGCCGAGACGAGGACTTGTGCTCCCCTGACCTAGACGAGGCCTTGGAAGAAGTAGGCCTGGAGGTCTTAGGCCGCAGAGTAGAAGAAGCGCTGGCCGACTTGACCACGACCAGGGGAGGCTGAGATTGGGCCCGAAACGGAGAGCGGTCGGACCTGGAGCTAGAGCAGTGGGAGTCAGAGGCCCGGTGTGGGTGGGGTGGATCTAGGTTTCACCTTCTCCCGGTGCCTGAGAGATTTCTCCAAAGATTCCCCTTGGAGGAAGGATCCATGGCCTTGAGCTCTTCTTCTAAGAGGAAAGCCTGGACAGCCTTCTGACAGCGGATCCAGGTCTGGCTGTTAAAGCCCTGACAAAAAGAGCAAGCCTGGGTATTGTGATCCGGGCCCAGGCACCAGACGCAGGCTGAGTGGGGGCTTTGAATGGGATCTGCTTCCCACAGGCACACTTGGAAGAATGGCCCTCCACAGAAGTGGGGACGACAGAGTAGATCATGAAAGTATTCTTGAACAAATTTGGATTTTCAGAAGAAATTCCTGGTCGTCGTGCGCTAGAACTGACCGAAGGGTCGAGACATGCAAGTTGACGGCGGGAAAGAACTGGGGATTCTGGCAGGACCGCCTCCTTATGTACTACGCCTGATGTCTGGGGCGGGACAGACATCGGAGGTGGTTCCCGCTGAAGACTGCTAGCTAGAAAATTTCCGTGGGGTCCTGACACCTGCCAGCTTCAGTCCTAATGATGTAACCTGCTGCAAGAGCTGTACTCGAAAAAGATTTTAGAATTAGTCCTTAGAGATACCATCTTGGTGGAAAGCCAAATAAGGTTCTTTGCACATAAGTGCATGCAGTTCAGAAATTCTGACAGTAAAGGTAACAGCAACTAAAAATGTTTTCCAAGAGAAAACGTAGCTCGCAATCTGCAACTGGTTCAAAAGATGGCTGCGTGAGCTGCTCAAAAATGAAGGGTAGATCCATTGACGGAGCCAGATCCTTAAATCAGGGCCCAAGGTGGAGAACACCCCTCAGGAAGGCACGCGTCATGTCCAATCAAGCTATATTGGGTTGACCTATAGGGACACGATGGGCTGAAATTGCATAAAGGTGTACCTTAGAGTAAGCCGAACCAGAGTGAAAAAGGGACAGCAGATAATCCAATACCAGCTTTTCTGGCAGTATAAAGGATATAAACCGCACACTTGAACCCATAAGCAGAACCTGCGCCACTTCATGGCATAGGTCGCGTTGGTAGTCGGTTTCCTGGCAGTAGAGAGAATGTCTGCCACCTCTTGCAAGACCCTGTGTCACATCATGGCCATGTCTAGGAGCCAAGCATGCAGGTTCATGGAAACGTAGGTCTGGATGGACCAGAGAACCCGCCTTCTGAGACAGCAATTGGGGAGCCGATTGGTAAACGCACTGGAGGTTCCTGGGATAGCTGATGCAAGAGGGAACTGGATCTGTCTGGGCCAAAAGGGCACGATCAGTACAAGTGTCGCTTGCTCCCTGCAAAGTTTTAGAACTCTGGATCAATGGGAAAGGGAGAAAGGCGTAGAAGAATCTGCCCGCCAAGGAGAGGAACAACGCGTCTTGCCAGAACACACTAGGCCCCGTTATCTAGTGAGCAAAAACTGGTCAGTTTTGCATTGGCTGGGGATGCAAAAAGGTCCAATTCTGGAGTAACTTGCCTGCGAAACAGATCCTCTACCACCTCCTGCAGTAGTTCCCATTCATGGACTCTGGCCTGAAAACAGCTCATGCTGTCCACTCCCAGAACGTGAACGGCAATAAGAGTTGTGCAGTGTTGCAAGACCTAATCTCACACTCATGGCCTCCCTGCAAAGCGGGTAGGAATGGTGCCTCCTTGTTTGTTGAAGTAATACATCACCGCAAAATTGTCTAACAGAAATGTACCCGGTAGAATCTCAGACTGGAAGGCCTGCAGGGTGTAAAGAACCACCCTCCTATCCAGGATATTTATGTAAAGATTAGACTCTTGGTCTGTCCACAGGCCCAGAGACTGGACACATCGAGGGGTGCTCCCCAACTGAGCCCCGAGGTGTCTGGAGAGTGTCAGGGACGGTGCTATGAAGGGGACTCCCGCTGAGAGATTCCTTGAATCTAGTCACCATTGCCAATCTCTAATTACAGCCTTCGTGATCCGGATTGGATGGTGCAGATGGTCTTGCCTTTGGTCCCATTGTGCCCGCAACATCCACTGGGTTATCTGCATGTGGAGACAGGCTAGTGGGACTGTTGCAATGGCCGCAGCCATGTGTCCGAGCAGGTGAAGCACCAGTCTGGCAGGAATGGTCTTTGCTGAAAAGTCCGATTAGGGATCTTGTGTTCTGCTCTGTCCAGAAGGAAAGCTTTCCCTTGGACAATGTCCAGAACTGCACCTATGAATTGCAGAGTCTGATCGAACCAGGCTTGACTTCTCTTAACTGATAATGCCCAACGTCTCGAACAGAGTGCAGTGATCGGCAGATGTCTGGGCCTCCCGGGAGGGCACCATGAGAAGCCAATCGTCCAGGTAGAGGAATACAGTGGCCCAGTCTCCTCAGACATGCAGCTATGACCGCCATGCATTTCATGAACATCTGAGGTGCCGAGGACAGCCTGAAGGGAAGAGCTCGGAACCGATTAATTGCGACCCTGAAACTCAAAGCACAAGAACCTCCTGTACACCTGAGCAATAGGATTACGCAGGCAAGAATCCTGCATGTCTAGGCATGCTAGAAATGACCCCTGCTTCAGCATGGGAATCTGACCGGGGATGGTCACCATGCGGAAGCATTTGTACAAGAGACGTTGATGTTGCCAAGCTCCAGTATTGGACAGAGGTTCAGTCTGCTTTGGAACCAGAAAAGTGAGAATATCCTAGTCCCCTCTGGTTCCTTGGTACGTGCCCCATAGCCTCTTTCCAGAAGCGTGAGCACCTCCTGCTGTAGGAGCAGGGCAGGTCTTGTAGGTGGATCTAGAAACTCTATGCAATGGCCTTTGTCCAACTGGAGAACCCATCTGTCGGTGGTGATCGACGTGATTCTCCCCCCCCCCCACAAACTTTCCTTGCCCGTTGATCCAGAGGAGGGGCGGGGGCTGGGAAGGAGTCATGCTGTGACAGCATTAGTCCCTGCGGACAGGGCCGGCTTCGTGTAATGTTGGCCTCTGCCTGGGGACGACTTGGCCTGGGCCTTATGCAGAAAAGTGCCCCTTTGCTACTGGCCAGAATGTGTCTGCTGCCTTTGTTGCCGGCTGCGAAAACTGCTCCGGTTCCTACGAAAGGAACTAGGCCTGGATCTGTACATGGCCTTTATAGATCAGACTGCCTTCCCTGCATCCTGGAGCTTGGTGATTACCTTCTCAGAGGATTCACCAAACAGCTCCTTGTTGCTATACAGGATGTCTAAATATTCTTCTGTACATCCGAGGTGAAGCCAAAGACAGAGCCAGGAGCATCGCCGAGACAAATGCCTGAAGCTACAGCTGTGGCAGAAGAGTCTGCAGAATCATGCGGCTCCAAGCACTTGTGTCCCCACATACGACATGCAGTGGAGTAGGTTGAGGAGCTCTTTCTGGTCGCCATCGGGAAGCTTTTAGACCAGGTTCTGGCCCTGTTCCCAAAGGCGTTCTGGAACTGTACCATATAGGCAAGTTAGTTCAGAGGCCTGATGGAGAATGTAGCAGCCTCGTACGTGCGCCTCCCCAGGGCCATCCAATTGCTTGGATTCCTGGTCAGTGTTCCGAGTGCTCATATGCTGGGGCCCTTGAGACCAGTCATGTGAGGCCGTGATGACCAGGGAGTCTGCCAGAGATTGCTTTGCCAAGCAGTGGTCTTCTCTCAGAGCCTTGTACAGGCAGTCAGCCTTCTTCGGCACTGCGGGAGTGGAGTACAGATGCTTCTGCACAGCCTTTGTGACGTCTGCAAAGGGTCCACCAAGGGTGGCACTACCACAGGCTTTGGATCCTTCTGCTGAAGGTAGCGGGCATGGCATTGTTCAGGGTCAAGGTTTTCAACATCCCAGCCCAAGTTGTCCTGGACGTGCCTCATGATCTCAGCTAAAGAGGGATCATCCGGTGGAGACCTGGGAAGGTCATGTGGGTCAGAGAGATGCTGACCAGATAAAGATATCTGGAGTAGTCCGAGCATCTCATCTTGAATCCTCTGACAGTATACGGCATCTGGGTTGTTTGGAGCTGGGCGACCCTGATGGAGATCTGGAGGGAGGCCTTCTCCTGTCTGTAAATCTGCTCCTAGGAGGTGGAGTCTGTTCCTTGGGGGTTGGTGGTCGTCCTACTGGCCCCTTAGGTGGAGGAGAAAGTGAAAGGGTAGTAGTAGTAGTAGTAGTTGTAGTAGTAAGAGGTTGGACGGGGACCACATCCTTCCTGATGGTGTCCCACCAAAAGGTAAAGAGTTCCTTTACTTCTGTGATATTCATGTCCGACAATGGGCCTGGCACCAGTAGTCTGTCACCAGGGTCGGGCGTTGGGTCCCTGGGCGTCTCCTGGTCCAGGGAGGATTCCCATGGGAGCCCGGCATCCTGTTGCCCGCCTGGTCTTCAGGCTGTGGGGTGTCCTCCGTTTATTCCCTATGACTGGCGTCCGCCGGTGATTGGGGCGCACGGTCTTCTGTTCGAGATGCGGATGTCAGTCTCCTGACTGACGCCTTGGATCTGATGAATGTCTGGTCAGCAACTGGTATCTGGCAGGTGTCTGCTCCTGTGAGTGCCTTGCTGATTTGGAATGTTTAGCAAATGTCAGGTGTTGGACATTGGGGTCCTATGCCCTTTTCAGGGACGTCAGGTCCTTGGTCTTTCTGGGTGCAGGATTCACCAGCCTCTGGGTGCTTAGGAGACAGACCTGGCGTCACTGTCATGTTGGGTACAAGGACTTATGGTGCTCAGAAGATTTAAGAGGCCTTCAATGGAGTGAAGGAAGCAGAGGGCCTCTGTCTTGATCGGCTGGAGTGAGGAAGAGCCATCTGAAGTCTAGACCTTAACCGAGAGGGGCTGAGACAGAGCCCTGGAGGGAAAGCGGTCCAATCTGGAGCTGGACCTGTGGGAGTCTGAGGCCCGAGTTGGGGACCTAGACCTCACCTTCCCCTGGTGCTTGTAGGATTTTAAAGATTCTCCCTTGGAGGAAGGTTCTTGGTTTATCCCTTTTAATTTCTTTGAGGAAATATGCCTGAAGTGCCTTCTGAGGGCGTATCCTGGTGCGGTTATTGAAACCCTGGCAAAAGCTGCAGGCCTGTGTGTCGTGGTCTGGGCCTAGGCAATGCATACAGGAAGATGGAGGATCCTTAAAAGGGATCCGTTTTCCACAGGCACACTTAGAAAGGTGATCAAGTGATGGAGTTGGAAAACATCAATTGTGCAAAGAAAATAAAAATTCACCGCAAGTTTTGTAGAAGTCATACACTAGAGAGAGATCCTGGCGAGCAGACAGCAGGAAAACTGGGGATTACCGACGTCAGGTGTAGTCCCCGCTGAATACTGCTAGCTAGAAAGTTTCTGTGGGGTCCTAGTGCCTGCCGGATTCAGTCCCAATCATGTAACCTGCTGCAAGAGCTGCATCTTGAAGTAAGCTCAAGAATTACGGTAAGCATGTAATTTCCACATCTTCCTGGTCTAAATCACCACGCTAATGGGAGTGTACAAAAAGTAGTTACACAAGAACTTGCCATAACAGATCTTCAAGAGAAGCTATTACAATCAGGACTACGCCACAGGCACTAGGACCCTCCAGTGAAAACTTCTGCCAGCAATACACAGCAGGGACTGCACCCAGCTCAACCTCAGTTCTCCCGCCAAGACCCAGAAGAAGACCAGACAAGAGACGACTAACCCTACCAAGAAGAGAAAAATCGGAGAACAAACAAAAATGGATCTGCACACCGAGGGGGAAGGCGGGTGGGAAGTAGCGCCTGCTGCAAGAACTCTTCTCGAAGATCTACTGTTACGGTAAGTTTACGTAACAGTTTTCTTACTTAAGAGTGGGAGCTCTTGCAGCAGGCTATTACAATCCGGACCGAGTCCCAAGCAGTCCCACAAGGAGGCAGACGACCCCGGGAGGTGGAATACGCAGACTCCAGAGGCCTTAGGACAAAAGCCCTTGTAATACGGCTAGGCCAAAGCCAGCTTTGTGTCCGGAGAGGATATCCAAGCTGTAATGCTTGATGAAGGTATGCACAAAGTTCCAGGTTCTTGACTGCACAAATGTCCTTTATGGAGACATTTGCAGAACTGTGAAAAGCAAACACTCTGATGGGTGACCCCCAACTGGGCCCGCAAGGGGTTTATTGCATTTCTCGAAGCAAAACAAGATACTGCGACCTATCCATTTACAGATAGTTTGCTTGGACACCGGTTGACCCAAGCAATGTGGTGCAAATGCAACAAAGTTGCTCCGAATTATGGTGCTGAACTGTTCTTTTGAGGTAATACTTCAAAGTCCTGTGGACATCCAATGTGTGGAGGAGAACCTCCCCTCTACTGGAAGGGGAAAGAACAGAAAGGTCAACTGACTGGTTGAGGGACAATAGTGAGACCACTTTCAGAAGAAACTTAGGATT
Organism: Neoceratodus forsteri; assembly: GCA_016271365.2. Classification (NCBI taxonomy): domain Eukaryota; kingdom Metazoa; phylum Chordata; order Ceratodontiformes; family Ceratodontidae; genus Neoceratodus; species Neoceratodus forsteri. The sequence goes on along the minus strand of JADMNL010000024.1, from coordinate 240,978,017 downwards.
TGTTCAGAGGGAAACCCTTTCCCTGTGGAAAACCAAATGGGGCTCTTTACACATCAGAGCCTGAAGCTCGAAAACCCTTCAAGCTGAAGCAACTGCGACCAAAAAACAAGCCTTCCAAGAAAGGCAATGGCTCAATCCGCTGCTGGTTCAAAAGGAGAGAGGGAGAGCTTCTCCAACACAAAAAGTAAGTCCCAGGGTGGGACAGGGTCCCGAATGGGAGGTCTCATATGTAGAATTCCGTTAAAGGTGCGGGCTGCATCCAGTTGCGCTAATGCTCCATCTCCCACGAGATCATGATGGGCAGAAATTGCCCACATGTGCACCTTGATAGAGAAGTAACAGACCCTTATCATAAAAGCAGAAAAAATACTGTAAAGCCGAGTTCACAGGGCAGATGACGGATCGAAATGCTGCGCAATGCCCAAAGACAGAAACACTTCCACTTCATAGCATAGGTGGAGCGTGTAGCGCTTTCTGCTGACTCTAGGACCGCCGCCACTTCGGGGAAACCCTATATGTTGAGTTACGCCTGAAGGAGCCAAGCATGTAGGTGTAAAGATCGAAGATAGAGATGGACCAGTGACCCTTGGTCCAGGGACAGTAACTGCAAGCATATGGGCAGCAGAATTGGAGGTTCCGTTGATAACTGCTGCAGTAGGGGGAAACCAAATCTGCCAAGGCCATTTGGGGCTACAAGGATCATTCTGGCCCCTTCTGCCTGTAACTCGAGCAGCATCCTCTGAATGAGAGGAAAGGGCAGAAAGGCAGAGAAACCTCCGTGCTCAAAGGGGTAATTCGTCTGGCCAGAAAACTCCAGGCATGAGCTCGCGCGAGCAAAACGTTGGCAGTTTAGCGCTGCGTGGTGACGCAAAGAGGCCCAACTCTGGAAGACCTCACCTGACCCGCCACAGACTGTAGCAGCTTCCACTCGTGCACTCTGAAACGTGACCTACTGAGGCCGGCCAGATCATTTAGGACGCCTGGAACATGCACTGCGGACAGCAGGATGCCCCACTCCAGTGCCCAAGACAACTTTGTCCCTGTGGAAGACCAGATAAGGAGACTTTATGGAAAGTGCCTGGAGCCCTCCCATCCTTCTGGCTGACATGATAGCCACCAAGAAGGCAGTCTTCCACGACAGGTGAGAGATCTCACACCTGTGCACTGGTTAGAATGGCTTGCCCATGAGCTTAGCCGATACCAGCTGTAAATCTCATGGAGGTGGTTCTCGCACAGGAGAAGATAAAGGCCTTTGAAAAGAAAAAAACACCCATCACATGACACCTTCTCTTGTGCCAACTGCTTCCTGGCCCGTGCCTGGTAGGCAGAGATGGCTGCCAGGTGCACCTTAAGGGTTGTCTACTAAAGCCCTAGCTGAGAAAGGGACCACAAGTAGTACAGAATGCTGGCCAAGAAACAGGAGGAAGTATCCAACCCCTTATCCTGACACCAAATGGAGAATCTCTTCAATTTGAAGGCATAGCATTTTCTGGTAGACTCCTTATGGGATGCCTCAACGTTGAGGACCTCGTCGGAAAGACCAAAGGCCTGGAACTCTAGCCACTCAGTAACCAGGCAGTCAAGTTCAGGGATTGAAGGTCTTGGTGGAGTACCTTCTCCATGTTGACAGATCAAGTCCGGGTGGGCTGGAAGCTGCCCCGGGAACCTGGAGCAGAGACTGAAGAGATCTGGATACCAGAACTGGAGGGGCCAGTCGGGCTACCAGAATCACCTTGTGGTGCAAGGGAAATAGAAGAAAGGTGTAGAAGAGGCCTGGGGTGCACTGCCTCAAGAAGTCATCCCCTGCAGTGAGCCCTGCTTGGGGGGGTGGGCATGAAACTGCCTCCAGGGAGAATGCAAAGCTGAGGCCAACAGATCCACCCGATGAGCACCCCAGTGGGAGAACAGATCTTGCACTACCTCCGGAAAGAGACCACTCGTGAGATGCAGCACATATCTGGCTTAGGGCATCCACTAGAGTGCTGGAGGCTCCTGCCACATGGATGGCTAGGAGATACGCCTCCAGGCTGCTCAAGAGACCAAGTGCGGAGAGCCTCTTTGCACAGAGGCAAGGAGTGCGTCCTGCCCCAGCGTTTAGATAGTACATGGTTGAGGTGTTGTCCATCTGGACCACTCGACCCTGTACAAATGGAGCGAGCGGTGAGGGCTAGTCAGAACACTAAGCTCTAACAGGTTGATGTGGCATCAAAACTCCCAAGAGACTCTGGTCTGGGCTCTGTGCTCCCCAGATGGGCACCCAACCCAGAGAAGCGTCAGTTGTCAGAGTGACTGTCGGCTCAGGGTGGACAAATGGGATACCCTCCTGCAGACGAGCTGGAATGAGCCACCACTGGAGGCCGTTCCTCATCTCCTGGGTCACTGTCACTGGCTGGTCCAGAAGACTGGAGCACTGTGACCACTGGCGGGCCAACCCCCATTGCAGGGGATGCATATGCCAGCAGGCCCAATGGACCATGTTGGTGCAGGCTGCCACGAGGCCCAGAAGGCGCAGGAAGTCCTGGGCAGGGTGCAACTACCCAACCAAAGGAGGAAAGGACCTCAGTCTGCCTGCTGGGAGCTGTGCCTGCCTCGAGGAGAGTAGAGCTCTGGCCCAATTAACTGAATCACCTGTGATGGCACGAGTTCCGATTTGGCCTAGTTGAGGCCAATCTGAGAGCAGACCTGGAGGGCCAGATCCCTGGACCACTCCACCTCCAACCTGGAGGGGGCAGCCAGCCAGTCGTCCAGGTAAGGGTACACTGACCCTTCGGCGTTGCAGGAATGCTGTCACTACTGCCATGCATTTGGTGAAGACCCTGAGAGCTAGACAGAAGCTGAAGGGCATGGCCTGGATCTCGAAAAGGGATCCCTCTGCCCTGAAGATGAGGAATCGCTGGCAAGATGGACGGATTGGGACATGAAAGAACGTGTCCTAAAGGTCCAGAGTACAGAACCACACGCCTTGTTCCAAGGATGGAATGATCTAAGCGAGAATTACCATCCTGAAGGTACGAGACCTTAGGAACCTGTTCAGGTAGTGTAGGTCTAGAATGGTGTGCCAGCACCCCCCCGTCCGTCTGTTTTGGGACCAGGAAGTATCTGGACACAAACCCTGGGTCTGAAGGGTCCTTCACCTCCTTCTGGAGGAGCTGGGCAATGTCTGCTCGATGAGCAGACGGGGCTGCGGAACCCGTAGCACCCCGTGGGGCGACTGCTTGAATTCCAGAGGCAGACCCCTGCCTGCCACTTCCAACACCCAAGTGGTCTGTGGTGATATCGGACCAGGCAGAAAAGCAGTGATAGAGCAGTCCCCCCCCCCCCATGGGGGAATCCGGGGAGGAGTGACAGGCTGGGAGACCCACTAAACCTGTCCACTGGGCAGGCTTTGAGGAAGGGCCGGCCGAGGAGCTGCCTGGACCCTTCCCTCCAGGCTTCCTGCTGGAGAAAGCAGCAGGCTTTGCTTTGATGTGCCAAGTGCAAGCCTGCTGGCCTGGACGTGCTGCAGGGGCTGACTGACAAGTGCTTACGCTGCTGCTGGCTGCCTTTGTCCTAGGCAGATGCGACGGAGTCCAAGGTGGCACTGAACTTCGATCCACTGCAGATGACCCTCCACCCCGGGACCAAACAAGTCGGTACCCAAGAAGGGAACATCTGCCAGCTTGTGCTGAACATCTGCTGTAAAGGTGGAGATCTGCAGCCAAGCTCTGCGGCGCATGGCCACTGTGGCAGCTACTGACTGGGAACACGAGTCAGCAATGTCAGAGGGAAGTTTGAGGTCCCGCTATACTGCACCTGCTTGACCGCTTGAAGGTCAGCTGGGAGAGGAGTGAAGTGTGCCATCAGGATGGCCAAGCTAGCCTGAAGGCGGCCTAGGGAGGAAGCATAGATTTTCTGCCCAGAGAAGACCTCCATAGGGGGAATCCCTTGGTCCAGTATCTGACAGGATACTTTGCCTGTTTTGACATGGGTTTGAGCTTCATCCCAGTTGACTCCAAGACGAGTTGAAGCATTGGAAGGAACAAGGATGGGCTCTCGTCCAACTGACCCCCAGTGGACTCCAGGTCATGCAGCCTGGAGAACAAGTAGTAGACTGAGGAGTCTGCGAACAGCTGCAGAGCACCCGAGCCACCCTCCACCTGCTGAGGTCGATTGGGAGTGAGGGTGACCAACAACCAAGGTCCGAGACAGACCTTCGGGGATTCTGAGGGTGGGTCTGAGAGGAGTGGAGGAAACCTGCTCCTCCCTCGGTTCAGGGACCTTAACCAGGGACTCTGGCACAGACAAGTCCCATTTCCACTGGGGAAACTGGTGAAGGGTCGGCTTCTCCAGTCGACAAACTGTCAGAGAAAAATCTTGACCATGTTGACGGTAGTCTTGACCAGCTGGGGACACAGTGAAGCCAGTGGCCTTAGCTGCAACCTTGACCGAAGTAGTGTAGACTACCCGGGGAAGGGGACCTCTTCTGCTCCCATGAACACAGATGGGGGTACTTGCGCTTGAAGTCCTTTTGGACCGAGAGGAATGTCCCAAAGGCTCTTCTCTCCTGGGGAGAGGCAATAGCAAAGTTCCTTGAAAGAAGCCCAATAAGAGTGGGATAAATGCTGCGACTGAGGATGATGCAGCTCCAGCTGTTCAGCAGGGCCTGCAGCCAACACTGCCCAATGGGCCTCCTTAGACTTTACTGGAGGACAATGTTTCTCGGGTCACCCCAACAGCAATCTGGCAGTGCAGTCCTCCAAGACTGAAGCAGAAAAGGATTTACACAACTTACAAGCCTGAAAGAGTCATGGCATAGTCCAAAGCAATAAATGCACGTGGAGTGCGGATAGGCCCGGGACATCTGCCCACGGGGTAGACACAATCTGGGAGTCTATTTGTCAATCGCAGCCGCGAGGTAAAGAGAAGACCAAAGTCTTAAAATTAAGAACGAGTTTCATACTGACCAAAGTGTGGATCCAGGCCTAAAAATGCAGAGCACTGAGGAGAGAACCCTAGTTTCCAAGCGGTAAGGAAGATCTTACATCATGGGGCAGAGCCGACAGTTACTACCCCAAGGGGTGGGAGGAGCCAGCTTGAAGACTTTCTGGCAAGATTTAAAGCGGCAAGGAACCTGCTAGTAAGCGTGGATTTAACATCCACGTCCCTAGCAATAGTGATTGTGCCAGACCTGGTGCGACACTTCCAAGAACTGGCCACAGGGGAACAATATTCTCCAAGCTGAACTCCAAGGAGACTCCATGCTGCACGGGCAGGATTGAGACTAGCAAAATGGGATGTATGGAATTAGCATCTGGACAGGTGGACTGAAATGTCTCTCCACGAAGCAGAAAGAGGAACTCTATTCAGACCGGCGGTGCAGGTGGTTCTGTCTGAAGATGACCAGGTCCAGGGCTCTTTACTGTGACCTGGGATCAGTTTAGTTTTTGGCTGCTTTCCACAAAACGGCAAAGAGCAAAAAGAGAGGCAGATCTGAAGGAGAGGAGATCTGGTGAGCCAGAGAAGGATCCCTGCTAGGTCTTCAGGGCATGCAGTGGACCCAACCAAGGGGTGGGCTACGCAGAGTGCCCACTGTAGGTGGCCCAACCATACACAAGCAGCCAAAGTAGTGCCCTAGAGAAAGGATCCCACTATGAAGCACTCAGATGGTCAGACGCCAGCAGGTGGCCCCTAACCCACCTGTTGCAGACCCTTCCCACTGAGAATGGATGAGCTGACAGCACAACTCCTTCCCGAGCCACCAGCAGCTCTAGAAGGTGGCCTACATGGCCCTCCCGACCGCCCCCAAGCTCTCCCTTCACATAGGGCCTGCTTCAGGCCACAAAATGGTGGTAGGCTCAGAGACTGCCCCAGCACCAGAGTCAGAGACCATCCCAGACCCCAACCCCATACCAGAGTCTAATCCAGTGCTACCAGACCCACAGCTCAAGTCCAACCTGGCTCAGTGTGGTGCTGTCCCCAAACCACCCAGTCTACCCTAAAGGCAGGTCCCTTCAGGGAAATTGACAAAAAAGTTACCACTGGAACCACACTAGGCCCAGCCAGGCTGCAGAGCCAGGCAACCACTCTGGGTAATCCCAACCATCTGCCTCTGAAAAGGGAGAGCAGGGAGACTGGCAAAGTGGTCACTCCTAAAACCCTGCTGCTCCTGGTGGCAAGCCTGGCACAAACTGACCCCACTACGCTCAGATTCCAAGAGCGGAATCAGGAGGCTAACAGTGCTTACAGGAGGCACCAAGAACCTTGCTGGTTTGGGCCCAGTGTATAGCTGCGACACAAGCAGTGCTCAATAGGACACCCCCCCCCCCAAGGCTAACTGTCCACCTGACCTCTAGCAGGCCTGCCGTCCAAGCAACAGAACCAGACAAGGTCTGCTCCTTCCAGTATGTATGGTACCGAGGGCAACGGGGTCCAACATCTAGACCTTGAATCCCTGGACAGACAATCCACAGAAGGTTGGGGTCCCCAACCCACCTTCAGCATGTTTAGGGACCCAGCAGTGCATGGAGAAATCATAGCTATTGTTAATGTTCTGGGGAGCTAAGTAGTTAGAATGGTCACCGATGTGTTACTGGTACAAAATACATGGGGCATGTCCAGTCAGAGATTTAGGCCTCTAATCTGACAGGATTGTCGTGACAAACTACAGATAAGATTACCCATCAATTCAATACAGTAATAAAATATGGGCTCAAATGACAGAATCTACAGCATTGAACAGCAACAATACAGAACTTCAGAGAGTGAAATTGACGGTAGCAGCAACAGCTCGCTTTCCACCAAGAGCTACTCTACAGCAGGAAACTGAACAGAGATCGGAGAGTGTTACTGGCGAACCCTGGAGTGCCGTGCAAGAAGCTGACCTAGAGGATGGTGCCACCCCCTCCAGCAGGGTCCTAGCACCTCCAGCATATATCCAACAGTGAGGAATGGTGAAGATACATACATGGAATCTCTATAGTACTTGCAGGATGCTCCAACCCAACCCAGACTGCAGAATCAAGAGCGTTCCTGAACCCAGGTTGCAAGCTGCAATGCATCCCTGCTGCACTAATGTACACTAAATTAACTTCAAAGCTACTACAGTTATATTTTGCCATAGCTTAACAAAAATATACTTGCCATTAAGAACCCAGTCACGTTCTTGCTGACTTTTATCACCATGAATACCCATTGCTGGCCAGCTAATGAGACAAAAAAAAAAGTTACTCACCATGCAGTCCCCATACAATTCATGCACTGTAAAAATTTATATTACATTATGCTTCTTCAATTGTGGCCCCCCAACCCGAGATGTCGTGGTATAATACAATATCCAAAATAATGGATCACAACATGTCTTAAATAAAAATCTATCAAGTCAGAAAATCTGGAGGAAAAAAAAAAAAAGGGAATCCCAATGCCCATTGATGTTTCACTCATTTGTTTTACAGGATCCGAGGACTATCTGCAGGAGAGTTCTGTCCAAATGGCTGCTCTGCCCCATCACGGGTACTAAGGAGTGTATGCAGCAGCAGTGGGCGCTACCAAAAAGTAGTTACGCAAGAACTTACTGTAACAGTAGTTCTTAAGAGATTGCCTACTGCAAGAGCCTATTACATACAGGACAGACGCCGGCTGGTGGCAGGACCCCATGGAAAAATCTCTAGCTAGCAGTCCCTGGCGAAGACCGCCCCCATGTCAGGTGACCGGCATCGTACGACATCGGTATAAAGGGGTGGTCCTGGACGCCTGCCTTCCAGTTCTTTCCCGCCACAGGCCCGGACGAGAGAGAGAAGCAGATATTTTCCTCAATGGAAAAAAAAAAAAAAAGCTGAAAAAGCCTAGGGGGATGGAGGGCAGGAAGGCATTACCTACTGCAAGAGCCTCTCAAGATCTACTGTTATGGTAAGTTCTGTGTAACTACTATCTTACTGGAAGGACTCTTACAGTAGATAATTACATATAGGACAGAATCCCAAGTAGTCTGGAACAAATGAAGGCACCGGAGGAGGAACTACTCTAATTAGTAAGAAAGCTTGCAACCTCAAGAAAGGAGGCCCTGCAAGACCACTAACCTCAAGCCTGCTCTCACGGTGAAAGGCAATGTCCAACTAATGTTTAGTAAACATATGGACAGAAGTCCAAGTGGGCAGCACAGATGTCTGCCGCAGACATGTTCTTAAACAAGCCGCAGAGGCGGCAACTCACAGTGGCGCGATTCCGACTTGACCTGGAGGGTCTTGTGGCACTTGTCATAACAGAAAGTGATGCAATGGGCCAACCATTTTGATAGGCATTGTTTAGAGACAGCATTGCTTTCTCTTATAAGTGAGACACGAACAACTGATCAGTCTTTCTGAGATCCTTCGTCCTATCAGTGTAGTATCTCAGAATCCTGTGAACATCCATGGTATGGAGCAGGTATTCTCCTTGATTGGAGTACTGCGTGAAGAAAGCAGGTAATTCAATAGACCGATTCACGGTAGATTCCGCTACCACCTTCGGAAGAAACTTAGGATTCATGCGAAGAGCTACTCGTTCCTTGTGAAAAAAAATCAAATAAGGGATTTTGCACATGAGGGCCTGGAGCTCGGAAATTCTGCGAGCAGAAGTTAATGGCCACAAAGAAAAGCATCTTCCATGATAAAAACTTCAAGTCTGCAGAAGCCGCAGGCTCAAAAGGAGGAAGGGTAAGTTGAGGACAAAGTTTAAGTCCCAAGGCGGAGCTGGAGCCTGGACAGGGGACCAGAGATGAAGGACCCCTCTGAGGAAAGTTTTGGATACCTCGAGCTGGGCAAATGCCTCAGTGAAAGGGACATGGTAGGCAGAAATAGCCGCCATATGGACTTTCAAAGAGGAGTGACAGACCCAGGTTGAAAAGATGACGCATGTACTCAAGCAGAATGGTCACAGGGCAGGAAAAGGGGTCCACGTTCCTGGACGCAGCCCAGATAGAAAATCTTTTCCATTTCATGGCATAGGTGGACCCAGTGGGGGCTTTCTAGTCTCCACCAGAATCTGCCACCTTAGGAGAAACGCCAAAACGAGCTTGAACTAGATCTGCAGGAGCCATGCGTGAGTTGAAGGGACTTGAGTCCTGGATGGACCAGGGTCCCTGATCCTGGGTCAGCAATCTTGGAGATAAAGGAAAGGAGGAATCAGTATTGTTGTAGAAGAGAACCAGATTTGCCTGGGATAGAAAAGAGTATCAGAATCACTCGCTCCTTCTAAAGCAAGCTTCAGTAGAACACGAGGAACCAGAGGAATTGGGGAGACAGATGAATCTGTCCTAGCTTAGATATAGAGCATCACTCCAGAAAGCCCCTCGCTCTGGAGCAAGCGAGCAAAAGATCAGAAGCTTTTCGTTTTGGGAGGAAGCGAACAGGTCTATCTTAGGAGTTCCCCAAATCTGGAAGATGCTTTTTAGAACTTTTTCGTCCAATTCCCACTCGTGAGGAAGAGTGGGCAAGTGACAGTCTGTCAGGACATTGTCTACTCCCGGAACAGGATCGCTGTGAGGTGAAGGTTGTGGAGTGTTCCCCAATCCCGAACCCTCATCGCTTCCCTGCACAGCTGGTAGGACAGAGTTCCTCCCTGCTTGTTGATGTACCACACCATGCACGTCCATTTGGACAGCTAGGTGACTGGGAAGGATGTATTGGTGAAGGGCCTGAAGCGCATACAGCACTGCTCGAAGCTTGAGTACGGGTTCAGCGAGGACCCAGATGGGCTCCCCAACCTTCGCCTGAAGTGTCCGTGGTCAGTCTGATTGGGGAGGATAAAAAAGGGGACCTCCCAGAAGAGGTTCTCTCAAACCATCCACCACTGCAAGTCTTACCATCAGCGAGGAGATGATCTAGGTCTACTTGTTGATCCCGCTGAGATCGAAGAGTCCACTGAGAGATTCTCATGTGGAGGTGTGCGAGCGGAACCGTCGGGATGGCCGCCGCCATAAGCCCCAGTAGAGAGAGCACTGACCTCGCCAGGACCCTCCTGTGTTCAGATAGAAAGGATATCGGAGACTGGAGGGAGGCCCCCCCCTGTCCAGAGGCAGAAAGGCCTTGCACAAAGTTGTGTCGAGAATTGCCCCGATTAACTGGAGCCTCTATCAAAGGATCCAGGTGAGACTGAATGGTTGATGGTAATACTCAGGCCAGTGAAAACCTGCTGGGTGAGGGAGAGAAAATGCAGGAGTTCCTCCCTGGATGGGGCCGCCAGGAGCCAGTTGTCCTGGTAGGGAAAAACTTGAGCTCCCAAAGGCGCAGGGTGGGCGCTCCACCGCCAGGCATTTGGTAAAGACTCGGGGCCGAGGAAGACCAAATGGGCGCCTGAAATTGGTAGTGGACCTCCTGGGCATAAACCTGAGGTACTTTTTTGTGCGAAGGGCGCGAATGGGATGTGCAGGTCGCGTACCGTATTTAGTGCACAAAGCCACTGGCACCGCCAAGCAGGGACAAAGGATTGAAGGATAGCATCCTGAACCTCTTGTATTCCACATACAGGTTCAGGGAGCTGAAATATAATAGGTCTGAGATCTCCCGTTTTCTTTGGTACAAGGTAGTGGGAATAGTACCTCGTCCCATAGAGGTGAAGAATGACGGGCTCTATAGCCTGTTTCGCAAGGAGCGCCGAAATTTCTTCCCTGACCAAAGGAAGATGGTCCCTTGAGTAAGTGGAGTTCAGAGGGGTGGCGTGGAGGTTTCTGTAGAAACTCTATGGCGTGCCCCTCTGCTATGATCTGAAGCACCCATGAATCCGAAATTATCCTCTCCCAACCTGGAAGGTGGAGGGAGAACCTCCACCCTACTGGTTCCTCCGGGGCGTCCAGAGGCAGTGGGGAGAGAAAAGGAGTCAGGTGGTGTGAAGCAGCGCTGCAGCTGGGGCACCCATTGCTTATTTGGGCGGTGGGGGCCCGTTTAGTGGCCTGCCTTCCCCGAGGTTTTGCTTGAGGTCGGCTGCGTCTGCGAAAGGGACGGCGCTGTGGGGGATGGGGACGGTACATTGAATCAGATTTTAGGGCCGTCCCCTTCTCCTGCAAATCAGTGATTATGTCACTGACACCACCGAACACAGAACCCCTGAAAGGTGCTTCTTGGATGGCCGACTGCACCTCCGGGACCAGAACTGACATGGAGCCATGCATGACGCCAAAGACTTACGGCGAACGCAGACCTCCATCCTGCTGTGTCCACTGCATCGTAGGTAGTCCTCAGAATGTGACAACTGGCCAAACGAGCAGAACGGACAAGGTCAGCCAACTCCTGCTCGACTAGTCAGGCAAAGAGTCAATCTTGGATTCTGCCTGGGTAAGGACGGCCTTCTGGTAATCCCCCATATGTGCTACATAGTTCAGGGCCCTAATCCCAGTGTGGAAGAAGCGTAGATCTTCCATCCATAGTGATCCAGAAGGCGAGATTCCTTATCCGGGAGATGAGTAAGTATGGTGTGCTGACGTGCGCTAATCACAGAGTCTGCACGGGCGAGATCTAAAAGTCTACACTCCGGAGCCTGGTATAGCCTGTTCGACTTCCTGGGAAGTGGGCTAGAGACGGTTGTTTCAAATAGTGGAAACAAGGTGGCGTGAGGCTCGATCCAGGGTGGCACTAAGGTAGGAGCCTTAAGTGGCAAGTCCAGATGTTGAGAGTTTCACCTGCTGAGGATCTGGTTCCAAGGAATGCCATGGATAGACTTCCTGGATCTTCCTGAGCAACTGTGTGAAGGAAGGATCCTCCAGAGACTTCGGAGGAGTCCTCTGCTGGGGCTTGGACGGACAGCGTGGCTCAGTCTCTCGGAACATCCATCAGAAGCCTCCAAGGAGTCAGATAGAGAAGGGGAGGAAAAATCTGAAGCAGATCAAGACTCCCTAACTCGTCTAGGGGAAGGAACGGGTTCCTTGGGAGGGATCCCAGAACGCATGTCCTGCCCCTCTGGATCCCAAGGGCAAAACCCGGGAATCTGGATGGGGAGAGTGCCGTCTAGAGCGTACAGGAGCCGGGGGTGGCACCATCGCAATAAGACGGCTTTCTACTTCCTTGGTGAGCCGAGCCTTGGCCTCAGCCCACCAGGAGGCAAGAGTCTCCTGAAGATCCACCGGTGGCCTAGGGGCAGTGGAGGAGGAGGGGAATAGCTGTACGGAGGAAATCCGTAGGGGGATTATCTAACCCGGCTGCGGGTATACTGGAGTCAGGTATTGTGGCGAAGGAGTCTGCACCGGGTACGGCGGCGCAGGATACTGCGGACCTGGGAAGACCGGCGTCTGATATGATGGCGGATACCCAAGCACTGGAGGAGCTGCCGGAGCAGATGGCCCAGCCAAGTACTCCATGGGCGGATCAGCCGGGATAGGCCCGTGGGGTGGAGGGCCTCCAAGGAAGAGGAAAATCCCCAGCTGGCGTCGGAGGGGCCGGTGTCAGCGGGGCCAGAGCCACGGGAACTGGCGTCAGATCTGGTTCTTCAGGAAGAGGATCGGACGGTAGCCCAGGGTCCCAAAGTCTCATCCAGGGACTAAGGGGAAAAATCCCTGGGGTCAGGCAGGGGGGACTGGGGCTCCCCTGACGGCAGCAAAGGCTGTGGGGAGCCTGGTACGACAGATACAGCAGGTTCTGAGGCCCGGTGCACGTCGGAGGAGCCAACGTGTGGCTTCGGGGGTCCCTCGTCAGAGGTGGGCCGAGGATGAGAGGAGGACTGGTCCAAGGGAGACACTGCCGAGTGCCGCCCAAAGGGTCAAGCATCTTAAGAGGCCTTCTCCCGGCGTACGTCAGAGTAGACGTCCGGCTTAAGGGAGGTGCCCGCAGCAGTAGGCCGCAGGCCTGCGGCGGTACTGGGGGCTGGAGTCTCCTTTTGCCCGGAGACACCCGGCGGGCTCAAACTCGAACCCGGGCAGGCTGGCGCCTCCTCCAAAGCCTTGGATGCTGCCGTCGGGCAATCCCCTGGAGGGGGATGTTACCTTGCCCGCGACTCCGGCCGGAGTTGCGGAAGAGGAGGCCTTCTCCCGGTGCCTTTCCTTGTCCTGCTTCTTATGCCCTTCAGGGGAAACAGACACCTGCAGAAGTTCTCAACTCTCTCCATCGCAGACATCTTTTTGAGATGGGCTTCAAGGGACTGCTGGCGTAGTCTGTGGATGGCGCGTTGAACTGGAGGCAGTGCGGACACTTGTCGACCACGTGGTCAGGGCCTAGGCAGAAAAAGCAGAGGGAGTGACAGTCTTTGTGAGGCAGTTGGGCGCTGCACGAGTTGCACTTATTCTTTGAAGGGAACGACATATACTGACTTTCACCTGACGAAAGAATAAAGTTCTATACTGAAAACTATTTGGAAAAAAACAAAGTAACAGGACTAAGCGATATGAACTTAACCGTGAGGCGCTGCACGAGCTGATGGCGGGAAAGAACTGGAAGGCGGGTGTCCGGGACTGCCCCTTTATACAGACATCGTATGACGCCAGTCACCCGACGTGGGGGCGGTCCCTGCCAGGGACTGCTAGCTAGAAATTTTTGTGGGGTCCTGCCACCAGCCGGCGTCAGTCCTATATGTAATTACCTACTGCAAAAACCCTCTCGAAGTAAGATCTACCAATTTAGACCCAACAGGAACTACCAAAAGTACATTAACCAACTTACTGAACCTATTTTACTCAGTTTTTCATCCGAATGGCTGCAAGCAGGGGCACTATAAGCCAGAATTAAGCCGCAGCACAGCTACTACAGGCCTCCAGCACAGGGGTTGTACTGTTGGAGGACTTCACTTTGCTGGATGTTGACTTCAAGCACCAATACTGCAGACACAGCAAGGAGCAAAGACATCCTGGACACACTGCAGGGGCGTACATCAAACGGCTAGTGGCAGAGCCCACTTGTGAGGGAGAGATATTGAACCTTGTACTCACGAACTGGGACAGTCGGATGGAAGTGTAAGTAGCCACCTGGGGTCCAGTGTGACTGTATGGTGTGGTTCAATGTTGAGAAAGTACAGTTACACAAACTTAACGCAACAGTAGATCTTGGGTAACAGCTCTTGCAGGTTACACCATTAGGACTGAAGCCGGCAGGCACCAGGACCCCATGGAAATTTTCTAGCTAGCAGTATTCAGCGGGACCACCCCCGACGTCAGGCACAGTACATAAGGGGGCGGTCCTCCAGAATCCCCAGTTCTCCTGCCAGAGACTCCCGGCTGCTGGATGACATCAGAAGAGAAGACAGAATCCACCAAATGACAGTCAGAGATGCTGAGACACCTGATCTTAGGATGTTGAAACTAGAAGCAGGGATGGTGGGAGGGAAAGTACCTGCTGCAAGAGCGGTTCTCGAAGATCTGTTACGGCAAGTTCTTGTGTAACTGTAGTATCTTACTTTGAGAAACAGCTTTTGCAGCAGGTTACACCATTAGGACCGATTCCCAAGCAATCACGGAAATCACACACTATTGGGGGAAGGGAAGATAGAAATCCTTAATGAAACAAAAACCTACGACAGAAATCCTTGAAGGATTGCTAGACCAAAATCTGCTCTTCACCTCGATGCAATATCCAGGCTATACTGCCTGATGAAAGCGTGCATGGAGCTCCAAGTAGCTGCAGCACAGATGGCTGAGGTGAACACATTAAGGGCCGCAAAAGGAGGTAGCCACCCCTGTGGAATGACCCTGACGCGCCTGGTAGGTTTAAGGCGCCTCTGCCAACAGAATGTGATACACTGAATGAGCCACCTGGACAGCGACTGTTTGGAAACTGGAGCTCCCATCATCCTGTAGGCAAAGGAGACAAAAAGCAGGTCCAATTTTGGTGGCGTTTGGTTCTGGACAGGTAGTATTGACACACCTATGCATGTCTAGGGTGCAACAGGGCCCTTGATTCAAATAGTTGGGAAAGTACACTGGTAAATGTTTTGATTAAAGAAGAGAGCTGAAACCACCTTGGGCAGAAATTTGGTACTAGTCCGTAGGGATACCCAGTCTTTGAAAAACCCAAAAAGGCTTTGCACTGGAGTACATGAAGTTCACAAATTCTGGTCAAAGTAACGGCAACTAAAAACAACGTCTTCCAAGTGTGAAAATGTAGCTCGCAATCTGCAGCTGGGTCAAAGGGTGGCAGCGTGAGCTGCTCCAGAACAAAGGGTAGATCCCATAGCAGAACTGGATCCTTAAACAGAGATCTAAGGTGGAGAATGCCTCAGGAAGGTTTGTGCAGTGTCCAACTGGGATATGGTGCACTAGCCTATCTGACAATGATAGGCTGATATGGCACACAGGTGCACTTTGATAAGAGTAGGCCAAGCATGTCTGAAAGAGACAGGAGGTAGTCCAAGACAGACTTTTCTGCACAGAGGCAAAAAGCCCTGCGCTTGAGCCCGTAGGCAAAAGTGGTGCAAGTAGCACGAGTGGCTGGTTCTCTTGCAGCCACCAGTACATCAGCTACCTCTTGCGAGACCCCATGTCACAAAATGGCCATGTCTCTAGGAGCCAAGCGTGCAGGCTCAATGAACGAAGGCCCCGATGGACCAAGGAGCCCTCCTCCCAGAATAGCTGGTTTAGTAGAGGGAACCACATCTGCCTGGGCCAGAATGGCGTAAAGAGCATCAGCATCACTTGCTCTGCAAAGTTTCTGAAGAACCCTCTGGATCAACAGAAAGCAGAGAGAAATCTGCCCGCCCAGGAGAGGGACAACACGTCTCGCCAGAACACACCAGGCTCTGGCTCTAGTGAGCAAAAATTGGACAGTTTCGCGTTGGATGAGGACGTGAAAAGGTCAAATTCTGGTGTGCCCCATCTGTGAAACAGATCCTGAAGCATTTCCCACTTATGGACTCTGTCCTGAGCGCGGCTCGGGCAGTCCAACTGTCCATGCCTGGGACAAACAGCAATGAGATTTGTGCCGTGTTGCAGCCCAATCCCACACCCTCATGGCCTCCTGCAAAGTGGATAGGAATGGGTGCCTCCTTGTTTATTGAGGCAATACATCACTGGAATTATCAGTTTGTAAAAGTACCTGGTGGAATCTGACTGGAAGGCCTGCAGGGCGTAGAGAACCGCTCTCATTTCCAGGATGTTTATGTGGAGATGAGTCTCTTGGGCTGTTCACAGGCCCAGAGACTGGACACTGTCGAGGTGTACCCCTCAAGCTGTCGCTAGAGTCAGATGCCTGAAGCTGCAGCTCTGGTGGGCGAGTCCATGGAATCATGTGCGGCTCAGAGTACCTGGGTCCCCACATCAGACCCTGTGTGGAGAAGGGTTAGAGCTCTTGTCTTCTGCTCGCCATCCAGAAGCTCTTCGACCAGGTCCTGGCCCGCTCCCATAGGGCATTCTGAAACTGTACCATATGGGTGTTAGTTCAGGAACCTGAGATCATGTAGCAGCCGTATACATGCGCCTCCCTAGGGCATCCAATTGTTTGTATTCCTGGTCTGGTGGCAGAGTGCTCATGTTGCAGTCTTTGGGACCAGTCACGTGAGGCCGTAATGACCAGGGAGTCTGCCAGAGGTTGTTGAGCTAAGTACTAGTCCTCTCTGGGCCTTGTACAGGCAGTCAGCCTTCTTCAGCACAGCAGGAGTGAAGTGTGGACACTTCTATGCGGCCATGGTGACATCCAAAGGTGTCCAACAAGGGTGGCACTACCACAGGCTTTGGGTAGTTCTGCCGAAGAAAAACTGGGAAGGCGCTGCCTTTTGGGGGTCGAGGTGTTCAGCATCCCACCCCATGATCTCAGAGAAAGAGGGGTCATCCAGAGGAGACCTGGGAGGGTCATGTGGGTCAGGTGATTAAATGCTGAGTGGACAAGGAGATCTGGAGTAATCAGGGGTATCCAATATGGAGTCCTCCCCTGACAGAGTATACTGCCGACGTCTGTCACTTAGGGCTGGGAGACCCCGATGTAGATCTTGATGGAGGCCTTCTCCTTGGGGTTGGTGGTCATCCTGCTGGCCCCCGTGGTGTAGGAGGTGAAAGTAGGATGAAGAGGCGGCTTCACTGGGACCATGTCTCTGCGGAGGGTGTCCCACTACAAAGTAAACAGTCCTTTACTTGAATATTCATGCCCGACTGACCTGCCGCCGATGGCAAGTCGCTGAGGTAAAGTCCTCTGGTGTCCCTGGGGTGGGCAATGTGGTGTCCTCTGGAGGACCTGTGACTGGTGTCTACTGGTAACTGGGTGGTCTTCGGTGAGGCAGACGGTTTGCTTGGCAGACTTCTGGTCTGGTGAATGCCTGGCCAGCGTCTGGTGCTTCATTGACGCTCTCGGCTCCAGCAAATGCCTGGCAGACGTCCGGTATTTAGTCTTCCTGGTGGAAGATCCAGGGCCGAAGGGGTCTGGAAGACTAAGACTATGGCATTCAGAGGATTTTGAAGAGGCCCAAGAGGAGTATAGGAAGCAGAGGGCCGGAGGTCTTAATGGGCTGAAGAGTCAAGAACTGCAGAAGCCCAGACCTAGCCCTGGAGGGAGAGCTGTTGATCGGGTGGAGCCCAAGCTCCACTTAATCAGAGGCCTGGTTCGGGATCTGACCTTGTCTTCTCCCAGTGCTTATCCTGGTGTTTGTGGACCTTGGAGGAAAAAAGTCCCTGTGAGGAAGGTTCTTTGTCCATCCTACTAAGTTTTTCCTCTAGCAGGCAAGCCTAAAGTGCCTTCCGACGGCAAATCCTGATGCAACTGTTGAACCCCTGGCAAAATGTGCAGGCCTTAGTATGGTGGTCCGGGCCTAAGCAAGATATGCAGGAAGAATGAGGATCCTTGAAAGATCAGTTTTCCACAGGCACACTTTGAAAGGTGACCCTCAAATGGAGTTGGAGGACATTACTCGTGTAGAAACTCTGGAAGTTCTAAGTAGTCATGTGCTAAGCAGAGGCAGATGCTGGTATGTAGACAGCAAGAAAAAAAAAAACCTGGGGATTCTGGGGGACTGCCCCCGCTGAATACTGCTAGCTAGAAAATTTCTGTGGGGTCCTGGTGCCCACTGGCTTTAGTCCTAATGGTGTAACCGTCTGCAAGAGCGATTTCTCGAAGTAAGATCAATGGTTTCGAACACAACTGGGACAGAGTTAAGGGCTTAGTGGTTGCTCAGTAAGGGGAGCACATGTTTCAGCTAGAACCCTACATGGACAAGTCCTTTTAGATTTTATAGGCAAGCTGAATGGACCGATGGTCTCATGATCAGTTCCAAGTGTATGATAATGTGTTAATCTGGAATTTGGTTCCGAATTGCTCTACTGCACACTACTTCTGGTGTAGGCTAGACAACTGCACCACTGGATGGGATATCAAATAAGACATTAAGTAGATGTTAGGCTCATGGGTTGGGCCATACTACCTGCCCTTAGGAGCAAGTACACAATATTCTCAGCCTCAGAAGCAGGCCACTTGGAAAATGCTAGAGTCTAGTTTCAATTACTTAATTGCCCAGCATGCATTTCTTTACAAGATATTCTGTAAAACTCTCAATACTACTACATTACGAACACAATCCTCAACTTTCCAGATTTATTTTCTTCAACTAGCAGAAGAGGATAAGCTACTATTAACATAACTACATGCAAATAGTATGGAGCCCAATCTGTTGGAATTCTCACAATGCCTTTAGGAAAGGAGCCAACTAGACCCAAGACCTTTAAATGTGTATTGGTACTGGCTTGGGCACCCCAGACAGCACCTCTACAAAACTGCCACAACCAGAACAGTTGACACTTACAAAAAGTGTTCAGAAAATGGGTCATAACACTTAAAGCAGTTTTTCTGCGCTTAGCTGTGGCTAGCTAGAATTCTATGCCTCCAGTTCTAGTGCTAGGTCTGATAGCATTCTGGGGAGAATTTCATATCAAACATGAAGGCAGCCTGCATTGGCTACCCCCATGGGCTGTAAGCTAGAAAAGGTTAAAGAAACTTGCCACAGATAAAATGCAGGGGAACAAAATCCAATGCACATGTTTACCTTACCAATTCACTAAGTTTGGTAACCTCCCCACCACCCATTGTTAAAAGGCACACTACCTAAATTCATGCTACAATTAGCCAACATAAAGCTTTGTGTTTCAGCTGTTACAATTTACTACATTTCATTTGGAATGTTCCTTTCCAAAGTTTACAGCACCCCACTTTTTTCAAACAAAAAAAAGTGGAGTCTTAAGCTTCATAATACCTTTTACAATATACTGCTCACGACAACTGTTATGTCAGTTGTGGGGTTAGCATGTCACATACTTCACGGGTCTTTCAATATTTGAATTCTGCATTGTCTGCAGATAGCAGAGAACAAAAACTAAGAAAGCATATATAAATGTAAATTCTATTACAGTTTCCTTGAACAGTGATCCTAGCATCAAGAACTGCTGCCTTCTGCTCGTAGCCCATTGGAATAGTTAAGATCCGATTGGGTGGAAATGGTAGGAAGCTTTAAGCACGTGGGATAGGCACATTAACACAACAGGAATTCTAAAGGAGGCAGGAGGTATTCTGGTGACCAAATGGGTAAACAGGGTAGACTGGATAGACCTACTGGTTTCTTCTCAAACAAAAAGGGATGGTCTGAGAGACTAAACATCTGCAAACTGACATTGTGCTACACAGTCCTGGTGACATTGTAGTGCCAGTCAAAGGGATCATAAAACTTACCCATCTCTCTCATCTTTCTTGTGAGTTCATCACATCGCCGCTTTGTCTCAACAAATATTATAGTCTTGTTCTCTTTTTCACTCATTATTTCCCCCATGAGCCGTAGAAGCCTGAATTAAAAAAAGCTGTCAAAGGTTGAGAAAAAGTGACCAACTCTTACCCTTTCTAAAAGGCTTGCAGTTTCATAGCAAAAAATCTGAAGTTAAATCTTGTAGAAGCTGCATTGAAAACGTTTTCTCTGGATGAATATAGTAGTGATCACTAGGGTATAAAAATGTCACTCAATGGCAGTTTCCTCATGCTACTCTGAGACAATGGGGTATTTAAACAAATGCCTGAAGACAAACTAGTTTAAGCCATCTCAGCCCTACTTAGAAAGGGGTATGATGGCAACTAGTGTCAGGCTCGGACTATACAAGCTGTCCTGCTGTCCTCGGAATCTTGGACCCCCCAGGCTCTAGACCAAGTCCAAATAAGCACCACAGTAAACCCAATACTAACTTCTAAACCAACTATATAATATAAAACTGAACGACTACCAATGCACAGCACAAGCTCAGACTGACCTGCACCCCCATCCAGAATTACTGTTAGGAGTTATTTCCCTGTGTCATGGGCATCAGACGGCACAGACCCCAATACTTGGATGGGAGGAAAGATAAAATAGTTTGTGAATTCACTAGGTTACACTTTATGCAGTCATCTCAGCTTGAGTGATGCCTTAGAGACTGACCCCCAACTTTACAACTTGTAATGTAGTTAGGGACTGCTGGTTCAGCAATGGTGCTCTCGATCAAAACTTCAGACTCAGCTGTTATATGGTAATTTAATCTAACAAGCTTACAACTGAAGGAACTGCAATAGTAATGCTTAAACAACCTCAAAAAACAAAGAACAGATTATGCAAACCTATTTCAGGTTCTGGAAGGGTAAGCAGGATAGAGTATAAACATAGAAACTGATCCCTTAAACCAACATTACTATAGTGTAGTTTTTTTTTTCTAATCCCAGAAACTACATTTTATGCAGACTCAGAAGCAGTACCCTTGGGAGGGGAGGTTGGGTCCTGAAGTTAGGAAAGTTCCAAAGCTCATATCCCTTCTGGACTGTATGTTCAAACATTTGTGCTCTGAAGATGTATACCATTTTCCAGGCACAGTGCTCCCTTGCTAGAACTACCATGTCAGGAATCAAGACTTCCATTTGTTAGCGGCATATATTGAAGGAGCACCTAATCCAACACTGTACTCTTCCTGACATACTGTAAAACAGTAACAAGTGAACAGTTACATAAAAAAACTGCTGCAACAGATCTTCACAAGTAGAACTGCCCACTGGCATCCTGATTGCACAGCAAACTTGTAGCTAGCAATCTGCAGGGTCCACCCTGGCACAGGTGACTGAAGTCAGTGCGACTAAACAAGGCAGATCCCCACCTGCCCTCCTGCAGGAAACTCCTGGGACCCTAAGCCCTAGATAAACCAAGTCCTGGGAAGGGAACAGAGGAAAAACAGGAACTGGGGAAGGTGGATGGGAAATCTAGACATATTACAGGAACCTCAACAACGTGATACAGTAAGTTCTTATGCAACTTATCTTACTTGGAGGGTTCCTGCAGTAGGTCTTCAAGCAGAACTGAAATACCAAGCAGTCAGCTAAATAAGGGACTAGGTTCTGGGGAGGGAAAGGTCTCATGACTGCCCACAACTGAAGTCCTTGCAGGACTGCTAGATCAAATCCACCCTGCACCTAGAAACAATGTCCAAGCTGTAATGTTACATGAAGGTGTGGATGGAGGACCAAGTGGTCGCTGTGCACAGTCTACAGTGAAAGTGGCCAATACCCTAGTTGAGTGGCCCTCATACTTCTGGTAAATACAATACAGTTTGCCGGCCATCTAAACAAAGTCAGTTTAGAAATAGCTTTGCCCTGGCACTTGGGAGCCAATACTATGAAAGAATTGATTAGACTTAAACCTCCTTAGTCCCAGAGACTCACATTCCTGTGCACGTCAAGTGTGCAGGAAATATTCCCCCATTGGGAGTACTCTGGGTAAAACACTGGCAATTCGACATCCTGATTTAGAGTGAATTCCTAAACTACCTTTGGAAAAAAAGGCAGGATTAGTCTGCAGAGCCACCCAGTCTAGGAAATTAAAGGCTCTACAAATAGAGCTTGAAACTGAGCTAGTGATGACACATTTTTCCGTGACAAGTATGCACATCACTACTTGCTGCTGGCTCAAAAAAACAGGGGCAAAGTGTTTCTAAAATAAAGATCAGGAGGAGAGGAGACTGGATTCAAAAAAGGGAGGGGGGGGGAGAGAAGAAGAAGAGACTAGATTCCAGACTAGAGGTTTTAGGCGAAGGATCCCCTTCAGAAAGGTTCTGGAAACTTCTAGCAGAGCTAGGGTTCTGCCCTCTGTTGAAACTGCAGAGATGGGCCTTCAAAGAGGAACTACCGAGGCCCAACTCTGACAGGTGCAACAGGTGCTCTAGAACATGGGAAGTCTAGCAGGAAAACTAGTCTAGGCCTTTGGCTGTGGCCCAGATAGAAAATCTTTCACTTCATGGTATGTGGATCTAGTGGAGTGTTTCCTGCTGCCACTGACTAGAGAAACTCTGGAGAAAGTGCCATAGTATGAAACTGCTATATCCAAAGGTGCCATGCATGAAGGTGGAGTGATTTGAGGCTCTGGTGTACCAGGGTGCCCTGCTCCTGGGACAGAAGGTACGAGAGGAGGAGGTACTGGGGTTGGATTACTAGCTGTTGTAGCAGGGAACCTATCTGCAGAGGCCATGGGGGAGGGGCAATGAGGATCATGTGCAGCCCCTCTGCCTGTAGCTTCAGAACAGGAAAGCTAAGGAAAAGCATACCAAAATCCCCTTGTCCAAGATTGTGTCCTCGCCAAACACCATCCCCGGGAATGAGCGAGCAAAAGGCGGGTAGTTTTGCGTCAGATGGGGAGGCGAAGAGTTCCATTTCTGGCAGACTCCACTGAAAGAGAAGATCTTCCACTACCTCCAGCTTTAATTCACCACTGTGAGCCCTGGCAACTGAGGCGCTGAGACTGTCCCATGAATGTTGTGAAACCTGGAACATGGACTGCTGTCAAGGATAGGCAGTGTTGAACAGCCTAGTACCACCCCGCATTGCCTCCCTGCAAAGGGTATGAACAGGTGCCTCCCTGTTTATGTACCAGACCATTGCCATATTGTCTGTCTGGATGAGAAGTGTTCCTGGGACTGAAACGCTTCAAGAGCATAGAGCACTGCACTCTTGTTTCCAGACTACTGATGGTGAAGATTCTCAGTGAAAGACCATGTCCCTGTCTGATGGTCTCCCATGTGGGGCCCGGATCAGAGGTTCGAAGCATCCAACACGAGTCATGGAGGGGGACAAGGAGTGGAATGGAATCCCCAGAGAGATTGGAAGGGTCCCGCTACCCAAAATCATCCCTCTGCAGGCTGTTGGACTAGCACCTACTGGTCCATGTCGTCCAAATGTTGATCCCACTGAACTCTAAAGAGACCACTGGGTCACCCTCATGTGCAGTCTGGCCAGTGGGACTATGGGTATGGTGGCCAACATCAGGCCCAGTCGTAAGACAAAGTACACCGAGGTCCAACTAGAGGCCACCAGTGCAGCTTGCAGCATGCGTCTTTGCACTGCTCCTATGAATTAGAGACGCACTGGGAGGGGGACAGTTGAGACTTCAGATATTGAGTGTGATAGCAAGTCTGGAGAAAATGTCCATAGTGAAGGAAACTGAATCCTTCAGACTATCCTGGGATGGGGCAGATCTCTGCCCCATCCCAGGCAGTCGATCTGCCAATCATCCAGGTATGCCCTGCGACACGAGTGCGCCGCTACCACAGTCAGGCATTTGAAAACATGAGGTGCTGAAGAAATGCCGAAGGGAGGGCCCTGAACTGAAAATGCTCCTCCTGGAAGGAGAATCTGAAAGCAGCGGTGGGCTGGTAGAATGGAGATATGTATGCAGTAATCCTGCATATCCAGGAACACAATCAACTGTTTGGCTGGAGCAGGGCCGACCCACTGTGGGCTGTAATGATTGTGCTAAGAGTTTAAATTAGTTGTGCTGTTGGGTTGGAAAACCCTTCCAAGGGATGACAAGTCCCGTCAGCTTTTGGAAAAACTGCAGAATAGATAGTAGTCAAACTGTAGAAGGCTACTCTTCATGTGATCCTGTCCAAAGTGCAATAGGGAGAGGGTATGCATTAGCCAGGTCCAGGGCTGACCCAACTCTTGTTGGAGTTGGGACTTGAGTCTTTCCAAACCAGGATGGATTCTTGAGGTTCTGGCTGAGGTGGAGGGTATACTGGGTACCCCATTGCATAGTAGCAGCAGCTAAGTGGTTGGTACCAGTGGGGGTACTGGTGGCAACCCTGTTCTGGTGAATTACCCATTGGGTAGCCTGGCATTGGAGGCAGGTCAACCCAGCATCTGACCCCACCCCCACACCACGTCTAGTACGGAGGAAACTGTGGCATGTAACCAGTTGGATCTGGACGAGTAAAAGGTCTGGAGGGTGATGGTGCTGAAAGGCCACTGGGATTTGGGTCAGTTAGCAAGCCCGGGGTTGAAGGTGTTACACAGAAGGTCCAGGAAGAGTCTGACTGGTCCCTTGTTGGGAAGAGGGTCTGGCGTTAGGTCTGCCGGGGAGGCAGAAATCTCATGAAGGGCTCCATCAGTCCCAGAAACGTCAGGTAGAGCGATTTCCTAGAGGAAGAACCCTCATCAAATGTCAGGGACCACAAGGAGTCCAACAGGAGAGCAACCACCAATCAGCCATCGGGGGCAAGCCAGTAAGAGGTGGATGGTCTCAGAGGAGCAGACGATCTACTCAGACCAGTCTGGGCCAAAATAAGCCACAAAGCTCGAGTCAGGCTCAACCTGGGCCAAATGCCCAGCAGAGCCAGAGGGCAGCTAAGTGGCAGAGCCAATAACAGGCTCCAAAATACTTCCAAGAAGAAACCTGACTGCCCACTGATCTTGGCCGGGGCACTTGATCCACCACAGCTAAAGGCACGGGAGGTGGTGTACTCACTGGAGCGGAGGTCCCACCCACAGTGGCATCTGCTGTACTGCTTTTCTTCAGAGAATGGCTCTGCTCCTGGCATCTTTTTTCTCTCCTTCTAGGGCAGGTGATCATTCCCTTAGCTCCTGGAGCTCTTCCACAGATGCCAGTTTTAATAAGTGGGCACAGAGGGTCCTCTGGTGATGTGTGCGCATGGCCTGGTTGAAGGGCTAAGGCCTGGCAGACAGAACTATCTGTGGTTGTGTGTTTAGGCCCCAGGCAGAGGATGCAGCAGGAGTGGAAGTCCTCTGTGTGGGATCTGTACACTGCACTTTCCTTGGGCAGACGTGAAAACATGCAATGCTGGAGATTTTTTTTGGGAGACGACCAGTACCACTGCAAAAAAAAAAAAAAAAATATCAGACAGGTCAGACTACTCAAGTAGATGGTAGGAAAAAAAAAAAAAAAAAGAAAAAGAGAGACCAAAGTGGGGAGGGAGAAGACTGTCCATTTATAGTCACGGAAGTCCATAGGCCAAACACCAGGGCAGTTCCTGCCAATTGCCAGCTACAAGTTTGCTATGCGATCTGGGTGCTTTTTTGGGAGGAGAATAGTCTTACATGTGAAGACCTACTGCAGGATCCCTCTTGAAAAATTATAAAAAGCTTAGCATTCATTCTAGTACTTACAGCAGTTTGATTTTGTTTGGACAAACAAAATGTTATGAGATTAAGAATAAAGTTTCTTGTCAAGCAGTTTTAAAAGTAAAACAATTAAACTAGCACTCTGCTGCAGAAAACCAGTAATTGTTTTCTTTGAATGTCCGAGTATAGAAAAATCAAACTCCTTTGCTGCAATACCAGTGTCCTACGATAGTTACTGAAGCCCCAATTCCATTCCACAGATGGCTTCAGCATAGGAGATGAGACTCTTCTAGGTAGAGCTGCCCAAACAGTTTCATGGTGCTCACGATGCCTCAAGATTCTGCAGTCTGCACCTAGTACTCCACAGCCAGTCATTCAATTGCAGCTGTGGAGTCCTGCAGTCAAGCAAATTCAGTTCTGTGGCAAGTGCAGCAATCTCTGGCATGTCGTCCTCAGCTTTGTGCTTATATCAGGGGGTGAAGCAAATTTCCAGAGGCAGAACCCAGTGTAGCTTCAGTGTGCCACTGCTACTGTGGTGACATCAGCCTGTGCTTTGGGAGTAGTGTTGACACCCATCAGGTTTGAGATTTAGAGATCTATGGCAACCATTTTACACTTTCATTACATATTTTCCTCTGTGGAGCAGGCCCATGACCTCCAGCACCCACATCCGAGCCAGGTCCAACACGTGGATAAATCGCTCCATGCCACAGGGGTCAGCCCCCACCTGAAAAGACGTCCCTTGTGCTCTGGGCATGGCCAGCTGTGAATCATCCAATTTTCCGCTGCCCCTCCCGAGCCAGATATGCAATGGTGTCCTAAGCAAGTCTGTGCAGACACCTGCCACCCCCCAAGCTCTCCACAACTGTAGTGCAGCAGGCCTCGCCAGTCGCCACTGCAGCACAGTGCATGACCCATACCCACCCTAAAGAAAGGAGAGCAGTCATAGGATGCTCAAACCTTCTCCCATGCCAGCCCTGCGGGCCTGGAGTAAGTTTGCAAACCTGGGTCACGGGTATGGTAAGGTGTGTGTCCAGTTTACACTTTAAGCCTATAAACATCTGAATTCAAGTTCTCTGCTATGAGTAAAATTTCCTGAAAAGTTGGTTTAGTGGTTCCCTTTAAAAATCATTTAATAACCAGTTCTGCAGTAACTAGAGAGACAGTCAGGCTGTTCCTCGACAGAGCCTGGGAGAGTGATATACTGGACTAGGCTACAGTTTCAGCAGGGCAAGTATCTGCTTGCCTGATTAGCTATTAACTTCCCAGTTACAACAATCTTTCGGTAATAGTTTGCTGTCCAGGGTGTTTGTTTTGAAACAGGTCTCTGGTGTTTGTTCACATGAATTAGATGAATATCCACGTTCTTCTAAAGAGCTGATCATTTGAGTTTCAGTGTGAATTGAAGTGGTAAACATTTGAGAAATCAGCTCATCTGAATCTCAGCTACTGCCAGTTCTCATTAAACCTGCGGGTTATTTTTCTAGCTATCCACCACTAGATTGTTTACTTAATGGATATAAATAAATCGTAAGTTAATCATTCCCTCAGGCACAGGGTCCTGAATACTGAAATATTCTGCTCTGCGATTAAATCTGTTATGGATCTCGTTTGGTACACTGTGTTCAGCTGTCCCAACTTTGTCATGTCTGACCCTGTAGTTGGAAAGGCCACAAGCAGTACTGCTGGCGCCAGAAGCATGTATTCTATCTACAGACTACTATGGGCTCTATGTGCCACTCAGGTTTTGCATGTGAGCCTCATCCCAAGGCGAGGCATCCACAGCAAAATGTTTTTCTTGACAGCTGAGTCAATACCCTCAGATGTTGCTTTCCTCAAACCACTGATGATTCCACTAGTGCTTTTGTCACTGGCACTAGCTTGTAAACTAGATACCATCTTTTTGATCAGCTGTCCCTCAAGTGGTACTAGGCTCATCTGGACCCTGGCCCAAGGAATCAAAGCTGTGGATGCAACCATATGTCTTAGTAACTGGAGGTCTGCTACAGGTCTTTGCTGCCCTGCGGAGACACTGCTGTTGCTTTCAATGTTGTAAGCCTGGCTTGGGTGAAAGCTTTCCACCTGCAAGGTATTTAGCTCTGCTCCAATGAAATCCAGTATTCAGAAAGGTTCTCTAACTGGGACTTTTACACGTTTATGAATCCCAGGTTCTCCAAGGTGCTTTTTTGCCAACTGCACCAAGTACCTTGCCTCTTGCTCCATTTCCTGAGACTTACCAGCAACCAGGTAGATGAGAATCTGTCTGACATGCAGCCACAAGGCACTTTGTGAAATCCCTTAAGAGCAGAGATGTGACCAAATGGGAGCGCAAAGAACTGGTAAGACAGTTCTCCAGCTTGAATCACAGGCATCTGTGTGTAACTGGGATAAGAACCAGGCATCTTTCAGGCCCAGGATCCTAATCGATGACCTTCCTGCAAAGATGGTATCCATTGCCACCTCAAAGTTTTCAGATGTCTGCTCAGAAACCAAAGGTCTAAAATGGGTGGCCACTCTTCTGCATCAGAAATAGAGACCAGACCCTTGCCCCACTGAGAGGCTGGGACTTCTGTAGTTTTAGCACTTCCAGTTCTAGACCTGTGTGAACTGGAACACTTTTGCAGTAACACTTTCCAAAACCTGCAGAAACAGACCCATATTTATATACTGTGGCTCAAACACTTAAAGCTTGAACAGTCTACCCTTGCCAGGAGCCAAAATATCTGTACAATTTTGATGCTCTACAAGGTCTGAGACCAGTCAGGGGAACAGTTACTGGAGTTCACCAGGGGGAAGACTTCAGATGGAGAAACAGGTCTGCATGTGGAGAAACTGGTCTGAGCAATAACCAGAGTGGAGCACAAATAGTCTAAACCTGTGGGAGCACAACCTGCATTCCAATTTTAAATTTGCATAGGTTCCATCTCTGTGGCACTGTCTGCAATCTGTAGAGTAATTAGGTGAGAAATTCCTGGAGTTTAGTGCTTTGCCTATCCCCCATTGGAGCTAAACAATGTCCGACTAATGTGTTCAGGAGGCTCAAGTAGACATTCTAGGGAGCCGAATCATGAGGCTGGCATTGTTTTACAGACAGACACCCTACCACCCCCAGCTGCTGCCACCTATTAGACAAAGCCTGTTTTCCTGGGGCAGTTTTTTCCCTGGTGCCAAGCTAGTCTTCCTGGAGTAAAGATTTGGTATGCAGAAATGTAGCCAAGGGCCAACCAGATATTTACAGGTTGCAGCCATTACTTGGCATTAACTGGATAATGGCAAAGGGGAAACCAGAGTTTGTGGAACTCTTCAGAAAGAGAAGACACTGTACAGAGAACCACTGTCTGAGGTTGGAGCCCTGGTGAGCGCTTGTAGCTCACGATGTGGTAAGCAGAGCACATGGCTTCCTGAACAGGACCCTTAAGGGATAAGCAAACATCAACTGAAGACAAGAAAAAGAGAGATGCACAGCAGCCTCAAGAACCATGTAGCTTACGATGTAGAGCAAACTAAAACACAAAACGATTTTCTTTCAGTCAGTTCCATTTGGCAACATTTTATCTGGCCCCCATAAAGAAGGTTCTCATTTGTAGCAGTATTACAGCCACACTTCTGGCAGCGCTCTTTCCCTTTAAATCCTGCCAGAGCATCTTTGCTGGCTCCTCCCACCCAGGTGGTCAACTCCCGTGGCACACCCTGCAACATCTGATCTTAACTACTGTAAGACTTGTGCCACCTGCCAGGGGAGAGCAGGTGGGCCAGTGTGGATGTATATAAACAGTACTTCCAGGAGTGGTATACGTTAACACTTATTGGCATATCCCTTTCCCTTTAAGTCTTGCCAGATGGTCTACAAGTTGGCTCCTCCTACCCTGGTGGTATACACCTTGGCTACACCCCTTTGACACCAGATCCTGCTCACTGGAAGCGGTGGTTGTGCAAAGCTGATGAGGTCAAGTGGCCAGTGTGGATGAACATACCACTCCTAGAACTACTGACATAGGCAAGTACAGCTATACAAGAACAGCACCTATTGCAGCAGGTTACACCATTAGGACTGAAGCCAGCAGCAGGAACCCACAGAAAACCAAGTTACATACAGTGGGGAACCGCCCTCAGTGTCGCATCATAAAAGCTGTGGTTCCCCAACATCCCTCAGTTCTCCCACCAGAGACTCTGGCATAGTGATGTGATTCTGATGGGGAGACATGATCTGCTTCCATAGTGAGAACAATGTTAATTGCTAAATTAACTGACCTGAGGGAAGGTGGGAAAGTACTTGCAGCAAGAGCTGTTCAGATCTGTTAGTACAATTGTGAAAACTTGCCATATCTTTAAAAAAAAAAAAAAAAATGCAGTTCTTGCAGCAGGCTACACCATTAGGACAGAGTCCTAAGCAGTGTGCTGCAGCCCCTAAAAAATTGGAAGACAGGAAAACCCCTCATGAAAGGCCCTGCAGAACGGCAAGGCCAAAGCCAGCTCTTCGCCTGGAGGCAATGTCCAGACTGCAGTATCTGATGAATGTGTGCACAGTACTCAAGTAGCTGCTCCACAGATGTGAAGCTGAAACATTCAAGGAGGCAAGAAGTTGTCTTCCTGATGGAATGATCCTTTACAGGTCCTCGGCAAGAGCTTGTTCTGCTTCTGCCAACAGTAAAGAGTTTACCAACTGGTTTAGAAGCATGTTTTGACACTGGTGCCCCCAACATCCTGATGGCAAACTGATCAGACTGTGCATTCTGGTTCTAAGCAGATAGTATTTGTATCCTGTATACATCCAAGGTGTACAGGAGAACCTCTCCGAACAAAGCAAGGAATCACTTGAGTGTAAGCTCTGACACTACCCTAGGTAAAAATTCAGGATTGGTTCTTAAGGACACCATGTCTTTTTTTTTTGGGGGGGGGGGGGGGAGAAAGAGAGAAGAGGAGGACATATACACACACAGCTCTTTACACGCAAGTGCCTGAAACTTGGACAATACTTCTGCCAGAAGGAATTTCAACCAAAACCACCACCTTCCAGAAGAGGCCATAGTTCGCAATCCGTGGCTGGCTCTCAATGGAGGCAGTGTGAGCTATTCCAAAATGGAAAGATCCCAAGGAGTGATTGGGTCCCTGATGGGTGGTTTCAGATGGAATGTCATGCAGAAGTGTGCATGACTGGTCCAATTGGGATAGGTATTTGTCTCCAAAAGTGTGTGGTACACTGATAATGCTGAAAGGTGCACCTTTATGGAGCAGTAACTTAGCCTAGAGTCTGACAGGGAAAGGAGATATTCCAATAGTTCAATGGGTCCAGGCCATAAGAGTACCAAATGCAAAACGCTACTTCATGGTGTACATGGCCTTAGCAGAGGTTTCCTTGCTACCACAAGAACATTTGCTACCCTGGTGGAGACACCACTGAGGCAGACTTGGACATGTTTACCAGACGGTCCAGAGAGGCAGATGGACCGGGCTTGCTGGAAGACTGATCACAGTGAATCTTCAGAGGCTGTAGGATGGTTCCTGAACCAGTCTGTCTTCGCTGTAGGTTTCTGGGCCTTGCAAAGACTGACTGATTCACCCGGCCGGCAAGAGTCCAAACTCCCCACTGAGTCTTATGTCCAGGATCTCGCTGGGAAGCGCTCCCCCTTTCCCTCCATTTTTGTTTCCCTTGTCCGAGGGAAATCTTCCCTGGAGGATGTGCATCTTTCTGCATTGCTGCCAATTTTTGCAGCAAGAGAAAGTCTCCTGAACTTTTTTGCGGTGAATCCTCGGTCTGCTATTGAATTTTTGGAAAAAATGGGTCAGACCTACGTGTCATGCTCTGGGGCCTAGGCACCTCATGAAGGCAGAGTGACAGTCCTTGAACTGAATTTTTGCCAGACACTCGGATAAGTGCCTTTCTATGGAGAAAGATGTGAAAATCAAAGGAAAAACAGTTGAACAAATCGATTGGTGGCTGAAGCAGTCAGTGGAGCAGATGCTAGTCTCTTTGTAGAAAAACTGAGGGGCCGTCCCTTTTATGATGTATGGTACGTTGGGGCAGCCCCCACTGTATGTAGTTAGCTGCCAGGATTCAGTCCTAATGGTGTTAACTGCTGCAAGAACTGTATGTCTAAGTAAGATATGGCTGTATCCAAAAAACGGCACGAACTGCGATTGTATCAAATTCTGGTGAAATTTATCAAGTGGTAGAGATCCAGGCCCAGAGTGACCATAGATATTCATGCCTGTACCTGGTAATAGTTGCATGCAACTGTCTTCTCAACCCTTTTGCCACCAATATATAACTTACTTTTCATCTTTCTCTGCATCCTGGCACACGTCAACTATCTGCAAAATGTTATGGTTTGCACTCAGTTCCAATGCCCCGATATTTATGTGTACATAGTCTTTCAGAAAATCCTCTGCCAACTGCCGAACCTCTCTGGGCCATGTTGCACTCCACATTAGAGTTTGTCTGTCAGGCTGAAATTACAAAACCCATATACATTAACTTTAGAAAACAAAATTATTAATTCCAACGTGGACATCTGTATCATACTCACTCTAATCTGATCCACAATTTTCCGGATCTGAGGCTCAAAACCCATATCAAGCATCCGATCAGCCTCATCAAGTACTAGGTACGTACATCTTCTCAAGTTAGTCTTTCCAGCTTCAAGAAAGTCTATCAGTCTACCAGGGTTATGGCGCAGATTTCCACACCTAAATATTACGGCAACATTTTAGCAGGGCTATATGAAACATGCAGAGAACTTGCAGATGTTGTGACATTTTACCTCTTTCCAAATCTCGAGGTTGGGGTCCCTTTGGAGCCCCTCCATAAATACATGTAGACTTTAACCTGGATGCTCTTCCATATTCAGCAGCCACTTGCTGCACTTGTTGGGCCAGTTCTCTGGTTGGTGCCAGCACCAAACACTGCAACAACAAAGTTCTTTACACAATGCACAATTTCAAAGTGAAGACATGTCTCACTCAGCAAAGTAACCCCAAATCGTAGGCAGTCTACAAAACTCCAGGCAAATTAACATGTTCCAGGGTTTTAAATAAGCTGAAAAAAACTGATTGGCATGGTCATGGGTCAAACTGCTAATCAAAGCTAGAACACTAGGTACAGACTGATTACCAAGATTAAATTATATAGTTCTACTAAAGTGTACTGCGTCTGATTCACCCAAATGGTTAGTCTACTGCCAAGCATTTCTGAAAATGTTTAACAGTTTTGCTATGCTATACTGGCCATTTAAAACAGCATTACGATTGTTATGGCAGATTGGACGGTTTAAAATTCTGTCTGTCAAATGCATTCCACATTTCATGTCAAATCATGCCCAGAAGACCCTTACTCCCCCTTGTGAAACTGAAATTATCCAATTTCCAATTAACTTTTGTAAAAGGGTCAGGGTTCCCCCTTTTCCCTGCCCAATACTGTAACTGCTTAAAAAGCCGAAGGTGAAGCTTCACCTGCAGGCTTCTGCTCAACTTGTATCACGGTTCAGGAACTCTGGTATTAACCAACACCCCAAGAAAACCTATGTGCACAAGAGAACCTATGGAAACACCAACAATATATTCTGTATTGCTGGACCCAAGCTATGTGCCAGAAGCGCACATTATGTACAGCCACACCACTTGTGCATTCAGGGGAGACCCAAATGGTGGGTAGAAAATTTAAAAGGTGTGCAAAATGCAAACAATTAGAGGAATACAACTCAGTCCAAACTTAGTTTGCATGGGGCTGGTAGTTAACTCAGACTATTTTTGGTCAAAATCCACAGCACTAATGGAACTGCAAAATTGATTAAGCAACAGCAAGTGAGCTCAAACAAAATCCAGTCTCGCAAACAAGTTCCTAGTGATAAAAAAAAAAAAAAGGACAATATACTAAACATTTGTGTTAGAGATACTAAAAATCCCTGGTCTAGTGCCCAAAAGGAGATAGCAATTAAGGTATTCTTGAACGATTGTATTGTGGTCTGAATTGAAGTGCATTTGCAGAGTGCTGCTGGCCCGACACCCCCCGGCCCAAAATCCTTGGTCCTTTTACAAGGATGGACAGAACCCAGGCATTAAATACTGCAACAAAATGAGGATTTCTGCATTGCATAAATGTTCAAAACCTAGAATTCAGCTCCATGTTTTAATTTATTGGATTTTGGCAACTGGTAATATGAGCAGTTTAGGAGTGACCTGGACAATTTAGATATTAGAAGGTGTGATGCAACAGTACAGGCTTCTAAGCTCGCCAACCCTGGGGCAGTGACAGCCCCTGCGCTAAAATTACAAGTGCTTGGAAGGAATCAATTCTGGCTTAACTGCCAGTCAGATCCCTTCCACCCCTGCAGTCCCCATTGCGATGTGGAACCAGGGAGAGTATGATACAAGACAACGAGTCCATAGAGCTCATTTTCAGAACAATTATTTTTTGTTTTAAACCTTTAACTATCTTTTGATAAAACTAAAGCCACTACTCAACTGATTAGTTGAGTGCTAGCCTTCATTTTTAATCAAAAGGTAGTTTTTAAAGGTTTGAAACAATGTCCCTAAAATGAGCCCCATGGACTTGTATGGGGCATGTCCCCATGCTCTCCCTGGTTCCACATCAGGAAACATGGTAATGTGGGTTAGAGCAGGTGGACCATAAATGGGAAGGAGTGGCTGGCAGATCGACCAGAATTATGGTCTTTGCCCAGTAGTACAGAGTATTATAATTATGCACTTAGCACAGCTATCGCCACCCCATGGTAGCAGGCTATGAAGCCCAAAATGTAAGTACATGCAGTGCACAGGTGAATTAGTGAACACCACCACCACCGGTTATGTAGGTCCACTTTCAAAAAGCTACTCCAAGGTGGACTGAAAACAAGGTCTGGCATTCCATTACTTTTTTTTTTGGGGGGTTGTTAACAGCCAATATATGGGTTTTGCATACTTACAATAGGTCCATCTCCACGTTCCAGGAATGGTTGATGATTTATGTGAACTACTGCAGGCAGTAAGTACTGTAAAGAAAACAGGAGAAACGTTACTGCAATAAAACATGGCTCTAGGGCTTCTCAGCCATCAGCTCCATCTACCCAACAGTCTAAATATACTAGCTCTGGACAATTTTAAAATATTTAATTTGAATATTTCTGGAGCTTCAGGATTGAAAGCTACCAGTTTGTTGCAATTCACTAAATTACTTTAGTGGTAGTGGTGTACCCTGATGTACTTGCCCCATTTTACTAGGGCCCCCAGTTCAGTCTCAAGATTCCCCACCCCCATTTGACTACCCCCACCCCTCCAGACCAGACACCCTTGCCCACTATGGCAGACACTACCTGGATCGTCCTACTTCTGCTTGTGTAGCATGTCAGCCACCCTGCAATAGTCTACCAGTTTCATTCTGGGACAGAGCCTTGTGTGGCTGCTCCATTGCTTTGGAAGCCACTCCCTTTGAATACCTATTTGGCCAACACAATGGAGACCTTTAAATCCTCTGAAGACTTATTTCTTGGACTCATTTGAAACACATTATAATACTGCTGTTTTGATGGTTATGATTTAGCCACTCTTAGGGTCATACCTTTCAAGTGTCCCTCATTAGAGGGACATCCCTCGCTTTAACCCACCCCAAAAATGGTTGTCCCTCATGGAAAAGGTGCTGCCCACATAGAATGCGCTGTAAATACAGATTACACAGCACAAATTCTTAATATTCTAAACTACTAAATCAAAAAACTTTGTACAAGTAAACACTATAGTTTTCAGTGTTCTGAGACTACCTCCATGTTGGACGATGGGCCACTCATTGTGTCCAAGTGTCCATGTCCCGCATTTCAGTGAAAAGGTTGAGAGGTATGCTTGGGGTTTGTGACCCACTACAAACCTTTACTGTATTATACCCATTTCCCACCTACCCCAGGTAATTTTACCTTGCTACCTACTACACATTCCTTTCATCCTACCAAAGTCTGCCCTCCTGAAGTACAGTACTCTGGTCTTAGCTGGTGTTTAGCCAGCAGCATGGTGCCACTCCAAACATGTGGTCACTGTTACTAAGCAGGTCTACCAAATTCTTCCAGTGAATATCACAAGTGATCCTTACTATAGGATGTGGCAGCCTTAGGTCTGTGGCAGTTATGAAAGGCAACAGGTGCAGCCAGACTATCTTGTCATGGACAATGCCAAGTTCGTTGGCAGAGAATGCTGTTAAGTCCACTAGAAAGGATGGGGAAATATTGTTTAACCAGGAGTAGCACACTAAGCTGAAGCTCGTTTCCAGATACAGCCTTGGAACAAAAGCTGCTTGCCTAGGACCACAGTATGCACCTAGGCAGCTGTGGGATTCAAACCCAGGTCTCCAGATCTGCTGTTCAGAGCCTTAAGCCACTGTGCTATACTGCCTATAGAGGCGACAGTTACTTGGAAACCCTTGACACTCACCACCTAGCAGGAAAGTTAGAGCCACCATTTTAAAAACTGACCAAATACCATTTGGCAAAAAAAGTAAAATCCATTTTTTATGCCCCCCCCCAAAGGGAGTGCAAATTTGCATGTTTTGTGCAAAACTGGCTTAAAAATATAGGTGTTCAAAAAGCTGGTGTAAGGGGGGGGTTCCTTAGACTTGAGTGCTGGTTTAATGGCAAATTCAGTTCTTTGTCAAGTGGAAAAAAAATCTAACAAAGTGGTAGAAATTAGAAAGCGGAGATACCGTGGTTGAGGCAAAACTTGAGTTATGTTTCTCAATGCAGCCTTTATAAGAATGAATATCAAAAAACTGAAATGCTCAGCATTAAGTGCCAGCATGAAATCTGAAAATGATGCACGTTATCACTGTGGTAGTGCAGTACAGCAACAATTGCTGGCCAGTACACAATTTATAGTGCAACTTCTCAGCTAGTGATTAGACCAAAGAATACTCACGGCTAGTGTTTTCCCAGATCCTGTCTGTGCAACTCCAACAAGGTCTTTTCCCACTCAGAGCTACAGGAAACCTGTGCCTGAATAGTAAGGTTCAGTGAAATTCTGACTCACAAGAACATTCACAATGCATGCTGCAAGAAAACAGAATACTAATGAGCAAGAAACATGATTTATTTTCAATTACTAGGCACTTGAGTCTCGACACCAAGAAAAATACATGTTCCACTTAAATTCTCTGTTTAGCCCACACCACATTTCAAAGTACTGACTGCCCCACCCCAATACTGGATGGGCAACTATGCATACCCAATGTTTTCAGCCACATAGGGATTCAGATTCCTTCAGACCTAAAGAGTGTAGCTTAAGGTCTAAGGGAAATCAGAACAGAAGCGGCAGACCACTGGTTGTACATAAAGTTGGGCATCCTGTTTTTTTTTTTTTTTATAGCATATAGCATCACTGATTTGCCTGCAGTGCTATTGTCTTCAGAACAGACTTCTGCAGCTTCTAGAAGTTGTAAAAGTTAAATGGTACAATTACATTCCACAACCTTTGAACTACCATACAACAGCATTTTGAAAGGAATGGAATTCTACACAGAACAATGCTCTACTGCCAGTTATGTTTTGGGACCCCCCAACCAATTAAAAAGGCAGTGAAGACTTTTCCAATATTACAATTTTGACAAATTAAGTTTATAAGCATTCTTATGTAGAGTGGCATCAGCAAATCTAGTCTTGTTTCATTTTTCTGCTCAGTTCATTCTCTGGTTGAGGCTGAAGCAGTCCCTTGTTCACTGGGGTGCATTCTCTCTGACCGATGCTATAAACTAAACTACAACCAGCAAGACACTCATGCTATGTGGGACTGGTCCCAATGTGCACCGTGTGCAGAAACATTTTAGTTCTGGGCAGACACCCCCCCAACTACAAATCCCAGAATCCCCTGCAACTGCAGAAGGGATATTTCGATAGCCTGCAGTAGATGTTAAGTTGAATGATAGTCCTTCCAT
Organism: Neoceratodus forsteri; assembly: GCA_016271365.2. Classification (NCBI taxonomy): domain Eukaryota; kingdom Metazoa; phylum Chordata; order Ceratodontiformes; family Ceratodontidae; genus Neoceratodus; species Neoceratodus forsteri. The sequence goes on along the minus strand of JADMNL010000024.1, from coordinate 240,940,856 downwards.
TTTAAGTGAACTAGCACAGCGGTTCCCAAACTTCTAAAGCAGGTCCCCGACTCAGAGTTCTTAGATAGCACCGAGCCCATACTCAAGATTGTGGTCATTTAGCCTTCTGTCAAATGACAACTGGAGCCCAATATTCATTAGCATAGCACACTGGTGATATACAAATTGAATACAGTGTCTTGTTGGCACAGTACTAAGTAGCACTGCATGGACATTGATCCTGAGTGCACCTCAAGAGTGGCTAGTGCCAGAGCACCATCTGCATGCCCATTATAGGCTCACTTGCATGAGTAACAGTGGCAGGTTAGCACTGCTGGTCTCACTGTCCTCTACAGGCCATGTACAGTCACAGGACTGTACTTAGCCATGGAGAAAGAGTGCCAAAAGACATCCGATTGGAGATGCACCAACATGCACTTAGTCCAATACCCACCATGCTACTGTGAACAGCAAGGCACTTGTGTGTGGGGTCCCTTGCACAGACTGTCCCCCCTTTAGCTGTAGCTCGTTACCTTGGTCACACGGGAACCCTCCAGCAACTATATTCATAACAGCAAGGTTAAGTCCACAACGCCTCCTACAAGATGGACCGCAACAACCTCCCAAGCTTGCCTCGCCATTGCTCATGTGTGATGCTCCTCCTCAAACTATGGAGCCGATTGTCTGCCTCCAAACCACTACTCAAATGGGACCCCATACATTTGGCACTGACATCACCCAGGTCATCCACCACTGCTCCCACTATAAGCAAACCTAGTCCTCCGTGCATATCTTTGGGGTGGAAATTTTGGTATGAAAACCACCTGCTCCTACCCAATGCCCTCTGGCTCAAACCCGAGAAGTGCTTGCCCTCAGAGGTATGGCGATTATGTCCCATCTGCACTTAGAACTAGGACTAGTAACACTTGCATATGCAGCCCTACAGCTTAGGATGCCATACCTTCCAAGATTCACCTCTCCCCCTTGGCAACTAGTTTCATAGGTACCAAGGACATCTTAGCATACTGCTCCAGTAAGACTTGAACCAAGCTAAGAGCCTATGACAGACCTCCCTGTGATTGACAGTTGACATCCTATAACACTTTTTTTTTTTTTTTTAAATCATTTGCAACTTAGCCAGCTAAACTAGTGAGTGCCAACAGGATAGCTACCAGAAATCAGTCAATATTTTAATGGAAGGGATCAATAGCTTTGACCCCAATAAGCTAGCCAGTTAATCCCTTCAACTTTCCCCAATAGCCTGTCACCCCCAAGTGCAGTCAGTGACTGACCAGAGAGCTTACCCTAATGAAGTCAATGGGGTTCCATTCCAATATGGATTTTTTGTACATAATGGCTAGCTGGAAATTGAAGGAGACTGCTCAACCAACAGGTGCTTTGCTGGTCAAGCAGTGGCCTTCACTGATCTAAAAACGGGCCATTATGTATAAATCTACCTATGAAACTGAGTTCCATTGACTTCAATGGAGGGCACCCCATCGCAAAAGGTCACATTACATGTCTGAACACAGGACACCCCAGCTATGAAACAATGGAAGGACTGGCTGGCCATCTTTTGGGAACTAACCAAGATTCCTTCTGCCAAGAGACAAAATACCAGTAATTTACTATTGTCAGCATCAGCTATCAAAATAGAGAAATGGTAGCAAAATCCTTATAAACCACTAGATTTCTTGGAGCAATTTAGTTTGAATGCATTGTTTCAATGCATCTTGTTCTACTATATGTATTGCAAGCTTTTCTATGCACAATCCCATAGGTCATACCTGAAAAGCACTTGCCTGGTAAACAAGCCACTATGTATACATGTGTATATAATTTGCTTGCCTCAGTCTTTCCTGGGCCAAGTACAGTCACAGAACTGTATGTGGCTGCCAAAAAGCAGACCCTGAATACAATCTTCCACTGGTACATGTAGTAACTGGGGTCTGCAAAGAACAAATTAGGCCAGAACTCTAACAGTATAAGCACACACAGAACTAACCCCACATTGTGCTGACTGATCCCTTTTAATGGACTACTGAGTAGATTGCAAAGATCTGTTCGTTCACTGGGGTGGAATGACTAGTACGCAAAGTTCTGCTGAGGCCAAAATTATTATTATCCCCACACACACACACACACACACGTAAAAGCACATTTAACCAACATATACTTACATGGAAAGTTAGCTTTATGGAAATGCATAACTGGCTTTGGACAATTGTAACCCTTCACAGTTATTTCTTTACTTCTTCTGTACTGTTCGACTTCTTGCTGCAATAAAATTTTGTCACATATGCTTAGGTTCAAAGAATTTCTCAGTAGAACAAGATGGGTGTGGCACCACAGCCCTATACTTCAAATTACATGAAGCCCAAGTATTTAAATGGACACATTCGTGCCAGTAGATAGTCTGAAAGCCCATGAAATGGGCTTTCAAATAAGGTATTGGGGCAACTGCATCATCCCCAGCCATGTTGCATCTATTAGAGGAATTACGGTAGAAAAGCTTTCAGCCGCTAGGGTAGAAAATAAAGACTGTAGCCTGCGCCAAGTAGGAGTAAATATTCTCCAATTTATAAGCAAGTTGGCATCCGTTCACTTTCCAATCACATGCTTTGTATTTTGGGGTCACCCCGCCACCTGTGTGTACCGATGAAGGTCAACTCACTCATTACACAACTTCAGAGCACCTGGGGGTGTGGGGTGGAAGGCTGCCATGGGGGGACCACAAAATGTGTCACTTTTGGTGATACTTGAGGACTAAGGATCCCTCGTGTGCGAATTTGAAAAATATAATATGGTAATGTCTCATTTCACCATCATTTTGGCTACCTCCCTTTCCGCCCTGACAAGCCTGCACAACATTTAAAAGTTTATTAATTGCACTCTAGACATACAATAGTGTAAACAATTCATAACTAGTATTGCATGTAACGGAATACATTGCACGGATAGAAACAGAACACATTAGGGTACCATTAATATAGCTGTTACAGGATTAACATATTGATGCACAAAATTAGTGCAATAAAGGCTTGACCACACCACCATCTGCCTACCTGGCCATTAGATGCTGTTACCTACTACATGTGTTTTCGTTTCTTTGTAACCCCTCTGTATGCATATGTATTTCAAATATCACGGCTGTAAGTGTTCAGTATATGTTGCTTTAGTTTTAGACTATTTGTACTTGTAATTGGTCCTCTGCCCCACGCCCTGTTCTATTTCAGATTTGGCTGTAATTATTTGTATCTTTGTAGCTTATCCAATTTTCAGATTTGTCTATGGCTGTAAGAGTGATTTCTATTGTGGCCGCCCCTCCCCAACTTTGGTGATGTCATGGCAGTAGGTGGTGCTACATGTTATTTCACGAGGGAGGCAGCCACTACCATAATTATGCCTGCGCAGGAGGGATCTTTAGACCTCCGGTATCTCCTCGCTTTGTTGTGCTGCTTTAAGTTTGTCACTCGAAGTGTAAGTGTTCAGATAATCAGGAATAGTTTGCTTCTGTGGGGTGCTCTGCTCCAACCCCCCCCTTCTGGTGCTCCGATGCAGTGCGATACTGGATAGTATCCATTACAAAACCTGTGCAATACATAATTTGCTCTCAATGCATTTTTGGGGTGATAGGTTAGCTGGATGCACACAATCGCTGTACTGGCCTCATCTGTAGCTGCTTTAAGATACAGATATCTGTTCAGTATTACTACAGCCAGTTTTAGAATTGAGATGTCAGTGACAGGATGTGCTCAAGTCAATGCAGTAAGGTATAAGCTTGTTCCTCAGTGACATGTTCCCAACAGAAAAAAAGGCTCTACTGTAGTTAATACCACTCATCTGTATCTCTGGGATGTTTCCAGCTACAGGCGAGCACAATACCCCCATTTGAAAGCTTTTCGTGGTTTCAGATGGATAGCCACTGGCATGAATGTGTCCCTTTAGATATAAACTGGAGAAGGCCGTTATGACACCCAATGTTTTAAGTATGGCCTTACTACTCCCAAACTATGACCAGAGACAATGTATAGAGGCCACTCAAAGTCGGCTTTGAATATGTGGCCCAATCCCCATTCATAAACATGAAGTTATGTTCTGTTAAGCAAGCGGTAGATACATACCACAGACCGTGCAGCCACATCAGGGTTTTCCTGGTAAAAGTTCTTCTCAAATTTAGGCAATTCATCCATGTTCCACTTTTTCTTCACCAGTCTCTCGCCAGGATTCCCAAATTTTTTTCCCTGTGGGGGTCCATTTCTATTACCACCAAAACGAGGTCCACCAAACCTAAAGGGGAGAGAAAAAATAAATTTAGTAATGGTGCCGCTATTCAGATGCCAGCACTGCGACAGAACCCATGTCTGTGTGTGTGTGGGGGGGGGATGCTTTTGCAGTGTGCCCAATACGAATTGAGGAAAGATCCAAGTCCTGTCCAGTAGATACCTCAAATGAGGACCAGCAGGAGAAAAAACACTACCGATGGATTAAAGACCAGATCTTGGGTCGACATAACCTGTGAACGCTGCAACACAGTGGCTGGTTCTGGCTATCACAGGTGTTATGTTGAGGGTGGAGTTCACCTATAGTCCCGGCGAGCCAGCGGGACTCGAGTAGGCAAACCATTCTTCCAGTCAGGTTTCCATCGACTGGAAAGCAGTGGATACATAAACTGTTCCCAAAAAAAAATTTAATCCCGACCACACACCGTTGCCAACTCTTAAAAAATGTATATACCGAATCACAATATCTGCATACTCTGCTACCCTCCCGGGTCTCCCTCGGGAGGAGCCTTGGCGCACCTTGCTGCAGTACTCGCAAAAAAAAAAAAATTACGCGTGTGTGCGTGTTTTGGACACACTGAAATTAGAAATCATCCGAGGAAAAACTGCATTCTTAATCAAACGGAGAAACATGCTCGTTCCGAAACCGTTAGTTACATTTAAGAAAATCGCACAGCTCGCAGATCTGTAATCCGCAGATTTCCGCAGGACTTGGGCTTGTGCCAAATTCTGCCTGCGTCACATTTTCCACTCGCAGCCATTTTACAATATCCTATCGCATGAGGAAAACAAAGACGCCGGCCGGCATTTTGCTTTTTTCGTCGTCTAACCGCGTGGCAGACAATAACGTCCATTAATCGTATAACCCACCACGCACTCATAAGGCCTCGCATTTAAACAAAACTTTAAATGAGATAACAAATAACCTTCGCATACTTTTTTTTTCCTTCAGAAACACGACGAGAGCGCATTTCATCACTCATAAAATGGTGGTCATAAAAGTAAATATATGCCAAAATGGTTACAGAGCAATCACAATACAACTCGAATATCGCAACGTGGGGCCATATTATTTCGTCAATGTTCTATTTGTTTAACCATTTAAAAAAATATGAATTATTTCTGACAAATCCTTATTTTCATTTTAAATATTTTACTCACCCTCTGTCTCTACCACGATCTCTGTCAGCAAACCCAGGCATACTGAAAGGAATATAACTTAATTATTAGAACAATAAAATAAAAATTACTAACTATAACTAACACACAGCACTTAACCGGTAGTTACAGCACTGTGGTAATGGCGGTGCCGGTAAGACGGCATTTAAAGGAAAAGAAGTCCGCCACGAAGTAAAGGCTTATGGGAGTGGCGTGATCCAATCAGGATGTATCCCTCCACCTTATCTAACGAACGAGCTATAGGCATATGAAAAAGAAGACCTAGAACTCATTCAACGATGCGCAAGGATATATAACCAAAGCACATGCTCTGTATTGTACTGCCTATGAATGACGCAGGTTCAGCAGGCTACATTTTTAACTACTTATTAATTAATGGGACGCTATCCTGGAATTATATTTATATAGGTCATATTATTGACGAAAGTCAACTAAAAAGCCGATAAAATAACATTCCATTATAGACTCGCACAAGTTTAGTTTAAAATGAAGTGCCTTTATGCCTTACGTCATGTGTTGCATAGCAACCGAGTCTGGGGTAGCTGCCACACATGTTGCTTCGCCCAGTGGAGCTTTGTGCTTAATCTGTAGTTGTGAGCCTGAACGTAGAGCTAGAATAAAAAATAAAAAAACATACTGACGGAAGATTGCCATAACCCTGAATACCCGGGTGGATAAATGCTTCTACGAGACGGTGACTGGGGGAGGGGGTACAATCCTGACCGGGGGGGGTGGAGTGCGTGTCATAGAGGTGAAAGTTCGTAGAGATGTACAAAGTTTGGCTAGCCCCCTGCGAGCGAAGAGGGTAATCTCTATTTCAAGAAGTTTGAATGCTGCTGGACTTCTGAGAAGTTTAGTCAGGGAGTTCGCACGATATGACGGTCAGTACAAATAGAATTGCTGCGCGCCCCCCTGTTCCCCGTCACTCATTTTCACCACGTGTTGTTGGCGGATGTGCGCAAGTTTTATAATGGTTCCATTCGCTTTGTGAGCTGTTTTTCTGCTCCGTATAATGTATTAATAGACGGTTGATAAGCGTGAGCCTAACACATCACAGCTCACTACGCACACTGGGCCATCCCTTGCTTGCCCCGGGATAGACCTATATAGCATACCCACCATATGTTACCTGCTGAAATACTACTATGCATTACCCCATGTTATGTTTCTATATGTCTTATGTATTTTTGTTGTATACAATCGTATGTAAAATTCTGTGTAGCCCCTGAAAAGGGGACTTTCGGGGCCCAGTGGGCTCACCCGGTTATCACAATTTAATAAATAAATAATTTGTTGAACGACGTTCTGAAAAACAGTAAACCGACGTATATTAAGATTGAATTTAGATCGCTGGAGTGCACCATTACAGAGATCTTAATGAGGATATGTGTTTGCTGTGTAAAATAAACACATATTGTGGGGGTATTTTAAGCTGTATATTTGGTAAATGACAGGCATTTTTTTTTTTTCAAGTGAAGACCAGAATGCAAGTTCTTGTTCATTGTGGGCTTCTGGTTTACATACCTCTCAACTGTCCCACATTACCAGGAGCAGTTACATAGAAACATAGAATTTGACGGCAGTTAAGGACTGCTTGGACCACCAGTCTGCCCATTTCCCTACCTAATGGATAAGCTGCAGATCCTAGTTAACCAGCAGCCTGCATCTTCTTACCCCACCCCTAGAATTGCCTTATGACTGTCCCATGCATGCTTGAATTCCACCACTGTTTTTGACTCCACAACCTCCTCCGGAAGGCCGTTCCATGCATCCACAACCCTCTCTGTGAAAAAATACTTCCTTAAATTACCTCTGAGCCGCCCCCCATCTTCAAATAGTGCCCCCTTGTTCTTGCACATCTCTTTTTTTGAAAGATGCTACCCTCTTGGACTTTGTTGATTCCCTTGAGGTACTTGAAAGTTTCTATCCTGTCCCCCCTCCCTCCTTTCCTCGAGGCTATACATATTAAGCTCCTTAAGTCTCTCTTCATATGTCTTCCGGTGCAGACCCTGCACCATTTTAGTTGCCCTCCTCTGGACAGCTTCCATTCTGTCGATGTCTTTGCAGTTCCTCATTTTACTTCACAAAAGCTCGCTGTTCCACATTGTGAGGACTTGTCACACATTCAGTGTCAACATTTTAAAGCAAAAATCCATAGTAAATGGTGCAAAAATATATTATTCAATTAATAATAGACTTTCTGAACATAAATGCAACATTCAAGTACTGTTCTGAGCTTCTTCAGTAAAGATTTGATTAAGTGTTCCACATTTTGCCCATTTGTTCCACATTTTGACAGGCAATGTTCCACATTTGGGGCCAAAAGGTTGAGAGGTATGTGCTACTGAAGTACAGGGCGGTCGAGTTAAGGTACTCGGGTTTCGTTAGACATTGTTCCAGTGAGTGAGTCAGTAGGATTGGTTCACAGGTGTACCTGCGCTCTACTCAAATAGACTGCTTGATGATTGAACTCTGAACAACGTACCGTGTACTCACTAGATTGCCTATAGCCCCATAATTACCTTTAATTATGGGGCTGTAGGCACCTAGTGGCACAGGGCACATTGCAGGCTCCTTCAGCCATATATATAACTAGGAATATCTTCACGCTGAGTGTAATGCGACATTGTGCACCCCCCCCGGGCATAAGCAGCAGGGCAGTTGCTCCAGCTGTGCTTATGGTTACTCAAACACTACGGGCAGGATTCACAAAGCAGAAGCGCTGGGCACAAATGAGATGCACTGGTGCAAACAGGATCTGCCGAGCAATCCACAAAGGCATGCGCCATGCACAACCCCACTGTGAATCGCACAGAAAGGGCAGGGCGCGAGTGGAGGTGCACCAGCAGGATGCACTGAGGCACTCAGGGGAGTAACATAGTGAATACGAAGCAAGGCAGGAAAGGGCAACGGGACAAAGTGGTCAGACACAGGAGAGAGGAACACAGATTCAGTGGGACACACCAAAGAGGCCAAGGGTACAACAGGGACAGAACCGTGATGGACCCAAGAACAGCACACACAGCCCAAAGCCACAACCCACACAGGTCCAGGGCAGGCCACAGAACGGGTCACACTGGTAGCGAACAGGGCTGCACACAACAGCGTGCAGGTGCACATATCAGTGGAGGGCATTGGACAGGGCCAACTCCACAGATGTCCATGACTGTGGCGGGGAGCACACAGGGCAACACCGCGTCGAACAGTAGCTAGCACACCGTGGCACCACAGTGCCACACAGCCGGGCCACAACCCCAATCACAGGATACCGCACACAGGTACACAGCAGTCTTGCAGCAGTGCAATGTAAGCAGGCCACATGCAGCGCAGACACAGAGACCAGGGGCAGGGACATGAGCAGAGGGCCACGCACACGGCACAGGCAACGAACGGTAGTGCTGCACGGAGGGGGGGGCCTGGCATGGGGGAAGGTGACCATACAATGCCGTGGGCACACACAGCCAGACCCCCCCCAACAGTACACACACCCATGAATGTGGAATGGTGAATGACCACAGACACCATAGCAGAGTGTAGAAATATTTATAATGAAATCAGAAACAAAACATACAACAACAGCAGCAAACCCAAACAGGGAAACTATGTACAAAGGTCATACAAAAGGGAAGGGGAGTGAGGGACAAACAACAGAACATGGGTGCAGAAGGGGGGAAGGTGCGGGAACAACAACAGAGGAATGGAGGAGGTGGGTAATATCTCTTTACAACAGGGACAGGTCCCTACATGGCTGGGGGCTACAAGCACGGCCGCACACATCTGCGCCCCAACCACATATGGCCACAAGCAGGCGGGAGCCAGAGGAGGCCCACAAGAAAGCCACACTGAGCCGCCCAACAGTCTGCTGAATGGGCTGTAGCACCACCTGGATGGCCCGAGCGATCCACTGGTCCTCGTCCCCCATACGGTCCGTGGTTCCTCCACCACTGGCCACAGCATGATGATCCCAGGGACCTACAGCAAGGACAGAGAGAACACAGATGAAGGACCATGGCGGACACCACCCTCATCAAGCAGTAGCCCACCCCACCAGAGAAGCAAAGCCCACAGAAGGGATGCACCTACCTGCTCCCAGACGGACACCACGTCGAGCCCGCCACACCTTGGGGTCGCTCCTCAGCGGCCTCCATGGCCCACTGCCTGGCCATTAGCCCTGCAAGACACAACAGACAGAAACCACCATGAGGAGAAACAGCATTGCACAGACCCCACCCCAACACCAGTGTGCACATGCAGTGTACGGGTACCCAGCCGGTGCAACATCGGTGGCCACCCCTGCTGACCACAGTGGTGCACAGCTGCTGTGTCTGAACCCCAGTGGGGGAAGTTGTTTTCCGTCTGTACAGACAGGTGGTGAGACCCTATCTTAAGTACTGCGCGCAGTTCTGGAGACCCATCTCCACAAGGACATAGGATGGAAACAGTCCAGAGGAGGGCAACTAAAATGGTGCAGGGTCTGCAACAGAAGCCATACGAAGAGAGACTAAAGGAGCTTAATATGTATACCCTCTAGGAAAGGAGGGAGGGGGAGACATGATAGAAACTTTCAAGTACCTCAAGGGAATCAACCAAGTCCAAGAGGGTAGCATCTTTGAGAAAAAGAGATGTGCAAGAATAAAAGGACACAATCTGAAGATGGGAGAGGGTGGCTCGGGTCAGTGTGAGGTATTTTTTCACAGAGAGGGTGGTGGACGCATGGAACAGCCTTCCTGAGGAGGTTGTGGGGTCAAAAACAGTGGAGGAATTCAAGAATGCATGGGACAGACATAAGGCAATTTTGGTGGGGGGTAGGAAGACGTAGGCTGTTGGTTAACTAGGATCTGCAGCTTCTCCAATAAGTAGAGAAATGGGCAGACTAGGTGGGCCAAGTGGTCCTTATTTGCCGTCAAAGTCTATGTTTCTATGTAATCTTCCGGCCTCAGAGGCAAGCATGCTATCTATTGAGCCACTTACACAGATAATTGCAGCTCTTAAAGAGCTGTTAATCGTACTAAGCCATCAGCAACACTGAGGGAGATTAGCACGAGAACTAGAGCTTGTTTCGAGTAGGGTAGGGTATTAAATAGCAGGTATAGCATAGCAGAACTTTGCACAAAGCAGGAGGTAATACCAGATTGGGACAAACCGGGTAGCCAGGTGGCCAGTGGCCACTGAATAAAATTGGTTTGGCTACTAAATTTTAGATGTTACTGGCCAACTGGCTACCTGCCTCCAAAGTGATTTTTGAGCCCTTAAAAAAAAAAAGTCACTAAAAATATTAATACGGCTACTAGAGTTTGAAAGCTATTGGCCAAACTGACCACCAGCTCCAAACTGATTTTTCCCACCTTGGGTAATACTACCCATTTACAGAAATGTCATAGCACTAGACTGTTAATCATTTTTGAGTGAGTCCATGGCACAGTAGACAAAATGAATAAAAATCATATATATATATTTTTTTTATTTTGCTAATCATTCTGTGCCAGATGCTTGCATTTCACTGCTGATTAGCAGTTTTGCTGATGAAATTACTAATCAGTTTTTTTTTCTGCTTATTTAAATACCCTGTAGGGGCTTTTTTGAACTTTATTGACAGCCATGGCGGACCTGTACTAGTCAGGATGGGCAAGCGGAGGGTTATATGCACTAGTTCTGGTTACTCTCTCTCTCTCCCCCCCTCTCAGAAGTTGTTTTTTGGGAAGTGGGCTGACAGATACAGTGTTGCACCTCAGGGGTGCACTTAGTACTCCCTCCTGTACAGAGAAGGGGAGTGGGTTATGTTATATTGTTTTTTTATAGTTATGTTTGTTCACTATCTAGTTTTTGTTTTGGAGTTTTCTACTTGAGTCTTTTGGGGGATCTAAAACATTTGGTTGCCTTTTTGGCTAGTAGTTTTACAGTTTCCACCTAGTAGGTGTAGTTAGTTAGGATTAGCTCGTAAGAATCTGATGGTTACACTTGGGAGTGCAGCGGACAGAGCTTTGAACCGAGCTCGAGCCGAACGTTCTGTGCTCTGGCATGGAGTTGACTCTTTCCTCTCTGGCACAGAGTACTGGGGCTAACTGCATTGTGTCAGAATACAGTAAGACTCCATTAGAAGAAACACAATTACTAAGGGGAGTAATTTTTTTTTTTCTTGCTCACTCCATTTCTTCCCCACTTTGAAACCTGCTTGTCCTCAGTTAGTTTTGGCTGGCAGCGCCTCGCATGTGTTGGAAGATGACCAGTAAGTGGCACTGAAAGACGTCGGACTTCACAGACTGTGAAGGCAGCTGCTCATGGACAGACATAAGGCAATTCCACTGGGGGGTAGGAGGAAGTAAGATGTTGATTAACTAGAATCTGCAGCTTTTCCATCAGGTAGGGAAATGGGCAGACTAGGTGGGCCAAGCGGTCCTTATCTGCCATCAAATTCTTATGTTTCTGTGCTGCACATTAAGTAAACAATGTTAAAATCAGTCCCTGTTTACCATTAATAGGTTTACCTGCATGGCACATTCCTACCTTGTTTTCCCTTTTAGCCAGGTACATTACATTTTTTTTTTGTGTATTGTGTATCACATCTCCGTTATGACCAAATACATTTTTTTTATTTTGTTTTAGTCTTTGGTAACCAGGTAAGGCCCACTAGGCACAAGTGCCTGTTTTCATGGGGTGATCTGGGAGCAGTGGGCGGTTAAGTGACTTTCTCAGAGTCACACAGCATGCAGGTGAATGTTGTGAGACTCAAACCCAGGTCTGGTCTGCTGGATGTACCAAGCTCACTCCCAGCTCATTACTCTAACCTCTAGGCTATACTACCAGCCCAAAATAAATAGTGGCTTGACTTTTGGAGCACTGGCTTCCATACTAAGCAACTGACACATTTTCTAATAGCAGGAATGTGATGTAATGGTCCATTCTGTTTACTTTACTATCTGGGTTTAAGGTAAATTTTGCAGCCGTTAGCCAGCAGGGCTAGTTACGGGGACAGAATATTCCACAGGCCCAAACAGTGTACTTAATGAAATGTTACCTTGTCCAACACAAGTCCACAAGGCTTGATAAAGGAAATTATTAGTAGCCCGATACAAAATCTACCAGCATTTTTCTAGTGTGAAAGTGCCAGTTTTTGACCCCTGCATATCTGTTATTTTCATTCAGATAGGGTTCTGTACCACTAGAATTCCATACTGGAGCTGACTGGTTGGAGAATACATCCCAGAGGTGAGCGCTCTGCTCCCAGGGAGGCAGGATGCCTGCCCAGCATTTGCATACCCTCCTGCTGGCTGATCACAGTGCAGCATTGGCTGTGAAGTTACTGGTCACCCGCCCTCCCAGACGAGGTGTGAAGCCAGAGCCTGTGTGGGGTGCAGAGTGAACTAGTGGAAAAAGTCTGAGGAAAACTGAATAATAAAAATAAATAAGTTAATTTACCAGAAAGGCACTCCTAAAAATTTTAGTAGGGCTCCAGAAATTCTGCACTATAGGGTCCCTGACTCTTTAGAGAAGTCTCTGTAAAAAGTATTCAGTTGACCATTTAGAGTTTGCAGTTCTACATATTAACACCCTTCAAGTGATATAGCATACATACAATAAAGTATTTCATCCCTAATCATATTCTGTTTGTTTTGTTGCAGATATTGCCTCTTCTTGAATGCCTGTTCCACATTTCATGTGTACGTTTTGCCCAAATGACTATTATGTGACATATTTTCCCTCTGACTTCTTTATCTGGTGGCATTATGGCTGCTTCATTGACAACGCGCTGTGTCAGACACTCCTTCTACGCGTGGAACAGTCAACTTAAACTGCCCAAAGCAGTGTTTCACAGACAGTTTTTGTCATGTGTGCTGTCAAGAAAGTCGAGCGTATATGCTGACTTGCATTCAGAAGTGCTGGAGGCATTGATAGACCTATGCCAGAGCAGGCACTTCGTGACTGGGGGCCAGATTACAAAGGATTCCTTGAATGGTTGCAATAGTTATGGGCCTTTAGGAACAGAACTAAAAAGAAATCTTATCTCTCAATGGTGGAACTCTGTCGTTTTGTCCAAAGAACAGGTGTTTGGAGTGGAAACCCTGCATCAGTTAGTTGAAGTAACAGGACAGGAGTCGGCATTCACAATAGTAGACAACAGCGTGCTTGATCAAATCATTAAACATGAAGAATTAAGCAAAGAACAGTTGGTTATGTCCCTGAAAAGTTGCTATACACAGGAGGAACATTACTGCAAGAACCTCATTCAGGGTATGTTTTTTTTTTTCATATAAAGAAAAAGGTAGTTTGTAAGTGTGAAAGGTCAACCTGAAAATAAGTCAGAAACAAGTAGTTTGTAATATAAGCAAATGCAGCAAGGGTTTGGGATTCCCCAGCTAGTAATAAGTATTTGCATATACTTTCTGCCTATTATTTTAGAGTCCTGATTTTTATCAATGACTTTAAATATTCTTGTTGACATTTGTTTTTTACTCTGATGTATATATTGGTTTGCCCACACTATTTATTGTCTGCACAACATATTCTGGGAGAGCTGAATTGAATTTTGTACAGCAAGTGCCTATACTCTAATGTACAGATGATACAGGCTAAGATGCAAGCCATAAACTAAGCTCAATTTCTTTTTTTTTTTTTGGGGGGGTGCAGATTGTCAGATTTTACCTCCCCTTCTAATACACTGAAACTCTGGGTTTAAAATTAGTGAGTGCAAAGTGTGGTTAGCAGAACTTAATGGTAACTGCATTGTATTGTAATACCAGATCAAAAATTCTCTGTATTTTTTTTTGTTAGTAATTTTTATTGCAAATTTTGTATGCTGAAAAAACATAATACATAAATACACATGATACATATACACAAAAGAACCTGACTAGGTAACAGGGGTAAATATATTAGTCAGTTATGGAGAGGTCCCATTCGACCACTTCTTACAGACTACTTGTCTCAGAGGTAAAGAGAGAGAGAGAGACTCTTCTACATTCTACCAGGATATTCTATCACATTGCATCAGAAAAAAGCCCATTTGGGATTAGCTTGACATAATGTAGAGGAAAAGTAGGGCCCTATATCTGCAGATATTGTTGCTTTGTTCCCATTGCAACGTGGGACATACTAGAAAGGTGGCCACCTGATGAATCGACTGGAGAAATTCTCGTAAGCTTGGGACTTCTTGGGAGTGCCACCTATGAAGTAGGAGGGAGGCGTTTGGCTTCCACTCCTGCCTAGAAGCACCAACGGATATGAGGGTCTGAGTGATGGAATGAGGGTGGGAGTATACCCAATAGTAGGAGCTGAGGGGATAACCATAGAGAAAGTCCCGCAACCTCCTGGCAGGCGGCCAGGATTTCCTTCCAGTAAATATTTATTGCCGGTCAACTTAGCAGGATATGGTTGATGTCACCTCAGTCGAATTACAATGCCAGCATCGGTTATGTGACCCATTGCATGAAGTTTAACTGGTGTCTTGTATACTCTTTGTAGTGTTTTCTTCTGGATGAGGAGGCTTGCTATCTTGACAAGCAGTGTGTGGCTTTCAGGATATCTCCCAGTCTAGTGGGGTGAGAGCTTCAGCCTATGGCTGTCTCTCAGTATACTCTAGCTGGATGTGTCTGATCAGGGATTGCTTTCCTGATTTGTGCATTAATTGCACTTGCCCTCCTTTTTCCTTTTGATATCCACTGCTGAATATCCAAGGATGATTCTTGTTTGGTTAGGTTTGATGGCTCCCTTAAGAAAGATGACAGCATGCTGCGCAGTTGAAGGAACCTCTAGAAGTCTACTTTGCTCATGGGGTAGGTGGAACGTAGGTTCTCAAAGGATTCAATGATTAGTTTTCCTGGGATCAGGAGATCCTTCAAGTGGGTAATACTTTTCTTTCCCATGCCGGCCAGTGTATTGTCTGGCCACTTATACGGATCAATGGGTTGTTCCAGACAGGGAGCCATTGAAGTGGGGTAATGGAGTTTTTGATGTTTTTGGCCAGCCAATGCCATGCCTGGATCAATGTGAGGATGGCAATCTATTGTTATAGGTGCCCTGGCAACGGGTAATACAGATACACTAGTTGGGGGGATAGGAGAACGTATGAAGGACTGAACAGTGAGCCAGACTGGAGGGGGATCTGCAGAGGGTACAAACCACTGAGAGGTTTGCGCACTGATAAAGGAGTTGTGGTACCCTTGGAACCAGGGGAAATTCCACTCTCCTCTGTTCCAGTGTGACCTTAGTTTCAACCTACTGAGGCGTGGAGCCGTACCCTCCCATGTGAAGGAACACATAAGCTTATCCAGCTTTGCAAACCAACCCGAGTGCAGTTTGAAAGGGATGTGTGACAAGCAGTGAAAAATTTTTTGGGCAGCCAGCATCTCAATTGCTGCTATTTTCCCTGCTAAGGATAGATTTAGCTTCTTCCAGCATTCAAACTCCGTACTAAGGTTTTGCAGTGGGGGGCAGTATTGAGGGCGGGTATTTTGGAGATGTCCCCAGTTAGATAAAAGCTAAGGTATTTTATGGAACCTGCTGTCCACCTAAGGCCCACCTTTGCAAATGGGTCAGGGGCACAGGACCTATTGAGGGGAAGGACTTCTGTCTTCCCTTGGTTCATTTTGAGGCTTGAGATTAGGGTAAACATCTGCAGGAGCGGCATGAGATTGGGGAGACCCACTGCAGCCTCTGAGAGGAAGACTAGCAGGTCATCACTGTAAAGGCTGGTGTGGACGTCCAAGCCCTTGATGGAGATTCTGCTTAAGTCTGGATGGTTCCGGATAGTAATAGCCAGAGGCTCAGTGGCTAAGACGAATAGCATGGGGGATAGTGGACAGTCTTGGCCCTAACTCTGTGGAGTTCACATGGGGGTAGGATAGGATGGTTCGTCAGTATCCGTGCTTGGGGGCACTGTATATTGTTTGTACCTAGATGAGAAGTATGGCCCAAACCCCATGTGGTGTAGGATCCGGAATAGATGATTCCATTCTACTGAGTCAAGGCTTTCTCAAAGTCAATTGTGACTGTGGCAGCTGGGACAGGCATTTTATTAGCTGTACCTGTGATGGACACCAGGGACCACAGGTGATCAGAGGCTAGTCTGCCTTTGTAAATCCTGCTTGAGCTGGGTGAATAATCTGAGGGAGGTGTTATCCAGACGGAGAGTCAGGGCCTTTGCAAGTATTTTCGCGTCTGCATTGATCAAAGATATGGGGCGGTAGCTGGCTGGGAGGTATGGATCTTTCCCTTCTTTAGGGAGTACTAAAATTGTTGCTTCAAACCCCAGGAAATCGTACTGTATTTTGACAAATGCAGTATGGTCTCACCATAGGACTGCGCCAGAGCCGAAGTGATTAATAGAACCTATAGAAATGGTGGAACTCTAGGCTCGAGAGCGGTGATTTATTCTTATTTAGGGAGTCGATGGCTGTCCAGATTTCTCTGATATATAGGCCTCCAAAGCTTCCCTGTGCTGTGAGTGAAGCTGGGGGAGTGGTAGTGTAGAGAGGAAGGAATCTATTTGGTGACCGTTTGTCCAGCTGAGTAGTTGTACAGGTCAGCATAGAAGTGTGTCATGATCTCTTTAATATCTTTCGGGTTATGTTAAGGGATGCCTGTTGGGTCTTTCAGCATCGGGATATGACACTCTGCTTGTTGCTTCCTCAGCCGATATGAGAGTAATCTGCTAGATTTTTTCCTGGCCTCCCAGAATTTATGTCTGGTTCGAATTAAGGCTAGTTTCGATTTTCTAGCTGTTAGGGAGTTTATTTGGAGGCGGATCCCAGATAATTCAGCTAGCAGGGATTTAGCTTGTCTGGGGTTCTTTGCTAATGTTACCTTTTGGGCCTTTTGCATCAGGGATACTTCCAGAGCTTTAAGTTCCATCTCCCTTTCCCGTCTACAGCATGCCGCAAAGCCCATGATGGCCCCCCCCCCCCCATCAGATCGTTGCCTTAAAGGCCTCCATAGAGTTGCTGCCAATACTTCCCTTGTGTCATTTTCTTTAAAGTGTCTGCTGGATTTTTCGAGATCTATTTGCAGTGACTGGAGTCCTTCAACAGTAAAGGGGGGCCAGCCTGGAACGGGAGTTTCTCGTCTCATATCATTAACGAGGACACGGGCATGATCTGAGATCACCAGGGGTTCGATAATCACAGGTAACCATGTTTGTGTGGTGTGGTGACTCCAGTAGCATATCCAGTCTGCTTGCTGTGCCCTGCAGGAAGATGTATGTGAAGTCTTTGACTGTAGATCTCCATAGATCTGTACAGGAGTGCTCAGTCATCAGTCCTGCCAGGGCTTTAGATATTCTAAGGTGGGGTTCTCTGGCCTGTAGGGATCTGTCCACTGAGGGGACCAGAGTTGTGTTGAAGTCCCCCTTCCCCATCAAAAAGGGTGTTCCGAGAGGGATACATTCCTGGAACGTTTGACTAAGGGTGTGATAGAAAGCTGGGGAGTCTGAGTTGGGGCCATAGACAGATCCCAAAATAATAGGACCTTGTGGGGTCAAGAGCTGTACGAGTGTCCATTGGCCCTCATCATCCTGTTCCTGCTTCACTGTTTTCCAGGGTAGGGATTTGTGTATCCGTATGGAGACCCCCATTTGGACATTAGTGCACAGCTTTGCGTCTCCAGCCCCACCCATTCCTTGCTTAGCTTGATGACTTCCTTGGATACCAATTTGGTCTCCTAGAGAAATGCAGTGTTCGTGTGAAACTGTTCCTCCCCCCCACCCATTTTTAGTCAAGCCTCCCCTCTCATCAGGTCCCGTCTGTCCGCCACCCCCCATTCTCAGGGTTACTCCCCTGGGTGCGGCCATCAAGGGGGCTTCCCACTCCCTAATGGACATTGTGAGCAAGTCCCAGATTACCCAGCGGGTTGGGGCCACGAGGCGGGGACCCTCCCTGGCAGGTATTGGAGGCAGTGGGTGGGCGGAATGGAATGAGCCGTCATGCTAGGGGCTGGCATTTGTTGTTTTTGCTGCAGCAGGAGCGGGACGTGCAGTGACATCCAGCATCCGCCCTGCCCCCGAATGTGCTGGCACTAGTCGCTGCAGTTCCCCGGACTCTTCCAGGGGTCCGACAAGCCCGGACACTCTTCCTCCCTCCCCAGAGAAGGAGAGTAGTCCTCGGGATACTCCATCCTTCTTCCCCCAGTTGGCCCTCCGATGCCTCAGGTCCATTCCCGAACCCGGGTCACTGGCGTTGCAAGCTAAATCCAACCGCTGCGCCGACTGGCCAGCATCATTTTTTTTTCCATAGGTAATTTGTACTTTTTTTTTCTTTTCATTTTTTTCCCCAGTCCCTGATTCCTTGCATACCCTATGTGACACATGCGTCTGGAGGGCAGGTGTACGCGCACCCTACAGGACGCCCCACCCTACTTGTCTCTCCATTGCCACCTGCACTTGTCACCGTGCTTCCATCCGGTGATGGAGACTATGGGTGGCGACTCACCCACTGGGAGAGAGAGCCACCTTCGATCTGCCCCCCCATACCAGCACTCCTAATCCACCCGAGGTTGTTCTCTCAACCTCTGTCACCAGCGTAGCTACAAAGTAAGGCGCCCAGTGCCTTAGCGCCATCGCCACCGGGCAGGCTTCATTTGAAATCTTTGTCAGGTAGGATCGACCTGTTTTCTTTTATGGGGAGTTCAGTCACGCACATTCCACTTGATGCATTTAAGATCTGCTATAGGTAGCTCCATGTATTAAAATATAGTTCACAGGACCTGAGGTGGGAAACTATAATTACTGCTGGATTGTTAAGGGTGAGGCAGGAAGAGGATGTAGGGGTTCCGGGTAGCCCGAACAGGTGGTTCTGTTACTATAACCTTACGAGTAGGAAGCCTAGTTAACATAGATCATGCAGGATAGAAATGGCTGATGGTACACCAAATCTGCTTTTTTCCCCAACATTTATTACTAGTGTAATTTAGAAAAGAAATATTATACAGCTTAACGTCTGTATTCAAAGTAGTAAACCACATTAACCAGTATAGGAGGGTAATTCGTCGGATACGCTTTAACTTTAGAGCATTATACTCCATATGGCTGGTAACTAACCTGTCATCCAAAGGTCAGAGTATCACACCTGGGGCAGCATTAACCAACAGGTTCACTGCTGATGAACTCATGTTTTTAGGCACTATTTTCCTGCCTGCCAACTTTACCCCGGGTCTGAGGAGATATATTTCTGGTCGTGTGCTCAGCATATATTCTTAGTTTGTCCCATTATCCTATGCAAGCCTGGGATTGCCAGGTTTATTTTGTGCTATAGGGTGTACTTCCTTCCTAGGGGCTACCCCTTGGGTTCAAAATGAAACAAAGGATCCGAGAGAGTGTGTGCCTCCAGTGTGTTGATTACTCAAGGGGCCTGAGTTTTATAACAGATTATTATTATTTTGATTCCAACTACACGGCCAAATCCCTATCTGTTGCCATCTACTGAGTTATTCCAGGTACTGGCTACCTGGATCCTTCAGAGGAGCTTCTTGGGCAAAGGTTATGTTTTAGATCAGAATTAAGGGCCTTTAAAATGTAACAGGCTTTTAGGGAATACCCTTCCCCTGGCTGTTTTTTTGCCATCTTCACTTAGCAGATGTGATTTTTTTTGGGGGTGAGTCCTGTTTACCTGTTCAAAAATTTGTCCTTAGGTCCTTGGGATTCAAACTCAGGTCTCCAGGTTTGCAGCTCAATACCCTTAACCAGTACGCTATACTTCCACTTGATATAGATGGATGGATAGACAGATGTCAAAAAAATTTGGGATGGGGCAAATATTTGATTCGTATTCACTTTGTATGCAAATAGTGCCTCTCTCTCTCTCTCTCTCTCTCCACTATTCATATTCAGTCAAGTGTCAGCTTAAAAAAAAATATATATATATATCATAACAGTATGTATACGCCACTTATAATGAAGGAGCCTGCAAGGCATCGCAGGAGGCAGAGCTTTGTTTGGGGGGCAGGTATTGAGTGACACCTGGATGGGCCGGTAGAGGGAGGTAGCCACCCACTAGGGGCTCGCAAGAGCCTGCGCTTGGTGTTTTCTGGCCAGATGCGTTTTCCCTCTGTTGGACAGGGAGGTTTCTGTATGCCTTCCCTCCCTTTCCGCTGATTCAGAGGGTCCTCATGAAGCTTCAGGCCAAGGGAGTTCAAATGATTCTCGTCGCCCCACTCTGGCCTCAGCAAATTTGGTTCTCACTGCTTAAGCACCTGTTATCCCAGGATCAGGGAACTTTGGTCCATCCAGACCTCAAATCCCTGCATCTTCAAGCCTGGCTCCTGAAGACATAGCCAGCTCCCGGTGTGGGGTCTCCCAGCAGGTGGCAGACATTCTTATCTCTGCGAGAAAGCCCTCAGCTCAATCCACTCGTGCTCTGAAGTGGAAACGCTTTTGTCTTTGGGCTTTATCCCGTCACTTAGATCCCCTTTCCTGTCCGGTGAACTCGGTTCTTAAGTATCTCCTATCCTTACTGAACCAAGGCTTGAGCTACTCCTCCATTAAGGTGCATTTATCAGCAGTTTCAGCATATCATATGCTGGTGGAGGGTTGAACGTTGACACAACTGGACGTGTTCCGTACCTTTTTGAGGGGCATTTTGCACATTGTCTCCCAATACCCTCCTGGGATCTCCTCTTTATGCTGGAGAAGCTTACCCTCCCTCCTTTTGAGCATGCCACAGATTGCGAGCTACGCTTCCTTTCCTAGAAAGTGTCCTTTTTAGTTGCAGTCACTTCCACTCAGAGAGTTTCTGAGCTTCAAGCCCTGATGTGTAAGGAGCCTTATTTAGTTTTTCACAGGGATAGAGTCTCCCTAAGTACAATTCCTAAGTTTCTTCCCAAAATGGTTTCAGCATTGATGCTGAATCAAGACATCAACCTTCCAGATTATTACCTGGAGCAACCAATAGAAGGGAAGCTCTTCTGCATACCCTGGATGTCCACAGGGTGTTGCGGTATTATCTCACACGCACTGCTCCTCATCGCAAGACAGAACAGCTATTTGTTGCCTTTGCACCCTGCTGCCTAGGCAGACAGATGTCGAAACAGTGTATTTCCATGTGGCTGGTTAATTGTGTCATTTGCTGTTACAACAAGCACAATGAGATCATTCCAGGTTCAGTCAGAGGTCATTCTACCAGGGGAGTGGCCACTTCTTTTGCTTCTTTGCGGAATGTCTCCACTGGGGACATCTGCACAGCGGCTATTTGGAGTTCAGTGCACACCTTCGTTAGGCAGTACAGTTTGGACATTGCCTCTAAGCGTAGGACCGGGTTCAGCCTTGCGGTCCTTCAGGGCCCTATTTCGTAGTGTGCTTAAATAGCACTCCTGCATTCAGCCGCCTCCCTTATCTCCTGTTGCTCCTTTTCTAGGACTGCTTGAGACTCAGTCCTAATGGTAATAGCCTGCTGCGAGAGTTCCCACTCGAAGTAAGATAGTACAGTTATGTAAGAACTTACCGTAATAGTAGATCTTCGAGAAGAGCTCTTGCAGCAGGCATTGCTTTCCCGCCCTCCTTCCCCCCCAGTGAGTTGTATCGCATCCTTTTTCAGCAAGCTTCTGCCTGGTACACCTACCGGGGCCTGTTCATTGGTCTCCGGCGGGTGAACTGAGGTAGGGCTGGGCACTGCCCCCTTTTGTACCATACGCTGACTGGGCAGAGCCAACACTGGGGGTGGCCGCCGATGGACACTGCTAGATAGGAGTTTTCCAGTGGGTCCTAGTGCCTGTTGCATAGTCCTAATGGTAATAGCCTGCTGCAAGAGCCGCTCTCGAAGATCTACTGTTACGGTAAGTTCTTACATAACTGTAATGTACAGTAAGTCTTACATAACTGTACTGTACGGTAAGTTCTTATGTAACTGTACTTTACTTGATTACAGGTCTTTATGATTTTAGAAAATACAGTGCACGTACCTTTCAGAGGAGTCCCTTCAAATGATTGTGTGCCAGAACTACTACCTTAATGCCTGGATAGTTATTAAAAATGTTTCCAGTAAATGTTGTCACAAATATGTGTGTGTGTATGACATTCTGCTACTTTACTGTCTCAAGCCCACACCCCCATCTCCCTCTGTTGAATAACTTAGGCTGTGGAGTTAACAACAATGTACGGGCAGTGAGTAATTGTATGCAGTTTTAATTACCTCGACTTGCGTATCTTTTTTTTTTTTTTTTACATGTTCTAAATTGTGTATGCCCACCATGTACTTGCCTGAATTGACTTGTAAATTTTGAATTACTGTATGTGGGACCACCACATTCTCATTGGTATTGGTGTGCCATTTTTTTGATGTAATACTGTTCATATTCATTATTCGATGAATAGGGTTGTCAACTGTTCAGTATTCGGTGAAATAGTAAAAAGTACTATTCGTCCCATGCCTTTAAAAAAAAATCTAAATCTTGCTGATGCGTACATGGCTAGTCCCTGCTCATTTTCTAAATTCCAGTAGGATCGTTCTATGTCTGTGTAAACCTCAATATAGTCTTGGTAAGAATAAATTTGGAGAGCATCTTTTTTCTTTTTTTTGGCAGGATGCCTTATGTTGAGGACAGCTGACTGCTCACCACTTACGTAACTTGTGAGGACACCCTGGTTTCAAAACCTTGTTAAAAACAGAGCCTTCATCCCCAGTACTACTGTATTAAAAGCATATGTGGGGATAGAAGAAACATAGTTAGAAAAGGAGACTGGGAAGGGCCATTCCATGGCTCAGTGGCAATGTGTTGCACTGGCAGCCCAGTTTTGGGAGTGGACCTGAGTGGCTGGTACCTGTGTGGCCAGCTGAGTGAGGCACTGCCAG
Organism: Neoceratodus forsteri; assembly: GCA_016271365.2. Lineage (NCBI taxonomy): Eukaryota > Metazoa > Chordata > Ceratodontiformes > Ceratodontidae > Neoceratodus > Neoceratodus forsteri. The sequence goes on along the minus strand of JADMNL010000024.1, from coordinate 240,917,644 downwards.
TTGCAGTGCATCTCAGTTGGGAAGGGACTGCTGGCATGTTCTGCCACTGCATAACACCAGCAATGGAACAGGTATCTTTCTGCTCCATTGGAGGGAAGCTATGTATATATGGGCTGACCTCCAGGTCTTGGGGACGATGCCTCTAAGTGGTGGGCAGGACCAAGGGGGAAAAAAGGGGGTGAACCCTTGCTACTGGGCAAGTGACAGTAAAACTCTAGCCTCTGTGTGCTGCAGTATTCCCTCTTAGCACCCCTAACATAGAAACATAGAAGTTGATGGCAGATAAGGACCGCAAGGCCAATCCAGTCTGCCCATTTCTTTTTCTATCTTATAAATGTGCCATCAGCCTTTGCTCTGTCAATGGCCTGTCTATTCATACTCATCTGTATTGCTCCCTTATGCCTGCCCCATGCCTGTTTGAAGCCTTGCACTATATTCATATCCACCACTTTCTGAGGTAGGTCGTTCCATGCATCTACCACCCTTTCTGTGAAAAATAACTTCCTCACGTTACCCCTTAATCGGCCTCCCTCTAATCTCATGCTGTGTCCTCTTGTCCTGCTATTTTTCTTATACTGAAACATGTTAGACTCTTTTACCTTGGTAATGCCCTTAAGGTGTTTGAATGTTTCGATCATGTCACCTCTCTCCCTCCTTTGCTATAGGGTATACATATTGATCTCCGTTAATCTGTCCTCATGTGTTTTCTGATGCAGTCCCTGCACCATTTTGGTTGCCCTTCTCTGGACTGCCTCAATTTGATTAATGTCCTTGTGAAGGTGTGGCCTCCAGTACTGCACACAGTACTCCAGATGGGGCCTAACTAGCGTCTTGTAAAGAGGGATTATTACCTCCCTCTTCCGACTTGTGATACCCTTACTAATAAACCCCAACATCCCCATAGCCTTACCTACTGCTTTAGTGGTCTGCTTGGATGATTTCAGGACATCAGTGATGATGATGCCCAAGTCTCTTTCTTCCTTTGTGACTGCCAGCAACTCCCCTCCCAGCCTATAGGTGGCTTCAGGGTCTCTCTTCCCTATGTGCATGATCGTGCACTTCTTTGCATTAAACCCCAGTTGCCACTCTTCCGACCATTTTGCTAGTTTATCCAGATCTCTTCTCATTCTGCCCACCCCGTCTGGATCTTCTACTCTGTTGCAGATCTTGGTGTCATCTGCAAACAGACAAACCTTACCCTCCAGTCCATCTGCAATGTCACTGATGAAGATATTGAAGAGGACTTGACCCAGGACTGATCCCTGAGGTACCCCACTTGTGACTTGCGTCTCTTCTGACTGTATACCATTTACCACCACTCTCAGTTTTCTGCCCGACAACCAGTTTTTCACCCTGTTGACCAACTTCTGACCCACCCCAAGCCTACCCAGCTTATTAATCAATCTTCTGTGTGGAACAGTATTGAAAGCTTTGCTGAAGTCAAGGTAGGTGACATCAACTGCTCCCTCTTGGTCCACCACTCTGGTTACCCAGTCAAAGAAATCTATTATATTAGTTTGACAGGCCCTTCCTTTTGTAAACTCATGCCGTCTTGGATCCTGTGCTCCTATGGATTCCTGGTGTTGCACTGTCCTTTCCTTAAGGAGTGCCTCCATAATCTTGCCCACTACTGAGGTAAGACTGACTGATCTGTAGTTCCCCGCCTCTCCCTGCTACCACTCTTGTGGAGCGGGATCACATGAGCCCTTCTCTAGTCTTCTGGGACCTCTCCTGTGCTTAGAGACTCACTAAACAGTTTTGATAATGGCTCTGCTAGTTCCACCCTTAGCTTCTTTAGTACCCTGATATGTATGCCATCAGGTCTCATTGCCTTGTCCACCTTGAGCTTATCGAGCTCTTGTAGGACCCTTTCTTTTGTGTAGGGACTAGTGCACACTTCCTTCCCCCTGTGTCCAACTAGGGTAGCATCCGGGGCTCGGAAGTTGGGAATAATGAAGGACCAAAGATGACTTTAACGAAGAAAAGGAACATAGAAACATAGAAATTGTCGGCAGATAAGGACCGCCAGGCCCATCCAGTCTGCCCGTAGACCATATATCAATCAATCAATCAATCAATCTTTATTTAACCAGGGGAAACACCTTTGAGCGAACTCATTTGCAAGGAGGCCCTGGGAAGGCACACAAGAAAATACAGCATATAATACAGGTGTGAAAACATGGAACACAAACTACAGCATCATTCACGATATTAGCATGGACACAGCATGCACAACAGATCAAAACAGGTCATAAATGTAAACAGTACAGACTACATAAATTGAGGGAGCACAGGTCCCAGCAGTAAGTTGTGGGAAGGAGTAAGGGACAAAAGGACTGATGGGCAGAGGATGGGGAGGAAGGGTGGGAGAGGGTTAAGTGCTGGTCAGGCAGAATGAAGACCCTTGCGGTAGATATTGGAATGCTAGGGCGTCAGTATAGCAGGTAAAGGGTCGTAAACTGAGTGGGCCTCGAATAGTTAAGAGTAACAGCTACATGATTTATGCAGAGCCTGTTTCAGCCTGCTCTTAAAGAAGAGCAACTCAGTAAGACTAGAAAGTTTTAAACTTTTTTGGGTAGTGTTCCAGAGTGTAGGTAGAGCATGGCTGATGGAGGAAGCACCAAACCTGCTTCTTTTTCCGTGGGTATTAAGCACAATGTTGGTGTACTTTCTAAGAGAGTATGCTCCTGAGGAAAAGGAGACGAATGCAGAAATGTAAGTAGCGCTATAGCTGCACAGTCGAGCACACTCGATAGACCATGAGGCCTGTTTCTGCTGGCATTTCATATGTACGTATTTATAATGGCCCTAAAGGTCCAGAGAATGGCATTTTTTGCTCTTCTGTCATTCAGTGACTGCCAGCCGACTAGGGCATAAAGGTCACAGTGGTGCGTGTTGTAAGGGGCGCAAATAATAAATCTGATAGCCCTAATGTGTTGAGCTTTGCAAGAGAGGCCTATGGGCAGTGGCTACATATAAAGTTAGTGTAGTCCAGTAGGGGAAGGAAGGTGGTCTGCACCAATCATATTTTGGCGTCGTACATAAGAAGGTGCTTGATTCTGTAGAATAATCCTTATCTTTGTTTCAGTTTTTTGGCTAGTTCCTTGAGATGCACCGAAAAGGAAAGCTTAGCATCTAGCCAGAAGCCCAGGTACTTGAACTTATCCACGGGTTCAAGAGGTTCCCCTAACAATGTCAGGATTTGTGGTTTAGGAGCTGGAGTCGGGGAGGCAACCAGAGGATGTGAAGAGAAGAACATAGTTTTTGTCTTTTTCGAATTGAGTAATAGTTTCAGATGTAAGAGATTTCGTTGAAGAGTGTCAAAGTCATGTTACAGTTCTGTACAAGCGAGCTCTAGAGTTGGTCTGGCGACATATAACACGTGTTGTCTGCAGAGAGGTGGGCACTGGCTGTATCTATACATTTTATGTCGCCACTGACCCTATGTGATCAATGGCTCTTCATCACTCCCTTCACTCTCAAGGTTTTCTTGTTCCTGTCCTAGGCATGCTTAAACCCCTCCACTGTGCTTGCCCCCACTACCTTCTGTGGCAGACTTCCAAGTGTCAGCTACCCTTTCTGTGTAGAAACACTTCCTCACATTACCTCTTAATCTGCCCCCTCCAATTTCATATTGTGCCCCCTAGTACTTGTTCTACATTGGAAAAGGTCCCCCACCTGCACCTTGTTTATGCCCTTGAGGTACTTGAAAGTTTCAGTCATGTCCCCCTGCTCTCTCCTCTCCTCCAGTGAGTACATATTAAGGTCCCTTAGTCTGTCCTCATAGGTTTTGTGGTGCAAGCCCTGCACCATCTTTGTCATCCTTCTCTGGATAGTCTCCACTTTGTTTACATCCTTGGGCAGGTGTGACCTCCAGAACTACATGCAATGCTCCAGGTAAGGCCTTGCCAATGTTTTATACAATGGTATCACCACCTCCCGCCTCCTGCTAGTGATACCCCTGCCTATGCACCCCAGCATGCCACTGGCCCTCCTCAGTGCCTTTGCGCACTGCTTTGATACCTTCGGGTCATCAGACATAACCCCTAGGTCCCTTTCCTCCTTGGTGACAGTCAGCCCCCCCCCCCCAACCTGTAGGTCTTCCCAGGGTTCCCTCTACCCAGGTGCATTATTTTGCACATTTTTGCACTGAACCTCAGTTACCACATCTCTGACCATGTTTCAAGCTTCTCCGGGTCCCTCTTCATTTTCTGCACCCTTTCTAGAGTATCCACTCTGTTGCAGATCTTGGTGTCATCTGCAAACAAGCAAATCTTTCCTTCAAGCCCCTCTGCAGTGTCACTAATAAAGACATTGTACAGGACTGGTCCCAGTACTGATCCCTGCGGTACCCCGCTGGTCACCCCCTTCTCCCCAGATTGTTGCCCATTTACCACCCCCTGTTTCCTGTCTGTTAACCAGCTCCTAATCCATTTCACCACCTTGTCTCAGATGCCCAGACTACCCATCTTGTTAATCAGCCTTCTGTGTGGGACGATGTCGGAGGCTTTGCTGAAATCTTGGTAGGCGACGTCTACTACCCCTCCCTGATTTACTTCCTGAGGATAAAAGAAGTCGTCTATTGAAGGAAAATAAAACCGTTAAAAAAAAAAAAAAAAAGAGTGAGGGGAAATATAGAACAGGCGAAAAGAAAGTGTCTCTCGAGCGTTTGACTTGAAACACTGGAACTGTGCTGGTAGCTGCCTATAATCATACTGGGAACTAGTTGAAAAAAGCTTCTCCTCAATAGCTGGGTCTGCAGCCGTGCAGAGTCCCATATTGCCCATTCTCTGATCTTGATAAATGAGCAGACATCTTATATGTTTTGAACAAACAGCAAAGCCTCATCCTAGAATTTCCAGCTATCCTGATCTGACCAGGATAGTCCAGGCTTTGTTACTGTATTCTGACAAAAAAATTGGGGAAAATGGATGATGTCGTCATCTGAAAGCAGAAAAGGAATAATTTCTTACTTTCATTAAAAAGGCAGAGAACATAAGTAATTTAGATTGGTTAAAGTATTCAAAATTTATAGAAATAAAACGTCCAGGATGTTACGTTCAGAAGCCATATTGATCACCTGAACAAAACGGTAAATCAGAAACTTGGTCTCCTATTTAGGATTAGCCCTTTCCTGACCAAAGAGTCTAAACTTGTGGTCAGCAATGGAACTGTCCTCCCCACTCTGTTTTATGACTCGAGACTGCTGCAGCCATTAAGGTCTACAGAAATGCAGTGTCTGAGGGCTCTATACCATAGTCAGTCGCTTTGCTGCTAGAGTGCACCACGTGGAGCACCACTGCAAAGTGTTGAATACCATAAACTGGCTAACCCTGGAAGGGAGATTGGCACACTCCTCACTCTGTCTGGCTTTCAAACTACAAGAGCCAGATGCTTCCCCCAGTCTGGAGAGACTATTGAACCTCAGACTGAATGGCAGAGAGCTCAGATCCTCAGATCACAAGCTCCTGGAAGTCCCCAGAGCTAGGTCCTCCCAAAGTCAGTGATCTGCTAGAATAGCACTCCCTAAACTCTAGAACAATCTTCCGAGAGACTTTAAGGACAATGAATCACTTGGGTTCAAGAAAGGACTAAAGACTCACCTGAATAGACTGACTAGTTGCTCCTGCTGCCGCTAATCTCCCACCTGGAATTTTTAGTGGGTGATGCCAGTGTAACCTCAGGATTGTTAAACGCCTGTCATGTTGAAGCTCTGCTCTGTTAATTAAAAAACAGACTAACGAAATTATCCCTATGCACTTGAATATGTTTTATATATTGTAAGTCTATGTTTCTAACACCCATTTGACCTGCATTTTGTCAGTTGTGGAATGTTTGTAATTTGAACTCTGTACTTTTTTGCTTCTCTCTAGGTACATGTAACTAAAGCCGGGTCGCCCCTGAAAAAGGGACTGTCGTGGTCTCAGCGGGCCTACCTGGTTACCAAAATTTAAATAAATAAAAATTAATAGAAATAAAAAATTAGGTTAAATTAATCAAAATTAATAGAAATAAACATGACAATTGGGTTAAATTAATTAAAATGAATAGAAATAAAAATATGAGGAGCAATGAAGTTGAGTCTTTAAGAGCAGGTTGATACCAATACAAAAGGCTTAAAACGATTACATTTATAGCTGTTTACCCTTTGTGTTTTCTAGTTTGCTTTTTACTTACGCCTCTTATTAGACTACTACATATTGCACGTAATGTAGCATTCATTACATTTGGTTCTCAAAAAGCATCTCAATGTCCCCATCTTATTTCACAATTTCTGCGTTTGTGACATTATCGTGTTTTGTCATTATAAACAATGAAACCCTAAAGCTTTTGGGGTATTCGTCACCAGAATTGTTTAACCAAATGACGTAATAATTCTTTCTTGTAAATTAAAAACAAATAATTGAATATTATTCTGCAGGATGTAGAACTGCAGTGGCAGTTTGACTATTTGAACATTGGTCTTTATAGCCAAATATAGAAATGCTTAACAAAATGCTGTTTGCCAAGTGGCAGCTTAAACACTGCATAAACAAACGCACTCTGAGGTCAGTTGGGGGCAGTCAAATGCTTTTTATATAGACTTTGTGGAAAGCTACCAAGATATTTTTTAAACCCGGGGAAGGAAAACTGAAACTTAAAATGTGATCTTACTTCGAGAGGGTTCCTGCAGTAGGTCTTCACATATAGGACTGCACCCTCTGGCATCAGGTTCGAACTGCAAACTTGTAGCTAGCAATCATCATCAGGGACCGTCCCCCCCCACGTCAGGTGAAGAGACGTCATACCGACTGTAAGAAGGGGCGGTCCCACGCCCGCCCTCCAGTTCTTTCCCACCATCGCATCAATTTGTTCGACAGACGTGGTAGAACAGCGATCAGTCGCCCCCTTAGCATTCAACATTTTTCATCTTTTTCTGTACTATTTCTCTGAATTTTTCGAACAAGTTTATGTCGTCTCATCTTAAAAAGAAGTGCTCCAAGTGCTGCGCCCAAATTCCGCACGGGGACAACCACTCCTGCTGCCTCCTCTGCCTGGGGCCTAAGCACAACTCGGCCAAGTGTGCTATTTGCCAAAGGTTCAACCAGGCCACATGGACCCGATGCAAGTGGACCCTTGAGGCCCACCTTTTGACCCAAAGGCTGACTTCTATGGAAAAGGAGCTCCAGGCACTTAGGGAGAGATTGTCAACACTGTCCCCAGAAAAAAGAAAGAAAAAGGAGGACAAGGAGAAGTGCTGGGAGAGAAGCCCGTCACCACAAGGGAGACCCTCCACTTTTAGAACCGTGAGTACCACTCTTACGGGCACTCCATCCGCTACTGCAGGCCGGACACCTTCTCCCCCTCCTGCCAAGGTGTGCGGGCAGCCAGGGGTTGCCTCTGTCTCGAGGTCTTTGTTAGTTGTCCCACTTGTAGCACCGCCAATAAGTCGCTATCCAGCTCTGTCGCCAGGCACCCGGCCCAGACCATAAGCCTGACTGCGGCCCTTCCTCCACAGCTAGCCCAGTCGCGACTGGTAAGCCAGACGACAGACTCTCTGTCGACTGCACAGCTGCATCTGTCCTCCCCTTGGGCTCCCTTGAAGACCCTGATGCCGGGATGAGTGTGCTCATAGGGGGACCCTTCATCCCTGCCGGTCTCTACCCCCAGGGATTTGCCACCCATTCCCAACCTTTCCTTTCTGTCAGGAACGGTCCTGGACCTGTCGTTGGGGTCTCGTCCAGAGCTCCCTCCTTTGCCTGGTTCTTTTCCACCACTGGATCCCCCTCATCCCAGGGGTCCGTCGCCGGACCGGGATCTTTCAGGTATGGACCCTCCTCCTTCGGGACCCTCGGGCCCTACGCCTGATCCTCTGCCACTGCCCAGCGGCCCTTCAGTGCCTCCCCCAGCTGGACCTTCAGCTCTTCCTGCTGGACACTCTAGCGGTCTCCCAGGGCCTGACCCCCATGTTCTAGCGCTGAGCAGCCCTCTGCCAGACCCTTCTCATCCAACGCTGGGCCTGGTGCCTCCCATGCCGGGCTACCCGACGCCTGGATACATGACGCTGAGTTATCCACCGTCCAGATACTCACCATCAGGTTATCCTTCAGGGTTTGCAGGGTACCAGTACCCTTACTGGCATCACCCCACTTACCTGTCCTTTCCCGGGTATCCTGGGTACCAGCCTCCACCTCCTCCTCCTCCACCACCGCCGCCTGACAGTGAAACTATCCCAGCGTGGTGGCAGGATACTGGGACACAACTTCTTACAGAACTTAGGCAGTCCCAGCCACTCAGAGGCATTCCTCTACCCAGAGCATCACCTCCCACTCCACTTCCTTTGGGACGTGCTGCTAGTTCTCTTTCGGTGGGTGACACAGGTGGATCTCTCCCTTCCTAGTGGGTCAGATTCCTCAGATTCAGATGAGAACCCTAATATCAACCTCTCTGAACCTCGTTCACCGGTCAAACCTCAACCAAAAGAATCCCACAGATCCCTTCTGGAGGATCCTTCTTTTGGGGATCTATTGAGGACCATTCAAACAGCAGGGGGCTGGTCGTCCAGGGAGGTAGAACCTCAGTGAAAAAGGCTTGCTGACCATTTGGACTTGTCCACGGTGGACCCTCTACCCATCCACCCTTGGATGGGCCCACATGAGGATCTAGTTTCCACAATATAGCAACAGCCTTCTTCAATACCAGCTATCTTCAGGAAGGCTGATAGAACCTACTTTCCCCATGGAAGGAATCTCTCACCTGACTTCTCACTCAAATGCCAACTCTATGGTCATCATGGCCATGCATGACCGCTCAGCTCAGCCTAAATACTTGAGTTCCTCCCCACCAGACAAGGACTAAAGACAAGTTCGGTAGGGAGAGCTACTCGGGCCACCTCCTGCGCCATCCAGTCACTGAACTACGTGTCCCACATGGTGGCTTTTCAGAAGTCCTCGCTGTCTCAGAACTGGAGAGGGACCTTCAGGACATCCGTGACGAAAACCTCAAGGCTAAATTGCTGGGCAAGGTTCGCATGAATAAATCTTCCTGTCGTCACGCACTCCGGGCCACTTACGATTCTGTGGACTCAGTGGCTAAACTGTGGCCTCGGGTATCTGCCTTCGGCGCCTGGAATGGCTGCGCCTCGCAGGTTTGGCACCGGATGTTCAGTCATCCCTCTTGGACGCGCCTTTCAAGGGTCCTTTCCTCTTTGGCAGCGACGCAAAGGACATTATTATAGGGCTGCAAGAGAGCAGTAGGTCCCTCGGATATATATGCTCCATGTATCAGAAGGGCCAAAAGAAATAGCCCTTTTGTTGCCAAAGAAGATGGAACAAGAACCAGAACAAGCTTCAAGGCAAAAGATGCACCACTGGCTCAGGAGCCCAAGCTCCTCAGGCTAAGTTTGCCAAAGCAGCTTCTGGAACCAAAGCTCCACTCCCCTCGGCGTCCTGACTCACTTACCCTCCTCCCAATCCCTCTGTCCCCCTCAGAGGAACCGGTAGGAGGGAGGTTTGGCCTCCACCTGGGAGGGGTGGAAGGCCATCACTGCAGATGTATGGGTTCTTCAGCTCATACAAAGAGGTCACTCAATCGAGTTCCTGGATATTCCACCTCCAAAGTCTCCGGGAAGGTCCTTTTACCAGTTGGGTCAGATCCCCATCATCCAACAAGAAATCCAGGCCCTGCTACAGAAAGTGGCCCATAGAACCCATCCCTCCAAACCAACTAGGAAGGGGATTCTACTCCCATTTCTTCCTAGCTCCAAAAAAGAGGGGGGATTGTTGACCTAGCCTGGATCTCAGCACGCTCAACCTCTTCGTAGAGTACAAGGGGTTCCGCATGCTGACTCTTCAGGGACTCCTGCCCCTGATCCCACCAAACACATAGCTGTGCTCCCTGGATATGCAGGATGCTTACCTTTATATCCCCATCCTCCTGGCCCACCACCGCTTTCTTTGATTCTCCTTCTGGGAGAACCATTTCCAATTCAAGGTACTCCTCTTTGGCCTGTCCTAAGTGCCCCGGGTTTTCACCAAGTGCCTAGCAGTTGTAGCAGCATTTCTCCTCTGCAAAGACATATATGTGTTCCCATTCCTGGATAACTGGCTCTTTTCAGCCCCATTCCCGGAAAAGGTTGAAGGAGTCTCTCTCTTTCGCTCTGGATCTGTTTGCCCAGTTGGGCATTTCGGTCAACCTTCCCAAGTCTCAGCTAGTACCCTCTCAGTGTCTCCAATTTATTGGAGCGGTACTGGATACAGTCCCAGGCAAGGCCTTTTATTTTTTTTTTCCTCAAAAACAGTTTATTGATTGGTTCAGGGAATACAATAGTACATTTAATATTTTCAATTCACTTGCAGGTTGCACAGGACAAAATTAAATCAGTCCATGAGATGCACACCAGACCTGCTATTTCCAAGACAGTTTTAAATGTCATGCATTTTCCCATAAGATTGGGCTCATCTGTACAGAACAGTATATTGTTAGTAAGACACCATAGCCTAGAGTAATTAAGATAGAAGCCACAATAGGGGAACCTTATAGGGCTCAGAACCAGGGCATAGACAAAGTTACACAGGAAAGTAACCAGCTTCGATTGCTCTAACCAAAGGGTCCCACACCAGATCAAAGGCATGACATTTACCCAGAGCCCCAAGTTGTGCTTTATCGATGGTCATGCAAGATAATAAATTCTTTAATCATCTGCTGATAGATGGGGCCTTGTGGATAGCCAAACCTGGGCAGTGGTAAGGCGAGCATTTATAAGTGCCATACTCCACAAGTTCTCTCTTTTAGCACCCCTAGGAGAATCTGGGTCTGCACCCAGCAGTAGTTCCAAAGGGGATTTTGAAGGGGTATAGCCCAGGACGCAGGACATGATTCTATGCATTTTATGCCAAAATGGGGCAATTTTAGCACACGTCAAGGTCATATGTAAAACGTCACCCACTCCCATTTTGCATTTGGGACAGACATCAGATTTTGAGCCATCTATCTGGTGAATTTTGGCTGGGGTGGTATAAGCTCTGTGTAAGAAATTTAGTTGTATGAGTCTCACTCTATTGTTAACTGAACAGTTAACATAATGAGAGCATGCCAATTTCCAGTGGGTCAGCATTTAAGGAGAGGTCCTCCACCCACCTGAGCCTGCTTCTAAGTGGAGCTTCTACATTCTGTCCCATTATGGTGTGATAGTAAGCCGATACAGATTTTCTACCTGGCTGAGGTCTGTACTGTTCCTCCTCAAAAGGAGAGGGGGGAGTCCAGCCATCCCTGAGAGACAAATTGACCCCGCATATCTGTCGGAACTTGAGATAGACAAAAAAATCCCCTGGATGAATCCTCCATATATCACCTATCTCTTGAAAGCTGCAAATCCGCCCGCCCCCACCCATGTACAGTTGGTTGACATGTGTGAGGCCCTTTTTATTCCAATGACTCAGCCACTGGATGAGTTGCACCGAGGGAGAACCCCTCCTCTTCACAGCACTCAACAGGCTCAAATATGATGAAAGTCCACCCTGCCAGCCTATGTGTGTATGTACTCTCTTCCAGATTGCCAGAATATTGGCTATAAAAGGGTTAACTGGTGATTTACCAGTTTGACAGGCAGGGGGGAAACACGCCTTCTTAATGGGTCAAATCTGAAATTTCCCAGTATTGACTCTTCCTCCAGCCCTACCCACACCGGTATGTCCTTATCATACCCATGATTAACAAAAGCCAACTGGACCGCCCAATAGTAAGCCCTGAAGTCAGGCAAACCTACACCACCTTCAAACATCGGCTGAAACAGAGTTGCTCTCTTAATTTGAGCCCCGCTTCCCCTCCAAAGAAATTTATGCAAGGCTGCATAAAGGCCCCTGAAGTGACTCTGTGGGACTCTGACTGGCAAGGACTGGTATAAATACAAACATCTGGGCAGTATCATCATCTTAATAGTGCCAGCTCGGCCCAGAAGGGAAATAGGCAAGGCATTCCAGTGCTCACAGTCTTCTATCACTCTGGACACCAAAGGTTTATAGTTTAGGGCATACAGCTGATTGATGTTCACTGACAACATTAGTCCCAGATATTTAACTTGTTTGACTAGTTGTAATCCTCCCAGATTGGCTATCAGTTGTGCTCTATCGCACATGCCGATGGGCATTAACTCACTTTTAGTCCAGTTCACTTTATGGCCCGAAATGGCACCGAACTCCTTCATAAGTTTATGCACTGCTGGGAGATCCCTGGCTGGGTTTTGCAGAAAAAGCAGCTGGTCATCTGCTTACATTGAGATCTTGTACGTAGATCCTCCCCTCTAAACCCCTCTATATCAGGATGGGCCCGTAAAGCTGTGGCTGAAGGTTCCAGGGAGAGGACATATAACAGCGGGGATGGGGGACAATCCTGATGGGTACCCCGTTCTAAGCCAAAGAGCTTGGACAGACTACCATTTATCAAGATTTGTGCTGAGGGGTCCTTGTATAAAGTGTGCACCCATTGACAAAAAACCGTACCCAACCCCTTCCTTTCCAAGATCTCAAAACAGATAGCCCCACTCCACCCGATCAAATGCTTTCTCTGCGTCTAATACCACAATTGCGGCCCCATGTGTCCCCTTCCCCTTAGACCACCTATGGATCACATTGAGGGTTCTTCTGATGTTGTGCTTCGCATATCTCCCCTTCACAAAGCCAGACTGGTCATGATGAACCAGCCGAGGCAATGGGGCTCCAAATGCGAAGCCAGTACTTTAGCCATGATTTTATAATCTGCAGTGAGCAAAGAGATGGGGCGATATGATGCGCACTTTATCAAGTCTTTCCCAGGTTTGGGGAGAACTGTGAAAACCGCAGAGCGTGAGGAGTGGGGTAGGATACCTTTCTGCTGCCCCTCTTCTAACATGTCAAACAAGGGGTCCAGCAGCATTGGGCAGAAGGTTTTGATAGTCAGTTGGGAGCCCATCAGGACCTGGAGCTTCCCCCCCTTTTAAAGATGCTATTGCTGCCCGTACTTCCTGCTTAGATAATGGGACTTCCAACAACTTTGTGTCTTCAGTGCCTAATTTAGTCAACGGTGCTTGATTGCAGAATGAGGCAATTTCTCCCTTTGTTGGGTGACATTCGGATGTATACAATTCTTTATAGAATTGCACAAACTCATTTCCTATACTACCAGTGTCATGCACCAGTCCCCCCCCACCCGGTCCCGCTATTGCCCCTATCCCCTGCTCCGCCTCCCTCCGTTTAATCTGCCAGGCCAGGAAACCGCCCCCAAGTCACCATCAGAGTAGGCCCCTGCGTTTGCAATTAGTATAGTGTGTTCCAATCTAGCACTGTTGAGAGTGTTAAATTTGTAATGCAAACGTTGGATTATACGATACATGCTCACTGATGGTTTTCTCTTATGAGCAGACTCACAAGCCGCTATTTTTATTCTAAGATGGGACAACTCCTGCTCTCTCTTTTTTACAATGGGAGGCATAAGAGATGGTTTGGCCCCTAATATAAGCTTTTAAAGCCTCCCATCTAGTACCATGGGAAGTGTCCCCTCTGACATTGTGCGACAAAAATTCCTGAATGCTGCCCTTCATAAGCTCCACATATTGGGGGTCCTTCAGGAGGAGTGGATCAAGCCTCCAGATTTGTGAAGAGGAGGATGTTCCCAAGGGAAGCAGAATGGAATGAGGGGAGTGATCAGATATAAGTATAGGATGATATGTCACCGCCCCAGTTCCTGCCAAATGAGAGGGGGGGAGACCATCATTCTGTCTATCCTGGCGTAGGACTGATGAGAGTGGGAGTAGAAGCTGTAATCCCTGTCTGAGGGATGGCAATGACGCTATACATCCACAAGATCCGTTTCAGCCTGAATTCGCTCCAGGGTCCTAGCATTGTGAGATATTGGTACCAAAGTAGTTTTGGACCGGTCCAATACCGTGTCAAGCACGCAGTTGTAGTCTCCCACCAGCATCCAGGGGCCTCCTGCACTGCTATATCCACTGCCAGCCTTTGAAAAAGCCTGGATCTTCTACATTGAGAGCGAGACAGAATCCAGCAATTTTGTCCCCCCGCCATATGAACGCTGGAAGAGCATAACGACTCCCCAGAGTCCACAAATGAGTCGACAACCTCCACCAAATTGCCCCTTGGTATCCAGATTGATGCACCCCTAGCTTTAGATGAGAAAGGGGAAGACACCCACATTCCCCTCATGAAGAAAGCAGCCCTACTTGCCTCATTGTTGGAAAAGTGGGTCTCTTGCAAAAGTACAATGTTTCCCTTCAACCGACGAACCTTAGTCTGTATCCTCCTGCGTTTGAGATTCAGCTTCAGCCCATTAGCGTTCCATGTGACTACCCTAAGTCCTGAGGACATTATTGCAGTGTATTACAACTCTGCCTGCTCCAAGGCTAAAGTGTGTACATCCAGAACCAACCATTTTAACTTTTTTAACAAACAGCTTAACCCCCAAACTAATAGGAAACCCCTCCTTGCTACCATCCACCACCCTAGCTTTAAAACTAACACCCTCCATTGCGTACACCATAGGGAGCAACAGAGCCAGCCAGGACGTTCGTGTAGAGAGTGTGGTACAGATTCATAAGACTCTCCCCGAACAACCCCAGACCGAGCCCCGCTCCCCCGCAGAGTACACCCACCCAACAACATTCCACTGCCCCCAATGAGCCCAGGAAAAGCCTCCTGCCCCTACCAGCCCCCCATAGCTACCCGCCCAAACCCATTGTAGAACTAAATCACCCTCGCGGGGAAAAAACAGCCCGCAAGAATCCCCCCAAACAACAATTAGCAGAAAATATTGATGTGTATAATTAAATTGCAAAGGGCAAAATATTATAACAATTCTATCAAGCATTCTAGCTTCTAGTCCAGGTGACAGAAAAAGTCTAATGTGAACACTGTGCTAGAGACTAATTGCATAATTCTCTTAGAAGCTGTCCAAATGCAGTCACAACAAAGGAAAACAGAGAAAAAAACTCTATATTACAGCATGTTGGCCTGTCGATACTCATGTCCCTAGACATGGTCGGGAAATAAAGTTCCAAAACTCTTCAACGATGTAACGAGTAACCGCAGGCAAGAGCCATGCAGAGGATAACACACTGGGAGCCTCCACGACTCGTAACAGTCCTCAAGGCCATCCATGCATATGGAACATAGGTCTTCAAACTCACAGGTCACAGATCCCTGAGGAAATAAGAGCTCCAGGGATGGAGGTGCCAGGACATACACAAACACTATTTAAGTAAAGTCAAGTACCTACTGCCTGGGCCTTCCCCCATCTGGCCTCCTCTTTGGAGATCCATTTCTCAGCTTCTTTAGGGCACAGGAAAACTCAAGGGGCCTGCCCTGGGCGGTCAACTTGCAGGCGGGCTGGGTATTGAAATGCAAAGGACCAGCCAAGCTTGAACAATTTGGCCTTGATGTGAGAGAAGCTCTGCCGTTTATGCTGCAGGTCTGTGCTGAAATCCTGATAAATAAACACTTAAGAGTTCTCAAGTGGGATTGGACCCAATGCCTTTGCTTTTTGCAGCATTTTTGCTTTGTCTTGAAAACGGAGGTATTTTATCAGGCAATGTCTGGCTCTTTCTCCTGGTTTAGGCGGGCACCCCACTCGGTGCGCGTGTTCTATTTCAAAGTTTTCATGATTGGTTGGGAGGTCGAGTTGAGCCACCAGCCATTTTTGCAGGCCTACTGCTATGTCCTGGCCCTCTGTACCCTCCAGAAGACCAGTAATGCAGAGGTTGGAACACCTCTGTTTTCTCAGTCGTCAGTTTTGGCCTTCAACTCATCTAGCGAGGTTTTCATGTTGTTCCTCTCCGCCGACACTATCGACAGTGAATCTTCTAAAGAGCTCGCCCTGTGCTCGAGCTCAACCATCTGCATGGAATGAGTGGCCGATGCTTCAGAGAGACCCGTCACTATGCCCTGGAGATTGGTGAGTTGGACGGTTATATTTATGAATCCTGCTTTCATTTCATGCAGCATTTGCAGGAGAGTAGAAGGTACTCCTGCCAGAGAGCGAGTGAGCAAATTCGTTTCGGGGCTCTCAGACCTGCTCAGCTCTTCCATGAAAGTGGCCCTCTGCTCCTCGCTGTGCCTCCCGTGTCTTGGCGGTTTTGCAGCGTCAAATTGAATTTTTCCTTGTTGGCTTTTCTGTTTTGTGGAAGCCATAAGACCCCAAGGCTCTGTGGAGTCTATCTGGGAGGTGAGAACTTCTATGTCAGCTAGGATAGGCAATTAATTTAGTCGTTTGCTCGAGGAGCTCGCTAACATGTGTCTGCCATCTTCGAGAGTTAGCCATGCCCCAAGTAAGGCTTTCTTGCCATTAGATCGAGCCGAAACCTTGGTTTGTCAGGCCACTTTGGTGGCCAAAGCTCGATGGACCCCGGCATACTCGGTGCTCCATCTTTTGAGTCTTATGGCAGTGGCCATCACTACTGTCCCCCTGTCCAGGCTGCACATGAGGGTTACCCAGTGGTCTCTTCGCGTCCAGTGGGATCAACGATCGGACGACATAAACCAACTGGTCATGATCTCCAGCAGCCTTCAGACAGATCTTCTCTGGTGGCAGGATCTCACCAACTTGTTGGTGGGAGCCCCCTTCCACTCTCCGGCTCCCTCCAAGACCCTCACCTCGGATGTCTCTGATACAGGTTGGGGAGCCCACTTGGGGGATCACAGAACTCAAGGTTCATGGTCTCCTCAGGAGCAGAATCTTCACATCAACATCCTGGAGACCAGAGCAGTCCTCTGTGCTCTCCAGGCCTTCCAGTCGATACTCCTCCCGGGAACACTTCTTTTCCAGACAGACAACATGGTGACTGTCTGGTACCTCAGCAAACAGGGAGGTACCCGGTCATACCCTCTTTGCAGGGAAGTAGTGAGAGTACGGTATTGGGCTATTCAGCATGGCCTGTTTTCTGACAGCAGTCCATGTGCCTGGAGTTCACAACGTCCTGGCCGACAGTCTCGGCTGATCAGTGGCCAGGGCTCACGAGTGGGAACTAAAACAGGAGGTAGTTGAAGACCTTTTTTTTTTTTGGTGGAGCTGGCCAGACCTAGATCTGTTCGCCTCCCCATTCAGCACAAAACCAACCAACTTTTGCTCACTCGTTCCCGGGCATGGTGCTTTTTGGTGAGATGCATTGTCTCTCTCTCTCCTGGACAGGGAGGTTTCTATATGCATTTCCTCCCTTTCCTCTCATTCAGAAGGTTCTGTTGAAACTCTAGGCAGAGGGGGCCCACTTGATTTTGTTTGCCCCTCTGTGGCCCCAGCAGATTTGGTTCACGCTGTTGCAACAACTAGTTCTAGAAACGCCGGTTCCTTTGCCACTGTCTCACGACCTTCTGTCTCAGGAGCAGGGCACCCTGGTACATCCGAGTCTTCAGTCTCTCCATCTTCATGCGTGGCACCTGTGGACATAGCGGTTTCTCACTATGGAGTTTCTTCTCAGGTTGCTTGGGTCCTGGTGGAAGCCAGAAAACCCTCTACCAGATCCACCTATGCCATGAAGTGGAAGAGATTTTCTATCTGGGCCACAGCCAAAAGCTTGGACCCTTTTTCTTGCTTGGCCGCCCCCCAGGTGTTAGAATGTCTTGTACATCTTTCTGAGTTGGGCCTTAGTTACTCCTCAGTTAAGGTCCATCTCTCTGCGGTGTCAGCCTACCACCTTCCAGTGGAGGGCAAAACCCTAGCACAACTAGTGGTTTCCAAAACTTTCTTGAAGGGTATCCTTCACATCAGACCTCTAGTCCAAAACCCCTGCCCTCCCTGGGTCTTAATTTTATATTGGAGAAACTTGCTTTGCCCCCCTTTGAACCAGCAGCAAGTTGTTACACGTGCTTTCTGTCCTGGAAGACACTGTTTTTGGTTGCAGTTACTTCAGCTCGAAGGGTCTCGGAGTTTCAGGCCTTTGTTTGCAGATAGCCTTATTTGATTTTCCACAAGGACCGGGTGGTCCAGTGGACTAATCCTTCTTTTCTTCCAAAAGTTGTTTCGGAGACAGCCTGGTGGCGCTGAGAGTTGAGGCGCTGGATGCCACACCTCGCACCATGGTGGCGACCCAGGTTCGGGAACGGACTCTGGTCATCTGCAGAGGAGGATCAGGATCGAGCATCTATACACTGCTCTCCTGATCCTGGGGTGGGTTAGGGGAATCCACCACACTGTAGCAGCCCCTGGGGATGCCCGGGGGCACTACATGCAAGTGGACATGTTGGGGGAGCATGGTGCACGTTGGCACATAGTGCCCGATGTTATTGGACATCCGTGCTCTCAGTGGAGCTAAAGCTTGGTGGAAAATGGCTGGGCATGACCGTGCAGCTTGATGGCCGTGCCCTGTCTCGCAGGGAGGACTCTCGTGGAATCGCACTGGGGGTCCAGGGCTGGTCCGGCTGGGCAGGGTACGAGGAGGCAGACTGGCGATGGCCGTACTGGATTCCCCATCATGTGAGTGAGCCTGGTGCTCTCCTGATAGGCAGGGCCAGTGGCTGGATACCCCCGACGGTAGTCGCTGCAGCCTGGAGAAATAGGGTTGCGATTAAAAAAAAAAAAGGTGTTTCGGAGACGACCATCAACCAGAGTGTTGAACTGACGGTCTGTTTTCCTCATCATTCCAACAGGGGGCAGCATCTTTTGCACACCTTGGATGTGCATCGGATTTTGAGGTACTATACCTCCCAGACTAAGGAGGTTCGAAAGTCGAACCAAATCTTTGTGGCCTTTGCTTCCCAGTGCCAAGGCAAGGCTATCTCTAAACAGCTATTTCTGGGTGGCTGGCTAACAGTATTCACCACATTTACCAGAAATACGGAAAAACCCTTCCGGGGGTGGTTAAAGGCCACTCCACCAGAAACATGGCCACTTCTATCACTTTTTTCATGAATGTGTGCACTGTGGAAATCTGTGCAGTGGCCACTTGGTCTTCTGTCCACACCTTCACTATGCACTACAGTCTGGACATTGCCTCTAGACGTTGAGCTGGTTTCGGCCTTGCAGTTTTGCAAGGTCTTCTGTCTTAAGGCAGATCCTTAGGTGGCAGACCTCTTCCTCCTCCCGGTAACTCGTCTCCGACTCCTTCTTTTTGTTGGACTGCTTGGAATTCAGTCCTATATGGGAAGACGTACTTCAGGAACCCTCTTGAAGTAAGATATTGCAATAACATAAGAACTTACCATAACAGTACATCTTCGAAAGAGGTTCCTGCAGTAGGTCTAATTTCCCACCACCTTCGCCAGTTCCTGGAGTCATTTCCTTTTTTCCTGTCTAGCCTTTTGGTTCAGCCAGGGTACTGGGTACCAGGGTTGTTACTCTGCTTTTCTGCTCCCTTTCTCTAGGTCTCTGGTGGAAAAGAACTGGAGGGTGGCTGCAGGACCGCCCCTTCTTATAGTCGGGATGACGTTGCGTCACCTGGGGGGGTCCCCGCTGATGATTGCTAGCTACAAGTTTGCCGTTCGAACCTGACGCCAGGGGGCACAGTCCTATATGTGAAGACCTACTGCAGGAACCTCTCTCAAAGATCTACTGTTATGGTAAGTTCTTACGTAACTGCTATTTCTCTGTGTTGGCTTACGACTTGTCAGGATTTTGGTTTCTTGAAAAGTTGCCATTTGTCATGCTACAGGGGCCTTAGATCAGTATGTTCATTCTCTGAATCTGGTGAACCGGAAGCTACCTTTTGGCCTTGCACAGATTGGAGTATGTTATCAACCTGAAACTACCACTGCTGAGCAGGAAGGTGATGTCACGTGCAGGTAAGAACTATCAGATGCAACTATAACCTTGCTATACCACAGCAATGTTAGTTATTAGTTTGTCTGTGCATTTCTGTATTTTGAAATCATTTACTTGCCTTAGTTAATCAGATATGCGGTGTCATACATTTATATGTAAGTGTGTGTTGGGGGTGCTATAAATTATATAGGAGGAGAAAAACACAGATTTTTGCTTACGGGTGTTCTTTGGGTATGGGTAAGGCCCACTATGTGCAATTGCCTGTTTTCAGGGTTGACTCGGAAGCACTGGAGAGGTTACGTGACTTGCTCAGTCACACAGTATGCAAATGGAGGTTATAGGAATCAAACCCAGGTATGCAGGATGTACCAAGATGTACCATGCTCATTCGCAGCTTGTTACTCTAACCTCTTTACTATACTGCCAGCCCTTTACTGACTATCTCGCTCTTTTTTTTATCTGATCCTTCTGATATAATCATTCTCTTTTCACACACTAGATCAAGTCCCTGTTGTTTTTTTTTTTTCTTCTTCGTTTTTTCTTCTTTTCTTTGCTGGAAATGAATCTCCTGTGTCATGGGAAAAGGGGTGGATTCTTTGGAGGCACTTGTTCTCCCAGTGTGTGGTGAACCTGTGGAGCAGCCTACCAGCAGCTCAGTGGATACGAGGGCATTACAGTCCTTCAGGATAAGTCGGGACAAATTTCTGCTTACAAAGGGAGAGAGTAGTGAATCCTTATAATGAGTACATTTTTGCACAGCATACTCCTTTCATGCCTGTTAATGACGTGGGGCTGGGTGGGTAGGAAGGAGGGCAACCTGAAGGACCTAGAGTCCCTTGCGACATAAAATTACTATGTATTGTGCTCTTAAAAAGTAAGAAATTGCCAGCTCCATTGCATTTTATCTGGTGCTCCAAAGAGCTCAGTGGCCGCACAGAATTGTGCTGGTGGTTACGGTGGCCTCATTTTAAAAACACTGCACTAGGTATTGATTGTAAATGAGAACATTTCTGTGATTTTCCTCATCCCATTTTGAATACTTTGCAACAAGTACTGCCTTGAATTTTACTTCTCTTGAGGCTGTCAGTCTGTCTTGGATTGCAAAGACTCAACCCACTGTCAGTGGTGCTGTTGATTTTACTTAAAGGGACACGATCAACCCTTCAGGCCTCATAGTGTCTTTTGTTTAAAAAACACTATTAGTGATTGATTACATTTTGCAGAGTTTGCTGATGTAGCTGGTAGTTTGAGTCTGATTTCCTTTTTTTCTTTTTAGAAGTGAAAAACCGACTAACCACTACATTGGTGTTCCCACACAAAAACCTCTTTATTTACATTCCTTGATCAACACCCGCTGCATCTTTCCTGGACTTGGGAATACCCCAACAGAGTAGAGCCACGTACGATGCAGTGGGAGGAGAGAAGACTATTGCAGCATAAGTGACAACATTGTTTTGGGGTGTTCCTAATGTTCAGGAAGTACTGTAAAGCTAGTTAATTTCATGCAAAGTCATTTTAGTGCAAACAGAAGTGCAACCATAATTGTGTAAATTAAGTTTAGCGCTTATTCATTTTCAGCACATTTATTATTAATGCAAAAAATGCTGATAACACTAATTAGCGCAGATTCATTTTAGCGCAGATTAGTGCTTCATTGAAATAGTGAAAATTATGTTACAGTGTAAATGTCAAGTTTTACAGTATGCAAGAAGAGTAGATCAAAGATCTGAGACAAACAACTTTGGGTCTAACTGCAACATTAGCATGCATTTCAGTTCTACTTAGAAAAGAAACAGATAAAACAGCCAGCAACATCAAGTGAATTTTAGAGAAGGTCATTAATCATAAAATGTGGGGTTTCAACCAAAAAAAATATGATGAAAAAATGGTTGACAGTGTCCCTTTAATTACCATGGGTGGTATTTAGTACTAATCTACTGACATATGGTATGTGATTTTATTTATGATTCTTGTGCATAGGAACACATACTAGCTGAAGTGCAGTTCTGCTATCTGTATTACTTCAGGATTACAATTTTCCGTGGCTCTGATGTGACCTCGACGGTACAGCTGGAAGTGCCTAGATTGTCCTCCTCTGATCTGAGTTTGCTGTTTATTTCAGATTTTACAAAAGCCTCCTGTTGCCACATAACAGCCTTGTCACAATTGAAATAGTTGTTTTTAATGTCCAGTGCCCACTCTGCCACTGTTTCCACCCCACCGAGGAGTCATAGCATAGCACTGGATGTCAAAATCAAGTACTAAGGTTATAGAATTCCTAACCAGATATAACAAGGCATGTGATTTAATTTGGGGATTTTAGTGACATACCACTCAAGCTTTTGTTTAGTGGGGTATGATATCATAAAATCCTTTGATGGAATCACAGCCCTGTTGTATGTAGTTCGTTAGCCAAGTATTTTTGCATTTAGTACAAACGTAGAATTTAAAAATGTCATAACTTAGGCACATAATGGATGACCAAGGACTACCTTGCACATGACAAGTTTTGCAACGTTATGAAAACCTCCTTCTGCATGACCGTGTCTGTAGTACAGCACAGCTTAAACATATTAACGTGCATCGATCTGGCACGGTTGTTGACCTTGTTGTTGTTGTCTACAGAGCTAGAGAAGTGACTACTGCATCCCTTGTGTGGTTTAGTGCAGCAAGGACTGCAGGCCAATGGCTGGACTACTGGGTGCGCCAGCGACTGTTGTGGTGGAGAAAGGTGGGATATTGTTCTCTTGTACAATTCATTACAAAATACTATTTATTTTGTACAGTTTTTCACTCAGATATTTAATTTAGCTGGAATCTGTTTTTGAGGGGGGAGGGGTGATGAGTTCGAAATCAATTTCAGATTTAGGATGATCAGTTTCATGTGTCTTGGAAACCTACTACCCCACATCTTGTATGTTAAAGTGAAATTTATTTTCTTGTGTTGAGGTTTATAAGTTCTATATCAAGTAAGTTAATTTTGTCCCTTAGTTTGCTATAGGTCCATCGAATTTTACAAGCAGTGACTATCAGGATGATGAGGGCAATAAGGGAGCTACTGTGTACTACAGCTTCCCATGGGGGAAGGAACCAATAGAAACACTCCTGAATCTAGGGAACAAACAGTTGCTCCAAGCTCATCATGAGAACACAGCAAAGCTGCAGGTAACCTCTGAAAAAGTGTGATTATTATGACATTTATTTTTTCTT
Organism: Neoceratodus forsteri; assembly: GCA_016271365.2. NCBI lineage: Eukaryota > Metazoa > Chordata > Ceratodontiformes > Ceratodontidae > Neoceratodus > Neoceratodus forsteri. The sequence goes on along the minus strand of JADMNL010000024.1, from coordinate 240,894,715 downwards.
ATCCCTTTTTTTGCATTTGACATCCTCTCTATATTTCAGAATTGATATGCCACAGATAAGGCAACTAAGATGCTACATCTTGTTTTCAGTGGGGCCTGCTTGTTCCTGGTTTTATGGCTGAGTGAACTGAACTGAAGCACCACACGAAGGTCAAGTGAGTTGCACAAGTTCACACAGTGAGTCACTGAGTGTGATGGGATTTGAACCTGGGATCTCTTGGTTCATAGTTCTAACTACTAGACTACACTGCCTATGCTTTTCTAGTGCTCCTGTACTCAACACCCCTTGGTAACAGCAATGCTATAGCATTGCTCTCAGTTTCTCTATAGCAGTGCCCTCCCTGTCAGTGCCAGCAGTGACTCTAATGACATGCACTGGCTCAACAGTACCAGAGTACTCCTCCCTCTTTCTGTCCCTCTTCTAGTTTCCCATTGCAGGAGTGCAGCCGCTTTGCAAGGCACATTGGGATCCAAAAATTGTCTGTAGATGACGTGCTTAGTAATTTCTTCCTGGCTCGCAGTGCCACAATTCAAAGTCCAGACCCCAGTGTTGGGCAGCATTATGTTACAGTTCCCTTTTTGGAATCACTTGTGTGCAGTTTTCATTATGTCACAATTTGTGTACAGAATGCTAATTATGAGCTGCTGACCTATCAGAACCCTGTTTGGAGTTCGTGCACAAACCATGACATAGTTAAACTCCAAATTATTGGTTCCATGAAGAGAACTGTAACAGAATGCTGCCCATAAAACAAAACAATACAAAATACCGCTTTTTATATCACTTTTTATTCAGGTACAGTTAAATATGGATAATGTAGGTGAATGAATATCATTTCTGAGAATAAGAACTTTATAAACAGCTGCCAGTTAGAAATGATTTCCTGTCCTCTTTGACTGAGGTCAGCACTAGAGAGCAAAAAGGTGAGTACGCTGTCAACATGTGGTCAGCGAACAAAACAAACCCACCACCCTGAGACAGGAATAATCTGAGAAGGAAAGGTAGCTTATCTAGGGTTTTGCTCACTTGTTCCTTTACATACTGTTCTTGAAGGATATTTCATGGATGAAATATTGTTTTACACTTTATTTACACCTTTCATTAACTTTCATTTTGTTTTACATTTCAGGCTGAGGTTTACAGTATTTACACATACAGTGCAAAAAATAAAATGTTAAAGCTGGTATTCAGACTGGAATACCAACAGCCAAACATTGGTATTCCGTCCACGATTTAGTGTGTGCTCCGAATACCAAATAAATGTAACATTCGACCTCTGCTGTTATTCTGTCTGCATTACTGTACTGCTGTTTCTAACCCAGATTTTTATCCACATGGTTGCCCTTTCCCATTGAAGCTACTGATGACCGCCCAGGCCCGAGAATACAGGCAGCCATTATACTGACTTATTTTAGTTGGGGTTCCCCCTTCCCCATTTTTCCTCACCACCCTTGTGGCACCCTGTAGCAATGGCTGAAGCCTGCAGCAGTCCTATGGAAAACGTAGGGACTTCCTCCCTGGCTCACCACAAGGATTATTGCAGACGCTAAATTCCCTGACCAGGAAATGCTGCCTCTAGCAGCAGCCCTTGACACTTAGACCACATGGCTGCCGAGACTCAGACTGGCCTCCGAACCCGTGTAACCCGCATGGTAGTGAACTGTGCTACTGCTGGTTAATCAGGGCAACCCATTCCGGACTCTAGTTTTCACAAGTTATGACTCGTGTGACTGAGAATTGGGTTTAAGAACAGCCTGTTGTCTTTCACATCCAACTTGGTGTGATTGCACAACTCAGCCTCTTGTGGGACTGCAGCAAGCTATATTGCCATTGTACACCCCCTAGTAGCTAGTTTAGGGAGGACTTTGATATTTCTGCTTGAGGGAGTAACTATTTGCCTTCTTGGTCAAGGCTCAGTGTGTAACATGGCATCACAAAAAATATTACAGGACCAGAAGAGCTGGTAAACATTCCTTTTTGAACCCATCAGTTCTGCTGATGTGCTTGGCAAAGGGATTCTGTGCAGCCCTTTTTGTAGGCTTTTCAGGAATGGCTACCACTGCTCCTCCTGTCTGTGGCGGGTTGCAGGGGTCGATTTTAACATTAACTTATTGGCCCAGGGCATAGTGCAAACTGTCTCAGGTCAGTGCAACTCCCCCTGACTTTCTTGTTCGGGCTGTCCTCTTAGAAAACTCACCCACAAGGTAACAAGTATTATAAAAAAGTCTCACTGTCTGGCCCAAATGTTGGCAATCTCTCCCCCACATGATTTTGCAAAACACATCTGGTTCAGATTGCTGGCATTTGGGCTTAGTGGTGAGACTGTTAAGATAGGATCGGTGGTGTTCTGCTTCAGGATTTTTTTATATTAATGCTTGTCACCTTGTTGGATAGTTGACTATGAGGACATGGATGGGGAGGGTAGTGGGACTGACATGGATGGGGAAAGGGTATTAACTACTGTAGATTTTTTTTTTTTTTTTGCAGCTTTGGAAATTGATTTTCTAGGAGCGTGGATATGTTGTTCAGCCACACTCATGGCATGTCCCCTTCCACTTTAAGATAGGCCTGAAGTCTTTAAGCTGGCTCTTCCCACCCAGCCGGTGGTATATACCTGGGCTTCACCTCGTGACGTCAGATCTTCCTTTCCGCTGGAAGATTCAGGTTGCCTCCCTCGTGCTCATGCATCTTGTGGGCCCTGGCTTTCAAACCTTCGATTTATTCTGAAAATTTGCATTGTTTGCATTAGCGATTGCAAGTTTGCTGCTTTGATTATGGAAGACAAGTCTTCCCTCTGATTTCGTCGGTGCCTTTGCAGCCAGAAAATGTTGCGTACCGATCCCCACATCGCGTGCGTCTATTGCCTCGGTGTTGACCATGACACCTCAAAATGCGATATGTGTCTCATCTGTCATCCCAATGTCCTCAACGACCGTCTCGCACACCTGAAGCTGGGGAGGCCGGAGAAATGGAACCCTCCGGTGAAATCCAAGGAGGCTCGGTGGGTGGTTTCCGTGGCTGCGGGATCCGCCAAGCAACTGGAACGCATGCAAGCATTCGAGGAGGAAGCGGCTTATGCTGCAGACACTTCTCAGAGCTGCTTCGTTCCACTCAACCTGGGCTCCACCTTCTCGGGTTCCTTCCGAAAGTTGTGCCAGTCTCTCCCGACCAAGGGAGATGCGCCTGCGGGCTCGCACTCTTCTCGATCCCGTAAGCGGGAGAAGGATCCGGGATCATCTTCATCTTAACGGAGACGTTCTTGGGAGTGGGAGAGATCTCAATCCCAGGAACGTGCGATCTCGACTTTGGTCGAGATCCCTTCTTCGGCCGCTGGCTTTTTGGCTTTGCCATCTGGTCAGTCGCCCGAATTATTGATCAACGATGTCAAAATCGTGATTGATCCGATCTCGCCGACTCTGGTCGACTATTCCCTCGATCGAACCCCTAATCTGGTCTTTCCAGATGACGAGACCCAGCCTGCTGGGACTCCCATTGAAGAAGTGGTCCCTGATCCCGGGAAATCACCAGTCCCGCCGGTGTCTCCCAAGTGACCGAGTCAGCCCGTCTGATCTCAATTGAGGTCTCTGACCCCCTCGACCGACTGGCCGAGGAAGAGCCATAAACTCTCTAAAAAGAGGCGACACCATCGGTCGTCCTCGTCCTCCTCGGATGAGGGGAGGCTGCGGCGGAAACTCCGGCGCTACGAGGACCTCATGTGGCAACAGCTAATTTTGACCGGGCACAAGCTGACTCTGGCTTCTACACTGGCCATTACCTGGCTTTCACCTCCTAGGCCGAAGCCAACTCCTTCAGAGCTGATTAAATTGTTTCCTCAGCCTGCGGAGATGGCAAAACCACCTGTTCTTCCCAAAAAGGTCTCTCCACCGATTGTGGTGGAACCACCGCCTAAACAGCCTGTGGTAGGGGCTCCTTCCAAGGGAGAGAGACCAAACGCTGGGCTTCCCCGGCGGTTGTCGGTCAAGGTCACCCCAGACCACCCTTGGTGGATCAAAGGTGACCTAGGTGGTCGGACGTTATACCCAGATTCCTCGGATTCGGACGTCACCGGCTTGCATTCTCATCCAGGTGATGATGAATCAACCGTTGGCTTAGAGACGGAGGAAGGTCCCTCATCTTTTCAAAGGATTCTTCGCCTCATCTCTGGATTTACAGGGATGCCCCTGGAGCCAATCCAGAAAAAGGCAGAGTACCCTTTTACGGACATCCTAAGAGAGGGGATACCCCGACGGAGGTCTTGCGTGTGGCTGAGGCTATTGTTGGCCCAGCCCTAGAACTTTGGCAGCGCCCTGCCTCTTGTCCAGCTCCATCTGCCCGCATGGCCCGCAAGTATGCGGTGCCCGTGGGGTCCCTTGCGGGGTTCACAGAGCACCCTTCAGCCGAGAGCCTGGTGACTGCCTCTGTGTTCAGGCATACTGGCAGTTCTGCTGACAGTAACATACCTCCTGATAAAGAGTCCTAGCTTTTGGAACATTCAGCCAGGAAGGTCTATGTGGCTTCCTCCTTGGGCCTTTGTTAGGCAAGTTCGGCCATCATCATGGCACACTTCTCTCATGCCCTTTTAGGGTCGTTGGATGAAGTCCTCCCACATTCCCCCCCCCCGCGGACATGCAGACCACAGTCGAGCAGGTCTGGGATCAGGGCCGAGCTGTTGCTAAACAGCAGCTTCAGACGGCCCTGGACAGTGGGGATTCTTGTGCCCACTCGATGGCTGCTGCGGTTGCCTTTCATCGCAGGACTTGGCTGAGGCTCTCCTACTTTCCAGCGGATACCCAGCATAAACTAGTTGATGTGCCCTTCCTTGGGACCAACTTGTTCGGCCCAGGAGTGGCTGGTCACCTTCAGCGCATTGAGCAGTCCAGTGCCACCTTGGACGCTACTTCTGCCAAGGGTTCTTCGGGCAAGAACCAGCAGAACAAAAAGAAGCCTTTTCAACATTCTTCCCCTGTGGCCCAGCAGTCCTTCTTTCAAGGTGGGCAGCAGCACCAGCAACAGCAGGCTCAAGCTTGGCTCCCCCGGCCCATGCCCAGACCCCAGCAGGCCCGTAAAGGAGGCCAAGGTTCAGGTTCTGGAGCCTCCTCCTCCTCCTCCTCCTCCAATCCTGCTCAGTGACGGGTCAGAGGCTGTCAACCCCTCTCCTGTCACCTCAGCTCTGGGTCCTCCCGTGGGGGGGCCGGCTCCGCCACTTTCTTTCCACCTAGTCTGTTATCACCACAGACAGGTGGGTTTTGGAAGTGGTCAGTCAGGGACTGCCTCTGGAATTCAAGCAGTACCCTCCAAGTTGAGCCCGCGCCCCTTGGGAGGAAAGAGTATCTGCCCAGACTCAGTCGGCTCTCCAAGACGACATTGCTCAGCTCCTCCTCAAGGAGGCATTAGCTCCAGTGGCGGATCCTCCAGCAGAACCAGGCTTTGTCTTCAGGTACAGTGCAACCCCATTTATCCGAACTGCGTGGGGGACAGTAAAATGGTTCAGATAAACAGGATGTCGGATAAGAGTAAGATAACTACCGTTTACCTACAAATCGAAAAACAATGCAATGCAAGCCTGAATGTTAACTGTTTAATTTATACTGTATTAATTACATCTGTTTTGTTTGCTTTAAACTCAATTTTGATGCTCCATTAAATAGAAAAATAAATCATTTAAAAAAATCAGTCATTGTTCTCTGCTTATAGCACTCAACTTGTTTGCACACAGCGCGTTGCTTCATATTTCTGAGCAACAGTACCTGCACTGTGTCACAATCAGGCTGGCTTTCAAGGTAAAGTGTGCATTTCTCTAACATATCAACTGCCTCACCATGAGTTGAGATTGTGAACGGGGGTACAGTCTTTCCTTCTTCCTCGTCCTCGGACTCCGCTGCTGGATCCTCAGGCTGCGTTACCAGTTCCACAATTGCAGCGTCAGACAAGACCTCGTGACCCATCTCCTCTGAATCACAGTGCACCCAGTCAGAGATCTCTTCCTCTGTTAGCTTTTGTGGCAAGGCAGAAGCAAGGGCTATCAATTCTTGTGTAAATTCCTCTGTCAGCTCCACAGTAGCATCAGGTTCCATCAGGTCAGTGTCTGTTCTGCTTGTTTTGATGCCCAACTTCTTCCACAATTTCTGAATGCTTTCTAACTTTACACTGTCCTATGCTTTGGAGGCCATATAGACCACATCTTTTAGATTAGGGTTACAAGCAAGGCAAACAAGGCAGTTTAAACAGCTCCATATCTCAGCTTCAGTGATCTGAACACTCGTAATTTAAAACTAATTGGGTGATAAGCGGCCGCAATTAAGGCTCAGCGTGGATCAGAACCTAACAGTGGGGGACACTAATCTGGTTCGTTAGATAGGGAGTTCGGTTAAGAGATGGTCAGATAATCGGGGTTGGACTGCACTTCCTGGTGCCCAAGCAGATGGGGGGCTGGCGCACCATTCTAGATCTGCACGACCTGAATCAATATCTCAGGTCACGCACCTTTCGGATGGTCACTCTGTCCCAGATAATACCATCCTTGGAGCGAAACATGTGGTTCTGTTCACTGGATCTACAGGACGCGTTCTTTCATGTCCCAATCCATCCATCCCATCAGCGGTTCCAGCGCTTCAGGGTCGAGGCGACCCTGTATGAGATCTGAGCCATGCCGTTCGGCCTGTCATCGGCCCCACGGGTCTTCACCAAATGCATAGCAGCGGTGGTGGCCCATCTCAGGAGTCGAGGGGTCAGGATTTATCCTTACCTGAATGATTGGCTCCAACAGGTTCCACCCAACAAGAGGTGGAGAGGTCCAGGGACCTGGCCCTTCAAATCTGCTCCCATCTCGGCCTCCTGATCAACGAAGCCAAGTCGGAACTGGTGCCTTCTCTGGCGATGGGCTTCATCAGTGCAGAGCTCGACTCTTGTCAAGCCAGAGCTCGGCTCCCGGCGGACAGGGCAGAGGTTCTTTCCTCCTTTGCCCAATCATTTATGGTTGGACAATTGCACCCTGCCCGGGACTTTCTGTGCCTTCTGGGTTACATGGCGGCGTGCACCTCAGTGGTCCGTTTGGCCCGGTTGCACATGCGCCCCCTCCAGTGGGAGCTGGCCACCCTGTGGACTCAGCACCACAGTCATTTTGACTAGCTGATCACTGTAACCCAGAAGATGTGGGATGCTGTCCAATGGTTGACCACCCCAGACCGGTTGCAGGAAGGGATCCCGTTTGTCCGCCCCGAGCCGACCGTTGTCCTCATGACCGATGCCTCTCTCATGGGCTGGGGAGCCCGCATGGGGCATAAATGGGCCCATGGGCTCTGGATCCCTGAGGAGTCCCAGTGCCATATCAACCTGTTGGAGCTCAGAGCAGTCAGACTGGCATTGTCAGCTTTCGCTCCTTAGCTCCATGGTCAAGTGGTTCAAGTCTAGACAGACAATACCACGACCATGTACTACCTCAATAAACAGGGCGGCACGCACTTCCATCTGCTGTGCAGGGAGGCGCTCCGCATCTGAACCCTCGTGAGCCGACTGGAGGCAGATCTCCTAGCCATCCATGTGGCAGGAGCCTCAAACCATCTGGCAGATGCTGTCAGCCGCTTAGGCCAGACATCCCACGAGTGGTTTCTCCATCCAAAGGTAGCTTACAGCCTGCTCTCCTGTTGGGGCAAACCGCTGGTGGACCTGTTTGCCTCAAGGGAAAATACCAAGTTGAGGCTATTTCATGCCCACCCCCCTTAGCAGGGCTCGCTGCAGGGGGATGCCTTCATGAGGCCGTGGACCCCAGGCCTCTTCTACGCCTTCCCTCCATTTCCATTGATCCGCAAGCTGCTCCTCAAGGTGAGGAGGGACAAGGCGAAGTTGATCCTTGTAGCCCCAGACTGACCATGCCAGTTCTGGTATCCAGATCTCTTCAGCCTCAGCTGCAGGCCCCCAGAGTGGCTTCCAGCATGCCCGGACCTGGTATCTCTCAGTTGGGAAAGTTTTCCATCCGGACCTTCAATCCCTGCACCTCACAGCCGGGTACCTGAGTGGCTAGAGTTCCAGGCTTTGGGTCTTTCCGAAGATGTCTACACTGTGGTGGAGGCATCCATAAAGGAATCAACCAGGAAATGTTATGCCTTCAAATGGAAACGATTTTCCATTTGGTGTCAGGGCAAGGGCCTGGACCCTCTGTCCTGTCCAGTGGCTAATATTCTCAACTACCTTTGGTCTCTCTCCAAAGTGGGTCTTCGGTCATCGACCCTTAGGGTGCACCTGGCAGCCATCTCTGCTTACCAGGCACAGGCCAGTCAGCTGACGGTGGCACAGGAGACAGTGGTCTGGTGCTTTTTCAAAGGCCTGGATCACATATCCCCTCCGGTGCGTGAACCTCCACCTCCGTGGGATCTACTGCTGGTACTGGCAGAGCTCATGGGCAAGGCATTCAAACCAATGCACAAGTGTGCCTTGTCACACTTGTCGTGGAAGATGGCCTTCCTGGTGGCTATCTCATCTGCCATAAGGACAGGGGCACTCCAGGTGCTTTCGGTGGACTCCCCTTATCTGGACTTCCACAGGGACAAGATTGTCCTGTGCCCCCACCCGAAATTCCTTCCGAAGGTGGTGTCAGAGTTTTACCTTAACCAGGTGTTAACTCTGCCAGTTTACTACCCTAATTACACCTTGGAGGCCGAGTACATCTCCGATTACAAGGAGAGGACAGCGGAAATTCGGGAGAGGTTTGCCAGCTGTTTGTCACCTACGCTGAAGCTGCTTCTGGCAGACCTGCAGCAAAGCAGATTATTGCAAGATGGATTACATCATGCATTGGTCTATGCTATAAATTGGCGGGCGAGGAGTCTCCCAGAGAGATAAGAGCTCATTTTACCCGCCATACCGCTGCATCGGTGGCTGCTTCCAGGGACATCCCTATCCAGGAAATCTGTCAGGCTGCTACCGGAAAGTCAGCAAACACCTTCATCACCCACTACCACATCAACCTTGAGTCACGCTGGGATGCTGGTTTTGGGGGTTTCAGTTCTACAGTGTCTGTTCCCTAAGTAGGGGATGTGCGAATTGCCTCCCTCCTCCCAGAGAACTGCTAGGAGTCTGCCAGTGAGTGTGGAAGAACAACATATCCACGCTCCTAGAAAAACAGGTTACTCACCTGTAACAGTAGTTCTAGGAGTGGTATATGTTCATCCAGACAGACCCACCCGACCTCTCCGGCTGCGGACGCACAACACCTGGCTTCCAGCGGGCTAAGATCTGGTGTCAGGGGGCAGAACCGAGGTATATACCACCTGGGTGGGTGGGAGGAGCTAGCTTGAAGACTTCCAGTCCATCTTAAAGTGGAAGGGGACATGGCAATGAGTGTGGATGAACAACATATACCACTCCTAGAACTACTGTTACAAGTGAGTAACCTGTTTTTAATAAGGCTACCTCCCGTCTACCCTGCTTGTCCTGTACTAAGAATACGGCAATAACCTGACAAAAAGCAAATAAATTATTAGGGTTTGTCAGTAGAATTTCCCAGCTCCAATTACTGTTTTATAATTCACGTATCCCCCCCATCTTATTTACCTTAATCCTGGCTACAGGATAATTCCTTACTGCTTAGGGATCTTTTTGATCAGGAAGAGTTCATTATCTATTAAGAACTCACAAAAAAATTAAACCTTCAACCAGGGCCCTTTTTAAACTATCTTAACATTAGAGAAATTATTAAAAAGTGTTTAGATGGCCGGCCTGCTGATGCAATGTTAGTGCTACCACTTGAGATGCCAACAACCCGAGTTCGGAAGCAAACCCAGGTGTCAGAGGGCTGCCGGGGAGGATCGTGCATCCAGGACTGCCTCCTCCAGAAGGAGGGGTAGACCAGCCTGCTGCTTGCCTGGCCTCTGGTGGAAGCTGGGGGAAAGACAGCCCAGGTCAGCAGGACAGAGGTGGGGCAGACATCGACACGCAACACACAGGAGTTTGTGGTGCGCACCTTGACTTCCTTGCACTTCACATCGTGGGGGGGGGGGACTGGAAAACAGGAAAAACCCTGACTGACCTGGTAACCACCATCCACTATAGGCCCCACATTCGACAACTTAGGCATCTCCTACAATCCAGATCAAGTCCTGGCAGGTCGCGAGGACTCCACACCACCCTGCCACAGAGGGCAAGCTGTATGGGACTGCAGGAGAAGGTAAGTCCTAGGGGAAGCCAGGGTGACTGGGCCGAGCGGAGCGGCGTGAAGGAGGGCCAGCCAGGGAGGGAGGATAAACAGAATAGCAAACAAAGAAAAAAAGTGTTGGACAATGTAAACATTCCTCCTTTAACCCCTATGGAAAAATTCTATTTTTTTTTTTTTTTTTTTCATCATCTGTTTCTCTCTCCTGTTTGTCCCTGGTGGCCCCCATCTAACTGACCCCCCCATCACCCAGTTCCCCTTGGATTTACATTCACCTTCGGTCCTCTGCCACAGGACCTGTGGTTGTGCCCAGTCACCAGTGTGGATCCTGCAGGAGGTCGGTCGTCATCCTGCTACCTCAGGATATTTTCCTCCAGTTTTTTGCCCCGGGCCCACAGGATGTGCAGTGGTGGATGTGATGTCCTAGCTCTGCCTCCGCAGAGATGGCCCTGGCGTCCTGAACATTTTTGATCCCTTCCATTTTGTTGCATGGTGGCACGTATGTGCTGACAGCCAGCCGCCCTTGGATGTCAGGCAAGCAGCGCAACTCATCGACCCCCCCCCCCCGGAGAATGAGCTGTCTGTGGACACTCATCCTTCCCCACCTTGCTGACCCCTGAGCGATCCAAGTCTGTTCCTGACCCCAGGTCACCAGTGTGGCAGGAGGTGAAGTGTCCGACGCATCAGGCCTCCACGCCATTGGGCCAGCATTAGAAAATTCTTTAATGATTCAATCTCTGAAAAGACAATTAATAGAAAGGATATATGCCTGCGTCCTAAATGGCACTTCAGTAGAATTACTCTTGCTTAGAAGGGCATGTGAGAGCGACCTTGCCACTCCTCTGATTGATGAACAATGGGCAGGAACAATCGCCACTCATACAGATGTATCACAAAATATTAAACCAACAGATTCATTTTAGTTTGCTGCACAGAATCTAGGAGACCCCGGAAAACTTAATAAATTCTACCATACAACCTCAGATTGCTGTCTATGTGTTATTAATAAAGGCTGATTTCTCAATATGTTTGTTATCCCATTCTAAAGTGTTATTGGCATAAAATGCGTGTTTTATTTTCTCAAATTGCAAGTTTAGATTTCCCTTTTGATCCCGGGATGAGATTACATCTGTCCACTTCTTTAGATCTCCCTCAACAATTTAGGGATCCAATTAAATTGTTGTTGATAAACACTAAGAAGCTGATATTGCAGCATTTTGAAGATTGTAAACCTCCAAATGATGATGCTTTTCTAAATTTAGTTATCGATGCAGCCAAACTAGAGCAAGTTCTCTATCGGCAGTTGGGCAGTAATGATGACTTTGAGGAACTGTGGGGTCCCTTTTTAAATGTTCTTCATTTATAACTGTTCACAGTTATTCCTGCCTCTTTTTATGTACTTTTCCTCTTTCTCTCCGGATGTTCTCTAAATAAATTGACAAAGGGATTCTGTGCAGCCTTGTTCATAAGCTGTTCATGAATGGCTACCACTGCTCCTCCTTTCTGTGGCAGGGTTCAGGGTTGGTTTTAACATTGATTTATTGGGCCAGGGCATAGTGTAAACTGCCTCAGGCCAGTGACCCCCCCCTCCACACGCACACACTTTCCCGTGTGTGCTAATGACAAAAAAAAAAAACTGCCCACCCACATCTCCTTAGAAAACTCACCCACTGGGTGACATGTATCAGGACAAAGCCTCACCACTTGGCTCAAATATCAGCCATCTTTCCTCACGCAATACCGCAAAGCGTATCTGGGAGAGATTTGGGCTAGATGGTGAGACATACATAGATACATAGATGCTGTCATCAGATAAGGACCACTAGGCCTATCCAGTCTGCCCCTTTAAGCTGCCTAACGAAGCGTCCAGTGACCCCATCTGGTCATTGGCTTTAGCTTTTTCTTCCTGTCTCTATTATTCCTCTGTTTCTGTCCCATGCATGTTTGAAGCCCACCACTGTATGGGCTGCCACCACCTCCTGTGTCAGGCTGTTTCATGCATCCACCACCCTTTCTGTAAAAAATAACTTCCTGACATCTCCCCTTATGCACCCACCCCTCAGTCTCACGTTGTATGCTCTTGTCTTGGCACTACTATTAATCTGGAATATGTTGTCCTCTTCCACCTTGTTAATGCCCTTGAGGTACTTGAATATTTCTATCATATCACCACTCTCTTGCCTTTGTTCCAGCATGTACAAATTGAGGTCCCTCACTCTCTCCTTGTAAGGCTTATGATGTAATCCCTTCACCATTTTGTTGCCCTCCTCTGCACCATGTATGTTTTGTCAATGTCTTTTTGAAGGTGTGGTCTCCAGAACTGTACACCATATTCAAGGTGAGGTCTCATCAGGGTCTTGTACAGTGGAACTATTACCTCCCTCCTTCGGCTTATGATTCCCCTTCCAATACACCCCAACATCCCACTGGCCTTTCCCACCACCTTTGCTGTCTGCCTAGCGGCCTTCAAGTCATCTGTGATTATGACCCGCAATCCCCTCTCCTCGTTAGTTACTGTCAGCTGCTCCTCCCCAATCTGTAGCTCGCCCCAGGGTTCCTGCTCCCCAGATGCATGATTTTACACTTCCTTGCATTAAACCTTAGCTGCCATGCCCCTGACCATCTCTCCAGCAGTTCCATTTTTTTTTCTCATCCTTTCCACTGCTCCAGAGTATCTACCCTGTTGCAGATCTTGGTGTCATCCGCAAACAGGCAAACCTTTTCCTCCAACCCATCTGCAGTGTCACTGATAAAGACGTTGAAGAGGACTGGCCCCAGAACTGACCCCTGAAGTACTCCACATTCCCTTTTGTCTGATTGGGTTTCATTCACCACTACCCTCTGTTTTCTGTCCTTTAACCAGTTTCCAATCCAGTTCACTACCTTGCGTCCCAACCCCAGGCTGCCTAGCTTGTTGACCAGTCTCCTGTGTGGGACTGCATCAAAGGCTTTGCTGAAATCAAGGTAGGCAATATCCCCCCCCCCTTGGTATGCTGCCTTTGTCACCCAGTCAAAGAAATCTATCGCATTAGTTTGACAGGATCGTCCTACAGAGAACTCATGTTGCCTGGGATCCACCAATCCATTGACTTCCAGATGTTCTACTATTCTTTCCTTAAGGTGTGCCTCCATTATCTTTCTGACTACAGAACTTAGACTAACTGACCTGTAGCTCTCTGCTTCTTCTTTACTACCACTCTTATGAAGAGAGACATTTGCCCTTCTCCAGTCCTGTGGGACCACTCCAGTGTCTAAGGACTCACTGAACAGGGCTGCCAGTTCAGTCCTCCGTTCTCTTAGGACTCTGGGTTGTATGCCAGCTGGAGCCATGGCTTTTTCCACCTTTAGCTTCACCAGTTCTTCTAGGACCCTCTCCTCTGTGAATGGATTGGTGTTTACCTCCTTATCCTTAGCTCCTTTGAAGTCCAGCTGCAGGCCTTGCTCATCCCCTTCCGCAGTGAAGACTGAACAGAAATATTCGCTTAGGATCACTTCTTTTTCCCTGTCTCCCTCCACTATCTCCCCCTGGCCCCTCTAAGCTGTGCTACTTCCCCTTTGCCTTCCATCTCTCGCTAATGTACCTGAAGACTGTTTTATCTCCTTTGTTAACCGATTGAGCTATTCCCTTCTCTGTTTGCGCTTTAGCGCTCCTCACTGCCTTTCCCGCCTCTCTCAGACACTTATGGTACATTTCCTTGTCCTCATCCCTTTGTGTCTCCTTATACTTTCTGAAGGCTAGTCTCTTGGCCCTTACTTTTCTGCCCTCCCCCGAGAACCAAAGTGGTTTTCTTCTCCTTTATGCTTGTCTATTGATCTAACGCATTGTTTTGTTACCTCTGCTGTAGCCTTCTTGATGTGTGCCCACTTCTCCTCAACATCCTTGTCGAGCCCCCTCTTTTCCAGGGTTTCTTTTAGCTGTAGTCCCATACTAGTAAAGTCCGCCCTTCTAAAGTCTAAGGCACTTGCCTTCAAATGGGTTGACTAGATCCCTGTGTCCATTTTGAACCACACCATATTGTGGTTGCTGGACCCTAACTGACGTTCTACCCTAAGATCTGCTGTCCTGTCCCTCTTGGTCAGCACAAGATCCAGGATTGCCCAGTCCCTGGTAGGTTCCTGAACCAGTTGCCTAAGGTCAGCCCCCTCAAGGGAGTCCGTAAAGTCCTGTGTCCTAGCTGAGGCCCCTGCTGGGATGGACTAGTTTAACTCCGGCGTGAGAGTCCTGCCAAAAGTGCTACTTTGCAGAATTAGAATAAACATACCCCCAATAACTCACATACCAAAAATTAGGTTTCTATGTTACTTCATTTTAAAATTATGAGCTATTTTGTAACCCTGATTTCACTACCTGTTCAAAAAAGTCAGTTTCAGTGAAGAGCTACTGATGATGTCATCTTCTGAACTCACAGTCTAGTCGTCCCTGTCAGCAAGCTTACAGGACGTGTTTCTCCAAAGTTTAAAAAATCATATGCAATGGTTTTTACAAGTAAAAGAGGCAGCAACATTCAAAAAATATTTCTATAAAAACTGTGTGTTTCAGTTTTTGGAACAAAGTTGACAAATGCATATTTTTAATGCCTTTTTGATGTGGTCCATTTCTCCAGGGTTGCTGAATGCTGCTTCAGCATGCCTTCAGGCTGCTGATACCATTTGGGGTGCTACTATATTGTGTCTGTTAGGAAGTTATATTGCTACTAGTATTGCATAATGTTGCTAACTTCACTGCTGTTTGTCAGTGTCTGCTTTACACATGTAAAATCCTTCCTGGGCCCAAACCAGTCTCAACACACGAATGATATGGTCTTCGATGGTATGCACTGTAATGACCCCACCACCATTGCAAATTCTTTCAACAAATACTTTACTGATCTCACCAGATACACTGCCTCTTTCACAGCAAATCGCATCCTGATGCCCGTTACTCACACAAACGTGTCCATGCATCCGCCCTTCTATTTTAAGGCTGTTCCAAATGCTGATGTTCTAAAACTACAAAACTCATTCTTTGATAGTACTAGTGTAGGCTGCAACTACCTAGAGCCTAAACTTCTGAAGCTGGCTGCTCCTTTTATTTCGGCCCCATTGGCTAAAATCTTTGCACTATCTCTCTGCCATGGTCATGTTCTGGACATATGGAAATTGGCAAAAGTCACCCCAGTCTTTAAGAAAGGTGACAAGAAGGACATAGCTAATTCAAACAACATGAAGTCTTGCTGTATTCTGACATTATGCAGTTGGCTCCAGCACTTGAACTGCTCTGGAGAGGAAAGAGTTAACTATATGCCAGAGCATAGAATGTTGAGCTCGAGCTCGGTTCAGACCTCTGTCTGCTGCACTTTGAAGTGTAACCGTCAGATTCTTTACTCTGCCTAACTGAACAGTCTCTCTGGAGATTTCTCCTTCGCTAACGGTTTGGTCCAGTAAAAAACATCGGTTTATACTGCTGTTTTTACGTTACTTTAATTTGGTTCAGATCCCTGTCTGTGGTACAGTAACTACTTAGGTAGTGGACTAGTACTGAATATTTTTGTGACAATTGTAAAAACTTGTATTTCAACCGGTTCGGCTGAACCGGTTATCTGTATCTGGTCTTCTGTCTTTTTCTTTTAGCTGAATTTAGTGTGAGGTACTGGTCCTTACCAGTTCTAAAAAAACGCGTTTTATCGTCTTTTTTCCAACATCTGTAACACGGTAAGGAACCGATAAGGGGGGTCTTGCCTGTTTTTTGCCAAAAAAGGGTAAGTTGTAGGATGGCTTTGTCTGAGAAACCCAAGAGAAAAACCAGGCCCACTGGGTTTCAACACTGCAGTGAGTGTGGAGAGGCCTTTGCTAAGGCTGACCCCCACACCACCTGTGTTTATTGTCTGGGTTTTGACCACCTAGAGTCAGACTGCCAAATATGTAAACATTTCCCTAAAGCCACCCTGGATAAAAGATTGGGCAGGCTTAGGGAAAAGGAGGCCGAGAAGTCCGCTGACCCGGATGGTCCGTCCGGTTCAGTTCTGACCGAACCTGAGGGAGTGCCCGCTGACCTGGGCAAGACTCCCTTGGACAAATGGAGAGTCGATCCTGATGGGTCGGTTCTGGCAAAAAGAAAGAAAAAAGAGAAATCGTCCAGTTCAGATCCAGAACCGCATCGTCCAACTGCCAAAGAAATTGCCAGGGCGATTAGTGTAGTTGAATCGCTCCATTCAGTACGGGCTGATCCGACTGCTCCCGGTGGTGTTCGTATTGGTCTGTTCCTCTGGTTCAGGATTATTCCTTTGAAGACTATTATGAACCAGACTTGGAGGAGGATGAAGACTATGGTGATGATGATGATGATGATGATGATGATGGTGTGGAAGTCTGGATGAGCCCGTATAACTGTACATCTCCCCAGACAGGCCTTCTGGTGTTTCCCCCCTAGGCTTTCTGAGTCCCCTTCCCACTTTATGTTCTACAAAAATGTGGCAGAAGCCCTCCAGCTTCCTCTGGATGAAGCTGTCGAGGAGCAAGAGGAGCCTGACTATGTGGAGATGATGGACATCCCAGAGTCCAAGAGATTTTCTAGTCCCCTTCACAAATCCTTTGGGAAACAGACACAGAAGATACTTAAGACTCCAAATTCTTTACCTCCTGTGCACAGGCAAATGGGCAAGAGGTATATGTTGTCAGGCCCAGATACAGAGTACTTGTACCAGCAATGCAGCCATGTTGGGGTTGTGCAGGCTGTAGCCTGTGATAAGGCTAACATACCCTTGGCTTCATACCCCCAGATAAAGACTCCAGGGAGCTGGATGCCATGGCAAAAAAAAAAGTACATGGCATCTTCCTTGGGACTCAGGCAGGCTAACTTTATGGCCGATATAGCCAGATACCAGAAGGTAGAAGGAGTAGAAGAGGCGAGGGAACCGTGGAGGCTATTTGGGTCACCTTGATAACGGGGCAAGAGAGTAAAAATAGGAGTATACCACTCCTAGAACTACTGTTACAGGTGAGTAACCTGTTCTTCCCAACCTCCTCAACAAGGCCCCTGGCTGTATCCTTCCTCCCCTGCTCAGTCGCCTCTCTCACCCTGCCCCCTACCTGTCACATCCTGACCCTCCTATTCTGTCCCACTAACTTGCCCACTATGACCCCGACTGACTCTTTTCTATACCTTTCTTCCTCCCCCTCCCCCTTCCCCCCCCCACACCTCACCATCCCCTCCCTCCTGTCACCTTCTCCTTCTGTGCTTGCCCCCGCTGCCACTTGTTCTACCCCTTCCTGCCTCACTCAACAATGCTTGACAATGCCACCCGGCTGCACCCCCCCCACCGGGTCTCTGTCCTTCTGCTACTCTTCATCCCCTGACTCATCTTTCCCGATTTCCAAATGGGATTACCCACCCACATAATCGCCTATAAAGTCCTAGAATGCCAACTATGCATCTAATTGTAATCACCTATGTTTACTATGTATTGTGTTGATCTACTGTTCACTGTATTTGATATTATCTGTACATGTTATTGTGCTTTATACTCTGTTTGTTATGTAACCCCCTCCCCATTATTGACGTGGAATCTTTGTAAATGAGCTCCACTGTGCTCAAAGGTGTTTTCTAATCCTAGATTGAAATAAATAAACATACCTCCAGTTCCCCCATTGGGGTACACCAACACAGTCCAGCAGACACATGCTGCACTGGGGGAATGGAAGGTGTTGAGGGAAGGGTGTACAGGTGGCCTGGCTGCACCACATAATAGGTACTGCCCCACAGCTGGGGCCATCCACACAGTGCACATGTTCCACTGAGGGGACTGCTCCTGATAGTAGTGTGCCAGTATAATGGTATGTGTGGCCCCTCCAGGGTACATACCCTACACCTGTCCGGGCTCCCCGCACACATTGACAGCCATGTGTATGGTAGTGTGGAGATCCCATGCCACTGGTGCAGCACATGAGGGTCACAGGACAGTATGACCGCGGTGTCCACTGTCAGACCACACCTTCCAGCTATGCTTATCACTGTGTGGATAGCACCAGTCACTGTTGCCTGACACACCGTAGGTATAGCTGTGTACCTCACGGTATTGCCTACTGTGGTACAGTACTGTCTGATAAACACTGTGGCAGGAACAATGATTTGCCTCTGGCATGCAGCACGACAACCGTTCCTGTAGTGCTACTCCCCTGGGCCACATTAGTCTTTGCATCTGTCTCCATATCAAGACTGCAGCTAATGTTCTGTGAGCACACAATGAATGTGGCAACAAACCTGTAATACCAGTCGGACCTACAGGTGAAGCTGTGAACACAGAAAGAATCATGGCTACCAACCTGTAATTCCAGCCGGACCTACAGGTGGAGCTGTGTGCAGCATGTTATAGCGCCAGGCAATCCACATGCAAAGCAGGCTGTAATGAGATGCTAATGTGGCTGTTTGCCCATGGATTGCTGGAGTAGGCTCATTTGCATTGTAGTTTTGAAAATAGGAAACTTTAGCGTTGGGCAAACGTGTTAGCACCGTGCAATACTGTAATGTTCCATTACATGGTTATGCAGTATTTGGCCTGCACTGTTGTTTGCTGTTGTTGTGCTCCACTGCTTTGCTAGCACACATGTTGCCAAACATTGTTCAGCCTTACCTCACTACACCTCTGTGTGCACTGGGCCGCTGTTGCAGTTTGCACTGCTCTCAGTTGCTGTATTCAGGGCTATCTTATTTGCTGGGCTATTGTTGCATTGCACTTTCAGCCCTCTTTGCATGCCTTCATTTGCATGCTATATTCAACTCATTTAGCCCTGGGGCTATTCCTTGAAATTTGGCTTGCAAATGGTTCCGGCGCAGTGCTCATTTTGCCCTGGGACAAAGTTTTGAATATCTAGCCCTAGGCTGTCTGGGTTGTCTACTGCATAGAAACTCATAGTAAGGTTTCAAAACAACATTACCTCTCCCACCCCCATTTACAGGAAGGTAGAATAATTATTTTACAGTGCCATCCTGAAAAATCACCTCAATTGAATGACAGGTGTGAATAATTACAGCCTTCCACCACATCAGAAAATTATTCAGTCTGCAGACCTCACCAGTGAAAACAGGAAATTTTGTTTACATGCCTTTCCAGTATAAAATATAAACTGAAACTAAACCTCATTGCAGTGTGCTATGATTCAGAATTCAGCTATCCTGGAGTAAAAGATCACAACATAAAGGCATATAAATAAATAAATAAAAATACACATTTGTCAACTTTTTTACAAAACCTGAAAGACACGTTTTTTATAGCAATGTTTTTTGAATGTTGCTGCCTATTTTACTTGTGAAAACTATTGCACACGAACCCCAGCCTTTGAAGAAACTGGTTCTGTAAGCTTGCTGACAGGGAAGACTAGACTCCGAGTTCAGGAGATGACATCATCAGCAACTCTTCACTGAAACTGGCTTTCTTGAACAGGCAGCGAATTTAGGGTTGTAAATTGACTTATAACATTTAAACAAAGTAACTTAGAGATCTCCTTTTTGGCATGAGGCCGATTGGGGCTGTGCTAATCCAAATTCTGAAATTTACTGATGCCAGAAATTTTGACTGTAGTCTTTCTAAGTCTCCCATTAGCAGTAACTCCCCCTTTGCCGCCATTTCATGCATGTTTTCTGGCAGCTACTTGCCAGTTTCCTTGGCCTGAGCCAGGGGTCTGTAAAGAACCCCTGTGCAAATGGCTGTCCCTTTGCCTGACTCAAGGGTGACCCAGACTTCCTCCTTTTGCTCATGCCTGTTTTGAATTTCAGTTACCTTTATGCTGTCTTTGACGTAGAGGGCAACCCCTCACCCTTTTACCCTCCCTATGTTTCCTGAACCTAACTCAACGTAATGTTGAGATAGGATCAGAGATGTGCTGCTTCAGGACTTTTTTGTCAGATTAAAGGTGAGGTGACTACAGGAACATGGGGGGGTGGCTGAGATGGGTAGAGGAAGGGTATTAACTACTGTAGTTTTTTTCTGCTGTATAGCCAGATGCACATGTTAGAGGGCAGCAGGCTGAGGAGGTAAGCGGGAGGGTTCTAACGCCCACCGTTGGGGACCAGGGCCATGAGTTTGAGGTGCTCTGGGGGTGTGTGGGATGCCACTGGACACCAGGCAAAACTTATGAGGATGCAGGGAGAGAGAGAGAGAGAGAGGGAGGGAAGGGTGCAGCAGGACACCAGGGAGGAGTTATGGGGAGAGGGAGGGATTGCTTTTGGATACCAGGGAGGTCTTTGGTGGAGAGGGAGAGGATGCCACTGGGCACTGGGGAGAAATGAAAGGATGGGGAGAGAGATTGTGCTCTTAGAAATCAGAGACTAATTGTAAGGGACAAGGAGAGGGGGTCCTTTCTATTACAGCTTGGACTCAATGTAAATTTTCGAGGGGGGGGCATGCAGATTGGTATCACTGTCCTGGCTGCTACAGTGTTTAAAAAAAAAAACAGAAGAAGACGTAAACCCTGCAGGGTGGCCTGATCCAGCACCAGCAGCAGTGGAACCCTAAGTAGGGAGGCACCTTTCCGAGAATGGGGACATTTAGAAAGTGTGTGTTGTATTTGTTTCATGTTGGATAAATGGAAGCATAGATACATAGAAATTGTCGACAGATAAGGACTGCTAGGTTCATCTAGTCTGCCCATAAGCCCTATACTTGTATGCAGTTACTGACCCTAAGTGATCAATGGCTTTTCATCACTCCCTCCCCTCCCAGTGTTCCCTTGTGCCTGTCCCAGGCATGTTTAAACCCCTCCACTGTGCATGCTCCCACCACCTCTTGTGGCAGACTGCTCCAAGCGTCCACCACCCATCTGTGTAGAAAACCTTCTTCATGTTACCTTTTAATCTACCCTCCTCCAATTTCATAATGTGTCCCCTCGTTCTGATATCTTTTCTACATTGGAAAAGATCCCCCACCTGCACCTTGTTTATGCCCTTGAGGTACTTGAAAGTTTCTGTCATGTCCCCCCCTTTCTCTCCTCTCCTCCAGTGAGTACATATTGAGGTCTCTTAGTCTCTCCTCATATGTTTTGTGATGCAAGTAATGCACCATCTTTGTTGCCCTTTTTTGGATAGCCTCCATCTTGTCTATATCCTTACGTATGTGTGGTCTCCAGCACTGCATGCAGTACTCCAGGTGAGGGCTTACCAGTGTTTTATACAACAGCATCACCACCTCCCATCTCCTGCCAGTAATGCCTCTGCCTATGCACCCCAGCATGCCACTGCCCTCCCTGCAGCCTTTGTGCACTGCTTTGACACATTAAGATCATCAGATATGATAACCCCTAGGTCCCTTTCCTCTTTGGTGACAGTCAGCACCTCCCCTCCCCACCATCCTGTAGCTCTCCCCAGGGTTCCCCCTACGCAGGTGCATTATCTTGCACTTTCATGCACTGAACCTCAGTTGCCACACCTCCGACCATCTTTCAAGTTTCTCCAGGTCTCTCTTCATGTTCTACACCCCTTCTGGAGTATCCACACTGTTGCAGATTTTGGTGTCATCTGCAAATAGGCAGACCTTTCTTTCCAGCCCCTCTGCAATGTCACTAATGAAGACACTGAACAGGACTGGTCCCGGTACTGATCCCTGTGGTACTCCGCTGGTCACCACTCTCTCTCTCTCCCCCCCCCCCCGAATTGGATCCCATTTACCACCACCCTCTGTCTTCCGTCCGTCAGTCGGTTTCTAACCCAATATATCACCTTATGCCCCATCCCCAGACTACTCCTCTTGTTAACCAGCCTTCTGTGTGGGACGGTATCGAAGGCTTTGCTGAAATCTAGGTAGGTGATGTCTACTGCCCCTCTCTGATTCACTTCCCTAGTCATCCAATCAAAAAAATCTATTAGATTTGTTTGACAAGACCTTCCTGCTGTGAATTCGTGCTGCCTCAGATCCTGGGCATCATTGGATTCCAGGAGTGCCACTATTCTTTCTTTCAGCAGTGTCTCCATGATCTTCCCTACCACTGAAGTGAGGCTGACTGGCCTGTAGTTCCCCACTTCCTCCCTACTGCCACTTTGGTGCAGTGGGACTACATGCACCCTCCTCCAGTCCTCTGGAACCACACTTGTGTTGAGTGACTCTGTGAACAGGGCGGCCAGAGGTGCTGCTAGTTCCCATCTCAGCTCCCTTAATATCCGTGGTTGTATATCGTCTGGCCTCATCGGTGGCTTTATCTAGCTTCAACTTTGTGAGTTCCTCCAGAACTCTCTCCACTGTGAATGGACTGTTGTCCACTCCCCCCCACCCATTGCCTTTGCTCCTCAACTGTGGTCCTTGACCGTCTCCCTCCTTAGTGAATACTGAACAGAAGTACTTGTTCAGTATTTCTGCTTTGTCTAGATCCGCCTCCTTACACTCTCCCTCCTCCCCATTGAGCCTCACAACCCCTCCCCGCCGTATTTTCTGCTGTCGCTGATGTGCCTATAGAATGTCTGTGTTTTTCACAGACCGTGCTAAACCATCCTCTGTCTGTGCCTTGGCTCTCCTAACAGCTTTCCCTGCTTCCCTGAGACATTCAAGGTACACCTCCCTGTCCTTCTCCCTTTGGGTCCCCTTATAGATCCTGAAACTTTCACTTTTAGCCCTTACTTTGTCTGCTAACTCCTTAGAGAACCATACTGGTTTTCTTCTTCTTTTCACTTTGGCCACTATCCTAACGCATGGGTTAGTTACCTCCACTATGGCTCCTTTTAGTTTCCCCCACTGTTCCTCCACTCCTTCCATTACCCTCTCTTCTCCAGGGCTGCTCTTAAACATCTACCCATTTCACTGAAATCTGCTCTCCTGAAATCTAATACATTTACCCTTGTGTGGCCTAATTGAGTCCCTGTCTCCATGCCAAACCACACCATGTGATGGTCGCTGGATCCCAGCTGCCCTTCCACCTGGATTCCTTCGACTCTGTTCTCATTGGTCCATACCAGGTCCAGAATCGATTTGTCTCTGTTGGCCCATACACCAGCTGTCTTGAGTTCAACCCCCTGCAGGGATTCCAAGATGGCCATGCTTCTAGCTGAAGCAGCTGCCTGGGTGGTCCAATCTACATCTAGCATATTGAAATCTCCCATCAGCAGGATTTCACCTTTCCTCCATTAGTACCATATACACTTCCTCCCTCTGTGCCGGAGGTCTGTAGATCAGCCCTGTACGTATTGCTGTGCCATTCCCTGGTTCAAGGGTGACCCACATTGCCTCGGCCTCCCCCTGTCTTCCCTGAACTTCATTTATTTACCTTCCCTGTCCCTTCTGAACAGTATATAGCCATGTAAATAGACGTCCCAGCTGTGATTAGCAGAGTACCATATCTTTGTTGTTGCTGCTATGTCAAGGTCTGCATCCTTCATCAAGGCTTCCAGATCTGGAACCTTATTTCCAAGACTGCAAGAATTTGTGAGCATTACCTTCCATGTTGTACACCCTGCCCTCCCTCTGTTCTTATTCTCTCTCCCTTGCTTGTTTCCCCCACCCCGGTTTTCTTGTTCAAACGGTTTTGGCAAACATACAGAAAGAAGCTATGTAGTCTGTACACAGTAGTTTCAGTCTCTGCTTGCTCCTTTTACAGGGGCGGGATGGAAGAAAAAGTGTGATTCCCCATGTTGTGTCTATAAATGGAAACCTGGACCGAGGGGTAATTGCATATCTACATGATTCCTTTCAGCTCGAGGGCAGCGCAAGTTTAAAGAGAAAGATGCAGCAAAGAAAGGTATGTTTTTTGAGCCTACAGAACTTGTGGAAGATACTGTACATGCCTCGAATGATTAGACTTTCACTGTTACTTTCAGATCAGTGTTGCTCAAGTGGGCTATGACAATAGTTTTAGTCCCACTCCAGGACTAGACTTGTACACTGTGCTGGCACTGCACTCCAGACAAGTGTGGGGGTTGGGATTCCATCGATGTAGGCGCTGTCTTTCAGATGAGATATTAAACAAAGACCCTTCCTGTCTGTTTCTGGTGGCTCTTTCGATGAATGGCACTATTCAGAAAAGTAGTAGTGGACAGATTGTTCTTGTGTCCTGGCCAACATTTTTTCAGATATTATTACAAGGATCTGAGAAATGGAACTTTCTGATTGGTTGTAAGCATTATATTACCCTTATGTTAATATTTTATTTAAAAAAAATGTAGAGCCTAACCAAATGCTGAGCAAGATTTAACACTGTTTAAAAAAATATATTTTTGTTATAATAGCAATGAGGCACTACCAGGGGTTAGTTGATCACCTTCTAGGGGCATGTGGCACTCGGCTGTGCCTCATGCAACATGACACCCCTAGAGGGTGATTAACAGACCATTAGCATAACCCCTGGTCATGCCTTATTGCTTAATTAACGCTGTTGGTTAACAGGTCTGATTGCAGTTGTCCATGGCTATGTAAAGTATGTTGCTAAGTGTATATATCAAGTGCTTTGGAATGCAAAGCAAAACTTGATTTTTGACAGTTTATTATGGCTATGGTTGGTAACCACAGCGGGCCCCATTTTCCAAGCCGTCAGAGTGTGCCATGCACACATTAGTTGTGCACTTGAGATAGCTGATGGCCGGCCTAGGAGTCCTGTTCAGACAGGCAGCTGGCCATCACCGGTGCATACTGCCTATCTGAATATGGTGCTGTGTTAATGGCATGCCCAGTGACTATTCACGGAGCAAAGGGAAATGGCACTTCCAAAATGGGATAGTGCCCTTGCTTCTGTGAGCCATATTCAGTGGTCAGCATGCTTATGGGCACGTGTGGCATGCAAGCACAAAGGGGCCATTTGCATATCATTATGTGGCCATTAGAATCTCCGCACTATACTGCTGAGCACAAATGGGTTAGAGGAATCGTGAGGGGCTTTCACCCCACACCCAAGTAACAGATTCAATGGAGGCTCCCTTAAATAAAAGAAAGGCCATGGTGTATCTCAAATCCAGTGGGTTGCAAGACCCGAGGCAGCATGGATTTGTGTGTGTGTGGGGTGGGGGCTGTCAGATGAACCTGATTGATTTTTGCATGAGTGACCAGGAAGTAGATCAGAGTGGGGCTGTGGACATGACCTACTTAGACTTTAGCAAGGCCTTTGATACTGTACCACGTAGGAGGCTTATAAGGAAACTAGGCAGTTTGGGGGTGGTTCCCAAGGTGGTAAATGGGGTGTGGAACTGGTTGATGGATAGGTGACAGAGGGTAGTGGTAAAGGGCACTCACTCTAATGAGGGGAAAGTGACCAGCGGGGTACCGCAGGGCTTAGTACGGGGATCAGTCTTCTTTAGTGTCTTTGTAAGCAACATTACTACTATGTATTTTGTTATATGCACCCAGGTCGCATCTGGAAACGAGCGGTTTATTTCCCGCTCAGTATGCCTATCTGGTTAATCTCGTTAATAAATAAATAAATAAACATTGCAGAAGAGCTGGAAGAAAATGCATGCCTCTTTGCAGATGACACCAAAATCTGCAATAGGGTAAAGAGAGTCCATATGGTATGGTGAGAATAAGACGAGATCTGAGAAAAGTCAAGGAGTGGTCGGGGGTATAGCAGCTGGGTTTCAATGCAAAAAAGTGCAAAATCATGCATCTAGCGTACAGAAATCCAGAGGTTTTGTATGTAATGGGGGAAGAGGTATTGTTGGTCATTAAACAGGAAAGGGACCTTGGGGTTATCACCTCTGAAGACCTCAAGGTGACGAGGCAGTGCGACAAGGCAGTAGGCAGGGCCAGCAGGATGCTGGGGCACATAGAGACTGGACTTAGCAGAAGAAGGAGAGAGGCAGTGTTACCACTGTATCGATTGTTGGTGAAGCCCCACTTAGAGTACTGTGTCCAGATCTGGAGACCACATCTCCGGAAGGACAAAGACGGGGTAGTGCCTATCCAGAGGGGGGCAGCTAACATGGTGCAGTGGCTGCATCATAAGGCCTATGGGCAGAGACTGAAGGATTTCAATATGTTAGACCCTGAAAGAGAGGCGGGAGCAGGGCAACATGTCAGTAGAGTATCTTGTCAGTGTTAGTGGCTCAGTAGGTAGCACACTCACCTCTGAGGCCGGGAGATCAGAGGGCTGTAGGTTCAGTTCCCACATCTGGCACTTGGGTTTATGTCCTAGTACTGACACTGTAGTGCAGCATGAGATGGATGCTGCACTTCTGAGGTGCCGTCTTTCGGATGAGACGTTAAACCGAGGTCCCATCTGCCTGGATTGGTGGTAGTTCAGGTGGATGTTAAAGATCCCATGGCACTTATCGAAAAGAGTAGGGGAATTTCCCCGGTGTCCTGGCCAAAGTTCCCTCATTCACTAAAAAAAAAATACCACCAACAGCTTAATCTGGTTCAGTGTCAGTTGGCATTCATCTATATCCCCCTTCCCAGGTCGTTCCTGAATATAGGCAGGATTTGTCTAGTGCACTTACCCGGTCAACAAAAACAAAAAAAAAAACATGAATGAGAGGCCTGTAAGTACCTCACAGAGGTGAATAAGGTGCAAGAGGGGAGTATTTCTCAAAAGAGAAGGTGGACGAGAACAAGGAGGCATGCAGTGAAGTTGGAGGGAGGAGATGTAGGAAGAACGAGCAGCATGAGAAAGTGCAGATCAACCTCAGTTATCTGACACCCCTCCTCCCCTTAACTGAATCTCCCTATCTTCTTACTCCCAGGAGTCCTTTAGCATCAGTAACATTTTTGCACTTAGCTAGCTAGGTGCAACTGCCCTGGAGGTGTGCCTTTAAGAGATATTTAAATGAGCATATGGCCAAGCCAATCAAAAGACAGGAGGGGGTGTGAGCTGAGTGAGAGCTGTTGAATGCTGGACTGAGCAATATTGCCTCTGAGGTATCTCCCAACTTTCCTTGTTGACCACCTCCTAGTGCTTATCTGGGTAACGTTTTCCTCATAAATTATTTCCTTTAGTGTGCTGTGTGAAAGCTTTACTTTTTCATTAGCGCTGTGCAAATTTTTTATTTTTAGCGCAATGGCACTATTCTGACTTTATTTTAACAGCGACTATTTAAGTTTAAAGCCTAATTTTAACGCGGGTGCTTATTTTCAATGGTTTCCTTAATTTTTGGGGCACGTTTTTGTGGGAACCATCGAATTAGGGACAGTTGCCTTGTTTTTTTACCTCAGACCTTGCAGAGTTTACCGTGAGGCACCTGCAGTAGATTTCAAATTTATATAGTGCCTGGGGGTTTTCTCTCTAGATTGGCAATTATGCGGAAACCTTTTTTGTTATGTTACTGGACCTTGGTATCATCTGTGTCAGGACTGTCCGTGAAGGTCCAGCAGCCACCTGTGCGCAGTTGAGTATTACTGGGATTCTGTTAAGATTGGCACTGGTATAGATCCCAGTTTTACAACCAAAAAAAAGGCACCAGTAAAAGACAGAGTTTATTAACTGGGGCAGGACCGGCTGGTGGCATTTTCACAGAAACCTGCACTCAGTTCATAGGTCCAGAATTGGTTTCCTTTGCTTAAATTGGCAAACATAGCAGACAAACCTTTGATTATTATGGATGAGGATAAATCAAAGGCTTCTGACAAAGGAACATTCAAAAATACTAATACCAAAAGCAGAGGTGTTGAGGAATACTCCAGATCCCAGCCAAAAAATAAAGCTTCCAAAGATGAAGTTTCTCACAAATTGAAAAATAATAAGAGTGGTGAAAAAAGGAAGCTTGATCAAGCCTCTGATGAAGTAGCTGAAAAGAAACTCTGTCAAGACAGATATGCTTCCATTGCTCCTGGGAAAGCCAATAGCGAGACAACAGGCAGCTTGAAGCATACAGAAAAAACAAAACACTTACAAACTGCGCAGGTTCTTCCGTCGGTGCAAGATATGGAAAAAGCATGGCAACTGTTTCAGACCCTCCAAAAGATGGGTCCTCGATTTACTGGGGCAGGCAAGCACTCTTCCACAGTTCTCTCTTCTGTAAACTGTGAGAGTGACTGAGATGATGATCAATTTTATGATGCCCCTTCCCACTAAGGTGATCACCACAGACGCCTCCCTTTTGGGCTGGGGAGCTCATTTAGACAGTGCCTCAGTAAGCGGCAACTGGACTCCCGAAGAGTCACAGTTGCACATAAATCTTTTGGCACTCAGAGCAGTCTTACTAGCTCTCAAAGCTTTCACTGACAGCATAGAAGGGCAGGCAGTTCAAATTTGAACGGACAACACCACTGCAATGTTCTACATAAACAAGCAGGGTGGTACCAGATCAGGAATACTCTGTTTGGAAGCTCTGAAGCTCTGGTCTGTAGCATTCTCCCTGGGAGTCAGTCTTTCAGCTATTCACCTTCCAGGCAAACTCAGTACTCTGGCGGATGCTCTAAGCCGCATCAGTCAAGGTCAGAGCGAATCGACACTGAACAAGCAAGTACTAGCCACAGTGTTCAGGCGGTGGAGCACACAAGACGTAGATCTGGTTGCCTCTCCTCTCAATTTTCAGCTTCCTCAGTACTGTTGCATGCCCCCAGTTCCGGGAACACTTCCTCTGGATGCCCTGATCCTGGACTGGTCAGGGAGGTTCCTATACGCATTTCTTCCCTTCCCCCCCTGATATTCAGGGTTTTGCTGGAACTCGGACAGCAGCCTGCATCCATGATCCTAGTGGCTCTGGACTGGCCCAGGCAAGCCTGGTACCCTCTCCTTCTCTCAGTGTCCTGCAGCAGGCCCATTAGCTTGCCTCCGACTCACTCCCTGCTGACCCTTCCTCAGACAGGAGTGCAGTTTGCAGACATACACTTTCTTCACCTCAAGGCCTGGTTCTTGAGGAGTTAGAATTTCCATCCTCACAGTACTCCGAACAGGTCCTTAAGTTACTGAGGATGGCTAAAAAATGAACACTATGAAGACTTATGCAGCCAAATGGAAAAGGTTTTCCCTCTGGTGCAGGAGCGAAAAGGTCGAACCCATATCAGCTTTCAGACCCTCAGCTGCTAGACTACCTGGTACACCTACAGGCATCAGGCTTGAAACCATCTTCACTCAAGCTACACCTGGCAGCAATTTCAGCCTACCTTTCGGTGGGAAAGAAGAAATCATTTTTTTCCCACGGCATTTTTAAACAGTCTTTCAAAGGCCTCTTGTACCTCCAGCCTCCAACCAGGGAGCCTGTTCCTCCTTGGAGCCTGACCCTTTGCATAGATGGGCTCTTGAATCCACCTTTCGAACCAATGTCCACGGCCCACATCAAGTTTGTAACTTGGAAGACCATCTTCCTGGTAGCCATTACATCTGCCAGGAGGATTTCAGAGCTACAGGCCCTGTGCATTGAGCCGAATTACATCATCCCCCACAATAATAATGTTGAGCTCAGGACAAATAGGACATTTCTGCCAAAGGTGGTTTCAGAGTTTCACTTGAGCCAGTCCATTACTCTGCCTGTCTTCTTTACCGAGTCATCCACTCCTGGTGAGCAAAAGCTCCACAGCTTGGATGTCAAAAGAGCCGTCTTTCACTACTTAGAGCATACTAGACAGTCCAGAGGCTCTTCCACTCAATTGGTTCCTCACCTGCTGGGATGTAGGCAGAGGAAGACCAGCTACCAAGAGAACTATTTTTCGTTGGTTGGTCTCTTGCATTAGATTCTGCTATGAGAAAGCTGGTCAACAGCCTCCAGTGGGGCTCAGGGCCCATTCCACCAGGGGCACTGCAGCCTTGCTTGCAGCAGCAAGGGACATTCCCCTACTGGATGTCTGCAAAGCAGCTACCCGGAAATCTGTGCACACCTTTGTGAAACACTACAGTTTGGATGTGCAGACCAGATCTGATGCCAAATTTGGCAGGGCAGTTCTGAAGAGCCTCTTTCCTAAGTAAGTTCTCTGCCCGCCTCCCACTTGATACTGCTGGGTAATCTGCAAAAAAATTACTGATGCTAAAGGACTCTTGGGGTAAGAAGAAAAAATTACTCACCTCAGAATCTTCTTTCTTCCAGGGGTCCTTCAGCATCAGTAAGCTCCCACCTTTCCTCCTCGGTTCAAGGGCTCTTATGTCACCGTTTAGCAAATTTGGAGTTTCTTATTGATGCGTTTTTAGCTCATGTTTTTTGAATCCTGTTGATTCTTTTTCAGGGCATTTGCCCTCGTTTTATCTTGAAAAAATTGTGATGCATTCAACAGCTCTCACTCAGCTCACACACTCTCCTGTCTTTTGATTGGCTTGGCCCTACGCTCATTTAAATATCTCTTAAAGGCACACCTCTGGGGCAGTTGCACCTAGCCAGCTAAGTGCAAAAAAGTTACTGATGCTAAAGGACCCCTTGGAAGAAAGAAGATTACTGCGATGAGTATTTTTTCCTAACCCAACTGATGTGTTCCCCAGTGTTCCCATTGAAATTGATGGTGCTGTTCTCGCCTTGCTAATGACTGATTGCAGCTTCCTGCAGTCACAGTGGGAATAATAAACAGCTGTTACATTGGCTAATTATAGCAGTTTCAGTCTCTGGTTCTAGTTGTTAACATGGCATTTTATTAGCTGCAGTGGCTGGTGACTTGATTAGGGTTGCAGTCAACGGCAACTGTAAAACACACAGCACAATAGAAGCCGAAGTGAGACTCGCAGTCGGATATGAGATGAGAGGTTAAGTCCTGCAGAACATGAGGCAGTAAGTACAGAGTGGCTAATTACAGCAGCCTTAGTCTCTGTGAGCTCTGTGCGAGCTGTGTTTGTTCAGCAGATGAATGCAGGAGTAAGCAAGTACAGCACGAGACAGACCATAACACCTCTGAACAACATTACATTACTGAACAACATTAACCTGCTGGAGAAGGTCCAGAGGAGGGCTACAAAGATGACAGTGGGTCAGCAAGGTAAGGCATATGAGGAGAGGTTGAGGGCACTAAACATGTACTCCCTGGAAGACAAGGAAGAGAGAGAGAGAGGGCATGATTGGGACCTTCAGGTACTTGAAAGGGATAAATAAGATGGATAAGGAAAGTCTCTTTAAGCTGTGTGGCAACCCTAACACGAGGGGGCACAGTCTTTAGCTGGAGAGTAGGAGTTTTAGGAGGGATGTCAGGAAGCACTTCTTCACAGAGAGGGTGGTGGACACTTGGAATGTGCTGCTGAAAAAGGTGATCTCATTGAAAACAGTGGGCAGCTTTAAAAGAGGCTGGGATAGGCATAGGGGGAAGGTAAGGATCATGGGGAGGGAGGATGGGAGGAGTGGGGGGGGGTTGACTGAGAACCCCTCTCAGTCCTCGGCCTCCTCGGAGCCACAGCCACCCCTGGTGTTGCAATCGGAGCTATGTGCTGGATCCAAACAGGTGGGGCCCTTGACTCTTATCTACTGGTGCCGCTTGGGCTCCTGGCCCTGTTTCTGGCGTTGGTGAGCAGGGCGGTGCCGAGGTTGCTGCTAGGCCTTCGACCCACACCGCGAGCGGCACCAGGCCAGGTAGAGTGCCGGGGGTGGCTTCTCTTCCAGTCATCCTGATCCCGAAGAGGAGGAGGATGCGGGAGAAGTCTTCAGATTCCAAGGAGCCATGGCACCTGCTGAGGCCTGGCAAAGAGGTTCTGGAGGTATCTTCCTCTTCTACCTCCCTTACTGGGGCCTGCCCTTGGGGCCGACTCCTCCGAGTCCTCCGGCACCGTTGGCGGTGCTGGGGACTCTTACGGAAAGTAGGCGATTGCCAAGGAGGAGGCTGGCTGTTGACAGCGGGCTTGAGCTGGGTGACGTTGCTAGATCTGGAGCGGGCGCCACATCTGGTGCTGAGCTGGATGCCATGCCTCCATGGTGGTAGGATCTGGGGTGGTACTGTTCCAGGTTCAGAAATGGTTTGATCCGAGGTTGACCTTCAGGTCTTCCAAGGCCTGCAGCTTCCGGGCTTTCTTCATCGATTCCTCAGGGACAGCCAATGAGTAGGCTCTCTCTCTCTCTGGGGGTTTGAGATGGCCTGGGGTGGGCGCAGGGCTTTCTCCAGGGCTGCTGGCTGGTGGAGGGCCGCAGTGTCGACTCCTCGCTTTTTCGTTCTCCTCAGTTTTGGGGGGGACCTGTATCTGGTGGGGTTAGCCAGACTGGTCCGATCTCCTCACCGTGGCTCTTTTTTCTTAGTGCACCACTTGGGCCACTCCTATATGGTTGGGCGACCTACAGTGGGCAGTTTTCACAGCCCCACCCTTCGGGAAGGGTCGCGTGAGCACTCTCGCAGCCCTGGCAGGGATCCTGCTCTGGT
This sequence comes from Neoceratodus forsteri, assembly GCA_016271365.2. Taxonomy (NCBI): domain Eukaryota; kingdom Metazoa; phylum Chordata; order Ceratodontiformes; family Ceratodontidae; genus Neoceratodus; species Neoceratodus forsteri. Next base: position 240,862,429 of record JADMNL010000024.1, on the reverse strand, counting down.
TTGCCAGACCTCTCCTCCTCCTCCTTCTTCTTCGGATCCTCTGCCTCACCCTTCTGTTCTCCCAGGCATTTCTGGTCCTGCGGGATCTTTGTCTTGGGACCAGTTCAGAGCTGCAGCCTTCCCCCACTACTTAAGAGCTTTGTACCAGGTCATTTTCAGACCAGAAGTCCCTGCTGCTTCCTCATCTTCCTCCCTGATGAAGAAGATTTTTGGTCCACCTGTCCTCGGATGCTGATATCACCAGCTATCAGCGCTTCTTGTCGAGGCTGTTGGAAGAGCTCCTTATCTCTCATTTTGCAAGTCGCGATCCTGCTGATGTGACACACTCTCTCCTTGGGGAGTTCTCCTCTGAGAAAGTTATTATTCCTCCGTGGCCTGTTCCTTTTCAAGAAGCGTCACATCAGGTCTGGCAGAACCCCTGCCCTGAGGGACTGCCAGCGCAGATATCATGCTCCCCATAGGTCGTCAGATTCCATGGCTCACCCCCTCCTCTAGAATAGAGCTGCTAGATACCCCATCTGGGCATCGTAGCCCAAGAGACGACCAACCCCTGGAGTCCGACTCTGCCAAGTTTGACTGCTAGGGGAGAAGGGTTTTCTCAGCAGCATGTCTCTTCCTTTGTATCGCATCTCATCAGGCCTATATTGCTGCCTATGCTAGACACTCATGGACGGTGCCAGGACAGCTTCTAGCCACTTTGCCAAACTCGGAGGCAACCAGGCAAGTCATCTGTCTTTCTGCCTCTAGCCTAGAGCTAGCAAGGCACCTGTCAAGAGCATCATATGACACTAATGAGGTAGCTTCTAGGCTGACAGGAACTGCGGTCTGTATAAGATGGATGGCATGACTGCACCTTTCCATGTTGTCACCCTTGGCCTGGTGTAGGGTGATTACCTCCCCTTTCCAAGGAGCCCATTTTTCTCCCACAGGGTGAGACGAGAATTAGCAGGGCATCTCCCTTCTCCCAGGCCACAGGAGTCCCCGTCTCACCCTGATCAGTCATGGGCCTCTCCGGATCTGTAGGGGGCTTCTTCCCTCTGTGATTCTCCCCTGCAAGAGGCTGAGGGAAGCTCTTCCTTCATGAAAGGGCCAGGTCCCATTTGGGGGGCTTGGTACTCACCCACCAGTGATGAACGGTGATGATACATACAAGGAAGATATGAAAATGACATACCTACTGTAATTCTTGATCTTCCTGTATACCTTCACCATTCATCACTGCTTCCCACCCACCATCCCCTCTGGTGCCTCAACGTCTGGGCAGTGCTTCCTCCCTGCTCGCTCTCTCCCCATTGAGGCCTTTGTGGGCAGTGGCCTGCTGGCTTCCCTGGGTCCTCTGTTCCCTTGGTTAAGCGTCAGGGTCTCTCCTTGGAAGGGAGAGCAGGCTGGGCTGTTTTTCCGCTCTAGTGTGGGCTCCTCGGGACCCCTTCTGCGGGCACCAGATAGGTTCGCATCGCAAAGCTCCATCCTCCTTTGGTTAAAAGAGGGTTCGGAGCCAGTCCGGTGTCCTGTTAGGACCCTTTTGAATTTTTAGATGAGGTGTGCCGAGGACTCCTTTTGCCCCAATTTTTTCTTCTCCTTTCTGGTTAACCAGAATGGTTAGCCTGGGACAGTTCCCCCTCTTCGTAGGAGCTCTTCTCCGTCAACCCTATTTCTCTTGCCGCTGGCTCGGGATATGTAAAAAAAAAAAAAGAAGAAGAATCCGGAGGTCCTTCTTCTTAAAAAGTCTTGGGTTGAGAAGAAGGGGGTACTGTCCCAAGGTTGGTCCTGTCCCCACCTCCATGTCCATGGGACAGACTAAAGAAACCCTAACACCCACCTTTTCTCTTGGACCATTAGGCTGCATCCCTGGTTCTCTGCCTCTAACTTCTTGGTGATGCCCAATGGATTTTTCTGGCCTGAGCATTGTACAGGTGTCAGACTGATCTGACGATCTCCCTCCTGACTTCTGGAGTGTTGGGGAGTTTGGACACGGATTCCATTTTCCTTTAGCACTTAAATGCTCTCTGTCTCTCTGGAGGAGTGGGATGCCAGTTGGTCTCTTTCTTTCCTTCCTTCCTTCCTTCCTCCCTCCCTCCTCCTTTCTTTCTTTCTTTCTGACTTTTCTCCCTACCCCACCACTTCTCTATCCCCTTGGAACTGCCCAGTGGTTGGGGCCTTCCTTGCCACACCCTCAGGTAGCCTCCCTTCCCTCTTGTGTCAGTTTATTCTCCTTTCTGTTTTATATCTTTTCGTTTTGCTGTCTCTTGGGCTCCCTTGCCCCGCCTTTTCTTTTCTATATCTGTTATTCACTCCCTCTGGTGGACAGAACTGAGGTGAGGGAGGAGTTGGTGTCGGTTACTGGCTAACGCTCGAGCAGCACACTGTGCGTCGTTCTTGTGGGTGGTGCCATACCCGGTGCCGCCTCCTCCCACTACAAAAATTTCTAGTTATAAGCTTCTGCAGGGTCATAGCGCCTTCGGTGTATAACCCACTAGTGAAGAATGATGAAGATATACAAGAAGATCAAGAATTACAGTAGGTGCATAATTTTCATTTCTAGGGACGTGGATATGTTGTTCCATCCATACTCTCTGGCATGTCCTTTCCCTTTAAGAATCGCCGGAAAGTTGGCTGGCTCCTCCCTCCCACCCACCCAGGTGGTATATCCTCGGCTCTGCCCCTGACACCAGATGTTCCTTTCTGCGGGAAGAAGCAGGTTCCCTCTTTACCACTCCCACGCTGAGTAGGCTCTGGCTTTCAAATCTAACATACTAATTGCCAGCGATTAGGCCTTATGGTCTATTGAGTCTGCTCGAACCTCAGATCCCATGTTGGGAACCGGGGCCCTCTTACCCTTGTGTACCAGAGACCCCTGTCATCCCTCCCCACCCCTCTGGGCCAGGCCCTCATCTGATACATCCCTTTCTGTATCTGTCCCACTCTATTTTGAAGCCCTCCACCAGCTCTCCAGGCAGCGCATTCCAAGGATCCACCACCCTCTCAGTGAAAAACCTCCTCTTCTTTCCCCCCTCATCCTTCTACCTTCCAGCTTCAAACCATGTCCTCTGGTGATACCTCCTTCCTTTAGTTTAAAGATTCCCTCCGTGTTTACCCAATTTATTCCCTTGAGGTACTTGAAGACCTCAATCATGTCCCCCCGTCTCTTCTCTCATCCAGTGAAAACAGGCCAAGCTCCTCAAGTCTGTCTTCATACCCTCTTGGTAGCCCTCCTCTGTACCCTCTCCAGGAGCTGTTTGTCCCTCTTCAAGTGTGGTCTCCATTACTGTACACAGTACTCAAGGTGTGGTCTAACCAGTCCATTGTACAGCGGCAGTATCACTTCCCTGCTCCTAGAGGTGAGCCCCCTTATGATGCATCCCAATGTCCTGTTTGCTTAGCTAGCCTCTCTTCTGCACTGCTCAGAGTTATTCATACATGCATCCACCATGACCCGTAGGTCTTTTTCCCCTGTTGAGGCCTCCAGCTCCACCCTTCCCAAGGTATACCCAAGATTAGGGTTCCCCTGCCCAAGATGTAACACCTTGCACTTGGTATTGAAATTTAATTTCCAGGTGTGAGCCCACTTTTCCAGGGTGTCCAGGTCCCCTTGCAGGGCCAGCCTCCCCTCTTCCCCCTCTATTACTGCTCCCAACTTGGAGTCGTCAGTGAAGAGACTAATTTCACACCCTATACCCACCCTGATGTCAGATATGTATGCATTAAACAGGAGTGGACCCAGGACCGAGCCCTGCGGTTCCCCACTACCTACCCCTCTAGGGTTCGAGAACTCCCCACTGACCACTACTCTCTGTGTGCGTCCATCTAGCCGGTTCCCTATCCATCTAACCATCAGTGGGCCCACACCCATCCCCATCAATTTCTCCACCAGACCATTTACTTCCTAAACTCGTCAGAGTTTCTTCCACATGATCTTCAATCGTGACCGCGATGGAGAACAGGCTCTCAGTCGAGTTCTGCCGGTGCCCTGGTGGTCAGAAGATGTTGCGCATTGACCCACATGCCACGTGCATTTATTGCCTGGGGCATGATCACGATACTCAGGCCTGTGACGTGGTCGCTCATTTCACCCGAACATGCTCGACGACCGTCTCACCTATTTGCAGCTCTGCCACCCGGAAAAACAGAACTCACAGGTCAAATCAAAAGAAGCCCATTGGGTGGTCTCCGTGGCTATGGGGTCCGCCAAGCAGTTGGAACAGATGAAGGCCTTTGAGGAGGACATGGCTTGGGCCACCAAGCAGTCCTCTTCGGCATCTGTTTTCGTTCCTCTTAAACTGGGCTTTACTTTTTCAGGCTCCTTCAAGGAGTTGTGCCAGTCTCTCCCAACTAAGGGAGAGGGCCCTTTGGGCTCGCACAGCTCACACTTCAAGAAGAAGGAGTCGAGAGACAAAGAGAAGACTCACCATCGTGGTTCTTGGGACAGAGAGCGGTCTCGGTCCCAGGAAACATCGGTTTTGACCACCATCGCAACCGCGGCCTTAGACGCTGGCTTCATGGTACCCCCATTAGGCCAGCCCAGCGAGACGCAAGTCGACGATCCAACCGAGATTTTTCTCGACCCAGTCGACCCGCTTTCTCTTGATGAGGCTGACAAGTCTGTCTTTAGGACTCCGGTCCTACCAGCCGACGAGCTGATCTCGCACATTGGGCCGGATCCTAAGGCTCCAGTAGACTAGGAAAAGCCACGGCACTTCCCGTCTCCTTTCGAGTGAAACCATCAATTCCCATGGTCTCGGTCCTGGTCTCTTTCATCTTCCTCCAGTGGGTCGCTAAGTCCCACAGGCGCCATTCTCTGCGCTATAAGAAGTAGCACCGCCACTTTTCTTCTTCCTTGACCTCCTTGGCTGAGGGGAGGCTTCGACGCAAGTTGCGTTGGCACTATGAGGACCTTATGTGGCAACAGTTGGTTCTGGGCGGTCAGAAGCTGACATCAGCTCACACCCCGGCTATTACATGGCTGTCACCATCCCAGCCACTGCCTATGCCTCTGGAGTTCCCAGAGCAGGTTAGCACCACCCCTCTGCCTGCGGAGTCTGTGAAGACCGTTCCGGCTCGGCCTAAACCAAACTCTCCACTGATTGTGGTGGAGCTGCCACCTCGTCAGTCACCATCCTGGGCTCTGTCCAAGGAGTCTCGGCCAGCTAAGGGGCTTCCCCATCAGCTGTCAGTCACTCTCAAGCCCGACTGTCCGTGGCGGGTCGAAGGGGACATGGGTGGTTGGCCACTGTATGGGGACTCTTCGGAGTCAGACGATAACTCCTCGCTTCACTCCCGTCCGGTCAACACAGAGTCAGTTGGGGATCTCTGCATGGAGGAGGGCCTTTCATCCTTCTTGGGCATCCTCCATCTCATCTCCGAATCTATGGGGATGCAGTTGAAGCCCATTCAGAAGTGGACCTATTATCCCCTTACCAATATCCTGAATAAGGGGGATTCACTGATGGAGGCCTTCCCAGTGACCGAGGCTATTGTGAGTCCGGCCCTGGAGCTTTGGCAGCACCCCGCTTCCTGACCTGCGCCATCTGCCCATATGGCCTGCAAATATGCGGTGCCCATCGGTTCCCTTACAGGGTTCACGGAATACCCCTCAGCCGAGGGGGTAGTGACCGATTCCATGGTCCAGCGTTTGGGTCGTAAGGACATGGATAAACCTCTGGACAAAGAGTCCAAGAAGTTGGACTAGTCTACGAAAAAGATTTATACTGCCTCCTCGTTCGGTCTCCGCCAGGCGAGCTCGGCCATCATTATGGCACATTTCTCCCATGGCCTGTTGGGGTCCCTGGATGAGGTGCTTCCTCATCTCCCCACAGACCTCCAGACCAAGGTCAAGCAGATCTGGGATCAGGGTCATGCTGTAGCCAAACAGCAGCTCCAGATGGCCCTGGACATCAGGGACTCTTTTGCCTGCTTGGTGGTGGATGCCATGTGCCGTAGGGCTTGGCTGAGGATCTCGACCTTTACGGCAGATACTCAGCATAAGTTGATGGATGTTCCCTCTCTGGGCACCGACTTGTTTGGGCCTGGAGTTGATGATCACCTCCAGCGCATAGAGAAGTCCAGTGCCACCTTGGACTCTGTCCAGTCCATCCAGATGGACTCTAAGTGTCTCAAGTAGTAGAAGCAGAAGCATAAGCCCTTTCAGCCTTCCACCCCTGCAGCCAAACCAGCCCAATACCAGTTTGGGTAGCAGGCTCAGTCTGTCATCGAGGCGCAGGTCAGGAAGCATAGCAAAACCAGGAGCAGTTGTAAAATTCACAACAAGAGTTTTATTATTAACAGTTAAATAAAAAAATAAAATTGTTCAGAATAACGATTTACAATGGCAGTAGAAACATAGAAAGCAGAGTTCTTCTGAGTTTTTCTTCTCAATTTCCAGTCTGTCTCTGTCTCTCTTTTGCAAAACATTGCAGCTCCTTTTTATAAGTCTGTGCAGGAGCTCATTAAGAAAATAGCATGCTTCTCACACAGTGTTCTTGTAGCTCTGGACCAAGGGGGAGCACTTGATGTCACCTACCTTGCCTTCAGCGAAGCTTTCGATACTGTTCTACATAGAAGATTGATTAATAAGCTGGATAGGTTTGAGATGGGTCAGAAGTTGGTCAACTGGGTGAAAAACTGGTTGACGGGCAGAAAACAGAGAGTGGTGGTAAACGGTATACAGTCAGAAGAGATGCAGGTCACAAGCGGGGTACCTCAGGTATCAGTCCTAGGGCCAGTCTTCTTCAATATTTTCATCAGTGACATTGCAGATGGACTGGAGGGTAAGGTTCGTCTGTTTGCAGATGACAAGATCTGCAACGGAGTAGATGATCCAGATGGGGTGGGCAGAATGAGAGATCTGGATAAACTAGCAAAATGGTTAAAAGAATGGCAAATGGGGTTTAAAGCAAAGAAGTGCAAGATCATGCACATAGGGAAGAGAAACCCTGAAGCCACCTATAGGTTGGGAGGGGAGTTGCTGGCAATCACAAGGGAAGAAAGTGACTTGGGCATCATCATCACAGATGACCTGAAATCATCCAAGCAGACCACTAAAGCAGTAGGTAAGGTGAGAGGGATGTTGGGATGTATTAGTAGGGGTATCACAAGTTGTAAGAGGGAGGTATTAATCCCTCTTTACAAGACACTGGTTAGGCCGTATCTGGAGTACTGCGTGCAGTACTGGAGGCCACACCTGCACAAGGACATTAACAAAATGGAGGCAGTCCAGAGAAGGGCAACCAAAATGGTGCAGGGACTGCATCAGAAAACATATGAGGACAGATTAACGGAGCTCAATATGTATACCCCAGAGCAAAGGAGGGAGAGAGGTGATATGATCGAAACAATCAAACATCTTAAGGGCATTAACAAGGTGAAAGAGGCTAACGTTTTAATATAAGAAAAATAGCAGGACAAGGGGACACAGCATGAGATTAGAGGGAGGCCAATTAAGGGGCAATGTGAGGGAGTTTTTTTTTTCACAGAAAGGGTGGTGGATGCATGGAACGGCCTACCTCAGGAAGTGGTGGATATGAATACAGTGCAGGACTTCAGACAGGCATGAGATAGGCATAAGGGAGCAATACAAATGAGTATGAATAGATAGGCTATTGATAGAGTACAGGCCTATGGCACATTCATAAGGTAGAAAAAACTGGCAGAATGGATGGGTCTTGCGGTCCTTATCTGCCATCAACTTCTATGTTTCTAAATTTCCGATGTTCTTGTCGGTTTCAACAGGTGCAGCAAAAAGAACATTGTGGCCCAGAACTGGCCACTTGTTTACAGTACATCTTCTGCAAAAGGCTTAAAAATTGCATCTCAGGTTAACCACTCGAGTTCCAAATAGCTTTGCAATCATTTCAACAGTATAACTGTATACAGTTTTAAACAAAGGGATCCCAGCATCAATTACATTTCCACAGAAAGATTCACATGTATTTTTAGACCTGCAGATATGCAAGGGGAAGAAAAGTCAGAAACAGAAAGTGAGGGTAGAGAGATAGCAAGAGGCAGAGAATTGCAAGACTGTTGGGGTGATCAAGTCATAGGTCTCACAAGAAAATTTGGTTGCGCAACCAGACAGACAAGAGACAGAAAAGGAGAGGATAGAACAGACTCTTGCATTTAAACTCTTTCTCCATAACAACTGGGACAGGGCCGTATTCAACCCTGTCACACAGTTTTGGTGCCCCCGACCCAAGTGAGTGGCTTCGGTGCCCCGAAAGCCTGCAGCCAAAGGTCCCAGTTGCTCCTTGGCCGGGTCCTCCTCCTCTGCCAAGCCTACACAGTGACGGGATGAGAGTTGCCAACCCCATACCTATCATGTCTCCCCTGGGTCCTCCCGTAGGGGTCCAGCTCCACCACTTCCTTTCCACCTGGTCTGCTGTTACCATGGACAGGTGGGTCCTGGAGGTGGTTGGTCAGGGTCTGCCCCTGGAATTCGAGCAGTACCCTCCAAGCTAAGCCCATGCCCCACGGGAGGACTTGGTATCTGCAGACACTCAGTTAGCTCTGTGGGCCAACACAGCCCAATTCCGCCACAAGGAGGTGGTGGTCAGGGTAGCAGATCCTCCTGTGCACCCAGGGTTTGTCTCCAGGTACTTCCTGGTGCCAGAATGGATGGGGGGGGCTGGAGCCCCATTCTAGACATGCACGACCTGAAAATGTTTCTGAGGTTCCGCACCTTCAGGATGGTGACTCTGTCCCAGATCATACCACACCTCAAGCAGGACATGTGGTTCTGCTCTCTGGATCTCCAGGGCACATTCTTCCCATCCCGATCCGTCCGCACCACCAAAGGTTCCTCCACTTCCGGGCAGAGGGAAACCTGTATGAGTTCCAGGCCATGCCACTCTGCCTCTTCTCGGCCCCCAGGTCTTCACCAAATGCATAACAGTGGTGGTGGTACACCTGAGGCGTCGAGCAGTCCGGGTGTACCCCTACCTAGATGACAGCCAGGATCCCAGCGGACAGGGCAAAGGTTCTCTCCTCCTATGCCCAATCATTTCTGGTTGGGTACTTGCGCCCTGCCCGGGACTTCCTGTGCCTCCTGGGTTACATGGAGGCCTGTACCACTGTGGTCCATTGGGTCTGGTGGCATATGCGCTCCTTGCTGTGGGAGCTGGCCAGTCAGTGGTCCAAGTGAAAAGGTCACTTCGACTAGCTGGTCACGGTGACCCAGAGGATGTGGGACACTCTACAGTGGTAGACCATCCCAGAACATGTGCAGGAAGGGATCCCATTTGTTCGCCCTGAGCCAACGATCACCTTGATGGCCGACGCCTCTCTCATGGGCTGGGGTGCCCATCTAGGGGAACACAGAGTCCATGGGCTTTGGACCCCCGAGGAGTCCTGATGCCACATCAACCTGCTGGAGCTCTGAGCGGTTCAGCTGGCACTGACTGCGTTTGCTCCATTTGTTCAGGGTCAAGTGGTTCAAGTCTAGACAGACAACACCACAACCATGTACTACCTCAAGAAGCAGGGGAGGAACGCATTCCCTGCCATTGTGTAAGGAAGCTCTCTGCACTTGGACCCTTGTGCACAGCCCTTGAGGCGTATCTCCTAGCCATCCATGTGGCATGTGGCAGGAGCCCCCAATCAGTTGGTGGACGCCCTCAGCTGGATGGGCGAGGTGTCTCACCAGTGATCTTTCCACCGGAGGTAGTTTACAGTCTGTTCTCCCAGTGGGGCACCCTTCAGCTGGACCTGTTTGCCTCCAGGGAGAACACAAAGCTGAGGCTGTTTTGTGCCCGCCCCCTCAGGCTCTCTGCAGGGGGATGCCTTCTCGAGGCTGTGGACCCCAGTCCTCTTCTATGCCTTCCCTCCACTTCCCTTGATCCACAGAGTGCTGCTCAAGGTCAGGAGGGACAAGGCACAGGTGATCCTGGTAGCTTTGGGCTGGCCCCGCCAATTTTGGTACCCAGATTTCCTCAGCCTCAGCAACAGGCTCCTGAGGCATCTTCCAGCATGCCCGGGCCTGCTTTCCATCAACCAGGGGAAGGTATTCCATCCAGACCTTCAATCCCTGCACCTGACAGCCCGGTTCCTGAGCGGCTAGAGTTCCAGGATTTGTGTCAGGGCAAGGGTTTGGACCCTTTGGCCTGTCTGGTGGCCAGCATTTTGGATTATCTGTGGTCCCTCTCCAAAGGGGGACTTCAGTCGACGACCCTTAAGGTGCATCTGGCAGCCATCTCCACTTACCGGGCGTGTGCCGGTCAGCGGTCAGTGACACAGGAGGCAGTGGTCTGATGCTTCTTCAATTTCCTGGATCACATATCCCCTCTGGTGGTGAACCTCCGCCTCTGTGGGATCTGTTGCTGGTACTAGCAAAGCTCATGGGCAAGCCATTCGGAACCAATGCACAAGTGTGAGATGTCACATTTGTCATGGAAGACTGCCTTCTTGGTAGCCATTATGTCAGCCAGAAGGATTGGGGAGCTCCAGGCGCTTTCAGTGGCATCTCCTTACCTGGTCTTCCATAGGGACAAGGTTGTCCTACGTCCCAACCCGAAGTTCCTCCCGAAGGTTGTGTCGGAGTTTCACCTGAATCAGGTGATGACTCTTCCAGTGTTCTACCTGAATCACACCACAGATGCTGAATACAGGCTCCATACTTTGGACCTGAGGCGAGCACTCGCCTATTATAAAGAGCGCACTGCTGGAGTTCGGGGAGAGGTTCGCCAGGTGTTAGTCACCTATACTGAAGCCGCACCTGGCAGACCTGTAGCCAAGCAGACAGTTGGCAGATGGATTACATCGTGCATTGACCTCTGCTATAGGTTGGCAAGTAAGGAGCCTCCCGTAGAGCTATGAGCCCATTCTACCTGCCATACCACTGCATTGGTGGCTGCTTCTAGGGATGTCCCTATCCAGAAAATCTGCAGGGCTGCTTCCTGGAAGTCGGCACACACCTTCATTTCCCATTACAGCATCGACCTTGAGTCACCCCGGGTTGCTGGTTTTGGGGCCTCAGTTCTCCAATCTCTGTTTCCTAAGTAGGGGGTGTGCACCTTACCTGCCTCCTCCCGGAGAACTGCCAGGAGTCTGCCAGACAGTGTGGATAGAACAACATAGCCATGTCCCTAGAAAAACAGGTTCTAGGGATGTGGATATGTTCTATCCACATTTCTTGGCATGTCCTTTCCCTTTAAGAGTCTTTGCCGGAAGATCTAAAAGCTGGCTTCTCCCACCCACCCGGGTGGTATAACCCTCGGCTCCACCCCTTGATGCCAGATCTTCCTTTCTGCTGGAAAATTCAGGTTCCCCAATCCCTCCATATCGCTCCCAATTTGAGTATGCCCTGGTGCATAAATCTTCATATTATTTACCTAAGTTCAAACCCATTAGAGTTTCTCTGCATTGCTTTATGATCGTGACCGCGACGGAGGACAAGTCCTCGCCCAGGTTCTGCCTGTGCCCCTGTGGGCAGAAGATGTCTCGCACTGACCCGCACACCATCTGTTGCCACGATCACGATACCCAGGCCTGCAACTTTTGTCGCTCATTCCAGCCAAACATGTTGGATGATTGCCTCGCACGCTTACAGCTCGGCCGTCTGGAAAAACAGAACCTGCCAGTCAAATTGAAAAGAGGCTCAAGTAGTCTCCTGGGCATGGGTCCACCGAACAACTTGAGCAAAGGGCAAATGAAGGCTTTCAAGGAGGAGGAGGCAGCTTGGGCTGCGATCATTCCCCTTCAGCATCAGTCTTTGTGCTGCTCAAACTGGGCTCTATCTTTACAGGCTCCTTCATGGAGTTGTGCCAGTCTCTCCTGACCAAGGGGGAGGGCCCGTCAGCTTTGCACAGCTCCCATTCCCATAAAAAGGAATCCAAGGAGTCAAGAGAGAAGGAAAAGTCTCGGTGACATCGTTCTTGGGATCGAGAGAGGTCATGTTCTCAGGAATCTCCAGTTTTGACTTTGGTCGAAATTGTGGCCTTGGCCACTGGCTTCACGGTGCCCGTCAGGCCAGCTGGCTAAGACGTGGTATGATGACCCAGTCAAGATTGTTATCGACTCTGTTGACCTGTTGTCGCTGGATGATTCCGACAATTCCTTGTTCAGGGCTCTGGTCCTGACTGGACCTACCGAGGAGGAAACCCAGCTTGCTGGGAACCTCCTCACGGTCCCTAGCCCTGACCTGTAGGAGCCACGGGTTTCCCTGGCTCATTCTGAGCACCCCAATGGTCGAGGTCTCACTCCGTCGGTCGAGGAGAACTCATTAACGCTATTCTGGGCATTCAAAGAAGCAGCGCCGCCGTTATTCATCCTTGTCTACCACAGAAGAGGAGAGGCTTCAGTGCAAGTTACGTCGACACTACGAGGATCTCGTGGCAACAGTTGGTGTTCACCGGTCCAAAGTAGACCCAGGCTTCCACACCAGCCATCACATGGTTGTCACCCTCTAGGTCGATGCCGACTCCTCTCGAGCTAGCCGACACCATCCCTCCACCCGCAGAGCCAGTGAAGGCCCTCCCGACTCGGCCGTAACCAGCCTCTCCGCCGATTGTGGTGGAGCCACCATCAGAAAAGATTCCCTCTGGAGTTCCTGTCAAGGAGTCTCTGCCCGCTAAGTGCCTTCCACATAGGCTGTCGGTCACCCTTACTCCCGACCGTCCGTGGCGGGTTGAAAGTGACTCAGGTAGTCGTCTGATCTATCAGGACTCCTCAGAGTCTGAGGACTCCTTCTTGCACTCTCTTCAGTTTGACGAAGCTTCGATGCGGAGTCTCTTGACAGAGGAAGGTCCCACATCCTTCGTGGGCATTCTTCGTCTCATCTCCGAATCCACGCGGATGAAACTGGAGCCTGTTCAGAAGAGCTCAATATCCCCTAACAGACATTCTGACAAAAGGGGAATCTCCGACAGAGGCCTTCCCAGTGGCCGAAACCATTGTTGGCCCGGCACTGGAACTTTGGCAGCACCCTGCCTCCTGCCCTGTGCCATCAGCCCGGATGGCCCGAAAGCATGTGGTTCCCATCTGCACTCTTTCTGGGTTCATGGAGCACCCCTCGGCTGAGGGATTGGTGACCTAATCTGTGTTTTGGCACTCGGGCAATTCAGGAGACACCGATAGATCTCCGTACAATGAGTCCAAGAAACTGGACCACTTTGCCAGAAAAGTCTATGCTGCGTCTTCGCTTGGTCTCCATCAGTCGAGCTTGGTTGTCATCATGGCACACTTCTCCTATGCTCTCCTGAGCTCTCTAGATGAGGTGCTTCCTCATCTCCCCACGGACCTTCAGACTACGGTCGAGCAGGTCCGAGACCAGGGTCGGGCTGTGGCAAAACAGTAACTCCAGACAGCTCTGGACATTGGGGATTCCTGTGCCCGTTCGGTGGAGGGCACAGTTGCCATGCGCCGCAGGGCCTGGCTGAGGGTCTCTTCCTTTACGGCAGACACTCAGCACAAACTGGTGGACATTCCCTTCCTGTGCACCAACTTGTTCAATCCACGAGTTGATGGTCACTTCCAGCGCATCGAGAAGTCCAGTGCCACCTTGGACTCCATTGCCTCTGCCCAGAAGGAATCTCGAGGTTCCAACAAGCAGAAGCGTAAGCCCGTTTGACCTTCTGCCCCTGCGGCCAAGCAGCCCCAGTACCAATCAGGGCAGCAGCAGCAGGCTCAATCTTGGCGCCTTCGGCCCAAGTCATGGGCTTCGGCGATCCATAAGCCCAGAGAAAAGGGTCCTGGTGGTCTCATGGCCTGATCCTCATCCTCCTCCAGGCCTGTTCAGTGACGGGATGGGGTGACCACCCCCATGCCCATCACGCCTACTCTGGGTCCTCCCATGGGGAGCCGGCTCCGCCACCTCTTTTCTGCCTGGTCTGCTGTCGCAACGGACAGATGGGTTTTGGAAGTGGTTGACCAGGGGCTGCCTCTTGAATTCAAGCAGTACCCACCAAGCCAAGCCTACATCCCACGAGAGGAGAAGGTATCCATGGACACTCGGTCGTCTCTCTCAGACGACATCACCCAACTGCTCCACAAGGAGGTAGTGGTCAGAGTCGCGGATCCCCCTGTCAACCCAGGGTTTGTTTCCAGGTACTTCGTGGTCCCAAAACAGACAGGAGGCTGGTGCCTCATCTTAGACCTGCACGACCTGAACAAGTTTCTCAGGTCTCGCACCTTTAGGATGGTAACTCTGTCTCAGATCATGCTATCTCTGGAGCAGAACATGTGGTTTTGCTTTCTGGATCTGCAGGATGCGTTCTTCCATGTCCCGATCCATCCATCACACCGAAGTTTCCTCCACTTCTGAGCAGAGGGAACCCTCTACGAGTTCCAAGCCATGTCGTTTGGCCTGTCATCGGCCCGCAGGGTCTTCGCCAAATGCATTGCAGTGGTGGCGGCCCATCTTCGGTGTCGAGGGGTCAGGGTGTACCCCGTCTGGATGATTGGCTCATAGCATGTCCCTCCAGACAGGAGGTGGAGAGGTCCAGGGATCTGGCCCTCCAGACCTGCATTGACCTTGACCTCCTAGTCAACGATGCCAAGTCGGAACTTGTGCCTTCGCAGGTGATTTGCTTCATCGGGGCAGAGTTCAACTCTTACCGAGCCAGAGCCAGGCTCCCGACAGACATAGATACATAGACAGTGTCGGCAGATAAGGGCCTATGGCCCACCCAGTCTGCCCATTTGAGCTTGTAAGTTCAGTTTATGTTTTCCTAGAAGTCTGTTGCCCCTTACCCCTGACTTCCAGAATTCCTTTATGTCTATCCCATGCATTCTTAAATCCCATGATTGTTTCAGCCCCCACCACTTCCTCTGGCAGGGTGTTCCACTTGTCCACCACCCGTTCTGTGAAGAAATTCTTCCTCACATTTCCTCTGAATCATCCTCCCTCCAACTTCATCCCATGCCCTCTAGTCCTGGAACATCTTTTTTGCTTAAAAATAGTGTATTCCAATGTTATGTAATAAATATAAAGAATCTTATTATAAATTTTGTCATAGATTGGACTGCCCGCCACTAGTGGTTCATAAGTATAATTCGTTAATATCCCCCGTGTGCCCTAGATGTAATAGGGATTTAGCATCATATTATCATTATTTCTGGGCCTGCCCGGTGCTACAGGACTTCTGGGGAAAGATTGTAACGGAGTTGAGAAGGATTATGGGGCAACAATATACTAAATCACCATTATTGTTGCTTTTTGGCATAGAAATTACAGAGGATGGGGAGTGGATCCTGGTCAAAAGATGGCTTAGAGTGGTCTTGGTCATGACTAGGCATTGTATTCTTAATACCTGGGTAAATGCGATTAAACCTACTGTATCCCAATGGAAGGCTCTGACACTGCAAGCCCTTACGTTGGAGAGATTGATATACATCACTAAAAACAAGGAGGAGCTGTTTCAAAGAACGTGGCAGCCATATTTGGAGTCACTGACAGTAGCTGATAACATTATGCTGAGGGAGGGGTGGATATAATAAAAATGGTCTGGGGTGAAAGTGAATAACAGATGAACCTCTCTGGGCAAAGTAGACGATGAGTTCTTAGGTTCTAGGGACATGGATATGTTGTTCATCCACACTTTCTGGCAGGTATCCTTGCCACTTTAAATCTTGCCGGAAGGTCTTCAAGCTGGCTCCTCCCACCCACCCAGGTGATAAAACTCTTGGCTCCGCCCCATGCTGTAGATCTTCCTTACAGCAGGCTCAGGTTCCTCCTTAGCATCTCTGCGTATAAGACTGGTTCCTAATTCTTGGTTTACCCAAAAGAAAATAAAGTTTAAGGTTTTCAAGACTGCCGCAAATATTTCCCCGTGGCTGCTGGCGGACAAATCGACTCCCGGTTTCCAGAGGTGCCCATGCAGGCAGAAAGATGTCTGACGGATCCGCAGACTCACGATGCCTACTGCTTAGGCCTTGAGCATGACCCGCAGGCCTGCGACCTGTGCTCTTCCTTCTAGGCCTACATCCTGGAGGACCGCGCTGCCCATTTACATCTTGGGCACCCCGAGAAACGTTACCCGACGGTGAAGTCTAAGGAGGCCCGTTTGGCGGTGTCCGCGGCGGCTGGCTCGGTGGAACAGCTCGAGCAGATGATCGCCCTCGAGGAGGAGGCGGCGCAGGCTGCATCTTCGTCTTCCTCGGCCGCGGCATTTATCCCGCTCTCTTTGGGATCCTCCTATTCAGCTTCTTTTAAGGAGCTCTGTCAGTCCCTTTCCACCAAGGGAGAGGGGCCATCAGGACTTTCCTCTCGGTCCAAGAAGAAGGACTCTAAAGGTAAGCCCCTCCATTGACGCTCTTGGGAGTGGGAGAGGTCCCCCTCCCCGGTAGTCAACCATCGACTTCGTAACTCTTCCGGCTTCGCCACTGCCTCACGGCGTCCCCTGTCAGGTCAGTTGGCCGAGACACCTGGCCGACGAGTCGAGATTTTCTCGACCCGCCGGATGGGTTGTCGACTGGTGAAGCTGACAACCCTCACCTCCGGCCCCGGCAGAGATCGAGGTGGCTCGAGGACTCTGCCCGTGGCCTGCGCTCGGAGTCCACGGTCAAAACTGTTGAGCCGAGGGAGAGCGAGTCTCCCGCCTGCCCCAGAACCCTCCTCGGAAACACCGAGGTTCTTGGTCTCGGACATCTTCACGGTCCAGCCGACCCACGACATAGGTGGTCTCCGGTCCTGTACCAGGTAAGCGGCGTCAGCCGCCATCCTCGCTCTCCTCTTGGACGAGGAGAGGCTTTGACGGTTGCGCCGGTGCTACTTAGGACTCATGTGGCAACAGCTCCTTCTGTCTGGGAGCAAGCCGACGTTGTCGCCTTCCCTGGCCATCAAGTGGCTGTCACCGAAGCAACCCCTCGCCCTAGCCGAGGCGCCTGCCCCCGGGCCTGTTGCTTGACCGAAACCGGCTGCCCCACCGATTCTGGTGGAACCTCCGCCTCCACAGCCGAAATTTGAGGCCCCCACCAAGAATTCTCAGTCAGGTCAGGGCCTGCCCCATAGGCTGTCTGTCACCCTCACTCCCGACTGTCCTCGGCAGGTGGAGGGTGGCTCAGGCCCTAGGCAGCTCTTTGCGGACGCGTCCGAGTCTGACAACGATTCCTCCCTGTTCTCCAGGCAGGTCGACCTGGAGTCCTCCGGAGGTCAGTCACTAGACGATAGCCCATCGTCCTTCATGGGTTTGCTTAGGCTCATCTCGGTGTCCACCGGGATGCAGCTCGAGCCCGTGTCCAAGCGGGCCAAGTATCCCCTAATGGAGATATTGGACCGAGGGGATTCACCCACGGAGGCCTTTCCGGTGGCCGAGGCCATTGTCGGCCTGGCCTTGGAGCTCTGGCAACGTCCTGCTTCCTGCCCTGCGCCTTCGGCCAGGATGGCAAGGAAGTACGCGGTCCCTACCGGTTCCCTGTCCGTTTTTTCGGAACACCTCTCAGCCGAGGGGTTGTTATCACAGCGCTTCCGTGTGCCAGAAGCGCCAGGACGTGGGACAAGCCTCCCGACAAGGAGTCCAAGAAGTTGGACTACGCCAGGCGCAAAGTCTACGCTGCGTCCTCCTTTGGCCTTCGACAGGCCAGCTCAGCCGTGCTGATGGCACACTTCTCTCATGCCCTGTTGGGCTCCCTGGACAAGGTAGTCCCTCATCTCCCGGCTGACTTGCAGACCACGGTCAAGCAGGTGCGGGACCAGGGCAGGGCAGGGCAGTGGCCAAGCAGCAACTTCAGACTGCTCTGGACATCGGCGACTCATGTGCCAGGTCAGTCACGGCCACAGTGGCCATGCGCCGTCGGGCATGGCTGAGGATATCCACCTTCACAGCGAATACCCAGCACAAGTTGGCGGATGTCCCCTTCTTGGGGACCGACCTCTTCGGCCCTGGAGTAGAGGGTCACCTCCAGAGGATCACAAAGTCCAATGCCACTCTGGACTCAGTCTCCTCTGCCCAGAGGGACAAGGGCCGCAGACCGCAACCCAAGCCCTGTCGTCCGTCTGCGCCCACGGCACGTCCGGCCCAGCAGCATCAGGGCCAGCAGGCTCGCACTTGGCATCCCAAAGCCAAGCCTGCAGCTTCCTCTTCCAGGAAGCAGGGAGGCAAAGGCCCAGGAGGTTCCTCGGCCGGTCCCTCCTCCAAGCCTGCCCAGTGACGGGTTGAGGGGTGTCGCCCCCAACCTTGTCACTCCACCCTGGGTCCCCCCCCCCGTTGGGGGACGGCTCCGCCACTTCCTTTCCGCCTGGTCGACTATCACCACAGACCGGTGGGTGCTGGAAGTGGTAGGGAAGGGCCTGCCTCTGGAGTTCGAGCAGGCCCCGCCCTTCCCAGCCGCCGCCCCCGGGGGGGCCTCGGGGTCCACAGCCTTGTTGTCGGCTCGCCGAGCCGACATCACTCTGCTCCTCGAGAAAGAGGTGATCAGAGAGGTGGCGGACCCTCCCTCAGACCCGGGGTTTGTGTCCAGGTACTTCCTGGTCCCAAAACCGACGGGGGGCTGGCACCCCATTCTCGACCTGCATGACCTGAACAGGTTCCTAAGGTCTCGGACCTTCAGGATGGTCACTCTGGCTCAGATAATACCATCCCTGGAACGAGGCGTGTGGTTCTGTTCTCTGGCCCTACAGGACGCGTTCTTTCACGTTTCTATCCGTCCGTCTCACCAGAGATTCCTTCACTTTCGAGTGGAGGGATCCCTTTACGAGTTCCGAGCCATGCCCTTCGGCCTGTCTCTAGCTCCCAGGGTCTTCAACAAATGCATGGCAGTGGTGGCAGCATTCCTGCAGCGCCGAAGGGTCCAGGTGTACCCTTACCTGGACGATTGGCTGATAGCAGCCCCCTTCAGAGCGGAGGTGAAGCGGTCCAGAGATCTGGCCTCCAGGTTTGCTCTCAGATCGACCTTCTCATCAACGAGGCCAAGTCGGAACTCCGGGCCAGCAGGTGATACATTTCATCGGGCAGAGCTCGACTCTCGAGCCAGAGCACGGCCCCACGGACAGGGCCGAGGTTCTTCCTCCTTGCCCAGTCATTTCTGGTTGGGCAATCGCGTCCTGCCTGGGACTTCCTGCGCCTCCTGGGTCTCATGGCGGCCTGTACCAGTGTGGTCCGTTGGGCCCGCTGGCACATGCGTCCCCTTCAGTGGAGATTGGCCAGCCAGTGGTCACAGTGCTGCGATCCATTGGACCAGCTAGTGATGGTGACCCAGGGGATGTGGAACGCTCTCCAGTGGTGGACCGTTCCAGTCCATTTGCAGGAGGGCATCCCGTTTGTCCGCTCCGAGCCGACGGTCTCATCGACCGTGCCTCTGATGGGTTGGGTGCCCATCTGGGGAGCACAGAGCGACAGCCTCTGGTCCCCCGGAGTCCCAATGCCATATCAACCTGCTGGAGCTTGGTGGTTCGCCTCAGCCTCACCGCCTTTGTTCCGCTTCTACGGGTCAAGTGGTTCAGGTCCAGATGGACAATACCACGACCATGTACTACTTAAAACTGGCCAGGGCGGGACGGCGCCCATGCCTCTGTGCAGGGAAGCTCTCCGCATTTGGTCACTCGTGCGCAGCCTGGAGGCGGATCTCCTTGCCATCCATGTGGCAGGAGCCTCCAACACTCTGGCCGATGCCCTAAGCCGGATAGGGGCTGTGTCCCACGAGTAGTCTCTCCTGCCGGAGGTAGTACAAGATCTGTTCTCCCACTGGGGCACACCCAGGTGGACCTGTTTGCCTCCAGGAGAATGTTGAGGCTAGCTTTCATGCCCACCCCCAGCAGGGTTCGCTGCAGGGGATGCCTTCTCGAGGCCGTGGACCCCGGGCCTCTTCTACGCCTTTCCCCCATTTCCCTTGATCCACAAGGTGCTTCTCAAGGCGAGGAGGAACGAGGCGCAGGTGATTCTGGTAGCCCCAGACTGGCCCCGCCAATGCTGGTATCCAGATCTTCTCAGCCTCAGCTCCAGGCTCCCGAGGCAGCTTCCAGCTCGCCTGGACCTGTTATCAGTCAATCAGGGGAAGGTGTTCCATCCGGACCTTCAATCCCTGCACCTGACGGCCTGGTTCCTGAGCGGCTAGAGTTCCAGGCCTTGGGTCTTTCCGACGAGGTCCTCAGTGTAGTTGAGGTGTCCCGTAAGGAGTCAACCAGAAAATGCTATGCCTTCAAATGGAAGAGATTCTCCATTTGGTGTCAATGCAAGGGCCTGGACCCTTCCTCCTGTTCCTTGGCAAGCATCTTGGACTACCTATGGTCCCTTTCTCAGCAGCAAGGGCTTGGGTTGGCGATCCTAAAGGTGCACCTGGCAGCCATCTCTACGCTACGGGCGCGGGCCGGAAGCAGTCAGGTGCAGGAGAGTGTGGTCGTGCGCTTTTCAAAGGCCTGATCACATATCCTCCGTGCGTGAACCTCCACCTCCGTGGGATCTACTGCTGGTATTGGCTAAGCTCATGGGCAAGCCATTTGAACTAATGCACAGGTGTGACATCTCTCACCTGTCGTGGAAGACCGCCTTCTTGGTGGCTATCACGTCAGCCAGAAGGATGGGAGAGCTCCAGGCATTTTCCATAGAGTCTCCTTACCTGGTCTTCCACAGGGACAAGGTTGTCCTCCGCCTCCACCCGAAATTCCTTCCGAAGGTGGTGTCGGAGTGTCACGTTAACCAGGTGTTGACTCTGCCGGTGTTCTACCCCAGTCACACCTCGGAGGCCGAATATAGGCTCCATACTCTGGACCCTAGAAGGGCACTCGCTACTATAAGGAGCACACGGCTGAAGTTCAGGGAGAGGTTCGCCAGCTGTTTGTCACCTATGCTGAAGCCGCACCTGGCAGACCTGCAGCCAAGCGGACGATAAGCAGGTGGGTCACCTCCTGCAGAGATCTCTGCTACAGGTTGGCAGGCATGGAGCCTCCCAGAGGGATAAGAGCTCATTCTACCCGCCATACCACTGCATTGGTAGCTGCTTCCAGGGATGTCCCTATCCAGGATATCTGCAGGCTGCTACCTGAAGTCGGCACATACCTTTATAACCCACTACCACATCGACCTTGAGTTACGCGGGATGCTGGTTTTGGGGCCTCGGTTCTCCAGTCATTATTCCCTAAGTAGGGGTGTGCACCTGCCTCCCTCCTCCCAGAGAACTGCTAGGAGTCTCGCCAGAAGTGTGTGGATGAACAACATATCCATGTCCCTAGAAATACAGGTTACTCACCTGTAACAGGAGTTCTAGGAATGGTATATGTTGTTCATCCACACGACTCCACCCGACCTTCCCGGCTCGACGCGCACAACCTGAGCTTCCAGCGGCCAGATCTACGCCGCGGGGCGGAGCCGAGAGTTTTATCACCCGGTGGGTGGGAGGAGCCAGCTTGAAGACCTTCTGGCAAGATTTAAAGCGGCAAGGATACCTGCCAGAAAGTGTGGATGAACAACATATACCATTCCTAGAACTCCTGTTACAGGTGAGTAACCTGTATTTCTCTTCTCATGGTTCTTTTGCTGCTTCCCCCCCCCTCCCCCCACAGATAAAGGATGGAATGATAATATAACTGTGATTGGTTTTAAGGCAGGAATGAGTAAGAGAGTGGATCGATTGTATATAAGTTATTAATTGTTATTGTAACATGTGTGTTGTGTAATGTAAGGTACTGTATGTGTCTTCCATTGAAATGTCTGTCTATTATGGGAAAATTAATAAACAAATAATGCAAAAAAAAAAAAAAGTGTATTCCTGCACCCTGTTCCTCCCTGTAAAATACTTGTATGTCTCTATCATATCCCCTCTCTCCCTCCTCTCCTCTAGCGAGTACATATTCAGTTCCTTCAACCTGTCCTCATAGGACTTGTGATGCAATCCATGTACCCAGTTACCAAAAGCTAATAAATAAATAAATAAATCCCCACGCTTCCTTGTTTTGTGAGGTCATTATATGCCTAGTGCGGGGATGCGCATGCTCCATGCAAGTCTATGGGGTGGCATTTTAAAACTTATGTTTATGATTTTAACCTGACTTCTTGTACAAATTGGAGTCAATGTTCAAGTAACATGAGCCTTGTTACTTTTGTTAGATCAGGGGTGGAGTCTTGGATGTAGCCTGCCTAGATTTCCGTAAGGCTTCCAACACCATTCCACATAGGCGACTCATAAATAAGCTGGGCAGCCTGGGAGTGGGTCCAAAGGTAGTACACTGGGAAAGAAATTGGTTGAGGGATAGACGGCAGAGAGTGGTGGTAAACAGAACTCACTCTGAGGAAGAGAGGGTGACCAGCAAGGTGCAACAAGGATCAGTACTAGGACTGGTCCTCTTTTTAATGTCTTCTATTAGCAACATTGCAGAGAGGCTAGAAGTGAAAGTATACCTTTTTGCAGATGACCCAAAGATCTGCAGGCACTCTGGGGGAGGGGTGTGTGTGTGTGTGTGTGTGTGTGTGTGTGTGTGTAAATGAATAGAGATCAAAGAAAGCTTGAGTGGTCAAAAGTGTGGCAACTAGATTCTATGCTAAGAAGTGCAAAATCATGCACTTGGGGCAAAGAAACCCAGAGCAGCATACAGGATGGGGGGGGGGGTTAGTAGTACTGATGACCACCAAGCAGGAAAGAGACCTGGGGTAATCATATATAACAACCCAAAGGTGGCCAAACAGTGTGACAAGGCAGTGGGGAGAGCTAGTGGGATGCTAGGGTGCATAGGAAGGGGTATCACCAGCAGAAAGAGGGAGGTGGTGATACCGCAGTAAAAATCATTGGTGAGATCTGACATAGAGTACTGTGTCCAGTCTGGAGACCCCATCTTCAGAAGGACATAGAGTAGAAACAGTTAAGAGGAGGGCAACTAAAATGACACAGGGTCTGCATCAAAAGCCCTATGAGGGGATGCTAAAGGACTGCAATATGTACAACCTGGAGAAAAGGGGAGGGGGGGGGGATATGATAGAGACTTTCAAATACCTCATGGATTTAAATAGGGTATATGAGGGTCATGCTCTGATACTGGAGGGGGTAGATTCAGGGGAAATGTGAGGAAGTACTTCTTCACAGAAAGAGTGGTGAATACCTGGGAAAGCCTCCCAGTGGAGATGGTGAGGGCAAAAATTGTAATGGGATTCAGGAACGCATAAGACAGGCATAAGGGAACCTTGCTGGTTAGGAAAGGGAGGGTAAAGCCAGAGATCAAGTAGAGTCTGAGATATCACATTAGGTAGGGAAAATGGGCAGACTAGATGGGCTCAGCAGTCCTTATCTGCCAGTTTTATGTAAGTAAGTCGACTGGTGGACATACCTTCCCCACAATTTCTTTCCCATTCCTTGGGCTGCACACACATGCGTGGTGTGAGTATATGACGTATGTACTCAGCCCCTGAACCCAGTCAGAAGGCTGTTACTGCTGCATCATCCAGCCTCCCCTAGATTGTGATCAGGCAGTGGTTTGCTCCGTCTCCAAAAAAGAAGAGCCGTTGCCAGCCTGGTGGCGCTGAGGGTTGAGGCGCTGCATGCCACACCTCGTGCCACACTGGCAACCCAGGTTCAGGAACAAGCTCGGGTCGCCAGGGGTTAGCAGCGGTGAGAGAGGATTGAGCATCCAGAAGACTGCTCTCAGGGGAGGGAGGACATGTCGTCTCGCTCGTTGACTGCCCTCTGGCGATGGCTGGAGGGCAGTATAAGTCAGGAGGCACACGCCAATGTCATGACATCGCAGGGAGGGGAGATAGGAGAAAACAGGAAAAACTGAACCCTGGCAGGCTGAATGATGGCTCTTGGCGTCTGCGGGGGTCGGCCCCAGCGATCTGGATTGGGTTTCTGAGGGAGAGGGATCACTGGTCCCCTCTCTCCTGGCTCTGCTGCAGGGGGCAG
Organism: Neoceratodus forsteri; assembly: GCA_016271365.2. Lineage (NCBI taxonomy): Eukaryota > Metazoa > Chordata > Ceratodontiformes > Ceratodontidae > Neoceratodus > Neoceratodus forsteri. Next base: position 240,838,681 of record JADMNL010000024.1, on the reverse strand, counting down.
TCTGCCAGGGACTGGCCGGGGCCAGCGATACGGGGACGTTGAGAGCCAGAGTGGTGAATCTCCTCATGAGGGGAGGCCACAGCCCCTGCCAGGGGCTCCCCAGAGGGATAAAAGAAATCTGAATGAAAAAGGAGAGCAGTCAGTGGATGCTCAATCCTCCTTCATGTAGTCAGCCCTCAAGCGATCCAGGTCTATTCCTGAACCTGGTTTACCAGCATGGCGACAGGTGAGGTGCTCAGGCCCTCAAAACTCCATGCCACATGGCCAGCACTGCATTTCTTATTTTAAGGAAAAATACTAAAAATCTGTTAAGAGGATGGTGGTGAATCAGGAATCATGGTTGCTCCTGGAAAGGGATGCGCTGCTGGTAAAGCAAGCTGAGGTGCTTTACCACTGTATATCGTGGTATATTGTTCTGCATGATAACCGCGATAATTTTTTTTTTTTTTACAACGATCAGTTATCGTCAGTGGTAATTATCGTGATATATCGTTGTATCGTGTTATCGTGGCATCCCTACTCCAGACTGAAAAATGGAAAATCCAGCGGGCCAGATGGATTTTTTGGCTGAATACTGTAAATTAATGAAGGCCAAGGTGGTAGACCTGCTGTGGGAGACGCTAAATGAAGCTTGAGATGAGGGGCGGAAGTTACCAAACACATGGAGAGACGCAGTTATGTGCGTGATGCCTAAGGCAGGGAAGGACCCATTAGAATGCGCCTCGTACAGGCCCATTTCACTTTTGAATTGCGATCTCAAGATCCTAGCGAAAATTCTGGCATGCAGGTTGGACAAGATACTGCCACAGTTGCTTCACCCAGACCCGATTTATCCAGGGTAGGTTTTCTTACCATAATATGCGGAGTTTATTGAATGTGATATGGGGTGCTTCCCAGGGTGGAGGAGCTACACATACCTTATCGATGGACACGGCAAAAGTGTTCGCTCGTATAATGTGGGACTATCTGCTGGAGATCCTTTCCTGGTTTGGCCTGGGTGAGGGATTTGTAGGGATGGTCAAATTAATGTATAAGGAGCCAGTGGCACAAGTGTTAGTGAATGGGGCCCTGTTGGGCAGATTTAAGCTGGGAAGAGGGACGAGACTGGGGTGTCCTCTCTCACCTCTATTATTTGCGATGGCTAAAGAACCTCTGGCCGTGGCCATCAGAAATGACCCCAGTATTGCTGGGATTCAAGGAAAGTCAGGCAGGGAACATAAGGTCACACTTTACGTGGATGACATGCTGCTATACATGACTAGGTCGCAGCATTCTATGCCTTTCTTGTTACGGTTAATAGATACATTTTCTAAATTCACTGGATATAAAATAAACATAAGGGAAATCAGAAATGCTGAAATTGGGAGGGACTGGAAGGGAGAACACTGAGGGAGAATGGAGCCTAAGACTGGTTCAGGACTAATTTGTATACCTGGGTATTAAAGGATACCTAAACTACATTTTGACAACAAACTATTCAAAAATCTGACTCTGTAGGTGACTAAAGGAAAAGCTGCTGTATTCATTAATGCTAAAACTACATTTATATAATTTACCTGAATGTGGTTCCAGAGCATTTGAAAATTGTAAAGTCAGCCTTCCAATTACAAAAAAAACCCTCTTCCCTGCTTCCTAAAATGGCCGCCAAATGTGTTATGCGATGGCATCATCGGAGCCAAAGTCAGAGAGGTATATATATTTATTTATTTATTTCTAGGAATATGACTCTTATAGTGCTACGTAGTTCTTTTTTTCCCTTTACATAGAATTGTTTCACCCAAATGGTCACAACCATGTGCATTATTTTGTATAATACAGATGTTAGGCTATGGTTGTGTTCATTTTGTTTACTTTAACATGCTGAAGTTGTGTTTTAATCCAACCGACTTCTGTTTTAATCTAACCGACTTTCTCTGTGGCAAACCACAGTGCAGTACAAATCTTGGATAACCTGGTGGTCTAGTGGTTGTAGCGAATCCAGGATGCTACAGTGAGAGTGCTGGGGTGGTGTGTATGCTTAATATGCACTTTTTAACATTTTTATTAAACCTTTATATTTTCTGCTATTATTCCTTTCTCGCATGTTTTTGACAGAACCTACAAATGTAATCCATAGTTTGAATGTAAACATTTGTACAATCAATCAATCAGACTTCTTCAACAAAGTGAAATGCAGCAGCAGCAAGCAAGTACGTTACTATGTGTGTGTGTGGGGGGGGGGTTGCAGCCTCCCCCTTCACCACCCCCTAGATCCACCACTTTTTTGTAGCAAAGTTCTTGTGTAGTCCAGTGTTAGAGTGCATACCTTCTCAAAAGTCAAATATATGCTCATTTTGTTTACTTTTTCCATGAGAAGTATGATAATAATAAGAATCAGCATTTATATAGTGCTTTTCATACACATTGTATACCAAAGTGCTTTACAAACAATACTAGACTGGTAGTGAAGTGACTGAACGTGCAGTGGCAGCCATTTCATACATTAATATCCACACACAGCTTTGGACAATTGCATGAACTGGTTTCATGGGATGGGGAATATTGGCCAGGACAGTGGGGTCAGGTAGTGATCAAGGTGCTGGCAGCCCCACATCTTATTTCTCACAGTAATCTGCTCCTATTTCTCTCCTTCTCCCCCCAATTATAGCAGTACCTTGCAAGAGTGGCCTTCTCAGTCCCCCTCTGGTATTCATTCTTCACTATTCCTCCTCACCCTGAAAACTGGTGAGCTTATTACCCTTCTGCATCATGAATGCAAGTAGTACAGTCCCAGTTTTATTTTGACATATCAAATATAAACATATCTTTCCAGTAAGTCAGGCGGCTGATAACAGCAGGGAACAAGGGAAATGATGGGCTTTCCTATCCTTAAAAGATCTAGGCTACCTTTCATTAGGCACTATTAAATGATGGGTGTGCACATCATTATGCACGTTATTAAATAGTGCCTAATCATAGGTGGCTTAAATCTTATATGGGTAGGAAAGCCTATTGTTTCACTTGTGCCATGCTGCTATCAGTCTGGCTTACCAGAAGATCAGGTTTATTATTAATATGTAAAAATAGCATGGGAGACTGTACTAACCACATTCGTGATGCAGAAGGATAGTGAACTCACCAGTTTTTGGTGTGGGGAGCAGGTGAGAAGAACGAATGCCAGAGAGGGACTGAACATGCCATTCTAGCAGGATACAGCTATATATTCAGGTTAGTTGAAGACAAGGAGGAGGACGTTGAGCAGATCACTGTGAGATCTGAAATGTGAGGTTGCCAGCATCATGATCACTACCTGACTGTGGATGACAGTAGACAGCAAAGACAAATACTCAGAGTGGAAGGGCTGCACCTAAACTGTTACTTGAATTCAGTGTTGGGAGATTACCTTCAGGTTGGGGGGGGGGTTGACGTTTGTTAGGACAATATTGAGGGAGTTGTATATAGCTCATTCAAGATTTGGAAGGGTGGTAGCCAGCCAGCTCGCATTGTGGAGTAGATCACAGAAGAGTACTGGGAAAGAATTGCTGGGAACTGCAGATCACCGGTAAAGGAGTAGACTGACACTGGAAGTCGGGTGGATTCGCTCATGGCATTAGTATGCCTCTCCTGCTAATAATATTGTTATCCATTGTAAGTGCAGCCATTATGAGGGCATGAACAGCAGTTTTTCTGGTGGGTCATGATGCTTATTGCTTGGCCCTCCAGGAAGATCTAGTTATTGGTTAATGAGGCGGGGAAAAAACACAACAGGGGAACTGTACATACTACCTTCAGTGTGCAGAAGGGTGGTGATCTACTTAATGTTTGATGTAGGAGCAGAAGTCAAACATTGAGAATGTGGACTGGAGAGTGATTTGTGAGGCATTTTTTTAACAGTGCCAGCTGATGATGCGTATCGGTATAGGTGTGCACAACTCTCTGAGATACAAGATTTCAATCTGAGGTGTAATAATTCTCTTCATGAGACCGTAAGTACATATGTGGCCCCAGGCAGTACTAAGGACAGGGTATGGATGATGCGGTGTTCAACAGAAGGCAGGCTAGGTGCAGGGGGTTCACGTGGAAAACAAAAGCCTTTTTTGTGGATTAACAAGAGAGCATGAGCTTTGGAACTAAACCAGATTGGTACTTTGCTGTGTGACCCTGAGCAAGTCACTAAACTTCCTTGTGCTCCCAGGCCACACCTGTAAACAACCTTTCAGCTTAGTGTGTCTCTCCTGGATAACCAAAAAAACAAAATTCAGTGCATCACATAACCACTAGTTCATCAGGTATTTGAAGTGTTGTACTGTACTGCAGTTTTCCAAAGAAAAAGTCAGCTGGATTGCAAAACGTTTTCCACAAGTTAAAGTAAACAAAATGAACAAAATCATAGCCTAACGTGTACTGATCAAAATAATCCATGAGTTAACACATGGTGTTGATCATTCTGGTACAACAATTCAAAACAAAGAGGGAAAGAACTAGTTAGCACTATATAGGAATATATGGGGGTCTCTGTCTCTAGCTCCGATGATGTAATCATGACTCATCACTTAACACACTTGGCAGACATCTTAGGGAGAAACCAAGGCTGTTTTTTGAAAGTGAAAGGCTGATGTTTACATTTTTCCAAAGCTATGAAACTGCATTTATGTTACTTACATAAATGCAGTTTTAGCATAAATGTAAACAGCAGCCTTTACTTTACCTCATTATTGAAGCCAAATTTTGGAGTTGGCAGTTTTAAAAAACGACTTGTTTAGGTACCCTTTAAGGTAGGGAGGGAAGTGGGCACCCTGTGTGATCTAAATTACACACCACTAATAAAAACTGTGGTGGCGGATCTATCCTGATGGAGAACTTTATCCATCTCATGGCTCGGAAGAATAAATCTAATAAAAATGAACTTTCTCCCTAGAATCTAGTATGTGATGCAAATGGTGCACATGGGCCTCACCAGAGCAGACATTAAAAAGCTAGAAAAAGACTTTTCGACCTTCATATGGCAAGGCAAACTTCCTAGGGTTAGCCTAGCCCGGCTGAAGACAACAGAAGAGAAGGGAGCAATCAACTTCCTGGACTTAAAGAATTACTACATGGCCACACAGCATAGATATTTCTAGGATTAGATCAACCACCCTAAAGAGGCGGGATGGCTGGATCTGGAAAGTGGGGTTGCCCGGGAAGGTTGTCAGCCTGTCTGTTCAAAAGAGTCCGGAAGGCATATCTCGACCTGGGCAGGCTAAACCCTTTGGTACTGTCGGTATTAGAGAGCTGGGAAAGTATAGGTATGTCCAGAGGGGTCGGGCAGGAGGAAACATTGATCTTACTTAGAGAGGGTGCCAGCAGTAGGTCATAACATATAGGACAGTGCCCCCTGATGTCAGGACTGCCTGGCAAACTTTTGCTAGCAATGTCTGGCGGGGGACTGCCCACCCAACGTCATGTGACAGACTTCAGCATGACCTTATATAGTGGACTGTCCCCATGCCCACCTTCCAGTTCTTTCCCGCTGTCGACCTGCGCAAGGACCTCGTGGTGAACGTTGCTCCAGTCGATCACCATTTCGTATAAGTATCGCTTACTTATTTCTCGAGTTAAAGTATGTTTGTTGATTCTTTTGTCTTCTTCACCTCCGACTCCGAAGTCCAAGAAGAAGTACGAAAAGTGCAGCGCACAAATCCCTCTCAAGGATGGCCACCGGTGCTGCCTCTTCTGCCTAGGCCTGGGTCATGATACCAAGGCCTGCCCTGGTTGGAAACCCTTCAACCAGGCCATGTGTAAACGCAGGCAGCAAGCCCTGGAGGCCCATCTTTTGAAATCCAGAATGCCCACCTTGGAAAATAAAATGCAAAAGCTGAGGGAATCTGCTTCTTCTCCTTCTTAGGAGCTAAAGAAGAAAAAGAAAGATAAAGTGAAGCATATGGAGTGGGAACATTTGGAGTACCGGGAGCAGGTTACCTCCGGTAAGGTCGCCAGGCCTGAGACCGCAGCCCCTGCAACGAGCAAGATCGCTTCCCCGCCGCCTTCCCAGATGATTGTCCAGGCTGCTTCCAAGTCTCCAGGTACCTTTTCTTCTTTTAGGCCCATTAAAATGGGGCCCAAATCTGTCACTTCAGTCAATAAGCCACCCACCAGCTCCTCCGGCAAACGCTCAGTTATTACTTGTAAGTCAGACTCCAGGTCTCCTGGAGCCCACCCGGTAGTCAGTAAGACAGATTCCCAGGAGGGAATCTGCACAACACCTGCCAATAAGTTGGTCAGGGGTCCCCCTGTCCACCCAGCTGCTCCTTTGACCAATAAGCCACCTGCCGAGATCCCTGGCAACTGCCCAATTGAAGCTCACCCGTCGGGGGGCTGACGCTGACACACCCAGCATCCAGTCGAACTTGCTAACCTCTGCTGGCCAGCCCTCCTCCCAAGTCCCCCCTGGACAGGAGCTTTCCCCTCCGCCCTTATCGGTGAAACCTCCAACCCCAGACATTATGACTGGGATGGAGGGGGAAGAGGGTCCCCTGGATGTGGCTCCACCTTCCCGCACTCCAGTGGTAATCCCCACCATCACTCCTTCGGATGCTATCCCTGGGACTCTGACATCAGAACCAGTTTTGACACCTGCTCCCAGGAACCTCTCTCTTCCTATTGGCCTTTCTTTAGCCCTGCCTTCAGAGGTCCCTTCTTCAGGCATCGTGCACCTAACACCCGGTGTGCCGCCAGACTCTTTCAATAATCTGCTATCGGAGCCACCATCAGGGCCCTTATGACTGTCCGACACCAGCCAACCCAACGCCAAACCCTCTGACGTCGGCTTCCCTGGCACCAGATAATTTTCCAGGCCCTTCAAGATCTCCTTTGGATCAAGGCCATCCATCAGGCTATTGCCTTTATCCGGGCTTCTGATTTTCCACCACTGGGCCAGCCGATGGCCCCTTTCTCCCAGGGGTAATGTCCTCGGTATCCGTCAACAGGCTATACCACATCTTTTTACCAACCACACGGATACCCTCCCCCTCAGTACACAGGGATGGGCACGCCCTACTATCAGCCTCCTCCTCCTTCGCCTCCTCTTCCTCCACCACATCAGGACTTTCAGGCCATGATTCAGTCCTGGTGGCAGGAAGCCAGATCCCAGCTGGTTTGCCAACCTGGATAGAAGGATGCCGGCCCCGGTGGTTACCCATACCCCCCGCTCCTTGATTCCCGTGGGTTCTTTTCAGTCAACCACAGTGCACATATCTGGAGGTGCTACTCAGGAGGTCACCTTATCAGGCGTTAGATCCTGTGATAGAGAAGAGTCTTCAGGCTCAGAGGAGGACTCCTCTGATTCTTCATCCGGAGAACAGTCCGGAACCATGGGAGCTAAGGGCAAGGAGTCACCATAATCGCCTCCTGAAGACCCCTCCCTTACAGAACTTCTCTGCATCATCCAGCAGGCTAATAGATGGAACTCAGAAATACAAGAACCCAAACGTAAGTGTCAAGCTGAAGACCTAGATTTAGAAAAGGTATCTCCAATTCATATTCCTCCTTGGACTGCCCCACCATGAGGATCTCACCTATAATGGACAGACATTGTATTCTAAATACTTGGGGTTTCGGGAGTTGTGCCCACAATACAGCATTTGGAAAGCCTTGACCCTGCAGGCTCTTGCTATGGAGAGGCTCACCTTTATCTTGAAGGAGAAGGGGGAACTTTTCTACAGCACCTGACAGCCTTTCCTAGCCTCACTCACCACAGGAGAGAACCAGAGCTTAAACAGGGAATGGCTGTGAGAGGAGAGGGAGGGACACTATAACGACGCCTGCCCCCCCGTGGCGGGAAATTAAGCTAATAATTAATTTATGAAACACAGAGTAATGGACTATCTTTTATTTTCTAAAATTAGCTGACTGGAATTTTTATTTATTGTAATGGACTGGACCCTTATGCACATAGTTGGATGAATTTGTATTTGTGTTGTTATGTGTGTGTTTTGTCCGCATGAAACTTTAAAATTTCAATAAAAATATGATGCAGAAAAAAATATTTTTACATAGTTAAGTTTGTAATCTTGAAAGGCCCATATGAAATGCATGTTGTTAAGAGGAGTGGTTCTCTAGCACCCCCACTCAAGCAGGTTTTTAAAACACCTTTTCTAAGGAGTTCCTGAAACAGAATGTATTAGATGTTTGGGGATTACCCAGAAGATTTTGGGCAGGCATTTTGTTGAATAAAATCCAAGTGTATGAGTGGTACTACATAAATGCAAAGTGGTCCTTCTGGAATCATAGAATCAGAATCATAGAACTTTGGTGGCAGAAAGATTGTATCTTTAGGATCCCAGCTAGATGGCTGCTGAGACAAGTTCCATGAATGTCAGGGAACAGAAAAAGTCAGCTGCAGCTATTTACGTAGGAGATACTGGCAGACAAGACACTGACTAATCCATTGTGTCAGCTCTCTTCTATGATCTTTCTGTTTATGTGCTTCAGTAGGTGGTTTCCGGGATGCTGACCACAAAAATATTTTATAACCAAGATAGTGATCTAGTTAGGTTCCCAGCACATCTCTGGATAACATTTCTTATTTTCCATTTATTTTTCTTTCTACACCTCATATTTTACTACTATACCCATTTCCTTCCAGCCCATCAATATATGTGGGTACATGCATGGTACTGTATACGGTATATGTATATGTGGGTATACCCGTACATATTGTACATACATGTATCTGTTTATATAGGGTGGGGAAACTGTATATGAACATTTGTTGTGTGTGTGTGTGTGTCAGTGAACGCGCACGCGCCATATTTCTGTTCTATTGGAATTCCTTGATCTAATCCTTCCACATGTGTCACCATAAAGCCTTCTAACTTTACCCACTGATATACTCTATCTTATGACTTACTAACTGTTCAGCACCTAACTCTTACTTAATTGCTCCCCCAACTCATCATTTTGTTTCCCAGCTTCTGCTTTCAACTTCCATCATCACTGCTTCTCTAAAACATACCTACTTGTTTGCCTTTCCCACATGTATATACCTCAGCTTTCATTCTCTCTCTCTCTCTGTATATCCAGTAATCATGGTTACCCTTTTATTTCCTAGATAATTCTGAATGAGACTTACGGTACAAATGCCAGTTCCAGCTTTATTTTCCATATTCAATGTACAACTGATTTACCATTTTGTTTTCATTTGCAGGTCACATGCTGATGCAGTTTTTTGATTGTTCTCTGACTTCCAGAATTGTAGATTCACAGCTAAATGCCAAAAAGAAAATATAATTTCAATATAATTTATTTATTTGGGTAGCCCAATTGCAATGCAGTATCTCATTTACAGTAATGTCCTGCTTCTAGTCAGTGTACAGCTGGGCCAAATGGAGGTCGGGTGGCTTTCTGAGGTCTCCCAGTGAGGAAGTGGCTCAGCTGGTATGTGAACTGTTGACACCTAGTTCCGAAGCCTGTACCTTAGTCACTAGAACTCACTGTCTCACTTTCACTACTAAGTGGGTTATTATTTACACAAGTAAAAATCAGTCCCGACTGATAAACTGTATTAATCCAGCTGTCTCCTAAAGTGAGTGCATAATGCCATAAAGATTGGTGTCCTGTGAGGGCATTGCCAGCTCACCAGTTGCAGAGCATTCTTGTGTGCTGTACCTGATACCCCAAACCAGGGGACTCAGGATTGGAACCTGCAGCCCTCTGACACCTAAGCCAGAATTTTACCACCTAGCTAAAGGAGCAGCTCCTCCTAGTGGAACTTGTGGGCAATCATTATATACTTTAATCTGGTGGCCAATCCTCTGCTTATTATTATATCCCCTCCCCCCACCATATAATCTCTCTTCATCAGTACCCACAGTAACGTTGATGGTAAAAGACGGAACTCGCGTTTCATCTGACTCTCTTCTCTTTGGTTTTACATTTTGCCCTGGGAGGGGTTGAGGCAGCTATGTTGAAGAGCAGCCCCCTTTCCAGGTTTGTAGATATCCAGAAACACACTGCTGTTGCTGCTAATTTTCAGGTCTGCTGTCTTGAGTTGCAACTCAGATTGCATTCTCAGGTTATACTGTGCTAGGCCTTTTAGCCTAGCTGTCAGTAGCTAACTGAAAGTGTCTCAGCATTTATGATGTGACTGTGTCTGGGCACTCATAATGTGACCTTGCTGCTGCCCAGACACCAATAATGAAACGGGTGCAAAACTAAATGCAACCAGAAAAACTGAACAGTTCCAGCTTGTTTCTGGTGTATGCCACTGTTGCTGTGATTATTAATTAGTAACAGCTTTAGTTTGCAACAAGTTATTTACATACACGTCATTATACAGTTTCTAATAATTCCCTCCAGAGTATTAAAAACATAGAAACATAGACACTGGCATCAGAAAAAAACATTGGTCCATCTAATCTGTCCTGTTACCCTACCCTGTATTGCTGCATGTTTTATTCATATTGGACCCTATGTGCCATAGGGTAGAATGCTTACGTGCCGTGGATCTGTGGTGCATAGGCAGTCCAAAGTGTCATTTCTGTGCACTGTTGCCCTGCGGACCCCTGCGCACATGCACTGAAGGAACATGCATCCTTTCCTCTCTGGATACCAGTCCCCACTTGCGTGGCAACACGTGCAGATGATCTGGGGGAGTTGGGAGGGAGATGCCACACTCCACGCCATACACAAAGACACTGAGCGCTGGGCGAGGGGGGGCACAAGATACGTAGGCAGGGACCCTGTCACATATGTTGTGCCCCCCACCCACTGAGTATCCCCCCCCCCCCGGGAGAGTGGGGCCCACCCACCATGCTTCCCCAGCCTTCCGGTCAGGCAGGGAGGGCTGAGAGCAGCCATTGGGGCACTCACCCAACTGGTTGAAAAGTTGTGACCTGCGCTGTCCCACAGTGCCCTGCCCCATGAGGAGCAGGGGATCTACTGCAGCACCAGGATGGACAACCAGTTGGAAGCCTGCCTATGTCCTCCACTCTGCACTGATTCCCCCCCCCCCCCACAATCCTGCATGCCAGGGCAGGCTGGGCCACGAACAGACACCCAGTGGTCATGAGTGCCATCCACCGCGAGCCTGTGTGTGGGTGCAGACCTGCGCAGGCCGGGTACATACCTCTTGCATGTGCTCGGCGGGTATTAGTGAATAGGCTCCATTGTTTGCAAGATTTTTATAATGTACTATTTTTGGCTTTTCTGAACATTGTTAAAAAATGTTAATAAAAAGTAAATTTCATAGAAGAAGCAACTTATAGCAGTTATATTAATGTTTTCTGACATTTTTTTAGGTACTGAAGCTTCATCCAAGTTTAGCACCAATTAAAGTGGCATTGGATATGGGAAGAGGACCAACCCTGGAGTTGAGGCAGGTTCACTATCAGATTGTGGTTTAATTTTATGTAGTGGAGGGAGTCATAATGGCTTTTTTAACATTTTTAAAAGCTTCTCATGGGGATATGGTTTGGTATTTGTTGAGAGTTGAAATACTAGCATGGTGTCATATTTGTTGTTGTATTGCCTTTGATAATATCTGTTGCTTTAAAAAAAAATTATTTTACAGGGGCAGCCATTGGCTTTCGTGCCGGTGACCCAGCGTTAGGAGCAGAACCTGGATGGGCAAGGCTGGTAGATGGACTGGGAAATAGTGCTGCCAATGGCAGCATTTCCCAGCCTAAGGTAGAGCTGGTACAGCAAACAGCGCCATAGCAGTTCTTGTGGATGACCATGATGCTTGTACCCCCTTCCCCCGTGGTTAGCTGTGGTGTCCAAGGCCAACTCCAGAAGGCTGGCAACAGCATTGTGTTGGTGGAGGGTAGTGGCAGGGAACTGCAGAAATGGGGAGAGAAAACTCTAGTACCTTCAGAATGACTATCTGAGCCTGATGCCATGGATTGCAATGCCCATAGAACTGTGCAGGCAGTGGGCTTGTGGTAGATGGAGCTGAGTGGTTGCCAGAGACCCAAGGATGGTGGCAAACACAGGGCTGGGGAGAAACATGTTTACGGAAAATAAAATTCTTATATAGGATGACCTATTAAGCTGATGGCTGGTTTAGAACTGGGACTAGCCGAAGATAAGTTTCATATATGTTAGTACTGTGAGTTACTAGCTGGCCCGGTGGTGCTGAGGGTTGAGGCGCTGGATGCCACAACTCGTGCCACGCCAGCAATCCGGGGTTGGGAGTGACCTTGGCTGCTGGAGGGTCAGTTGGGTGGGGGAGGATCGAGCACCCCAGGGGCTGCTCTCCGGGAAGGGTGGGAAGGGACTACTGCAGACGCACTGGCTCCTGGCGACAGCCGGGGGTTGGTGCATGCTGTGGTCAGCTGTGGGGTCGACACGAGCTGACGTCGAACGTGCCGCATGGCAGCGTCCTTGGCGTCACTGCATGCCCACATTGTGGGGGGGGTGTGCAAACACAGAAAGCCTCTGCAGGCACAGTGAAGGTGGATCCAGCGTCGCATCAGATGCACCCAAGTCAGCGCCCCTGGTGTCTGCTCCCTGGCCTTCTATGGTGTGCGGGGTAAGTCCTCACCATGATGTGGCTGGGAGGGGTAGGATATAGGGGTTGGAGAGCTCTGACTGCGGTTAGGGCAGGGCCGAGGAGACAGCTGGATGGGGGGGAACCATAGGTACACCCCCTCCCAGCCGAGGAGAATAAATAAATAAAATAAAAAAATACTGTGGGTTACTAATAGAATTGGGACTATCCCAAAATAAGCTGCATACATGTTATTACTGTCAGTTACTAAACTTTGGTCACAAATGGCAACTGTTTCAGATTACATTATGACCTTTATAGTTAAGTTTTTGAAGTTGCATGCTTTCTGAATTTGGGTAGTAAAATGCATCAACATTAGTTTTGTAATGGTCTCTAAATGCACGAAGAAGATTTAGGAGAGAGTGTGAGCCATCATGGGCTGGCTGGAAAAAAGATCAAGCACCCCAGTGAATGCTGTCCTCCCTGATGAAAGGGCGACCCATTGCCCACTGCAGTTCTTCCCTCTAATAGCCATAGGGGAAAGTGCAGCTGGGAGGCACAGATGGGTGGGGGAGGAGTTGCCCTGGCAATCACTTTATGATTTGGGTTGTCTTCCACCAGCTCTTTTACTGGCTAGACAGAAAAATTGTCAGGCATTTGGCGCATGGCATCTTACATCTGGTCATTCCTATTTGAGGCACACAGATCATGGGGCCTTGCTCCACCTGTCTCACTCATACTTCCAACCTGTTGATCTTTCTGGCCAGGCTGGTAGAGAGTAGCATCTCCTCAGGTATCCAAAAAGCATAATGAGAGGCATAACTGGTCAGAATGTGAGTTCTGCAGATGTGGATATCCCCAAATGTGGCAGCTAAAAGAAAGACTTTGTGCCAGGCTGGAGTTGTCGGGGTGATCCTGAGCTTTTTACTATGTTCTGGCATAGTTACCCAAGTATACCGCACCCTCCATCTGTCTCTTGTTCAGCTTCATACTCTCTGCTGTCATCAGAAAACAGATCCATTATCCCAAGTACATGACAACACGGCAGTCTAATTATAATTAAGTTACTTTATCATTTCAAATGTAAATAACCTCCAGATAAACACCAAACCAAATCGACACTGATGAAGGGTGGCTTCTGGGTGCATTGGTGTGCAGAGTGGGGAAACTTTGCTTTGTGAAGAAATTCATGAAGTTTTCACACTTTGCACCGGAAAACGTCTCTTTGCTTGCAGTTTTTATTAAAATAAAACTCTCCTACCCCCAAGTTGCCTTACCGGGTATATTGATAAGATAGTTGCGAGACATGAAGTCACTGCTATATCAGTATACCTTTCCGTGTACAGAGCAGCCGCGTGATTTCAAGTCACTGGTTTGTGAGTTGGATGGTGGCCAGCTGAGTTGCTGTGAGGAGAACTGTGCCAATTTCCTTCTCACCCTTATGGAACAGAGGAGAGGCAGAGGTTGGAATGAGGTGCGACGTGGGCTTGGGAGGAAGGAAGGATTACTTGTTATTTTATCTGTTGTTAACACCTATGGGGAAAGAATGTGAGGGGATGTTATGTTGGCTGGGGAGAAGAGGGTCTTTTTTTTCTAATTGTAATATAGTAGTAGTTTTCTTTTTTGTGCCGGCAATGTCATACTTCACAATGTTTGTTATAAAGCCGTAATCTTCATGAAGAAAGCAAAACATGAAGTGAACAATTTTGCCGGAGAGTTTTATTTGCAACATCTGTACTGGTATGTTTGTTATGTAGTAAGACCTGGCAGCTGGTAGTGCATGGGTGAAGACCCTTAGGGTTTAGTGCATTTTTATTTATCTCATTAATGATGGGTTTCAGACATCAGTCCAAAAAAAAACAACCCTCAAACACAGTTAGCAGCAGAAGAGCTTAGTTGCATTTACGAAAAAAAAAATTTGTAGCATTCTGTTTTTTATTACTAAGGACATTGTTCTTTAACAGCCGATGTTTATTCTGAAGCTGAAGTTGAAATTTCCTGTTCTGTGTCATTCCACATTCCACATCACTGGGCTCTTCATAATTTCTGGGTAATGATGCCATCCCAGAACACACACACACACACACACACACACACACACACACACACACACACACACCTATTACTAAGGACCTTTATAGTTTTCCCTTTTAGTACTTATCTGGAGCAGATGTTTATTCTGAAGCTGAAATCATAATGCCCTATTTGTAAAATCTCAATCTGTTGCTGTCAGAATTATTGTGAGATCATCATAAGCAGGGCACGGTGACTTCAGTTCCAGAATAAACATGAGCTGTAGATGAACAGTGACAGTGCTCTTGTTTTTATGTATACGGCCTCAGTAACAACAAGCATTTATCAATGCCGAATGTTTGCTTGCTGGCATTGGCATTGGTAGTGTAGGAGTTAGAGAGATGCATAATAGGAATGGCAGTGAAGTACTGAACTGAAGCCAACCCCACCACCACCCTGCAGAAAAAGTGAAGTCACGAGCGTGCGTAGAAACTGTGCAACGCACACGCATAATGTAACTAGTTTGGGGATATTTTACAGCAGATTGTCAATGCAGGCATTTGGGGACCTCCGCTCATGAACAGTGTCACTGTGATTTTCTTAATCTGTCCCGAACAGTGATTTCCCACAGCGACCATGCATTTCTGCACTGGAAGTGCGAAAACACATTTCGGCCAGGGTGTGAAAAATGACAGCGGTACTGTTCATAAGGAAGTGTGGAAAAATGCCACTGGTGGAAATCTGGGCTGAAAATATTACAAATTCATGAACTTACGAGGGTGCGTGGAAACTACGCAATCCTCGCTCGTAACACAGTAATTTTATGGACTTTTGCCACCAAATTTTTAATATAGCCATTTTAAGACCTCTGCTCATGAACAGTGTCACTGTGATTTTCTTGATCTGTCCTGAACATGGATTTCGCACACCGACTGCGCCATTGTGCGCTACATACGCGGAAATGCATTTTGGGCGAGACGTGAAAAATGACAGCTGTACTGCTCATAAGGAGGTGTGGTAAAATGGTAATGTTGAAAATCTAGAGTGAAAATATAAAAAATTTGCGAACTTACGGCATGCGTAGGAACTGCACAACGACGCGAATCAAGTTTTTTGAATTTTACTCAATTTTCAACATATAGGTTTTAGCTTCCAATTATGGTTCAGACATCGTCATTTTCTCAGAATCGGTCCCGAAAGGTGGTTCCACAGAGTGACTTGAGAAATCACCTTTCAGGGCTGATTAACGCCATGACAGTGCCAGAATTCATGAGAAGGGTCCTAAAACCCATGTTGAAAATTTGTTAAAAAATTCCAAAAATGGCAGAGATATGCACCAAAGTAAAAACAAACAAACAAAAAATGATGCCATTATACAGCTTACCGGCATTTCTTCATTTCGAGTCGGCTTTGAAGAGTGCAGACATGTTTCCGTCCATCAAGATCTTCACACTGGGATCCGGAGGTAAGTATGGGAGTCGGGGTGGGGGAGGTGGATGCGCAGAGGGTGGCGTGGGTTGGGTGGGGTGGGGCTAGACAATCAACGAGGACCGTTTTTGTTTGCAGGTGTTTTCTTTCTTTCTAGAGAGAAGGCCTTTTTGGGTGGGCTCCAGCATGGCAGCTGAAAGTTTTTTTGGGGGGTCAGTGGAGCCGACTGGGGATTGGGCACCCTGTTGGCCATACAGACATGTGCCACGCTGGGGTGGGCTCCTAAAGTGGCAACTGGAAATCTGTGTTTTCTTTTTTTTTGGGGTGGGTTGTTGAGTGGAGCCGACAGAGTTGGGCACCCGTCGCCATGCTCACTTTGCTCCGCTGGGAGCCTAGAAGTCTGGGGAAGTGCGGACCAACGGGATTGGGCACCCCTGACAGCCATACTGATTGCAGCTGGGGAGTGCATGAGCATGCGGGGTGGACTCCCAGCTGCTACTTGAGTGTTTGGGGAGGGGAACTTCAAGGGAGCTGTCTGTGACAGCTCCGTTCAGGATGCAGTGCTGAGTGTAGGCAGTCTGCATACTGCCAACGGCAGTATGTAAATTACCTGCCGACGGCAGTATGCAAATTGCCTACATGTTACAACCGCTGATTGTAGCGATTTTCCGCTTTCAACTGTATGCCACTGCATCTGAACGGCTGTCATAGACAGCTCGGACATTCATTGGTGCGGTGCAGCTGTCCCTGCAAAAAGGAGCAGGGCATTGGGACTGGGGGAGGCACACGTACGAAAACTTATATGGTGGCACTATGTTTCTTGCACATGCATGCAAGCAAACATAAAAACTGGAAAAGCTTGAAGGTCACACTTCCTCGAAAGTTATGCTGTTGAGTTTTGCTGGTGCCATTGGAGACTGTTTGTTAATGAATGTATCCCAAGGCCTCTGCAAGGTGGCGTTTTTTTTTGTTTATTTGTTTGTTTTTGGAATAGATTTTGTGTGATAAGGATAATTTCTAACCCCAGGAATCCACTAATATTATTACTCTTGCAGTGCTCCTTTAAATCAGCACTACCCAGGAGCCAAATAAAATGTTACGCTAGTGATGGAATCTTTAGCTTGTGCATTCAGTTTCAAACTGCCCATTGTAACTGCCTACATTCTAACCTCAGATTTCTTCTCTCCACTGCAAAGTTCAGACGCCCTGGAGATCTTCTCTCAATTAAGACAGATTCCTGTAGTGCATAGAACAAAATAACCTTAAGTATTTTGTTTTATTTTTTCATTACTGCCTATTGTAATTGTTTGAAAGTGTTTTTTACCTCATAGTTTTAAATTTAGTTTTATTTCCTGGTTCCTTGTGGTTCTCTTGAACCGAGGGGCAATCAACTCTTTTTCTATTTAATCAGAACCTTTTTTTAAGGGCTCCAGTTACTTTATTTTTATTTTTATTTTAAATTTAACCACATTTGAACCAAGGTTTATCGGTTCCCTCTGCGGTTTTCTCGGTTCCGGATCCATAGATAAGGACTGCTTGGCCCATCTAGTCTGCCCATTCCCTATGTATCAGATAAGCTGCAGATTCTAGTTAACCAACAGCCTTCTTCCTCCTACCCTTCACTGTAATTGCCTTGTGTCTGTCCCATACATTCTTGAATTACCCCACTGTTTTTGACACCATGACCTCCTCAGGAAGGTGGTTCCATGCGTCCACCACCCTCTCCGTGAAAAAATTATTTCTGGCGTTGCCCCTGAGCCATCCCCCCTCTGTCTTCAAACTGTGACCCCTTATTCTTGCACATCTCTTTCTCTCAAAGATGCTTCCGTCTTGGACTTTGTTGATTCCCATGAGGTATTTGAATGTTTCTATCATGTTCCCCCTCTCCCTTCTTTCCTCAAGGGTATACATATTAAGCTCTTTCAGTCTCTCCTCGTATGGCTTCTGTTGCAGACCCTGCACCGTTTTAGTTGCCCTCCTCTGGACTGCCTCCATCCTATCTATGTCCTTACAGAGATGGGGTCTCCAGAACTGCATGAGTACTCTAAATGGGGTCTCACCAACTGTCAGTACAGAGGGATAACAACTTCCTGTTTTCTACTGGTGATGCCTCTCCCTATGCATCCCAGTATCCCTCCAGTCCTCCTTACTACCTTCTCACATTGTTTGCCTACCTTAAGGTAATCTGATATGGCTACCCTGAGGCTCCTTTCCATTTTTGTTTGTTGTTAGGGCCCCAGTTGTGTACTCTGCACTTTTTTGCACTGAATCTAACCCAATTGGAACTGCTAGTCTCTAGACTTTATCGATTCCTGGACCGGCCGCTATTTCTTTCTGAACCACCCGCAAATATTTAAATTTATTCTATTTTTGTCTGTTCCCGGTTCCTGTTTTCTAAAATGTCAGATAAGCCAAAAAAAAGAAAACGGGACCCCCTGGTTTTAAGAATTGCCTGAAGTGTGCAGAGGTGTATGCCAAAGCAAGCAAGCATGATTTATGTTTGATCTGCCTTGGACACATAATTTCTCCGAAAATTGTGATATCTGTAAGTCTTTCCCTGACAAGACAGTGGAAAAACACAGGGAGAGGCTTAAAAGAAGATTGGAAGAGGGGTCCCTGGGCTCTAACCAGTCCACCCCCTCTAAGACTGTGGCTATTCCTTCGGGAGCCTCCAAATCCACCCATGAAAGGTACCTCTACGGGTGAGGGCTCTGGCAAGAGAGGCAAAGAACCGGCTGACTCCCCGGTACCTGCCAAAAAAATTAAAGAAAACAAAGCATACTGAAACCCCGGCTGAAACACCTCAAGAGGTCCCTCAGGTGCCTGTTCCTTCACCTGCTGATTTATCTCTGGCTTTAGCCTTACTCCAGGTGCTGCAGGGCATACTACCCCCTCAGCAACCTGTGGTTACTACTGCTGAAAAAGCTACTGTTATTGCCCCCCTCCTTTTACCCACTGCCTCAGTGGAGTATGAGAAGTATGATCAGGAGGAGGAGGGTATTGAACCTGAGGTCATAGGAAAATAGAATTTGACGGCAGATAAGGACTGCTTGGCCCACCTAGTCTGCCCATTTTCCCTACCTGATGGATAAACTGCAGATCCTAGTTAACCAACTGCCTACTTCCTCCTACCCCCCACTAGGACTGCCTTATGTCTGTCTCATGCATTTTTGAATTCCCCCACTGTTCTTGACTCCACGACCTCCTCAGGAAGGCTGTTCCATGCAACCACAACCCTCTCCATGAAAAAATACTTCCTCATATTACCGCTGAGCCGTTCCACCCCCACCCCCCCGGTCTTCAAATTGTGCCTCCTTGTTCTTGCACATCTCTTTTTCTGAAAGATACTACCCTCTTGGACTTTGTTGATTCCCTTGAGATACTTGAATGTTTGTATCGTGCCCCCCCCCTCGCTTCTTTCCTCAAGGGTATACATATTAAGCTCCTCTAGTCTCTCTTCTTTGTCTTCTGGTGCAGACCCTGCACCATTTTGGTTGCCCTCTTCTGGACAGCCTCCACTCTGTCTATGTCTTTGCGGAGATGGGGTCTCCAGAATTGCACACAGTACTCCAGATGGGGTCTCACCAACTGTCTGTAGAGAGGGATAACAACTTCCTGTTTTCTACTGTTGATGCCTCTCCCTATGCATCCCATTATCCCCCCAGCCTTCCTTGCTGCCTTCTCACATTGCTTGCCCACCTTTAGGTCATCTGATATAATTACCTCCAGAACAAGATCTTGGTTCTCCTCCCAGACCTACAGAGGATTTCTCATACCATTTGTCTTTTGTTAGAAAACTGCTGGAAACCCTGGATCTGAAAACAGCAGAGGAGATCCAGGATGAAGAGGAGGCATAATATATGGAGCTTATGGGGCTGACACCCACCAAAAGACTCCTCCTACCTATGTATAAATTCTTTTAAAAAGGATGTGCTGGAAATCCTCAAATCTTCCAATACTGTCACACCAACTGATAAAAAGTGTGACAAGAAATACCAGCTTAAATGGTCAAGGGCTGTTCCTGTTCAGTCACCCAGACCACCAGGGTACTGTTCAGCAGGCTGCCTGTGAAAAGGCTAAAACTCCTTTCCTCTCCAAAAGGATTCATGAAACTGAAGAGCATGGCAAAAAAGGGTACCTCTCGGCATCCCTGGCACTACGCCAAGCTAGCTACCAGGCTTATGCAGCCCTCTGCTAGAAAGCTCTCTGGCAGTCAGTTGTAGACAATACTACATACTAACATACTAAAATGCCAGCAGAATAGGCCTAATGGTCTTTCGCGTCTGCTCGTTTGGTCAGCCCCCACCCTGGGAGCTGACCTTGCTGCCCCCCTTGCCTTCTTTGGCTTCTCCCTTCCCAGTTCCGGATATTCTCGCTGCATTGGATTTTGCTTCCAGAACCCTTCCCCTGTACCTGTCCCACCCCCTCTTGAACCCCTCCACCGTCTCTGCCTCCACCAGCCCCCTAGGAGGCACATTCCATGGCTCCACCACCCTCTCAGTGAAGTAGCACCTCCTTTCTCCCCTGAATCTTCCCTCTTCAGCTTCCACCCATGCCCTCTAGTGGCCCCTCCTCCTTCCTTCTAAGCACCCCGACTGCTCCTTCCCTATTTACCCCCTTCATGTACCTGAAGACCTCTATCATGTCCCCGGTCCCTTCTCTCTTCCAATGTGTACATATTTAGCTCTTCGAGCCTCTCCTCATAGGTCCTGTCCCCCAAGCCCCAAATCATTTTGGTTGCCCTCCTCTGGACCCTCTCCAGGAGTTTAATGTCCCTCTTTAAGTGTGGCCTCCAAAACTGCACGCAGTACTCGAGGTGTGGCCTCACCAAGCAGTTATACAGAGCTCCTGGGGAACTGGAGGAATGCGGGAAAAGGCCAACTGGTAAAGGGTAGACCAGGGGGAAAAAGGAATCCCCATGGGAACACGAGCAGGGGAAATGGAAGTATAGGGAAAGGGTGGAAGGTAGTCCTGCTAAATGCCAGGAGCTTGGGCAGTAAAATGCCTGAGCTCCAGGTGATGCCAACTGAGGAGCGGTGGATGTGGCAGCGTCACTGAGACCTGGGCCACCGCAGGACATCGACTGGAACCTGAACCTGGAGGTTACACTATGTTCAGGAAGGACAGGGGGGTGGGAAGGAGGGGTAGTAATGATAGTCAAAAACTGCATTGGCATAGGGAGTGAGGAGGCGGAGGGAACCGTGAGGCGTTGGGTCACCTTGATAACAAGGGGCCAAGAGGTAAAATAGGAGTGGTGTATAGACCCCTGCACTGGCAGAGGAGCTGGAGGAGAGTCTGGTGGCAGATGTTGGGAGACACTGCAGACTGGGCAGGGGAAGGGTGGTGGTGTTGGGGGACTTAAACATGCCAGGAACAGACTGGGAGACTATGACATCCTCGGTGGCCGGGGAACAGAGGTTGTTGGATGTCTTTCAAGACGCGTTCCTAACTCAGCAGGTGGGGGAACCGACCAGGGAGGTGCGGGTACTGGATGTGGTCCTGGCAGGCAGTGACCAGATTGGGGGCCTGGGGGTAAGGGAACCGTTGGCAGGGAGTGACCATGCCACGGTTTGGTTCTGCCTGGACCTAGGAGGGGTAGCAGGCTGCACAAAGACTGAAGTAACTGACTTCAGGGGGGCGGATTTTAAGGAAATGGGAAGGATCCTTAAGGAACATTTGGATGTGATTGGGTCAGACATGGACGCTGATAGTAGGTGGGAAATCATCAGGAGAGGGGTGCAGGATGCTACCAGCACCTGTGCAAGAGTAAGAAGAAAATGCGGTAGGGCCTGAAAACCCTGCTGGTGGACCAGGAAGGTTCAGGAGGTGGTGCGGGGAAAGAAGGCAGCCTATAGGCAATTCAAGTGCTCAAGGAGTGAAAGGGATCGAGGGGAGTATGAGCTGATGGCTAGAAGGGCCACTAAGGTGGTGAGGGCGGCTAAGGCAAGGAAGGAGCAGAACCTGGCCAGGGAAATTAGGAGAGGGAACAAGGGGTTCTTTAGATACATTGGGGAAAAATGAAAGGTGAAGGGGCAGATTAGCAGGATTAAAACAGGGGAGAGATGGGCACAAGACCCGGGGGAGCAGGCTGAAGTACTAAATGAGTACTTCACCTCAGTTTTCACCAAGGAAAATGGGGGTGCTGCATCATACATGGGAGGAGACAGTGATACTGAGGTGGGGGGACTCTTACCAATCGGTGGGTCTGGGGAGAGTGGGAGACATCACTGGCAGGAGAGGGGAAGGCTAAGTGGGGGGACGAGGTAGCGGAAGTGGAAATCACAGCAGAGAGAGTGAGGGAAGCCCTCCGGTCCCTTAAGACAGAGAAAGCACCGGGGCCGGATAAATTGCATCCCAGAGTGCTGAAGGAACTTGCGGATGTCCTGGCGAAACCCCTGGTGGAGCTTTTCACCATCTCTCTGAGGACAGGGTGGGTGCCCCAGGACTGGAAGGTGGCGCATATAGTGCCTGTCCACAAGGGGGGATCAAGGGAGGTGGCAGGGAACTACAGGCCTGTCAGCCTGACATCGGTGGTGGGCAAGGTGATGGAGGGCATCGTCAAGGAGAGGCTAGGGGGGAACCTGGAAAAGTCAGGGTGCTAGGACAATAGACAGCATGGATTCGTCCCGGGGAAATCGTGTCAGACAAACCTTGTGGAGTTCTATGACTGGGTGACGAGTGCCTTGGACCTGGGTAGACCAGTGGACGTCCTCTTTCTAGACTTCAGCAAGGCATTTGACTCTGTTCCTCACGAGGGCCTGTTGGATAAGCTGGGAGAAATGGGAGTGGGGAACCAGATGATCACATGGATAGGCAATTGGCTCCATTACCGGACCCAGAGGGTCGTAGTTGGCGGGATAGTCTCATCCCCAAGGAGGGTCATTAGTGGGGTCCCACAGGGATCAGTCCTTGGGCCCCTCCTGTTCACCGCCTACGTCTCTGACATAAGGACAGGTATCAGGAGTGAGATGAGTCTCTTTGGGATGACTCAAAACTGGGGCGGTGGTGGATGGGAGGAGGGAGGGTGGCCCTCAGGGGGACCTGGAGGCTCTGGAAAGATGGTCTAGGAAGTGGAAGCTGAGGTTCAATGCAGGGAAATGCAAGGTACTGCACCTGGGGGCCAGAAACCCGGGCCAAGTGTACACCCTCGGGGGAATGCTACAAGTCTCGATGGCTGAGAGGAACCTGGGGGTGGTGATGGATGTCAAGATGAACAACTCGGAGACTTGTAGGAGGACAGCAGCCAAGGCCAAGAGGATGCTGGGATGCATCGCTAGGGGGATCACCTCCAGAAGGAGGGAAGTGATACTCCCTCTGTATAATGTCCCTCTGTACAATTCCTAGGTTAATCCCTCTTTAACTGTGTCAGAGCTGCTGGACACAGCAAGACTGGGCTTGGAGGTTTCCAGGTACAAGTTTCAAATGGCAGCTGACACAAATGATACAGCTGCTAGATGGATGGCTGGTACCATAGCATTGAGGAGTTTTGCCTGGCTGAGAGCCACTAATCTAACCCAGGACACACACAGTAAGGCTATGGATTTCTCAGTCGAGGGCCACTCTCTTTTTGATGCCCTGACTGAGGCATATATGAAAAAAGTAGATGAATATAAAGCTACTTTTAGGAGCAATTCAACTAGAGAGAGAAAGCCTCTCCTTCCACTTCATCCTGTTCTAGGGGAGGCAGGGGTAGGTCCTCCGTTAGGAGGCCTTTCTTCCAAGTGCAGGCTGTTTCCCAACAGCAGTACCAACCACAGCAGGGTGGCTTCTACAGAGCTAGAGGCAGAAGGGGTTCCAGGAGAGGATCCCAATTTGCACAGCCAAAGCAGCAAGCAAAGCAAAATCCCTGACTTTCCCCTTAGGCTGCCTCTCCTTCTCCTGTAGGGGGCAGACTCGCTCATTATTTTCAGGATTGGTTGAAAATAACCACAGACAAGTGGGTCCTGGAAATAGTGAGTCAGGGTCTATTCCTTTGTTTCAAGTCCCTTCCTCCTCCAAGGTTAAAACGGTTTACACCAGCTCCTTTCTCAGAAAGAAAACTACTGGAGCAGGAGGTACAGGCTTTACTGCTGGCAAGAGCAGTGGAGCCTGCTCCCCCCAACCAAAAGGGGAAAGGATTCTACTCAAGATACTTCCTAACAACAAAAAAGAATGGAGAGTGGCGGCCTATACTAGACCTCAGACTGCTAAACAAGTACCTGGTAAAACACAGGTTCAGGATGGTTACATTAGCCATGATTTTGCCAACTCTGCAAACAGGAGACTGGCTAGCCTCCTTAGACCTAAAGTACACATATTTCCATATTCCTATAAGGGAGTCACACAGAAAATATCTCAGGTTCAGACTCCTTTCAGGCCACTACCAGTTCTCAACACTTCCCTTTGGCCTCACCTCTGCACCAAGGGTCTTTACCAAGTGCATAGCAGTAGTAGTGGCACACTTAAGAAGGTTAGGTGTCACAGTTTTTCCCTATCTGGACGATTGGCTAATCGTAGGAAAATCCCACCAGCAGGTGTTGGACCACCTTCAAGTAACCCAGGATCTGTTGCTCTCCCTGGGTTTCCTCCTCAACACCAAAAAGTCAGTTCTGACCCCCTGTGCAGGTTCTGCAGTTCATAGGTGCAGAACCGAATACAGTAGTGGGAAGAGCTTTTCTCCCTCAGGAGAGGGCAGAAAGCATTCAGCTTTTGGCAGGCTCTTTTTTTCCCTGGGCTGGCCAAAGCCAGCAAGACAGTTTCTTCAACTGTTAGGGCATATGGCTTCAGCAACAAGCACAGTCATAGGTGCCAAGTTTTAGATGAGGGATATTCAGTTCTACCTTAGAGCATGCTGGTGCCAAAGGCAGGACCCCCTCTCAAAGCCAGTGCCAATCACCAAAACATTACTACAGGCTCTCTATTGGTGGAGGGAGCTGGAAAACTTAAGGGAAGGGGTTCAATTTCTGCAGGAGCCTCCTTCTCTGGTTCTCACAACAGATACTTCCCTGCTAGGATGGCATGCTCACTTAGGGGAACACACCATTTACGGTAACCGGGAGAGTGAAGACTCACTCCTGCACATAAACTTGCTGGAGTTAAGAGCTGTTTACCTAGCCCTTCAGGCTTTCTCTCATATCATTCAGGGAAAGTTGGTACAAGTCAGAGCAGACAATACCACAACAATGTATTACATCAACAGACAAGGAGGGACAAGGTCCACTCCACTGTGTACAGAGGCAATGAAAATATGGAGCATTGCTTACTTCCTAAATGCCTCTCTGCAGTCAATTCATCTGCCTGGCAAGGACAATACCTTGGCAGATGCCTTGAGCAGGATAAACCAGGCCCATCACGAATGGGCACTGAACAAGCAAGTGGTGAGTGCTCTATTCAGAAGGTGGGGGACCCCAGAAATAGATCATTTTGTATCCCACCAAACTCACAACTTACCTCTCTGTTGTTGCAGGGCCCCATTGAAGGTGACAGGTCCCATGGATGCCCTAATTCTAGATTGGACAGGGAGGTATCTTTATGCCTTCCCTCCTTTCCCCTTGATACTCCGGGTGCTCCTCAAGTTCAGGTCCCAACCAGCTTCGATGATTCTGGTGGCCCCAGACTGGGCAATACAGCCTTGGTACTCCCTGCTGCTCTCAGTGTCAATGAGCAAGCCAATTCACCTCCTTCAGAGGTACAACCTTCTGACCACCTTTCAGGGGAGGGTAGTGTACCCAAATCTCAGGTCTCTCAAGCTTAAGGCCTGGCTCTTAGGGACTTAGAATATGCAGATTGGAAATTCTCTCTAGGAGTTCTGGAAGTCCTTAGAGGCTACAGGAAACCTTCCACCAGGAAAACGTATGCCTCTAAATGGAAAAGATTTTCCATTTGGTGTAGAGATAAGGGTATAGCCCCAGCCCAAATTGGTATCCCAACGCTTCTGGATTACTTGTCTCACCTGCACTCCAAAGGGTCGCAGCACTCAACTCTTAAGGTGCACCTGGCTTCAGTTTCAGCATACCTTTCAGCCGGAAAGGATACTTCCCTGGCATCAAATCCTATATTCAAAAGGTTCTTTAAAGGACTTTCTCATTTGTTTCCCCTCACAGGGAACCAGTGCCAGCATGGGACCTTAACATTGCATCGCCCAGCTTATGCTTCCGCCCTTTGAGCATATGGCATCTGCAGAGCTTAAATTTGTTACTTGGAAGGTAGTCTTTCTAGTAATAATCACTTCTGCCAGGAGGAAAAGTGAGCTTCAGGCCCTTTGTGAGGAGAGGGACTATGTCTCCTTTCACAGGGACAAAGTAGTGTTGAGAACTAATAGGAAGTTCCTCCCCAAAGTGGTCACTGACTTCCATTTAAATCAGCCTATAACATTGCCAGTTTTCTTTACTGAACACTCTAGCTCAGGAGAGTGTAGATTGCACAGCCTGGATGTAAAAAGGGCTTTGAGTTATTACATGACTCATACCAAGGACCATAGGCAGGACAGACAACAGCTGTTCCTCACCTATGGGGAAGTAGGTAAAGAGACTCTGGCTTCAAAAAGAACCATCTCTTGATGGATAGTTCAGTGTATTCAGTTTTGTTACTCAAAAGCAGGTAAGGTACCCTCCTCTGGTCTTAGGGCCCACTCTACAAGGGGCACAGCTGCCACTGTTGCAGCTGCCTGAGAGGTACCTTTCATGGAAATATGTAAAGCAGCTTCCTGGAGGTCAGTCCACGCCTTCACTAAGCATTATAGCCTGGACACTCAGTCCAGGAGTGATGCCAGATTTGGCACAGCAGTTCTGCAGAGTCTTTTTCCTAAATAGATTCTTGCCCACCTCCTTGAGGTACTGCTGCATACTCTGCAAGAGTAATAATATTAGTGGATTCCTGGGGTTAGAAGAAAAAATGACTCGCCTGTAGTAATCTTGTTTCTTCCAAAGGGATCCACTGATGTTAATACTCCCCGCCCTTGCCTCCCCTACAGAATCAGTAACTAGAAAAGTCCTCTCCACAGCTGACAGTATGTATAGTTGGAGTGGCATGTCACCTACTGGCACTTTCTAGTAATGTCTTTTAGCTAGTAGGTTCTTTTTCTAAGGCACATCTGAATTTAAGAAAAAGGGGACATTTATTTCTACTGGTCCTCTGGTTAATGTTTCTTAGTTGCCTCAGTTGGGGTACCATTTTTTCCTATAGTTAGTTATTTATTTATTTATCTATATGTTGTTATGACCTCTTTGCAAGCTTCTAAGAATTCTGAGGTTAGAATGTAGGCAGTTACAACGGGCAGTTTGAAATTGAATGCATGAGCTAAAGAATCCATCATTAGCATAGCATTCTATTTGACTTCTGGGCAGTGCTGTTTTGAAGGAGCACTGCAAGAGTAATAATATTAATGGATCCCTTTGGAAGAAACAAGATTACTACAGGTGAGTAACCCCCCTGGTTTGGTGCAGTTCTTTAGGTTTGCTTCAGCTTTGTTCTATGCACCTAATAGCTTATATTCTAATAAGTCCTGCAACTTGTGTTTTTGTGTTGAACTGCATTGACATTCACTGGAAACATGTATAATCTACTCTGTTAAAAATTGACTTTATGACTGTAGCTCTGTAACCCTCAAACTGTGTTACATAGAATGTGCCGGCAGATGGGGACCACGATGTCCATCTAGTCTACCCATGTTATTTTCTACCGCCCCCCACTTGGAATCATTTGTTAACTTAGTGGCATAGCTGTCCCATACTGATTTAAACTGCTTGACCGTCTTTGCCTCCACCACCCCTGAGGCAGTTTGTTCCATGGGTTCACCACTCTTTCGGTTAAAAAGAACTTTCTACTATTACTCCGAACCCCACCCCCCCAGTCACATGTCATGCCCTCTTGTCTTACTGCAACTACTAATCTGGAAGAGGTCCTGTGATTGTACCTTGTTGATACCCTTTAAATACTTGAAGGTCTCAATCATGTCCCCCCTCTCCCTCCTTTATTCCAAGGAGAAGAGGTGTAGTTCCCTCAGTCTTTCTCCATATATCTTATGGTGTAGGCCATGAATCATCTTAGTTGCCCTTCTCTGCACTGTCTCCAACCTATCGACGTCCTTTTTGAGGTGGGGCCTCCAGAATTGGACACGTACTCAATGTGGGGCCTCACCAGGGACCTATACAGTGGCATTATCACCTCACACTTCCTGCTAGTGATGCCTCTCCCTACACAACCCAGGAGGCCACTCGCCTTCTGTGCTGCCTTCTCGCATTGCTTTCCCATCTTTAAGTCATCTGAGATGGTGACTCCCAGGTCGCACTCCTGCTTTGTAACTGTTAGCTTCTCCC
This sequence comes from Neoceratodus forsteri, assembly GCA_016271365.2. Lineage (NCBI taxonomy): Eukaryota > Metazoa > Chordata > Ceratodontiformes > Ceratodontidae > Neoceratodus > Neoceratodus forsteri. The sequence goes on along the minus strand of JADMNL010000024.1, from coordinate 240,810,496 downwards.
CTCCCAGATGGTACTCCGCTCAGGGTTCTTTTTTCCCTCATATGCATCACCTTGCACTTTTTCACATTAAACTTCAGCTGCCAGTCTTGTGAACATCTTTCCAATCTTAACAGATCCTTTTTCATTTTTTGCCACCCCTCTGGTGAATCCACTCTACCACAAAGCTTCGTGTCGTCTGTGAACAGACACACCTTTCCTTCCAGACCATCAGCAATGTCACTGATATACACATTGAACAAGATTGGTCCAAGCACTGACCCCTGTGGAACCCCACTTGTCACCAGCCCCTTCCCTGACAATACTCCATTGTCCAACACTCTCTGCATTCTGCCATTTAGCCAGCTTCTCACCCAGGCTATTATTTTGTGGCCCACTCCTATGTGCTCAAGTTTGCTAATCAGTCTTCTGTGGGGGACTGAGTCAGAGGCCTTGCTGAAGTCAAGATAGACCACATCAACTGCACCCCCCTGGTCCACCTTTTTTAGTGACCCAGTCAAATAATTCCACTAGGTTGATTTGGCAGGACCTTCCTGCAGTAAAGCCATGTTGCTTTGGGTCCACCTGTCCGCTCACTTCTAGAAAAGTCAGAATTTACTCTCTTAGAAGGGATTCCATCATCTTACCCACTATCGAGGTGAGGCTGACTGGATGGTAGTTTCCAGCCTCATCCCTGCTCCCGCTGTTGTGCAGTGGCACCACTGTAGCACTTTTCCAGTCCTCTGGGACTGCCCTGCTTTCCAGAGATTTGTTGAAAAGTACAGCTAGTGGAGCCACTAATTTCTTTTCCAAGTTCCTTGAGTATCCTTGGATGCATGCCGTCTGGTCCCATTGCTTTGTCCACTCACAGTGTGTTGAGCTCTTCCGAGGACTCTTTGTCCTGTGAATGGACTCATGTCCACTCCCTCAGCGGTGACTTCCTTTCTGGTTAGTGCTGGTCTGTTGTTGTCTTCCTCCTGTGTAAAGACCGAGCAGAAGTACTTGTTTAGGATTTCCACTTTCTGCTTGTGTGCCAGCCTCCTTCTTCAGTCACACGATTCCCCCTTTGCTTTTTCTCCTCTCCCCGATGTACCTGTAGAAGGTTTTGTCCCCTTTGGTTGCTCCCTGTGTTATCCTTACTTCTGTTTGGGCCTTTGCAGCCCTAATAGTGTTTCCTGCCTCCCTCAGCTTCTCCCTGTATGCCTCTCTATCGAGGTCACTACCTGAGTTCTTGTATCTTATGAAGGCTTTCCTCTTTTCTTTAACTCCGACTGCTACTTCTCTTGAGAACCAAAGTGGATGTCTTTTTTTCTTCGTCTTGCTGATCTGCCTGATACAGTGTGCTGTGGCGGTGGTTATTGCTTGTTTTAGTCTGGTCCAGCACTCTTCCACCCCCGTCTGTCCTGCATTTCAGACTGTCTTTCAGGTATGCTCTCATGAGATTAAAATCTGAAGTCTAGGACTTTCTGCTTTGTATGGCTAGCCTCCTCGAGTTTATTGACTGTGTACCATACCATGTGATGGTCAGTAGAGCCCAGGTGGCTTACCCACCTCTACACCTGAGACCCGGTTGCTGTTAGTAAGTACTAGGTCAAGGATTGCCCTCTCCCGTGTAGGCATCTTTACTAACTGCAAAAGGCCTGCCTCACGTAGTGCCCATAAGGAGTTATGGCTCCTTGTTGATGCTGCTCTGTAGGAGCTGCAGTTTACGTCCGGTAGATTAAAGTCTCCCACAAGCACGATCCCCCCTTTTTCTGACATCTTTAGGATGGTTTCCAGGATATCTTTGTCCCTCTCTTCCTCCTGTGATGATAGCTTATAGATCACTCCCACCCTTATGGGAGCCTTGCTACCAGATCCAGTAGTGATCCACAGGGCCTCTGCTTCGTTCTGTGCTCCATGGAGCTCTGTCGCCTTTATTCCCTCCTTCACGTAGATTGCTACTCCTCCCCCTTTTTTCCCCCTTTCCAGTCTCTTCCGAATAGGTTGTAGCCCGGGATTACTGTATCCCAGTTGTTTTTTTTTTTTTTTTATACTTACTATTTATGCCCCCTTCTCACTGCTCCAGGAACCTCTCTTCAGGGATCCCAAGATCGTCCGTGCTCCCGTAGTCCCGCCCCAGGTACCTCCATTCCGGGTATCAGCTGCCTGCCCCCATCCTGCCGTGGTTTACCCCACGGGCGGGGAGGAGAGGGTCTCCCCTTACCCTTTCTCACACCTCAAGTATGCGTCGGGAGGTCAGCTGGCCCCATCTCAAGAGCCCGGTTATGGGTTTTCTCAGGACGACTGGGTCCCGTCTACTGGAACCTGGAACAGGGTATTTCTGGTTTTCTGGTGATCCCAGCCCACAGGACGTCTGCACGCGAGGGGCCAGAGGCGGCGCCGCGTCAGGGCGTGCTACGCTCCAGCTCCCGGCAGGCGTCCCCTCCCTCCCTTGTATGCTGTCTCGCTGCACCTCCACCTGTGGTCACCCAGGCGGTATCACTAGCGGGACCCGCATCCCACCACCCGGAGAAGAGAGCAGCCCATGGGCTCAATCCTTCTCCCCAGCTGCCCCTCAGCCGCCCGAGTCCGTTCCCGAACCCGGGTCGCTGGCGTCGCAAGCAGTAGCCCTACTGCTGCGCCGGCGGGCCGGCTTCTGTATCCCAGTTGTGACTGTCATTGAACCAAGTCTGTCACAGTAACCCAGTCAAGGTCAGCCTCCAAAATTGTGGCTGTGCGTTCTATTTGCCAGACTATGTGCATTGATGGACATTGCTTTCTATGTCTGGTTAACACATTTGTTTGCATATCCACCCTCCTTAGTTTTAGCTTTCATCACCATTTTACTCCTTCTTGTGCTGGTATTTCCTACCATTGTTTCGTATTCTTTGTCCTTAACTTTGCTCTCTGAGTTTAGTCCCAAAGTAACTCTCCCTGGTCGACTTGTGTAATCCATGTGCCATCTATATGGCTCGGGTCATACCTGAAAATGGTCCCTGGGACCAGTGTACTCACAAAAACATAAAAAAATAAAATGTTTATTCACAGTAGGGATGGACTTCAGTGCAGGAGCTGGTCCTCCTATGAGAGACTTGGCAACGACCATAAGAAGTCATATATTTGTTGACTTCTGATCTCTCTCTGCCTTCCTGAAAAAGCAAGTAGCCACAACTGGCTCTCTGGTGCAGCGGTAGTGCTACCACTTGTGACGCCCACAACTCGTGTTCAGGAATGAGCCTGAGTTGGAGGACTGGCCAGGGGGAAATGTGATGAGCATCCCATAGGATGCTCTCCACCTTGGGAAGGGTGGGTGTTCAAGCTCATGCTGCTCTGCTGCCCTCTGGGTGACCACAGGTGGTGGTGAATGAGAGCTGACGAGAGAAGGAATGGGGGGCACTTCCACACTTCAGTGTGAGTGAACGCAATCACGTTTATGTGTGTCACGTAGCTTCCTCGACACCCCATGGTTTGGGATGAAAATAGGAGGAAAAACCACCAGACTGTGCAGGAGGACATCTGCCCCCACATCGCAGGCCTCACACTGCTGACCAAGGCACTCTGTCCCCAAATCAGTTACCAAGTCTCCGTTTAAGGGTAGGTCCCCCGATGGCCCCGCCCTGGGGTGTAAGCCAGGGTGCACTTCAGAGGGCAGAGAGGCGGGTGATGGGGCTGGGTGGAGAGCACGGATCTGTGAGGGCCAGCTGGTAGCTGGGGAGCAATAAAGTGTACGGAATTAAGAAAAAAGCAAGTTGCCAACTATAGATTATGTAAAATGTATTTCTTGATAAAGCAGTTCTTGGCAAAGCCTTTTATATAAACTTTTTGTTCTTTTCTTCCTTGGGTGTATGTCAAATTCCCATTACACATGCCCACCCATTTGTTATTCTCTATATAGGTGCTAAAATATTATACATACTTTATTCATGTAAATCAAATTAATTATTCATGAGGCTGGCACACCCGCTGATTGGCTGCTGTACTTGGTGTTACTCTTTTAAGTACACTTGGTACAGTTTAGAGCAGTATTACGCATGCTTAGGTAAAGTTCAGCTGTTTTTAAAAAATGGCTTAGTAAAAGCTAATGCCATTAGACTTACAATCACAATAATGTCCTTATACCTAGGTAGTTGCATAGGCTTAATGCCCATGAGGGAAATAATGGCCCTCTGCACTAACACAGTAAGTGGCCTCCCTAACATGTAGTTGGGTAAAAGCAGAGTTCTTATTACCCTCTGAACTCAGTACTCTTGTTTATCTGTTTTTCTTTTCAGGTTTGCCAGGGTCTGTGCCAAGAATTGTTAGACCGTGAAATTACTGTGTGGCCTGGGCACCTAGAAACTGTGCAGACCTCAATGGAGCAGCTTTATGTAAAGTGAGTCAGATGTTATTTATGATGCTAGTGAAGTTACTGGGGCACACTGTTCCTCTGCTGAGTCCAAAGTTCCCTGCGTTACATACCCTTCACAAGATCATGGCTTCTTACAGAAAGTTTTAGAAAATTGTCTTTTCTTAACCAAATTATTTATAGAAAAGGAAAGAGCGGCAGTTCAGCATCCTTTATCCCGATCTCTACTGTCTCTCCGTCTGCTTATGTCTCCTTCCGAAATCTCGTTGACCTAATGGTTGGTGCAACACAGCTGCACACTTTGTCTGGCTGAGAGGGTGCGTGAGTGTCTCCTTTCACAGCTAATGCCAGTGTTGCTCCTTGCTCAGCTGGCAGAGGGCATACAAACATTGAGTGTTCAATGCTATTCCAGAAACTGAGCACTTCATCTCTGCGATGTGCTCAGCCCCCAGCATGCCCCATTCTGACTGTGGGTTTCCTAGTCCGATTATTCCTGCACCATCAGTTGACCATAGGGCGTGTAATGAATTGTACGATTAATGATAAAGTGCATACATAGTAACACAGCTTTATTTTTCTGGGCCAGAATAGTGTTTTTTCCTAGTTTTGTCCCATGTTCCCCTGACCCACTGAGTCTACTATGGTAATAGGCCTACCATGAAAATCGGCAAGAGAGGGTCAAGAGTGACACAGACACACACACACACATATACATACACACACACACACATATCAGTATTCACTTAAGCTGGTTGCACTAGCTCTGAGTTTGCATGTTACATTGACGTGCAGTGCACAAGATTCCCAATTTAATTGGAAAATAGATTATAAGTGCTAAGAGTTTAGAAGATGGCCACTAGGTACACAACAGAGGGGGTCCCACCTGGAAATTTCCTGGTATTGTGGTGGGCCAGTCTGACTTTGGCCACACCCCAGAACTCATAAAATTCATTGACAGTGGGCTTTATTAGAAGGAACACTGGTGGTGATCTCAACCAAGACCCTGTAATGTTCCACTTTTTTTTTTTTTGTGTGTGGACTCGCTTTCCCTTCGGTCACAGTCTGTGGTGCCTCTCTCAGGCACCCTGCCTACTCCTGCCTCGCCTGAAGTCCTCCTACCTGTGCCTCCTCTCTCCCCCTCCTCTAGCCACGATTGATACCCCCAGCTTAACCCCTTAACCCCTCCTCTTTGGGTGCTCTCAACAGTCAGCTCCAGTGTGGCAGAGAACCCGGGCGGAGGAACCTGGAAGGCCAGACAGGAAGGACCCGGCTATGGGCATGGGGGCAGGTGCCATCGCCTATTCCGCAGACCGGGATTTTCCCTGTTCTGGTGACCTCTTCTCCACTCCCTCCCATGCGTGCGCACATCCCGACGCATGGTGCACGGCAACCCCTGCCTGCGTCGGGCACGCCAGCCATGTGCTGCTCAGCAAGCTACAGCACTCCCGGTCTCCACCAGGAGCCGCTGATGCGCCGAGCGATTCCTGACCTCCCTGTGGGCGCTCAATCCTTTCCCACCCCTGCCATCCACCAGCACTCCAAGCTCACTCCCGAACTCGGGTCGCTGGCATGGCGCAAAGAGTCGCATCCAGCGCCTCGACCCTCAGTGCCACCAGGCCAGCTCTGTAATGTTCCACTTGACACTCGACTGCATGGGGATATGACAGAGCTTTGCTGTCCGGTTCCTCTACCCCCACCCTGGAGAGCATGGACGTCACCTTTGTGACGTGCCTGCTTGTACTGACCTGGTGAATGAAAGTTATAAACCTGCCTTTCCTGCATGGCAGCACAGTTAACCTAAGACAAGCTTCTAACTGTGTCAAATATCCACTCACCCATAAAAAAATACATAAATGCTGGTGTGCCCTGTATTTTATGAAATTGTAATGATGCACTGTTAATAAAAGTTAACATGAAGGACTATATCCAGCAACTGCTTTTATGCCCTTTACATGAATGTTTCCTTAGCATTCCATACTGGAAGACAACAGTGCAGTTATGCTGATGCATCAGTGTATTAAAATCTGCTAAGAGCAGATGCTGTTAGCAGCCACTGCACCACATTAGTGAACATTTCATTTGACCTATACTGTGACAAGTAATCTTTTGTAATCGAGTTCAAGAAGGATAGCAACATTTGAAACAAGCTTTTGTCAGTGCTGAATGTTTGCTTGTTTGTATTTGCTGGGCATAGAGAGCAAGGAGGCAAACATTAGCAAATTAATAACTAAAGTTATAGTGAAATTGTCTCTGTTACTGTTTTTGTTTCTTTGATTTTTTTGTTAATGATTTTCCTTTTTTGTGATCTGAAATTGTATCCTCATTCATGCAGGTCCCTTTAGAAATGACATAAATAGAACAGTGGAGGTGTTTCAAGGCCCATTTTTATGCCAACCCACTTCTCCTGACACATAATGTGACTCCATCAGGCCATGACACACACGTCAACCCCTTGTGAGGGAAGGCTCCCAGCCTGTCACAAGGTGTCACCTGCGCAACACAACACTGCACAGTACCTCCCCAGACTCAGAGCAGGATTTTAAAAACAACATCTGCCCCATTCGTGAGGTGGTGTGAAAAAACAGCCATGCTGAACATTTGGGTCAACATATTGAAAATTGCTGAAGTTATGAATTAATGTAGAAACATTTCAACATACCTTTATAACTTTAGTGATTTTAAGAGTTTGACCCAAAATTTTGAACATAATCGTTTTATGACCCCACTTCCCCAGTAGGTGAAAATTTTCAAATCCTACCCAAAAGGTGCTTTCACAGAGTGGCTGCGAAATTGCTTTTCAGGCCAGATTTGAAAACTTTCGCCTACCTTGTTCATGAGGCGGGGTTCGAAAAAGGCCATGTTGAAAATTCGATGAAAAAATATTTAAAAATGACAAAGAGTTATGGGTAAAAGTTCAAAATGCATAGAAAATACATTGACCACACTTACCTTGTTTTCTCAGTTCCTGGTGGGTATTGAAGCAGAAGGATGTATTTTCCTTGCAGAGTGTATTTTCAGTACTGGACATTTTTTAAGTGATTGAGGTGTATGAGGTGGTGGGTGCTGAGTGGTGGATTGGGGTGTAGTGGGTGGGGGGTTGAGAAGGCCACAGAAGACATTGGTGGATGGTTTTCTGTTTTTCCAGTTTTAATTAGGAAAAAGAGACCACGGGACCAAGGGTGACACTGGGGATTGGACACCCCAGTGTTACAAGGGGGAAACCCACATCAGATATTGGGGAAGGGGTGTGAGGAGGTCATACAGACTTAGTCTAGGATGGGCTTTTGGGGGGGGGGGGGCTCAGTGTCGCACAACCTCAGCCCAGAATGAGCAGTTTTAAATTTAATTGCACAAGCCTGATTCACACAATGCAGCTTAAGTTTGTAACATAGAAACATAAAAGTTGACAGCAGATAAGGACCGCAAGGCCCATCCAGTCTGCCCATTTATTTTTCTACCTTATGAATGTGTCATCGACCTTTGCTCTGTCAGTGGCCTCTCTATTCATACTCATCTGTATTGCTCCCTTATGCCTATCCCATGCCTGTTTGTAGCCCTGCAATGTATTCATATCCACCACTTCCTGAGATAGGCTGTTCCATGCATCCATCACCTTTTCTGTGAAAAAGAACTTTGTCACATTACCCCTTAATCGGCCTCCCTCTATCCTCATGCTGTGTCCTCTTGTCCTGCTATTTTTCTTATATTGAACCATGTTAGACTGTTTCACCTTGTTAATGCCCTTAAGGTGTTTGAATGTTTCGATCATATCACCTCTCTCCCTCCTTTGCTCTAGGGTATACATATTGAGCTCCGTTAATCTGTCCTCATATGTTTTCTGATGCAGTCCCTGCACCATTTTGGTTGCCCTTCTCTGGACTGCCTCAATTTGGTTAATGTCCTTGTGAAGGTGTGGCCTCCAGTACTGCATGCAGTTCTCCAGATGGGACCTAACCAGTGTCTTGTAAAGAGGGATTATTACCTCCCTCTTCCGACTTGTTATACCCCTACTAATACACCCCAACATCCCCCCTAGCCTTACCTACTGCTTTAGTGGTCTGCTTGGATGATTTCTGGGCATCAGTGATGTTGATGCCCAGTCTCTTTCTTCCCTTGTGACTGCCAGCAACTCCCCTCCCAGCCTATAGGTGGCTTCAGGGTTTCTCTTCCCTATGTGCATGATCTTGCACTTCTTTGCGTTAAACCCCAGTTGCCACTCTTTCGACCATTTTGCTAGTTTATCCAGATCTCTTCACATTCTGCCCACCCTATCTGGATCATCTACTCTGTTGCAGATCTTGGTGTCATCTGCAAACAGACAAACCTTACCCTCCTGTCCATCTGCAATGTCACTGAGGAAGATATTGAAGAGGACTGGCCCAGGACTGATCCCTGAGGTACCCCACTTGTGACTTGCATCTCTTTTGACTGTATACTGTTTACCACCACTCTCTGTTTACTGCCCGTCAACCAGTATGCCACCCAGTTGACCAACTTCTGACCCACCCCGAGCCTACCCAGCTTATTAATTAATCTTTTATGTGGATCAGTATCGAAAGCTTTGCTGAAGTCAAGGTAGGTGACATCAACTGGTCCCCCTTGGTCCACCACTCTGGTTACCCAGTCAAAGAAATCTATGAGATTAGTTTGACAGAACCTTTCTTTTGTAAACCCATGCTGTCTTGGATCCTGTGGTCCTATCGATTCCAGGTGTTGCACTATCCTTTCCTTAAGGAGTGCCTCCATAATCTTGCCCACTACTGAGGTAAGACTCACTGGTCTGTTGTTCCCTGCCTCCTCCCTGGTACCACTCTTGTGGAGCGGGATCACATGAGCCCTTCTCCAGTCTTCTGGGACCTCTCCTGTGCTCAGAGACTCACTAAACAGTTCTAATAATAGCTCTGCTAGTTCCACCCTTAGCTCCTTTAGTACCCTGGGATGTATGCCATCAGGTCCCATTGCCTTGTCCACCCTGAGCTTATCGAGCTCTTGTAGGACCCTTTCTTTTGTGAAGGGACTAGTGCACGCCTCCCTCCTCCCTGTGTCCATGGTGCTGAGCTGTGGGCCCTGCCCTACCTTCTCTTCAGTAAATACTGAGCAGAAGTATCTATTTAGGATAGATGCTTTTACATGGTCCTCTTCCTCACATGCCCCCTTATCCCCTTTGATCTTAGCAATACCCCCTCTGAACTTTCTCCTTTCACTAATGTATCTATAGAATGTCTTGTCACCTTCTTTTACTGTTTGTGCTAGTGTTTCCTCGGTTTGGGCCTTTGCCTGCCTTACTGCCTTCCTTGCTTCCCTTAGGGAAGTTTGGTATGTCTCCCTATCCTCATCCTGCTGCATTCCCTTGTATTTCCTGAAGGCCAGCCTTTTCGCTATGACCTTTTCTGCTACTGGTTTTGAGAACCAAAGTGGTTTCCTTCTTCTTTTGCACTTCCTTTTCTCTCTAACACAATGGGATGTTGCTTCAAGTATTGCATGTTTAATGCTTGCCCACTTTGCCTGTACCCCCTCACCTGTATTTCGTTCTGCCAGGGCTAGCTTAACTCTGTTGGCCATCTTATCAAAGTCAGCTCCTCTGAAGTCCCATATTTATGCCTTGGGATGGGATTATTTAGTTCTACTGGTCAAATTGAACCATACCATTTGATGGTCACTGCCCCCCAGGTGACCTTCTACCTAGAGCTCTGTGATCCTTTCCCTTTTAGTCAGTACTAGACCTAGGATAGCCCTGTCTCTTGTAGGTTGTTGTACCAGTTGTTTGTGGCCCTCACCCTGCAGGGAATCCACCTTGTGTCTAGTTTTGGCAGATGTTCCTGCTGGTATTGACCAATTTGTATCTGGCATGTTGAAGTCTCCCGTTATCAGAACCTCCCCTTTAGCTGTCATGTTTTGTATATCTTCTAACAGTAATGTGTCTGTGTCCTCCCCCTGGTCTGGAGCCCTGTACACAACCCCAGTTTGTATGGCTGAGGGAGACTTTCACCCAACGCCAGGTTCTACAGGCAGAATAAGGCACCCGTCATCAGTACCTTCTTCCAGCGGACGTCCCCCATCATCCTCTGGAAATGAGGCAGGGGACTCAGCCTCGGACTGTTCCTCGGGGGATGACCTGCCAATTCCCCTCTCCCAGACCAAGAGGTTCCTCTAGGTCCCCTCCAGACAACCCCTCATTCCTTGATATTATGCAGCACATACAAGCCCTCTATCAGTGGAACACAGAGGAGCTAGACCCAGAAAGGTGGCAGTTAACAAAATTTTTGGTAAGCCATGGACCCTAAGCCCCCCTGGTCATTCCACCTCTGGTAGAGCCGTTTCAAAACGTTACCAGGCTCACCTGGCAGCACCCTGCCACCATGTCTGCAGTGCCAAGAAAGACAGACAAACTTTATAGAACACCCAAGGAGGAACCATTCCTAGGAGAGAATCCCAAAGCAGACGCCATGGTGCTCACAGCAGCTCATGGAAGAGCGCAACAGCCCAAGCACATGAGCGTCCAGCCTCCGGATCCCGAGTCAAAGAAGCTGGACCACATGGGGAGGAAAATCTACACGTCGGCCACTGGTGCTATTCGCTCCCCTTCATTTTCTAGCCCATATGGTGACCTGCCAGAAGTCCCTCTGAACAAAGTCCATGGACCTGGCTAAGGCTCAGCCAGATTCCGACAGTAAAAATGAGCTCATGGACCTCATCCGGTCAGGCATGGATGTAGACAAGCACGTACTTAGGTGCTCTCACGATTCTGCGGACATGGCGGCCAGGGCCGCAGCCTCAGGCATTTGTATGAGGAGGCATGCCTGGCTTAGGATGTTGGGTTTCCGCCAGACCTGGAAGCTGCCATTCTGGATGCCCCTTTTCAGGGCCCTGTCCTCTTTGGGCAAGAGACAGAGAAAGTCATCCTCGGCCTTCAAGACTGGCAAGGCAGTGGCTGATGTTCACAGGATGTACAAGACAGACCCTGACACTTCCCGTCGTCATCTCTTTCGCCGGAGCCAGGGACAGCAAGGGAAAAAGGCAGCCTCAAACCAAAAGAGCCTTCAAGAGACACGGCCACCCTGTCCCCATAGGTGCCCAGGGCTCCAAGCACCCCATGGCACCCTGAACCCCCCTCTCAAATCCCCCCAATACAGTATGACTCCCTGCTGTTCCTCCCCCTTCCTCAGGCTACGTTGGGGGAGGCGGTAGATGGGAGGTTCTCCCTCTATCTTTCAGGATGGTCCAGTGTAACCTCGGATCCTTGAGTCCTGCAAACAATAGAGAGGGGCTACTCCCTGGAGTTCTTGTGCTGTCCACCAGACAACTCACCCATCCCGTCACACTGCTCGCCCCATCATGCTCTTCTCTTAAGGGCAGAAATACAGGCGCTCCTAGAGAAGAGAGCCATCCAAGTGGTCCCCCCTGCCCAAAGGGGCAAAGGCTTCTACTTCCATTTTTTTCTGGTGCCCAAGAAAACGGGAGACCTCCGCCCTATTCTGGATCTCAGTCACCTGAACAACTACATCCAGTACAGGAGGTTCAGAATGGTGACGTTAGGTCTTCTGCCCATGATTCATCCAGGAGACTGACTGTGCTCCCTAGATATGCAGGATGCATACATGCGCATCAGGATTCTACCCTCGCACAGGAAATTCCTGCATTTCCTCTTCTAAGGTCAACACTATCAGTTCAGGGTATTGCTGTTCGGCCTCTCGTCAGCACCAAGAGCCTTCACCAAGTGCCTGGCGGTGGTAGCAGCGGCTTTGAGAAGGAGAGATCACTTTGTTAACCCCTGCCTGGATGATTGGCTTCATTCTGCCCATTCAGAAGACCAAATGGACAGATCCCTGCAAGAGATGATCTCAATGTTCCAGTCTCTGGGCATCACCCTGAATTGGCCCTCCCAAAGGCTTCACTATATTGGAGCAGTTCTGGATACCACCCAAGGAAAAGCCTTTCTGCCTCTGGACCGGGCAGAGAAGCTAAGAGGAGAAGTCACTTGCAGGGTGCAGGCTTCAGACCGAGTTGCAGCGAGGGTGATTCTTCAACTGCTGGGACATATGGCAGTCGCCATAGCCATGGTTCCTCTGGCACAGCTGAACATGAGGATACTACAGTGGCACTTCAGAGTTCAGTGGGACCAAGGCACAGACGAACTAGATCAGCCCATCCGGATCTCGGAGGTGGTTAGTCGGTCTCTGGTTTTGTAGTAGAATCCAGCCAACCTCAAGGTAGGAGTTCCCTTTCAGTGTTCAAACCCAATGCAGATCCTCACTATGGATGCCTCGGGCCTAGGCTGGGGATCTCTTCTGGATGTACATCAAATGAAGGGAACTTGGAATGCAGTGGAACGGTCTCTTCACATCAATATTTTGGAGATGAGAGCCATGCTGTATGCCCTTCAGGCTTTCCAAGGTCATTTATGCCGGGGTCCACTCCTGATTCAGTTGGACAATACCCCGGTAGTATTTCACCTCAACAAGCAAGGGGGCATACACTCGTATCCCCTATGCAGAGGGGCCATGAGAGTGTGGTTCTGGGCAGTAGACCACGATCTGGACATCATGGCGGTTCATGTCCCCGGCGTCCAGAACGTTGTTGCTGACAGCTTAAGTCACTCTCAGTCTCTGAATCACGAGTGGGAGTTGCTCCAAGAGGTGGCAGAAGACCTCTTTTTGAAAGACGGGGTCGACCAGAGCTGGACCTCTTTGCGCCCTCGTGCAACGCCAAACTGCCAAATTTCTGCTCACTAGATCCAGGGCCTGGTGTTTTCTGGTGAAACACATTGTCCCTCTCTTTGACCAGGAGGTGTCTGTATGCTTTCCCTCCCTTCACTCTGCTTCAGAGGGTCCTGCTCAAGTTGCAGGTGGAAGCAGCCAGGATGATACTGGTGGCACCTCTCTGGCCTCATCAGATCTGGTTCCCGTTGTTACAGCAACTGGCTGCGGAATCTCCTGTTCAGTTGCCCCTCTCCTCACACTTGCTCTCCCAAGAGCAAGGGACACTAGTCCACCCATCTCTGCAGTCCTTGCATCTGCATGCTTGGCTCCTGCAGTCCTAGCTGAGGAGAGACTGGGAGTGTCCAGTAGCATAGCAGAGGTGCTCGTAGCAGCAAGAAAACCCTCCACCAGGGTGGACTACGCCATGAACTGGAAGCATTTTTATTTGTGGGTGGTCCTGCATTCTTTGGACCCCTTGGGTTGTCTGATGAATCTGTGTTGGAGTATCTTCTCTACCTTTCAGACTTGGGCCTTAGCTACTCGTCCATTAAGGTGCATCTCTGTGCTTTGTCAGCTTACCATGCAGCAGTAAACGGGGAGACTCTGGCACAGCTGGACATTTGCAAGACCTTCTTGAGGGGAATCTTGCACATTAAACCCCCACGGAGAGACCCTGTGGATTCCATGGGATCTCCTTTTTGTTCTAGAGAAACTCACTCTGCCCCACTTTGAGCCAGCTGCGACATGTGAGCTTCGCTTTTTCTCTTGGAAAGCATTATTTTTAGTTGCTATTACTTCTGCTTGGAGGGTTTCCGAGTTACAGGCTCTGATGTGCAAAGAGCCTTACCTGATTTTTCATAGAGACAGGGCGGCATTGCATACAAATCCTTAGTTTCTTCTGAAGGTGGTGTCTGAGCTCACCTTGAACCAGGACATCCAGCTACTGGTTTATTATCCAGAGTACTCCAATAGAGGGGAGGCCCTGTTGTATACTCTGGATGTACATAGAATTCTGCATTATTACCTTGATAGGACTGGTTCGGTTAGACAGACGGACCAGTTGTTCGTCTCCTTTGCCCACAGGAAGATGGGAGCTCCTGTCACCAAGCAAACGCTGACCAGATGGTTGGTGCATTGCATTACCTTTTGCTATCAGCACCATAATAAACCCTTGTCTGGTTCTGTCAATGGTCACTCTACCAGAGGTGTAGCCACTTCTTTCGCTTCCCTCAGGAATGTGTCTTCAGCAGACCTTTGTGCTGCCGCTACCTGGACTTCAGAGCATACCTTTATCAGACACTACAGTCTGGACATTGCCTCTAGGAGGAGAGTAGGCTTCGGACTTGCAGTCCTTCAGGGTCTCCTCTCCCAAGTCCAAAAATTCATCTCTTGTATCCACCTCCCTTCTGACCTGGGTCTCACGTTGGGTGCTGCTTGGGACTCAGTCCTATTGGTATTACCTGCTACAAGAGCTCCCCCTCAGAGTAAGATAGTACAGTTACGTAAGATCTTAAAGCAACAGTAGATCTTCGAGAGGAGCTCTTGAAGCAGGTGGCTTTCCAACCCCCAGGGACAAACTCTTTAGTTCTCTTTGGGTATAGGAGACCCTCCCCAGTTCTCCTTTCTGTTTATTCAGCCAGGTCTCCGGCGGGAGAACTGAGATGGCGCCGGGGGACCGCCCCTTTACACCATGCCTGACTGGTGGAGCCAACATCGGGGGTGGTCCCCCACAACAGACTGCTAGCTAGAAGATTTTTCCATGGAGTCCTAACGCCTGGCGGTCTTAGTCCTATTGGTATTACCTGCTGCAAGAGCTTCTCTCGAAGATCTACTGTTATGCTAAGTTCTTGCGCAACTGTACTTTCTTACAGGACCCTTTCTTCTGTGAATGGACTGGTATCAACCGCCCTATCCAGAGTGCTTCTGTTGTTTGGTTTAGGTACCTACCTTCCTCTTCTTTTGTGAATACTGAGCAAAAGTATTTGTTCAGTATCTCTGCCTTTTCACTGTCACTCTTTGCCCACCTCCCCTTCCCTTTATTAAGCCTCACTATCCCTTCTTTGGTCTTTGTTCACTCCCTAATGTACCTATAAAACATTTTATCCCCTCTCTTAACTGAGGTGGCTATCTTTTCCTCAGTTTGGGCCTTTGCTATTCTGACCACCTTCCCCACTTCCTTCTGCTTTAACTGATATAGTTCTCTGTCCTGCTCCTTTTGTGATTCCTTATACTTCCTGAATGCTATCTTTTTCCTCCCTAACCTACCTTCCCCACCACCTCTTTTGAGAACCATAGTGTTTTTTTCCTTCGGTTTGTTTTTGTTGCCTCTGTGATGGCAGTTTTGATTTTTCCCCATTGTTCCTCCACCCCCTTCTTCCTGGCCATTTGCTAGTACATTCCTTAGGCACTCTCCCATTTTGCCAAAGTCCAGTAGTGCGGAGGTGACGCACAGTTATGGAATGCGGTGGTGGCAAATTTTCAGAATGCAGCGTTGATGTACAGTTTCAGAATGCAGCAGTGACGCACAGTTTCAGAATTTGGCAGTAACGCAGTTTTGGAATGCGGCGGTGACACTCAATTTCAGAATGTGGTGGTGATGCACAATTTCAGGTTGCGGCAGTGAGGTACAGTTTCAGAATGCAGCAGTGATGCGCAGTTTCGGAATGTGACAGTGACGCTCAGTTTCAGAATGTGGTGATGTGGAATGCGACAGTGTCTCAGTTTCTGAATGTGGTGGTGATACACTGTTTGGAATGTGACAGTAATGCTCAGTTTCAGAATGTAGCAGTGCCATACAATTTTGGAATGA
This sequence comes from Neoceratodus forsteri, assembly GCA_016271365.2. Classification (NCBI taxonomy): domain Eukaryota; kingdom Metazoa; phylum Chordata; order Ceratodontiformes; family Ceratodontidae; genus Neoceratodus; species Neoceratodus forsteri. Next base: position 240,794,685 of record JADMNL010000024.1, on the reverse strand, counting down.
GTATGACCTAGATGGGGTAACACTGGAAGCCACCACAGAGGAAAGAGATCTAGGGGTAGTCATAGAAGACAATCTCAAAGTGGCTAAACAGTGCGACAAAGCAGTCGGAAAGCGTAACAGAATGCTAGGGTGCATAGGGAGGGCTATAACAAGAAGAAGGAGGGAAGTGGTTGTACCATTGTACAACTCCCTAGTAAGGCCTCATCTGGAGTATTGTGTTCAGTTCTGGAGGCCCCATCTCCAAAAAGACATAGACAGGATAGAGACGGTACAGAGGAAGGTGACAAAAATGGTGTCGGGGATGCAGCATACGTCGTATGAGGAGAGACTCAGAGCTCTCAGTATGTACTCCCTGGAGGAAAGGGGGTGGGGGGGACGTGATAGAGACCTTTAGATATCTAAAGGGGATCAACAGGGTACTAGAGTGGAACATCTTTCACGTGAAGGGAAATAGCAGAACAAGGGAGCACAGTATGAGACTAAAAGGGAAGGAACTTGAGGAAATTCTGCTTCACTGAAAGGGTGGCGGAGAGATGGAACAGTCTCCCCCCCCCCAGTAAGTGGTGGGGGTGGCCACAGTTCAGGGATTCAAGAATGTATGGGATAGGCACATGGGAATTATCAAGCTAGGGCGAAAGTGGGGGGGCTTGTAGCATCTAGGGTACCTTGAGCATTAGAGAGGGATAGGGCAGACTGGATGGGCCACAAGGCCCTTATCTGCCAACAACATCTATGTAGCTATGTCATGGTGACGCTCAGTTTCAGAATGTGGCGGTGATGCACAATTTGGGAATGTGGCAGTGACAATTTTGCAATGTGTCATTGAAACACAATTTTGGAATGTGGCAGGGATGCGCAGTTTTGGAATTTGCTGATGCACCATTTCAGAATGTGGCAGGGATGCGCAATTTGGGAATGCGGCAATTTCGGAATGTGGCAAGGATGTGTAATTTTAGAATGTGGCTGGGATGCACGATGTTGGAATGTGGTGGGGATGTCATGCACAATTTTGAAATATGGTGGGTGCGTACAATTCTAGAATGTGGCAGGGACAAGCAATTTCAAAATAATATGGTGTGTTCTGTCAGATTCTGACAGTGTGCATCCGTACTCTATTCCAAAATTGCCATCCCCAACAAATTCCTTGATGTGTATCCCTGTCGCATTCCGAGATTGTGTCCCAGCACATTTGAGATGGCTCATCCCTGCCACATTCCGAGGTTGCATGTCCCACCCCCCAACATTTTAGAATTGTGCAGCACCTTGACATTCTGTACCTTGGTTCAGCACTGCATTCCAAAACCACCTCCTGACATGTTCTAAAGTACAGTACCATGCACCTGAACATTCTGGAAGTGCAAGCACTGCAGCCAACCCTGTGTCAGTTTTTTTTAATGATTACTACAGCTACAGATTCTTAAACTTTGGAGAAACAGATCCTGTAAGGTTGCTGACAGGGAGGACTACACTGTGAGTTCAAGCTGTGACATCATCAGTGGCTTTTAACTGAAACTGGCTTTTTGAATAGGTAGTGAAATCAGAGTTATAAAATAGCTCATAACTTTAAAATGAAGTAATGAAGAAACCTAATTTTTGGTATGGAATTTTTTTGGGATATGCTTATTCTAATTCTGCAAAGTAGCACTTTTGGCAGGGCTCCCTCTTTAATGTAAATGCATGAACAGTTTCAACTGCTACTGTTTAAACTGATCTGTTCTGAGGCAGGCATTTTGAATTAAGGCTAAACAATGGTATCTTCAGACTTCGAAGAACTCTATAGAAGCAGCATGGAAGTTGGTTCCACATATCCGCCACACTTTCCATGAAATAATGTTTCTGACTATTCTGTCTAAATCTTCCTCCCTTTTTGCCTCCTTGTGTCATCCAGTTCTTATCTTTTAATACATTTATTAGCTTTATCTGTTCAGATATTCAGATCTATTTCATCAATTTGAAGACTTCCCATTTCTACGCATTACAATTAAAATTAATAATTTAAAGGGACACTGTCAGCTTTGCCCCTCGATTTTGTAACATACGTCAGGAGCGATTTCGGCTCCAATTTGTATATTATGCGGCAGAAGTAGTGCTTGTTTTTAGTTTACAGACACCAGAGGTGACTGAGATTAAGAACCTCTACAGCATTAACTTATTTTTACGATGTGCTTGCAAAAAGTTGTGATTTGGGACAGTGCTTGCTGGCAGACACAAGCTCTCGAGGTGGATATGCGTCCGGTGCCAGCAGAGTTTAGTGCAGACCGAGTAGAAATAAATATATGCTAATATTGCCAGAAAAAGGTAAATAAATTACTGTTATGCTACACATAGGGCATTTTAGAGTAACTCCTTCACAAATATGTGCCTAAAGGCACACTCTTGATGTATGTTACAAAACGGAGGGGCAAAGCTGACAGTGCCCCTTTAAGGTCTGAAGAGACCCTAGCTCCATCATATCTGACCCCCCCAACCCCGCTTGTATGCAGGGGCCACCAAGTATGCTGTGTAACATGTACTAACGTATAGGTATTCCCCACCCTCCCCACTACCCAGGGTACCCTGTAATTTCCTTGCTAAGTAGAACTGTTTTCCAGGATTAACTTGAAGGCCTGTATTGTCTCCATTGCCACTGTCTCTTTCTTTATATTTATAATTTTTATTAAGTTTTGCAAACAATACAGCGACATGAATAAATAAAATCATACATGCAGTTACTAGTGGAACATAAAACTAGCATCTTAAAAGTTACAATTTTCCTACCCTTCGAGCCAGCACGGGTATCTATAATACATTACTTCAAGGATTCTGTATCCCAGTATTCCACCTGAATGTCTTCTATTAGTCAATCCTGGTACGGGGAGTCTATACCATTAAACATTTTTACCAAAAATCTCAGCAAGGCATGAGGTTGGGTATGTATGCATGACTACTGTCTCGGTGATAGGTAGTGCCGCTCTGGGAAAAGTTTCTCCTAACATTACCACCAGTGAGCTTCAGGTTGTGCCCCTTCATCCTGCTAAAGCAAACCAGTTCAAACTATAAGAGTAATGTCTCCCTCCCTAAGGGTAATGTCTCTCGCCAGCATTCTTTCTCCAGGGTGAACATGTTAATGGCCTCCCGTCTTTCCTCATAGGCTTGTCCTCCATACCCCTAGTCATTTTGGTGGCCCTGCATGACACCCTCTTAACAGATATGCTAACATGCCACCCACTGGTTGGAGTTTTGTTGTCTGTTCAACCCATTGAAGATATGAACTAGCCACATGGGCGGTCCACAGAGGATACTGAATACTGTAACTTATTGCAAATCCAGACGCAGAGCTGTAGATCATGCTTTGAATGAGGCCTAATCAAGGACCAATGTCATTAGTAAATCTTTTATCTTCTAATTCAGACGAGGATTTTAGTTACTTTGTTTCACAGCAGCTGTTCTTTTAGTTCAGTGCTCAAGTCCTTTTCTAGGAGGTCACAGGTAGTAATTTCTGAATATGTTTATATGTTTTAGTGACTTTTTGTCTGTTACGACGCAGAGCAGTTCTGGCACACAAATGAATAGAGAAGACACTCTTATAACCATACCAGACACCGTAACTGTACATATCAACATGTTATGAGTCTTGTAAAAGACTTCTGGTTTTTTTTTAATGGAGCATCAGTTTAAAATCAGAATGTTTTACTTTGCAGAAAATTAGAGAAACCACAGTATTTGAAGTAGACAATGCCAACTAAACTTAAAACTTTGCAAGTTCAGAACTGTTAGCATGAGTGGCCAACTTATTAAGAGTGCCAGAAATGTTTAGAAATAAACAATCCTGATTATCTAACACTAATGTAATGTTAAAGAGTGACTTTATATTTTTCCTTTCTAAAGTGCATTATCTCACATTTTTGTTTGCCATTTATTTGCTCGTGCCCCTAATGTGTCTGGGTTTCTTTTTTCTTTTGAAGGTATGATGAGATGGGTGTCATCTTCACTATTCTGATCAGCGATTCCACACTTGAAAATGGACTAGTACTTCTGAGAAACAGAGATACCACTGTGAAGGAAATGATGCACATTTCTGAAGTGAAGGACTTTTTAACAAAGTACATTCTGGCTGCCAACAATATCTGATACTGTAATACACGTTTAAATATCCATACTCTGAATTTCTGTCTTTATATAAATATGTTTATTTATGTAGTACTGAGATGACTGTGGGACTTGGGGTCCATCTTGTCTGCCTCTCCTGCTGCACAGCAGTGACTATATCCAGTTTGACTTGGAAACCACAGCTAATGTAGTGATTTAAGTAATCAGGCTGGTAGGTACCTTTTGTGTACCTATCAGGATTCAGGCAAACTAAGGGCAGCAGAGGAATGACTTGGAGATTTTGAAAAATTACAGGAGGGCTAGCCCCCATAGCTTTGAAGTTAACCCTGGTAGCTTATGCATCACTGCCATTGACTTAAAGATCAATGGCAACCATTTTACACATTGTTTAAAAAAAGCCTGAAGTCAAGTCCCTGTGTCATGAGCAGTGTTTCTTGAAAATGTCATGCTGTTTGGTTTTGTAGTTTTCTTTAAAGCAGCATTTGTTAACTTGTTCTGCACTAACTAGAAACAGGTTGTTTCTGTCCTGACTGAGCCTTGGAGAGTGATGACATCTTATTGGACCAAGCTACTTCTGTAGCAGTACAAGTCCGTGCTTGACTGAAGAGCTGTAAACTTCCTAATTAGAGCAGGCTATAGAATTGTTTGCTGTTCAGGGTTTTTACTAACTCAGTCTCTGGTATGTGTTCGGATGAATTAGCTGAAAATCTGTCTATCATTTTGTTCTTCTAAAAAGCTGATCATTTTAGTTTCAGTGCTGAAGTGAAGTGGTATGCATTGAGAAAACAACTTGTCTGTATCACAGCTGTGAGTTCTGTGCAATCAAAACTTTGTGTTTGTTTTCTAGCCATACAACACTGGGTTGTTTATTTAGTGGATATAAAATAAATCTAAAGTTTGTTAATTCATACAAGTGCAGTACACTCCCGTTTATCCGACCCCCTTTTATCCGATCTCCCTATCTAATGGACACTCTGATTGTCCCCCGCTGAATGTTCAGGTTTTGATGCATCACTAGTACAGCTTTGATCTGCCTACTTATTCACATTATAATTAACCGATTAACCTGCCGACACCTACTAGCACCAGCTGCTGCTCTGTGCTTAAGCACCAATCAACCAGTTTAGTCTGTTGTTGTACTCACTTTTGCAATGGCTACCAAAAGAAAATGTGTTGTCCTTAGTGTCTCGTAAAAACTTCGTAGTGTGGAGCGCCTGGAGAATGGCGAGAGAGCTACAGTTCTCACAGATGAGTATGGCGTGGGAAAGTCCACGATTAGTGACATCAAAACTGCAAAACATAAACTGCGAGACTTTGCTCTCATCATGGAATCAGCAGCTGGGGCAGATGATCGCAAGAACATGCGATCCTGTAAAGACGAGCAGCGTGATAAGGCTCTTTACGTGTGGTTTTGCCAGGAGCGTGAGAAGGGGATACCACTGTCTGGTCCCCTTCTCAAAGAGAAAGCTCTCATGTTCCACTTACAGATGAGCAATACAGAGCCCTTTGTGGCTAGCGAGGGGTGGCTGACTCGCTTTAAATGCTGTCATGGAATTCGGCAGTTGCACCTTTGTGGAGAAAAGCTTAGCGCTGCTGAATAATCCATTTCACCCTTCATAGAAAATTTCCTAGACATTGTTGAAAGCACCGGTCTCGTCCAAGAGAAGATTTATAATGCAGGCGAGACCGGGCTGTTCTGGCGATGTTTACCTGATTGTACTTTGGCATTTGTGGGGGGAGCGAGAGGCTCCGGGATTCAAAAAGGCAAAAGACAGGGTTACCATCTTGGGCTATGTAAATGCAGCTGGCACGCATAAACTAAAACCCTGTCCTTGTGGGAAAAGCCAGGCAGCCTCAGTGCTTTAAGCATGTGAACCTTAGTGCCCTGCCAGTGCACTACGAGGCACAACACAATGCCTGGATGGATAGTGTGATTTTCAAACGATGGTTCACAGATTGCTTTGTCCCAAAGGTAAAAGCACACCTTAGGAGTAAACGTCTCCCCCTCTGTGCCATACTGCTGGTGGACAACTCGCCTGCACATCCAGAGATTGCTGATGTCGGGACTCAGGATGGGCACATTAGATGCTTGTTCTTACCAGCAAACACAACAAGCATGCTGCAGCCCTGCAACCAGGGCATTTTAGAAGTTTTCAAACTGGGATACTGTAGAAAACTTCTGCAGTCAATTCTTGCCAAATCTAATCAACAGCTGTCCCTCACTGAGATCATCAAGTCTGTTACATTGAAGGATGTTATCTACATGTGTGCAGAGGCTTGGGATGCTGTACTACCTGAAACAATAAAAAAATCATGGGCAAAGGGAGGGATTCGAACCTCAAGAGATGCAACACCACCCGATCAAGATTCAGCGGCCATAGCTGATCTTGCCCTGTGTTCGAAGGCAGAGGAGATCCGCAGACTGGCAGCATTGATGCCAGACCCAATCCCAGAAGAAGACATAGAAGAGTGGGAGAAGTGTGATGCTGGTGAGAGCGGACAGGAGATCATGACAGATGATGCGATCATCGAGTTTGTCCAGAAGGAGGAATCCGAAGCATATCCTACTGAGGAGGAGGAGGAGGCTAATGAGAGCGCTGAACCCCCTGCTGTACAGAGTCATTCTGAGGCTGCAGAGCATTTCACTAACTGTGTCCTATACTTAGAAAGTCAGCCTGACTCAGATCCTGTACAGGTTATGCTTCTACGTGCGATGAAGCAATGAGCTTGGATAAAGTCACTTGACAGCAAAAAAAACCAAAAGGCTGTCACAGACTACTTCAAGTAGTTGTTGCATTCCTGTACACATATATACTTTTAATCATGCACTAAAGATTTTGTGATTAAACAAACATTGTTTTTTTTTATTAAATAAAGCTTTTTCTAGTAACATAAGTACTGGCTTCTCGTTTATCCGATCTCCCGTTTATCTGACCGCAGCAGATGTCTCCGAGAGTGGTCGGATAAACAAGAGTGTACTGAAGTTTGTATCTGATGTAGCCTCAATAAATAGGTTCATGTAAAAACAGTTTTTTTTTCTCTTAGATTGACAAACACACTCTGCTATTTCAGGCATATATACTAGATGAACTCACAGATTTCAGTTCACTGATGGTTTCTGTGTGAAAATACATAATGCATAACGAGAAACAGTATAGAGCATCTTGATGCCCACTGTCTTCTGCGCCATAGTTGAGGCAGCTGTACTCTGCTGACCCATCTCCTGCCCCACAAGCCCCCCTGTCTCTTGCCCCACATTTGAGGCTGCTGCACCCTGCTTCCCACTGTTTTCTCGCACATGGTTGGGGTTGCTGCACCCTGTTGTCCCATCATCTGCCTGAACAGTCAGGGCTGCTGTACCATGCACACCCCATCCAGCTGTCAGGGATGCTGTACCCTGATGCTCCCCTGCGTCCTGCCCCACAGTTAAGGCTTCAAACAACATGAAGTCTTGCTGTAGTCTGACTATATGCAGTTAGCCCCAGCACTTGAACTGCTCCGGAGAGTAAAGGGTTAACTCTATGCCAAGGCATAGAATGTTGAGTTCGAGCTCGGTTTTCAAACCTCTGTCCCTGGTACTTCTCAGCGTAACCATCAGATTCTTTAATCCGCCTAACTGTGAAGTCGCTCTGGAGATTCTCTCCTTCGCTTCGGTTCAGTTTAAGTAAAAATTGGGTCGGTTTTCAACCGCTTTTCTTATTTTATTCAGTATTCAGATCTCTGTCTACGGTACAGTAAGTGTAGCTAGTAGGTAGTTAGAGTTTTGTTAGTAGAAATTGTATTTTGTTCGGTTTTCTCCTGGTCGGTCCGGTTGGGAACTGAAACAAATTCTGCGTTGATTCTTTCTTGTGTTCTGTTCTATGGTTTGTGGTTTCCGGTACCTACTGGAGCCTAAAAAAAAAAAAAAGTTTTCTTCAGTTTTTTTAACCGACCCGTTACACGGTTGGAACCGATAGGTTTTGTAGTTGTCTGGCTTAAACGCTGTAAAGGATAACTTTTACTATTCTGGCATGTCTGAGAAACCCAAAAAGAAAACTGGTCCCACTGGGTTTCAGCACTGCAACCGGTGTGGGGAGGCCTTTGCTAAGGCTGATCCCTACCTCGTCTGTGTTTATTGTCTGGGGTTTGAGCACCTCAAAGAAGACTGCCAAATGGGGCGTAGCCAATGATTTCAGATCTGCACACCAAGTGGACTCACTGCTACCACCCCCCCCTTGTTAGAATGAGCTACCCCGGTGTAGTCAGACAGTATACAAATGTACACCAGTACTGTGTTTGTTGCCTCATTTGGCACAATAAATACAACTTTTGTATCTCATGTCAGTGGTTGTTGCTGTGCATGGGTAAATACAAATGCCATGCATTGTTCGCTAAGACACCTACATACCATCCCAGAGCATATAAAGTTGTATTGTCCTTGGGATGCAAAGAGAGTATTAGTGACCAGTCCTTCTAGTTTCAACTCCTATGAATAAAATTACAGAAAGGTTCAGTATTTTCTTTGTTAGTTTTCATGGAAAAAGGAAGCAGTTCAGTGCCTATTTGCTACCCCCCCCCTTAAATAAAATTGCACACCATGGTGTGCTTGGAGTATGCCTGCCTACACCCATGAAAAACATTCCCAAAGCCACTTTGGATAAACGTTTAAGAAACTTGAAGGAAAGGGAGTCCGAGAATTCCAGTGATCCAGATGGCCATCCCTGTTCGGTTCCGACCGAGCCTGAGGGGGTGCCCAATGACCTGGGCGATACCTCCTCGGGCAAAGGGAGAGCTGACTCTGCTTAGTCAGTTCCGTCTAAGAAAAAGCACAAGTCAGCCGGTTCGGATCCCGGTTCCCTTGTTCCGACCGCTTAAGGAATTACTAAAGCGATTGCTATTGTTCAGTCACTTTGTCCAGTTCTAACCGGAACCGACACTGACTTGAAGACGATCAGTCTGGTTGGAAACTATTGCTTCTGAAATTGATCCTGAAGCATTTTATGAGGGTGATTGGGAAGGAGAAGAAGACTATGAAGAAGAGGAATATGAAGTCCTAGATGAGCCAGTAGAGCCTGACATCTCCTCAGATAGGCCTTCTAATTGTCTCCTCCCAGACTTTGAGTCCCCCTTCCATTTCTTGTTCTACAAGAAAGTAGCTGATACTCTTCTGCTTCTAGTGGAAGAGGCCGAACAGGATCAGGAGGAGCTTGACTATGTTGAAATGATGGATGTCCCAGAGTCAAAAAGAGTATCTATCCCTTTGCATAAATCCCTGGGGAAACAGACACAAACAGTTCTGCAGTTTCCAACATCTGTACCTCCTTTGGATAAAAGGATGGACAGGAGGTATACCTTGTCAGGTCCTGGGACGGAATTCCTCATAAATCATTGCAGTCATGTTGGGGTAGTAGAGGTTGCAGCCTGTAACAAGGCTAACATTCCCCTGGCATCTCACCCCCCCCCCCCCCGATAAGAATTCCAGGAAAGTGGATGCCATGGCCAAGAAACAGTACTTGGCATCCTCTTTAGGACTCAGGCAAGCTAATTTCATGGCATATACAGCCAGATACCAGAAATTTATGTGGGATACGGTTCTGGAGCTGGCTAAGAATGCCCCTCCCCAGCTGGCCAAGCAGCTGGAGCAGGTGGCTGTGGACGGTATTGAGCATCCAAAGTCCAATTCCATGCTGCCGTGGACTCGAATTATGTGCATTCTAGGGTCATAACTACATCTGTCTCCATGAGGAGATTTGCTTGGCTCAGATGTACCAGTCAGTCACAGGATACCCAGACTAAGGCCATGGATTTTCCTGTAACTGGTAACTCTCTGTTTGGGGAGCAAACAGAGACTTACAGTACATGAAAAAGATGGATGAGTACAGGACCACCTACAGGAGTGCTGCAACGCTAGAGAAGCAGACCACTTCTCAGAAGCAGCAGTCTAGGGCTGGCGGGGGCAGGCCTTTTCACATGCCTTTTTACCAAGTCCAGGCCTCCTCTTCTTTCCAGCAGACAGGGTTCTTTATGGGAAGAGGCAGAAGGCGGATTACCAGGACTCCATCCTCCACTCAGTCCAAGCCCCCTGCCAAACAGACACCCTGAGTTGTCAGTCAGGGTCACCTCCTCAGTTCCAGTAGGGGGCTGGCTGGCTCACTGTTTCCAGGCTTGGATGTCTGTCACTTCAGACAAATGGGTCCTGGAAGTAGTGAGCCAGGGACTTTCTCTCAGTTTGAAAAAGTTCCCTAAAATGAGAGCAAGGTCCTTCAGTCCTCCCTCTCCCTTGGAGACAAAGGTCTTAGAGACAGAGGTCTCCTCTCTAGTACTTCTGCAAGCAGTAGAGAAGGTACCTCATTGTCACAGGGGAAAATGACTGTATTCCAGATACTTCCTTACCCCAAAAAAGACAGAGGAGTGGCGACCCATCCTAGATCTAAGATACCTAAACAAACATATACTAAAGCCAAAGTTCAGAATGGTGACTTTGGGAATAATTCTTCCCTCTCTCTGAGACCAGGAGACTGGCTAGCCTCCCTGGATCTCAAGGATGCTTATTTCCATATACCTATTAGACATTCCCACAGAAAGTACCTCAGGTTCGAGTTGCCTTTAGGTCATTACCAGTTCAGAGCTATGCCTTTCAGCCTAACATCTGCTCCAAGGGTGTTCACCAAGTGTCTGGCAGTAGCGGTGGCCTTTCTCAGGAAACAGGGCATCTTGTTGTTCCCCTCTCTGAACAGCTGGCTCATAGTGGGTCAGTCTTCAGACCAAGTCAGGTCAGCTGAAGAGGTCACTCAAAAGCTTCTGGACTCCTTAGGATTCACTCTGAACCTAGAAAAGTCTGTTCTGGAACCAGCCCAGTTTCTCACATTTATAGGGGTAGAACTGGACACAGTCCAGGCAAAGCCATTTCTTCCTCTTTCAAGGGTACAATCCCCATCACCCTGGCTTCCTCTTTTCATCCACTAGTGTCTTGACCAGCCAGGCACTTCTTACAGATGCTAGGCCACATGACAGCTTCTACTGCAGTAGTGCAAAGGGCAAGATTTCAGATGAGAGATATTCAGTTTCATCTAAGATCTTTCTGGTGTCAGAAAAAAGACCCTCTCTCCAAGTTAGTTCCAGTGTCTCAAACTCTGGTTCAGGCTCTCCAATGGTGGCTGGAGGAGGACAATCTAAGGCAAGGTGTCCCTTTCCTCAGTCAGGCTCGTACAGTGATTCTCACCACGGATTCCTCCTTACTGGGATGGGGAGCCCATCTGGACCAGCTCACTGTTCAGGGAACATGGTCTCTTCAGGAGTCTGTTCTGCACATAAATCTTCTCGAACACAGTTCAGGGGAAGGTGGTGTGCAGATCAGGACAGACAACACCACAACCATGTAGTACATCAATAAGCAGGGGGGGCACTGGGTCCTCGGCCTTGTGCACAGAAGCCATGAAAATATGGTTCTAGGGACATGGATATGTTGTTCATCCACACTCATTGGCAGTATCCTTGCCGCTTTAAATCTTGCCGGAAGGTCTTCAAGCTTGCTCCTCCCACCCACCCGGGTGGTATAACTCTCGGCTCCGCCCCATGACGCCAGATCTTCCTTACAGCTTGGAAGCTCAGGTTCCCTCCTTAACGCTCTGCGTTTGTGACTAGTTCCTATTTCTCCGTTTGCGGTTTAAAATAATATTTTGCAAAAGACTTCAGTCTTGATCCCTCGCGGCTGCGATGGATACATCGACTCCAGTTCGGAGATGCCCATGCGGGCGAAAGATGTCTCGAGACGGATCCACACTCACGTGTGTCTACTGCTTAGGCCTTGAGCGACCCGCGAGCTTGCGACCTGTGCTCATCTTTCTCGGCCTCGTCACCGAAAACCGTGCTGCGATTGCAGCAGGCGTCCCGGCGTTCCCTCGGTGAAGTCCAAGGAGGCCCGGTTGGGCGGTGTCCGCGGCATGGGCTCGGCGGATCAGCTCGGCGGATGGTACCTCGAAGAAGAGGCGCGGAGCCGCTTCTTCCTCGGCGCGGCATTTATCCACTCTCTCTGGGTTCTTCCTACGGCTTCCTTTAAGGGCTTTGTCTGTCCCTCTCCACTAAAGGAGAAGGGCCTGCGTCTACTGGACCTTTCTCGGTCCAAAAGAGGACGAGGTAAGTCCCTCCGTCGACGCTCTTGGGAGCGGGAAAGGTCCCTCCCGGGCCGTCGACCGTCGGCTTCGGTCGACCGCTCGGCTTCGGCCACTGGCCTCACGGTGTCCCCGTCAGGTCAGTTGACCGAGACTCCCACTGATGAAGTCGAGATTTTTCTCGACCCATTGGACGGGCTGTCGCCTTTAGCAGCAATTCCCCTCTCGGTTCCCCGGGAGGAGTTGAGATCCCGTGGGCTCGCCTGTGCCTCGGTTCCGGAGCCCTCGGATGGACCTTCGAGCGAGAGGAGTGCCGGTTCGGCCGACACCTCCTGCACCGACCCGGAAATTCCGGGACTCCGGTCTCGGTCTCGGACCTCTTCGCGGTCCAGCCGTTCCACCGTCGCCAGGCGGTCTCGATCTCGGCACAGCATGATGGCGGCGTGTCGCTGCGTCCTCGTCCTCCTCCTCGGATGAGGGGCTTGGCGTAAGTGCGTCGGCCAGTGCGAGACCTTATGTTACAACAGCTCCTCCTGGCCGGAGATAAGCCGACTCGGCGCCTTCCCGGCCATTAAAATAACTGTCACGGGCAGCGACACAACCCTCGACTTGCCGGGCCTATACCCAGGCGGTTGTTCGGCCAAAACCAGCTGCTCCACCCGATTGCGGTGGAACCTCCGCCCCACAGCCACCAATTGGGGCTCCGACCAGAGATTCTCGGTCGGCTAAGGTTTTACCCATCGGCTGTCAGTTACCCTCACTCCCGACCGACCTCGGCAGGTGAAGGGTGGCTCAGGCCAGAGCAGCTCTTGAGGACTCTTCCGGTCCGAAGATGATTCCTCCTTCTTCTCCAGCGACTGGACTTGAGTCTTCAGAGTCAGCCAATGGGCGATAGCCCGTCGTCCTTCCTAGGACTACTTGGCTCATCTCGGAGTCTACGGGATGGAGCTCGAACCCGTTCCCAAGCAGGCCAGGTATCCCCTCACGGATTCTGGACCGGGGATTCTCCGGCGGAGGCCTTTCCGGTGGCGAGGCCATAGTGGGTCCAGCACTGGAACTTTGGCAGCGCCTGTCTTCCTGCCCTGCGCCCTTGCCGGATGGCCAGGAAGTATCACGGTCCCTACGGTTCCTTGTCGGTTTTTCGGAACACCCCTCTGCTGAGGGGTTGGTTACGACAGCGTTTTCAGCGCCCGGCCATAGGGATGTGGACAAACCTCCTGACAAGGAGTCAGGGGGTGGACTATGTCGGTGAAAAGTCTCGCTGCGTCCTCTCTGTTCGTCAGGCCAGTTCGGCCGTCCTCCATGGCACATTTTTCTCATGCCTGTTGGGCTCCTGGATGAGGTCATCCCTCATCTTCCGCCGATCTGCAGACTACGGTTAAGCAGGTGCGGGACCAGGGCAGAACAGTGGCCAAACAGCAGCTCAGACTGCTTTGGATGTGGGGACTCATGTGCCAGATCGGTGGCGGCCGCAGTGGCTATCGTCGGCGGGCTTAGCTGAGGATATCCACTTTACTCGGATACCCAGCACAAGTTGGCGGATGTTCCCTTTTGGGGACTGACCTCTTGACCCCTGGGGTGGAAGGTCACCTGCAGAGGATCGAGAGTCCAATGCCACCTTGGACTCGGTCTCTTCCAGCTCAGAAGGACAAGGCATGAAAACCACAGCCTAAGCCCTTTCGTCCTTCTGTGCCCCGGCGCGCCCGGCCCAGCAACGTCAGGGCCAGCAGGCTCGGCCTTGGCATCCCAAACCCAAGCCCGCGGCTTCCTCTAACAGGAGGCAGGGAGGAAAGGGCCCAGGAGGTCCCTCGGCCGGTCCCTCCTCCAAGCCTGCCCAGTGACGGGCTGAGGGGTGTCGCCCCATCCCGTCCTGCCCCTGGGTCCCCCGTGGAGACGGCTCCAGCACACTTCCGTTCCGCCTGGTCCGCTGTTACCACGGACAGGTGGGTCTTGGAGGTGGTGGGAAGAGGCCTGCCTCTGGAATTGAGCAGGCACCACCCTTCAAGCCGTCGCCCCTCGGGGGCTTGGATCCCCAGCCTCACTGGCGGCTCGTCGAGGCCGACATCACTCTCCTCCTCCAGAAGGAGGTGGTAAGAGGTGGTGGACCCTCCTTCAGACCCAGGGTTTGTGTCCAGGTACTTCCTGGTTCGAAGCAGACGGGGGCTGGCGCCCCATTCACGACCTACACGACCTAAACAAGTTCCTAAGGTCTCGAACCTTCAGGATGGTCACTCTGGCTCAGATAATACCATCCTTGGGCAGCGGTGTGGTTCTGCTCTCTGGACTTGCAGGGCAGCGTTTTTCACGTCCCTATCAGTCCGTCTCACCAGAGATTCCTTCGCTTCCGGCGGAAGGATCTCTTCTTGAGTTCAAGCCATGCCCTTGACTTGTCTCCAGCTCCCAGGGTCTTCACCAAATGCATGGCAGTGGTGACAGCATTCCCTGCGGCGCGAGGGTCGGGTGTACCCTTACCTGGACGACTGGCTGATAGCAGCTCCCTCCAGGAAGGGAGGCGGGTCAGAGATCTGGCCTCAGGTCTGCTCTCAACTGGGCCTCCTTGTCAGCGAGGCCAGAGTGAACTTCGAGCGAAGCAGGTGATTTTATTCATCGAGCGCAGCTCGACTCTCTTGAGCCAGAGCGCGGCTCAGCGGACAGGGCCGAGTTCTTTCCTCCTTTGCCCGATCATTTCTGGTTGGCAATTGCGCCCTACCGGGACTTCCTCGCCTCCTGGGTCTCATGGCGGCCTGTACCAGCGTGGTCCGTTGGGCCCGCTGGAACATCGGTCCCTTCAGTGAGGACTGGCCAGCCAGTGGTCCTGGCGCTGCGATCCCTTGGACCAGCTGTGCCGGTGACACAGGGGATGTGGAACGCTCTCCAGTGGTGGACCGTTCCAGATCATTTGCAGGAGGGCATCCCGTTCGTCCGCCCCGAGCCGACGGTCTCTCTGTCGACCGATGCCTCTCTGATGGGTTGGGGTGCCCATCTGGGGGAACACCGGGCTCATGGCCTCTGGTCCCAGGAGTCGATGCCACATCAACCTGCTGGAGCTCCGGCGGTCGCCTAGCTCTCACCGCCTTTGCTCCGTTCCTCGGGGTCAAGTGGTCCGAGTCAGGCGGACATGCCACGACCATGTACTATCTAAACCGCCAGGGCGGGGCACGCTCCATGCTTCTATGCTGCAAAGGCTCTCGCATTTGGTCACTCGTGCGCGGCCTGGGCGGATCTCCTAGCCATTCACGTGGCAGGGCCTCCAACACCCTGGCCGATGCCCTGGGCGGATAGGGGCTGCATCCCCAGTGGTCTCTCCTGCGGAGTAGTACAGCATCTGTTCTCCCTTTGGGGCACACCTCAGGTGGACTGTTTGCCTCCACGGAGAGCGCGAAGCTGAGTCTGTTCCATGCCGCCCCCCCTCAGCAGGGCTCGCTGCAGGGGATGCCTTCTCGAGCAATGGACCCGGGCCTCTTTCGCCTTTCCCCATTTCCTTGATCCACAAGGTGCTTCTCAAGGCGAGGAGGGACAAGGCGCAGGTGATTCTGATAGCCCCAGACTGGCCTCGCCAGTTCTGGTACCAGATCTCCTCAGTCTCAGCTCCAGGACTCCGCGGCAGCTTCCAGCTCGCCGGACCTGCTCTCAGTCAATCAGGGAAGGTGTTCCATCCGGACCTTCAATCCCTGCACCTGACGGCCTGGTTCCTGGCGCTAGGTTCCAGGCTTTGGGTCTTTCCGGCGAGGTCCTCAATGTAGTTGAGGCGTCCGTAAGTCGACCAGAAAATGCTATGCCTTCAAATGGAAAAGGTTTTCCATTTGGTGTCAGAACAAGGCTTGGACCCTTCCTCCTGTTCCTTGGCAAGCATCTTGGACTATGGTCCCTTTCTAGTCAAGGGCTTAGGTCGTGACCCTAAGGGTGCACCTGGCAGCCATCTCTGCTTACAGGCGCGGGCAGGGAAGCAGTCGGTGGCGCAGGAGAAGGTGGTCTGGCGCTTTTCAAGGCCTTGATCACATTTCCCTCCAGTCGGGAACCCCACCTCCGTGGGATCTACTGCTGGTACTGGCAAAGCTCATGGGCAAGCCATTGAACCTATGCACAGGTGTGCTCTCTCTCACCATGTGTGGAGGGCCGCCTTCTTGGTGGCTATCCGTCAGCCAGAAGGATGGGAGAGCTCAGGCGCTTCATCAGTCTCCTTACCTGGTCTTCCACAGGGACAAGGTTGTCCTCGCCCCACCGAAATTCCTTCAGAAGGTGGTGTCGAGTTTCACCTTAACCAGGTGTTGACTCTGCGGTGTTCTACCCCAATCACACCTCGGAGGCGAATATAGGCTCCATACTCTGGATCCTAGAAGAGGCTCGCTTATTATAAGGGCGCCGGCTGAAGTCGAGGGAGAGGTTAGCCAGCTGTTTGTCACCTCGCTGAAGCCGCATCTGGCAGACCTGCAGCCAAGCGGACGATAAGCAGGTGGGTAACCTCCTGCATAGATCTCTGCTATAAGTTAGCGGGCATGGAGCCTCCCAGAGGATAAGAGCTCATTCTACCGCCATACTGCTGCTGGTGGCTGCTTCCAGGGCGTCCCTATCCAGGAAATCTGCAGGGCTGCTACCTGGAAGTCAGCAAACACCTTCATTACCCACTACCACATCGACCTTGAGTCACGCGGGATGCTGGTTTTGGGACTCGGTTCTCAGTCTCTCTTTCCCAAGTAAGTATGTGGGGTGTCGTCTTGCCTCCCTCCTCCCGGAGAACTGCTGGGAGTCTGCCAATGAGTGTGGATGAACAACATATCCATGTCCTAGAAATACAGGTTACTCACCTGTAACAGGAGTTCTAGGAATGGTATATGTTGTTCATCCTGTTTCCCTCAGACCTCGGCCGACGCACAACCTGAGCTTCCAGCGGGCAGATCTGGCGTCATGGGGGCGGGCCGAGTTTACCACCCGGGTGGGTGGGAGGAGCAAGCTTGAAGACCTTCCGGCAAGATTTAAAGCGGCAAGGATACTGCCAATGAGTGTGGATGAACAACATATACCATTCCTAGAACTCCTGTTACAGGTGAGTAACCTGTATTCACTAGCTTATTTCCTTCAGGCTTCCCTGATAGCAATGCATCTCCCAGGGAAGGACAATGTACTGGCAGATGCTGTCAGCAGGATTTCTCAAGGTCACCACGAATGGGCCCTGAATCCTCTAGTTCTTCAGGTAATTTTCAAAAGGTGAGCCACTCCAAAGATAGACCTCTTTGTAGCCCCGGACAATCGCCAACTTCCTTTATTCTGCTGCAGACCCGCTCTTCTGGGGTCTGTTCCTCAAGATGCTCTACTATTGAATTGGACAAGCAAGTTTTCTGTATGCTTTTCCTCAGATATTCAGAGTTCTGGTCAAGGTCAGATCTCAGCCTTGCACGGTGATTCTAGTGGCTCCAGACTGGGCCAGACAGCCATGGTACCCCTACTGTTGTCAATGTCAGTGACAATACCACTTTGTCTTCCTAGACAGTATAATCTCACCTCTTCGAAGGGGAGGATGCTGTATCCCAACCTTCAGATTCAAAGCTTGGCTCTTGAGCTAGAATATGCAAGTCTGCACCTTTCTCAATCATTCTTGGACATTCTTAGGGTTAGTAGAAAACCTTCTACTAGAAAAACTTACAATTCCAAATGGAAGAGATTTGCTTCTGGTGTTCTCAGAGGCATATTCAGCCAGATTTAGCTGACATTGCCACTGCTTTAGACTATTTGGTGCATCTTAACAGTTTAGGCCTCAGGCCTTCCACTCTCAAAGTACATTTGGCAGCTATATCTGCCTTCTTTTCAGTTGGAAAGGGCTCTTCCCTAGCTTCTCATCCAGTTTTCAAGAAATTTTCCAAAGATCTGGTTTATGTTAATCCTCCTTTTAGGGAGCCTACTCCTGTTTGGGATCTGAATATCTGTATTCCACAGCTTTTGCAGCCCCCCCTTTGAACCATTATCTGCAGCTGAGTTAAAATACTTGACTTGGAAAACTGTGTTCCTGGTAGCCATTACGTCTGCCAGAAGAATCAGTGAATTACAGGCTTTATCAGTGGAATCTGACTTAATTTCATTTCACAGGGATAAGGTGGTCCTTCGAACCAACAGAAAGTTCCTTCCCGAGGTGGTATCAGATTTTCATTTGAATCAGTCTTTGTCATTGCCTATATTTTTCACTGACCATTCTTCCTCTGGGGAGAGAGAAGACTACACAGTCTTGATGTAAAGAGGGCCCTTAGTTATTATGTAGAGCACACTAAGGCCCATAGAAATAACTGTTCACAGCCGTTTCTCACTTATGGAGAAGTGGGAAAAGGTAAACCTGCTACTAAGAGAACTGTTGCCAGGTGGAATTGTCTCCTGTATCCAGTTCTGCTACTCAAAGTTGGGGAAAGAGCCACCCTCAGGCCGGAGGGCTCACTGTATCAGAGGTACAGCTGCTTGGGTCGCAGCAGCTAGAGACATACTCTTAGTGGAAGTCTGTAAAGTAGCCACCTGGAAAACTGCTCACACATTTACCAAGCATTACACTCTTGACATCCATTAATGAAGTGATGCTAGGTTTGGCACAGCAGTGCTGCAGAACCTGTTCCCAACGTAGGTTCTGTAACTCCCTCCTCCACAAGGGGGTACTGCTTGGTAGTCTGGATATAGTCAGAATATAGCAAGACTTCATGTTGCTTGAAGAAAAAAATACTCACCATAGCAATGTTGTTTCTTCTAATGGAGTCTTGCTGTATTTTGACCTCCCTCCCCTTCAGGAACCTAGTTGTTTTGGGATGTGGTCTGGCAGGCGTAGTGCTGCACCCCAGAGGTGTACCTTGGTTACCTCTTCTTTAGTTTGAGTTCTTTATAGTTGTTATTTAAGAAGATATTATTTTTGTTTCACTACCTACTTGGATTCTTTCTGGGGTTCTTGACTTGAGTCTTTTTGACCCTAAAAATATGTTTCTAGGGACATGGATATGTTGTTCATCCACACTGTCTGGCAGGTATCCTTGCCGCTTTAAATCTTGCCGGAAGGTCTTCAAGCTGGCTCCTCCCACCCACCCGGGTGGTAAAACTCTCGGCTCCACCCCATGACGCCAGATCTTCCTTACCGTTTGGAAGCTCAGGTTCCCTCCTTAACGCTCTGCGTATAAGACTGGTTCCTAATTCTTCGAATTTTCGAAATTAAAGTTTTTTGCTAAAAAGACTTCGGTCTTCTCTCCCTCGCGGCTGCGATGGACAAATCGACTCCCGGTTTCCGGAGATGCCCTTGCGGGCAGAAGATGTCTCGGACGGATCCGCACTCCACGTGCGTCTACTGTCTGGGCCTGGAGCACGACCCGCAGGCCTGCGACCTGTGCTCTTCCTTTTCGGCCTACGTCCTCGAAGACCGTGCTGCCCGTTTACAACTGGGCGTCCGAAGCGATTTCCTCAGTGAAGTCAAAGAGGCCCGGTCGGCGGTGTCGCGGCGGCAGGCTCGGCGGATCAGCTCGAGCAGATGATCACCC
This sequence comes from Neoceratodus forsteri, assembly GCA_016271365.2. Classification (NCBI taxonomy): domain Eukaryota; kingdom Metazoa; phylum Chordata; order Ceratodontiformes; family Ceratodontidae; genus Neoceratodus; species Neoceratodus forsteri. Next base: position 240,775,010 of record JADMNL010000024.1, on the reverse strand, counting down.
TCGCGAAGAGGCGAGCCGCTTCTGCCTTAGCTGCGGCATTTGTCGCTCTCTCGGTGCCTCTTATTCAGCTTCTTTTAAGGAGCTTTGTCTGACCCTCTCTACTAAGGTGAGGGACCAACTTCTTCTGGACCGTTTCTCAGTCAAAAGAGACAAGGTAGAATCTCACCGTCGGCGCTCTTGGGGCCGGAAGATCCCTCTCCCGAGGTTGTCGGCCCGTCGACTTCAATCGACTGCTCGGCTCGACCACTGGTCTCCCGGTGTCCCCATCAGGACAGTTGACCGAGACTCCGTCTGCCGCGGTCGAATTTTTGACCCGTTAGACGGGTTGTCGACAGGAAAGCGAATCCCTCTCCCAGTTCCCCGGTGGAGTTGAGGACCCGTGGCTCATCTGTGCCTCGGTTCGGAGCCTTGGTTGAACCCTCCGAACGAGTGCGGTTCCCACGACACCTCCCGCACCGCCCTTGGGAAGAGGTTCTCGGTCTTCTTAGCGGTCCAGCCGATCCCGCCGTCATAGGCGGTCTCGGCACCGCGGCAAGCGGCGCCGCCGCTCGTCCTCTTCCTCCTCCTCGGACGAGGGGAGGCTTCGGCGCAAGTTGCGTCAAAGATATGAGGAACTCATGTGGCAACAGCTCCTTCTGACCGGGAATAAGCCGACGCCGTCGTCTTCCCTGGCCATTAAGTGGCTGTCACCGGAGCGGCCGAAACAACCCCTCGTTTTATCCGAGGCCTGTTCCCAGGCGGTTGTCGCAAAACCAGCTGCCCACCGATTCCGGTGGAACCTCCGCCTCCACAGCCGTTAGTTGGGGCTCCGACCAAAAATTCTCGGTCGGCTCAGGGACTGCCCCATAGGCTGTCTGTCACCCTCACTCCCGATCGACCTCGGCAGGTGGATGGTGGCTCAGGCCCGAGGCAGCTCTTTGAGGACTCTTCCGAGTCGAAGGCGATTCTCCCCTTTTCTCAAGCGAATGGACTTGGAGTCCTCAGGAGGACAGTCAGTGGGCGATGGCCTTCGTCCTTCCTGGGATTGCTTCAGCTCATCTCGGGTCCACGGGATGAAGCTTGAACCCGTTCTAAGCGGGCCAGGTATCCCCTCACGGAGATTCTGGACCGAGGGATTCCCTACAGAGGCCTTTCCGGTGGCGCGAGGCCATAGTGGGCCCGAGCTGGAGCTCTGGCAGGCGCCCCTGCTTCTGCCCTGCGCCTTCGGCCAGAATGGCCAGGAAGTATCACGGTCCCTACGGTTCCTTGTCCGGTTTTGGAACACCCTCGGCGAGGGTTAGTTACCGACAGCGTTTTCCGGCGTGCCGGGAACGCTAGGGATGTGGACAAACCTCCCGACAAGGAGTTCAAGAAATTGGACTATGCCGGGTGAAAAGTCTACGCTGCGTCCTCCCTCGGCCTTCGTCAGGCCAGCTCGGCCGTCCTCATGGCACATTTCTCTCATGCCCTGTTGGGCTCCCTGGATGAGGTCGTCCCTCATCTTACTGCGGATCTGCAGACCATGGTCAGGGAGGTGCGGGACCAGGGCAGGGCAGTGGCCAAACAGCAGCTCCAGACTGCTTTAGACATTGGGGACTCATGTGCCAGGTCTGTGGTGGCCGCAGTGGCTATGCGTCGTCGGGCTTGGCTGAGGATATCCACCTTCACTTCGGATACCCAGCACAAGTTGGCGGATGTCCCCTTACCAGGGACACCTCTCTTGACCCTGGGGTGGAAGGTCACCTGCAGAGGATCGAGTCCAATGCTACCTTGGACTCGGTCTCTTCCGCTCAGAAGGACAAGGCCGCAAACCACAGCCTAAGCCCTTTGGTCCTTCTGCGCCCTTGACATCAGCCCAGCGTCAGGGCCAGCAGGCTCGGGCTTGGCATCCCAAACCCAAGCCCGGGGCTTCCTCCAACAGGAAGCAGGGAGGTAAAGGCCCAGGAGGTCCCTCGGCCGGTCCCTCCTCCAAGCCTGCCCAGTGACGGGCTGAGGGGTGTCGCCCCAACCCCGTCACCTCACCCCAGGTTCCCCCCATGGGGGGACGGCTCCGGCACTTCCTTTCTGCCTGGTCCGTTATTACCATGGACAGGTGGGTGCTGGAGGTGGTGGGAAAAGGCCTGCCTCTAGAATTCGAGCAGGCCCCGCCCTTCAGAGCCGTTGCACCTCGGGGGGCCTCGGGGTCCGCAGCCTCACTGTCGGCTCGCTGGGCTGACATTGCTCTCCACCTCCAAAAGGAGGTGATCAGGGAGGTGGCGGACCCTCCCTCAGACCCGGGGTTTGTGTCCAGGGTACTTCCTGGTTCCGAAACGGATGAGGGCTGGCGCCCATTCTCGACCTACGACCTAAACAAGTTCCTAAGGTCTCGAACCTTCAGGATGGTCACTCTGGCTCAGATAATACCATCCCTGGAACACGTGTGTGGTTCTGCTCTCTGGACCTGCAGGACGCGTTCTTTCACGTCCCTATCCGTCCGTCACATCGGAGATTCCTTTGCTTTCGAGCAGAGGGATCCCTCTTCGAGTTCCGAGCCATGCCCTTCGGCCTGTCTCCAGCTCCCAGGGTCTTCACCAAATGCATAGCAGTGGTGACAGCTTTCCTGCAGCGCCCGAGGGGCCGTGTGCCCTTACCTGGACGATTGGCTGATAGCAGCCCCTCCAGACAGGAGGTGGAGCGGTCAGAGATCTGGCCCTCAGGTTTGCTCTCAAATCGGCCTTCTCATCAGCGAGACCAAGTCGGAACTCGAGCGAAGCAGGTGATTCTGTTCATTGGGGCAGAGCTCGACTCTCTTGAGCCAGAGCACAGCTCCGGTGGACAGGGCAGGTTCTTACCTCCTTTGCCCAATCATTTCTGGTTGGGCAATCGCATCCTGCCCAGGACTTCCTGCGCCTCCTGGGTCTCATGGCGGCCTGTACCAGCGTGGTCCATTGGGCACGCTGGCACATGCGCCCCCTTCAGTGGGGACTGGCCAGCCTGTGGTCACAACGCTGCGATCCATTGGACCAGCTAGTGGCGGTGACCCAGGGGATGTGGCAGCGCTCTCCGGTGGTGGACCGTTCAGTTCATCTGCAGGAGGGCATCCTGTTTGTCCGCCCGAGCCGGCGGTCTCTCTATCGACCGATGCCTCTCTGATGGGTTGGGGTGCCCATCTGGGGAACACGGCGCCACGGCCTCTGGTCCCAGCGGGAGTCGATGCCACATCAACCTGCTGGAGCTCGGCGGTCCGCCTAGCTCTCACCGCCTTTGCTCCATTTCTCCGGGGTCAAGTGGTCAGAGTCCAGGCGGACAATACCACGACCATGTACTACCTAAACCGCCAGGCGGGGCACGCTCCATGCTTCTGTGCAAAGCTCTCCGCATTTGGTCACTCATGCGCAGCTTGGAGCGGATCTCCTAGCCAGTCAGTGGCAGGAGCCTCCAACACCCTGGCCGATGCCCTGGGCGGATGGGGCTGCATCCCACAGTGGTCTCTCCTGCCGGAGGTGTACAAGATCTGTTCTCCCATTGGGGCACACCTCAGGTGGACCTGTTTGCCTCCAGGAGAATGCGACTGAGTCTGTTCCATGCCCGCCCCCCTCAGCAGGGCTCGCTGCAGGGGGATGCCTTCTCGAGGCCGTGGACCCCGGGCCTCTTCTACGCCTTCCCCATTTCCCTTGATACACAAGGTGCTTCTCAAAGCAAGGAGGGACAAGGCGCAGGTGATTCTGATAGCCCCAGACTGGCCCCGCCAGTTCTGGTACCCAGATCTCCTCAGCCTCAGCTCCAGGCTCCCGAGGCAGCTTCCATGTAGTTGAGGCGTCCCGTAAGGAGTCGACCAGGAAATGCTATGCCTTCAAATGGAAGAGATTTTCCATTTGGTGTCAGAGCAAGGGCTTGGACCCTTCTTCCTGTTCTTTGGCAAGCATCTTGGACTATTTATGGTCCCTTTCTCGTCAAGGGCTTAGGTCGACGACCCTAAGGGTGCACCTGGCAGCCATCTCTGCTTACCGGGCGCGGGTCAGGGAGCAGTTGGTGGCGCAGGAGAAGGTGGTCTGGCGCTTTTTCCAAGGCCTTGATCACATTTCCACTTCGGTGCGAGAACCTCCACCTCCATGGGATTTACTGCTGGTACTGGCAAAGCTCATGGGCAAGCCATTCGAACCAATGCACAGGTGTGAACTCTCACCTGTCGTGGAAGACTGCCTTCTTTGTGGCTATCACGTCAGCCAAAAGGATGGGAGAACTCCAGGCGCTCTGCATCGAGTCTCCTTACCTGGTCTTCCAGAGGGACAAGGTTGTCCTGCGCCCCCACCCGAAATTCCTTCCGAAGGTGGTGTCGGAGTTTCACCTTAACCAGGTGTTGACTCTGCCGGTGTTTTACCCCAATCACACCTCGGAGGCCGAATACAGGCTCCATACTTTGGACCCTAGAAGGGCGCTCGCTTATTATAAGGAGCGCACGGCTGAAATTCGGGGAGAGGTTCGCCAGCTGTTGTCACCTACGCTGAAGCCGCACCTGGCAGACCTGCAGCCAAGCGGACGATAGGCAGGTGGGTCACCTCCTGCATAGATCTCTGCTATAAGTTGGCGGGCATGGAGCCTCCCAGAGGGATAAGAGCTCATTCTACCCTCCATACTGCTGCATCGGTGGCTGCTTCCAGGGACGTCCCTATCCAGGATATCTGCAGGGCTGCTACCTGGAAGTCAGCACACACCTTCATCACCCATTACCACATCGACCTTGAGTCACGCTGGGTTGCTGGTTTTGGGACCTCAGTTCTCCAGTCTCTATTCCCTAAGTAGGGGGTGTGCACCTTGCCTCCCTACTCCCGGAGAACTGCTAGGAGTCTGCCAGACAGTGTGGATGAACAACATATCCATGTCCCTAGAAATACACACGACCCACCCGATCTCCCGGCTTTGACGCACAACCTGAGCTTCCAGCAGGCCAGATCTGGCGTCATGGGGCGGAGCCGAGAGTTTTACCACCGGGTGGGTGGGAGGAGCCAGCTTGAAGACCTTCCGGCAAGATTTAAAGCGGCAAGGATACCTGCCAGACAGTGTGGATGAACAACATATACCATTCCTAGAAATCCTGTTACAGGTGAGTAACCTGTATTTATTGCCCTTTGGCAAAAAATTATTTTTTTATCACAGCCCCGCTGTGGCACCTACCGGCCGGGGCATCCAGCCACTGATCCTACCCACGGGGAGAGCAGCAGGCTCACTTGCATGATGAGTGGGTCCAGCACGGCCGTGGCCGATCCGCTGGAGGGCTCCCCCATCCCTGCCAGCCGGACCAATGCCGAACCCCCCCAGTGCGATTCTACAACAGTCCTCCCTGCATGGCAGGGCAGCCATCAATCTGCATGAAGTCCCGCCCAGCCTTTTCCGTTTTCTGCTTAGCAGAACACGAAGCGTGCAACCATGCACAAATGTGCAGGCGTCTGCTGTGCTCCTCCCCCACTGGACACCCTCGTGTCTACAGTACCGCCAGGTGTCCCAGGGACCACCAGGCGCAGTGTGGATCCCATCCTTTTCCCCAGGACTAGGAGAGCTGTCGTCGAGCGCCGATCCTAGTCCTCCCTGCTGATTCCTCAATGACCTGGGCTCGTTCCTGAACCCAGGTCGCCGGCGTGGAGCGAGGTGTGGCGTACAGTGCCTCAACACTCAGCGCCACCGGGCCTTTGGCAAAAAATTAAAACAGTTTCTAAATTGTTAGTTAGTTAGCATAGTGCTCGTAAGAATCTGACAGTTACACTGAGGTTACACAGGGACAGAGGTTTGAAAACTGAGCTCGAGCTCAACGTTCTATGCCTTGGCATAGAGTTAACCCTTTACTCTCCTGAGCAGTTCAAGTGCTGGGGCTAACTGCCTGTAGTCAGAATACAGCAAGAATCCATTAGAAGAAACAACATTACTATGGTGAATAATTGTTTCTTCTACACCATCCTGTCCACAGTCCCCTGCTACCACAGGCAGGGCTACTGAACCCTGCTCCTGCCTACTTAGGCAGGGCTGCAGTGCCCTAGAACCCTTGCCTCCACAGGTTAGAGCTTCTGCACCATGCTGCCACTTGCCACAAGAGTTTTGGCATTTGCTGCACCCTGTCCTCTGCCCCAAATGTTGTATCAGTTTCACCCAGGTGTAGCTACTGCACCCTGTCCCACAGTTTGTGCTGTTGTACTGTAATGCCTCCCTTGTCTCCTGGCTGAACAGTCAGGACTTCTGCACTTTACTGCCTTCTGTCCTTTACCCCCATACCACAAGATTAAAGTTTGTTTCTGTTTTTTTCTTTTGGGGAGTGCAATGAAAAATCTGACTTTAGTGGCGGGGGCAGCATAGTGCAGCAATGCTAACTGTGGAATCATGGAGCAGTGGAGGCATGGGGCTGTAGGGTGCAACAGGGCACTGCAGCCCTACTATGTAGATAGGAACAGGGTGCAGCAACTCTGGCTATGGTGGCAGGGGACAGACTACAGCATGGTGCAGAAGCCTTGATTGTGGTGCAGGGCGGGGGGGGGTATCAGGGTACAGGAGCCCTGACTGTGGGACAGGATGCGTATGGTGCAGCAGCCCTGCCCATTTGGGAAAACGGAAGTAGGTAGCTGGGTGCAATAAAAGCCCCACCTCTGGTGGCATGGGCAGCATGGTGCAGCAACCCCAAATGTGGAGACATGGGACTCTAGGGCATAGCAGAGCACCACAGCCCTGACTGTGGTGACAGAAACAGGGGGCAACATGGTACAGCAGCTTTTACTGGGGGGAAGGGGACAAAGTGCAATAGGGTGCAGCAACCAAAATTGTTCAGGTACAGGGGCAGCAGGGTGCAGTGGCCCTGATTGTTCTGGCAGGAGATGGGGACAACAGGGTACAGCAGCCCTAACTCTATGGGAGAAGAGAGTGGGCAGCAGGGTGCAGCAGCTTTGAATGAGGGGCAGGAGAGAGGGTGCTTATGGGGCAGGTGATGGGGCAGCAGAGTGCAGTTGTTTCAACTGTAGGTAGGAGATGTGGGCATCAGGATGCCACATAGTTTTTCTAGTTATACATATACATATACATGATGCATTTTCACACATAAACCATCAAAGAACTGAAATTTGTGAGTTCATATAGTACATGTGCCTGATGTAGCAGAATGTGGCAGGCACCTATTTTTCAATCTGAGAGGACAATTGTTCTTACGTGACCTGATTTATTGAGGCCACATCAATGACAAACTACTTGTTTGAATTGACAAATGTTAGATTTATTTTATATTTGTTAGATAAACAACCCAGTGTTATATAGCTAGAAAAAAACACAGTTTTGATGGTACAGAACTTGCAGCTGTCATACAGACAAGCTGATTTCTCAAATGCATATCACTTCAGTTCAGCACTGAAACTCAAATGAGCAGCTTTTTAGAAGAACAAAATTATAGATTTTTAACTAATTCATCTGAACACATACCAGAGACTGAGTTAGTTAAAAACCCTGGACAGCAAACAATTAATTCTACAGAATGCTCTAATTAGGAAGTTTATAGCTCTTCAGTCAAGCAGGGACTTGCACTGCTGCTGCAGTAGCTTAGTCCAGTATGATGTCACCTCTCTCCAAGGCTCAGTCAGAAGGACAGAAACAGCCTGACTGTTTCCAGTTAGTGCAGAACAAGTTAACAAATGCCGATTTAAAGAAAACTGCAAACCCAGATAGCATGACATTTTCAGGAAACACTACTCATGACACAGACTTGAATTCAGGCTTTTTTAACAATGTGTAAAATGGTTGCCATTGATCTTTAAAATGGGAGGGGAGGGTCCATCTAAAGAAATGACCCTCATGGGCCCCCATAGCTCCTAAAGCTCAAAGTGTAATTCCAGCACTGAATTAAGCCAGTAAAAAAAATACATCCCTGGCTTCCCACATCCCTCACTCAGGACTCTGCAAAGTGGAAGCAGAGACCCTAGCTTTGCTTTCTTACATGACATATCGGGGATGTAGGGTGGAGGCAGACTGACCTAGACGTGCTTAATGATTGAGGATGCAGGAGGCCCATTAAAACACAGCACCTAGCTTAATTTCCTGGATGTAGTGGCCTTAAAAAAATACATGTACTGTGGAGAAGAGGCTTAAGACTGCCTCTATATTGAAATTTTCATTTGACATTAGCACATCCTCTCAGTGGCATATTCGTCAGTTGTGCCACAACTATCTTTCTCAATTTATCAAAATCAACTTTTCCGAAGTTGTGTCCTTATCTTATTTTTGGTGAAGTAGCTTCCTTTTTTAACTTCAGATTCAATCCTGTTATGGTCACTGTTGCCCAATGGCTCACCAAGCCTTAAATGAGTACTACGGTCAAAATTTGCGAAATCATATGTTGTGCAGAGTATTTTGATTTGTGAGTATAATTCTAAAGTGTCCTTCACTTTGTTTGCTGTTAGTTTTTTTTTTTAATTGTCCACTAGTGTTATGGTCCCTTGGAATCTCCATGTTTACATTGTTTATTGCACTTTGTTTTCCTACAATGCCTCCTGTCTCATGTGACAGTGCTCGGTCCAGGAACACTGATTCCGTGAGGAAAAGCTGCTGAAGCAGCAGTCTGCTGTTAGGAGCCTGCTATTCTGGCCTCAGCTAAATAACTCTAATTCAGACTTTCTGTTTGCTAGATATGCAGTCTGAGCAGACTAGATAGCCCAAATGGCCTTCTTCTGCTGGCTTCTTCATATGTTCGTATGTGTCTAGTAATAGCCAGCAGGAGTAAATGTTTTGTTTTTAAAGCTTTTCATTTCATCAAACTACACACAGGCATTAAACACGCGCAGATCACCCCAGGTCATCAGTGCAGTAATTAGTAAAGGCTTCTGGCTGTTTTCTTATAGAATAACTCATTCACGTATCCTGCAGGTGTTCATGAATCTGTAAATGTAACTTTTAGTAATGCTCACTGGATATGGAAAGTTACTTAAAATCACAGCTGTTCTGCTGTACAATTGGCTCTAAACCAGTCCTTGCTATATCTGTGGTCTGGGATACATCACTGACACATGGGACAGGAGGCACTCTAGGAAAAAGAAGAGCAATAAAAAATGTGAACATGGAGATTACCAGGGCCCATAAAACAAGCAGGTAAATTTAGGAAAAACTCTCTATAGCAACAGAGGGAAGGGCACACTAAAACTATACACACAGCCAGCCTGGTGGCTCTGATGGTTGAGGCGCTGGACACCGCACCTCGCGCCACGCCAGCCTCCCGGGTTTGGGAACAGACTCAGGTTGCTTGGGACTGGCAGGGGTGAGGAAGGATCGAGCATCCATAGACAGCTCTCCTTCCTCAGGGAGGGGGAACAGAGCAGTGCGCTGTTTGACTGACACCCAGTGGTGCCAAAATGGAGAGGTCCCTACGTCCAGGGTGCAAGGCTGCCTCCACAGAGGCAGAGCCCATCCGCTCCGCATATTGCACATTTGTGGGATTCGGGGAGAAAAATCTGAAAAATGGAGCAGGCAGGCTTCATGATGGCTGGGGCTCCCCAGACCAGAGATCGAGCCCTCGTAGAAGGGCTGGAGCTGCCTGCTCACTCAAAAAAAAATGTAAATAAAAAACAAACGGACACACACAAATCAGAACACTTTGCACAACATGTGATCTTTCAAGAACAAATCTTCATCTCTGATTCCCGTTAGAGGGTCTTATATGGAGGCACTAGGACCCAGCAGAAGCCAGAACTTTTCAGCGGGTTAGTGCCGCAGTAAGCTATGCACATGCACGACATTGTTAGTCAATGCCCCTAACCACCTCAGTTCCTTTTTTACTGCAGCTGAGTGCACATTTGTGATGTCAGTTACCCGCTGGGAGTCAGAACTTCATGTGTGTACAACAGTGTTTTTTTGTTCTCAGTTTTATTGTTTAATGCTGGAGTTTGTTATTTTTGTGCCAGTTTGGTTTTTGTCACAATTTAATACCTTAGTTTCTCTCACAGCCCTGCCAAGTGTCAATGCTTGACAACCATGGTAGATGATAGGGAGCCTGAACAGGCAGGCTGGTGGCAGGGCCGCATCCAGTCCATTCTCTCCGGCAATGGGTTCTGACAATGGGCAGTCCAGTACTCGGGAGGAAAGGCAGTCTTCCAGTAAGTACAAAAAGAAGTTGACCCAATCCCACACACAGTCTGCATATGGGGTCCAGACACACCTCAGCCTTTTCCTCTTCTTGCAAGAGGTGGAAGAAACTGCACTGGTCAGGGTCGCCCTCTGCAAGATCTGCCATGTGGCATTCAACTTCCTGGAGTCTGCTGTTCTCACCATCTTCACTTCCACCAGTGACTTGTAGGCCTCAGAGGTTGGTGTCTCAGGCCCAGAGTCCCTGCTGTGTCTTTAAGTGAAGGTTCCTGTGGACAGTTCCACCACTGAGCAGCTCTAAGGAGCAGTGGGTACAATGTGTGGCCTGGGTGTCACCAGTGGTGGCACTGGTCCCTGAACATTCGGGATCGGTTTGGCCTGCGTTGCAGGCAGTGCCGCCGGGCCCGGAAAAGTGCTTACTTGCAGCAACAGCCTGCGGGTCCTTGCCAGTAGGCAGTGCTGACATCTGCCCCAGTTGTGATGTTGCCTCCATCCTGTCTGGAGACAGGAACAGCCACGATACCATTGACGGTCAGTCCCGTACTGGTTTGGTTGTTGACACCAGTTCCGGGGTTGTTGGGTTTTTGTTTTTTTATTTTATTAACACTACAGAGAACATTAAAAAGCTACCAGCAGACAAATGTGCACATAGCACACTTGTATAGACAGGAAAGAAAGAAAGTATAGGATATTTCACCCTTGCCTAATTGTAGCAGCAAAACAGAAACCAGTGAAAATTTAACTACAGTTAGAGTCCTTAACCTAAAAATATAAAACCAGTAAATCATCATTGGGCGGGGGGGGGGTAGGGGGGCACCCCAGCACAGGGCATACAACCTGTACAAGTAAAAAGGGTAAAAAGACCACGGGCAGAAAAAGCCCCAGTATAATATAACCCCTTCAAAGGGAAAGCGATCCATGGGGACAGAACATCTGCATGGAATTATGGAATCCAGTGCTCATCAACAGAGGCATAATAAAAGACCCATGACTTCCAATGGATCTCAAAAGCACCTGACGTTTCTGTTGTGTTGCTGTAAATTTTTCAATGAGGTATATCTATAACAGAATAGAATGCCACATCTGGAGCATTGGCAGAACCGATTTCATCCATGGGCAAGTGATTGTTTTTTTGGCTGCTAATATGTAAATCCAGAATCAAGGCCTTCCTGAGGAGGTCGTGGAGATCAAAAACAATAGAGGAATTCAAGAATGCATGGGACAGATGTAAGGCAATTCTGGTGGGGGGGGTTGGAAGAAGTAGGCTGTTGGTTAACTAGGATCTGCAGCTTATCCAATAGATGGGGAAATGGGCAGACAAGGTGGGCCAAGCTGTCCTTTTCTGCCGTCAAAGTCTATGTTTCTATGTTTTATTGGGAGGGGGGTACCAATGTCAAAATAAATTCAGAAATCAGTTTGCAGGATCGGCCAGTCAGTAGATCTATCTGAGTCACCACTGATGACCAGTAAGGGTGTAAAGTGGGATAAAAATAAAAAATATGAGGCTGATCAACGTGATTGCATCCACGACACTGCCAACAGTCCTCAAATTGATGTGGTAGAAAATGCCAAAGAATAGCACAGGTGCGGAAATACCATGAGCGGCACTTCCATGCAGATTTGCTTCAAAGGGGAGAAGAGATGCCTTTGTAGGCTACAATAGCAGATTTCTCCCAGTTGGAGTAATCTATGGAACCTTGGAAGTTCTTAGTTCCATTTGGCCAGAATCGATCAGGTTAATTCTGGAATGAATTCTTGCAATCCCTTATACACATTCCCAATCACATGGTCCCAGAGGTGGTCATTCTGGAAGTCTATAATAATGGCCAAAAGTAAAGGGAGTACAGTGGGAAGTTTAGTATGTTCATTATGCTTGTGTAACAGGTATAGTATATGCGTACTTGCAGGTATCGATAATATTCTCTACTGGTAAGACTATATTTATATATGTGTGAGAGACCATTGTGTCTCCATCTTCGAAATGTAAGATCCAAAGTTGAGGGAAAGAAGTCCTCATCTGTCGCCAGAACTCTACAAAAATAAAAAATCAGGGCAAAAGAAGGATAATGCTTAATTCTTAATGCAGAACCAGACCTTCAAAGTTTTCTTTTGTTGAAAAAGAGAGTTTTTTCATTAGAAGAAAATTCAGAGACATGGGTCTAAAATACAGTCTTCTGCATCATACCACGCTGAAATTTGTCAGCCTTATTTAAAAATGTTGAATTCACAGAGGCCTGACTGATTTACTACGGTTACATCCTGTAAGTAGACTTTGTCTTTGCCAGTCAGCATAGTCCACTGTTTCATGATTTTCTATTAAATTTGTCTGCCATTGTCTATTACTTGTTACCCCAAAGAGCACCATCTCATGTTTTACTTTAGTCCATCCCCTCTTTTACAATAGCACTGTCGTGGTGTGGTGACATGCTTTACATTAATCTCCATACAGCCAATGTAAAAGGGATCCATGATGGGGGCTCGACCCACTGGTCAGGAGGGAAATCTGTTTTCTCTGCTTTTCTAGCCAGAGAAGATCCCGTTCTAACAATGACCCAGCAAGTCACTGTTTTTGCTCAGACATATTCTGAAATAGCTTACGGCAGACTACACTACCATTAATTAGCTGCACCACTCTTGCTTCGCTGAATGCTCTCCCACACCTGCCATCACCGCGACTCCCAAGTGGCAGCGGCAAGGCTGCTTGTTGATGTGAACACGAATGTGGATGCCAGAGACAGAAAACTGTAAAAAATGCTAAAACCCAGACTCTGTAACAAGAAATAAACAGTGCTAAACATATCATTGTGTTTTCATCTCAAAACAAACTTTTGCACTATGTGTGTTAGCAGCTGTTTAAGCAAAGTATTGAATCCAGCAATCGCCAGCTTAAAGCCTTTGCAGATGTCTTTGATGTGGTATTATGCTCTGCAGCTGCAAGTATTTTGATCAGCTGGCATTCCTGGCTGTGGACTGCTGGCTTTTAACCCAGAATGTCCAGCAACAGGTAATGAATGTCCCCTTTGATGGCACTTGCCTTTTTGGACTGCAGGTGAAGCAGTCTCTTAAGTCATCTTAATGAAACTAGAACAACTCTTTCAGACCTCCAGACCAGTTCCCTTCAACTCCCAGAGAGCCAAGGAATGTAGGTCCTGTTACAACAAACCTTCCTTTTGTGGCAAAGACAGGGGAGCTCAAAACAACAGAAACCAGCCTCCCCAGCTTGAAAACAAGGCATAGCCAAAGGCACAGTTACCAAATGCACTTATTGCCATTATCTGAAGCTTTGGCCCCGGTCCTGCTTCAGCTGACTGAGGTGGATCTCTCCTGCCCGGTGGGGGGGAGGGGGGGGTCTGACCCAGTTTTGCCATCAACGGGAGTCCATCACAACAGACAAGTGGGTCCTCAAGATTATCCTAGAGGGGTACTCTCTAGATTTCATAGAAACCCCCATGGATTACCTGCCCAGAAGGCAACCCCCTTTGTCAGCTTATATTCCAGAGCTTTTGGCACAGGACATTGAGGGTCTTCTGAGCAGCAGGGCAGCAGAAATAGTGCCAGAATCAGAATGGAACACAGGGTTCTACCCCAACTACTTCCTATTTCCAAAGAAATCGGGCCATGCACCCCATTCTTGACCTCAGAAATCTGAACAAATTTGTGGACTGGGAAAAATAATAAATGATTTCTCTCCTACAACCCTACCTGAAATCTCAGGAGTTACTTGCAATCCTGGCTGTGCAGGATACATACCAGCACATACTGGTCCACCCAGCCACCACAGCTCAATTTTGTTATGCTTGGTCAATATTACAAGTTCAGAGTCCTGCCCTTTGCAGTTTCCTTAGTGCCACAAGTCTTTACAAAGTGTTTTGCAGTCCTCATAGTGCATCTTCAGAAACTGGGACTCTCAAGACTTCTCTTACTTGGACAACTGGCTGATTTCAAGCCCGTCCAAACAGGAGATGGCATAGGCAATGGCCACTGCTTCTCAGTTCCTAATTTCCATGGCAGTCTTGCTGAATCTCAACAAATCTCAACCAGTACCCTCCCAGCAACAGCTGTTCATTGGAGCTGTTCTGAATACAACCAAGGCGTGGGCCTTTCTTCCAGACAGCAGACTACAAGCAATTCTGCAGATGGCATATTACATCTTGGAACACAAAACTGTGCAAGCAAACTCCATGCAGTGCATGTTGTGTTTGATAATCTCCTCAGTGCTCACAGTGCCATTGGCATGTCTTCACATGAGGACTGCTCAGTCGATGCTCAGTGCCCAGTGGTCACAAGCATCACACCCACAGACTCACCTCATTCAGGTGACCAAACCCCTAGTAAGGTCCTTGACATGGTGGTCAGTAGAAGAGAATCTCCTCCAGGGTTTCCATTTTTCCCCACCGGAGCTGAAAATAGTTCTTACCACAGATGCCTCCCTGTTGGGGTGGGGAACCCACTGCCAGGGCCTTCAGACACAAGGTGTATGGAACTTTTCAGAAACTGCTCTTCACATAAATGTGTTTGAGATGCAAGCAGTTTTGTATGGTCTGAAAGCCCTAGTGGACTTCGCTACAAAACAGTCCTCCTTCAGACAGACAAGTTTGTTATGCATTATGTCAACAAGCAAGGATGAGCATGCTCTTACCCTCTGCAGAGAGGCAGTGAGAGTGGTGGAATGGTGCCTGTAGCACGGGATCCTGCTCCAAGCAGTCTGCCTGCCAGGAGTGCAGAACACTCTAGCAGACAAGCTGTTTTAAAGAGGGTGACCCTTCGCAGGTGGTCATTGGCACCAGACATCATGAGATCGCTATTCAACGAGTGGGGTATCCCAGATGTGGACAATTTTGCATCCCTACTGAATGTCAAACTGCCTCAGTTCTGCTCCAGAAATTTAGGACATGGTGTTTTCTGTCAGGATGCATTCAGACTGCCTTGGCAAAATCGGTTTCTGTATGCATTCACTACAGTCCCCCTCATTCAGAGGGTGTTACTCAAGTTGGAGGTGCAAGGAGGCAAGATGATTCCAGTGGCTTCCTGCAGCCCTTGCCAGATGTGGTTAACTTTATTGAACAGAGTTTCAGTCAGCAAACCAAGGACTCTACCACTCAGGACAGACTTGCTGACACAGGGTCAGCTGTTCCATCCTAACCTGTGCTTCCTTTATCTTCAGGTCTGGCCTTTAAAGAGAAAGAAGTGGACAAGTATAAGGTATTTCAGAGGATCTCTGAAATACTTTTGACTGCTCATAAGCCATCCACCAGGAAGACATACACAGCCAAATGGGAAAGAGTGTCCATCTGGTGCTCCAAATCCCACATGGACCCCATTAGGTGTCCTCCTGATAAGGTTCTGGAGTGCTTATTGGACCTTTCTGATGCTGGTCTGCAGTATTCCACAGTAAAGGACCACCTGTTTGCTATTTCAGCACACCACAAGCCCGTTGGTACCCTCTACCTGGCACAGCTGTCACTGTTCAAGAGGTTCCTCAAGGGCATTTTATACACAAGGTCTCCCATCAGGAAGCCTGTAGCTACCTGGGACATCAACCTTATGCTAGATGTGCTCACATGCAAGCCTTTTGAGCCTGTTGTGATGTGTGACTTGACGTTCCTAACTTGGAAAGCAACATTTCTGGTGGCTGTCACCTCCGCACGTAGAGTATCTAAAATCCATGCTTTGGTCATAGATCCTTCGTATACTGTTTTCCATAAAGACAAGGTAGTATGTGTCCACCAAAGTGGTGTGAGAGTTCCCTTTTAACCAGGCCCTAGACCTGCCTACCTACTTCGTTACGTCCAGAATAAGGAAGAAAGGACTCTTCACTCACTGGATGTTAAGAGGATGCTTAGGTTTTATCTGGCTGGAACCAAGGACTTAAGACGATCTGAGACAGCTCTTTGTCTCCTTCAATCCTAATCCCAAAGGTACAGCCTGTTACAGTCAAGTGCATTTCTGCCTTGATTGTAACTTGCTTTCGCCACTGCTGTGGTATTACTCAGGTTAAACTGGAGGGCAAAGAACATGCCCACTCCACCAGACTGGTTGCAACTTTCCTGGCAGAGATAGGCTCTGTACCTATTGGAGAAATTTGCAGAGCTGCACCTTGGAGCACAGTGCACACATTTACCAAGCATTATGCCCTAGGTGTCCATGCCAGGCAACACATTACCTTGGCAGGACACTCCTCAATGGATTACTATCCTGAGTGAGCCCTGTCTCAGCTCCAGTCGCCCTAGTCCAGGGGACTTCTTCTGAGCTTGGTACTGTGACCCACTAGTGTGAATCATTGGTGAAGATTGATTCTTGGACGATATTAAAATTACATATCCATTGTAATTCTTGATCTTCTAAGGATATCTTCACCGTTGATTCACACATCCGCCCATCATCTCCTGGACTCACGCCAGCATGATTGTGTTTGGCTTCACCCCTTTATGCATGGTTGGGGCTGTGAAGACACTGTTACTGGATTTCATGGCACATCTTACATGGTCCACCAGAGCCATCTTATGCCTTTAGGTTAAGTGCATAAGTACTTGTCAGTTTGGGGGCTGACGCTGAAGTAAACTAGTGGCCATGTGCAGTGACTTACAATGTTATGCATGTGCTCTGCTTATCATGGTGCCAGCCCTCTGAGAAGTTCTGGCTCCCGTTACATCATGGTGCCTCTGGCTGAGACCACTAGTATGAATCAGTGGTGAAGATATTCTTAGAAGATCAAGAGTTACGGTGTGTACGTAATTTAAATGTTTCACAAATTCTGACTGTAGTACTCCTTTAATGCTGTCATTCACGATGCTCAGTAGTAGATCAAGAAATGCATCCCCTGCATCTTATCATCATTAATTTATGAATGAAAAAAAAGAAAAAACTGTGTTGTGTCAGCATGTGAGCTGAAAACAAAACATACGGGTAATATTAAATGTATGCTAAAAATGCAGTTAGAATCTACAGTGGCGTGAAAAAGTATTTGCCCCCTTCCTGATTTTCTCTATTATTGCATATTTGTCACACTGGATGTTTTCAGGTCTTTAGACAAAATATAATATTAGATAAAGGGAACCTGAGTGAACAAATAACACTTTTTTTTTTACTTATTTCATTTATTTAATGAAAAAAGTTAACCAACACCAACTGGCTCTGTGTGAAAAAGTAATTGCCCCTAGTTAAATCAACCCAATTAAAGGGATAATTAGAGTCAGCTGATTGAACACAGCCAGGCTTGATTACAGCCAGCCCTGCTCAATATAAACCTCACTTATTTTGGCCCTTACCATCAGAGTCACGTTGCCAGCACAAAGATTCAACAAGCACATTATGCCATGATCAAAGGAGGTTCCTGAAAAGATCAGAAAAAATTTGTTGCCCTCTATCAGTCTGGAAAGGGTTACAAAGATATTTCTAAGGCTCTGGGACTCCATCGAACCACAGTGAGAGCCATAATCTCCAAATGGAGAACACTTGGAACAGTAGTGAACCTTCCAGGAGGGCGGCCTGCCAAAATTACTCCAAGGGCACAGTAAAATCATCCAAGAAGTCTCAAAGGATCCTAAAACAACATCCAAAGAACTGCAGGCTACTCTTGCCTCAGCTAAGGTCAGTGTTCATGACTCCACAATCAGAAAGAGACTGGGCAAAATGGGCTTCATGTGAGGTAGCATGAAACCACTGCTAACCAAGAAGAACATAAATGCTCGTCTCTCATTTGCCAAGAAGCACCTGGATGATCCACAAGCCTTTTGGGAAAATGTTCTATGGACAGATGAGTACAAAGTGGAACTTTTTGGACAACATGGATCCCATAATGTCTCGCGTAAAGCAAACACAGCATTCCACAGTAAGAACACCATACCAACAGTCAAACATGGTGGTGGTAGTGTGATGGTGTGGGGATGCTTTGCTGCCTAAGGACCTGGATGACTTGCCATAATTAAAGGAACCATGAATTCTGCTCTGTACCAGAAAATTCTTAAGGAGAATGTCCAGTCATCCTTCCGTCAGCTGAAGCTGAAAGCGTAGTTGGGTCATGCAGCAAGACAATGATCCAAAACACAAAAGCAAGTCCACATCAGAATGGCTAAAAGAAGTAAAATTAAAGTTTTGGAGTGGTCTAGTCAAAGTCAGACTGAAACCTAATAGAGATGCTGTGGCAGGACCTAAACGAGCAGTTCATGCTCGAAAACCTACCAAATGTTACTGAATTAAAGCAGTTCTGCGAGGAAGAGTGGGTTAAATTCCTCCACAGCGATGTGAAAGACTGATATTGAATTATAGGAAGTGTTTTGTTGCAGTCATTGCAGCTAAATGTGGCATAACCAGTTATTAAGTGTAAGGGGCAATTACTTTTCACACAGTGCCAGTTGGTTTTGGTTAACTTTTTTTCATTAAATAAGTGAAATTAAAAAAAAAACAAGTGTTATTTGTTCACTCAGGTTCCCTTTATCTAATATTACATTTTCTCTAAAGACCTGAAAACATCCAGTGTGACAAATATGCAATAATAGAGAAAATCAGGAAGGGGGCAAATACTTTTTCACGCCACTGTATGTTTCTGCCATTAGGTCTTCTTTAGGAATTTTCTATAAAGTGAAATACGGGGCAAAATTATTGAGAGGTAGGTAGAAAGCAGTGGTATACAAGTTCCAAATTTTGTTTGATAATCAAATTGAGGAGAAACCACTCTTACAATTGCAATACAAATGTGTGTAAATATGTATCGGGAAGAGATGTTTGTAGGTGCATCTTAGAGCAAAAATGATACAGTAATAGGCAAGCTAAGAATAGAAGCTGGAAAACAAAGCAGTGTTGATGGGGAAGGGAGAGATTTTTAAGAATGAGTAGGAGTGAACAAGCTGAGGAGTCCTTATGTAGGGTCTAATAAACTGTATAATTAGAAGGCTGAAAGGTGAAAATTGGGGAAGGAGTCCGGCAAACTAGGAGGAAATGGATATGCACACATAGCACAAATGTCCACACAAGTATGTCCACACATACCATGAATAGATATGTGTGCAGGCATACCCACACAGAAATGTACCATTGACAAATGAAAACAAATATATCAGAAGGGTAAAGTAATGAGTGCAGTGGTAAACAGTAATGCAGTTTAAAGACAAATTAGTAGAAAATAAGTCTGTCATTTAAGCTAGTTCTGTTCTCCCTTTTTGTGAAACACCTCCCTAGGGAAAACAAAGGCTGCCACATGCTTATGTATGCAGATGATCTGATCATCAACCATAGAACCAGTAACCTGGTTGAGCTATCCTCTCTCTCTCTCTCTCTCCAGGGAGTACAGTGCCACCCAGAAGGGGTTCATTTCTAACAGGCTGCTTGTGAATAAAAAAAGAAAAAAAAACAAAGGCTATGCTCATTGTGTCCAAACCCAAGCTAGCAGACTTGGCTGCAGGTCCTGGTACTTAGAATCCCTTAAACATTCTAACACAGGAAGAGTCACCCCTGGAGTAGTTAATGGCTTTTAAATACTTGGGTTGTTACACTAGACCCCTCCCTAACCTTTTCTGATCATATAGGGGTAACAGTGAAGCCCTTAAACCAGAAAATAGGGGTCTGCTACAGGTTAAGGAACTTCAAGACCCCAGAAGTATAGCTAGCTATTGCCAAAGATACACTTCTCCCCCCTCCTGGATTGTTGCTCACCTATTTTCTCCCACACCTCTACTCAGCCTCTCTAGGCTTAATTCCACTTACAGCAACATCTGCAGATCTGCCCTTTTAGCCCTGTTCAACACTCACCACTGCTCCCTATAATCAGTGGCTGGGATGGCTGTCCCCACAGGCCCGCCATGACTACCTTTTGGGCTGCCTTGTTGATAAGTCTTTGAGGGAAAGGGCAGACTCTCCTCAATCTGCATTCCTTTGTTCCAGTGTTGGCACTCCCAACCTTAGGTCCCCCTTCCACCTTCTCCTTGAATACTCCCAGGTGGCCACCTGTATGGGAGAAAGGGGATTCTCCCATAGCCACCCTCAGGCTTTGGAATGGTTTGCCATCCACCATTCACCACCTTGACATGGCCTCTCTTTTCAAAACACGTTTGCTAGGCACCCTTCTAACAAACTCTGTATGCTGGTATCTCGGATGACGGTGATTCATGTTGTCTTCTCTAGTCCTGGATCTTCAGAGTAGATGGCTAAAATACTGAGCGGATCCCCCCACCAAGCAGTTTTGCCAGTATCTATTTCACAGAGATGGGTTTAGTCCTGTGTTGTTGTAACTGTAATATAACTGTAACATAATGTTTACTGGTATTTATAATCAACTGTAATGCGATGTTTACTGGTATTTATGATCTGTATAGACATGTTTTGTTTGCCTTATTTCTCCTTTGTATAGCTACTTTGGGGTGCTCTGTATTCTGTGTAACCTTGCATCAACTGGCTTAACTTGCCTATTTTTTTGTATATTGTGTCTAGTCCTTGTTATGTTTTATATCCATGCTGATATGTGCCATCTTAAAGGGACACTGTCAACCTGTTTTTCATTGAGATATTTTTAGTTAAAAACCTACATTTTTTTGATTGCTTACCTTCTCTAAAATTCATTGATGTTGCTGTTTGTTTTGTCTGTCTCCTTGTTTAGTAGAACTGAAATGCATGCTAATGTATATTTATAAACAATCTTGTTTTGTTTACAATCCTGGATCTGGTCTCACTGCATGCTTCCTGAGCATTAGAAACACACCCAAACAGTGCAATCACTCATGAGGCAGTAGCCTCCTAAACTCCCACTGCATCATGAGTGGCTAGACTGTGCTGTGGGTGTTCCCAAGTCCAGGAAAGATGCAGTTGGAGTTGATCAAGGAATGTAAACAGACCTGTTTTGGTGTGGTAACACCAGTATGTTGGGCAGTCTGTTTTTCACTTTTTTAAAGAAAAAAGAATCGGAATCAAACTACCAGCTACATCAGCAATCTTTACAGAATGTTTGCAATCATAAAATGTTTTTCAAACTAGGGACACTTTGAGACCAAAGGGCGTTGACAGTGTTCCTTTAATGTCTTGGGTTGTGCCTGAAAAAGAGTCCCAGGGACCAATGTACTTTGCCGGTTAACAAATAAATAAATAATGGGCTGCTGTGAGCCTAAGCAGATGGTAAGCTTGATTTCAGAAATTTTTCTTTGACCAGAAACACTTTTCTGTTTTTAAGGTAATTCCTGAAGAAGACCTCTGGTCGAAACCTCGATTCTAACTCCACTTTCTATTTTCAGCATGCATTTAATATTACCCTTTTGTTTAAAGAGCAGCTCTGCACTTCAGCATGTGTTTTCATAAATAAGATATTTCATCTGTTACAATTTATTACAGACTAGGTGCTGGATTTTCAAACCATGGCTCAGGGCTTGTGTCCTGCCCTGTGCCACAGGACATAGGTTTTGCCAGTGCACTGACCAACATTGCCGCAACTATACCAGATTTTCCATTTCCGGGCATAGTTGTGACAGTTTCCATGATTTACGGCAGCTTGTGCTACATATCTGGTGCAAGCTCTGTGTTGGAGGCCCCAAAGAGTGGCATAGGCTAGACCACAAATATGTGGTCTAAGGACCTGCACTTGGCGCAAGGGATAGAAAATCCCGATTGCCAACTGGAGACTGCTGCAAGCTCCGTGCGCCATATGTTTGGCACACTGGAGGCTTGTGGCAGTGTTAAGTGCTTCAAAAATCCAGCCCCATATTTTTTGATTTTCAATGTTTCCAAGGTTTACAGCACATCTTGGTATTCCATCTAAAAGTCTGTATAGAAAACATTTGAAAAACATTCAGCTCTCCCCTGTTAACCTCACAGTGCCTTGGTTTATGACCTCATAGTGCTCACCATGACAACAGACTGTGATGTCACAAACAGCAATTATGTGGTTAGCAGGGAAGAGTCCGACACATATTGAAAGACTGTGAAATAACTGCTGCATTAGCTATAATATAGAAACAGAAGTTGATGGCAGAACAGGACCGCAAGGCCCATCCAGTCTGCCTATTTTACCCATTTGCTTCCGCTGCCTCTACTGGGTCAGCAGCCTCAGCTATGCCCCCCTCATATGTATGATTCCCTTGTGCCTATCCCATGCCCACTTGAATCCCTCCACTGTACGTGCTCACACTGTCTCCTGAGGCAGGGTGTTCCACGCATCCACCACCCTCTCTGTAAACTAAACTCTCACTAGGTTTGCTGGCAAAGGCACCTAGCTTCATTCAAGCTCTTTTTTTCTAGGTTGCTTGAAAGGACAGAGCAAAGAACCTTACCAGACCAAGTAAAAGGATTAAGGATTCTTTTGACTAGGCAGATTTACCGTGTGTTATTTTCTTTTGTACTCACAAGGATTGTTACTGGTTTTTGCTAACATTTTATTGCTTTATTTTTCTCCGTTTCAAATTGTTGTTGCTGGGTATACCTTCAGCTGCATTAAGTCTGCTTATAGATTACTGCTGTAATCTTCTGATTCAAATTGTCTTTTGCAAGGTATATCTTCTGTTACTGCTTTATTTTTCTCTGTAGCAATGTGTTTCTTACAGGGCATATCTTCTGTGAAATTATTACAGGTGGTGCTTTACAGGTTTTACAGTTTTATATATCATTAGGATAAGCTTTCAGGGCTACCGCATTTGTTGCTGGCTGGTTGTTTTCTGTTCTTACCTCCTTGTTTCTTTCATCTGTGGTTGTTCTTTTTTTGGCAGGGGAAGGGCCCAGCCACCCACCCCCATCCCCAACCACCCCACACTATGCTCCTTTTATAGTGTAGCACAGTTGTGACATTTCCTGTAGCAAAGCAGGAAGGGGCAGATCAGAGGGGTATCCACACAGTGACCTCATTTACAGGGGCACAAGTAATTTAACTTGTTATAACAAGTTATACAAAAACAAACAAAACACAAAATCAAACTTTTGCTTTCATTTTCCTCTTTCTAATTACTCTGACCAGGTTATAAACCCAGCAACTTATCTGGAATGGATATTATTAACTGCAGGTACTGCAGGACACTTTTTCAGAAGGGCAGTTTTACAGGATTTAGGACACTGTCCTACATGGAGGACTCAGCTCCAGGCAGCATGGGCAGAGATTGTGTGCCTCAAATCGCATATTCAGGAGGAATTATATTATAAGAACAGCCCGCCATTTCCCCAACATCCAACAGAAGCACCTCTACCGCAGAGGGTAGTTGGTCTGGGAGGTTGGCAGGTGGTTAGGAGAGGCAAATCGGGTCCCCCATCACTCGGTGCTCTCCAACATATCACCTCCACAAACCATATAAAAATTACAAACAGGTATCTGCCTCTATCTCCGAAATCAAACAAAGGGGCAGAGGACACTGCAGCACAGGAGCTAGTGCAACAAAACTCGCCCAAAACAGGAACCAAAACAAAAAAAGCAAAAAGGAAATCCAAAACACTTATGATCATAGGAGACTCCATGATTCGGGGAGTTGATACCTATCTTCAGCCAGGGGTAATGGTCAGATGTCTCCCAGGTACATCAGCATGGAGAGACACTGACTGCATTGCTAGAATTGTACAGGAAGCAGGAGAAAACATTGATGTCCTGGTACACATAGGGACTAATGATCTCGCCAGCCGGCATCTCCTTCTCTGAGATCCTGCCAGTCTGGGAGAGGGGTGCAGATGGACGGAAGGTCAGAGAAGGGGAGATAGGGGAGCTAAACGTGGCTCAAGGGCTGGTGCCAGGAAAAATGACACAAATTTGTGGGGAACTGGAAACAGTTTTGGGAATGAAAGTTCTTTAAATTTGATGGACTGCATCTGACTAAGGAGGGAGACAGTGCATTGGGGAAGAAGTTTGATGTCTTTGCAGAATATTTAAACTAGCAAATGGGGAGAGGGGTGCAGCACCCGATATGTCGAATGGGAAAAACACCCCTCCCCCCTCAGCTAGTGGTCAAACAGGAGTTCAGCATGTTTGTAGTTCATTTGCATCACCAGGTAAGGAAAAATGTCTGGCTCCGCATACAACGCACAGGGGAAACACCAGACCTCACCCAACAACTAACACACTGAAATCTGCCCAGTGGAAAATCGTACACAAATGCTTGCAGTCTGGGAAACAAGATCCCAGACCTGCAGGCAATAAATGGCTTACCAGTAACCACACTTGGGAGACTTAAGTACCTGGCTATGTACTGTTCAGAAGAGACCGAGGTGCAAAAGGGGGAGGGGTGGAGTGGCTCTTTATGTCAATGAAAATATCAAAGCTACAGAAATTCAGAATACACATAAGGAGCCAGAAGAACTGTGGATCACCTTGGCAACAGGAAATGGGACAGCCATACGAACTGGGGTTGCCTACAGGCCTCCAGACCAGGGGGAGGATGCAGACACATTACTGTTAGAAGATATACAAAACATGACAGCTAAAGGGGAGGTTCTGATAATGGGAGACTTCAACATGCCAGATACAGATTGGTCAATACCAGCAGGAACATCTGCCAGAACTAGACACATAGTGGATTCCCTGCAGGGGGAGGGCCTCAAACAACTGGTACAACAACCTGCAAGAGACAGAGCTATCCTAGATCTAGTACTGACTAACAGGGAAAGGATCACAGATCTCCAGGTAGAAGGCCACCTGGGGGCCAGTGACCATCACATGGTATGGTTTAATTTGGTCACTAGAACTAAATCATCCCATTCCAAGGCAAAAATGTGGGACTTCAGAGGAGCTGACTTTATTAAGATGGCCAACAGCGTTAAGCTAGCCCTGGCAAGAAGAAATACAGGTGAGGGGGTACGGGCAAAGTGGGCAAACATTAAGGATGCATTACTTGAAGCAACATCCCATTGTGTTAGAGAGAAAATGAAGTGCAAAAGAAGGGAACCACTTTGGTTCTCAAAAAACAGTAGCAGAAAAGGTCAGAGCCAAAAGGCTGGCCTTCAGGAAGTATAAGGAAATGCAGCAGGATGAAGATAGGGAGGCATACCAAACTTCCCTAAGGGAAGCAGGGAAGGCAGTAAGGTAGGCAAAGGCCCAAACTGAGGAAACACTAGCACAAACAGTAAAAGAAGGTGACGAGACTTTCTATAGATACATTAGTGAAAAGAGAAAGTCCAGAGGGGGGTATTACTAAGATCAAAGGGGATAAGGGGGCGTGTGAGGAGGAGGACCATGTAAAAGCATCTATCCTAAATAGATACTTCTGCTCAGTATTTACTGAAGAGAAGGTAGGGCAGGACCCACAGCCCAGCACCATGGACACGGGGGAGGGGGGTGTGCACTAGTCCCTTCACAAAAGAAAGGGTCCTACAAGAGCTCGATAAGCTCAGGGTGGACAAGGCAATGGGACCTGATGGCATACATCCCAGGGTACTAAAGGAGTTAAGGCTGGAACCAGCAGAGCTATTATCAGAACTGTTTAGTGAGTCTCTGAGCACAGGAGAGGTCCCAGAAGACTGGAAAAGGGCTCATGTGATCCCGCTCCACAAGAGTGGTAGCAGGGAAGAGGTAGGGAACTACGGACCAGTCAGTCTTACCTCAGTAGTGGGCAAGATTATGGAGGCACTCCTTAAGGAAAGGATAGTGCAACACCTGGAATCCATAGGAGCACAGGATCCAAGACAGCATGGGTTTACAAAGGAAGGTCCTGTCCAACTAATCTCATAGATTTCTTTGACTGGGTAACCAGAGTGATGGACCAAGGGGAACAGTTGATGTCGCCACCTTGACTTCAGCAAAGTTTTCGATACTGTTCCACATAGAAGATTGATTAATAAGCTGGGTAGGCTCGGGGTGAGTCAGAAGTTGGTCAACTGGGTGGCAAACTGGTTGACAGGCAGAAAACAGAGAGTGGTGGTAAACGGTATACAATCAGAAGAGATGCAAGTCACAAGTGGGGTACCTCAGGGATCAGTCCTGGGGCCAGTCCTCTTCAGTATCTTCATCAGTGACATTGCAGATGGACAGGAGGGTAAGGTTTGTCTGTTTGCAGATGACACCAAGATCTGCAACAGAGTAGATGATCCAGATGGGGTGGGCAGAATGAGAAGAGATCTGAATAAACTAGCAAAATGGTCAAAAGAGTGGCAACTGGGGTTTAACGCAAAGAAGTGCAAGATCATGCACATAGGGAGGAGAAACCCTGAAGCCACCTATAGGCTCTGAGAGGAGTTGCTGGCAGTCACAAGGGAAGAAAGAGACTTGGGCATCATCATCACAGATGACCTGAAATCATCCAAGCAGTCCACTAAAGCAGTACGTAAGGCTAGGGGAATGTTGGGGTGTATTAGTAGGGGTATCACAAGTTGTAAGAGGGAGGTAATAATCCCTCTTTACAAGACACTGGTTAGGGCCCATCTGGAGTACTGCATGCAGTACTGGAGGCCACACCTTCACAAGGACATTAACCAAATTGAGGCAGTCCAGAGAGGGCAACCAAAATGGTGCAGGGACTGCATCAGAAAACATATGAGGACAGATTAACGGGCTCAATATATACCCTAGAGCAAAAGAGGGAGAGAGGTGATATGTTCGAAACATTCAAACACCTTAAGGGCATTAACAAGGTGAAAGAGTATAACATGTTTCAATATAAGAAAAATAGCAGGACAAGAGGACACAGCATGAGGAGGGAGGCCAATTAAGGGGTAATGTGAGGAAGTTATTTTTCACAGAAAGGGTGGTGGATGCATGGAATGGCCTACCTCAGGAAGTGGTGGATATGAATACAGTGCAGAGCTTCAAACAGGCATGGGATAGGCATAAGGGAGCAATACAGATGAGTATGAATAGATAGGTCATTGACAGAGCAAAGGCAGATGGCACATTCATAAGGTAGAAAAAAGAAATGGGCAGACTGGATGGGCCTTACGGTCCTTATCTGCCGTCAACTTCTGTGTTTCTATGGTACCCCTTATGCAACCTCCCTCCAATTTCATGTCATGCCCTCTAGTTCTACTATACTTTTTATATTGGAAAATGCTATCCCCTTCCACCTTATTTATCCCCTTAAGATATTTGAAAGTCTCAATCATGTCCCCCCCCCCCTTCTGCCTCTGTTCTAATGTATACATATTGAGGTCCCTAAGAATATCCCCATATTCCTTATCGTGCAGACCCTGCACCATCTTAGTTGCCCTCCTCTGCACTGTTTCCACCCTGTCAATATCCTTACACAGGTACGGTCTCCAGAACTGCACACAGTACCCTAGGTGAGGCCTAACCAGCGTCTTGTACAGTGGGGCCACCACTTCCCTCCTATGGCTTAAAAATACCCCTCCCTATAAACCCTAACATCCCACTAGCTCACCCAACTGCTTTTGTGGTCTGTTTGGTGGATTTCAGGTTATCTGACATAACGACCCCTAAATCGCTCTCTTCCGCTGGTGACCATCGACAACTCATCTCCAAACATGTAGCTCTCCCCAGGGTTTCTGTTCCTCATGTGCATAATCTTGCACTTCTTTGCATTAAGCCTTAACTGCTATACCTCAGATCATTTCTTCAGCTTTTCCAGGTCTCTTTTTCATTCTCTCTCTCTCTATGCCCCCTGGAGTATCTGCTGCAGATCTTGGTGTCATCTGCAAACAGGCATACTTTTCAATCAAGTCCTTCTGCTATGTCTGCTATGAAGACATTGAAAAGGACTGGTCCCAGGACTGATCCCTGTGGCACCCCACTGGTGACTCCCATATCTTCCAAATGCCATTTACCACCACCCTCTGCTTTCTGTCCACTAAGGAATTTCTGACTCGGTACACCACCCTGTGTCCCACCCCCAGACTCCTCAGCTCATTTACCAGCCTTCTATGCAGGACTGTGTCGAAGGCCTTGCTGAAATCAAGGTAGGCAATATTCACCGCCCCTCCCTGGTCCACCACCTTGGTCTCCCACAAGACCTTCCCACCATGAACCCATGCTGTCTTGGATCCTGCATTCCAATGAATACCAGGTGATCCACAATACATTCCTTAATCAGTGTCTCTATGATCTTCCCCACTATTGATGTGAGACTCACTGGCCTGTAGTTCCCTATGTCCTCTATGCTACCACTCTTGTGAAGAGGGACCACATTTGCTCTTCTCCAGACCTTCCTGTTAGTCGACCAACAGCAGGAAAAAATAAAACAATAACAAAGATCTAAAAAACAATAACGTTAAAACATAATTGGTGAAAATCTAGTGTTTTTAAGCTTTTTATTATCATAAAAAGTTGCTCTTTAAAATATTTGCAGTTGTAAATCAAGACCAGTTCCCACTGTTCTATTGCAGATCCCCCTCGGTGGGTACAGTCCCAGAGGATGCCCTAATTCTGGGCTGGACAGGAAAGTTTCTCTATGTGTTCCAACTTTTACTGAGTGTGCTGCTAAAACTGAGAAGGGAGTCAACAACAGTGATCCTTTTAGCTCCAGACTGGGCCAAGCAGCTTTGGTACTCACTTCTCTTGTCCCTCTCCATCAAGTATCCCAACAACCTTTCCCTGAGATACAATCTGCTGACTTTGTCTGAGGGCAGGTTAAAATTCCCAGATCTGAGAACTCAGCGTCTTGGAGAATAGCACCTGAAGAGCCTGAGTTTTCCAGACTAAACCTCTCTGAGAAGGTTTTGGAAGTGCTTAAGGTTTCCAAGGAACCAGCAACTAGGAAAACATATGCTTCAAAGTGGAAAGGATTTTCTCTTCTTTGGTGCTCCTCTAGGCAGATCAGCCCTCTTTGAGTGAGCCTTCCTTCAGTTCTGGGCTATGTGGTTTGTCCTTGCAGCCCAAACTCAGTACTTGCAGTAGCTCCGTATTAAGTCTGAACTATCCATTGTTAACCTGACACAAAGTGGCCGCCCAGGTAATAATGAATTAAAAGATTCTTCAAAGGCCTAACTCACCTGTACTCTCTAGTAAGGGATCCTGTCCCCTTATGGGACCTGAAAAGCAGTTTTCCTGGTGGCACTCACATCTGCAAGAAGGGTGAGCAAGCTTCAAGCCAGTAGCAGCTCTAGCCACAAATGGTTACCAGGGCACAGCTGGGGCACAACAGATGACAGCCAGGGCACTGATACATTGTTACTATGGGGGAAGTTCTGCACCTTATGGGGCACCAACTGGGCACAAAATTTTCTTACCAGGGCACGTGCCCTGGCAGGCCCTGGTGTAGAGCCGCCCTTGCTTCAAGCCCTCTGTACAGATCCTAATATCATATTCCACAGGGACAAGGTAGTCTTGAGAACTAACAGAAAAATTCTCCCCAAAGTGGTGTCTGGATGTGATCTGAATCAGTCTATCACACTTCCAGTGTTCTCTACTGCAATATCCAGCCCAGGGGAACAAACACTCCACAGTCTGGATGTTAATAGAGCTCTGAGGTACTACTTTGACCACACAAAGGATGTCAGGTCCACCAGTACTTATCAGATATTTGTCACCCATGGTGAATAGGACAGGGTAAACCAGTATCTAAGATAACTATTTCTTGGTTATATTCTTGCATTCAGTTCTGTTGTGTCAAAACTGGCAAGTTGCCACCTAAGGACCTCAGGGCCCACCCCACAAGGGGCACTTCTGCCTCTGTGACAGCTTTCAGGGGGTGTCTTCCTATAGGAAATCTGTAACACAGCTACCTGGAAAACAACTGTCTGGACATACAGTCCAGGAGGGATGCTAGCTTTGGCACTGCTGTCTTGCAGAACCTTTTCCTCCAAGTAGGTTTTGTACCCATCCGCCCAAAGTACTGCTATGGAGTTTGCAGTTGTTAAGTACAAGTGAGGGATTCTTAGGGTTTGTAGAAAAAAAATTACCCACCGTAGTAATGTTGTGTCTTCCAAGGGATCCCTCACAATTCTATCCCTAGCTCCCCTTCCAGAACCTGGCAAAGGTTCACAAAAGAATCAGTTCTTTTTTGTTTTGCATCAGCATTACTTGTTACATTACCATATAATTGATACTCTGTGATCTAATCTTTCAAGATTTTTTCATTACTGTTTTAAAGAATTATTCTGCCACGTTAAAAAACTTTGGGAAACTTTTTAAATTGGTATATATTTTTTGATAGCCTTTTAGCTAGTTTAGTGGTCACTGCTCACCCTAGCTTTAGAAATATATCTGCCTTTAGAATGCAGGGGTGAGCATAACAATACAACAGAGTTTTAAATTTAATTCTAAGATTCTCTAATTAGCATAAAATTCTAGGCTCTGGGGCAGCTCATTCCAGGTGAGTGACTGCAGTTGTGAGGCACAGTGAAGGATCCCTCGGAAGAAGCATTACACATACACAATGAAACATACACAATGGGGGTGAGGTAGTAACAACAACAAAAAAGGAAAGGGACCTGGGGGTAATCATATCAGATGACTTTAAGGTTAGCAAGCAATGTGACAAGGCAGTAGGGAGGGCTGGGGTTATACTGGGATGCATAGGGAGAGGCATCAGCAGCAGAAAACAGGAAGTTGTTATCCCTCTGTACAGACAGTTGGTGAGACCCCATCTGGAGTACTGCATCTAGTTCTGGAGACCCCATCTCTGCAAGGACATAGACAGGACAGAGGCAGTCCAGAGGAGGGCAACTAAAATGGTGCAGGGTCTGCAAGAGAAGCCGTATGAGGAGAGACTAAAGGAGCTTAATATGTATACCCTTGAGAAAGAAGGGAGAGGGAGGACATGATAGAAACTTTTAAGTACCTCAGTGGAATCAACAAAGTCCAAGAGGGTAGCATGTTTCAGAAAAAGAGACGTGCAAGAACAAGGGGACACAATTTAAAGATAGAAGGGGGCGGTTCAGGGGCAATGTGAGGAAATATTATTTCACAGAGAGGGTAGTGGATGCATGGAACAGCCTTCCTGAGGAGGCTGTGGGGTCTAAAACCGTGGGAGAATTCAAGAATGCATGGGACAGACATAAGGCAATTCTTGTGGGGGGTGGGAAGAAATAGGCTGTTGGTTAACTAGGATCTGTGGCCTATCCTGTAGGTAGGGAAATGGGCAGACTAGATGGGCCAAGCGGTCCTTATCTGCCGTCAAAGTCTATGTTTCTATGTAAGTAATGTTTTCTTCCTGACGTAGCAGGCTGCACACCAGGTCATTGAATGTAATAGTAGTTTGTCGGTTCCTATCGGCAATGAGGTAGATTGGTAATGTCCTCCTCTGCCAGCTGAAACAGGTTGTAAGAGTGTGAGAGAAGTCTTAAAACAGCAGTGCAATGTAAATGTGATTTTTCAACAGTTTGTTCTCTGTGCTCTGTTGAGCATTTGCCTGGTACTCTTTCTTGCTGGCATTGTACTATCACCCCATAATTTGTTCAGTTTTCCTTTGTTTTTGTTTACATTTCTGCCACCCACCATGTTGAAAGCAGCAGTAAAAGATAGGCAGCTGCCATATTTTCTGTAGTGCTGCAAGAACTGGAAACTGATCACTTCCTGGTTAGGTAGTACTGCTGCTTTAAGACATGCCCCCACCCCCCATACTCTCTGAGTCTTTGACATCCTGATCTAACTGGTAGACAACACAGGGATTCTGTTTAACTTTGGATGTTTTCTTCCAACTCCAAACACAGGGTTCTGTCTTCAAGCAGTCAATCTACAAGCCTGAATTTTGCTTTTACAGCACTGCAGCTCAATTTGCAGGACTGGAACCCTGGGATTACGGTGCCTAGTAAGGGCTGTTATAGCCCTCACCCCCTTTGTGGGGTCTTATTAGGGCTACCTAGCTAACCTCCTCAAGCGAGGTAAGAATGGGGTAGTTCTTTTAGCTTAAGGGGTTGTTTTCTATGTGTTTTATAGCCACAAATACAGCCCTCCCTTCTGTGGGTTTCTGCCCACTTGTCCATATATGTGCAGTGGGCACCATCTTGGTAAGCTAATTTGGACTCACAGGCTCATGCCCATCTTGGTACAGGTCACATATGCGCAGTTGGAAGCAGAAGGAGGCTGCTTCAACCTACCAAGCACAGTGCTCTCAGCAGAAACATAAAGATAAAAGAGCTGGGCACCCACATAGCCAGCAGAGCAGTCGGTCTAGACGTGAGCAAGTTCTTGAAGACTTTATCGTATGCATAAAGTTAAAGCGGAGAACTGTACAGCACAACTTCCACACCAAACATCCACCAGTGTTTCACGCTGGCTCAAGCATTTTTTCAAAGTGATATTGCCACCCGGAGGAAAGGTATATCTACTCAAATTCTGATTCAAGACACCCAGTGGCTACTTAGAAAGACAGGTGGCTGCTTAAGTACACACACCTCAACAAAATTAGAAACAAGCGTTACCAGTGAAAGCAACCAGACAAATCCTGATACTACTGTATTACTTTTGTACATGCACACATTGAGAACAACTAATCGGAAACAGCCTACTAGTAGTAAATGTAAGTTAGAATACATACTAATACTAAATATGTGTGGTTAAATATTTCAAAGTATGAGTGCTTCAAACCTCAGGAATCACTCAGTATGATTAAACTAATGCAGTCAGCATTCAGTGTTGAACTGCCCCGGAGAGATGGAATTTATGCAAATGATGGAACTCTTACTGGCTTGTGCCGATTTCAAACTGCTGGCCTTAGTAACTGCTGCACTCTGAAGTGCTCAGATTCATTTCTCCGCCTGCCAGTTCAGATGCTTTGGAGGACTCTCCTCAGCTTTCTTGTACACATTTATTTTGACGATAGGTAACGCTTATTTACGTTTTATTTTTTATTGCTGCCCCTATCAGGTTAGTTAGTTTAGTTTATTGGGTATTTTTTGGGTTCTTCACCAGTTCCACGGAACCACTGTTTTGTGAGGTTTTAACCTCAGAAAACACCATATTTCTTATTAATGTTCTAGTTCCCTTTCAGATCCGTAACGTTATTCAGTTTTAATTTGATTTGTTCTTAGTCGCGGTTCCTTTTCCTTTCTGGAACCGGGCGGCTGTCAGTTCCCGTTTTCTTTTTTTTTCTATTTTAGTTGGTCATTTTTCTTACCTTGGCCCCTGGTCTGCCATCCACGTTCAGGCATCCACCTCATCCAACCGCTGTCCAGACTACTCCGACTTCCACCTGGGGCTTCACTGCATACCCCCGTTGCTTACCCCCCATGGTGGGGTGGTGGAGAGACCCCCTGTTTTTGCTGACACAGGATCCAGTCACCGCAGTAAGCCCTCGGAGCTGGGCGTCCCTCCGAACGGCTATCAAGCCGCCGCAACAAGTACCATTTTCCCCCTGTTCTCAGTTCCCTGGAGTCAGAGGGTGTGCAGTGACGCCAGCGGCTGTGAGCGTGCACGCGTCCCTGTCCAGGCATCTGCCCTCGGCTCCTCCCCAGATTATGGCATGCATCCCCACTCCCCAGCCTCCGCCGGGGGCAGTTGGACGCTGACCATTGTGGACCCCCTTCCCTGGAGAGGAAGAGCAGTCCATTGGACGCTCGATCCCTCTCCTCCCCTGCCAGCCCTCGGTGACCCGTGCTCACTCCTGAACCTGGGTCACCGACATTGCACGAGGTGTGGCATCCAGTGCCTCAGCACCACCAGGCTGGCCCTCAGTTCCCATTTTGTTTAGGGAACCAATCACTTTGGGTTGACTACTTGAATTTCAGTCTGTTCCAGAACCACCCATTTGTTTGAATTTTGTTTTTTTCTGTGTACCTGTTATCCATGTCAGAAGCACCCAAACAAAAGACATAATTGACTGGGTTCAAGAATTGCATTAGCTGTGGCCAAATTGTAACTAAGACAGACAGGCACGATCTGTACATTTTTTGTTTGGGACCCAGTCATATTTTTGCCAGTTGTGAGATTTGCAAAACGTTTTGCCCTAAAACTTTAAAAGAAAGGGCTAAAAAGTGGGAAGAAATGGCCACACCTTGTAAGCCTTCTGATGAGGCATCCTCAGCTTCTACCTCCAAAAAAGATAAAGAAAGGCCTAAAGAGTCAGTGGATCCAAAATCCTCAGAAAAAGCTGACTCCTCAAAAGCTGAAGGCTTGTGGAACCAGCTAGTGAACCAGTTTCAGCTAAAATAAACCATGAAGAAAGGCACATTGATGCACCTCCAGCCATGAAGGCTAAGGAGCTGTCAGCTGAGAGACCAGCTATGCCCTCGGCTGAGGACATAGCAAAGGCCCTGCAAATTCTGTAGACACCACAGGCTGTGGTTCCAGTGACCACACTGGTTCCACCGGTTCCTGCCCAAGTTCCAGTGGCTCAGAAACTGGTGTACATTTATGATGAAGGGGGAGAAGAAGAAAAAGAGGAACAAGTGGAAGGGGAACCTATAGAACCAGAGGTATCCCCAGAGCAGGACTTTGGTCCCCCCTTTCCCAGGGGACCAGAGGACTACACCTCTCATTATTCATTTGTTAAGCAAATGGTCAAGACCCTCAGTCTATCTATCCAGGAGATGGTTGATGTGAAGGAGGAAGAAGTAGAGTTCCTGTATATAATGGGGCTAGCCCCTACTAGAAGGCTCCTACTTCCCATTAATAAATCATTAATAAAGACTGCCTTAAAGATTTTGCAAATCCCTACTTCATTCCCATGGATGGATAAGAAAGTAGATAAAAAATGTCAGCTTACGCTGGCCCGTCAGCACAGTGGTTAGATTTCTGCTTGTAACGCCTGCAACCCAGCTTCGTGAGTGGACCCGAGTTGCTGGAGGGCTGGCTGGGGGAGAAGGCTTGAGCACCCCCAACGACTGCTCACCTTCTCCCGAGGGGAGGGTGAGGATGTGGTCCAGTGCCTGCTTACTCCCGGTGGGCACTGGGGGTATAGCAGCGTGCCAACGGATTGACTGGGGGGGGGCATGGTGGATGTCAGCGTATGCCTAGAAGTTATGGCATGCCGCACCTCTAGGGAGAAAAGGGAAAAACTCTCCACCGCTCGACCAGACGACAGCCATCTGGTCCCTCAGCCACCACAAATGCCCTGGTTGGGCCCCAGAGACCACCTCAGCAGCACCCAAAGGGCCAAGAAGTTGTGCTGGACAGCCCCCACCAGTGCCTTTCTCCTTGGAGGAGGAGGAGAACCCATCCAGTGAAGGGTTACAGCGGATTACCCCAAGGGTAGCTGCCATCTGAGGTGGTGAACAGTGGCAGTAGGTGGGGGCACAAGTGAGCGGGTGGGGGAGAGACCATAGCTGGCCTGAAGGAGAGGCCGATGTGGGAGACACTGGGAGGATAAAAATAGAATAAAAAAAAAATAAATATAAGCTTGACAGGACTAATTTGGCATTCCTGTTTAACCACCCTGACCATGAAGGGGTGGTTCAGGCTGCAGCATGTGACAAGGCCAAAATACCTTTGTCATCCCACCCCCACCGGCAAAGATTCAAGAAAAATCAGTGGAATGGGTAAAATGGGGTACTTGGCAGCCTCTCTGTTAGTAAGCCAAGCTAACTACATGGCTGATGCAGCCCAATATCGGAAGGCACTATGGAATATAGTATTGGCAATGCAGACAAAATGTCTGGGGAGATGACAGTAGACTTGGCAGAGACTGCCAGAACAGCA
Source organism: Neoceratodus forsteri (assembly GCA_016271365.2). NCBI lineage: Eukaryota > Metazoa > Chordata > Ceratodontiformes > Ceratodontidae > Neoceratodus > Neoceratodus forsteri. The sequence goes on along the minus strand of JADMNL010000024.1, from coordinate 240,739,537 downwards.
CTGGATGCCACTAAGTACCAGTTCCATATGGCCTTGGACACGAATTATACTGCAGCCAGGCTCATGGCACTCACAGTATCAATGAGGCAGTTTGCTTGGCTCAGAGCCACAAACCTCTTTCAGAACACTCAGACTAAAGCAATGGATTTCCCCTGTGAGAGTGATTCTTTCTTTGGGGATAAGACGGAAGCATATATGGAGAAGGTGGAGGAGTACAAATCTACTTACAGAAGCAACTCTGCAATGGATAAGCCTTCCACCTCATACAGGTCCCAGTACAGGGGAGGTAGGGGTTGGGGATCCTACTCCATGCCCTTTTTCCAGGCTCAAGCCATGCCAGGCTACCAACAGACCAGGGCGTACTTTAGAGGTAGAGGCAGGAAGACTGTGAGAAGGTCCACTCTGGTACCTCAGGCCCAGCCCAAACAGAACCTCTGATAGGCTAGTACAGGTCGCCTCCCCTCCTACCAGTAGTAAGCAGACTGACTCACTTCCTCCAAGCTTGGTATACCATCACCACAGACAAGTGGGTCTTGGAGGTAGTGAGCCAGGGACTGTCTCTAAGCTTCAAATCACTTCCCAAACAAAGAGGCATAAAGTTTGCCCTGGCTGCTCCTGCGGACAGAATACTCCTGGAGGCAGAGATGTCAAACCTATTGTCTATCAGAACAGTAGAGACTGTCCGCCTACAACAGAGGGGCAAATGCTTCTACTCCAGATACTTCCTCACCCAGAAGAAAAAATGTGAACTGGTGACCTATTCTGGATCTGAGATTCCTAAGCAAACATGTAGAAAGCCAAAGTTCAAGATGGTCACTTTGGCCATGATTATACCTACTCTGTAAAAAGGGGACTGGTTGGCTTTCTTGGACCTAAAGGATGCCTATTTCCATATCCCAGTCTGACCCAGCCACAGAAAGTACCCAAGGTTCAGACTGCCTTCAGGCCACTACCACTTTGCAGCCATGCAGCTTGACCTCAGCCCCCAGGGCATTCACAAAGTGTCTGACTGTGGTGGTAGAACACTTGAGAAGACAGGGAGTGACTATGGTCCCATACCTAGATGACTGGCTAGTCATAGGGCAGTATCTGCAATGAACCAGATAGTCCCTGGCTCTCACCTGAAGCACATTGGAGTCTTTAGATTTTCTGATAAACATCCAGAAGTCCTAGCTGTAGCCAGTCCAGGCACTGGACTTCATAGGAGCAGAATTGGACACTATCCAGGGAAGAGCTTTTCTTCCACAGGACAGAGTAAGCAGTATACTGCAGCTGGCAGGATCATCTCAACTAAACAGACTCAGGCCAGCAAAGCAGTTCTTGCAGCTTCTGTGCCACATGGCAGCTGCCACAGCAGTGGTGGCAGGTTCCAGCTTTCAGATGAGAGACATTCATTTCCACTTGTGAGTTCACTGGTTTCAAAGAAGAGATTCCGTGGCAAAACTGGTGCCAGTCACAAGCACACTGTTGCAGGCCCTGCACTGATGGCCAAACAGCGAGAACCTCAGGGAGGGAACTTCCTTCCAAAAGGAGCATCCATCAGTGGTACTTGCCACAGATGCTTCCCTTCTGGGCTGGGAGGTACATATGCTCGACTAACAGCCAGAGGTCAGCGGTCCCCTCAGGAGTCACTCCACATAAATTTGTTAGAGCACACAGCAGTTTACCGAGCTCTTCAGGCATTTGCTCCACATCTAAAAAACAAGGTGGTACAGGTCAGAACAGAAAACACTATTACCATGTACATCAACAAACAAGTGGGAATAAGGTCCACCCCACTGTGCACAGAGGCTATCTGCCATCCACCTACCACGGAAGAACAATATTCTGGCAGACTCCCTCAGCAGGATCAGCCAGAATCATCATGAGTGGTTATTGAATACGCAGGTATTCCAGTCTGTATTCAGACAGCAGAACACCCCAGAGATATATCTCTGCCTCCACAGACAACCACCAGCTACCACAGTTCAGTTGCAGGCCTCCAAGCAGTGGTACTCTTCCAGTGGATGCCTTAACACTGGACTGATCAGGCAGGTTCCCGTATGCCTTCCCACCTGTCCCTCTGCTGCTCAGAACTTTGATAAAACTCAGGTCACAACCAGCAACAATGATCCTGGTGGCACCAGACTGGGCAAGGCAGCCATGGTACTCCCTCCTGCTGACCCTGTCTGCCTCATAGTCTATCTACCTGCCCCAGAGGTGCAACCTGCTGACATGCTCTCAGGGTAGGATCCTATACCTCAACCTCGGGTCTCTGCGACTGAAGGCCTGGCTTTTGAACACATAGAATTTGCTGGCCTAAACCTTTCTAAAGAGGTTTTGACTGTGCTCAGAGGCTCTAGGAAGCCATCAACCAAGAACACTTATACTTCAGAGTGGAAAAGGTTTTCTATTTGATTCTGAGGAAGGGATATTGATCTCTCCAGGGCTGATATCTCTGTCCTGTTGGACTATCTGACCCACCTCCATGTCCTGGGACTCAGACCTTCCACTCTGAAAGTCCATTTGGCTGCAACCTCAACTTTTATCTTGGCTGGTAAAGACAGGTCCATGGTGCCTCACCCTGTCTTTAGGAAGTTTTCAAAGGTCTCAGTCACCTTCACCCTCCTCTTAGAGAGCTGGTTCCATCCTGGAATCTTAACATTTGTATTGCCAGGCTCACGGAGCCCCCTTTTGAGCCAATGGCAACTGCAGACTTGAAGTATATCACATGGAAAACAGTTTTCCTGGTGGCCATCACTTCAGCCAGGTGAATAAGTGAATCGCTGGCCCTGCGCAAAGATCTGAACTACATCTCCTTCCACAGGGACAAAGTGGATCTTATCTGTGTCAATCTTCACCATTCATCACCTTTGGGTTCTGGCCGGGGGTCACAACTCCGTGGGAGCTTTTTTTTTTATTGGATGGGCGGAGTCAACGCACCAACGGCGCCGCCCTCGAGGCCGACGCACTGCGTGGTGCTCGCGGGTTGGCCGTTAGGTGTTGTCGACCCCACCCTCCCATCAGTTCTTTGTCTCCCGCCATAGAGATCGCACCTCTTGAGGAGCTGTTTTCAACAGGCCTACTGCTGTATCAACTCCATGTCGTCGACGCTGAGTATACTTTCCTGCGTTTCCTGCCGGTTACGTGTTTGCCTCTACTCGACGCCGCTGTGGTAAGACTGTTCCTTTCTTTATTTGTAAGTGATGTCAAGTCTTTGTTTAAATTGTTTTTCTGTCAATCATGTCTCGATCGGGGGGGTAAGAAATCGTTGAAAATGGGGTGGCCCCCTATGCTTCGGTGCCCGTGCAGCCGCAAGTACTCAGTTACTGACCAGCATTATCGTTGCTTCACGTGTATTGGCCCGCTTCACAACATGAATTCATGTGATGCCTGCTTCTCCATGGACCACTGTATCATTGAGCAACATGCGTGAAAAGTTGGACGAGCTGTGCCGATTTTCGGGGGATGGGCGCGCGCTCGTCGGGCCAAGCCACGGTCTCTCGGACTTTCCTCCGGGTCCCCTCCCAGTTCTATGCAGACCGTGGAGGAGGGGGCTTCTGCTTCTAGTAGCCTCACTGTGGCAGAAGCCCCTTCCATAGTGCAGGAGGCCCAGTGCGGTGCTGTGGGCCCTGATGGTGCTGTGGTCGGCGCCGGTCTGCCGCTTGGTGCCTTCTCCTCTGTCAACACTGTTCACAGTGCTGATGGTGTTGTGGGAGATTCTATAGCACTGTCTTCGACCGGTTCTTGCCTTGGCACTGTTCGTGGTGCCATGTCTAGCTCTGGTGCCGCTTGTGGCACCGAGTGAGGACACAGTGCTGTGGGAGTTGTCGCCCTCGGTGCCACTCACAGTGCCGAGGGAGCTGTCGGTGCCATCATTGGTGCCATCCCTGTCTTCAGTGCTGCTCGCTGTGCCGTGGGTCGGGACGGCGCCGTGGCAGGCATCGGCTCTGTTTCTGCTACCGCTGTCGGCACCGTGTCTTCTTTGGGCACCATTCACGGTGCCGTTGGAAAGTTCGGCACCGGCTCTGGTGCAGACACCTGGACTGTTACCTCCTTCGGTCGGGATGGCAGCAGGCATCCACATACAGTCTGGCACCGGACTTCGGTCTCTACCTCCTCGGAGATGGAGTCCGAGTCTGGGTCAGACCAGCTGTCCGACTCTTTGGAGTTGGCGGCCTATGTGCACACCCTGGTAGTTTCCTTGGTTGACCGGAGCCAGCCTCCCTCTGAGGAGTGGGAGGTTGCCCCCGAGTCTAGGGTCAGGGGTGCTGACCAGCAGGCAGTGGTGCAGGCCACTATTGCTCTGCAGCCTGGGCTCGGAGAGTTTTCTGCCCCCTCAGTTGGGATACCCCCTCAGGTGGTGTGCCTGGATTGCCCAACTTTGAGGACGATCAGAGCATCCAGGGAGGCGCTACTCCCTGGGTGGTCCCCTCGGGGACTGACCAGGGCTGTCACCTGCCTAGGCTGGTGTTTGCGAGGAGGAGGGCTCTTTCAGATTCCAAGGGGTTGAGGGGTCAGGGTTCAATACGGCGACCCTTTTCTGGGACCCACCTGGGTTCAGGAAGGAGTCGTAGCGTGGACCCATGCCCTTCTCTCTCAGTCTCCTCGAGAGGGCCCTGGTCTTTAGAGGGTGGGGACAGTCCTTTTGGAATTCCACAGTCCCGGTCACCTCACGGGGGGAATCTTCAGGGCACAGCCTAGGCAGTTCCAGCATGGTTGATCAGCTGTCAGCTGTTGGGTTTTCCGGAACCCCTTCTTCTCTTGAGGCTCCTGGTGCACTCTCTTGCCCAGACAGAGGACAGTCACCTTCTGCTGTTGGCCTTGCCCCCAACTCCTCTGTCACCATCTTCTGTGCTCCCAGGCATTCTTGGTCCTAGGGGACCTCTCTCCTGGGAGCAATTCAGGGGTGCGGCTACTCACTTCCCTTCGTATGTCAGGGCCATGGACAGACAGGTGTTCCACCATCACCCTGAGCAGCCAACCCCTGGATCTCCAAGGTCCTCCGCTTCTTCATCCCCCTCTTCAGGGGGAGAGGAGCCCTCTGTCCACATCTCTCCTGCTGCTGATCTTGCGGAGTATTAGCATTTCCTCATGAGGATGGTGGAGGACCTGCATATCACCCCACCCACTCAGCACAATCCGAAGCATTTGACGCGCACCTTCCTAGGTGATTTCAGTGTGGGCATCCTTGTGGTGCCCATCTGGCCTGCTCCTTTCCAGGAGGCGTCATTTAGATTCTGGCAAAGACCCTTTTGCGGAGTCCCAGCCCCTAAGGATCTGAGTCAGAGGTATTGTGCCCCCCGAAGTCTCCAGGTCCTGTGCCTCATCCTCAGTGAGGACTGATGCAGCTGGACACTCCCAATGGGCTTCGAGCCCTCCACCAAGACCAGCCCCCGGATCAAGATTCTATGAATTTTTACTTCTGGGGGAAGGAGGACCTTCTACTCGGCATGGTTGCTTCTTTCAATTTCTGCACATCAGGCCCACTATGCTACCTATAATAGGTTTCTGTGGTCCAGGTTAGGTCAACTCCTAGCCTCTATGCCTGAGTCGGAGATAACCAGACAAGCCATTGCACTCTGTGCACATGGCCTGGAACTAGCAAGGCACCAAGCGAGGGCATCTTACAACGACAACGAAGTAGCTTCCAGGGTCATAGGGACAGTGATCTGCACTAGGCAGACAGCATGGCTGCGTCTTTCCCAGTTGTCACCCTTGGCCCGGCGTAGGGTAATTTCCTCTGCATACTGGAGAACCCATCTTTTCTCCTGTAGGGTGAGGCAGCATCTGTCGGGGCAACCTCCTGCCCCCTCCGGGGGGTCCCTGTCTCACTCTCCCCAGTCTTGGGCCTCATCAGACCCGTAAAGGTTCTCCCTCCCAGTGTCTCACCCACTGAGAGCTAAGGGACTTAGTCCTTTAGGGTCTAGGGTCCCCTTCGAGGGCTCGGTACTCACCCAAAGGTGATGAATGGTGAAGATTGACACAGATAAGATAGGAAAATTATGTACCTACCGTAATTCCTGATCTTTCTGTGCATCTTCACCATTCATCATAATCCCGCCCTCCATCTCTCTGGGGCCTCAGTCTCTGGGTCCCCCTCCCTCTGTGTGCCCCCTTCCTTTCCACTGGTCGGGAGCGGGGTGACCTTGGGCACACAGGGGGAATTTTACCTTCTGACAGTTCAGGAGAGGGATCGGGGGAGAGGGCACTACTCTCCCCAGTGCCTCAGCTCCACCCCTTTTCTCCTCCGTTCTGGTCCTTAGGGACCCATCTCTCAAATTAATTTAAGAAACTTTTGTTTCTCACCTCCAGATATGTGGTTTCAGGGGGAGGGCAACCCTGCATCCTGTCTTTGTTCCAGAATAGCTGCTTCTGCTCATGTCAGGAGTTTATTGCCAGTGATTCTGTGCCTTGAATTCTGACAATTCTGCCTTCTGGCTACTCCTTCACAGTTCCTATACAGTCTGGAGACAGTCAAATGTTCAGGGCTTGTCCTCCCCCTTCCCATTTCTAATTTTTCCCTCCCTCTTTTTTCTGCTTCTAGAGATTGGGGCCCCTTCCCAATCCCCTTAGATTTCTAACTCTTCTTCTGTCCTCTCCGTCATTTATTTCTCCTTGCTCAAAACTAACTATAGAATGCAGAGCACCCTGTTTTCCTTGAAAAAGAAAATATTCAGGAAATAAAACTTTTCCCCAAATACCTATGGTTCTCTCCAAGCATGTGTATGGTTTCAAAAGGAAAAATCCTTCACCCTGTATCTAACATATTTCTCCACCATAATTTATATAAGTCAGGTAGAACTCTACTCTGTTCCATAATCTGCCACTTCAATACTGCTTTCTGTAACAACAGAAATACTTGTTCTCCTGATAATACTTGCTGTCGAAGCGACCAGCCACGCCTGGCTAACCAAAGCTGTTAACTAATAAAACTCATCAGCAGTGTAATTGTAATAGCGTCAAATCTGGCCCATGCTCCAGGTAGTACCCCATTGATCCAAATCTGCGATGGCCGATTTCGGAAAGGGTTCCGAGGCCATTTCCTATGAAACACCTCCCAAAAGGATACAGCAAATGGACAATCTAATAAAAAATGTGAAAAAGTCTCTATGGTCTCCATACATATATTCCCTCTGGGACACGTACGTTCTTTAATTCCTTTATGTTTCAAATTGCCCCGAACACCCAATTTTTGGTGTGCACATAGCCAGATAAAGTCCCTCATATAGTATGGGAGCCTTTTGCTGGACAAAAAGGAATTTATCAAGGAATGTTGGGTGCCTGGTAATTCGGCATACCAAGGGGAAATATAATGGAAGTTTCCCATTATCCAACTATATAGGGATTTTTTCCAAAGCGTGTAAAGGGAGGTTTTCTTGACCTTCCAAGCTTTTAATTTACTTACTATGCCCAAGAAGTGTCCTGGTAAGTGGGCCACCCTGGTCTGTCATGGGAGAGGAATAGTCGGGTCCCAATCACTTAATAGGGGTCCGAGTTCATCTTCTACCCAGGGAATCCATGCTTTTGCAGTATTCTTCAGCAAAGGTACAAAATTAAAAAAAATAAAAGTAACATAAAAGAAAACTACTGGGTTCAACAAACCTAAGCCACCTTCCTGTACGGGTAGATAAGTGATACCTCTCTTAACAGGGTTCAACCTGCTGCCCCATAAACATTGAAAAAACACACTATAAACTGTGGCCTCCAAATTCAACTGAGGAGGGAAAATAGCAGTGAGATACAAAAAATGGGACAATAGAAAAGTTTTAATCAAATAAATACATTTTCCTTTGGTCATTTGCCATGTATTCCAATGGACTACCTTTTCTTTGGCTGATGTCAAAAGCTGTTCCCAATTATATCGTTGGGGATCATCCCCACCAAAGTAAACACCCAATATCTTTCTATAAGCCATATCTACAGGAATTCCCCAAATAAGGGACACATCACCAGCGTCATACCCCAAGGGCTCTTCTGTGTGTTTATTCTCGACCCAGAAATAGTAGTAAATTCACATAAAAGGTCATGGGCGGCTATTGCAGAAAATTTATCTGCCAAAAAAAGCTCCAGATCATCCGTAAATCCTAAAGCAACCACCTGCCTATCCTCTGATCCTACTGAGAGTCCAGTTATTGCTTCCGTCCTGTGTAGCACATGTAATAATGGATCTAGGGATAGGACATATAGTAAGGGGCTGAGGGGGCACTCTTGTCTTACCCCTCTATGAACCAAAACTGTTTTACCCACCCATCCATTAACACTTGGTATCAAGCTAATTCCAGTGTAACAAGTCTGCAGCCAATTTATAAACATAGATGGAAACCCAAAATACTTTAATGTTTCCCACAAATAGGTATATTCAACCTGATCAAAAGCTTGAGATTGATCTAGGCAAACCAGATGTCCAAATAATTCCTGATTGTCCCCCTTATGTAAAATCTCCCGTACCAAAATTAAAGCATCCTGGACCCGTCTCCCAGGAATGCTACTATACTGGGACGGATGCACCACCAGATCTATAACACTAGCCAATCTAAGAACTTTCATTAAAATTTTATAATCAGTATTCAAGAGTGAAATTGGTCTCCATCGTTTTAAATCTCCCCGACATCCTGCCTTAAAAATCAGGATCAAAAGGCCCTCCAACATACTCTTAAGGAGGTTCTGTTGAGTTAATACATTATTCAGACACATACAAAATTCTGGTCCAATAATGTCCCAAATATATTTATATATTTCATGTGAGAGGCCATCAGACCCTGGTGCAGTATCAGTTTTAAGTGACCAAATTACAGTTTTTAATTCAGCTTGCGAGATGGGGGTGGTCAGAAGGGTGCCAACATCCTGTGGAAGCTGGGATAGATTTATTTTTTCCAACCTCTGCCGTATCTTTTCTACCATTAATTTCTGGCTATCAAATATATGAGAAAAATGGGAGGTAATTTCCTCCAAAGTACCTTATTGTGCACATTAATGCCAGTAGATGTAATAAGGTGCTCCATGTTATGGCATTCCCGGAGGAGTAGCATAGAGTCAAATGGTAATGTGTCTCTTACTTTACCACTAGTGCCATATTTTTGCTTGTATTCTAGGGATTTTAGGGCTTCAAGTTGTTTTTTTGCCAATCCAATTTTTAGATGTTTGACCTTCTGCAAATCTTCCGTCCCTAAATTGGGTCTGAAACATGTCCAGAAGGTAATACTGTTCCTTAAAAAGGCAATCTCGTCATGTCTAAATTTCCCATTAATATGCCCTATTTTACAAAAAAAGGATTTTATCTCTATTTTTGTATCTTCCCACTAAGTGGAACTGTCATCATATAAAAAAAAACACAGATTTCCGTGCCTGAAGTACTGCGAGAAAACCATCACACACCATTGGAATAGATATCAATGAATTATTTAATTTCCAAGTCCCCGGCCCCCTCCTCTCCTCCGGGAGGTCGCTAAGGACAAGTGTTAGTATTCTATGGTCTGAAGTGGCTACATCCTGAAGGTGAGCCATTTTAATTTTTGAAAAGGCAAATACAAAAAAATAGTCAATTATAGAGGCTCGAGGGCCACAAAAATAGGTACAATGCTCTGTTACAGGGAGAGAACCAAAGGCATCTATCAATCTCACATCACTAATCAAGTGAGCCAGGCACTGAGCATCACAATACACTTTCTTATTTAAGGCAGGGGTAGAGTACTGGGACAAAGTGACATTAAAATCCCCTCCTAAAATCACTAAATGAGATGTCTGTAAGAAAGGAGAGCGAGAGATCGAAAAAGAAGTACCCTATCATATTTTGTTTGTGGTGCATAAATATTTATGTCTAATTAATTGGTGGGTCCCTTTTATATCTAGCATCAAAGCTCTACCTGGCCGAAAAGTGATGTACAACCTTAATTCCAGAAGAAAAAAAAACAAATCCCAACCCCTGAACACAGATCATCCCCCGGGACCAAAAACTTTCTCCTTAAAGCCATGCATGAGAAGCCGCTGACCTCTCAACCACTGAATGTAACCGCACATCCTGAAAAAAAATACAGTCTAGGTTTTTATGTAAAAAATAGGAAAAGTTACTGCGTCTTTTAATAAGTGTTTGTATGCTATTAACATTCAGTGATGCTACTCGAAAGGAGAAGGGATCCATGGTTCAAACAGGAATGAATCTTCATTTTACTTTACTTGAGGCCCTTGTCACCCTTACGCTTTTAGCTCCATGGGCCGAATGATCAGTTGGATCCAAGCAGTTGCCCTGGGACTCTGCCATCAGAACTCCTTCTGCAGGGAAATCTACTGGCTCTGGGTCTTGGGGAACATCAGCCAGTACAGTAAATTTGTTTATGTCCTCTAAAGGGGCCACAAGGTCATTCTTCCTCTGTTTGACTTTCAGTTTTGCAGGCTTCCCTTTTTTCCCCTGTACCAAAGTGAAGCCTATGCTACTAACAGTGGATTCGGGGGGGGAGGAACCGAAATAGAGATGTTGGGAAGACCAGTAGAACCACCATCCTATAGAAAGGGGTTCAGCATCAGTAATTTGGGGTTCCCGACCCTCATCCTGGATCAAGGGGGATAATAAAGGACCTTGTTCAATGGTAGGTACCCCTGGAGTCGGGATTGTCTGAGTCGCCATGGGGCCTTGGCCTTGTTTTACAGCCAAATGGATATAATGATCTTGAACCCCAAAATCAGCATCCGCTGTGTTCCGTGCAGCAGAGGGGCAATCATCAAAAGTATGGCCGAGGTCATCACAAAAGTTACATTTAGGTTGCCTGAAGCAATGGGCGCTGGGGTGGCTTAGTTCTCCACAATGAGAGCACTTTAGAATGTCACAGGATGTACTTGTATGCCTGGAGGAGCCACATTTGAAACATACCCTCGGCTGTCCAGGATAAAATAAGAAACCTTTGTCTCTTCCAATGAAAAAGCAATTGGGTATATGTATTAAATCATGTTCATTATTGTGTAGTTTTATACGGAATTTCCACCCCCCATTCCAAAAATCTTTTGCATCCATAATGGGCATAGGATTACCCTGAATATCATATCTCTTCTCCAACCAGTGTACTATGTCCACATTGTTTACCCCTTCATTTCTAAACAAAATGGTAATAACACGGAAGGGTTATTTAGTAAGGGGGAATACTATAAAGTCTGACCACAGGGAATTAGTTTTCAGGTTGATATACCGGCACCAGAATGTTTCCAATAATGCAGGGGTGCGGAAACTAATACCAAAAGTGAACCCCCCTGTACATGTATGAGGGCATAGACTTCTGAAGGAGAAAACCCCATACACCTTTTAAGTAGGACCTTTCTCACATAAAATCGGTCAGGAGGATTTTCGCGAGGGCCCACATATAGTAAGCGAATCACATTTCTCCGTTTGGCTAGTTCCACTGGCTTGTGGAAATGGCTGGTGTAAGTGGGTCTTTCAGGTTCCCCAGGGTTAAGGCCTGGTTTGGGACCAGAAATATCAGATGTGACTGGGGGCCTCAGGGCCCTCAATGGTATCAGTCATCTGGTCCTCCAAAGGATCAGAAATGACTTTAGACTGAGAAACATGTAATGATAAATGATTAACACAAAAAAACAGAAGCTTCACTTATCTGAGCTAATGACTGGCTGGCAGTTGTAGGTAATATAAGATTAGGCTTCCAATGACCGTCGGAAAGTGGGATCCAACCCCTGCTAGCAGGGCCTTATCAGGAAACCAATATCTGGCCTATTCAATGCTCCAGTCTTGCCTCGGAGGCGATTGGCCTGGCTCAAGGGGTTCTGTAGATTTATCCTCTGCTGAAAGCAATTTAGTGACTCCCCCCCGAAACTGCGGTACCTGGAGATGTATCCATTCATTTCCATTTCCTATCCTCTGCTTGTCTCAGATGCTCAGTCATCAACTGTTCACTCATGCGAAGTAACTCTGCAGCCAGACACTGCTGCTTCTGTTCGAGGCTTAAATGGTCTCCTGTACTTTCCAACGAGGAACCGCCACCACGGACACTCTGCTGGCCACCCGTCTGGTGCATTCCAGCCGTCCCTGTAGCGGTTCCATCGTTTTGCTCACTCATTTCGTCCTGCATAATTTCCTGGGCTCTCAGCACCAGCCATCCATTCTCCACCAGTCCTGACAGTGAAATGAGACATCTCACCGTCCAACAGGCCCCCTACTGCAAGAGTAGGGGAATTTCCCCGGTGTCCTGGCCAAATTTCCCTCATTCACTAAAAATACCACCAACAGCTTAATCTGGTTCAAGGTCAGTTGGCATTCATCTGTATCCCCGTCCCTTGGGTCGTGCCTGAAAATAGGCAGGATTTGTCCAGTGCACTTATCTTACAACAAAAACTAAATAAATACAAAAATAAATAAAAATATGCATCACCCCACTGTCTGCTGCAGCAAGCAGGAGATGGCAACATAACTGAGCAGCCTTCCCTGCAACTGTTGTTGTTCTTTTCACAAAAAATAATACATCTGCTTTCTTTTCACAGGTATGTGACGCTATAATAGAAGAATCTTCTACCTATAATCTTCCTGGTTGGAGGACCACGAACAAATTGGATCCACTGGTATCCTAACAAACATCTACAAGTCTGTTCTCTCTTTCTAGTCTATTTTTTCTGTCTGTATGACTAAATCCTTTTGCCTTGCCTATAATGCAACATGTTAGCAATAAGAAGCATATAAATATGCAGTGAACAAATGACGTATATGATTTAGGTGTAGATGCATATTTGGTTTTGTGATGTTCGCTGTTGTTAAGTTTTAGTGTACTTGGATAGATTATAGAGAGGTACAATATAGATTATTGCTGCATGAGAAATCAATATGAATTTACTTATGAAATTGCAATAACCCTATAGAGTAATGAAAGATAAGCTTACATGTTTTTTATAACCCATGACACCTCTCCCCCAGGCTGAAATTGGCCTCTGCCACTCTCCACTACAGTACTTACCTCCTTACCCACTAGCTCCCTTCTTAGTAAGCACTTAGACGACCCCACCCTACCTTGTCTTGCCCTCTAGGATGGAACCGTTGGGGGCAGTTCTCATCCTTCAGCCGGAGCCCTGTCTATGTCGTCGGTGTCCCCCCCCTTAATACCCTAACATCCTGCCTCCCCATACTTCCATGGAACCTTGTGTTCGATTTGTCCTCCTTACCGTATCTTGCAAGATACCATTGTCTTCTCTACCATTTAATGCAAGTTGTATTTGTTTCATGTTTCTATCCCTGATTCTGTACCATGTCTCCATATTGTACTCTGGCTCCACATGTTCCGTGGGCCTGTGTGTTACCATGACAATGTACCATGTTTGCTGTTTCGTAATTTGCTGTACCACAATTTTTTCTCTTCTGTATTGTAATCTTCCCGTGTTGCACCTGAAAATAGGCATTTGTTGTCTAGTGTGCCTACCTGGTTAACAAAAACAAACAAATAAATAAATAAATAATTTGCTATTGTTATTGGTAATAGTGGGCATTGCTCATTTCTTGAACTGTCTCAGGTGTGAATAAAGAGCCACCATCATTACCACTTTATGTGAAAAAAGAGGTAAACTATAAAATATAAAATAAAATATAAAATCTTGAAAAATAAAAAATAAAAACTTTTTAGAAAATGATCTAGGAAGTTGTAATCACATATGGTTGATGGACCTTGGCTTCCTTCATATTTTAAACAGCATGAAGTGTAGCAATAGCCTTTACAGGTAAAAATATTAAATAAATGAATCTCTTTTTGTGGTCACTATGTCTTTAATAGATAAATGACGTGTCTGCACCTACAACCTGTAAATGTAGAGCAGTGAGCATTTTGAGCTACACCCCCTAAGGAAGGTGAGTAGCAAAAGGGCAGGGTTCTGTTGTGTCGGTTGTCTGATACAGCATTCTGTTACCTAACTGACATTTTCTGTGAGCTGCTGTCATAGGGAATAGCTCATTCATCTATTCTTCTCCCTTTATATTCTGTTTCTATTTCTTGTTTAATCTCTCTGCTTTAAGTCTGTTGCACAACAGCATTGTTTCCCCCTTTTAAGCTATCCTGTTTCTTTTTCTTGTCTCCAAGGTGATGCAGGTTGGTCACTTGCACCTTTACATATCTTGTTTTCCATTACAGTGAATGAGAGTACTATATCCCTATGTCCTCTCCAGCTGTTAAAATAAGAAAATAAATCAGAGAAATCCAGTACTTGTTGTTTCAAAATAATAACAGTTTGAACAGATAAACGGACTGGAGCTCTATAAACAAGTACGTTTTTTCCTATTATGCGAGTCGGTTTGCAACGCCCGACTCGATCCGCATGAACTGCCCTGTAATGCTCCTTAAATGTATAAAAACTACTGTAAGGCAGAACGATGTCTTTGGTATTATTCCTGATAGTGGGGCATGTATGTTTTTACTTGATTTGAAGACTCTTTTGAGCAACGCTGTAAAAAGGCTCCAATATTGTGTGCGTGTACTGAGTTCACTGTAGCCGTTGGTCCTACAGCATGTTGTTGAAATGCTGCATGGCGAATCGCTTGCTCGGTGAACTACTGCACGGCAATACTGTTTGTAAATTGTGCAAAGCTGGAATAAGGATAAAAAGGTAGTTTCACTGTATCAATGAACAAGAGTGAGATAAAGTTAATATTACTGACTTAATTTGGTCAGACAGTAACAGTTTTGCATCTCTGTGTAGGCACTGCAGAATCTGGGCGTTACATAGACTGTTCAGCGTCTGCCTCATTTCCTTTCATTCATTCCGGAGACCTCTACCCATTGTGCACACAGGAGCCAGCTGGCCATTTGTCTAGCCCTTTTATTGAGTTGGACAGTGTTGAGATGCCTCTGGAGAATGAAAGGGAGTTAAAAAGTGTTCAATTGATTTATTTCTGTCACTGAATTACAGATGCCTTTGCTGAATCATCTCTGTGTTTAAAAGAAATGAGAGTTATATGCTAATATTATAAAAATAAAGAAAATGGGTGAATGTGGGAGGGGCTGGATCACATGATTTGGGAGCCAGATAAAGCTGAGTTCCAGCAGTAAAGGAGTCAGTCTGTGCTGGACAGTGGTGCCTTCCCCATGGTCTAGCTGTTTCTGTAGCCATTTCTAGAGGAAACTTTTTGCCTTATTGAAGCCTTGTTATTTGGTATTCCTTTGGAGTTTATTTTGTTGACGTTTTATTTTTCTTTAGTTTAAGTTAAATAAATCATGGCAGTCTACCTTCTATTTGGATCCTACAAGGTTGTCAGTGTCTTTAATCCCATGACCTATCACCCTTGGTGTCAGCAGTGGGATTGTGCAGTTTTCTTGGCAATTTTTCCAGGAAAAGAGGCATATGATGGAGGAACCAAAAGAGGACCTAGTAACAAGACCCAAAGGTGTACTAGCAAGGACTATGTATGATTCCATGGGTGAGCCTTTACTCGCTGGTTTAGATGACAGGAAGAGAGAAAGGCTCAAGATGGAGAAAAAAGCAGAGGGAATAGAGGAGGAGGATACAGAAGAAGTACTACAGGGGGCTATTGCTGGTGTTCCAGAGGCAGCAGACCCTCCTGAGGAGACTCATGAGTTATTGAGGTGGTTGTGCCTGAAACAATTGGCTATGGACAAAGAAAGGGAAAAGATGGAGGAGAGAAGTGAGTGTAGACCTTACGAGCAATATATGCCTTGGGTGCTCCTCATAATCCTGCAAGCCCCAGAGACAATCCCAAAGACATTAAGCTGACAAAAATAGGGAGACAGTGATGTTACTGAATCCTATTTGCCTACTTTTGGACATGTGGCTGGTGCTTGTGGTTGGCCCAGAGAGCAATGGGTGATCCGGCTCGCCCCATATCTGACTGGGAAAGCACAACTAGCTTATGGCAACATGGACAGCAGACAAGCTGAGAATTATGATACAGTTAGACAAGAGAGACTATGAAGATATGATATTAGTATTGAAACATATCGACAGCCTTTCAGGTCATATAGTTTCCATGCTACAGACACCCCTAGAGAAGCATATGTACGATTAAAAAATCTAGGACATAAGTGGCTGCAACCAGGGGTGAAAACGATAGACCAAGTTATGGAAGCAGTCATCTTGGAACAATTCATTAGAGTTCTACCCCAGGATGTTCAACTGTGGGTGAAGGAACACCATCCAACACAGCTGAAAAAGCCATTTCATTAGCAGAGGACTATTTGACAGCATGCCCTTATCGACAGAAGCAGCATCCAGGGTTGAGTGGATCCTCACCCACGGTAAGACCCTCTCCTAACTAACAGTAAAACTACTAATGCTAATTCTGGGGGAAATAAGACTAGTTCTACAGGAAGACCTTTCAACCCTGATATTATATGTTGTAACTGCCAAGGGAAGGGACATATAGCCCATTTTTGTAATAAATGAAATACAGAAAGCGCACATCTAGCCCTGGCTAATATGGGACAATACTCCATTCCTGTAACTATTGGGGATATAACCGTAACAGGTTTAATAGACTCAGGCAGCAGACAGACATTGGTAAGAGTGGATCTGGTGGCCCATAACAGCCCAGATGGAAATAACACTGGGGTAGTGTGCATACATGGAGACGTTCTCCATTGCTCTGTGACAGTACTGAAACTGAAAACACCTCACACCACTAGGGACCTTAAAGTGGGTATGGTGCCTCATTTACTGGTCCCAGTACTACTGAGGCAAGATCATCCTGACTTTGCTACCCTTATTATCACCGGGTCTCTGACAGCCATGACTACAAGAGCCCAGAGTGATAAAGAGAAACAAGCATTTCCTTTTCCCTTTGACAATAGCCTTTTTGAATCACCTGGCAAAATGAGAAAATCTAGAAAGATCAGGAGGGAAGATAGACGTCAGTGGGCCAAAGGCAAACTGGACTTTGATATAATGGACTCTAAATTACTCAATGATAGTAAGTGTTCATTTCAAGAGGATCAAATTACTGATGTGTCATTAAAACAATTTTTTTACAGGCTAACCAAGAAAAAGGGGATACTGAGATCTATCCTAGATATATTGTAAAGGATGACTTATTGTATAGACTCTGTAAAAATCCAAAAACTACAGGAATAGTAGAACAGTTGATGGTGCCTGAAAAACACAGGATAAGTTTGTTATGGATAGCACACAACATTCTTTTATCAGGCCATCCAGCCAGAGACTGGACCTTGATAAAACTCTTGACCAGTGTAACCCCTCACCCCTGCCTTTTTAGCAAAAATGACAGGTGGCATGCTGTTGAAGCTGACAGCAGTACCTGGTGGGTACTGGGTTCGGGGAGGATGAGGTTACTCGGCACAGGGGGCCTAGGTTTGACTACTCTGCACAGGGGGCACCCAAGTAAATCTGAACACAGGAAGCAATAACTGTAATGTCCAGAACCAGGAATGGGATTCTTCAGTGTGGCTTTTATTCACATCCAAGCTGAACAAACAAAGCATAGACGGACCCCACGGGGCTACTTTTCCTGGTAATGCAGATTAGAGACTACAGGACACTTTATCACTATTTCCAGCCCTCAGGCTCTAAACCCACCAGGCACACAGGCCGGACTTGCATGCAGCTTTGGGTACACAGCCCGACTTGTACACTACTTGCGTTTTCCCCCACTGGCCCGGCTCCCCCGCCGGCCACTTGATCCGTGGTCCATTTGAGGAATGAACCAATAATCCTGTTGTGGCTCCCCAAACCACACTAGAGTCTTCGACTCCTAGAGAGAATTTTCCTTACAATCCCACATCTAGGTACTTCCCTCATCACTGGCCAAGTGCCTGAGGTAAAGTAGAAATCCACAGAAGAAATACATAGAGGTGGACCTGGTCACTAAAGATGGGGGGCCACCCACCTCTAGCTCCCACAGCCCATACCTGGCCATTTCTCTGGAAACTGAACAATTCCTTTACTGAACTTTCAAATGTAGATTCTGGGTAGACTTCTGTCATATCTCCTCTACATATCATTTTCATCCCAACAAGCTCTGGACTTGAACCTACTTTTAATTTGCTTAGCCCATTACTCTAGGCTTCCACTATTTTAATAGTTCAATCCCCACATTGTCACACAGGTCCCAGGATGAAGAACATAGGCCCTTTTAGCAAGAGCAGACACTCACCCTCACGTTGCAGGTGCCCCACAGGCGACTCACAAATCTTCTTGTTCTCCCAAATAAATTCTGAACACATAGGCAGCTTCTCCTTTATGAGCAGAACTAGGGGGTTGCCCCAGGAATCTGCAGGGAACCCTTTCCTGCCCCCCCAAAGGGAGGGGCACTGAGACCCGAAAACAGCGGTCTCCACCACTTCAATTATCTTCTGTGTCTCTCTTTAAGGTGGAGACACACACCCTTTTAAACTAAAAGTAGCCCACTGTCAGGGCTGTGGCTCCTAGAGCCTTACTGAGCTGCTGAGCTGCTTTCTCAGCAAGCTCCCAACACCAACTCCACACTGAACTGACTCACACTGACTTCAAAACCTCCCAACATTCTATACCAACTCCCTTGCTGCAGATTCCAATGTGGCTCATACAGCTGTGATAGTTCTATTGGTGATGTTATCCCTCAGTCTCTGCTGAGACTGAGAACAGAGTGAGACAGTGTGAAACCCATTTAACCGGAGTTTCACAAGCTGCCTTCCCTGCCTACCACTAGGTCTTACTGGGATTCTAGTAACCCCGGGTAACTAGGGGGTTACACTCACCCTTGACCAGGAAAATGACTGTCCGCAGTCATTATTTACCCAGCCTTAGGCCATCCCAACCTATGTGCTGCCTGAGGGGGGGCTGATCAGGCCCTCCTACGCAGTGCAAGCACAGGCAGGCAACACTAAGGGCCTAGAGGCCTTTAGCTGACATATCAGCCTCTACACTATCCACTTACTATGGACACCTAGTGGCCCTGGTAGAACTATCCAGTGCATAGCCCTGATAGATCAGCACTGCGGTCCCAATGGTCATTCAGGACCACAGCCTGTCTATCCCCCCTAACCCTCTAGGGAAACCCTATCTGCTTCTAACCTAATACCCCCAAAACAAAACAACCTGGGGACCTTCCTGACCTTGGGCAACCTGCAACCACACACCATTGAAATACCACATTTGATACCATGTTACTGCCTCCTCCCTACCCCCACAACCACACCTGTGGAAGGAAAAGGGTTAATACAGCAACAACAACCATAACACCATAGTACTTTAAATTTCTACACACTAAAGTACTGGTGAGGAACTCCGATGAGCCCCTCCTCCTCTTCTTGTCTTCTCTTCTGTCTTCCCAGGAACACCTGTAAGAAAAAGAAAGACAACACACACTCCTAATCTGCATACACAGTCTACCTAGACCCCTACCATCAAAACACTGAAGAGACCCAAAAAGATTTTTTTAGAAAAAGGTAGAAAAACAGTATTTACATTAGAAACAATGACATTATTTACAATACACATTTGGGGGGGATGGAGTACCCTAAAGTCCCAACTAGTGACCACAGTGCCTGAAGGCTAGTCCAGTAAAGAGTCTCTCCTGGGCCGGAGCCCGGTGAAGCACAGTTCTAACAGGCCAAAGTCCCGAAGGGGAGAGTCTTTGCGGACAGTTCACACATTTTGGAGTCTGCTAGTGTAGGGTGTGTACTGCAGTGTCATAAAGATACAAAAGTTCAGACTTACCAGCCACTTGTAGAATGGAAAAATCTGGCACCAACCTGCACCTCTGACAAAGACTCTCCCTGGCAGCATTTCTTCCAATATAGCTGGGCGAACATCTTCCGGGAACCACAGGAGGGCACATCTGGGAACTGCTGGGCGGATGTCATGTCTGGAGATGAAACCTTAGAACAGGAACAAAAAAGAAAACAGCTGGTCCGACGTCATCTGATTACCAGGCGATGAACAGGATACAGGTGGGATGGTGTCCTCTCTGGATCTGAAGTCATCTGGTGGGCCAGTCGATGGATTCTGGAAAGGCCAGTACACTGTAGAACTGATGAATGTAGGGCACCTGAGTCCTGGATATCCATATTGGCGAATCAATAAAGGCACTTCACAGTCTGGTGTGGCAGTATTGACTACCACTGCTCGGCTGTCCATTTTGTAAGCACGGGCACATTAGCTGGGAGGTCCTTGCACTGTGGCCAATAGTACCGGGGGTCAGGAGCTTGAATTATTACCCCGTCTGGGCACACATAATTCACACAGTGGGAGATTTCACGTCCCTCTTTGTCCACTATTCGCACTCTGTCTATAAACAGTGTCCTGCCTCTCTTCCACTGGGTATACTTCTCGTGAAACAGTCTGTTCTTTACATGCTTGTTGGCCCCAGGATGCACACTTTTCATGGCTTCGTCCCAGATCCAGGATTTCCTGCTGTTCTCAATCTCCTCCCAGACTTTCCGAGGAAAGGTAGGAAAGGTCATACCATAGATCTCATTTGCCTTTCTGAACCAGTCTTTCCTCTTTGCCTTTTGTCAATCTGAGACCGCGGCTGGCTGGCAGGGGTGGCCAGTCCTGGTTCTGCCAGCTTCGCATCCTTAAAGAAATTAGAAACGGATCCCTGACTTCTTCCTCTTGCAAAGCCAGGGCAGTGGCATCACCACTTTCTTCCATGCATTCCTCCGAGGCAAGATCTTGAGGCTGTGTACCCGTTCCTTTTTCACAAGGCCACATAGGTTCCCCCTCATCTTCCTCTTCACTGAGGATCTGAGCCCAGGAGTGAGCAGTCGTTCTCACTCCTGAGACTATCCAGTCATCACTAGGTGCGGAGGTCGACACCTCCCACTCAAAGGCCTCCCGCATCTCATCTTCACCTAAGAGACTTGGGCTAGGCCCCCCTCCAGGGGTCTATTGATGCTTTATCCTAACTTTCCTTCTGGGATCCAGCATCCGAAACTTCAACTTCTGGTTCTGTCTCTAACTCTGCACCCTCTAGCTTTGTGCCACACTCCCCCGAGGGGCCTTCCTTCACAGGCTCCGCCTGGTGCCGTGTGCTGCCAACTGCAGATTCCTGAACCTTTGTCCATGTGGGAGCCAACTGAATTTGAGGCACTTTATACAAGCCATATTTTTCTAGGCATCCAGCACAGTGAGGAATCATGAAGATGTCCCTTCCGGCTCTCAAGCATATTTGACATACATGCACTGGAAAACCAGGAATCGCCACATGAGGAGGCAGCTGTCCTCCATATCACCACTTTTCAATATCCCTCAATCTATTTACTGCTGCTGTTACTGCAACCCGGGCATGATCCAGGTAGCAAGCTGGTCCTGAGGTCATAAATGCAGAAAAACAAACAAAAGTTCACTGTAACTGAAAGTCCCACTTTACTGAACACACTCTTTAGTTGTAAAATGGCTCCTCTGCTGCTGTGTTTACTTTACTACCCCACCCTGTAATGGCGGCGGCAGCACTCCTGTGCATCAACATTCAGAATCTGAGTCAAGCCACTGCGCACCCGATTTACACAAACTACTGATAACTTTTGCTCAAACTGCACAACTTGCTCTGTTCTTGCTTTAAACACATTTACAGGATTTTCCACGGACTTTTTACGTACTGGAAACATTTATTTGATTCACAGTCCCTTAAAGCTTCAGCTTTTTAGCACAGGATTGCCTGTATAACTAGTGCTGCATATTGGCTATAACCCACAGTCTCTCTTTGGCTTTAAACTTTAAACTGAGGCTGAATTCATTACTATGCACACAGTCAATGGCTTAACAGACTTGCACTTGCTGGCAGGACTTGACACAGTCGATACTTGCAAAGCGACTACACTGCTGCACACACATTTATATGGCATAGGGCAGAAAATCACTGTTTGAGCAGTTTTTATGTTGTTACTTACTGTTATCAGTAGCAGTTTGCTACGATGGGGAAAAATGGCCTGCAGCCAGTTCTTGGAGGCCTCAGAACAGAAACGGGTGGGCAGTCCTACCGATTGTCTTCTCGACCACCACTTTTGCAGTTTCGATGATCGATTAGCGGGTTGAGCCTGATTTTGAACTAGAAAGTCTATTTTTACAAGGTTTACAGCGATTTTAACACTCCGCGATACTCCTCCATTAGCCAGTACACGCACTCCACTCACACTCCCTCTCGAATGCTGGGGCAGTCACTGTAGAGCTGACTGAGGGGTGGGACTGATTGCAGCCTGACCACTCACATGACACCATGCAAATTAGCTTCTTCTTCCTCATGAGGGCTCTTCTCCTCACGGCGATTGTTGAGCAGGCAAATTTAAACTGCAGAATGCAACTTTTTTCTTTACCAACTGACTCCATGGCGGGAGCCCATTTCAGCCATTTAACATTGCCATTTACACCTGCAAGTCTCTAATTTTTTCAAAAAGCATTTCCAACGTCCAGGGCATAATTTTCCTGTTGCTACCCCTAGTCTTCCACACTTTTCTTTACCACAGTTTATTTTAAAAGCAGGCAAAAATGCTGTAAACAATTTGATGCAGGACAAGGGCACACTCTTTGGCTTTACTGCTCCTTGGTAAACAGTTGGCAATTTTAAACAGCAGCACAAGATACACAGCACACAGCAACATGAGGTAAATTGCTTCATCTTTTGGGCTACCCACTGCCAGATAGCCAAAATGCTAGCCCCTTGCCCGAGCACCTTCCTTCCCAGAACAAATCCCAGTGGTGCCTCCATTTTTGTAACCCCTCACCCCTGCCTTTTTAGCAAAAATGACAGGTGGCATGCTGTTGAAGCTGACAGCAGTATCTGGTGGGGACTGGGTTCAGGGAGGATGAGGTTGCTCGGCACAGGGGGCCTAGGCTTGACTACTCTGCACAGGGGGCACCCAAGTAAATCCGAACACAGGAAGCAATAACTGTAATGTCCAGAACTAGGAATGGGATTCTTCAGTGTGGCTTTTATTCACATCCAAGCTGAACAAACAAAGCATAGATGGACCCCCAGGGACTACATTTCCTGGTAATGCAGATTAGAGACTACAGAACACTTTATCACTATTTCCAGCCCTCAGGCTCTAAACCCACCAGGCACACAGCCCAGACTTGCACGCAGCTTTGGGTACACAGCCCGACTTGTACACTACTTGGGTTTTCCCCACTGGCCCGGCTCCCCCGCCGGCCACTTGATCCGTGGTCCATTTGAGGAATGAACAAATTATCCTGTTGTGGCTCCCCAAACCACACTAGAGTCTTCGACTCCTAGAGAGAATTTTCCTTACAATCCCACATCTGGGTACTTCCCTCATCACTGGCCAAGTGCCTGAGGTAAAGTAGAAATCCACAGAAGAAATCTGTAGAGGTGGACCTGGTCACTAAAGATGGGGGGCCACCCACCTCCAGCTCCCATAGCCCATACCTGGCCATTTCTCTGGAAACTGAACAATTCCTTTACTGAACTTTCAAATGTAGATTCTGGGTAGACGTCTGTCACATTACCTCTACATATCATTTTCATCCCAACAAGCTCTGGACTTGAACCTACTTTTAATTTGCTTAGCCCATTACTCTAGGCTTCCACTATTTTAGTAGTTCAATCCCCACATTGTCACACAGGTCCCAGGGTGAAGAACATAGGCCCTTTTAGCAAGAGCAGACACTCACCCTCACGTTGCAGGTGCCCCACAGGCGACTCACAAATCTTCTTGTTCTCCCAAATAAATTCTGAACACGTAGGCAGCTTCTCCTTTATGAGCAGAACTAGGGGGTTGCCCCAGGAATCTGCAGGGAACCCTTTCCTGCCCCCCCAAAGGGAGGGGCACTGAGACCCGAAAACAGCGGTCTCCACCACTTCAATTATCTTCTGTGTGTCTCTCTTTAAGGTGGAGACACACACTCTTTTAAACTAAAAGTAGCCCTCTGTCAGAGCTGAGGCTCCCAGAGCCTTACTGAGCTGCTGAGCTGCTTTCTCAGCAAGCTCCCAACACTGACTCCACACTGAACTGACTTACACTGACTTCAAAACCTCCCAACGTTCTATACCAACTCCCTTGCCGCAGATTCCAATATGGCTCATGCAGCTGCGATAGTTCTATTGGTGATGTCATCCTTCAGTCTCAGCTGAGACTGAGAACAGAGTGAGACAGTGTGAAACCCATTTAACTGGAGTTTCACAAGCTGCCTTCCCTGCCTACCACTAGGTCTTACTGGGATTCTAGTAACCCTGGGTAACAAGGGGGTTACACCAGATTTTACTGGCCTGGGATACATAAAGAAGTGGAGGAATTCTGTCTAAGCTGCCCCGAGTGTCAAAAGATAGCAAAACTGGGACGCAAGGATAAAGTCCCTTTACAACCCTTGCCCCTTATTACCACACCTTTTGAAAGAATAACAATGGATATTGTGGGTCCTTTACAAAAAAGCAAGAAAGGGAATAGATTCATGTTAGTCATATGTGATTACAGTACTAAGTATCCAGAAGCTATACCCCTCCATACTGTAACTACCAAGAAAATAGCTGAGGAATTGGTGATAGGTTGTCAGTCGAACAGGAATTCCCAAGACCATTTTAACAGATGGGTGCAGCAATTTTCATTCCCAATTATTGAAACAACTATATAAGGGCCTCAATATTCATGCTATTTACACATCCTCCTATCATCCACAAACTAATGGGCTTGTGGAGCGGTTCAATCAGACCCTAAAACGCATGTTGCACAAGTATGTTCAGGATGAAGGTACTGATTGGGATGTTTATCTTCCGCTCCAGATGTTTGCCTACTGTGAGGTGCCTCAGGCCTCTACGGGGTTCTCTTCCTTTGAATTATTATATGGGAGAAACCCTAGAGGACCTTTGGACGTTGTTAAAGAACAGTGGAAAGAAGGTAGGGAAACAGGGCCAACACCAACTCTCGATTATGTTTTAAAAATAAGGGAGAGATTGGCAAACTATGTAAAGATGGCACATCAGAAAGGGGTACAACAACAGCAAAAACCAAAAGCACTGTATGACAAAGGGGTAGGCCAGAAACAGTTTGCCCCAGGAGATAAAGTTCTCCTCTTGTTACCCTCTCTGACAATAAACTTTTGATGAAGTGGCAGGGTCCTTACCTTATAAAACAACAAACAGGACCTGTGAATTATGAAGTAGAACTGTCGGATGAAAGGTTTAAGAGGAAAATTTATCATGTTAATTTGTTAAAGAAGTGGGTAGAAAGACCTCCAATAGCTTGCTTTGTTTACCCTGAACAACAGCTAGAAATTGCCTATAGCAGGTTGGAAGGAACAGGGAATCAAACAGAGCTAAGAATTAATTCAGACCTTTCTGCTCCACAAAGAAACAAACTCATGCAACTCCTGGAACAATATCAGAGCATGTTTACCACCTTACCTGGTAAGACTGATAAAATAACACATCACATCGAAGTGACTCAGCCTAATCCTATCAGGCAGAAGTCTTATCATCTCCCAGAATAGGTGAGGAAAGTTGTTGTTCAGGAGATTAAAAAATTGCAACAGTTAGGAGTCATCGAACCCTCAACCAGTGAATGGGCATTTCCAATGGTTGTGGTAAATAAGAAAGGAGGGGGTATAAGGATATGTCGAAATTTCAGAAAACTGAATGCCATATTGATATTTGACAGTTATCCAATACCAAGGATAGATGACATTGTGGATAGACTGGGCAGTGCTCAGTATATTACCACGCTGGACATTATCAAAAGGCTATTGGCAGATACCATCAGACATATCCTCTAGAGACAAAACCGCTTTTACTTCCCCAATAGGCCTTTTCCAATTTATAATGATGCCATTTGGACTACATGGAGCCCCTGCAACATTTAAGTGGCTTATGGACCATGTTTTACAATCACACATAGGCTACAGTGCTGCGTACCTAGATGACATGGTCATCTTTAGTCCCTCATGGCCAGAACACCTAGACCACCTGTCCGCAGTACTTCAAGACCTCAAGCAGGCTGGTCTAACTATTAGCTCTGCCAAATGTGCCATAGCCATGCAGGAAACACGTTATTTAGGTTTTATCATAGGGAATGGCATGGTAAAACTGGATGTTGGGAAGGTAGATGCAGTGGCCAATAGTGCAAGATCGATAACAAAAAAACATGTCCATTCCTTTCTTGGGTCGGCTGGTTATTATTGACATTTTATTCCAAATGTTGCCTCTTTGGCAACTCCCCTTACGGACCTTACCAAGAAAGCGAATCCCCAGAAAGTGAAATGGACACCTCAGTGTGAAGAAGCGTTCTGTACTATCAAGGCATTATTGTGTGCATCACCTGTATTAAGAAGTCCAGATTTTACCCAACTCTTCTTAGTACAGACTGATGCCTCTGCTACTGGAATTGGGGCTGTCCTTTCACAAGTGATTCAGGATGAGGAACATCCCATCATATACATAAGCCGGAAGCTGCATGAGAGGGAGACATGTTATTCAACCATTGAAAAATAATGTTTGGCAGTCAGGTGGGCCATAGAGGCCTTTAAATTTTATCTATGGGGTGCTGAATTTGAATTAATAACTGATCATAATCCATTATGTTAGTTGATAGTAACGAAAAATAAAAAGCGTATCATGAGATGGTACCTGACATTACAGCCCTATAAGTTCTCCATTAGACATAAACCCCGATCAGCACATAAGAATGCTGATTACATGTCCAGTTATGGGGCAGATCAAAATGTGGAGATTGTAGTACAATCAAACCTTGGGGTAAAGTCTGAAGAAATCAGCTAAGCAGGTATTAGTAAACCTCTTAGCATTTAACAAATGTTGATGTATAAAAAGGGACCCCGAGGTGGAGCTCTGTGAGTGGGTGGGCTGGAGCTCCATCTCTCCTTTGGGAAGGATCTGATTCATGCTATAAAATGACATAGAACTGAATTCTGGAGAAAATATCCAAATTACTGGTCGTATTTGTATCTTGGAGAGGGAGGAATGTTATAGGGAAGAGCTCAGTCATCTATTTTTCTCCCTTTATATTCTGTTTATATTTCTTGTTTAATCTCTCTCTCTCTCTCCTTTAAGTCTGTTGTGCAACAGCATTGTTTCCCCCTTTTTCAGCTACCTGTTCTGTTTCTTTTCTTGTTTCCAAGGTGATGCAGGTTGGCCACCTGCACCTTTAAATATCTTGTTTTCCATTACAGTGAATGAGAGCACTATATCCCTATGTCCTCTCCAGCTGTTAAAATAAGAAAATAAATGAAAGAAACCCAGTATTTGTTATTTCAAAATAATACCAGTTTGAACAGATAAACGGACTAAAGCTCCATAAACAAGTACGTTTTTTCCTAGTAAGCAAGTTGGTTTGCAACGCCTGACTCGATCCGCATGAACCGCCCTGTAATGCTCCTTAAATGTATAAACACTACTGTAAGGCAGTGTCTTTGGTATTATTCCTGATATTGGGGCATGTGTGTTTTTACTTGATTTGAAGACTCTTTTGAGCAACGCTGTAAAAAGGTTCCAATGTTGTGTGCATGTACTGAGTTCACTGTAGCCGCTGGTACTGCAACTTGCTGTTGGAATGCTGCACGGCGAATCGCTGATCGGTGAACTACTGCTCGGCAATACTGTTTGTAAATTGTGCAAAGCTGGAATAAGGATAAAAATGTAGTTTCACTATATCAATAAACAAGAGTGAGATAACGTTAATATTAGTGACTTAATGTTGTCAGACAGTAACAGTTTTGCATCTCTGTGTAGGCGCTGCAGAATCCAGGAGACCTCTACACACTGTACACATAGGACCCACCAGGCCGTTTGTCTAGTCCTTTTATTGAGTTGGACAGTGTGGAGATGCCTCCAGTGTATGAAAGGGAGCTTAAAAGTGTTTTATTGATTCATTTCTGTTACTGAATTACAGATGCCTCACTGAATCATCTCTGTGTTTAAAAGAAATGAGATTTATATGCTAATATTATAAAAATAAAGAAAATGTTGGGTGAATGTGGGAGGGGCTGGATCACAAGATTTGGGAGCCAGATAAAGCTGAGTTCCAGCAGTAAAGGAGTCAGTCTGTGCTGGACAGTGGTGCCTTCCACATGGTCTAGCTGTTTCTCTAGCCATTTCTAGAGGAAACTTTTTGCCTTATTGAAGCCTTGTTATTTTGGTATTCCTTTGGAGTTTATTTTGTTGAAGTTTGATTTATTTTTATTCAGTTTAAGTTAAATAAATCACGGCAGTCCACCTTCTATTTGGATCCTACAAGGTTGTCAGTGTCTTTAATCCCACGACCTATCACAGCTGCACAAGAACAATAAATTAGCAGTTTAAATAGTGCAACTTGTGGTGAATGCTTGTGGTGAATGAGTGCAACTACCATTGTCTGGAAACATATCCACTCACCACCACAGCCTGACTGCCACAATGACTTGTTATCAGCGGATCAACAGTTGTCTGGTTGCATACACACACAGCTCAGCTGACAGCTCAGATGGTGGTTGGCAGTGCTGGGGGGGGATGCTAAGCCACTTGCCTGGTCCGACACAATGTGGGAATGTATATAGGACTGGTGGACACGGGGGGGGGACCACTGCACACCACAGATTCCATTGCATTCCATACAGACTGTGAGTCTGGAGGGGTATGGGTGGGGGGTTATACTGACCTTGATCTGACTGACTGACAATAGAATATATAATATAATAGGCAGCACTATGGTATGATTTAAGATTAGGAAAAGAATCTGAATTTTTTTGGACTGCATCTCTGAAAAACACAACTGACAACTCTGTTAATTGGATCAGATGCTCATGCGATGCATTTATTTCTACGTTCACTACCCGAGCATCCCTAAAGGTAACATAATAAGGCAGTCACACAATGCACAACTCCACCTTCAATTCAAGAGTGAAGATCAGTGGTGGTGGTTATATGACTTACTTACTTTAAGTTTCTTACCTTATATGTATGCTGCTATAATTTTTACTGTCTTCTCCCAGTAACTTCACTCTGAACATTCAATCCACCTATGAATAAATTAATGGTAAAGAAGCATTAAAGTACTGGAAAGGAAAGGTAAAACAGGTAAAACAAAACCAAATTAACTTCCACATTGTACATGTTGATATCCCCAACGCTGTATCATTTTAGTTGCCCTCAACTGGACTGCCTCCACCCTGTCTATGTCCTACTCTGCCCTTTTTTGATACACAGTGCAGCATCCCTCCCTGTGTCACCACTCCCGAATGCTCCTCCAGCCGTACGTGTACAGGTGGCGGTAGTCCCGACTCCCGACTACTGTGGGATGTGGGTGGCTCTCTCCATCCCATAAGAAGCCCTAGGCATCCGTCCATTGACATGATGCTCCCCACACCAACTGTCCCACCCTCGATAACCTGGCCTCATTCTCGAGCCAAGTTCACAGGCAGTGACAAGTAAGTACTCCTGCTAATGCTTCATCAACAGGCCATCTTAGACTTGTCAAGTTAATATTTAAGCAATAATTACCTCAGAGCTGGTCATTTTCTTAGAGATTAACTAGGGGGAAAGGGTGGCCCGAGGCGGTTGTTAATCTCAAAGAAATGGCTGGCTCTGAGGTCATTATTGTGATGATAAGTCTAATCACAATAATGGCTTCTTTTTTAAAACATTGGGAGCATGACAGTGGGAAGCACAGAGCGGGTGCTGCACTGGTCAATTCTTAGAGATGTCAGACTAGCACAGCAACCAATCACGGATGGCGCTGCCATCATGAATAATTAATTAGACTTATGAATATGTCAGTTTATTTCTTGCTACTAAATAAACATAAAGAATACGGTGTGTCTTGACTCCTTTGTGTTCAATAAGTGGCACCCCTCCATCTCCGTTGTCCCCTGGCAAGTCTACGTGCAGATATAAAACACCAGTAATGCACACCCTGTCCAGTCATCTCCCATTATGGTGGCCAAAACAGGACAATAAGGCGAGGCAGTTGGTGCTAATTGTTAAATCAGTGAGTACACTGAGAAGACTGGCTAAGGATGGAGGGCAACTGAGGCAACTGTGCTGCAACCAAGATAGGGAAATGACTCAAAGCAGGACAGGGCAGGGTGTGCACTAAGGGTAGTTGGATGAATGGAGGCTTGCCAGGCATAAGAGAGTTGAAGTGGGTTCCACTCAAGTTCAGGGAGCCAAAACACACATGATTCTTTGTGTCAAGGAGATGAGTGAGGGTGGGAAGGATGATGCGCTGCTCACCAATAAAAACCCTTGCTCACATTAAGGTCTGCGGCCCAAATTTCTGGCACACCATGGGGTTGGGGTGGGGCGCAGCAAAAGAGAAAGTGCCTAGGAAACTAATTATGGTAAAATCCACCCTCCACCCGTAGTTCTGTGAAAGCTGCCATATCAGACCAAAGGGTGAAGGCAGTACATGCCTGAGCACTGTAGTACAGAATGTACAGTTAAGCAACTGGAAGAATCCATGTCTGTGCCATGGTGATCAGGCTGTACATGACACAGTCTCACGGTGCATCCTGGGAGATGGGAACAAAGGGAACAAGAAGCAATTTAGTTCCTTGTTCCAGTCCCCCCAGGATGCACCGTGAGATGAGTAACCCCAGTTTCTCAGTGTGTTTTTCTGGTGAAACTTTTCAATCAATCAATCAATCAATAAATAAATACACTCCAGCTTGGGGGGGACTGTACCAGTCACGCCAGGGCCACATCTTCAACAGAACCTCCAGCCTGACCCATGAGGGATGCCCTAACAACATGTTGTAGGAACCAACTGGCACTGCTGCTCGTCACGTCACCCCTCCAACCACAAAGGCACCGAACTGACCCACTGGCTGCACAGCAGCACAGCACTAAACTAAGCATAACTGCTGAATCAAAATCAGCCCCCTGAACAGTGATAAGTCCTGACTCTGCTTACTGCTCTTCAGAAGAATACAAAACTTACACTGGATACTTGAAGAACTAAAACTAGAGCTGAACTGACTGGAAATGGTGGACAACTGGACACCCATATTCTAGTAATATGCCTTCGACTGGCATGGCTGCCATCAACCATCACAACAACATGCCACAGTCAGACAATCCATTCCAGACTGAGTCTGAGACTGCCCTCTGTCTGCTACTCCAGTACCACTGCAGGCTGCAGCGCGTGTGCACCAACAATCCAAACCAGAATCAAACAAACACTAAACACAAGTGACATAAGGAATTAAATCTAGTCTGTTCCCTCAAACTGAATATCCAGCAT
This sequence comes from Neoceratodus forsteri, assembly GCA_016271365.2. Lineage (NCBI taxonomy): Eukaryota > Metazoa > Chordata > Ceratodontiformes > Ceratodontidae > Neoceratodus > Neoceratodus forsteri. The sequence goes on along the minus strand of JADMNL010000024.1, from coordinate 240,708,449 downwards.
AAAGACAGCAGCAGGTAGCTAAAATGCTTAAAAGCACAATATTTAAAAAGTATTTTGGGGGGTATTTTTAATGCAGAAACAACCAGAAACAGATGGCTCTTGTCTCAGAAAATTGCTCTGGTCTGCATAAAGAGCCAGAGTTCCATTTTTTATATGCAGCAGCCAGCAGATCAGAGTAAGACTCAACTCTGTTTCTGACCACCGCTTACTTTATACCTATTGCATTTAAATAGGCCCCCACAAAACAGAGAATTCTTCTATTAAAAATTAGCTACCCTGATTTCATACCAGATAGGATATTGAGAAAAGAGACTACGGCCCAGATATTCAAAAGGGTTGCGCCATGCGCAACTCCAAAAATGCGCCATTCTGCAATATTCAGAAGGGGCCAGTTGCGCCACCGAAAACATGCTGAGCAACAGCGCAATGGAAATGAAGGCATGCGCAACCGAGAGAAGCGGAGTCCATGCACAAAGTGCATGTCGATATCCGAACACTTGCGCCAATGCGCAAGTAGGCTAGCCTGGAAGTTAGGGCACGGATTTGAGCCAAAATAAAGAAGCCAAGGAAGCGCGCAAGAACTCTAGCAGGCCGCAACTGGGGGAGAGAGAGAGAGAGAGAGACAGGAGCTGGAAGGGCAGAGAGGGACAGTGGGTCCAGGAGGACAGAGAGGCCAGTGGGGGTGCCCGGTGCAGTGGAAGCAGCAGTGGGGCAGCGGGGTAACACAGGAACAGCAGCCGGGGGCAGAAGCCAGGAGATGGACGGTGTCAGCTTCACATGGAAGCTGTAATGAGGTGAGACACCATGCTGCAGGGACGTGGCATGAGGAGGGCCCGTCGGTATGCCCCGACGAAGCGGTATCGTGCCCGCATCAGCTTCGAGCTGTACACAGATGTCGAGATTGTGGCCCGGTACCGCCTGAACAGGGCAATACTGAGACGGCTCTGCGAGCTGTGCAGTGATGTGATGCAGGCACCCTCACGGCGGTCATGCTCTGTCCGTGGAGACCAAGGTGACAGCCTGCATGTGCCTGCTACCGCCACGGGCACCTTCCAGAGGCCGACAGGGGACACCACAGGCATTACACAGTCGCCATGTCACGATCCTCACCCATTCCTCAGGCACTGCTGCCTCATGCTGCGGAGTACATCCATTTCCCCAGCACCGTGGCAGAGCGTATAACAAACATGCAGGAGTTCCACAGGGTAGCATTATATGCCTGGCGCTAGGGGCCATAGACTGCACCCATGTGGCCATTCGCACGCCACCTGGCCCCGACGGCCAGGCTTATTGGAACCGAAAGGGCTTTTCCAGTGTCAACTGCCAGGTGGTGTGTGATGCCACTGGGCGCATTATCAATGTCTGTGCCACACCCTGGCGGGAGCACATGATGCCTTCATATGGCACCAGTCTGCACTGTGCCATCGATTCGAGAGTGGGAACATCCCCATGGGTCATCTAATGGGTAAGTACACATGTATGGAATGCAAACTCTGTGCAAGGGTGGAATGACACAGGTGCCTGGTAGTGGCACACAAGGATATGGGCAATATGGACCTGACATGACACTGATCTCCACTATCTCCACACAGGTGACTGCGGATACCCACTCCGTCCCTGGCTGCTCACACCATACCGCGCCCCACGACCCCAGCGCAGCTAGGTTTCAATGAGGTACATGCTGCAACACGTAACATCATAGAGCGGGTGTTTGGGATGCTCAAGGCACGCCTGATGCCTGGACACCTCCGTGGAGCTCTACATTACAGCCCCAAAAGGCCTGTGGGATATTCCTGGCCTGTTGCATCCTGCACAACATGGCCAAAGACCATGGATAGCCGTACAGGTCCAAGAGGGGTTAGCGATGGGACGCCAGTGGCGCCGGTGATGTGGGTGATGAGCAGCCCCAGGACGGAGGGACCCCAACTGACCGGCAGGCCCAGCTGCACTGGGACACCATTGCAGAAGAGCACTACACCCAACACAGGTAAGTCAAGGGAGATGTGCAGGCAACACTGTCCATGCGCAAACCACAGGCACAGGGGAACACACCTGCATGAAGGTCAGGGAGTTGAAGGTTCCAGGCATACCAACACACCATCAGAGAGGGGAGCACTCATATGGACACACACACACACCAGGCAGCATACATGGGCAGCAGCACAGCACTGCGGAAATGACATTGCCAACACACAGCACCACCAACCACCCCCACCATCTGGACTGTCCATGTACGTGTGTCAGGATCTGGGCACCTTTGCACCTTGGTGTACAGTGCAATGCAAGCATCATCATGCACATGCACCTGTGGACAGGAGTTGGGAGAGTGTGCAGGTGGTCCGTGTGTCAGCTTGGTGAGCAGAGCACCCAGCAGTGCACTGCCCACCATGACACACATTGCACACAGGGCAGCACCAGACAGGGCCTGCACTGGGAGCAGTTCAGTCAGGTAGCACTGTCCCACGGCCACCACGGATGCGTGGGTGGCTCCCTGAGCCCAGCAGCACTGGCAGGCTGAGCAGGGCTACATCGGGTGGCGCTGGTGCACCACCAGGGGTCCCACTGCGCAACGCCACCTTGCCCGCAGCAGGGTCTGCATCCTGCCAAACAAACTTGCACCAGGGGTGCTCGGGATGCCCACAGCAGAACCCGGCATCGACAGGCCTGGTGTCGCACGATGCCGGGAACGGGGAGTGGAGAGCGCACTGTGTGGGGTGTGTGGTACAGGGGCACCTGACAGTGTGGCCAATGCGTCCGCGACAGAGACCACTGCCTGGGTCAGCCTGTCAATGGCAGCGGTCACATCCGTCCACATAAGGACCAGCTCGGCTCGGTCCCGAGCACACTCCCTGCTATGCCGCTCCACGGACACAGACAGTGCCTCCACGGACCTTGCAACCCGCCCCTGCAGCTGTACCGAGTCCTGCAGCAGGCGGGTGTGCACGTCCAATGGGTACTGTGCCCCAATGGCATCGTGGCCCCAGGGTGTGGACGGTCTGGTGCACAGCACCCTTGAGGGTGGCGCGGTTCCGCCAGGACCAGGTATGGGCGATCAGAGGGGTGGACATGTGCCACTGCTTGACACTGTACCCCAGACCTGGTGTGCAACTGCTGCCGCCGCCCCTCCAACTGCTGGAGCCCCAGGTCCACCTGTTCCACCTCCGTGCTGACACAACAGTGCCAGACACCTGCACAGCCACTGGTGCTGCCCCACCGGTGCTGACAGGCACAGCCTGGGACTGTGCCAGCATGCTGGTACACAGGTGTGAACCAGGAAGGCCCAGGGCACGTGCTGGCCTGCCATGTGTCCGTCATGGGACACACACCTATCACTGCCCATTGCAGGCCTGCTATCATCAATGGTGCAGGTGCGTACCACTGCCATAGGCACAGCATGCTGGCATACCTGCATGCCAGACTGCTGTGACACAGGCTGTGCACCCCCTGCACCCGTATCACTGACACCGGAGTTGTTGGCCCAGCGTGCATGTTGTTGCAGTGCCTGCAGGCTGGTGGCGGAGGTGGATGCTCCTCCTCCACATCCAGCAGGTCTGCCTCACTGTCTGGACCCACCACCACCACTGTCTCCTGCAGACGAACAGGATCTGTAACAGAAAGAGAGTACATGAGTGCATGTGAACAACAGCCCCCCAACATCACCATGTCATACCGTGCAGTGATGGGCTTCCACCTGTCTGGAATCCTCCGCCTGAGTACGCCCGAATGGCACTTCGGCTGCATGGCGCGACCAGTGTCTCCTCTGTAGGGGTCAGCGCAACACCACTGGTGGGCCCCACCAGTGCCAGCACGTGCCACCCTGAAGGCTGCCACCTTCTCCTTCAGCCTCCTGCGGTCAGTCTCCATCTTCTTCCGCGATTCCTGCACGGAGCGCTGGCTTCCATGCAGGTTGACGGCCCGAGCTACCCCCTCCCATGCAGCTGCACGCTCCTGAGGGGTGCCCCTCTGTCCACTCAATGTTGGCTCATCCTCCAGGTAGGCCTGGAAGAGGGCCTCTGTCTCTGCCGTGGTGAAGTTCGGCCTCCTCCTACGCCCACCGTCCACACCCTCAGCTTTGCTCTGGTCAGTCATGGTGATCTGTATGGGTGGAAGTGGACACCTGTCACTGTGCAGTCGACAGCATTTCCCCATGAGCATAGCTGCCGGCGGGGGTGCAGAAGCCCCCCCTGTTTCCTCTCCGCATGTCAGATACTGATAGAAAGGGTGCCCTTTGTCCCTTTCTAAGTGCCCTTTTCATGCTCAGCCCCCTCAGCCTTTATCATCCTCCACCCATGAGCATTGTCCTGAGCATCACACAGCATGTAACTCACCTCTCACCTGCAGTAACCAAATCTGGCCAGCACAACCCACAGTCGCATTTTTATAGCGCAACACATGCAAATGAGGTGTGGCTCAACTTTAATGACATGCTAATCGCGCCACTGCACCTTTGAATGGCTGATCGGATGATTTGCATATGTCGGCTGAATAGCGCATATTTGTGCTTTGCGCAATACGGAAGGTCCGGCTGAGCCAATGGCGCAGGTTTGTGGCTGCGTGCCACACCGCATTGCGCATGCCCAGACAGCTTACGCATGCGTCTATCGCTGCTGCAGACCTGCTGAGCGTGATAGGCGATTCAGGCCATGGCCACCATTGTGCCAGTGGTGGCTCACAGCACTGGGCACTATATGGCGCTGTACTCACTGCGCCGATAGTTCACTCTGGCACTGGTGCTCAGCTTGGCAGTCGCGCGATGCCTATACGCCCCATGGCGCTGTGCGAGCCTTCCGCCATTGCCGCGGACCTTGTGTATGCCCTCTGACCCCTGGCGCTGTTGGCATGCCATGTGTACGTCCCTATTGCGCTGTCCGGTGACAGCGCCATGTAAAGTGATGGCGCTGTTCGAACAGCGCGATTGGAGCCTGTGGTGGTCTATTGAGCAACAACTCCACGGGGGGTTACGGCGCAGCGGGGCGCCATATTGTCTGCTGTAAAGTTGGTGCCATGGCTAGGAGGAGGGCGGTGTCCTGGAGCCAGCTTGAAGTGGCCAACCTGGTGGCCCTGGTGGAGCCCCACTGTGAGGCACTGTATGGTGAGGCCCCCCTCACCATGCCTAGGACCCACGTGTGGCAGCAAGTGGCCACTGACCTAGTGGAGGTCACTGGCTGGGGCCGGTCTGCTGAGCAGTGCCGGCACCGGTACAGTGACCTCCGCCGGAAGGAGCCGGAACTCTGGACGCGGCTGCGTTCATGTGCCAGGTGGGGCGTGGTGCCTAGGCCAGGTGAGTGTACCATCTATGCACCTATATTCTCTGTAGGGATGTGTGTGTGCTTGGGTGGCTGTGCATAGGTGTGTCAGTGTGTGCAGCTGTGCGATGGATGGTTATGGCTGTGTGGGCAGGCACTCTCACTGGGGCAGGGGCACTCTGCTTTTGAGTCACACTGATGTTTGTCTCAACATATGTCTCCCACAGGCCGGATTGTGAGGACACAGGGCCAGGGGTGACGTGGGCCATGCCAGGCCCGGTGCCGGGGGTAAGCAGTTCATCAGCAGCAGCCAGACCCAGCTGCTGGAGGAGTGTGAGTATCATTACTTCATGGATGCTATTGCATGCTGGGGGGGCAAGACCACCAGCCATGCGGGACACAACCAAAGGGGAGGTCATAATTCCACTATACAAAACACTAGTGAGTCCCCACACTGGAGTACAGTGTACAGTTCCAGAGACCATACCTACGTATGGACATGGACTGGGTGGAGAGGGTTCAGAGGAGGGCGACATGGATGGTGCATGGATTGCATCACAAGTCCTATGCAGACAGGTTGACGGAACTGAACATGTACTCCCTGGAGGGGAGGAGGGTGTGGGGATATGATGGGGACATACAAGTATCTTACAGGGGGGAACAGAGTGCAGGAAAACAATATTTTTAAGCGTAAAGGATGTTCCAGGACTAGAGGGCATGGGATGAAGTTGGAGGGGGGACGATTCAGAGGAAACATGAGAAAGTATTTCTTCACAGAATGGGTGGTGGACAAGTGGAACACCCTGCCAGAGGAAGTGGTGGGGGCTGACTTGGTCACGGGATTTATGAATGCATGGGTTGGCCATAAAGGAATTCTGGAGGTCAGGGGTAAGGGGGAATGGACTTATAGGACAACAGAGTGAACTTACAAGGTCAAATGGACAGACTGGGTGTCCCATAGGCCCTTATCTGCCGACACTGTCTATGTATCCATGTATGTCGGCATGACACAGGTGACCTGCATCACAGTGCAGTATCACGGCATGTCTGTGTATGCATCACTGGTGGTCCAGGCATGCACTGGGCACATAGCTGTGAACTGGCATTGCACCACGTTGCACATCACTTGCCAGCCTAGTTTGTACTGTGATTGACGTGGCAGTGTGTGTGGCGGTGAGCGATAGCTGGTGCCGCCTGTTTGTGATGGCCATGTGCATGTTCACTGTGGGTGGGTGCATGCCATCACAGGTGCGGACATTGGGCTATATGGCTTGCAGGTTGGGTGGTGTTCAGGGTTGTGGTCAGTCACAGCCATTGACTGTGTTCCCATTTTCCTAGGCCTCGAGGTTCTCCGGGATTCGGCAAGACATTCGGGCCTGACACAGGTGGCCATTGAGAACCAGGCCATTCTTCAGTCAATCAGGCGCCATGGCTGCGGAGGAGCCGCCACCGACAGTGCAGCACCAAGCAGAGGATGACCAGCCAGCTGGGCCTTAGTGGCACATCCCCTTTCACTTCTCCCATCCCTACCACCCTGCCTTCCCTCTCCCAGTTGTTCATCCCTACCCCTTGAACACCCCTACCTTGTACCCATCCCCCTTGTAAATAGTTGTTGTTTATGGTTTTGGTTATTTAGTATTTGAAACTTTAAATATACCTTTATATTTTGATATGAATACTGTGTTGGTCTCTGATTTGCAGCTGGCTATGGGTGCTCAGTTGCAGTGGTGTGCATGCCATCTGGGGTGGTATGGTCCTGGGTGTGTGTGTGTGTGTGCATGGGGAGGTATCTCCAGCGTGGAATTGACTTTCTGTTGGTCTGTTGCTCTGCTGCCACCCACTGCTGGGTGCACAGGGTGGGTCTGGCCTGTGTGCTTCTCTGCAGCACGGGGTTGATGTGTGCCAGGGGGGATGCATGGTGTTTCCTGCAGTGCCAGTCACTGCACATGGGTGGTGTCTTGGGGTCATGGTGCAGGGTGTGCTGTGCATACGGGGGGGCTGATGTGCACCGTGGTTGTCAACCCCTGTGTGTGCATCTCTGCCTGCCAGTGGTTGTGCTGGGGTGTCAGGGCTCTGCTATGCTTTGTTGGCTTGTCCCCATGGGCACGTGATCATCCGTCCCACCCCAGTGATGCTGTGCTTGGGTGTGCCGGTGTGGTGTGGGTTCTGCAGTGTGTTCCTGTGCCCATGTGTGGCATGGCTGGCGGTGGGCCCCAGCCTGCCTCCCTGGATGTGCAGTTCCATTGCTCTGGGGGGCTGTGCTTGCGCTTTGGCAGCTCTGGAATGCTCAGCTGAGCTTCCATGGTTGCGCCATAGCGCAACATTTTGGCTCAGCTTCTCCTTCCTGGTTGCGCGATGGCGCAGTATGTGCGATATTCAGACGTTGGTTGCTTGCGCTATTTGCTCTGCTCCATGTTTGAATATCGCACCTGTTGCGCATTTGCGCAACTGGTTTGCGCTTGCTCCTACTGTTGCGCCAGTTTTGAGCGCAGTTTGAATATCCAGGCCTACATGTATTTCCTGAAGAGAGAATGCCTTGAGATTCAAATTCTTTGGAAGAAACATGCTAATCCACATGTTGTACTACTAAAAACACAATAACTCTCTCCATGGTTTTATGATTATTATGTTGCTGAGTATTAAAAAATAATTAAAATCAATATCTGCTAAGCTGCTGCGATGTCAGTCATCTTGTTGTCATTGACTGTGTGCTGAATGGATCCAGGACAATGGATGGGCATGGCCTCCTGACTCCCTTCCTTGATGACTCCGTCCTGGAGGACCTGGCCCTGGTGAACTCAGGGTCCTCTCTTTCTCTCTCGTCTCCAGCAGTCACACAGTCAGGCCCTGGCCCTGCCACCCCACTTAAAGTTCTAGTGACTTTAGAGCGATCACACCCACTACAATTTCACCTCTGGCCCCACACACGGTCACTCGGACTTGGCCCGAACCAGCCGACCCAACTCCAGCTCAGGATGTGCCACTCCAGTCCTTGCACTCCTCTCAGAGTGTCTCAATCTATAAAAATGTAATTAAATTAAATTAAATTAAAGGCCAAGTGGCAGCCAGCCAGGCCCGGCCTAGCTTTTACCTTTGGACAGGCTATAGCAAAAAATGTCAGGCACCCAAGAAGGTGGGCTACAATTTGTTGGCACTGGAGAATGCCTGACTGCAGGGCTGCCCACTGGATACCACAGACAGGGGTGGTGGGTTGCTCTTGTAGTGAACTGAGTCAAGGAGGCCTTCTTTTTTTAAAACTCATGGGAGTCGCGGCTCGCTGCCCATCCAACCTCTACAATTTTTTTTCCCCTGAGCTCTGCTGCTACTGTTCTAGCTCCTAGCTACTAGGACTGACCACTGACCTGGATCAGCGTGCTCACACTGTCCCTGTCTGGCTGTCTCCCACACCAGAATACATCTCTCATGCTCTGTTTCTTCTGACCTGACCTGTCCTCCTCTGCTTACACAAAATGGTGAATGGCACCAATATGGCTCGTCGCTTGGCAGGCTGCACTCTGACTCGATCCACCTCCTCCAGCCAGAGAGCATTTCAAAAGGCAACAGACTGACAGTGAAGTTATCCAACAGTAGCAGATCCTCAGAATCACCCCAGGTTTTTAGCCATACCCACCCCCATACCAGCAGTCCAATGAGTCTACAGAGAGTGAGCGAGCAACACAAGTCAGTTTGAAAAAACGGATCATTTTTTTCAATTCTTGGAGCGCGCGGGAAAGGGCAGAGGGGAAAAACATGAGGTAATATATTGTAATGCATTACAGTAATGCTTTACTTATATGAAAAAGTAATCAGTAACTTGGGAGAATTTCTTTTTCATATAAGTCCACACTTGAAGAGGGACATACAGCTCCTGGAGAGGGTACAGAGGAGGGCAACAAAGATGATACGAGGGCTAGGGGATTTGACTTATGAGGACAGACTTGAGCTCTGCCTGTTTTCATTGGAGGAGAGGAGAGACAGGGGGGACATGATTGAGGTCTTCAAGTACCTCAAGGGAATAAATAGGGTAAACATGGAGGGGATCTTTAGACTAAAGCAGGGAGGCATCACCAGAGGGCATGGTTTGAAGTTGGAAGGTGGAAGGGTGAGGGGGAAAGAGGAGGAGGTTTTTCACTGAGAGGTGGTGGACCCTTGGAATGCTCTGCCTGGTGAGCTGGTTCAGAGATCCACAGTGGAGAGCTTTAAGAGAGGGTGGGAGACACAGAAAGTGGATGTATCAGATGATGGCCTGTCCCGGGGTGGGGATGGATGATAGGGGTTTCTGGAGCACAAGGGATGGGAGGGTCTCGGCACCCAACTAAGGATCTAGGTTCGAGCAGACTTGATAGACCATAAGGCCTAATCTGCTGGCAAATAGTATGTTAGTATGTTAGTATGTAAGTAATCTGTAACTAGGACACGTTACTAGTGCATGTAATTTAATTACAGTAACGCATTACTAGTAATGCGTTACTACCCAACACTGACTGTGGGGCAGGGACAATGTGTGTTTTCTCCAATCTGGGATGTATTTAGTGTTGGAGAAAAGTGAGGGACTTACAGCACTGGAGACTGAAACCTTCTTTTTATGGCTGCAGTGGACGTAGCCCTGCAGATGTTTTGCTTTGAGAAAAGGACTCCCTGCATAAATTACCTTCCAAACAACATGATAGAATGTTAAAAATAGTGTCCTCCACTGAAGCCTCATTACTACACTGTCTGTGTGTGTGTGTGTGTGTGTGTGTGTGTATGGGAGCTAGAGAGCACTATTTTTCCTATGTTAATTGAGCCCTCCCCAGTACTGCCTTTTTTTGCAAGTTGAAACCTCATCCAGAGTGTTTTATGGGCCTTAAGTTTCAGTACTTAATTTTCTACCTTTTGCACACTGAGAAACTCCTGCTTTGCTGATATCCCCTTCCCCACTCATCCAGAGGCGTAAATTCATTTGTTTACTGACCATGCTGGTTGATTTTACTTGCTTTCTTCTGCCACAGTATGAAAGCCTCAGGGCACTAGTTCAGTAGTTTTGATTGAAAAAAAATTACATTGTGAAAGTCTTGTAAAAAGTATGGACTGTAAAATTGCCCGTAGCTTTAGAAAAAAAATAGGACTTTGCTTTCTCAACTTTCAAGGAGAACTTAGCAGTTAAAAACTAAAAAAAAAAAAAAAAATTCAAATAAGAAAAATCCCTGTACCCAAACCATATTAGCAGCTGCTGTGCTGAGTCTTTCTTTTGTGGCTTGAGCCAGGCAGCCTACCTGTCCCTGTCCCACATAGTAAGAATGTGAAACTAAACTTGTGTTATTTGAAATGACTGATAAAGTGACATGTCCATTTTGCATCTCTTGGGGATGAAGCTGTATCCCTTCACTTGCCACCAACTCTTAAGACCTCAACTGTAAGGTACATCATGCATGTAAGGTGATATATGAAATCAAATAGCATTTCCTGAAAAACAGGTTAATTTCTCTTCTCTACCTCCACATCCATACAAAGCAAATCCCTTATCTCACTCTCTCTCTCCCTCTCCCCCCCCCCCCCACCTACTTCTGGACAACATAGCTGTTTAAACAAAGAAATCTGTTTTTTTTTCTTAAAAGGTAGGAGGATTTTTTTCTTGCTTGTTTTAAATGCTTGGGTAAGCCACAGGAAAACATTTCTGCTCCCAGGGATGGCTTAATTCCTTAATGCTTCCATGTGTACTATGAAAAAAAAAAAAACAGAGATTATTATATAAAAAATCACAAAATATCTGTAGAGAGAAGAGAATACAACACTGTAATGGGTACAACTGCATTAGACTACAAATGCAGACCATGTTGCAAAGTTATCATGAACTGATTCAATGTTAAATGAATTGACTTTATATTCTTTATGCTTCTTTTTTGATGTTACTATGATCCCTATTTGTTATTGCTGTTGAAAACATTTATTCAGGAGGTCCCAGCCATCTCAGTAAAGACACAGATGGGGTGAATTTAGCACAGAGAAGGGCAACCAAAATGATGCATAGCCTGCACTAGAAGCACTATGGAGAAAGACTCAGTGAGTTAAATATGTACTCTCTAGAGGAAAGGAGGGAAAGGGGAGACATGATAGAAGCATTCAAATACTTCAAAGGCATCAATAAGGTACAGGAAGGTTCAATTCTGCTGAGAAAGAGATGTTCAAGGACAAGGGGGCATGATATGTAGCTGGAAGAGGGAGACATAGAGGGGATGCGAGGAAATACTTCTTTACAGAGAGGGTGGTGGACACCTGGAACAGCCTGCCAGCAGAGGTAATGGGTACCAAAATGGTAGGAGGTTTCAAACGTGCATGGGATACACATAATGGGACCTTGGTAGCAGGGCTGGCATGCAGGGAGGGGGTTAAGGCTGGAGATCAGTTATGGTCCAAGGCAGCACAGTAGGTAGGTACAATACAGTATAAAAAAATTAGAGACAAAATATATATCTTAAATCTTCCTGAAATTCTTCCTTTCTTAGCCAGGTGAGTTAAAGTTGCCTTTTGACCGGTCATCACACTTTTTGTTATATAATTTCCAGATTGAATCATAATCAGTAAAATACTTATTATTATATAAGGCACTTATTCTATTTCTGGAAATCTGGAATTTGTCCCTACAGATTTCCAATATTTTAAAACTGGCCTTTTAATGGCCATTGTGTTGGCTTTAAAAATAAGTCTACTATTTTTATTCATCTTTTGGATGCCATACATTTCCAATAGTGCAACCGAGCTATTGTTCTAGTTACACATTTGGAAGCCAATTCTTTCCAAAAGCGTGAAAGACTGGTTCCACCATCCTTTACTCCGACTGCATTCCCAAAACATGTATATATACTCGGCATCCAGTTGTTTGCAAACCATCATTGGCTTGAGTCACTCACTTTCATTTTATATAACCTGGATGGTGTATAATAGGCTCTAGAAAGAATTTTAAACTGAATTGATTCATCTCTTGTTAACTTATAACTATAGAGTTGAGCTAATGCTAGCAGCCATTGTTGTTCTGGTATAGCTTATTTTATCTCTTTCTCCCATTGTAATATTGTTTTTATAGTGTATGTTAGAATGCTGTATTGCTTGAAAATCTAGCGTTCCCTAGACTTGTTGTACCATTGATGTGATGTCATGATGTTGTACCATCGTGAGTACGTCACATCGATGGTACAACTGCCCTGATTAAGTCTGCGCATGTGCAAGTCGCGGTTTCTAGTCATCCGTAAAATGGCCACGGCAGATCAGCGAAGTCGCTGAAAAGCACTGGAGGAGGAAGATCTTTTTTACCAGTAAGTGCCATTTTCTTTTAATATTACCTGGCACATAGCAGGACACCAGTATATTTGGGAAAGCCAGCGGAGTGTTGTCACAGACACGGGCCGGGCGGGGGTCCCCAACATCACTGCACAACGGGAAGAGAAGGCACAATATTTTTCTTTTTTACTGTTGCCCATACACTATAAAAGATAGTGGATGGGCAACAGAGAACAACACAGTCGTTAAATTATCACGGTTTCATGCCAACTGAAAACCTCTCGAGCTTCGCTCTTGAGGTTTTCTAGGTTGTCATGACAACCTCTCGAAGTGAACAACTTTGTTGTTGTTCACTGTTGCCCATCCACTGTCCTCTATTTTGTGTAATTTAAGAGCATCAAGGTGAAATTTAGATGTTATCCAAGAGATATAATTAAAACTTTTTTGTGTGGGATTGAGTATATTTTTGAGTTCCTGTTCTATAATGCAGTTATTAGGTGTCCATTCCCATCTTTGATAATCTGTTCTGTATAAGGAGTTTATTTGGTTAAAAAATAAAAAAAAATCAGAATCCTGTAATTGAAATTTATATCTGAAGGAGTCCCAAAGAGAGCTTAGTTCCATGGAGTACATGTCTTCCCATTTCCTTATACCCTTTTGGTTCCATCGTACATTGCACAACATTTTGCCTTGTATGGTGAACTTAGGATTCATCCAGATATTGTTCAGTGGAGAATTTGTGACTGACCAGTTGGAATTCTTTAAGAACTTTTGCAAAATCAGGCATAAGTTCTAAATAATATTACTCTTGGATTTTATTCCTACTGAGGATAAGAAAAGCACATTTTTAATATTTATTTGTTCTTGATAATAAGTTTGCAGAATTTGATTTTCCCATTGTAGATTTATATCTTTGAATGCCCAATTAATTATTCATTTTATAATAAAAAATAGTATAGTAACATGTTTGAATATCTGGACATGCTATGCCACCTTTTTCTTTAGGTAAACATAATTTGGACCATGAAATATGAGGTGTCTTATTATTCCATATAAAAATACTAAACATTTTATTAATTTTTTTGAACCATTGAACTGGAATCGGATATAAATGGATTGCAATTTATATGAAAGTACGGGCACGGCTACCATCTTTATTAATTATATTTTTCTCCATCTTTGATAAATGAAATTTGCTCCAGTTTTAAAATTGGGATTTTAATGAACTATATAGGGATTCAAAATGTTGATGGTACCAATCCTGTATTTTGTTTGAAATAATAATTACTAAATAAGTCATACCATTGGATTGTATTTTAGCTTTTATTATGTTTTGAAGGCTCTCTGGTTGTAAAATATTAAAAGTTACCATCTCCGACTTAATTTCATTAATTTTATATCCAACTGTCTTAGTTCTGTCAGACTTTGTATTGGGTATTGTACCAGAATTAACAGGTCATCTGTGTATGCACATATTTTATTTCTAAAGAGGCTACCTTAATGCCTGAAATTAGATGGTTGACCTGTATTTCTTTTAATAATAATTCTAAACCAATTACAGATAGTAATGGAGATAATGGACAGCCTTGCCTTACCCCTCAAAATAAATTGAGGGGTTTAGAGAGATGGCCATTGATTTTCAGTTGGGCATAAGGTTTCTTGTATATTGTCTGTATGTACTTTATGAATATCAGTGGAAAGTTAAAGATTTCCATCGCCTGAAATAAGTATATCCATGCTATCATATCAAAGGCTTTGGTGGCATCCAAAGCCAGAAATAAAGCTTGTGTGCATGAATCTAGAAGGCATTCTGTTATAAATTGTAGTTTGATAAGACCGGATTGTATGGACCTATCTGGAACAAATCCAGACTGATTTATATGGATAATAGATCCCAAAATAGTTAGGATTATATTATTCAAAATGTTGGTGTAAATCTGTGTTTAAGATTGCTATAGGTCTGTAATTTTCTTTTTTTGATAAATCCTTGTCCTATTTAGGTATTAATGAAATATATGCATGACTAAAGGAGTCTGGGAGAATGTTTTATGTTTGGATTTAACTGAAAAGGGATTTTAACCAGGGATTTATTATTTTACCAACGGTAACATAAAATTCTAACGTGAAACCATCTGGGCCTGAGCATTTGCTTTTTTTCATACTATTGACAGCATCCATTATTTCCATTTTAGATATTGGCATTATAAGGCCCTCCAAGTCTTCTCCCCTAATTTTTGTTTGGCAGAATTCTTTATAATAAAGTATCTCTGCTACTGTAGGGTTACACTCTGATCTATATAGATTGTATAGAAATCATAAAATTCCACTTCTATCTCCTCCTGGGACAGACATTTATTGCCATCTGATTTTATAATTAAAATAATGTGTGACTTAGTTGGACCTTCTTGAATTCTTTTAGCTAATGTCTGTCCAATTTGTTCACTATATTGTTTCCATATTTTATTCTTCCTCGCCTATAGAAATTTGGTCTGATATATTTCAGTTGAATCAATAAATTTCCTCAACTCAGTCAGTTCCCCTATCTTATCTAAATTCCTGCTTTTTACCTTTAACTGCAACGCTTTAAGTTTATCCTACACCTTCTTTTGGTTTTGTATCCTAGTTTTATTTTTCCATGATGCTACTGAAATAAAATTGCCTCAAATTGTAGCTTTCAGTGCATCCCAGTTTTGTATGAGATTATCTTCATTTGTATTGTTTTCTGTGAAAAAATTGTGATAGCCCTTCCTATCTGCTCTTGGATGGATTGATCTGTCAGTAAGAAATTGTTTAATCTTCATATATTGAATTTTCTTGTATAACCTTCAAAAATTATATCAGATGAAACCATATTATGATCCGATATTAACATAGGTTGTATGCACGCCTTTATTGCTAAACAAGACACCAACAGTTCCCTAGAGACAAAAATATAATCACGATGTGAATACATTCTGTGTCATGCCAAAAAAATGTATAGTCTCTAGTATTGACGTTAAGTTCCCTCCAAATATTTACTAAACTGACTGAGTCCAGAAAAACATTTAGTTGTTTAGCTATATATCTGTCCCAGGAAGAAAAGGGGGATGATTTGTCCCATAGATCTTTAACAGGACAATTTAAATCACATCCCAGAACTATACTAAAACTGTCTAGGTCCTGGATGACTTTGTTGATTCTGGCCAAAAAATTATTAAACTCTGCAAATGGTGCATAAACTGAATAAATTATAATCATTTCACCTTCTAATTTTACTTTAATTGCCACTATATGGTCGTGTGAATCTGATGTCGAGTCTACCACTGTACCTTTGAAATGTTTTGCTAACAATATCAGTACACCCACAATTTATTTCTTAAAATCCAATGAATAATACATTTCCCAGGCTCATCTATTTTTTTACCTAATTCCTTCTGATTAAGGACTATCTCCTGTAGTAATATCACATCTAGTTTTTGTTTCCTAATCCTAGTCAAAATGCAATATCTTTTAATGAGAGAGTTAAACCCATTAATATTCCAGGTTGCTATTTTTTTTTTGTTTCTTTGTTTCTATTTGGCCTTATCCCCTCAGCTGGGAGTGTTCCTATGGTGCCCCCTATCTGAACCACCAATGGCTCCTGCACCGGATGCCATGCCCAAGCTGTACCTTCTTCCCTCTCTTGGGCCACATTACAGACCCCCGGTGCAGAAGTCCAAGGGGTCAGGACCAGAGGGAGCTCCTGGAATGACCAGTGCAGCACCACAGGTGGATCCTGAAATGCGCCAGAGGATTCAGCCATATTTTTCCCGTTTCCCATAGTATGAGTGTACAGTGATGCCAAGGGTGCTGTGGCATGCACTCTTGCATGCTGCACATTGGACATCTGCCTGTACCACCCCCCAGTACACTGTGAGTTGCGCTACCCCCTAGTCACCACCAGGAGCCAGCACCATCTTGGGATTCTCTCCCCACCCTACCCGGAGGAGAGCAGTCAGAGGGATGCTTGAGCCTCCCCCCCCCCAGCTGACACCTGATGATCTGAGTCCGCTCCCAAATCTGGGTCACCAGTGTGGTGTGAGGTGTGGCATCCAGTGCCTCAACCCTCAGTGCTACCGGGCCTGCTTGCAGGTTTGTTTTTTTCATTGAAAATGTAATTTTAGATATTCACTGGCCCAGTTTACCTCCCCGTTCCTTACAGCATCTTGCATACATAGTAGTTTATGTTCAGTGCATAAGCCTACACTTTCTAATAAACTAAAATCCAAAACGTGTACCCAGAAATGTACCTTATTAACCCCATATGACCCCCTTCCCACCAAAGACCATTGTCTGGTGGCCATCCTCCACCACTTGGGAGAATGTGCATAAAGCCCTCCCCTCCCCGCACTCCTAGTCCTAATCAACACAACTGTCTGAGCAGTATCATTCCTTATTTGTCAGTACTGTAATCAAAGAATTGCTCAGAAAGTCTTATTTTGAGGTCTTGAACAGCATCTGAAAGTGTTTCATATATTAACACTTGGTTATTAAGAAGGACCTTGAGCTTTGCTGGATATATAACATATGCCTTGAAGCCTTTCCTCCAAAGATGTTGCTGCAAATTGTTAAAGATTGTTCAATGGTCCCAAAGTTCCTTAGAGTTGACATTCCTTAGTAATATTTGTTGTTCTTTAAATCTAAATTACACATTCATAGTAAGGTCCTTGCCCTCTGATATCAAAAATTTTAGGATAGCTGGTCTTGTACCCGAGTTTCCTCATGCAGGTCCTAGCCAGTGAATTCTGTTTATAACTGGAGTTTCCACAGCATCCCCTAATAAGCTCTTTAATATTCCAATAGCACTATTTTTCAGGGGTAGTTCTTTTTCATATTCTTGTTGAATTCCAGCTATGCGGATGTTTTGTGGCAGGCTTGGTTTTCAAAATCATTCAGTTTGTAGTGGGCATCCTGCTCCATTTTCTGTCATGTTTTAAGGTCTTGTGGAATAGGTTGTATAAGATCTTCCAACTGGGATTGGCATTGTTCTAGTTCATTCATCCTTTTGGTCCCTTGTTCTATTTTTTGTTCAGTACTAATAAGTGAGCCCTTTAAATCATCTATTGCTTCAACCACAGGTTAAAGTTTTACAAGGGATTCTTGAATACTTTGCACATTGCAAATTAGTTGTCTTGCCCATTCGGGGGTGTGGCTTCTCATTAGTCTGTAGTGGATGTTGCTTGGAAATGTTCTCTTTTGCCCCTTGTGAGCTGCCATAGGTTATTGTATCTGTTGCATCTGAATCATTAAAGTCCTCCTCTAATATGGTATTAGGCTCCTTAAATATATCTGTATTGCTGGGATTAATTTGCTATGTCTTACTTGTGGATGAGGCATTCCCAGCCTGTTTCCCTTGCTTGCCCTTCTTCTTTTCTTGATCTTTTTTGGGTGGCATTTTATTTAAAGTAGGGTCTATTGTACTGCAACAATTTTTAAAAGGTATCTGGAGCTGCTTAAATATTTTTCTCTTATTCTGTGGAGTGCTTTGTTCCACTTCCATTGGTGACTTTTCACAATTTTTGGTAGACTTCCTCTCAGCTACTTGAAGCATTTTGCTTAGCCTTTTTTATCTTGCTCAATATTATTCTTAGACATAGGGCATCCACTGATTTGCTAGGGAATGTTGGAATAAATTACACTGCCCTGCTGAACCACAGAGAGAGAGGCAGGTACAGCAGAAAACGTTAATGAAGTCAGTATAAACAGGCACCGTTCTGGCCAGTAGTAAAAAACCTTGCAAACACAGAAATACAGCAAATAGTTAAAAGTTATTCTGAGCTCCCCCAACCATTAATCTGTGCATAAACTTCTCAATTTGTTCCTTATATCAGTTTCCTGTCCATTTTGCTTTTTAGATATGAAAGAGAAAGAGCTCTCAAGTCGTAATTCAATTCAAAATCAAAATTCCTTTTGCTCAGCTCCAGTTCTTATTATTATTGTAGCCGTCTATCTGAACAAATTATTGCTTCTTTTTATATTGTGTCCACAGACATTTATACTTTTTATACTTTTAAGCAGGATTTTGTGAGTACCTGTTCCTTTAGATGGAGACCTTCTGATATTGTTTTTTCAACTGGGACCTTCCACCAGTCGTGAAGCAAAAAGTGCTAAGTTTCATTTAGTTTCCCACCTGCAGGGCGCATTAAGTCTGAATCTATGAAATGCCAAACACTGCTTCCCTCCTTGCTGAAATGTGCTGCTTGCGTTCTAAAGAAATTCCTCAGCCATTGTCTATTCATCCTGCCATGAGGACCAACAATGAACCATAAAGAAAACACAGAAAGATACTGATGAACTCAGCGTGCTCAGTGACATTTCCCGGTCACCGTCTGCTTCAACTGGTTCATCCCTTCCATCAGCTATAAGGTGCAGGAGGAGTTTTTAAACGTCCTGAATCCCGTTCACTTTGCAGAAAATGAAAGAAGTTTTCTTTGGCTGTGTAGTCAAGATGCCATTGAACACCGTTACCTTTGCATGCTGGAATGGGAGTAAGGCAAACGACCACTTAGCTCAGGCATGCGCACATTCCCTTCCATATCTGCCCCTCTCCAGTGAATATAACAACAAATGACGACATGCAAGATGGCTAAATGAGGATGTGAAGAAAGTTACTCAAGGAAAAAAAACTTAACATGCAATGAAATATCTGAAACCAAAAGCCATGACATAACCACATGGTCAGAATATAAAACATTTTAAAAGAAACATAAAAGCAAAAGTAACCATTTCAAAAAGAAAATGGAACTCAAACTTGCAACTCATGCAGACAAAAGCAACAGCAAGCAATTGTGCAGTTACATCAATAGCCTGACCCCCCTCCAAAAAAAAAGAATATAAGTAATATTAATATTAAAGGGGAAACAGTAAAAAAATCAGGTGGATATAGCAAACCAGTTTAATGAATATTTGCATTCCTTATTCAAACTCAGTCACAACTCAGTCCCCTGCCCTGTACATTACCAGGAGTGCCAACAGAATTAATATAAATACAGTCAACATACTACAAAAAATTCAGAATAAAAAAAACATATCAGAATGCAAATGCGGTGCCCTGATGGTGGTAAGATGGATGTTAATGTGTGCTGGGTTTCCACATCAATAAAAAGGGGGTAATAAAGCAACTGTGTTGATGACACCAGTAACTTGAACACAAATTACTAACACAGGTCCAAAAAGGGGTGGATGTTGGCACCAGGCAAAGAGAGGCGAGAGTCCAGAAATAGATTCCAAATACTTCACAAGGTTTTATTTTTACCAAACCAAGGGGGAAACACGGTCATGGGGCACACTTTCTACACTTACTCTCCTGCATGATGAGGACTCTAAATAAATGGCTGTAACAGCTCCACTTTATGAGTGGTCTATACTCTATGTCAACAAATCTCTATACAATATTCAAATACTACCCTGAAGTGCACCTCTCCCTAGGGTCTAAACTATCTGGAGTACTCCATGCTAAGGAACTCTAAGCATATCACTGTAACACTTTATGTTCGTGAATAAAAAGGCAGTTCGTGCACGGGTGGACTTTCTCTGTCATCGGGGAAGAAATTGAGTTGCACGATAAAGCAAAAGGGAAACACTTGGCTGACAGGGCTAACAACTGGACTGCCAAGAGGATTTTGTACAGGCCATGAGTCTGTCAGCCACACCCCACCTCTCTAGGGTTGCTGGACTTGTTAAGAACAAAGCAGCGATTCTCTCAGCTCAGAACCCACTGAGGGCTGCCTGAATTGAAGCACAACAAACCCAGCCACTGCCTGCTTCTGGACTGCCGGGGTAAGGTGAAGAAGAAGATGCTGAACCACTGGCCCAAAGCCCTCTTCTGGACTGCTGGGGAAAGGTGAAGAAGAAGAAGATGCTGAACCACCGGCCCAAAGCCCTCTTCCAGACTTGCTGGGACATCAGGAATAAGAAGAAAGTGCTGACCAACTGGCCCAAAGTCCTCTTCTGGACTGCTGGGACACAAGGAAGAAGAAGAAAGTGCTGACCGACTGGCCCAAAGTCCTCTTCTGGACTGCTGGGGAAAGGTGAAGAAGAAGAAGATGCTGAACCACTGGCCCAAAGCCCTCTTCCAGACTTGCTGGGACATCAGGAATAAGAAGAAAGTGCTGACCAGCTGGCCCAAAGTCCTCTTCTGGACTGCTGGGACACAAGGAAGAAGAAGAAAGTGCTGACCGACCGGCCCAAAGTCCTCTTCTGGACTGCTGGGACATGAGGAAGAAGAAGAAAGTGCTGACCAACCAGCCCAAAGTTCTGTTCTGCACTGCTGGGACATGACAAAGATTCTGAAGAAAGGAAGTCTGCAAATCGGAAGCACCAACGGGGTACTGGGCACCAAGACTGGACAAGCCAAGGACTACGTAAAATAAGAAACAGGACGATGATGCAAAACGCTGTGGCAGAATATCTGGATAGCACTTCAATATGGACGACAAAACAAGAAAATGGACAGTACCTTTGTACCAGGCCAGGCCGTACTTTGGAGAAACTTTGAAGAGTGGAAAACAATAAACAGGACATTGCAAACAACTGTGCCACAGCTCCTTGAAGATCTGCTGCTTTCTTCTTTGAGGATGCACTGGAGACAACTTCTGGGAGTACTTTAAAGAAGATTGATCTGGATACCAATGGTGAACAAATTCTAGAAAGCTTTGGAAGACTGATTCAAACACAACTTGGAAAGATGGCAACAAAGCAATACTTTCTGGCACATTCACTGCTTGTAGCAATAGTTGCATGCAAAATAAAGTCTCAGTTCTTGTTGCAGTGGTCTCTTATTCAGTCTTAATGTTCAAATCACAGTAAATATACAGGCAATTCACTTTTCTGATAAAACCCTAGTACTGGTGGACCTAACCAACTGGGGTCGTTCTGACTAAATCGGGTTCTTCCTGTTACTGTGACTCTGTATGGCTAGCTAGACTCCTTAAACATCTGGTGTCACTAATGCTGCTGGGCCCCTATAACACCTGGGGAATCTAAATGGCTAGCAGTGGGCCTAACTTGCCTCTTTAAATGGCAGAGCACATAGCGGTGGGCCTAACTTGCCCCTTTTAAGAACTAGTGGGCCTGACTTGCTCCTTTAAGAACTGGTGGGCTACCCTTGTCCCTTGAAGAACTGGTGGGCCTAACTTGCCCCTTTAGGAACAGGTGGTCCTGACTTGCCCCTTTACACAGTGGTGGGCCTAACTTGACACTTTAAGATCTGGTGGGCCTGACTTGCCCCATGGGTCCTGAACTACTCTTGTCCCTTTAAATACACATGTGGGCCTGTATTGCCCCTTTAAGAACTGGGCTTGGCTTTGTCTGGGCCCCTGCAAACACTCTGGGCTTTCCTAAACTAAGCCCCTTTAAAATCGCTGGGCTTCCCTGTAATCCTGGCCCCTTTAAATACACATGGCCCTTTAAAACACTGGGCCTGCTTGTCTGGGTCCCTCTAAAACCACTGGGTCTCTTTTTAAATACTGGACCACTCTTTGGCCCTGCCCCTGCAAATACACTCTGGGCTTCTCTGTACTAAGCCCTATTAAATCAATGGGCTTCCCTTGAATCAGCCCCTTCAAACACCCTGGGCTTCTCCTGAACAATCCCCTTTTAAAACCTGTGCTGGTTTAGGCTATAGTGACACTTTGCACTGCCCAGCCACACCTCTTTCATAAATATTAATGCATTTCTGAGGTCTTCTCTTCTGTAGGCATCGCTATGCCCCAAAGGCTTTAATTATTTAAATGAGGAGCCCTGGCCCACCCCTTCACGGCACTCATCCATTTTTTCCTTTGTGCCTGGTGCAAACTATTTAAAATAAATAAATTCACTTTTCTTTTTCTTTCTCTTTCTCTTTCAGGGCAGTCAGCATGTTGCAGTGTGGTGCCGCCGACTCACCAACCACTGAGAAGTAGGAGCCGAAGATGGGAGGCGGGAGGTGCAGTCTGGAGAGGGAGGGAGCTTTCAGACAGGTGCAGGACAGCTGGGAACCTCATGAAAGGTCCTGAAACAGCACAAAACAATGCGGCAATGCTACCACCACCACCACCACCAAGGGACTGAAACTGGATTTAAAATATAAAAACAACAAACTGGGGCACCAAGCCCTCCCTGGGACACAATGGGACATTTTTGGACTTTATAGGCAGCTCAGGACAGCACTGCAGACTGGGCACTTCACTCAGGTAACTTTTCTTCAGTGACTGGAAGCAGAAGGCACACAGTAAAGCCCTCAGGGACAGCTTCAGCCCTCCTGGCAAGCCATTCTTGTCCCTCCTCACTTTCTGTATCCTCAGTCCTCTACAGTCACCACGATTCTCCTTAAAAGTAACTTATTTTTTAAATTGCAGCACTCCGGGTTCTAATTCTGGAAGCATGGCAGGTGTCACACAATAAGCATTCCATCAGCTCAGTCTGACATTCCGTTTGTTGCAGTATGGCATAAAGGCTTAATTTTTGCATTATTTCTGAGCTACTTACAATAATTTGGCAGGCTTTGTAACAGGGTTTGATGTTGGCATTTTATACTGGGTACCTGGGCATTTTAGGGCACCTTTTTATTGTACTGAGGCACCTATTAACTGAGCAGTTTTCTATTTTTTTTTATATTTCTCTGGTGCCCGCAACTCTGGGGAACTGCACAAAGTTTCCACTAAAATGCTGAAATTAAATATTAGGATGATCCAAAACCAGGCACCCTCTCAAAATATTATTAAAAAATTAATAAATACAGGTTTCAGTAACATTCTGGAATCACTACTTAAAGATATAGGTTAGCAACATGTCTAACAGTGATTTCAGTGACAGAAAGCAGGGATTCACAAAGGGACCATCATGTACCTCAAATGTAATCTGTGTCTATGAAAATGTGACCCATGTATTGGATAAAAATACCCCATAGACATAATTTCTGTTAGACCTTTGCAAAACATGTGCCTCTGTACCACATTTGGCAGTCACTGAAAAAAATGTCTTCCTTAGCTATTCATCCCTTTTTTATAAACATTAGAACCCAAACCAGCCAAACCATATGAAGATTCATCACTGTAAGCCTTGTGTATTATGCAGACTGTGATACTTAACACTTGCAGGGTAAGTTATGCCTCTGGACTTATTTGCTGCAT
This sequence comes from Neoceratodus forsteri, assembly GCA_016271365.2. Taxonomy (NCBI): domain Eukaryota; kingdom Metazoa; phylum Chordata; order Ceratodontiformes; family Ceratodontidae; genus Neoceratodus; species Neoceratodus forsteri. The sequence continues at coordinate 240,684,817 of JADMNL010000024.1, read as the reverse complement.
ATGTTTCTCAATTGCTATGGGGTTCTGGCCATGTTCACCCTTCCTGAAGCCAAGCTAGATACAATATGTCTTACAGCTCCTGGTAGGTGACATCACTTTAGCTTATGTATTACTGTGGCAAGCTGTTATTTTCAACAAGAAGTTAAGATTTTAAAAATACAGTGGTGTGAACTGAGAAGCAACTTGTGCAGGTGAATCATTATGCTAGCCTAGCTACTTCCTGGTTGCATTCAGTTAGCATAACCAGTGGGAGCAGAAGGGGAAAGGGATACAGCTCTAAAATAGAACCGTTTAACCCATTTGTTATTTAAAGCTTCATGATGCTCTTTTAGTTGGGTATGAGAAAACAGAGTTCAAGTGTGACCAACAGTATAGCTTCTACTGTCAGAGCTGATGGACAATTTATATCATGGAGCTGATGCATTCTCTTGCTAATATGAGATGACATGCTATTGTGCATGTTACTAAGTGATGCCCCGTAACTTGATTATGAGCAGAATCCAACACGGGTATCCCTTGAAGCAAAGATAAGGTAGCAGAGGGCTGGGTATGGCAAAAAGAAAAAAAATTAACCAAGGTAAAATTCCTAATAATCAAACTAATTATAATAATAAAAAAAATAGAATGATCATATAACCACATTAAGAATTTAATTTCAAAGGTTTTGGGTTCTTTTGGCTCTGCACAATGACCTTATGGCTTCACCGAGGATTCACTACTTGACCAAATAATCTGTAATTTTAGCCAATGCCCCCGTAGGCTATATCATTCCTTAAATATCAGTTTTACAATTTGTGAATGACCACCATTAAAGTAAATCTATATCTATGTAATTTAAGAAAAAAATATACAGCCTGCTGCATACCAAATGATGTTTAGTTTTAACTAGAAAATGGCCAGCACTGCATTTAAGCTTCTGTAACCACTACAGGGTAGTCAGAATACTGTAGCTAGCCAGGCAACAATCCAGTCTCTTTCTGCTCTCTGTTCTGCAGCTACTTGTTATTTATCTCCTGCCTAAGCTTGAACAGAAAAAAAATATCAAAATGATAGCCAGGTATACAAAAAAATCCCAACACAAATACAATTAATATTGCAGTTCATTTAAACAGTCACACGTTAGAAGTTGTAGATTGTAAAGTAGGTGAAGTTAATTAAACAACATAAAAAAACAGCAGGGCAGAGCAGAAATAGAAAATTACTATTGCCTTGCTGACTAGACACCTCTATCCCCCAGATCCACATCACTTTACTTACAGTACATGGCAGCAGCACAGAGTTCAACAATGTACAAAATTAATCTTTTTGCCCTCTTCATCGTTCTCACCACCACCCATCTGTAGCAGCCCCTTCAAGATCTGAAGGATGGATGCTGGAAACCTTCGTTCTTTAAACAAAATGTATTTTGCCCTTATAGGTTTACTCTTAACAACTCCCCCTCCCCCTCCAGTGGCTCCCCTGCTCAAGCACAACTTGACAATGCTTCAATGGGAGCAAAGACAACAAGGCAATCAGAAGATTACCTCTCTACTTTTGTTTTCTGTGTGGCAGGCAGGGAGGGGTGTGGCCAGTTCAAAGACGGCAAGGCATATTTTCAGGCTTGTTCAGGGACATTTGTAGGGAGGAACTGGAAATCAAGATGTTATTTCCAACACAGATGCACTTCATTTTACACATCTCAAGTTCATGTTCCCTTCCAAAGGCTTACAGCAATCTCAAAGCAGTTAAGCACCTAGCTCTTTTGATATTTTGTGCGTGGCAGGCAGGGTGGGACTCGTCCTATTCAAATGGGACATTTCCCAGGCTTGCAAGGCACTTAAAAACGGAGCTGGAAATTGGAATTCCTGTGTCCACACTTCAAAATAATAGTGCTGCTTAGAGTCCTGTGTCCACACTTCAGGACAGTAACTCACTCTTAAAAAAAAAATTGTTGTTAGGCTTAAAGGGCATTTAAATTTAGGATTAAAAAAGTGACAGTGCTGCCATCCCTCGCCCCACGGTTCTGAAGCTCTTGTGCTTTGATGTTGTTAAATTGTGTGTGCACTGAAATGCTTCACAACTATTGGCAAAAATGTATAAACTGTTGGTGAGAAAGTGTGCATTGTAGTGTTTAATCTTAGTGCACTATGAATTTGGAAGCAGTTTAGAGATATGCCCATCAGTTCTGGATCACTTCAGTGGCATAGGTTCAGAGCCTCTGAAAAGGACACACAACTTATTTTTCCCCATATACTGCACAGGTTGCTGGCCAGCAATCCATTGGCTGGTTTGACAGCCACTCAGTCATCCACCCACAGCAGTTGGCTCTAACACCGAACTGCACCCTGGTAGAGCATGCATACTGACAACAAAAATACAAGATTGCCAATCCTCCTTCAGTAGCACATCTGCATGATCACTGTGCAACTCTGCACATGCCTCTGTGAACCCATTTTATTTCAGGACCTCCCCCTGCCGCCATTGCATTCCTTTGCCACCAGAGGTGACTTGCACACCTGCACAGCAAAAGCATCAGACTGTGAATATGCTTGCAGTGTCACTGTTGTGGTACTGTGGACTTTGAACACGCTTGCAGTCTTACTGTGTTGGTTCTGACTTATCAACACTTTCCCCCACACCGACCCACCCCCAACCATTACTTTTTTATGGCTGCAGTGGGATTAGCCCTGCAGACATTTTGCTTTGAGAAAAGGACACCCTGCATAAATTACCTACCGTGGAACATGGTAGAGGTGACAATAGTTGAATCTGCGATTACAGTGATCCCACCCTGAAATAAATGTGAGCATATTTGTAGCACAGGCAAGGCCTTATTTTCTTAGTTCCATGGGAGGGAAGAGAGTTGGGACTTTTAATGTGGGAGGCAGCATTCCGGGCAATGTAAGGGTTGTAGAAGGAGGAAGAACCCACCCCAGACAAGCAGTACCCACCCCAGACCGGCACCAAAATCCCTTACTGCATCCCACTGGTACCTACCCCCAGACAAGCAGTACCAGCCCCCAGACCAGACCAACACTGAAATTCCCATGCTGCTTCCCACTGGTACCCACCCCCAAACAAGAACTACCCACCCCCAGATCAGCACCAAAATCCCTTTGCTGCTCCTCATCTGTACCCGCCCCCAGGCCCAGACCAGCACCGAAATCCCCAACAGAGTACCTGTCCAAGCAGCCAAGAAAACCTCCCTCTCCCTCTCCCTCCCACAACTCACCCTGTTCCCTCCATTCCCCATCCCAGCAGCAAAGAAAACCTCCCCCTCCCTCCCTACTGCTGCTGCCCATTCTGCTCCCTCTGTTCCCCATCCCGGCAGCAAAGAAAACCTCCCTTTCCCTCCCACTGCTACTGCCCACTCTGCTACCTCCATTCCCCATCCCAGCAGCAAATTTTTATAGCCTGTTGAAAAAAAAGAAAACTGTCCCCAACGTCTTTTTTGTTAAGCCTGTAAAAAAAATAGTTCACCATCATCTCCCCATCCCCCTCCCACATCCCAACCCTCCCTCTGTGCACCACCTCCCTGCACCCCCTCTTACCCCATACTTACCTCTGGGAGGTCAGCACTGTCATCTTCTCCTGAGTGGGATGCATCTGCACTCTTCAAAGCCAAACCCCAAACTAGAGAATCAAAGGTAAGCCCAATAATGAGGCTCTACGATGCCAGTTTGACAGCACTTTTGTCGACCGGCATCACAGTGACAGGATTTATGTCGACCACAAGTTGAGGTTGACATAAATCCCAATTGTCTCCTGGTCCATTTTTTCATTGGGGGGGTTCGCCTCCTGCACCACTGTACTTTAGATTATCAACTCCGAGTTGGAGTTGATTCGGGGAGGGGGGTGCAGGACCAGGAGACAGTGTGCCCCTGTGTCAGGCACACCAACACAGTGACCTGTTGGCAAACTGTCAATTTTATCAACAGGTATGTAGTTCGCTGTGTCGGTGTCACTGACTGTGGCTGATACCCAATAATGGGAGTCAATGGTGGGGGGGTTCAACTTAGGTTGATATCTCAGCCATTTTTTGGAATTTTGGCCCCAAATTTTCAACTTGGGGTTCTTGGGACACCATTTCATGAACACTGTCACTGTCATTTTGTTACTCAGTCCTGAAAAGTGATTTCACAGTCGCTGCACGGAATCACCTTTTGGGACTGATTAATAAAACAACAGTGGCAGTGTTTATGAAGTGGGGTCCGAAAAAGCTCAAGTTGCAAATTTGTGGAAAACATTCCCAAAAATGACTGTGTTAAGAATGTGCGTTGCACACTTTTTATGTATGCTCTTCACTTTGCCAATTTTTAATATTTTCACTCCAGATTTTCAACATTTACCATTTTTTCACACTTCCTTATGAACAGTACAGCTATCATTTTTCACATCCTGCCTGAAACATGTTTTCACTCCTGTGGCATAGAATGGCGCAGTTGCTGTGTGAAATAAACTTTTGCGATGAATTAACAACATCATAGCGCCACTGTTCATGAGGGGAGGTCCCAAAAAGGCCATGTTGAAAATTTGGTGAACAAATTCCAAAAAATGACCGTGTTAAGGGGGAAGCTTTGAGCAGTTTCTATGCATGTTCCTAACTTCGCCAATGTTTAATATTTTTTACTCCAGATTTTTAACATTACCATTTTTTCACATCTCCTCATGAACAGTACACATGTTATTGTTCACATCCTCCCTAAAATGCTTTTTTGTGCCTGTGGTGCAGAATGGCACAGTTGCTGTGCTAAATCACATTTCGGCACAAGTGAATGAAATGACAGTGGCACTCTGCATGAGTTGTGGTCCCAAAAAAGCCATGTTGAAAATTTGGTGAAACAACTCCAAAAAATGGCTGAATTACACCTAGTCATTCCAAATTTCTACGCACATGTGTAACTTTGGTCATTTTCAATATTTTCACTCCAAATTTTCAGTATAGCCATTTTATCACACCACCTCATGAAAAGTACAGCTGACATTTTTCACATACTGCCCATAAAGTGTTCTCACACCTGTGGTGTGGAAAGCCATTTTCCCACAGATTTGAAATTTTTCACCTACGCGGTTCATGAGGTGGAGTGACAAGAAGTCTATATTTAACATTTGGGGTCAAAATATGAAAAAATTACAAAGCCTCCAACTGATCCCTGCTGTAACATAACCATTTGTTCAATCCAGGTTGTGTTTTTCTTTTTTCTTTTAAAAATGGCTGCTGGGGCCGGCCCGGCAGCACAGCAGGCTGAGGTGCTGGACGCCACTCCTTGAACCACGCCGGCAACCCGGGTTCGGGAATGGACTCGGGATGCCAGGGGAAGGAGAGGGTCGAGCATCCGGAGACTGCTCTCCTCCTGGGGTGGGTTGGGTGGGATGCCTCACTCCAGTAGTGGCCCCCGGTGGAGACTAGGGGCACTGCAGGTAGTGGCACAGGAGGGACAATAACACCAGAACACAGGTATAAATTACTCTAGAATGGCCGGGTGACAGCACTCAGTCCGAGTCACGTCCAAAGACTTCCTGCAGGGTCAGCCCTCGCCTCAGCAGCGCCAAGAGGCCAATAGGAAAAATAGTGTGCTGGGTCACCCCCACCAGTGCCTTCCCCCTTGAAAGAGAGGGACCCACTCGGCGAAGGGTAACGCCAAGCTACCTCAAGGTAAGGCTGCTATTTGAGGTGGTAAGGGTGCCCAGGTAGGTTGGAAGGGATGCAGGGAACCTAGGGATGCCTGAAGGAGTGGCAAGATCTGGAGCCAGGGAAAGGGGAGAAAATAGACTCTCAAAAAAAAAAATGGCCTGGCCCTGTGGTGCTGAGGGTTGAGGCGCTGGACACCACACCTCGTGCCACGCTGGTGACCTGGGTTAGGGAATGAGCCTGAGCCACTGGGGGTCGGCGGGGGGGGAAGAGATTGAGTGTCCATAGGACTACTCTGTCTTCCCGGGGAGGGTTTGGAACGTGATCACTCTCAGAGCGGCCTCTGGCGGCCATCGGAGGCACTTGATGTAGCGATGCTGCGAATGCTGGGGGTTGAGTTGTGGCATTACATTGCCTTGATAAGTTGCACTCTGCAAGGGTCAAGAAACATGGAAAAAAGATAAAAACCCCATCCCTGGGGATAGATGAAGTCACCTCAACCTCCCAAGCCCACACTTCTAATTTCGGGCTACCTCCTCTCCGCAGGCCGAGTCATGTGCTGGACACTTTGCCCTATAGGTAGAGCACCCTGGGCCGATAGGGCAGCCCTATCCCTGGGGGGTTCAGACCTGGAGGTGTTGCTTGTTGGCACGTGGGGAGAGGACTAATCACAGAGGAGGGTAGAGGCTGGGAGCTCCCGAGGATGCTGGAAGGAGTTCTCCAGGAGTGGAGATAAATAAAGTTTCAAAAACCAAAATGGCTGCTTTGGCCTATGAATGGGGAGGCAGGAAATGACGCCCACAAATGTGCAGATGGAGGCTGAACCACACAATCTTTTCTATCCAAGGGGCAAATTCTTGTACAAAAGCAATATAACATTCACTTGACAAGCCATCTACCCCTGGAGGTTTCCTTCTGGGTACTGTTTTTAGTGGTATCATTACCTCCTTCTCACCTCCCTTGATGTTCTTCATACATATATTTTCAGCCTACAACTCAACTATGTAACTCTATACAATTAACATACACTCCTTCAATACTTCACTGCCATTCCTATTATGCATCTCTCTAACTCCTGCACTACCAATGCCAATACCAGTAAGCAAACATTCAGCATTGACAAATGCTTGTTTAATTACAGTGGTGTACTCCAGTCATAATGAAGCAGCAGCAATCAGCCACCACAAACATAACTGTGATACTGGGGGTGCCAAATCCCATCGTGTCAGGATCAGGGATTAGTCCATCTTTTTTTATGGCACGGGGGATGTCCAATCCCCCAGTGTCAGGTTTGGGAATTAGTCTGTCTTTTCTTATGACACTGGGGGCGCCCAATCCCCCAGTGTCAGGATTGGGATCAGTCCATCTTGTTTTATGACACTGGGGTGCCCAATCCCTCAGTGTCAGGATCGGGGATCAGTCCATCTTGTTTTATGACACTTGGGTGCCCAATACCCCAGTGTCATGATTGGGGATCGTTGCTGTTGGTGTTTTTCATTTGTTTTTGCAACTGTCAAAAAAAAACCAAAAACTCCATTGATGTCATTTCCCACTTAATTGTGACATTGGGGGTGGACAATTCCCCCAGTGTTGTGATCGGGGATCAGCAGTGTTCTTTTTTTTTTTTGCACTGTAAACATGTAACCCCTTTGTTACCCGGGGTTACTAGAATCCCAGTAAGACCTAGTGGTAGGCAGGGAAGGCAGCTTCTGAAACTCCAGTTAAATGGGTTTCACACTGTCTCACTCTGTCCTCAGTCATAGCTGAGACTGGAGAGATGACATCATTATAGAATTGTTACAGCTGCATGAGCCACATTTGGAATCTTCAGCTCAGAGTATTTCTAGAACCTTGGGAATTTGAAAGCCAGTCTTCGTTTGTCCTTGAGCAAGAAGGAAGCATCAGACTGTAGTTTGAGTTTTGCCTCCACACAGAAGGAAGTTTTTCTGTTTCACCATTCTTCAAGTGGTGGAGACTGTCCCCTGTCTCAGTGCCCTCTCCGGGGTTGAAAAGGTCTCTGTGGGTTCCAGGGGCAATCCCCTTTTCCCACCAAGGAAAGAAGCTGCCTGAAATTACTTTGTCTGTTTGGGTATACAGAAAAGGTTAAAGGACTTCGCCTGTGGGGCCCTGCAACGATTGGGTGAGTGTTTGGCTCCAGTGTAAGGGGCAAACAACTGTGTTTTTCAGTCAGGAAATGTTATTGGGGACTGCTGTTTGGGAGGACTATATACACTAGGACGAGCAAATGGAGCAGTCAATTCAGTTTCAAGTTTCAAATGGTTTTATTGGGGACTGCTGTTTGGGAGGACTATATACACTAGGACGAACAAATAGAGCAGTCAGTTTAAAGTTTAAATGGATTTAGAGTTCACAGTAGAGGGGATGCATCAGTTCGTCCACCATGCAATCTACATTTTTACAGTCCTGAAGTTTCTGTGTGTTCAGAGAAATGGCCGGGTATGGGCTGTGGGAGCTGGAGGTGGATAGATCCCCATCTTTAGTAACCAGGTCCACCTCTACGGATTTCTTCTGTTTTTGCTACTCACCTCATGCGCTTGGCCAGTGATGGGGTGGGTACCCAGACGTGGGTCGCAAGTTGAAAATCTCTCTAGGAGTCGCAGACTTCAAATGGTGTGGGGAGCCACAGTTTGGGAGCCTCCTTGTGTGATGGGATGTCTTTCCAAGTAGAGTTTGGGTTCATTCGCCAAGTGGACCATCAGTAGAGTGGCCGGCAGGGGAGCCGGGCCAGTCGGGCTGTGTATCCAATGCGCATGCGAAGTCCGGGCTGAGTGCCTGGTGGGTCCAAAGCCAGACAACTGTTGTAAAGTGTTCATTCCTCAAATGGACCGCTGTGTTTAACCTCTAATCTGCATTACAGTTATGTAGCCCTGTGGGGGACCATACAGAGCTTTGTTTATGTTCAGTGAGTTAATAAATAAAGCCCCACTGAAAAATCCCAATTCTGGTTCTGGACATTACAGTTATTGCTTCCTGCAGTTGGATTTACTTGGGTGCCCCTGTGCAGAGTAGTCAAACCTAGGCCTCTTGTGCCAAGTAGCCTCATCCTTCCCCGAACCCGTAGATATACAGCTCCCCACCAGGTATTGCTGCTAAATGCCAACAGCATGCCACCTGTTGTTGTTTTGGTAAAAGGACAGGGGTGGGGAGGGTTACAAAAATGGAGGCACCGCTTTGGATTTGTTTGGGAAGGAAGGTGCTTGGGCAAGTAGGCTAGCGTTTTGGCTGTCTGGCAGTCGGTAGCCCAAAAAAGTTGAAGCAATTTCCCTAGTGTGTGCTGTGTGCTGTGAATCTTGTGCTGCTGTTTAAAAATGCCATCTGTTTACCAAGGAGCTGTAAAGCCAAAGTGTGTGTCCTTGTCCTGCATCAACATAGTTTACAGTGTTTGTCAGTTTTAAAATAAAGTTCTGTGAAGGAAAGTGTGGAAAACTAGTGGTAGCAACAGAGAAATTATGCCCTGACGTTGGAAATGCTTTCTTGCAATGCTAGAGACTGCAGAGTTAATGGCAATGTTACATGGTCGAAATGGGTCTCCTGTGGAGTCAGTTGAAAAAAAAAGTGCATCTTTTCAGTTTGAATTTGCCTGCTCGACGATCGCCATGAGGAGAGGAGCCCTTGTGAGGAAGAAGAAGCTCATTTGCATGGCGTCGTGTGGTTGGTCAGTTTGCCATTAGTCCCGCCCCTCAGCCAGCTCTTATGAGTCTGCTTTAGCATTTGAGAGGGAGACAGAGAGTAGTGCGTGTACTGGCAGTGGAGGAGCGTTTGCAAAGTGTTCAAAGTGCTGTAAACAGTGAAAAGTGACTTTTCTAGTTCAAAATCGGGCTCAACCCGCTTATCGGTCGTGGGATCAGTGAATTGTGTGATTAATACTACGATCGCGGAGACTGCCAGCCCGTTTGCAATCTGAGGCCTTCAAAATCTGGCTGCAGGCCGTTTTCCTCCATCGCAGCAATCTGCTACATAACAGTGAGTAAACGATTTAAAACTGCTCAAATCAGTGATTTTCAGTAATGCCATATAAAATGTGAGTGCAGCTGTATAGTCGCTTTGCAAGTAGCGATTGTGTGATATCCTGCTAGCAAGTGCAAGTCTGTAAAGCCATTAAATGTGTGCATAGCAATGAAAGTAGCCTCAGTTTAAAGTTTGCAGCCAGAGAGAGACTGTGGGTTGTAAAATAAGTGCAACGCTAGTAGAAGCAGGCAATCCTGTGCTGAAACCTGAAGTTTTAAAAGGGATCATGTATTAAATAAATGTTGCAGCATGTGAAAAGTCCAAGGAAAATCCTGTAAATGTGAGAGAACAGCCAGAAAAGAGCAAGTTGTGTAGTTTAAATAAAAAGTTATTAGTAGCTGATGTAAATCGGTGTACAGTGGCTTGACCCAGAGTCTGAATGTTGATGCACAGGAGTGCTGCCGCCGCCATTACAGGGTGGGGTAGTAAAGTAAACACAGCAGCAGAGGAGCCATTTTAAAGCTACAGAGTGTGTTCATTTAAAGTGGGACTTTCAGTTACAGTGAACCTTTGTTTGTTTTCTGCAGTTATGGCCTCAGGACCAGCTGGTTACCCGGATCATGCCCGGGTTGCAGTAACAGTAGCAGTAAATAGATTGAGAGACAATGAAAATTGGTGCTATAGAGGGCAACTCCCTCCTGATGTGGCAATTCCTAATTATCCAGTGCGTGTATGCCAGATGTGCTTTAGTGCTGGAAGGGATGTCTTCATGATTCCTCACTGTGTTGGATGTCTACAAAAATATGGCTTGTATAAAGTGCCTCAAATTTGTTTGGCTCCCACATGGACACAACTTCAAGAATCTGCAGTTGGCAGCACACAGCATCAGGCGGAGCCTGTGGAGGAAGGTCCCCCGGGGGAGTGTGGCACAAAGTTAGAGAGTGCAGAATTAGAGACTGAATCTGAAGTTGAAGTTTTAGATGCTGGATCTCAGAAAGCAAGTTCAGATAAAGCATCAATAGACCCCTGGGTGTGGGGGCCTAGCCCAAGTCTCGAAAGTGAAGATGAGATGCGGGAGGCCGTTGAATGGGAGGTGTCGACCTCCGCTCCTAGTGATGAATGGATAGTCTCGGGGGTGAGAACTACTGCTCACTCTTGGGCTCAGATCCTCAATGAAGAGGAAGATGAGGAGGAACCTAAGTGGCCTTGTGAGATAGGAATTGGTACACAGCCTCAAGATCGTGCCTCGGAGGAATGTGTTCAAGAAGGTGATGATGCCACTGCCCTGGCTTCACCAGAAAAAGAAAAAGAAGTCAGGGATCCATTTTTAATTTCATTGAGGATGCGTAGCTGGCAGAACCAGGACTGGCCACCCCCAAGCCAGGCCAGCGGTCTCAGATTGACCAAAGCAAGTAAAGAGGAGAGACTGGTTCATAGAAAGGCCAATGAAATCTTGTATGGACCTTTCCTACCTTTCCCGGAGAGTCTGGGAGGAGATTGAGAACTGCAGGAAATCCTGGATCTGGGATGAAGCAATGAAACATGTGCATCCTGGGGCTAACCAGCATGTAAAGAATAGACTGTTCCACGAAAAGTATACACAGTGGAAGAGAGGCAGGACACTGTTTATGGACAGAGTGAGAATTGTGGACGGAGAGGGACGCGAAGTCTCCCACTGTGTGAATTATGTGCATCCAGATGGAGTAATAATTCAAGCCCCTGACCCCCTCTACTATTGGCCTCAGTGCAAGGACCTCCCAGTAATTAAGCCCGTGCCTACAGAATGGAGAGCCGAGCAGTGGTAGTCAATACTGCCATATCTGAACTGTGAAGTACCTTTATTGAACTGCCAAAATGAATAAACAAAAATTCGGGGCCCCACATTCTTCAGTCTACAGTAAACTGTCTGCAATCACCAACCACCTACTGGTACCACCAGATGACTTCAGATCCAGAGAGGACACCAGCCCAGCTGTTTCCTGTTCATCGCCTGGTAATCGGATGACGCCGGACCAGCTGTTTCTCTTTTTGTTCCTGTTCTAAGGTTCCTTCTCCAGTTATGACATCAGCCCAGCTGTTTCCAGATGTGCACTCCTGTGGGTTCCCGGAAGATGTCCGCCCAGCTGTATCAGAAGAAATGCTGCCAGGGAGAGTCTTCGCAGGGACCAGGTTGGTGACGTTCAATACTTCAAGAGGCTGGTGAGTCAAAATCTCTTTTATTCTATCTTTATGACATTGCAATACACACCTTACACTACAGACTTCAAACAGTGTGTGAACTGTCCGCAAAGACTCTCCCTTCAGGATTATGGCCTTAAAAGACTATGTTCAGGCTCGCCCAGGAGAGACTCTTAATGGACTGGCCTTCAGGCCTTGTAGTCACTAGTGGGACATTTAGGCATTCCATCCCCGAAAAAGTGTATTGTTATCAATGTCATTTCTGTACTTAATGTATATACTGTCTTTTCTACTTTTCTAAAAAAAAATATTTTTTCTTTTGGGATTGTTTAGTGTTCTGTTTTTCCTGTATGGTAAGGGTTGTTGTTGTCACTGTTGTTGTTTAGGTAGATCGTAAATGCAGATTAGGGTGTGTTTTTTGGTTTTGTTTTTGTCTTTTCTTACAGGTGTTCCTGGAAGACAGAAGAGAAGACAAGAAGAGAAGGAGAGGCTCATCGGAGTTCCTCGTTCAGTGCTTGTGTAGAAATTAAAGTACTGTTTGTGTTTCTAATGTTGTAGTTGCAGGCTGCCAAAGGTCGGGGAGGTCCCCGGGTTTTGTTTTTATTTGGGATGTTATGTAGAGGCAGATAGGTTTTCTCTAGAGGGTTGGGGGGGATAGACAGGCTGTAGTCCTGAACGGCCGTAGGGATTGCAGTGCTGATCTATCAGGGCTATGCTCTGGACGGTTCTACCAGAGCCACTAGGTGTCCATAGTAAGTGGATAGAGTAGAGGCTGAAATGTCAGCTATAGGCCTCTAGGCCCTTAGTGTTGCCTACCTGTGCTCGCACACGGTAGGAGGGGGCCTGATCACCCCCCTCCGCAGGTAGCACATAGGGTGGGATGGCCTAAGGTCAAGTGCATAATGACTGAGGACAGTCCTTTTCCTGGTCAAGGGTGAGTGTAACCCTTTGTTACCCAGGGTTACTAGAATCCAGTAAGACCTAGTGGTAGGCAGGGAAGGCAGCTAGAAACTCCAGTTAAATGGGTTTCACACTGTCTCACTCTGTCCTTAGTCACAGCTGAGACTGGAGAGATGACATCATTATAGAATTGTTACAGCTGCATGAGCCACATTTGGAATCTTCAGCTCAGAGTATTTCTAGAACCTTGGGAATTTGAAAAGCCAGTCTTCCGTTTGTCCTTGAGCAAGAAGGAAGCATCAGACTGTAGTTTGAGTTTTGCCTCCACACAGAAGGAAGTTTTCTGTGTTTCACCATTCTTCAGTGGTGGAGACCGTCCCTCGGTCTCAGTGCCCCCTCCTCGGGGTAGAAAAGGTCTCTGTGGGTTCCAGGGGCAATCCCCTTTTCCCACCAAGGAAAGAAGCTGCCTGAAATTACTTTGTCTGTTTGGGTATACAGAAAAGGTTAAAGGACTTCGCCTGTGGGGCCCTGCAACGATTGGGTGAGTGTTTGGCTCCAGTGTAAGGGGCAAACAACTGTGTTTTTCAGTCAGGAAATGTTATTGGGGACTGCTGTTTGGGAGGACTATATACACTAGGACGAACAAATGGAGCAGTCAATTCAGTTTCAAGTTTCAAATGGTTTTATTGGGGACTGCTGTTTGGGAGGACTATATACACTAGGACGAACAAATGGAGCAGTCAGTTTAAAGTTTAAATGGATTTAGAGTTCACAGTAGAGGGGGTGCATCAGTTCATCCACCATGCAATCTACATTTTTACAGTCCTGAAGTTTCTGTGTGTTCAGAGAAATGGCCAGGTATGGGCTGTGGGAGCTGGAGGTGGATAGATCCCCATCTTTAGTAACCAGGTCCACCTCTCACGGATTTCTTCTGTTTTTGCTACTCGCCTCATGCGCTATGGCTAGTGATGGGTGGTACCCAGATGTGGGTCGCAGTTGAAATTCTCTCAAGGAGTCGCAGACTTCAAGTGGTGTGGGGAGCCACAGGATGGGAAAATTACTCCTTGTAGGATGGGAGTCTCCCTGTTTGATGGGAGTTTCGAATTGGAAGTACGAAAACAAAATCTAGGAGTCACAGACTTCAAGTGGTGTGGGGAGCCACAGTTTGGGAGCCTCCTTGTGTGATGGGATGTCTTTCCAAGTAGAGTTTGGGTTCATTCACCAAGTGGACCTTCAGTAGAGTGGCCGGCAGGGGAGCTGGGCCAGTCAGGCTGTGTATCCAATGCACATGCGAAGTCCGGGCTGAGTGCCTGGTGGGTCCAAAGCCAGACAACTGTTGTAAAGTGTTCATTCCTCAAATGGACCGTTGTGTTTAACCTCTAATCTGCATTACAGTTACGTAGCCCTGTGGGGGACCATACAGAGCTTTGTTTATGTTCGGTGAGTTAATAAATAAAGCCCCACTGAAAAATCCCAATTCTGGTTCTGGACATTACAGTTATTGCTTCCTGTAGTTGGATTTACTTGGGTGCCCCTGTGCAGAGTAGTCAAACCTAGACCTCTTGTGCCAAGTAGCCTCATCTTTCCCCGAACCCATAGATATACAGCTCCCCACCAGGTATTGCTGCCAAATGCCAACAGCATGCCACCTGTCATTGTTTTGGTAAAAGAACAGGGGTGGGGGAGGGTTACAAACAAAAAAAACAGTCCACCGATGTATTTTATGGCTGTTCATTACCCCCACTTGGCCCTCCCACAGAGCATCCACCACCTCATACTCCCCCCCCCACCAGCCCTTGTTTACCCATGGAGGGGTTCAACACTGTCATCCTCTCTGGAGCACAGACACACAGTCTCTTCAAGGCCAGACTGAGAACTGAAGCTACAGGTATGCAGTTTAATGTATTTCAGTGGGGTTATGAACTTCTGTTTTCTTTATACCTGACTTCAGAAACCCTCCTCTGGTTCCACCACATGCTTCGTTTAACCTGTGCATATCTCAGTGGTGAGTTTCATTCTGGTCCATGAGTCGAGAGAAGTGGCACCAATAGATGCAATAGCAGCAGCAGGTGGAATATTGGGACTCGCAGGGTCGGAGGTGACAGCAGCGCCATGGATAAATTTAGCACCTCAGGCATCTGCACTAGTCACAGGGGCAACTGCTGCAGAGACGATCCTCCTGGAACTACACTGTCTCAGCACAGTCTCTCCTCCACCCCAACTCCACCAACACCAAAACCCACCCCATTCCTCAACACCAGCAACTGCACTCCCCTGTATGGCTGACAACTCCCCAGAGTCACACTGGCTGGACTGTGACTAGTCAAAATTCCAGTAGGGGCTCACCTGCAATTACAATCATTGTGTAGTCCAATGGTGTCCCATATGTGCAGTTGTTTTACACTGCCCTTAAAACATCTCACAGGTTTACAGGGTCACTAAACTGTACATGCCAATGCTTTGAATGTCAGCTCAGATCAGTTTGTGATTCATATACACAGAAGAACACAGATGCCTGTTTACTGACAAGCACATCATTAATAATCTACACAACAAGGTATGGGCTGGACTGGGGATTCACCCACACCTGGCAAGTGACCAACAATGCCAGGCAAGCATAAGTCCCAGTGCACTCCACACTATGCAGTGGATTACTGTGAATGTACTACTGGTAGGAAGTAAAGAATAAAAAAAAAGTTATTAAAATACTCAATTTCTAGAGCAGAACATAGGTGCAAAGGGGATGAGCTATAGGGCTTACCTGTAGATGTCAGCTGTCCAGGCATATCCCCTGTCTAAATCAGTCTTATCTTAAATCAAGGCAGTAGCCATTTCATAGAACCATGAGACTAAAACTGGTTTTGCAATTGATAAAGCTGTGCTGGGCAGCATATACTGTAACTAGCTAAACTCTGGCATCAATTTCTGTCTTAAGGTTTTGTGAAATGTCTTCTGCCTTTCTTTGCTGCTGTTTTTTTTTTGCAGAGATGTCAGAATTGATATTATTGTTGGAGGACTGAGTAGCCCTTCACACCTACATAGAAAATAATTTATAAGACATTACCTCCTGACTTATAGGGTTGTTATTCCTTTGTTTCCTTCCAAAAACTTTTCTCCTCATCTTAAAGGGGAACTGTCATTAACAGGGTTTCTTAATGTCTCAAAGTCCATAAAAAGCTAATCTGAGTGAGCCATTGTATTTATGTGTGAGTCTTTGCAGTCCAGAGTTATTCATATGTAAATCAACCTGTAATTAAGGGCTGGGGGCAGACATATGTTTTAGGCTCCTGACAGGAAATAATGTCACTGAGGAACTTGGACCTTCATTTACTGTAGTTTAAATAGGAAATAATCTGTTTTATTAAGTGTATTTTAAGGTGTTATTACAACACTTTCTACATTTATAATACTTGTTTTGTATGTGCATTGAAACTAGTGAGTTATCACCTTTATATTTCAAACTGTTAGTAAAAATAATCCATCTTTGGGATTCCTCTAGTTTACCTAGGTCCCTCCTCATTTTTTCCACCCATCCCGGAGTGTCCACCTGTTGCAGATCTTAGTGTCATTTGCAAAATGGCACACTTTCCCCTCCAGCCCCTCTGCAGTTTCACTTATGAAGACATTAAACAGGACTGGGCCCAGGACTGATCCCCGTGGCACCCTGCTGGTCACACTCATTTCCTTAGATTGAACACCATTTACCATGACTCTATATTGTCTATCATTTAACCGGTTCCTAACCCAGTTTACCACCTTGTGACTCACTGTCAGGCTGCCCAGCTTGTTCGCAAGTCATACGTGGAACATTACTGTAGGCCTTACTTAATGCAATTCATGTTTATGTTTAAGCCCATGAAACACCCTTATCTAGTTAATGCATTTACAGCCATAGTGGCTCTGCCAAAGCTTGTTATCTGTAGGGATAGGTACATTATGGGGATGGGGCAGTGTAGGCTTCCCCATACTGTGATGGTTAAATGCTGGTTATAGTTGAGGGACTGACAGCACTGAAGTCCTCTGTTTCTTCACAGGGACAGGTACAGTGGATGTTTTTCACACACTGCAATGTATTTAGTACTGGAGAAAGGTAAGGGACTGACAGCGCTGGAGACTGGACCCTCTGCTTGTCAACAGAGACAGGGATAGTGTAAGGCAGGTAAGTGGCAGGCATGCCCACACTTTGATGGTGTTTCTACTAGGGAAGACTGTTGGTCTGACAGCACTGAAGACTGAACCTTCTGTTTAGCAAGAGGGACAGGTACAATGTGGGGAAGGAACGGTACAGGCTTCCTCACCCAGTGATGTATTTCCTGCTGGTGAAAGGTGAGGGACTGACAACACTGGAGACTAAACTCCTCTGCTTATCCACAGGGATGGGTAGAGTATGGGGAGGGACATATGTATTTTCCCCAGACTAGGATGTATTTAGTGTGGGTGAAAAGTAAGGGACTGACAGCACTGGAGACTGAATCCCTCTTTTTATCTATAGAGACATGTACAGTGTGGGGTAGGAACAGTGTGCATTTCCCACACACTGTGATGTTTTCAGGACAGGTGAAAGGTCAGAAACTGACTAACACTGGAGACTGAAGCCCTCTGTTTATCCACAAGAACCAAACAGGTACAGTGCAGGCTTCCCACACTGTAATGTATTTACTACTGATGAAAGACGAGGGACTGCCAGCACTGGAAACTTAAGCCATCTGCTTATCCACAGGGACATGTACAGTGTGGAGCCAGGACAGTGTGTGTCTCCCCCTTAGTGCGATATATTTAGTGCAGCTGAAAGGTGAGGGACTGACAGAATTGGAGACTGCACCCTCTGTTTAACCAGAGAGACAGGGACAGTGGGGGCCAGACGCAATGCAATCATCCCCACAATGTAATGGACTTAATGCTAGAGAAAGGTGAAGGACTGACAGAACTGGAAACTGAACCCTCGGTTTATCCACAAGGACACATACAGTGCAGGCTTCCCACACTGTATTGTATTTTCTGCTGGTGAAAGGTGAGGGACTGCCAGCACTGGAGACTGAAATGTTCTGTTTATCTACAGAGACATCTACAGTGTGGAGCCAGACAGAATGTGTCTCCCCCCACACTGCAATGTATTTAGTGCTGGTGAAAGGTGAGACTGGCTGACAGCACTGGAGACTGAACCCTCTGTTTATCCAGAGCCAGGGACAGTGGTGGCCAGGTACAATGCAGTCATCCCCACAGTGTGATGGACTTAATTCTAGGGAAAGGTGAAGATCTGACAGAACTGGAGGCTGAAGCCCTCTGTTTATCTACAAGGATGGGTACAGTGTGGGCCAGGGACAGTGCAGGCTTCCCCACTCTGTAATGTATGTGGTGTTGATGAAATGGGAGGGACTTGCAGCACTAGAGACTGACACACTCTGTTTATGCACAATGACAGGTACAATGTGGAGTAGGGATAGTACAGGCTTCCCCACCCTGTGATGCATTCAGTGCTTGTTTAATCCTGGGACAGTTTGAGGCCTAAAGACGTGGGCAGTGCCCCTTTAGGCCTGTATGTTCTATAAACGACTCCAGTGGCACTGGTTTGTAGCAATATGTAACTTGATATACTTAAACAATGATGGAGGTATATCCCCAGGCTAAGCTCACAATTGCTTTCATATACCTATGCTTTATTTTTGAGCCCTGCTCATCCATACCAATTGAATGTCTGCACACTGTGTTCTCAATTTCTCATTTTCATGGTGCATTTCTCACTGAGGTCACCGGCTTAAGCTGTATATAAATAAGCTGAGCATAACTGAGTAGAAGAGAGGCACACCCCCCCAAAAAATAGCAATACTGTAAAAAACACACTCAGTTATTTAACTACACAGTCTGCTGTTAGCAGTGTCAGTGGCTCAGTAGGTAGCACACTCGCCTCTGAGGCTGGGAGATCAGAGGGCTGTGGGTTCAGTTCCCACATCTGGCACTTGGGTTAACATCCCAGTACTGACACTGTAGTGCAGCATGAGAGGGGTGCTGCACTTTGAGGTGCCGCTCTTTGATGAGACGTTAAACCGAGGTCCCATCTGCCTGGATTGGTGGTAGTTCAGGTGGATGTTAAAGATCCCATGGCACTTAAAAAAAAGAGTAGGGGAATTTCCCCGGTGTCCTGGCCAAATTTCCCTCATTCACTAAAAATACCACCAACAGCTTAATCTGTTTCAAGGTCAGTTGGCATTCATCTGTATCCCCCTCCCCCAGGTTGTGCCTGAAAATCGGCAGGATTTGTCTAGTGCACTTACCCGGTCAACAAAAACTAAATAAAATAAATACACCAAGACTTATATTTGTAGTGGTGTGCTTGTTTTTTCATGCTATCATTCTTCAACTCTGGTTTCCAATGTATTTACCTATAACATCTCATTTCCAGTGGGGTCCTGCTTTTAACCATTTTTTTCCAATGTATTTGCCTACAACATTTCATTTCCAGTGGGGTCCTGCATTTACCCATTTTTTCAGTACAGTTACCTACAACATCTCATTTCTGGTGGGGTTCCGCTTTTACCCATTTTTCCAATGTATTTTCCTACAACATGTCATTTCCAGTGGGGTCCTGCTTTTACCCATATTTCCAATGTATTTACCTACAACATCTCATTTCCATTGGGATCCTATTTTATCCCATTTTTTCTAATGTATTTACCTACGTTACCTCTGCTGATAACCCTCTTTATGCACTTACCGCCCCAAGGTGGAGTGGCATTACTGTTCTTAATCAATATCCGCCCCTTGTCCATGTCCAGCACTGAGTCTTCTTTCTCACTACAGGCGTTCAGGTCAGGTTAGAGCATACATGTGTGCTCCAAACAATTTTTGATGTTGCTTCCTTTTGAATTGTTCTTTGATGCTAATTTCTAGTTGTTATTTGATGTTATTTTACCTCCCAACGCTGTCATGCCTATCTGTTACTTGATTGCTCTCAGTCCAGCTCTGAGCCTGTCTGTACCATAAGCTGTATTACCCACTGTCGGAGCATGTGGCTCCTGTATGTAACCTCAACTCTGTATTTTGTTTCATGGATACCTTGTAACTCTCCCGGGTCGCACCTGAAGATAGGCACTTGGCTGTCTAGTGTGCTCACCTGGTTAACAAAAGCAAATAAATAAATTTCCAGTGGGATCCTGCTTTAACCCATTTTTTCCAATGTATTTACCTTCAACATCTCATTTCCAGTGGGATCCTGCTTTTACCAATTTTTTCAATGTATTTACCTACAGCATCCCATTTCCAGTGGGGTCCTGCATTTACCCATTTTTTAATGTATTTACCTACAACATCTCATGTCCAGTGGGGTCCTGTGTTTACCCATTTTTCCAGTGTATTTACCCTCAACATCACTTTTCCAGTGAGGTCCTGCATTTATTCATTTTTTAATGTATTTACTGACAACATCTCATGTCCAGTAGGGTCCTGTGTTTACCCATTTTTCCAGTGTATTTACCTACAACATCTAATCCTCAGTAAGATCTTGCTTTTACCCATTTTTTCCAATGTATTTACCTATAACATCTTATTTCCAGTGGGGTCCTGCAATTATCCATTTTTTCAATGTATTTACCTCAGGGTTCGAACTTCAACAAATCCGATAGCTCAATGTCCCGGGCTATCACTGCAGAGTTAGGGACAAGCAGTTTCTATACTGCCAGTTTTTATTTTGCTAAGTTGATAACTTTTTACTTGTTCTTTGGTCAGTTCTGCAACTTATTGCTTGGTAACTTACTTTTGTCAGTTTATTCTTAGGCATGAACGTTCTGTGTCTTTTTGTTATACTTATTCCATTTCTATGTATTATGTTCTGTATTTTTGTATCAGTTATCTTTTCCCCTTTCCCCATCCCCCAGGATGCATCTGAAAATGAGCTGAAGAAATATAATAAACGAAGATGCACAGATATATCCACTGGCCACTAGTTGCCCTGGCACTTTGGGTAAGACCCCTTTTGTCAGGGGGCATAGTTAGCAGGAGAGCAGTGATATCAGCTTATAAAAGCATCTCTTGAATATACATAACATTAATTAGAAAATAAATTTACATACGTACACAAACACAAAAAAACTGAAAAACTTGAGAAAATACTGAAATCCTATGCCAGTCAAAATATCATCCAGACCATACAATCATAACATTTCCAAGATCATTTAAAAAAAAATCCATGATCAGGAAAAAAAAATGTTTGCTTGTTGCAACCTGAAACTGGTGACATGGTGGCTGTGGATAGATGGAAAGGGGGGAGGCTGTTGTAATGTGGCAAGGCAAGTGCAATCAACAAACTCCAACTCTGATGGACAAGATCAGACAAGAGGATCATCCAAAAGAGAACTTACTTAGGCCACTGTTTCCACGTTATAAATGTGTTGAATATATATATATATATATATATATATATATACATACATGTTCCAGGTTGCAATAAGCAAACAAAAATATTTTTCTTGATCATGGATGTTATTTTTTAAAAAACAATCTTGGAAACGTTACGATTGTATGGTCTGGATGATATTTTGAATGGCACAAGATTTCTTTATTTTCTCATGCTGTTTACCGTTTTTGTATTTCTGTATATATGTAAATGTATTTTCTAATTAATGTGTTTATTCATGAGATGCTTGCATAAACTGAAGTAAATTCTCTCCTGCTAATCATGGTCCCCTGATGAAGGGTTTCATACCTGAAGCACTGGGGCAACTAGCGGCCAGTGGCTATGTCTGTACACTTTTGTTTGTTATAATTCCACAATTAAGCATTTGAAACCAATAAAAAGGGTAGTGCCTTGGTTGTCTTTGAGCGCAGGTTTTCTCTGGCTTTTTGTGTGTTTTGGGGTGGCCACCCCTTGCCTGCACCATCCATGTCCTAAAGATTCGCAGTCCACCTTTGGAAGTGAAAATGAGCTTCTACCAGCTCAGTATGTCTTTCCTGGTAAAATCTTTGAAATATGTACATACACACAGACATAAATAAATCTTTTATCACATTAATGCATTAGCAGCCATTGTGGCTCTGATCAGAATTTGTTTCATTCGTCTTCGTCCTTGGCTAGGGTGATATGTATATCCTTTTCTACCTTAAATTCTTTCCCACCTCACCCTTCCCTCTCCCCCTTCCTTCCCTTCTTCATCCTTATCCACTGACTGTGACAAGGGCTCATGTACAGTGAACTTAATATAACTCCATCGTATTATAGGATTCTTAACTATTTACAGTTTTTTTTTGCACATGATATATATTTGCACATTATTAGCATAGTTGCACTCATATTTATAAATATTTAGCCACACATATTTAGTATTTGTATGTCTTCTAATTTACATTTATTACTAGTTAGGCTGTTTCTGATAAGTTGTTATTAGCAATGCTTGGGGTACAAAATTAATAGTACCAGGATTTGTCTGATTGATTCACTGGTACCACTTGTTTTTAATTTTATTGAGCTGTGTGTACTTAGGAGCTGTCTGATTATCTTCCTAAATAGTAACTGGCTCTTTTGAATCAGAGTGTGATTACGTATATTTGTCCTCCAGGTGGCACTATCCCCTTGAAAAGGCACTCGTGCCAGAATGAAATGTTGGTGGGTGTTTGGTGTGCAAGTCATGCTGAGCTGTAGTTATTTGTTTTTAAATGTTGGTATAAAATGAAGTCTTCAAGTATACATTTGTGTCTATACTGACTGTTTTGCTGGCCACACATGTTCAGTTGGACTGATTACCATATTGGTACAATTTGCCCATGCTTAGTAGAGTGTGACAGCCATTTTTGACCCTGTCACACATTGTTTCCAGTATAAAATCACTGCTGCAGTACTGAATAGTACACTTATTGGGTTCATTTTCAAACTGGCTGTTTATTCATCTCATCCTGCTACATTTTTTTTACTTTATATACTTTTTGCATCAATTATAAATCAACAATTAACAAATATAATACTTTTTTAAATATAATCATAGCATAAATATCAATGTCACCACTAAATATTATGCTTCTAAAGAAATAAAATAAAAAGTAATTAAGAAAAGATCGAGAAAAAGAAAAATATAGCATACGATAAACTGATAGTACAGTGTTTTACCGATACTGTATATTAATTCATACATACAATACATACATACATACATACATACATAATGCTGGCAGATAAGGGTCTACATGGTCCACCTAGTCTGCCCAGTGTTACCCTTGCTACTGAGCTCCTCCCATCAGATTTTACCCTTGCCTCCATCCCCCCCAGGATTCCCATGTGCCAATCCCATACATGCTTGAAACTCAATACCATTTCTGTCTCTACCACCTCCTCTGGCAAGTCATTCCAAACATCTACCACCCTCTCCATGAAAAAGTATTTCCTCATGTTACCCTTAAAAAGTCCACCCTCCAGTTTTATGCTGTGGCCCCCTAGCTGCTGAACATCCTTTCATCTGAAATAGGCTCCCCCTTTTCATCCTGTTAATACCTTTCAGATACAGTTGAAGCCCATTAATTGAGATGCGCTTAATGGGGATGTTCGGTTTAAGGGGACGATCACCCAGGCACCGATTAAGTGGCTATTCATCTTAATGGACCTATCATACCTTTAAAGGGGACATAGTAATCCCTTTAATGGGGACAATTTTGTGGTTAATCATCTCTGCCCTCATATCATTAACACCTTTTAAATAGGTAACACTTAACATCTGCTCTTCACATTAATTGGGTCCTCATTAAAAATCCTCACTAACTGCTAATCACAATAGGCTGTGTCTCTTGTCTCTTGCTGTGTACATTTTACCTGTCCTGATGGATCCAAAGTGAATTGATCTTACTCTGGCTGACAAAATTAAAGTGACTGAGGCTTTGCAGGAACTGGAAGCATCAATGGAAAAGGTGGCAAAACTTTTTAACATTTCGAAAAGCCAAGTCGGGCACATTAGCCTTAAAAAATCTGAACTTTTAGCGGAGTGGCAGATTAAGAGCAACCCTAAAAGAAAACACAAACATGACGCCAAGGACTCTCAGGTTTATGATGCCCCTCACCTATGGTTCGCAAATGCTGTAAGTAAAGGAACATGCATTTCAGGTCCTGTTCTCAAAAAGAAAGCCAGTGAGAGAGCAACCCATCTTAATCATGTCGATTTTGATGCTACTGATGGGTGGCTATCTCGCTGGAAATGCAGATGGAACACTGTCTGTAAAAAGGACCAGGGCGAAAGAATGGATGATGATGAACAATCAGCATCCAAATGGATAAAAACAGTTCTTCCTTCATTAATTGTGGACTATGCACCTGTCAACATTTTCAATGCTGATGAAACAGGCATTACCCATAAAGATATGGAGCTTGTGGCTGGAAAAAAGGCAAAAGACAGGGTTTCCTTGCTGTGTTGAGCCAACATGCTTGAGACAGAAAAAACTGCCCTGCTAGTAATCAGAAAGAGCAAGCACCTTCGTTGCCTACCTAAAGATCTTACAACTCTCCCTGTGCAGTACGTGAGCTCTGCAGATGCTAGGATGACAGGTACTGTAGCATTTCTACAGACTGGCTAGAGGCTTGAAACAGCAAACTCCATCGGCGCAGAAGAAAAAACATGCTCTTTGTGGATAATTGCAGCACCCACCCTCCTGACCTTAGGGGAAGATTTAGTCACATTTCCATTAATTTTCTTCCCCCCAATATGACCAGTTTGATTCAGCCCCTTGATATGGGGTAATCAGGAAACTACAGGGACATTATCGGTCTCTGTTTTTTGAACAGACTGTGGGCATAATAGACAGTAGCACCATGGCACTGGCATTGGAGATCGCAAGATGTGTAAATCTCCTTGATGCTATTTAGATGCTGCATAAGGCCTGGGCCACTGTTAAACACACCACAATCTTTAACTGTTTCAGGAAAGGTGGATTTAACCTGAATCCTGGTGATGTGTCAACACTAGAAGGAGATGTTGTGGAGGGAGCAGAAGAGGGCGCTGCTGCATTGCATGAGATTGACAACCCCCTCACTGATGTTCTGATCCCTGAAACTCTATCAGAAAAAGAATTTCATCATTTTGCAGCTGTCAATGTAGATGAAGCCATGGAGGGGGATCTGACGGTGGTGTCCATTTGTGAGGCCCTACATACATTAAATCTGTTGGATGAAGAAGAAACTGTTGACTGTGAAAGCGAGAAGCAGCTATCCGTTGTCAGCAACAAGGAAGCCCAGCTCCATTGCAGCCATATTCGTGACTGGTGTCTTCACCACGGAAAAATGGTGGAGTGGGAGAAGAGCTTTGAAGTAGAGGGAGTTGTTATACAGGTGATTGCTACTGAATCCAAGCAAAAGAAAATTACAGACTTCTTCCAGTGACCCAAGGATAGAGAACCTAGAGAACCCTGAGACCACAGGACAGATAAGTGTGCAACAGCATTTTACGGTACAAGACTCCGTACTGATTTTAAAAAGTTTTAATTTAGTTTTCAATAAAGTTTAATTACTATCAGGGAATGAGACAATCAGTACAAAATCAAAAAAGGACTGTATTTCACTATGTGCTGTTTCGTCTTATCGTTAATGTATTGCACTGTATGTATGTTGCGTCTCTCACTGCTTGTTTCCACCTCTCTCCTTTTATAAGAGACGACTGCTTAAAGGGGATGAAAGCTCATCCATGAAGCTCTCTCCTTTAAGCGACTTTAACTGTATTTGAACATCTCAGTCATATACCTCCTGTTTCTCCTGTCCTCCAGGGATTACATGTCCAGTTCCTTCAGCCTTTCCACATATGCCTTGCCATGCATCCCCCTGAACCATCTGAGTAGCCCTCCTCTGGACTGGCTCCACCATCTCAATATCCCTCTTCAGGTGCAGTCTCCAGAATTGCACACATGACTCTAGATGAGGTCTGACCAGGGCCTTATACAGGGGCATGATGACCTCCCTCCTTCTACTAGCAATGCCTCAACTTATACATCCCAGCATTCTGTTTACCTTCCTCACCACCACCTGGTACTGATTTGCCACCTCCAGGTCACATGAAATGATAATACCCAAGTTTCTCTCTTGTTCCACCACTGCTAGTTCCTCCCCGTTAATCACATACTTCGCTCTCGGATTTCCAAGCCTCATATGCATAATTTTGCATTTCCCTGCATTGAAACCTAGCTTCCAGACCTTGGACCACCTCTCTAGCCTAACAAGATCCTCCTTCATTCTTTCAACCCCCTGGGATGTCCATTGTATTACTTATCTTGGTATCATCAGCGAAGAATCATACCCTCCCCTCTAGACCTATCGCAATGTCCCCAATAAAAATGTTGAAAAGCACTGGGCCCAGTACAGACTCCTGAGGCACCCCACTCATGACCCTCCCCTCCCCTCCTCAGAGAGCATCCCATTTACCATCACCCTTTGGATTCTACCTAAAAGCCAGATTCCCACCCACTTTATTACGGCTGGATCCACTCCCAGACTCTCCATCTTGTTTAATAATCTTTTCTGGGGTACAGTGTTGAAAGCCTTTCTGAAATCCAGATAGGTCACATCCACTGCCCCCCCCCCCGTCTGCCACTCCCATCACCCAGTTGAAAAACCTTATTAAGTTCTTCTGACAGGATTGCTGCCTAACAAACCAGTACTGTCTGTGATCACCCAGCCTCTTCCCTTCCAGGTAATACATCAGTCTTTCCTTTAGGAGTAACTCCATGATCTTCCCTACCACTGACGTCAAACTCACAGGCCTCTAATTCCTGCCTCCTCCCTGTCACCCCCCCTTATGAAGCGATGCCACAGTTGCCCTCCTCCAGTCCTCCGGGACTTCAATCATTTCCAGTGATAGGGTGAACAGTTCCGCCAGTGGTTCCACTAGTTCCATCCTTAGCTCTTTCAGGATCCTGGGATGCATCCCATCTGGACCCATGGCCTTATTAACCTGAAGACCACCTAATTCCCTAAAGATCCTGTCTGCCGTGAAGGGTGAGGTATCAATCCCCTCCCCATCCCCCTTCTGTCCATCTTAGGCCCTCCGTCCTCATCCTCCTGGTCAACACCAAACAAAATACACATATGAGTTCATAAAATACTAGTATGTATAATGATAAATATTTACAATTGTTATTTGTTTAACTATATCATTATATCTATTCCTTAGGACCTTTGTGTGCCTATACTTATACTAGAGGCTAAAATGCATACAAAAACATTTAGTTTCTCAAACTTATGCCTCTATCAGATCATGTTTACTAGTTAACATTTAAGTTTATTTTAATGCCTTATGTTGTTGTTGCCTTATTCAGGAATGTGTGGCAAGCTTAGTGGAACCTTTAAATGTTATCCATGGCTATATGGCTTAGTTTCTCATTATTCACAAGTATCACCATGCTTTGTAACCTCTGAGAGAGAGAGAGAGAGAGAGAAAGAGAGAAGGAACTTGCTGGGACTTCCATTTGGACATAAGAAGGTTTTTCAAGTATAAGGATGCAGCTAATATCCAAAATTAAGTATGTCTGGGAACATGTGAGATACAAGACATGTCTCCTAGTATCCAGAATAGAGATTCTGGAGGAATATGTACATTAAGTAAATCACTATAGTCCAATCCTGCAACATTATGGTATCTTTTAGCAGCAAGCAAAAGGAGTCCACTCAAAGTCTCCAAAGTGCAGAAAGTGTGAGGGTAGACTTCTGTTCACCGTGGCCAGCTCCTACTGCCCAGCCTGTGGTACAGCATCCTCATCCAAGGCCAGCAAGGGGCAGAGCTCCTCACGCTCCATCGGATTGCCTCCAGTGAGATGCCTACTATCAGGAAATGTGCCAGAGCTGTGCCCCTTCACATTGGAGGGGATAAAGGGGGATCTGAATCAATATAGATCCATCTCACTCCTTCTTGCCCTCACCGAGGTTTTGGAAAGTGCATTCATTCAGAGCTAACTGAGCATCTTAATTTGCACAATCTGCTCCCTCCCATGCAGTCTGGTTTCAGAAGGGGGCATTCCACCATATCTGCACTGCTCAAGTAGTCAAGTAGTAGTAGCTATAAATGTATTCATAACATCTGGAAAAGGAAAGTACCCAGCTGAGCTGAAGCTAATTTTCAGTGGGGTCCCATTCCATTCAGACACACAGTTACAATAAATATACATTTATATGCTACAAATAAGTTCAAGATTACAAATTAAAGTGTACATCAAATATAAGCTATACATATTGTACATTATGCCTCTAAGAGTCAAATCTAAGTGAGGCTAAAACCTATCAATAGCCTGACTATCACACCATTAAGAAACATAGAAACATAGGCTGCGATGGCAGATAAGAGCGACTGGACCCACCCAGTCTGCCCCCTTTTTTATTTGCTGCAGATTTCACTTGATCCTATGGCACCATCTCTTCCCCTTCCTTCCTCACCCCTACAATTCCCCTACCTTTCTTAGCCCTACAATTCCCTTGTGTCTGTCCAAGGCATTTTTGAACCTCTTGACTGTTTTTGGCCCCACTACCTCCATCGGGAGGCTGTTCCAGGGATCCACCACTCTTTCTGTGAAGAAGTGCTTCCTCACATCCTTCCTGAATTCCCCCCCCCGCTTCATAGTATGCTCCCTTGTTCTAGAGCACTTTTTTCTCTGAAAATACTCCATTCTGTACTTTATTAATCCCTGTTAGATATTTAAAGGTCTCTGTCATATCACCCCCTCTCCCTTCTGTCCTCCAAGGTGTGCACATTTAGCTCATTTAGCCTCTTCTCATAGGATTTTTGTTGCAGTCCCTACACCATTTTGGTGGCCCTCCTTTGCACTGCCTCCACTCTATGTCCTTCCTGAGGTATGGGCTACAGAACTGGACACTACTCAAGGTGCGGTCTCACCAGCAATCTATACGGGGCAGTACCAGCTCCCTATTCCTGCTGATGATAACTCTTTCTGTGCACTCCATCATCCCACTTGGTCTACTGACTGCCTTGTCACACTGCCTGGTCACCTTCAGGTCAACTGATATGATTACCCCTAAGTTGTTTTCCTGCTTTGTCTTTGTCAGTATCATTCCACCCATTACGTACTCTGCTCCTGGGTTACTAAGATCCAAGTGCATTATTTTGCACTTTTTTGCATTAAAACTCAGATGTCATACCCTTGACCACTTCTTCAGTCTTTTCAAATCCCTAGCCATCCTTTCCACCCCCCTCCCAGAGTGTCTTCTCTGTTGCAGATCTTCCTTCCAGTTTGTTTCCTATGTCACATAAGACATTAAAGAGAGACGTCCCAGCACTGATCCCTGAAGTACTCCGCCAGTCACTTTCCCTTCCTTGGAGTGAACTCTGTTTACCACTACCCTCTGTGTCCTGTCCATTAACCTTTTTTTTTTTTTTTTACCTAGGTTACTACCTTATTTCCCATCCCTAAGCCCTCCAACTTGTTTGCCAGTCTCCTATGTGAAAACCTATTCTTGACTGGAATCAACCCTCTGACCCCTTGCTTATAAGGTCAAGACACTTCCAGTGCACCACTCATGCCCGCTGAAATTATTTGGAGGATGCGGGCTTTGATCCCATTACCTCTTGCATGCTAAGCAAGCGCTCTAGCATTTGAGCTTCTTCTCCAGTGCTACAGCTGGTCTAACTGCAGCAATTGGCACATGGGATCAAGAATCCTGATTGCCAGCTGGGGAATGCCACAAGCTGCTTGTGCTGTATGTTCAGTGCACCCTGGGCATGTGGCATTTCCAATGCTTTTGTGACTTGACCCCAGGATCCTTAATGTACAACTAAACCACCACCAGAAAAAGCGGACAGGAGCTTAGTTTAACATCACATTTGAAGGCTGGCACACCCCAACCATACAGCATTCCCTTAATACTGCATTTGGCTGCCACCATTTATGGCGTAAGCCCAGTCCCAGAGTGGGACTAGAACCCATAACCTTCAGGCCTAGAGGTGGATGTACCAACTGATCCACACTATCACCTTTTCCAAAAAAAACACAACACAGTTTTAACTTCATGGCATGTGCATAAAGCCATGAACATAGTAGGGTTCTCAGGTACTGAAGTGTGCTGCTCCATTTTTTGGGTCCTATATAGGAAAAGGCTAAATAGCCCCTAAATATTTTTACCAACAGGGACCTGACATTCAATATTGTCTGAAGATCTCAATTCCCTTTTGGGCAGCTGTGGGGGGGATCCCAGAGATGAGGCAGCAGGTATTTAATACTGATTAATACTGATAGGGTCTGGAAAGGGCTAGCAACCCTAAAGATAGATAAGCCCCAGGGCTGGATGGAATGCATCCAAGGGTGCCTAAGGAATTGGCTTCAGAATTAGCTGAGGCCTGAACAGGGCTATTTAATAGCTTAGTTCAAACAGGAGTAGTTCCAAAAGACTGGAGGGTAGTAGACATAGTTTCACTCCATGGGACGGGGGTGACAAATACAATCTGAGTAAGTATAGGTTTTGTCAGTCTTACCTCTGTTGTGGGTAAACTGATGGAGACACTAGTCAAAGAGATCCTAGTGGACTACCTGGGGAGAAACTGGTTCCAGGATTGTAAACAGCATGGTTTGTGGCAGGGAGGTCTTGTCAGACCAACCTGATAGTATTCTTGACTGGGTAACAAGGATAGTGAATAAGGGTAACACTGTAGATGTGTTCTACTTTAGTTTCAGCAAGGCCTTTTAATCTGTGCATCAGAGAAGACTGCTGAGGAAGTTAGAGGATATGGGTGCAGCAAATGACACAGATGGGTGGAAATGGGTTGGAAGGGAGGCAGCAGAGGGTTGTTGTAAACAGAGTCAAATTCAGTGAGGGGGAGGTCATCAGTAGGGTGCCACAGGGATTGGTCCTGGGTCCAGTTATTTTCAATATGATCATTAGTGACACAGGAGAAGGAATTCAGGGCAAGATGTGTCTCTTTGCAGATGGCACCAAACTCTGTTGTAGAGTGGACAGTGACGAGGGGATTAGGGAGATGCAGAGGGATCTACATAGGCTAGAGAGGTGGTCCAAGGTTTGGCAGTTGAAATTCAAGGCCAAAAAGTGCAAGGTGATGCACATAGGGAACAAGAACCCCAGGACAGAGTACTGGACAGGAGGGATTAGTTTGGGCAATAATGAGAAAGAGACCTAGGAGTCATGATTATTAACTCCCCTAAACAAGCTAGACAGTGTAACAAGGTCTAAAGAAAAACAGGATGCATGCCACACCATTTTGATAGCAGGAGGAAAAAGGTATTAATACCTCTGCATAGATCACTGATGAGGCCTCACCTAGAGTACTGCGCCCAGTTTTGGAACCCCTGCCTAAGCAAACATGAGGACAGTTTGGAGACAGTGCAGTGCAGGGTAACTAAAATGACTCAGGGCAGCAGGTCAGATCCTATGAACATTGCTTAGAGCATTGAACACGTACTCACTTAAAGCCAGATGAGAGGGGGTTGATATGATATGATATAGAGACCTTCAAGTTCCTGAAAGGACATAACAAAGTGAACTGAGAGGAACTGTTCAACAAGAGTAGTAAATTTAGAACACGAGGTCACAAGTGGAAGCTGGTGAAGGGGAGGTTCAGGAGGGATGCAAGAATTTATTGTTTTTTTTTGCAGAGAGAGTGGTTGAGCCATGGAACAGTCTGTCAGTGGAGGTGGTAAGTACCAAAACCATTAATTTTCAACATACTGCTGCCTTATATGGTTTCAGACATACCTGGGATAGAATAAAGGGCTTAGTAGTTACTTGGGGTGGTAGTAGTAAAACAGGGAGCACGGGGGTGGACAGTGTAGACAAAGACCCTTATTGACAAAAGGTTGTGGGGTATGACAGGGTGTTTAGTTTAGTTTATTAGTCTAGGAATTAATACCTTTGAGCCAGGGCTCTTTTACAAAGGTTCCACGTCACAAAGAACATTTAACAAAGCACGATACACATTACAGGTAAAACCAGACAGGAAAGTTACATCATAAATTTGCCATTAACAGTTTAAGGCAGTAATGTTTTTAAGTTTCATAGAAAAACAAGCTATAACAGGTTCAAGCGAGTGGACAATTTCGAGGTTAAGGAAACTTCCAGGGAGAGGGTGATCATTAGGCCAAAAGGAGGCTAGAGAGGAGGGAAAGGTGGTGAGCGGGAGAGTAAGTGAGAGGGACAGGAAAAAGGGGGGAGGAGTTTGGGTGGGAGACAGGAAGTAGTAGAGGTACCAGAGGGTTCATTAGTCAGGAGGAAGAGGCCTCAGATGTGAGGATGGACATGAGGAGTAGTAGTCTTTATCTAAGCGCAGTCACAGTTGCTAGTGGTGGTGAGGTGGGCATAGAGCATGGATTTGAAAGCTTCAAGCGAGGTTGAGGATAGAGTAGGTGGACTAAGCGCATTGAACCATGTCGGGCCCTGTATGCGAAAGATCTTTGTCCCTGTGCAGTCCGGCATCTCGGAACCAGGAAAGGTTGGGCGCTCAGATCTGGTGGAGGGTCATGAGCCAGGATTCAGTCGGAGTAGGTTTTGAATACATAATGGAGTCAGTCCCAAGATAGATTTTTTGCCATTGTGCAGGTGAGATAAATAAGACGATTTGATAAGTTCAACCAGCCTAATTCATAGTACAGATCCACGTGTGAGTCAGTCTTTGAGCCTCGTGGAGGAGCGCAGGCCTTATTTAGAGGATTGAGATACTTAGAGCAGTGGAGGTAGCTGAGCCATAAATAATAAGGCCATAGTCAATGATTGAGATTATGGAACTCTGTAGCTATTCTCAATGCCGCTTGATTTAGAAATTGACGTCACGGAATAGTATTCCAAGCGTTGGTTCACTGTTTTCGCAGTGTTGTCAATGTGGGTTGCAAAGGTGAGCCCTTGGTCAAAAGTGATGCCAAGGTATTTGAAAGTATTTACTTGGTCCAGTTTAATTCCTGCAGAGGTTTGTATGGTGAGTGGAGTATGCCTATTTTTGTTTTGGTGATTGGAGAAGAGCATGGCTTTTGTTTTATTGTGGTTTAGCACAAGTTCATTATCCAGGAACCACCTTTCAACACTAGAGAAAGCAAGTTGCAGGCTTTTTTTAGAGGAGTTTGGATCCTTGTGGGAAGAGAGAATTACAGCATCATCAGCATATAAGATTATTTTCTCCTGGCAGATATCTGGGAGGAGTTAAGGAACAGGCTAAAGAGGAGCGGTCCAAGAATTGATCCCTGTGGTACACCGAGAGAACTGGTTTGAAGTCGGAGAGTTCATTAGAGATTTTTACAGCCTGTGACCGATTGGACAGGTAACTTTTACCAAGCACAAGGACCTTCGCCAGGCCTAGGCTAGAAAGTAGGAGGTAAGTAGGCCATGATGGACTGTGTCGAAAGCTTTTGTAAGATCGATAAAGACTGCACCTGTTTGGCACCCTTTGTCCAGGGCTGAGTGGACTTCTCCAGAGAAATCAAGTAAGGCTGTTGTTGTACTATGTCCTTTCCTAAAGCCGTGCTGTTGATTACAGAGTAGATTGTATTTGTCCAGGTAATCAGAGAGTTGGTCTGCCACTATTCGTCCCAAGTGCTTTGAGAGGGAGGGAGTATTGATATTGGTCGATAGTTTCCTGTTGAGGTTTTGTCCCCCTTTGTGCACTGGTAACTATGGCAGATTTCCATTTGTTGGGAAATTGACTTTGGCAAAGTGACAGATTAAGAATTTTTGCAAGGGGTGAATTACTTCATCCAGGGTGAGAGACAGGATTTTAGATCTAGTGTGTCACTACTTGTTCTGGATTTGGAACAGGCCTTTCTTATGTACTTGTGTGCTTCGTGCACTTTGATTTTCTTGAAGTAAAATTGTGGTTTGTCACGAGGGGTGTTTTGTGATACTAGGCTAGGCACAGGTAAGTCCGAGAAGAAATCTGGGGGGAGGACCCCACTAAGGTCTGTGAATGTCTTGTTAAGCGCATCTGCAATAGACTTTGGGCCAAAGTGGTGGATCCATCAACTTTCATAATGGTAGGTGGCGATTTTGATTGTTTACCCATTATGTTTGGATGTTGTCCCAAAAGCTCTTCCATCACCCCAGGTGGATTCAAGGGCATTTTGAAATAAGCGCTTTTCATTTGCCTAATTTGTGAGGTACATCTATTTCGTGCCTGCTTGTATTTTAGGGTATCATGAGGTGAGCCTGTGTCTCTGGCAACTGCCCAGAGGTGGTCCCGAACCTTGAGCTTGGCAAGTAGTTTGGCAGTAATCCATGGATTTGATAGCGCTTTGATTTTACGTTTTTTTACTGAGGCGTATAAGTCGCATGCAGAGTTGAAAGATTTAATGAAGTATTCTAGTGCGGTATTAATATCAGTTGATTCAAGGATTGGCGTCCAGTCCTGTTGTAGGAGATGGGTTTTCAACTTGATAAGATTCTCATAAGGCAATACTCTGCTTGTTATAACTTTGGGGGGTGGCTTGAGAAATTTATTAGACCAGGTACAGGACACTGGAGAGTGGTCACTGAGGGAGTCAGGGAGGACTTTAATGTTTTTTATTGATTTGTGAGAACCCAGTCAATAAGGGTGCTTGTACCAGTTTTGTAATTTTTCCGGGTGGGGGAGGTTACCATCTGAGTCAGGTTTGCTGCTAGGATGTCATCTTTGTAAGAGCCAGCGTCAGAGGCGAGCCAGTTTATGTTGAAATCCCCGAGGAGGAGGAGCTCATTTTCAGAGGGCTGCAGACTAACAAAATCAAGTACAGACTTAATACTGCACGGTGGTCTTTTGAGGATATAGACTGCGGCCACTGTGAGAACTTTGTTTTGTGCACCAAGAAGCAGTTTGATAGGGAGGAGTTGCATCTGTATTTGTGGGGGTGAAGCTGCCGCATTGACAGGAGAGGTTGTCCTTTATGTAGATAGCACAGCCCCACCTTTCTTGCTTGCCCGGTCGAGTCTGAAAAGATTGTAGCCTCAAGCGAGACCACATGATCCGAAGCTGGAGATAGCCAGGTTTCCACAATGGCTAGTATATCAGGGTTTTTGTCCAGCGAGAGTTTGAAGAGATGCCAATTTGGGAAGGAGGCTGCAGATATTTAGAGTGATAATGGAGAGACCACTACCAACTTTCCCTGTTTTTATCGGCTTCAGTGCAACAGGACCAGGGTTTGGGTGTATCCACCAGATATTAAAAGTAGGAGGAGCAGGAGTTTCAGCGATGCCATTCGTAGTTCATAATAGGTTGGAGTGAGTTTCTGCTTGTACTTTTAAGATGCTTGGATTGTCTTCTGGAGTCCCAGTAGAGGGTGATCGTTAGTGAGTTATAATGATGTGCAGTTTCAATTGGAAATATGGCTCTTTGCACCAGGTATTAATTGGGTGATGTTTGTTTAAGACTTCCAGAGTAAAAGCCATGGTACAATGTTTGGGTAGTAGTATAGAAAGGTGAGAGTAGGTGGAGGGGTAGAGGGTAGGCGGGAGGAGTTGGCATAAAGGGAAAAGGAGGGTGAGGGTGAGCAGGAACAGGAACAGGTGGTGGGACTAAGCCAAAGCATTTTTTTATGCAGGCAGAGAGAGCCCGAGAAGTAGGGCTAGGCAGTTGGGGGGTTAACAGGCAGACTAGATGAACCATTGTTTTTTCTTCCATCATTGTCTATGTTCCTATTTTAACCAAGTAAGAACCATTGTACAAATAATACCCATATTCAAGGGTGACCAAAAACCCATGACATAACATGACATATAGCATGGAACACCCTACAAAAATCCCTAAAACTGTCCAATATCATTCATAGATACATAGATACATAGACAGTGTCGGCAGATAAGGGCCTATGGCCCACCCAGTCTGCCCATTTGAGCTTGTAAGTTCAGTTTGTTTTCCTTTCCATTTGTTTTGTTTTGTTTCCATTTGCATCCTTTAAACAGCACTGTACAGTCTTCTTCAAAGAGAAATGCAATTGCTACCACTAGAGCTAGCATTGTCATCTCACAAATCTCCCTTCCAAACCATATATGGCATATTCCTTCCAGACAGACACCCCATCTTATGGCACCCAGTAATACCGTCAACCGTCACCATCCTAGTATTACATTATGTTGAGTGTCTGCCATGCCCCCCCACTGGGATATGTATATACTGTACATACTGTAAATATTAGCTTAACTTTCCTGTAACCGTTTTTTATCATGTGAATTTACTGTACATCACTGTGTTTATAAACGTTATTTTCCCCTGTATGTATAACTGTCTTATATAAGTGTATGATGTATCTGTTGTGTATCAACTATTGAATCTTGACCTTATCAGGTCCATCTTGTAAATGAGCCTTGCTCAATGATGTTCGCCTGAATAAATAAAGATTTGATGATGATGATGATGATGATGATGATGATATAGAATAATACATGCAGTTATGTGTATAACAAAAATTTTATACACACCTGAGGTGTTGGATGCTACATAAACCTTGAGAGCAAAGCATCACCATGCCCCCTTATAAGGCAGCTTCTTAAAGACACAAGACCACATTTAAAGTGCAACATATAAAATGCAGATTACCATAAATATAGCCCAAACATATTGAAAAAGTGCTTAAAAATGCTTAAAAGGTATTTAGATATGAAAAGACAAATACACAGACAAACATCACCACATAACAAACAGTACAGATCCCAAAGGGCAATATCAAAACAGTTTCAAAACATTTTAAACATCCTGAAGATAGATTGTTAAAAATAAGCCATAAATAACCAGCCCCAAATAGTTCATAAATAAAAGTCCATAAATAGTTCGTAAATAAGAATTTAAAGGCCATTCATCATTTAGTCCATATGGCTGCACAGTTCCCAATGTGTAGATCCAATAGGCTTCATGCTGTAACAGTGTCTGTCCAAAATTGCCCCCTCTGACTCCAACTTCCAATTTTTCAATTCCTATAGACCAGAGGTTCTCAAATGGTGAGGCCAGCCTCCCTGGGGAGGCCCCAACCTGTTCCAGGGGAAGCTCAAGCAAGTCTGAAAAAGTACTGTATTTAAATTTTGAGTTTTATATATTGTGTGAAGAGATGATGCAAACTAAAAGAGGATAATAGTAGGTGAATTTAATGTATTTATTTACCAATAGGTGACAAGGGAAGGTGAATGAGCCAAGGCTCATTTCAGGTGTACCCAGGGAAGGGTAGGGAGTGAACACATTTCAGAAGGTAACTGCAAAACAATCAAGAAATACACAATGAACAATGGTGCAAACAAATATGAACAGTAAACTAATAATGAGTGGTGGTAATTGATCAATTTGTAGACTGATGGCAGAACAGCCCAAATAGAAACATACAAGGGTTGAGCATAGAAGTGGTGAGCGTAGAGAGGTGATATGATCGAGGCATTCAAACACCTTAAGGGCATTAACAAGGTGAAAGAGTCTAACATGTTTAAATATAAGAAAAATAGCAGGACAAGAGGACACAGCATGAGATTAGAGGGGGGCCGATTAAGGGGGAATGTGAGGAAATTCTTTTTCACAGAAAGGGTGGTGGATGCATGGAATGGCTTACCACAAGAAGTGGTGGCTATGAATACAGTGCAGGGCTTCAAACAGGCATGGGATAGGCATAAGGGAGCAATACAAATGACTATGGCCACTGACAGAGCAAAGGCTGATGGTACATTTATAAGGTAGAAAAAGAAATGGGCAGACTGGATGGGCCTTGCGGTCCTTATCTGCCGTAAACTTCTATGTTTCTATGTTTCTATGTAAGTACTAAGAGCAATAGCAGGAAGGATCAAAGTAATCCTTGAGAAGTTGCTTAGGAGCAGGGAAGGATGGGGAGAGGTAAAGTATGTAGGAAGGTAATTTCATATAGAGAGGAAACAGAGAAAGTAGTCTGACCCATGATGGTACTGCAACAAGGGGTAACAATGGTTCAAGAATGAAAATAGCAGAGCAAGTAGGCTGGCTGGGGGGGAGGGGATTACAATAAGTTGAATGATAATATTTGTTTATTTTATTTATTTGTTATTCAGATAACACCTTTGAGCACCAGAGCTCTTTTTCAAAGGTTCCAGATCAGTATAAGACAAAGAACTGAATGTGAAACAAGTACTCAGAGGGGTTTCAGTTTATTCATGGTGTACTGCACAAAGTACAGTATGTTAGTTTTCTTTGGGGAGGCCCAAGATTATTTCAGTTTTGGGGGGAGGCTCAAAATCTTTTCCATGGATTTGGGGAGGCTCACTGTGACAAAGTCTGAGAACTATTGTTATAGACTTTTAACACTGCTGCAGAGCCATGTCATGCTTCAGCCAAATGTTTGGCCATAATACTGCCATACTGTGTCACCTGTTCGGGATTTTAATTCACGTTTGGTCTGTTCCACCCACATACAGTAGTCCATAGAGGCACATTGAAATATATATCACACCTGCAGTACTACAAGTAAGAGGGAAGACAAGAATGGGTAGGTAAATTTACTGTGGTGCTCGTGAGAGACAATGTAGAGCGAGTCACAATGTGGCTCACTGCTTTCCCATAGAAAGAGTGGTGCGTGTTCACCATAGTTGATGCACATAGGAGACCTGGAGATTTCTTGAGAGGGTCTGGACTAGAGGGGGTCAGATTTCAAATCTGTCACATGTGCATCATTGTCAGCCTATCAGGTAGACATAAGAACCTATGAGGTAAGGAATGGGAGTGCTGTAGAGATTGTGACCCACAATGGTGCAGTAGCACCAGTGTGCTGAGGTTAAGTGTTTGTGTCAAAAGCAGTGTTTGTGGCAGCTTAAATTACTCAGACATGTTTATAACTCCTAAGATTGAAAAAAATTGACATGGACCATCTCAGTCATAGGAGCTGTATTTTTACATTATACGGAATTCATATCAGTAATTCTTTAGTTATAAATTGTTAAATTTAGTAATTCATGCCATTTTAAGACACTTTTTTGTTCACAAATAATGGGACAAAAATACAGTGAAATTTTGAAACTTACAGGTTCCTAAGAACTTGTCTTAGAATAGGACTTTTTGTGGTTTCAGAACAAAATATTCTTTTCATTACTAAGTTATCACAGGAGCTCCAGGTCGCCGCCACTAATCACACCAGCAAAGCCCCCCAGAGCAGCTTTCCTGCCCTATTACCTCCACAGGAATTCTGGGTTGCCACCACTAATCACACCAGCAAAGCCCCCCAGAGCAACTTTCCTGTCCTGTTATCTCCACAGGAACTCCGGGTTGCCACCGCTAATCACACCAGCAAAGCCCCCAGAGCACTTTTCCTGCCCTTTTTACCTCCACAGGAGGTCTGTGTCACTACCGCTAATCACACGAGGTACAGAGCAGCCACTTGGAAGCAGTCCACACACAATGCTTTGTTACTGTGTTTGAACTTGGTGCCTGGCCCCATTTTAACTCTATCAGTCTAACAAGGATAAGGGATCGTTCTAGTCAATGAACCACAGCCTGTATGTTAACTAGCTTCCTCAGCCTGTATTTTAGCTAGCTTGTAATGTATCCCTGCTTTATTTTTGCTAGCTCTTTTAATGTATTCCAGCTGTATTTTTGTTAGGTCCTGCAGTCTATATTTTAATGTAGCAGCCAGAAAGCATATATTTAGGAAATCTGTCCCCCCCCCGCCCTCTGCAGGTTTCCCCCTGTAACCTGATCTTGCGTCCCTTACTGCCCGACAGAAGTTTAACTGCATCTCCTCTTTTTGTTTAAGCAAAGACTCCCAGAGCTGCTTTCCTGCCCTATTACATCCACAGGCGCTTCGGGTCGTGCCACTAATCACTCCAGGTATGGAGCAGCCACTTGGAAGCAGACTGCACACAGTGGTGCTTTGTTACTGTGCTTGAACCCGACCCTGCGAAAGCGTGGTGGCTGCCCCCCCTCAGTTGACTTTGCCTTTATAGGGTGTGGTGATCATGTGATGTTTAATCACCTGACTTTTCCACCTGCAGGTTATACCTAAGTACCACTAGAGGTCACCAAAATGCTAAAGGTCTCACTCACTTTGTCTCCTTCCCCACCACCAGACCCCTATAAAACACCATGTTGCTGTACTCCTCAGTGTTGGTCCCAGCAATTCTTTTCTTATTGTGCACAGCTGGCATAGGTAATTTGAAACATTCTCTACCTTGCCCATCCACTCTCTGCAAAAACTGCCCCAGCAACTCATGCCCTACCTCATGGATTCCAATGACGCCTCAATTTGTTCAGTTACCACCACCCACTCCTTTTCCCTTCACTCTCTACTTACGCCCAGTTTTTGCAAATCCAGTAGAGGGACCTCCTCCTCCTGCCTTGCCTGCTACCTAAATTTCATCTGCTTCCTCCATGGGTGCACCCCCCCTTAGCAGCATGCACCTGATGAACTTCCACTCCCAAGCTCAACAAATAATTTTAAAATTCTGTATCTATGCAAACCACAGACACAGGAGACTCTTCCTGCTCCTCCTCTTCTCCAGGTCTATCCACCCAAACCCAAGACCTACTCAAGAAATTGCTGGTACCCCCCACCCCCCGGAAAATACCAGTCTTCTCAAAATTGTCCATCTAAACATCCAGAACCTAACAGCAAAAAAATCTCTACTGGAGTCTTGGGCCTCTGCTAATAACTTTGATATTATTGCACTCACAGAGACTTGACTGTCCCATAAGATCCCTTCCTGTGAAATCAATATTAAAGGATACTCCATATATAGAAGGGACAGGCAAGGTAAAAGAGGGGGCAGATGTCTCTTCTGGATCTCAAATCACCTCTCAGCCTCTGAACTAGACACTGAGTTAGTAACGCCCACTCTCGAATCACTTACTGGAAATCTGCTCCTCGGGAAAAATAAATTAATCACACTTATTGTGGTATATCTCCCCCCCCCCAAGCTCATCTGTCAATGAGCTTGATGCTTTCCTCAATGTTAAAACCACCCTACCTTTTGGCAGGGAGTGGATTATCCCTGGGGATTTCAGATTAAACTGGCAGTCAGCCCAGGCCGGCACTGCTAAAGAAACCATAGTCAGTCTGGATCTGCATCAGTTGATCACTACTCCCACCCACGTGAACTATAGGATAGGGTATCAATCAGTCTTGGACTGGATTTTAGCCTCCAACCCTTCACACGTCACTGACTCAGGTGTTCTCCCTGACTCCCTGAGTGACCACTGTGCAGATGTTTGGTGCTGGCCTGCTAAAACCTCAGAAACAGAACATACACTGTATATACTCAAAACAACTTAAAAAACTTAACACAGAGGAATTCTCCAAAGCCATTTGGGCTACTGACTGGTAATGGACATAGACTTCACCCTTCACATATTCAGCAAGAACTTCCAAGGGGTGTGTGACTTCCTCATCCCTCTAAAACAACTTAGGGTCAAAGGAATCACAAATAAATGTGTTACTTCTAATCTCCTCAACCTGATGAGGACGAGAAACAGGGCTTGTTCACTATATAGAAAGCTCAAACTCCCCAGCCTCTTGCAACAATACAAAACTCTTCACAATAGTTGTAAATCTGCAGTCCACGCTGCTAAAATAAACTTCCTTAGAGAAAAACAACTTAGCTTCAGGGGTAACCCAAAACTTACCAGGAGGTTCCTTAATGACCTCACTGGGAGAGGCAAATCCAGTTAACAAATCAGCCTCTTTATTGGGGGGAAACCAATTACAGAACCCCTTGCCATAGCCAGTCACTTCAAAACCTACTTCGGTGACCTGGACAAATATAAACTCAACACCTCACTTGACCCTGGATCTCCCACGCTCACCTCCATTCCTAAACTACACCCCACCTTCCACTTTCATTACTTTTCACTCCATGAGGTGATCAGACTTATAAAAATGAACGATCCCAGGCCAACCCTAGGCCTTGACAGCATTGACTACTGCATCCTTAAGCTCGTCTGTGAGTCTGTCCCCTAACCAACATCTTCAACTACTCCCTCTGCACAGGCTACTATCCCCTTAAATGGAAATTCACCACTTTAAAACCCTTACACAAATCTGGCCCCAGAAATTATGTGGTTAACTACAGGCCTATATCTCTTCTATAGCACCACTGTCCAAAATTATCGAGAAAATTGTACTCAGTCAAACCCTTGAATACCTTGAGAAATAGAACCTCCAGACAGATTCATAGCATGGCTCTAGGGCTGGCCATATCACCGAGACAGTACTCATCAAATTTACTAACTTCATTAACAAGACTAACGATGAAGACCTCTACACCGGCTTGGTGTTTGTGGACTTCACAAAAGCCTTTGACCTCGTCGACCACAAGGTACTCCTCAACACAATAGCCTGCCTCAATTTCTCTGGGGATGTTGTAAACTGGTTTTCAAAGGTATACCGTCACTGCAGCGACTCCTCCACCGCGAAGACCATCACAGTGACAAGAATCGGGCAAAACCTGCACATTGCTGTGATGGTCTGTGCAGTGCCTGAGACTGCCTTGCAGGGTATATCACCCCCCGCTGGTCCAACTCTGACTCAGAGTTGGAATCCTAGAGACCAGGGGATGTGGGGTGTGGAGCCCCCCTACATGGGGGTTTGGGGACGCAGTCCCCCGATAGAAACACTGGAGGCATCCCCGACACTGCAATGCTGACAGCTGGCACTGCAGCTGTCGCTCTCGGGGATGTCTCCATGTGCAATGTCGTGGTGGCATGGTAAAACCATTTTCAAACTACCTTGGGCACTGATCTCACAAAACTGTGATCGAAGGTGTTCTTTCCGAGACCTACCCCATGAAATATGGAGTCCTCCAGGGCTCTATTCTGGGCCCTCTCCTTTTCTCTCTCATGGTCAACTCCCTTCCTGAGATTTGCAAGCACACAGAAATCATACTTTACACAGATGATGCAGCACTGTTCTGTAAATAAAGGGACCCAGCCATCCTCCTAGTCAAACTCTAACATGATTTCCACCAGCTCCACTCCTGGTTCTCCTCCAAGGGATTAGTCCTAAACTCAGAAAAACACAAGTCAGTGGTCTTCTTGGGGTCTAGAAGAACCGTGGCCTTCAATTTCACCCTCCAGGATAATGATGGCAACGTAACTGAAAGAGTCACAGAGTTCAAGTACCTTGGCCTCCTTCTTGACTGTCACCTAACCTTCAAACTTCACATTAAGAAGCTCATTAAAAAAGCACACCAGAGGCTAGGCATGCTTTACAGAGTCAAATCATACCTTATCCCTGAATCCAGGGCCCTGCTTGCCAACAGTTTTTGCTCTCCATCTTTGACTATGGGGCCCTTGATCTACTATCCCTCCCTCTCTCAAAGAAACTTCTCAAGGCTAAGGCCCACCTATCACAATGTCATCCAGTTTGCCACCAGCCTTCCCAGATCAACCCACTACTGTGACCTATACAAAACCTCCAACTGGCCCCCATTAGAGGACAGGCTGGACAGTAAAATCCTGGCCTTCTTCTACAAAATCGCTCATGGAGTCTTACCAAGCAGCATAGCCTCTCTTTTCCCTAGTTTGGCCCACACAAGGCCCACCAGTTTGTCACCCACTCCTTTGCTCTCCCTTCATGTCGGACCACCCAAGGTCAACATACCCACTCCTATATGGGTGTGAAACTGTTCCATAGGCTGCCCCCTCCCTAGTTCAATGTCCCTCACTGGCTTCCTTCAGGTACAATCTAAAGAGTTCCCAGTCTAGTTCTCAAATCTGTAAATGCTCCCATCCCTGATTGTCTTAGACATCTCCTCCTTACACCGTCCCTCGACTGCCTACTATGGTTGTTACTGTATATATATATATATTTATTTGATTACACTTTATGTACCCTTAAAATGTTTACCTTAACCCTGTTTATATTGCATGGATAACAAATAATGTTCGTCTGTGTATAACTGGACGCTTTTGAAAATA
Organism: Neoceratodus forsteri; assembly: GCA_016271365.2. Lineage (NCBI taxonomy): Eukaryota > Metazoa > Chordata > Ceratodontiformes > Ceratodontidae > Neoceratodus > Neoceratodus forsteri. Next base: position 240,641,383 of record JADMNL010000024.1, on the reverse strand, counting down.
GGCAAATTTGCTCACATACCTTTCCAGTATAAAAAATAAAGTGAAACTATTAATGTTTAAAAAAATTCAGACTGAACAGACCAAAGGAAAAAAACAGCCGAAAACATGTTTTTTTTTCTCCAGAATTGAATAAAGCTGGACACAAAAAGCTTGAAACCTGCAAACGTAAAAAATATTTAAATCCAAAGGTTGAAATTTGTGTGGTTTGTTAGAAGACATTCTATTGAGAGGTCTTAGTTGACTTACCCCAAAAAATTAGCTGCCAAACCTGACTTAAATGAAACGAGTGTGTGCATATAACATAACGTGTGCAAGTAACACACAATGAAAAAAACACACTAAGGAAAAAAGCAGTCAAGAACATGACCGAAAAAATGGAACAGCACGTCTTTTTTTGGGTTCATAATGTACTTTTCCAGTCACGAAAAACACTGCAAAAATTGTACTAAGTCCTTGATGAACAAAATATTTAGGGCAGGATTTTCAGAACTCAAGATGCAGATGCAAGTTCCTATGTCGGATGCAGCCTGCCTTATGTCAAATTTGCTTCACTTATTTGCTACTTCAGGTAAAAAAAGCTAAGACATATTGTACCTACTACTTCATGCAAGGCCCAGTGGGCCCTGCAAAAAGCAAGTTATGACTAATCTCCTACTTTGCACAGGGCTCACAGGGCCCTGCACAATTCAAGTTATGAATCACCTACTACTTTGTGCAGAACCCTGCAAGAAGCAAGTTATACTTCTCGTACTACATATCCTCACAAAGGAAGGAGATTCATTGCAAAGAAACTAAATTAATGACTACATTACAGTTACATACCCGGTGCCCACCCCCTCCTCTACCTTCATGACCCAAGGCTAAGCTACAGGTCCAGGGCCTTGGTTTGCATATTTTCTGCTTCATGTAGGACCCACAGGGCCCTACATGAAGCAAAGTACAACTCCTGGGCTGTACTCCTTAGGTCTGCTATTTCACTTAGGGCCTACAGGTTTGGCAACATGCACTATTAGTTCTGCTCCTCTAACCCTACAAAGCAAGCTACAGGTCTGGGACCATGTCCAGCAAGAATGTTTTATTGTATACCAACTTATATCAAATAATTCACTTGTGGGACACAGCCTCAGACCTGTAGCTTGAAGCAGTAGACCTACAGGGCATAGCCCCAGATGTTTAGCTTGTCCATGGGCCACACGGGTAGGGGATGAACGAGAAGGAAGAGCATTAGGGTTGAAAATCCTAATGCCACATTTCCAAACTCCTGTGGCTTGTAACTGTAATATATGCATTAGTGTAGTTGTTGCTATCTATCTATATAGCTATATATATATATATATATATATATATATATATATATATATATTGCACTTTAATAACTTCACAACCATTCAAATGACTCACATGACATTTTGCAAGCACCATCAGGTACCAAAGGTCTCTTGAGGTGACAAGTTTCATTCTGGTCAGATATGTGGGTGCAAAGACACAAAGTGTCAAAAATGTGAAAATGGGCCCACCCGGTGGCACTGGAGGTTGAGGCACTGGACGTCACACCTCGTGCCATGCCGGTGACCCAGGTTCAGGAATGAGCCTGGGCTGTCGGGGGTTGGCAGGTGCGAGAAAGGATTTAGCGTCTGGAGAACTGCTGTCCTTTGTCATAGAGGGAAGGATCATCATCCTGCCTGTTGGCTGCCCTCTGGTAGGGGCTGAGGGGAGGTGCAGGTGGGGAGGGCAAGCAGCCTGTGATCAAGGTGTGCACATGCCCCCCATATGTGCGCAGTCATGTGTTGGGAGGGAGGGCGGTCAAGAAAATGGAAAACGGTATCCAGGGCTTCATGATACGCTGGGTCTTGGTTGGGTGTGGGCCAGTGAAAATTAAGGTCAAGTTGTTTATTTAGAACATTTTTTTGGTGGCATAAGATGTTACTCTGGGGAGACAGTTAGGCATTAGCTGTTGCTAGGCAACCAGAAACCACAAGGAGGAAATTGTGGACATTAGGGGCTAACTGTATATTTCTGGCAGTGGTGCGTGCTGAGGCTGTAACCTGGGCAATAGATTTTTTACTTTTAGACACTGTGTTGTTTGTTGCACTGCATGAGGTGCTTGTGTGTTATACTTATTTGTTTTTAAACCATACTCACAAGGACAAAGAGAAAGCAAGGCAGTGGAAGTGATGTCAGTGCACTGCCCTGGTGTTATTTTACCAACGACTGAGTGTGCGCGTGTCTGCTATGTCCACTGGGGATGCAAGGGACCATGGCCTAAGCCCTGAAAAGTATCACAATTCAAATAGGAAGGAGGGATAAACACAGTACTGAGGTAATTAAAGCACTTGGGCCCTATTCTTTGTATTACCAAACATATAGACATTCTATCAGAATGATGCATATTGACAACAGTTGGGCCAAATGCTCACTCTGTAGAATGTATACTGAGGAGCCAAGCAGTCAGGAATGTATTTCTGTTAAATGTACACTCATAGAGATACTGAAACAGGAAGTGGAACAACTTCTTAAAAGGTTGGAAACTCAAAAAGAGATTGGGGTTTTGGAGAATTTTCTGGACCAATGACTGAGGATATCCTTAAGAAAAGGGAAGCAACACAAACACAGAGCAAAAGAAAAATAAAATCTGTAAATCCACCCTTAACTGACCCAGAAGTGGAGGACTGGGCCTTAGTCCAAACCAGAACTGAAAAAAGCAGAGGAGGGTCGATGTACAAAAATGCACCCCTGCAACTGGAAAAAAAATATGAACCTTTAAACACCATAGGAGAAAATAATCATACTGAAAAGATAGTGACCAGGGATTCCAGGATAAATAATATAGCCACTGTTGAAAAAGTAGAAGGTGATGGAAGAGTTAAGGAGAAACCACAACTAAGCAAAGGGGGCATGGACTTGGCTGACTGTACTTATAAGCACGACAAAACATCAGAAAAAATTCAGAAACCAATTTCAAAATTGGATGATCAAAAAAGAGACATTCTTATTATTGGTGACTCTACCACTAGGGGTATAGATACGCTGGTGTGTAAATGCACACAACTGTGAGCACACTCCCTGGGGCACAATTAGCTGATATTTACAAGCTTCTGGATGGGCTTGTAGAGGGATCCAAAAAAACATTAGTGATCCTCCATGTACTGTAGGAACAAATGATGTAGGAAGGTGCCAGATGGAGACCATACAGGAAGATTACAAGCAGATTGTAGCATTAATTAAAAACAGAGGCGGGGAAATAATCATATCAGGTATACTCCCAACACATGGGTACTATGAATATAAAAATTGGGTCATATGCAAATTGAACATTTGGTTATGTTCCTTCTGCAAACAGAATAAAATTGGTTTCATGGACAACAGTACCACATTTAACAACAAAGTGGTATTTAAAAGGGATGGGCTCCACTTAAACAGAGCTGGTGCAAGGATACTGGGAAATGAAATTAACAATGTAATTTCTTTTACTTTAAACTGGCAGGAGGGATGGAGGGCCTAGTTAATATGACAAACATTAAAAATAAAGTACGATGCTCAGATAGGATACAAGGATGTAATGCCATCTTAATAAATGCAAGGAGTTTGGACAATAAATTCGAAGAGTTTCACCAATTACTGATTACACAGAACACACAAATTGCAGGTCGAGTCATAAGAAAGGTGTGCTGAAAATGTGGGGTCAAAATATGTTAAAATAGCAACGTTGAGCGCATCTGTTGACATTTGGCTATGCTCGCTCCTAACTTTTGTAAGTTTCAATATTTTCACCCCAAATTTTCAACATAGCCATTTATTTACATCACCTTATGAGCATGACAGTTGTCAGTTTTCAAATCCTGACCAAAATGTGTTTTCTCACCTGTGGCATGAAATGACGTTGCGGTGGTGAGGAATAATGTTTCAGCAGGGATTTGAAAATTCTCAGCCCAACATTCAGGAGGTGGGGTAATAATAAGGCTATGCTGACAATTTGGTTGCTGTATTGGCTGAAATGCTTCCATGGCAACATACATGTACATATCTATGGAGGGATGGGAGGGCAGGCTCTGGAGGGCACTGTGCTCCTACAACCAAAGGAGGATATGATTGTACTGTCTCAAATAGTAAGGAAATTCTTTGCAAAAAAACTTCATTAATGCATCAGTTAGGGTTACAGTGACAAGAGTTGGAAAATGTGGTGTTAGGGTTTCCAACCCTAACATCTCATCCTTCCCCACTCTGCACGCGGCAACAGGTGTGAGGGGTGTGCCTTGGGTTGTCAACCCTAATGCTCACTCCTTTCTCCTATACTTTACCCATCTCAACTTATTTACTCATTGAATGGAGTGAGCATTTGGGTTGACAACCCCAAGGCACCCCCTACACCTGTTGCTGCGTGCAGAGTGGGGGTGGAGTGTTCAGGTTGGAAACCCTAACACCACATTTCCCAACGTTTGTTGCTGGAACCCTAACTGATGCAGTAACAAAGTTTTTTTGCAAGTAATTATTTGGGGAGGAGGGTTTTTGGATAGCATGTTTAATATTAAACCTCAAATTTTGCACTTTAATAACTTTTGCAACTGATCAATGGATTTGCTTAATATTTAGTATGCGCTGTCCCATCGGGTAGCTCTCTTAATGTGTCAAGTGTCGTTCTGGTTGGATGTGCGGATTCTGAAATCTGGACAGTGCAAAAAGTCATAAAGCTACCACTTTTTGCAGTTTTTTCCTCATTGCCTTGTGTCCAGATGGTGTGGAATTTTGGTGCGATTTTTTTTTTAATGGTAGAACCAGCTTGGGAAACAGAACAGGTATGCCTAATTTCATGTAAACATATTAATCTGTTGCAAAGTTATTATGTTTTTAATTTCCCATTGTTTTCAATGGGACAATCACTTTTCAGGATAGTGGGAAAAAAATTGATAAAGGATTTGTTCTCGTGAGAAAGGATTCACTCTCATGAGACCCATTCCTTTTTCACGAGAATACAATCATTTTTCATGAGAGAAAATTCCTTTTTCATGAGCCTCCATTTTGTTTTCCATTTAAAAAAAAAAAAATTTCAAAAGCCACAAAAATAACATACTAGAGAGAGACCACCATACCTAGCTGGCTGAGTGGGACCCCCTTAGGTGCAATCTGTATCTCAATGTTAGAGACACGGCCCAGACATGTTTTATTTTCTATTAGGAATCCTTTTTCATGACCATGTGATATGAAAAAAGACTCCTTTTTCGTATCACGAGTCATGAAAAAGGATCCCTTCTCATGAATTTTCTGTTGTCCCCCATGTTGTATTTCCCTGGTGTCTAGTGGCACCCCCTTACCTCCCTGTTGTTTTCAAATACTATATATTTCAATATTGTTTTGAAAATACTACACCCCAAATTGTTCATCTGCAAGACATTGTCTCCGACTCGCCAAGACGACTACATCACACTCCAGCCACCTAGAGGATGCTGAACTTCAGCTGGGGGAACCTGAAGACACAGTGATCTACCTGGTTAAGGAAGAGAGACACACAAAAAAAAAAACAGATTGAAGAGCTACTTGGGCAAGTGGACAACCAAGAAAATAGAGCAAGGCACTCTAATTTGAGAATAATAGGCCTGCCCAAAGGCACCGAAGGCAAATCCCCAAAGCTAATATTCAGAAATGGCTTGTGGAGAATCTTAAACTTGAGCCTGATTCCATTAACTTTGAAATAGAAAGAGCCAACAGGACTGGACCAAAACTACAGCCCAGGGAGAAACTGAGGCATTTCCTGGTAAAATACCTGCTGTAGTCAGATAAACAGATTCTGCTAACAGTGGCAAAACCACATGGTCCAGTCACCATAGAGCAAGGCAGAGTTCTCATTTTTCAGGATTATAGCAGGAACATTCAGCATAAAAGGCAGAAATGTAATGATTTAATGGCTATTGTCCATAGAAGGGGATGGGAAATTGTCCACCTTTATTCCTCCTGCCTCTGGATAGCGAGACTTGGTAGACCCCTCACTTTTTCACTAATCCACAAGAGGTTGAAGATTTTGTTAACCACAAGGGTGCAGTAGTAAAAAGGCACATATGCCACAGCTCCAGCTACCTGAAAGACAGTACCCTACTGTAAGTACAACTTCTATGTGTGTGGCCTGGGTGTTCCTTGCCTCCCCCAGTCCTACCCCTGCTAACAATATATATATCATCTGGTCTTCTGGTCTATATGGCAGGAGTGTAGCCAGCAATTTCCATTTTGTACACAGTCTCCAACAGTTACACCCCCCTCCCATTAAAAAATGTACACATCCTTTCCAAATGGCACCCCCTTCCAAACAAGTCAGATTGTTGTCAGATGATTTCTCTACTCTCTAAAGAGGTTATACATGTATGGGACACTCCTCAGTGGACTACACTAACCCAAATACTACAGATTAGAATGATGATATTAACAGAGTGGCTTATGGTTTGTGACAGGCACTCAACAAAACTGTACACAAATGTGTACAGTAAGTATGCCTGTCTACACCCTTGCTATATGGTATGACTTGCCCATCTTATGTACACCAAGTTATGATAAAACTGTGTGCTATTACCATTTTTACTGATCAATATGGTGTATGAGATGGGCTGCAATGCCAATTACATTTGACACTGGGATGCCCACCCCCAGTGTCGGATGCCCCCCCAACCCATTGTTTTAATAATTTTGTTGACATCGGGTTTCAATCCCTGTGTCGGACAGAATTTCAGCAGAGTGGACACAGGGGAGCACACCCCAGTGTCCCCAAATAAATTTATTTACCTGTAAAAACAGAAAACCTTCCCCTGACATCTTTTTTTAAACCTGAAAGTAAGAAAAGGGTCCCTCATCATCTCCCTGTCTCCCTCCCCATCTCTACTCTCCCACTGAGCACTGACCACCCCACACCACCCCTTACCCCATACTTACCACCAGAGGTTGTAGGCTGTCATCTTTTGTGGACTGGGACACATCTGCATTCTTCAAAGTTGAATAAAGGTAAGTGCCGTATAATGTATTTCAATGGTGTTTTGATCTTCTGTTGATATCTTTGCTATTTTTGGAATTTTTGTACCAAATTTTCAGCACAGCCTTTTTGGGACCCCACCTCATGAACACTGCAACTGCCATTTTGTTATTTGGGCCTGGAAGGTGATTTTGTGGCCGCTGCGTAAAATCACCTTTCCGGAATGAATAATGATGTTTCATCACCAATGTTCATGAGGTAGGGTCCCAAAAGGTCATATTGAAAATTTGATGAAAAAATTCCTAAAAATGCCTGAGTTGCGTACATTGATTGAAATTTTTCTAAGCACATGTATAACTTAGGTAATTTTCAAGATTTTGACTCCAAATTTTCAATTTAGCCATTTTTTCACACCACCTTATTTTCACCTGTCATTTTCACATCTTGTACAAAATGTGTTCTTACACCTGTGGTGCAGAATGGTGTTTTGGCATGTATTTGAAAATTTTCTCCTATGGGGTTTATGAGGTGGGGTCATAAGAAAAATATGCTGAAAATTTGGGGTAAAATATGAACAAATTTCAAAGTTATGACCATTCATTGGAATTTCTCTATGCCCTCTCACAACTTCGGAAATGTTAAATATTTTTACCACAGATTTTCAACATAGCCTTCTTATTACCCCACCTCATGTGTGTCACAGCTGTTATTTTTAAAATCCTGCCCGAAATGTGTTTTCACACCTGTGGCACAGAATGGCATTGCAGTTGCACAGAATTACGTTTTGGCAGGGATTTGAAAATTTTCTGAACCAGGTACATGAGTTGGTGTAATAAGATGGCTTTGCTGACAATTTGGTCACTGTTGTCCTAGAAATGGAAGCACAGGGCACTACAGCTACATACTGTACATATATGCATCTACAGAAGGATGGGAGCACTGGGTCCAAAGGAACCTGTGTTCCCACAGTAAAATAAGGATACTATTATACTATCTCAAAAAGTAAGGAAATAAGTTGCATAAAACTTTGTTAATGCTCCAGTTAGGGTCAAAGTGACAAAAGTTGGGAAATGAAGTGTTACGGTTTCCAACCCTAACCTCCCAAACTGGGCAAGACAGCAGGTGTGGGTGTACCTTGAGCTTCTCAAGCCTAATGCTCACCCCATTCTCATAAAGTCTACATATCTGCCCTTATTTACATATGGAATGGGGTGAGTATTAGGCTTCAGAAGCCCAAGGCACACCCCACACTTGGCCTCCTGCCTGGTTTTGGGGGTGAGGTGTTAGGGTTGGAAACCCTAATGTCTCATTTCCCACCTTTTGTTACTTTGACCCTAACTGGAGCATTAACAAAGTGTATATATATATATATATATATATATATATATATACTGTATATATATATATATATATAAAATATGATATACAATGGTGAGCTGTCAGATAAAATTTAGCTACATATGTGCTGTTTGACCTTGGGTAACCTCACGAGTGGTATAAGCCACGAGTGAGGTGTCCAAGGTCAAACAGCACAAGTGTAGATAAATCATTTATTTAACAGCTCACCATTGTGTATTTCATTTATGCAGTAGGGATGCTTCCTGTCAGTGCAGGAACATTTGCTTTGACTGTTTATCTTTTTTTTTAATGATAATTTCTGGGCCTTTCATTAACTTTCATAGTGTATGTCTGCCTAGTGTAGTGGTTGCTATTAAATGAAACACCACACATTTTGATATGTCATGCTCACAGTACCATGCTACCTTTTTTGTTTTAAAGTTATTTGCAGTTGTTTGTCAAAAAAGTGAAAAGAAAATGTTATTTTCTGATGTTTTTTGCTAATTATAAAAAAAACTAAAAGGTACCTATAAATAAAATACCACTCATTTTGCAGATATTTTTGTGCTGAACAACTTCCATGCTTTCAGTACCATGCTATCATTTTTTGTTTTGAAGTTATTTGCATTTGTTTGTCAAAAAGCGAACAACAAATTACACTTGCTTCTGTTTTTTTTCTAATTATAAAAAATCTATAAGGTATCTATAAATGAAACACCACTCATTTTGTAGATAATGTTGTGCTGAACAATTTTTCGTGCTCACAGTACAATGCTATCTTTTTTCATTTTAAAGTTATTCGCATTTGAATATGGTTAGTGTGGATAAATGAGCAACTGTATGGATAAATGAGCAACTGTGTAGACAAATGAAATGTAGCCTCACAGTTGCTCAGATAAACAGATTTAACACACTCCATTTATGTCGATAATAATAATAATAATCTTTATTTATAAAGCGCAATTTCCGAAACCAAAGAGCTGTACACATTTTTAAATAAGACAATTAAAACAGATAAAACAATAAAACAATCAAATTTCCACTCATATAAAAGTACAAATATGGATACAGATACAGAAGCAGGATATTATGTAAAATCCCCAAAGGCCCAGCAGAACAGATGGGTCTTCAAGGCCATCTTAAAGCTCTCAATGGTCTGGCACTCTCAAATCTGATGAGGCAGAGCGTTCCACAGGGTAGGGGCTGCATACATAAAAGTTCGAGACCCAGAGGTTTTCAGCCATACCCTGGGAATCTCTAACAACCTCATATCAGCTGAACGGAGTGGATGGCTGGGACACTAAGGGTGCAGGAGCTCTTGCTGGTAGCCCGGACCCTGTCCATGCAGTGCTTTGTAGGTCAGAAGACCGACCTTGGAGGTGACCCACTGCTGAACAGGTAGCCAGTGCAGTTTGCGCAGCACAGGAGTAATGTGGCTCAAACGAGGAGTCTCCAACAACAGCTATGCAACAGCATTCTGCACCAGCTGCAGGCAGTGGATATCAACCTCCAGAAGCCATAGGTAGAGGGAATTACAGTAGTCCAGGTGTGGGGTCACAAAGGCATGGATCAACGTTGGAAGGTCCCTGGATGGCACAAGGTGCTTGACCCAAGCGCGATGTTCCTCAGATGATAAAACAAGGATTTGACAACTGCTGACACCTGTGAATGCAGTGACAGCCCATCATCCAGAATCACCCCCAGGTTTTGCACCCATTCAGAGGAAGGCAGCTGATTACCCCCAGGCCAAAGCCCAGAGGGGAACCCTGCCACCGACCCCTCTATCCGGAGACCTGGATCCACCACCAGCACCTCAGTCTTATCAGAGTTCAGCTTCAACCAGCTGGATTTCATCCAGTTCTGGATTTCTGTGAGGCAGCTGTTAAAGAATGAGATTGTGCTATCCTGGTCAGGTGCAAAAGACAGGTACCACTGGGTGTCATCTGCAAAACAGTGAAACCTCAGCCCATACCATCTCACAATGTCTCCTAGAGGCAGCATGTACACCACGAACAACACTGGGGAAAGCATCGAGCCCTGAGGGGCCTCACATGGCAGGGAGAATGAGTCTGAGGAGAACAACCCAGACACCACCCTCTGAGATCTGCCAGTGAGGAATGATTGAAACCATTTGAGGACTGAACCTGCCAGGCCACAGATGACCCTCAGGTGCTCAAGCAACACTCCATGGTGCATGGTGTCAAAAGCTGAAGAAAGATCAAGGAGTACCAAGATGGAGTGGCACTTCTGATCTCTAGCCATCAGGAGATCATTGAGCACTCAACCCAGAGCAGTCTCAGTACCATGCCTCTTCTGGAAACTGGACTGGAGAGGATCGTAGATATCATGGATGGTAAGATGGTTCTTCAGCTGCAGCGCAACTACTTTCTCAATCACCTTCCCTACAAAGGGAAGGTTAGAGATAGGTCTGTAGTTAGCCAAGCAGTTTGGGTTCAAAGAAGCTTTCTTAAGGAGCGGTGTCACCACTGCCTCCTTCAGGGAGCTGGGGAATGCACCTGTCTCTAAGGAGCACCAAACCATCTTAGCAAGGACAGGACCAATGGAATCCACACACCCCATTATAAGGCGTGTTGGACCTGGGTCCAAACTACAGCACGTCAGCTGCATATTCTGGACAATCTGCATGATATCCATGGTCTTTGGCCAGTTGAAAGATGACCAAGAAAACCAAGGAGCAGTGACCGAGCACCGACCACCATCACCTCCCATACAGTGAGCTGGATGGATCTTGGCCCTGATGTTGGCCACCTTATCAGCAAAGAACTGAGCAAACTTGTCACACTTAAGTTGTGAAAATGCACTTTGAACCTGCAGACAAGTTGGGTTGCACAACCTGTCCACAGTTCGAAAGAGCTGAGCTGGTCGATTCTGAGCTGCAGCAATCACTCTGGACAGGCACTCTGCCTTCTTATGGGTGATTGCTGATTGATAGACCCAGTAATGTTCCATCAATATAAGGTGGTCAGCATCCAGGGCAGATTTCCACCAGCATCGCTCTAACCTTCGTCTGACTCGTCTCAACTCCTTCAAGGTCCCATCAAACTAGGGGGACTGTTGGTAAAAAGAGAGAGAGGATGGACACGGACAGGAGCGATAGAGTCCAGGGCTTTCATCACAGCCTTATTATAGGTGTGGACCAAACTCTCTGGACTCTCACTTGCAACCGGCAGTCCCAATAGGTCTAATACCACCGATAGGCCATCAGGGGTCACATCCCTCAAAGGGTGGTATTTGACCATCTCCACGAGGGCAGACCTATAGGGGGAGCCTGGAAATTGAACCTTATGGTGTAGTGATTGGACTATCCAACTGGTTCCACCACCAAATCGGGGGTCTCCATCCTCTGGAGGAAAACCAGATCGAGTGAGTGACCATGATAGTGGGTTAAAGAGGCAACTACCTGTGTGAAGCCCACTGAGTTCATAAGCTGGAGGAAGTCCTGACCAAATTGTGAAAGTTTGTTGTTGACTCAGGCGTTGGAGTCACCCAGCACCATCAACCTAGGACTAGGTGATTCAAAAGCCATGTTGACAACGAAGTCCGTGACTTCCTGTAGGAACAATTTCTCACCACCAGGTGGACAGTAAATGAGAATGATCCTACACCCCACACCTGTAACAATGGTGCACTCAAACTATCTGGTTTCCTCAACTGGCACCCCCATAAGGCCCAATTCTGATCTAAAACAAATGGCTACACCCCTGCCCCTGTGGTCCGATCTCAAGTGATGTATCACCAGAAACCTGGCTAGAATAGTTGCCTCTAAATAGGGGTCAACATTATCATCCAGCGAGGTCTTGGTGATGCAGGCCAGACCTGTTATCCCAACAAGATCAGCAATAATAGCCATCTTGTTCCTGATAGATCTGGCACTGCACAATACCTCTCGAGTTGGACAGAGTTCTGGGGCCAACCGGACTACTGGCCCAGAAACACTGGAGCCCTTGGGTATGGAAGCCAGATATGGAGGACCATGTTCTGGAATCCACTTCTCCCCAGGGCATCTCCTGGTCCTGACTACCCCAATCCGACCACCCCGCTCATGCCCCCACCCGAGGTTCAGAACCCCCAGCCCCCCCCGTGCCTCCTCCCTACTATTCCCAGTGCCCTGCAGCATCTATAAACTGCTGCCGGCAGGGGAGGACAATTAAAGGGGCGAAGGTCCTGGAGCTCCGAGGGGGAGTAGTTCCTAACTGGGAGACCTACCTGCCAGCACATCTTTGGCCCAGCAAAAGCTGCTAGCAAATCAAATAAATACTTAATCTAACCTATAAACCGATGCAAGCAACTCACCCACACAGCTACACCTACACACCCATGCACGCCACAACCACACTTAACACACTCCTAAAAATAAAATGAAAAATAAGAGAAAAAATAAAAGTGAAAGTTTGCAGAATCGTCAGTCCAAAATTATAGCTGCCCAGAATAAATGGAAATTGGGGAAAACCAGTCTCAGTACTGCAATACAGTTTAAGTTCTGAAACCAGAGAGCTCTCACCACTCTGGTTAAATAGTCCAAAGATAGTTTGGCCACGGCACCACCTCTCACTTGGTTGGGGAAGAATCAACAGTAAATCAGAGACAGTAACAATATAATAACCACAGTATATTGGTGCAATTTAAATTCTGAACAACCAGAAAGTCTCCACAGTCAAAATGACAGATTTTGCCCCCAACAACACCTCTCACATGGTGGGAGTGAAAGCCACAATTAATCTACAGTAACTCAAATGTTCACCCCCATTGCATATATATATATATATATATATATATGGTGTACTATAAAATGTAGCTTGTCAATTGTGTGACCTTGAGCTAGTCACAACCTCCCTATGCTTCAGTTCCCTCAGGTGTACAACAGCATTCTTTGAAAACAAAGGTAGGCTATCATAGATACCTCAATTTTTAAATAGAAAGGAAATATTAAAATGAAAATAATTATATTAGTTGATTATTTGTGTTACTAATTTAAAATAAACATTTATAAAGTAAAAAACATAACGTAAAAATCATCCTCTGTTCCAATAGTGCTAGCCTGTCTTATACCAAACTAGGCAAGATTATGAGAAAATTGTAGTTATCTGAACTGTAGCAAACCTATATTTGCACTCTTTTTAGAAATCCCCTTTTATTGGTATTTCTTGTTTTTAATTTATATTTTCAGTAGGGTTTTCTCTCACTACAACTTCTACTGCCTCCCCCATTCATGTGGCTTGGAACTGGTGGTGGGTTGCTTGCCCTTCTACTTAGTCACTTTCTCCAAACTAAAGTTTCTGGGTGAGAGGAGGAACACAGCTTCTTTGGGCCAGTAGGGGGCAGCCACACCACAGCAGATAGATGCTACACTCCTAGAGGTGTTCCATGTATTCTGTCACCACACTCAACTTTCTGCCTGCCTGACTGGTTTAAAACATTATGTATGTGAGTGCAGGCATGCTATCAAGCAAGCTGTGCTGTAGGATGCTTACTGGAAAAAGAATTTCCCTTTCTAGTGAGTGACTCAGCCATTACTATTCCTGTTAGCTGCCTTTAACAAAAATGCTGTATCAAGAAAACCTACACAGGGGGTGCACTGCATCATACAGTGTAGTTATGAGCAACAAAAAGCTTAGGCCTCAGGGTTGCATATCAATTTCTGTCACGGCAAAGTTGAAGTGGTACAGCTCAACTAAATATTAACCTGAGTGTATTTTCAACTGTAATATTTGTTTAAAGTAAGCAATATTCCTCACAATTTGACTGGCCCAAGTATCGAGTTTGACAATTGAGTCTTTAGGGCATTTTTACTGTATGTCATTTTAAGTTTACACACCTAGTCCCCCACTCTTCCCTAATGAAGCACATGTAGGAAGGGAACATAAGTCATTCAGAAATGGTAGTTTACTCACCTGTTAAAGGTGATTATAAAAGCACCTTCTTACAGCACTCCGAGTTTCAACACATGGGTTATAAGCACTCTTCTCATAGGCTGATGCACAAAAGGAATCCCAAATTTGAAATCTGATCCTTCTCCTCCCTTGTAGCTCACAGAATCCCCAGTATGAAATCTTCCAGAGCTTATGCTTCTCCTGAAAACATAATATAAAAAATACAACCCTACAGGACCCTCAGCTGCCGCCCCCCGTGTGGAAGCTGGCGGGTAGGGATACACAACACAATTTGATGTTATGCAAAGGACAATTATTTACCTTATATAGTATTCCAATCAATGTGGCAATCTGTTCCACTGTTACTGGCAGTGTAGGACTGAGCAAGCGCTATTCTACATTTACTGGTTGGTATTGCACATTCATTCTTTAATATACAATCCCTTATTGTATTATCCAATTTATTGCTTGTTATGTTCCTCCTCAATGGGTGGGATATGGAGTGCTGTAAGAAGGTGCTCTTATAATCACCTTTACCAGGTGAGTATACTACCATTATCTCTCGCACCTTCTTACAGCAATCCGAGTCTCAACACATGGGTGATTATACAGCAGTATTGGACTTGTCTTGGGAGTGAGGAGGAATATGACTCAAAGGTGTCTGGAGAACCTTGCTACCAAAACTCTGAATTTCCTGTTAGTCCATTATCCCACCGGTAATACACGGCAGTGTCATTATAAGTTCTGCTAGTGAACTCCTGACTGGCTTGGATCAGTGTGTCCGTCACCTTACTGGATACCCCTAAGTTCAACAGTGTAGCCTTCTGAATGGCCATGCTGGCAGTTTCAGTGGTCGGGGGTCTATGATCCAGATTGGCCCCTGGAGGTCTTGACTGGTGTTGTCTACAGAAGAGTATTGAACTGTGGTCACTAGTGAGAGAGCTCTACACGAACAGTGTAGACCGTACAATAGAGGCTGAACTGAGAAACTCACTGAACCACACTGAACTGGATAAGACTAATGAACTGTAGCCTCTGGCCAAGTATGACTGTGTTAACAGTGTCTGCTGTACTTGATCTGCATGTCATACCTGGATTTAATGTTAAGAAGGTCCCCTGTCCCTTCCTCCATGATCTGGATTAAATAAGTGATGAGGAGAAGGAAGGTGTCACTCCTAGGAGTCGCTGCAGTGGGGACTCCAGGTGGTCACTGGCCCAGGCTGACAGTGGGTAACCCAGTGGCCTGATCACTTCTTTACACCCTGATGAAAGTACTAAAGACACGTATTTAGTGTTTTGGTTGCTAGTGGTGTGTGTGTGTATGTGCCGTCATATGGTACACAATATTCAATACATCAAAGCTGGTTGGTCATTCTGACCCTGGTCTGTGTGTTACCATGAATGACCTTCCGAATCTAGCACTTCACCCTATTGTAAGGGGTGGGTGTGATGGTGCCCATAGCTCTGGTTATATGTCTAGGCAGATAGAAGGATTGATCAACCTGTATATGGGTAGATGCCTTTACCTATAAATACCATATGTATGGATGCCTGGGTAGGAGTCTATCTACCAGCACATATGGCAAGTCAATAGAGTTGAATACACCCCACATTTCTTTCTTGAAAATGTCTGTGGGTCCATGAAATAGAATTTCAGCACCTTCTACCTTAGGAGACCTACAGTATATTGCATTAAAACACACCAGTTACCTGCTTTCCATGACTGTTTGTTTGTGCAGCTGAGAAGTCTGCAAAAATACTGTTAACAATAGTGTCTGGGTCATGCATTTTAGCTGGCCTGAGCAAAAAATACGGCTATCATTTGGGTTTTCATCCCCTTATGGCTTCCGCACTGTGGCCTGCTTAGTCGATGAGTGTAATCGAGTTCATTATGCTGCATGTGGCAAAGTTGTATTGGGCAAAAGTTGCCATGTAGGGATATATTGTATGTGTGCCCCTTTTAGTCTTCTTTTGTCAAAAAAGTAGCCAGACCCTGTAGCAGTAAATATTGGGGGATGTTGTGTCTCCCCTGATAGGGCTTCTAATTTCTGTTCATCTTGCCTCCTTTTCTTCCTTTGCTTCCCACTGAATATCTGTTAGGCCTGCAGGCGAGGAGGATGATGGTGGATTGGGCAACCTGGATTGGAATTGCCAACCTTTGTCCCTAAACTCACTGGCTCTAAGTAGTAACCAGTGATTTAAATGTGGCTCCTGCTTCTGAGAGTCCCCCTTGTCTGAGGGCGATGGCAGCATCCCTAGGTGAAGGATGGCTAGAATGAAATGGCCATGGATGTGCTGGGGTATGCCCTGCTGAACAGAGCAGGGACAATCATAGCCACATGGAGGGGTAGAGATATAGAAAGCAGTCAAGGCACAAGCCTGCCAGCTGGCAAAGTGATGGTGGTGACAGCTAGTTATTGATTACATTGGAGCTGTGGTGATGCCGGTGGTATTTATCTGAGGGAGGCCAGCTGCACAGCATTAACATTTGGCATTCATGGAGGAACCAATGTCAATGGAGTGTAATTGCCACCACTCGACTCAAGTTGTTTCTTTGGGACCCTCGGTCAGAGTAAGTTTTGTGGCTCTCGCCTTATGGGTAAACATGACAGAATGGCCATTTGCCATGAGTCACAGTATGCTAAGGGAAAATATGGACCCCCCCCCAGAGTGGATTTTTAAGTAGCAAATGCATCCTGCTTCTAGATGCCATTGTTATTCTCTGCAAATATTTAAGCTGCCTTGGACATTGATTGAGTCAGATTGTGACTTACTGGGTGGACATAGCACTGTGACAATCATTATATCCAAAAGACGCCCTGAGGATATCAGTCAGGCTTCAGTATTGGCATAAACTGGCTTGCTGCTGTAGCAGAATTGGATGTAGAGTAAAATTAATAGCCCTTGTGATGTATCACTGCATAGCCAGCCTTTTCTTATTAATGGTACTATCCCCTTCAAAAACGCTCTTTGTATGCTTAACTTGTCCCCCACCAGCATGGCTGTGGCTGAGTAGCACATGCACAACCTGTGATGCATTTGCCCTTCCTTAGCCCATTGTATTCCTTGCTCTTTAATTATGTACATTCCGATGATTGACTATATAGCTTTGTACTAACTATATAGTTCTGTACTTACAGTTCACACAAACTTTTCCCCTAAGTATGTGGGATGGCCCACTATATCAAGCTCAGAGATTTTTAACAATGCTAGGGGCTACTTAGCTCTGTACTTGTAATAAAAAGATGGTTAAGCCCATAGAGGGTAGCCTGTCGAAGGGGGGGCTGAAGCTAGTGAACCACCCTGTCCAGATCACCAGTGTCATAAGTCCTGCTGAGGCATTTGGATGGCGTGTCAAGTATTTGGAGCAAAGGAGCATTCTGTGAGGTCTCTGACTGCAGCTGTTGACTGAGGGCTGCCTAGGTACTGAAACTGCTTCAAGTCTGAATGTAGCATGACTGAAGTGTGAAAGGGTTGTGCGTGGTACCAATATTGAGCAACGTATTTTTGTTACTACTGTACTGCATGTGGGGATAGAGAACCCAGTCTCTCTCACTAAGAGATGGTACTCATTCCTGCTATGCAACGTGTTTAAGCCTGCACCGGCTGAGCCATTGGAGTAATGCTGAAGCCACCAGTTTTTTGGAACTAGGTACCTACAGTGAAATGGTGCTCAATAAACTCCTGTCCATCAAGCCCTGGAGGATATACATCTGGCTTCTCTTGTTCCAAAGGGCAGGCTTATAACATGATGCTCTTTTATTTTAACATTTAATTCTATTGATTTATGGTTTATATCTGCTCCATTTCCCCTTTAAAACTTATGAGGAGTATGGCCCCCTTTAAGGGGTGCCCTCTCTTGTCCAGCATCTTAGGTGGGGTACTCATTGGCCGCCTCCATCTTAGAGGTGGAATTGTATGTAGAGAACACTCGAGGTGCCTGGGAGGTCAGAAGCATCGTGAGAAGTGCGATGTAGCTCCCAAGGATGGCGTTGCAAAATGCACATGTTGGGTGTCCCACATTGTATGGAGGCTCTAGTGCGGGGGCCAGGGAAGTCCCTGCCAATATTTGGAACATTAAGGACTCAGGTGGGGTATCCCTGCACACAGGGTGTCCTCTCAGTAGCGGGATGGAGGGAGAACTCTCAGTCCTGGTTTCAGAATCCTGCTCGAAGTGGGTAAGCTGCAAGCTTACTTACAGATACAACCTGGGAGTATAGAGAAGTTAAGTGACTTGTTTAGGGTCACATAGTATGCAAGAGTGGGCTGTGACTTGCTTAGGGTCACACAGTATGCAAGAGTGGGCTGTGGGATTCAAACCCAGGTCTCCAGATGTACAACTCAGAGCCTTAAACCACTGCACTACACTGCCTGAGTCCTCCAAAGTAAAGGGCATAAGGGGAAGAGAGAGATTGGAGCTCCAATGGCAGGCTTGACCCTGAACACGGTAAACCATGAGGCAATTAGGGGAGAGCCACACTCCACTCGGGGACATACACTGTACAGAGGGCATGACCTATGGTTGAACAAGGCACTGGTAGCAAATTACAAACTGTTCAGGACAACTGATCCAGGTGCCTGTTCCCCTCCCTTCGTAGATTGAGGTAAACTGAGGGGGGGTATGTATTCCATAGGGAATGGCATAATAAACCAAAATAAGTACCTTAATACACAGTTCTAGTTGGCACTGACGCATGTTGGCTAGGTTATCTTAATACCCAAAAACTAGTTTGTAGCCCCAGTCGAGATGACCCTAGGGCTTCAAACGTCAGCAAATTAAAGACAAATGGAGACCATTTAAAACAAGAAGTCAGCCAAATATTGGGGGGCACTAACGTTTTTGCCAGACATACACAAGATAAATCAAATAGTGTCAAAGATCCTAAAACATAGCCCTTTAAACAGCTAGCTCACAATGGTGGTTCAATTGACTGATAACGTGCTCTGCCCTTTAAAATGGCCTTCAAGATGGACTGTGTCCCTTTGAGATAGCCGGCATGTTTACCAGCACCATTTTGGGAAAGGAGTACACAGCCCGTTGACGTCACCATCTTGAAAGAGGGATCCCTAGCCAGATCTCTTATGTAGGCCCTGCGAGATCTCAGCTGGTGCCCTCTCGCTTTAATGAGCGTGAGTCAAGATGGTGACCACTAGTCCCGCAGGGCTCCTCGTGGCTGAGGGATCCCTGCTGAGAAATGGTCTTGGGTAACTTCAACATAGGAGTCGCTGCTTTGAGGAAGCACCCCTGTGCTGACAGAATGAGGAAGAGGGTTGCACCGATCGTCGCCCAATGAGGAGGTAGCCCTGCAGGTAGGACCCTGGAATGTGCTCTCTCTCTTGTGACTCTCTACTGCCTGCCCCATGTAAAGTCATCTGGTGGGGCACTTCTGTGGTGGTCATGGTTGAACAAGGTAAATCGCAACCCCCAGGAGTAGAATCAGGACCAGACCAGGAAGGGAGCGCAGCACTTCCCTATTATAGTAACCGCCTTCTCTGCTGAAGCAGATAAGCCAACAGGGGGCTCAGGAGGTCCAAAATTTGGTCTTGGGTGGCAGCCTTCATCCCTCTCCTCGGTTGAACAAGGTAAACTGAGGGGGGTTTAGTGAGCAGCAGCTTCGGTCTTGGGTGGCAGCCTTCATCCCCCTCCTCGGTTGAACAAGGTAAACCGAGGGGGGTTTAGTGAGCAGCAGCTGCTGTGATGGAAACAGATTCTTGTTACCAGTACACCTAAGCTAAGCCCTGACGCCAATACATAGACTAGGCTAGAACTAGGCATAAACAAACAACACTGGTAATGCAGAGCTGGACAATGGTAATTCTTAATGCTAGTCTGAGGGGCTGTAACCCTTAGTAAGCAAACCTCTGTTGCTTGAATGAATGTAAGTTAGATTCTGAGGCTAATGCACAAATTCTTTGTGAATAGTGGGAGTATTAATCTTACCTTTGTTAGCTTGGCACAGAGACAGAAAGAAACATGACCTGCCTGGGAAGATGCACAAAAAGAACTGGGGATTTTGGGAGCTACAAGGGAGGAGAAGGCTCGGATTTCGAATTTGGGATTTCTTTTGAGCATCAGCCTATGAGAAGAGCGCTTATAACCCATGTATTGAGACTCGGAGTGCTGTAAGAAGGTGCAATAGATAATAGGTTCTTCAATTTGCAGTGACAGAACCTTCTGCATTTACTTCAGCAGAAGCATCCTTAGTTTTACTGTATTTTTTTTTAGACATGGGATTTTTTTTTTCGGGAGGGGATTCTTTCTGCAACAAATTCCTCAACCACTGTAAAGCAGGTTTCACTGTACAAGGGAGAAAGGGAAAGGGAAAGGGGAAATTGTTTAACCAGGAAAGGCACACTAAGCCGAAGCTTGTTTCCAGATGCAACGTGGGAGCACAAGGAAATTAAGTGACTTGCTCATGGTCAAACAGTATGCAAGTGGGAGCTGTGGGACTGAACCCCTGGTCTCCAGATTTTCAGCCCAGAGCCCTAAACCACTGCATTATACTACCTCCAGAGTATGACTGCAGTATAATGGCATCCAAGGATGTAGCTAGTCTGTAAGGTTTTTGCATTATCTACAGTCATGTGTTATTGTGTTTCAATGTTTATCTGGGTTGCGGCTGAAAAACAGACTATTGTCTCAGTTCACCAATAAATCAATCAGTAAGAAAACAAATGATTTATTTTTTCTAAAATCACTGAAAGCTGTCTGTCATAAGACAATTCATGTGGTGCTTCACACATAAATGAGCACTGTGTTGTATAACACCTGTGGGACATTTAAATAAGCCCATGATGTGAGAATGTGTTACCAGTGTTTTAAACCCGCTCTGCGATTCTCTAAAAATAAATGTGACATCTGGTAATCAGATGTTCTGCTACACTAATCATTTATGTATTTTAGCTGTGTTACAAAATCAGTTGCTGCACACTTAAAAGGACACTGTCAACCTGTTTTTCATCATATTATTTTTAGTTAAAAACCTACATTTTATGATTGTTTACCTTCTCTAAAATTCATTGATGATGCTGTTTGTTTTGTATGTCTCCTTGTTTAGCAGAACTGAAATGCATGCTAATGTATATTTATAAACAACCTTGTTTTGTTTACAATCCTGGATCTGTTCTTACTGCATACTTCCTGAACATTAGAAACACCCCACCAGTCACTCATGAGGCAGTAGCCTCCTAAACTCCCACTGCATCATGAGGGGCTAGACTGTGTTGTGGGTGTTCCCAAGTTCAGAAAAGATGCAGTGGGAGTTGATCAAGGAATGTAAACAAACCTGTTTTGGTGTGGTAACACCAGTATGTTGGGCAGTCTGTGTTTCACTTGTTTAAAGCAAAAAGAATCAGAATCAAACTACCAGCTACATCAGCAATCTTTACAGAATGTTTGCAATCATAAAATGTGTTTTTCAAACTAGGGATACTCTGAGATCTAAGGGGGTTGACAGTGTCCCTTTAACTGGTTACCAGTGAATTGTTCCCTTTTTAGTAAGCCATTAGCTAATGCAGAACAGAACAGCCCTAACCCCTGAATTGTACGCAATAAAATGTCCAGTATAGCGAGAACTTTAAATGTTTGTTCAGTGTCAGTACGGCTCAATGGGTAGCATACTTGTTTCCAAGGTGCAAGGTTTTAGGTTCAGGTCCCATCCCAGGAGCTGGGTTCATATGTGCAGCTAACATGGTGTGAGTGCTAGGGGGGTGTTATATTGCTAGGAGTGCCATCCACCGAATGAGATGTTAATGTAAGTTCCATTTTACCAGTCTTTGGTGGATGTCCAGATGGAAGATAAAGATCCATTAGAACGATTAGAAAAAAAAGAGTCGGGGATTATATGGGTGTCCTGGCCAACACTCCCTTTCTCGATACAACAGGTTCTAATGCAGTTGTTCATGGCTGTGTGTGGGATGTTGTTGAAAACACAAAGATGGATTTGTTCATAAACAGTCACTGCACTATCTTGTCATAATTTTAAGGCTTTTGCCTGTGGTTCAGATGTGCAGTAGACAACTACGCCATGCCCACCCTGCCAATCAAAGCTGCTAAACCTCTTTGTGGAATCAAAAGTGGGAATCCCCCCAGTGAATGAAGAGCCAATTTAAAGCTGCAGTCAAATGACATGAGAAGGACTGTGGAGGCCTCCATTTAGATGCTGACTTGGAAAAAAAATTTATTTTTCTATTTGGTAACTAGGTAGGTGCACCGGGTCAAGAGCTAGCCTGTGTTCAGGCACGACCCGAGCTATAAGGCAGCAATGTTACAGACAGTGTACAGACGTGAATCATAAAATGTTACAATATCTATAAACAGTCAATTTTACAGATTTAGTTCAGAAAGGAATATGGTGCATGATCAGAAGTGCTGCGTATGGGCCAAGACCTAATCTAAGCAGCACTAACCTTCATAAAGGCATACACTACACATTATATACAGGAATTCATCAAGCAAGCAATCACTCAATCAATAGCTACCAGTTACAGGATGCAATACATTTGGGAGTTAAGAGAGAGCACAGTGGTAAGATGGCTCAATTCAGGTACTTGGGAAGCAGTTGCATGCAAACTGGGATGCCAGCTAATGCATTGGATCCTTTTTAAAAGTCTAAAGGCTGGGCAAACACAATCCAGCGGAAATGCTATTCCATAGCCTGGGGCAGACACTAAGACAGGTTTCTGGCCCATGGTACTGGATATCTGTGGTTCAATGAGCAGAAGTTTGGAGGATGATCGCAGGTCTCTTCCATTTCACTTGGGCTTGAGCAGCCCTGATAAGGGGTGGTGCTGGGTATCCTTAAAAACTTAGAAGTGAAACAACCATCAGAATAGATTCGGTGTGCTAGGGGTGTCAGCCATCCAAGGTCCACATTTGGGTGTGATAGTTAACAGCCAGTGTTAATCAACAAACACTGCTGGACACTGTGTCAAGTTTCTTAAGCTCAGTGGTGGTATTGCAGAACGTGAACAAACCATGGTCTAAAATGGGAAGCAGGGTGCCTGTGGCAATGATCACCCTTATTTCAGGCATAAGACAATGTCTGTACCTGTACAGGGCCTCAGGTTTTTAACTGGTTGATTTGCATAGAATAGAGATGTGTTCTGAGTAGGTCAACCTAGGGTCTAGGTGGACTCCTACATACGTAAGTGTGGACACATTCAATGGTGGTCCTGTATTAAAATAATTTCTAAAAAATCATTCATTACTTCATGGAAGGGCCCGTGTTTATCTAAAATATGTATTTTTATGTCCCTTGGTCAGTTGCCTCTCACAAAAATATTTTTCAGTCTTATATTTGCCCTCCTTTTACTGAAACTGTCCTCATTTGGTTGTCTAGCCTTGTGACCTTCCTGTCCTGGTGTGCAGGAAAATGTGGCTGCCTGAAGTGGCCAAGAAGCTTGCAGGGCCAGAGAATACTAGGGGTGTCATCCTTTGGCTGATTGTGGTAGTTTCCATCTTTTTTCTCAACCCATTCCCATCTGGGACCTCATCTGTGCTGTAGTGTCCTTATGCATTTGGGAGCTGATGTTGCTGAGGCACCCACTGTGTCAACACAGAAGCTTCTGGGGTCAGAGTATTGAAGGGCCCATTCTCTTTGTCTAATCGGGAGTTTCCACCTTTTTTTTCAATCCGTGCCATCAGGGAGCTCACCCACAGTGCACTGTCCTTTGTTGGACTGGAAGATCTTACTTCGAGGAAGGCTCTTGCAGCAGGCCAACACCAGTAGGACTAAGCCATCAGGTGCCAGGACCACACGGAAATCTTTCTAGCTAGCAGTCTACCATGGGGGACTGCCCACTGCCAACATTCGCCTCTGACGTCAGCCTATCCTATAAAGGCGGGTGGTCCCCCCCACACTCCTCAGTTCTTTTCCCGCTGTCAACCCACACACATTGAACCTTAGTGGATGCCGCAGCTACGGTTGACCACCAGTACTCATGCTTGCCATGCTTTTTTATTTTCCTTTTTTTTTGAGTAGTCTAACATTGAATTTTTGGTGTTTCAGCTGTCGAGTTTATGTCTTTTCCACCAGCCTCATCTTCTGACCACTCCATGAAGTGTGCTTGCGACAAACAAATTCCTGAAAAAGACAGCCACTCTGCTTGCATCCTTTGCCTAGGCCCCAGCCATGACACCGAGGCCTGCCAGATTTGCTAGAAATTCAATCAGGCCACTCTGAAACATCATCTTAAGATTATGGAGTGCCATCTTATTAAGCAGAAGCTGGTCACGATGGAAAAGGAATTGCAGGTCAGGAGCTCTTCAGCCTTGCTGGCATAGTCCTCTGGGTCTTCCTTATCTTCTCAAAAGTCTGGTGGGAAGCATAAGCACCAGGACAAACACTGGGACTGGGACCGGTCTGCTTCCCGCTTGCAGTCACCTGACAAATCCTTGACCGCATCAGGGTCGTCCTCCAGTGGGGGGTCAGCTCTGTCAGCCCCGCCAGCCTTTTCCTCCACTGGGCTACCGGTGGCAAAGCCACCTACTCTCATTGCCATTATGGGTGGCGGCTTCTCGCAGCAGGGGACTTGGTCTCCTGTCTCCCAGCCCCTGACACTCAGGCCCATTTCTTCCATGGGCTCTTAGCCAGGAGGCTCAACTGGTGTTGGTGTCTCGGGCATAGGTTCCTGACCTGTCGCCCCCTGGCCAAGACACTGCCTATGTCAGTCCTCTCTGCAGGACTTGATACCAGTCTTTCAATGCAGCACCTGCATCAGGCTACTGCCACTTCTCCTAACATGGCATCACCTCAGCCTTCGCCTGGGAGGCCCCCCCCCCAGGCACCTGCTTCTCTGACTCACCCAGTGCCGGCAGATTCTTCTCCCGGGTGCTCCCTGCTGCCGCTTGCTGGGCTGCCACCAGTCCTGCCACTGCCCTAGCCTGCAGGCCCAGTACTGGTGTTGCCTCTTCCACAGCTTGTGCTGTTGCTGATTCCTGGCCCGGCACTGGGTGGCCCTTTGCCAGGGTACCCTACACCTGCCCCGATGCTGACTTATCCATACCCACCGGTCTATAATTTCCCACCTTCGGTGGACTACAATGCCCTCTTCTCTTCATGGTGGTCCTTCCTTCAGAGACAGACCCCTGCTCCTCAGGACCCACCCCTGGCATCCCCCCTGACATCCCAACTGGGACCTGCTGCCCCTGGATTCGGGTCGGTCTGGTACCACTGAACCCTGGATGTTGGGGTCCTTTGGGACTCGATCCAACATCGACTCTGGCTCTCACCAGGATGAGCACCCACCACTGGAAAGTGATGCAGATGACATGGACAGAGACAACTCAGATGGCTCGGAGTCCTCCTTCTGCTCACTGGAGGAGTCTTCAGAGGGTGAAGAGCCCTCTAGGGTGATTCCAAAGTCTCCTCCTGATGACGCATCTTTTATGGATGTCATTAGCCACAACCAATCCATTATGTACTTCCAAACAGATGAGCAGGACCCAGAGAAGCATCGCCTGGCTGTTAATTTAAGGCAATGAGATGCCCTCCCAGTGGTGGTGCCACCCCTGATTGACTACCATGATGATGTCACCAAGGCAGCTTGGAATCACCCCTCCTCTATCCCTCTATTGCCTAAGAAGGCAGACTGTCTTTACCATGCTCCTGCTGGTAAAACCTTTTTAGGGGGCCACCCTAAGGCTGATTTGGTGTTCAGTAATGCAGCTCATGACCGTACCAAAAAACCCCGCACCTTAAAGCCCCCCCCCCCCAGACAGGGAGTCCAGGTAGTTAGACCACTTGGGTAAGCCCATTTTTGTGTCCACTACCCTGGCTATCTGGGCCACTAACTACCTGGCCCATATGGTCCAATATCAGAATGTCCTCTGGGACCAAGCCAGGGATCTTTTGCAGGCTTTACCAGAGGATCCCACCAAGACACAGCTCGTCCAGCTCCTTAAGTCATGCTCTGACATTGGCAACCATGTTCTCTGGACTGTCTACAATACCGTGGACACCTCAGGCAGGGGAGCAGCTGCTGGCGTCTGCCTGTGGTGCCATACGTGGTTCTGGGTATCTGTCTTTGCCTCAGATGTGCAGTCCAACATCTTGGACACCCTCTTTTGGGGCTCCATCGTCTTTGGTGTGAATGTTCAGGACATAATCTCCATTCTTCAGGAGTCAGGCTGAGCCCTTCAGATGGTTCATTCACTCTACCATACTCAGCCCATAGTGGGTCAGCATCTTTCCTTTCATTGCTTCTCCCATAAACAATCCTGCCAGCCTGCCAAAGACCAGGGCAAGTGCAAGACGGCGTTGGTCCCTGCAGCTGCTGCCACCAGATCCCCCCAAGGTGCCTGCGACTGCCCTCCCGGTGCTTGCCCCCACCTCCTGACTCCTTAGCTACCCCCCCTCCAGCAAGGGTTCTGGGGGAGGTGGTTGGGGTCTGATCTCCCTCCATCTTGACAGGTGGCAGGAAATAACCACAGACAACTATGTGCTTTAGATTATAGAACACGGTCACACTCTAGAATTCCTAGAGTGGCCTCCAGAAAATCCTCTGGTAAACTCCTCATACCCCCCAGTCCACCTGTCCCTGATCTGGGAGGAAATTCAGGCTCTTCTTCACAAAAGAGCCATAGAGCCCGTCCCTCCAGCTCAGTGGGGAAGGGGTTTTACTTCCACTTCTTCCTTGTTCCCAAAAAAGAACAGGGATCTTCAGCCTATCCTGGACTTGAGTCATCTGAACCTGTACATCAAGTACAAGCATTTCAGGATCATCACTCTTTAAAGGCTGTTACCCCTCTTGCACCAGGGGGATTGACTTTGCTCACTGGACATGCGGGATGCCTACTTACACATCCAGATTTTTCTTGCCCATCATTGCTTTCTCTGCTTCCACTTTCAGGGATCCTATTTTCAATTTCGGGCCCTCCCCTTTGGCCTTTATTTGGCCCCCAGGGTCTTTACCAAGTGTCTGGCAGTGGTGGCAGCCACTCTGAGGAGGCAGGGCTTCTGTATGTTGCCCTACTTGGATGGTTAGCTGCTAGCAGCCCCTTCCAGGGACTGCCTAGTTCAGACTCTGGAATACACTTCATGTCTGTTTCGGGCCTTGGTGATCACCATCATTCTGTTGAAGTCTTGCCTCTCCCTGTGCCAGCACCTTTAATATATCAGGGTGGTTCTGGATGCCACCCAGGGTTTGGCCTTTTTGCCCATGGACAGAGTGGAAAAACTGATGGATCAGGCCCGTCTGGTTTCCTCCAGTTGCCAGGTCCCTGCCAGGGTATTCCTGTAACTCCTGGGACACATGGCAGCAGCCATAACCATAGTTCCTCTCGCCTACCTGCACATGCGGGTTCTTCAGTGGACCTTAAGGGACCAGTGGGACTAACACACGGACAACCTGGACCAACTGGTCATGGTCTCTGACCCAGTCTGGAGAGTCCTATCATGATGGCTGGAACTGGCCAACCTCCTTCGGGGGGAGGGGTCTTCTTTCAGCTCTCAACCTCTCGCCAGATTCTCACAACAGACATGTCCAACCTTGGATGGGGTGCTCATCTGGCCAATCACTAGACCCAGGTTACCTGGATGGAATTGGAACAGGGTCTGCATATCAACGTCCTGGAGATGCGAGTAGTCCTTTATGTTCTGAAGGCTTTTCTGACTCATCTATTCCCTGTCTGCTGCTGGTGTAGATGGACAACATGTGTGTGGTGTATTACATCAACAAGAAGGGGAGAGGGGACTCTCTCTCACCCTCTGTGTCAGGAGGCAGTGAGAGTCTGGTATTGGGCCATCGAGCATGGTCTGGAGCTCTTGGCCGTACACGTTCCAGGAGCATGAAATATACTGACTGACAATCTCAGCCACTCCCGGTTGCGGGCTCATGAGTGGGAGCATCTGACCACAGTGGTCAAAGAGCTCTTCAACAGGTGTGCTCATCCAGAGTTGGACCTTTTTGTGTCACTGCCACTTTTCTGCTTACTTGATCCCAGACCTGGAGTTTTCCAGTGAGGTGCATTGTCCCTCTCTTGGAAGGGAAGGTATCTGTATGTCTTTACTCTGTTCCCACTCCTACAGAAGGTTCTGCTCCAGCTCCAGCTGGAAGAGGCAGAGATGATTCTCATAGCTCCCTTCTGGCTGCCTCAGATTTGGTTCCCCTTGCTGCAACAGCTGGCAGCAGAAACTCCAATGCCCTTGCTCCTGTGCACTGGCTTGCTCTTACAGGACCAGGGCACCCTAGTCTGCCCAGACCTAAAGTCCCTGCATCTTCATATACAGCTCCTGTGGACTTAGTTATTGCCAACTTCAGGGTGTCCTCTAGGGTCACAGATGTCCTGGTGGCTGCTAGGAAAGCTTCCACCAGGGCCACTCATGCCATGAAATGGAAGTGTTTCACCTTGTGGGCTGCTTTATGCCAATTGGACCCCTTCACCTGTTTGGTGAATCAGGAGGCAAAAGGCGATCCGGTGCTCAGAAGGAGAATGCAGCACCAATAAAACAAAATGTTCCAGCATCCAATAATGGTGCACAATGAAAGATACAAGTCCAAAAAGATTAAGTTGCAGTGATTTATTTGTGCTCAAAATAACACAGCTGAGAACAGCTACCCCAGCGCTTCAAACCTATTGCAGGTTCTTCATCGGGGAAGGAGCAAATATAGTCAGTAACTGCATTTTAAAGGGTACTAATTAAAGTTACAGTACCCAAATGTGAAACGGTGCCATCAAGCAATATTCAACATCGAAAGTTTATAATCACACTTTAAAAAGTAACTATAAATAAAGTGCTTCCTGACACAGAACTAACTAATGAATTAAGCCAAAAATGTAAGTTATTTCATAGCCAATACTATACATTAAACTATAAGTAGTCCATTGTTTTGTAACAAAACTAAAACACTGCAAAGTAGTTTATTAAGTAGGTAAATGTTGGCTATAAAAAAGGGCTTAAAATTCAGCTTTGCATACTCTAAGCAAGCTTCCAGGGCTCCCTGTGAGGAAAAGAGACAGACAAAATTATAGTTACCTAAAAATATCTAGACCTGCTTTCTTGGAAGGAAGATGGACAGTAGACAAAAATAGAGACATCATCAGAGGTAAGGTAAGATATCTCACCCATCATTATGCTCACTCAGATAGGCTGCTCCTAAGGTGAAAATTAGTCTACCTTCTTTTTGTAAAAGTATGTCATGTCTGTTGCCACCATTGATATCCACAGGGTTATGATAAATTCCCATGAATTTAAAATTCTTAACTGATGCCCTGTGTCTGGTACGCCAGTGGCTGCCCACTGGTGTGTCACCCCTTTTATTGAGAATTGAGCATATGTGCTCCTGTATCCTCTCTTTGAGAGGACATGTTGTCATTCCCACATACAGTAAGGGGCAATCGCACCAGAGGGCATACACCACATAAGGTGTGTGACATGTAATGAAATGGGAAACTTTGAAAGTTGTCTCTTTTGTAGGACTCATAAAGGAGTTGCCCTGGATTGATATGTTGTTATAGTATTTATTACTCTTAGGATTGAAGATGACAACCTCCTCCCATGAAGCTAAAAATAGGTTAATGTAGGAGGACGCCATCACTGACCCCATAGCAGTACCTCGTTTGATAATAGTAGCAGGAGTCAAATGTAAGCATATTGCTGTCAAGAATTAATTCTAATGCCTCTAACACAAATACAGGGTCAATTATGGATTCAGTTTGATGCAACTCCATAAAGACTCTTACTGCGTTTACTCCCAGGTGATGTTTGATGCTAGTATACTGTATAATGACTCCACATCAACTGTGAGTCATAGACAACCAGAATCAAACGTTTTGTTTTCAAGGACCTCGCGTACCGCCATGGTGTCCCGCAGATGTGATAGTAGGCATGTCATCGTGCCATATAGAAAACTATCAATGAATTTAGATAGGTTCTCAGCTAGGGAACCAATACCCGATAGAATGGGGCGACCAGGTGGTCTCAAGGGGTCTTTGTGTATTTTCGGCAACAAGTAAAATGTTGGGATGACTGGCTGATCCTGAGACAGAATTTTAAATTCATGGGACCTGATCATATCCCTGTGGATATCTGTGGTGGAAACAGATGTGACACATTTTTGGAAAAAGAAGGTAGACTAATTTTCACCTTAGGAGAAGTCTACCCGAGTGGGCTTAATGATGGGTGGGCTATCTTACCTTACCTCTGATGATGTCTCTGTTTTTTTCCTGCTGTCCATCTTCTCTCCAGGAAAGCAGTTCTAGATATATTTAGTTAATTGTAATTTTTTTGTCTGTTTCTTTTCCTTACAGGGAGCCCTGGAAGCTTGCTTATAGTATGCCGAGCTGGATTTCAAGCCCTTTTTAATAGCCAACATTTATCTACTTAATGAACTACTTTGCAATGCTTATTTTGTTATAAAAAAATGGACTAGTTATAGTTTAATGCATAGTACTGGCTATGGCAGATCACCTTCAAGGCCAGGTTGCTGACCTATAAAGCCATACACAGACAGGGTCTGCTACCTGCAAGATCTTCTCTGCTCCTACCACCCCCTTCACTCACTCTGTTCCACTGGTGAGGGATTGCTAGAGGTTCTCAGGGTGCATCTGAAGAACTCTGGGGCCCACTCTTTTGCTTTTGTGTCCCCTGCCCCGTGGAACTCTCTACCTTGCCAGGCAAGAGAGTGCCTGATCTTTGAGAGTTTTAAGACCCCCTTAGAAACCTATCTTTTTGGCTTAGCTTATCCAGAATTTAATAATAGCTAGCTTACTGTGCTTTTATCTTTGATGTACTGCTGTTTTATCCTTGATTTATTTTAATTGTGTGTTGTTAATAATTATACACCTTGTATATTTTTTTTCTTTTATGTGTACAGTGCTGTGGTAATTTTGGAACAGCATTTTTAAATAAGTATGACTTGACTTGACATGAAATAACTTACGTTTTTGGCTTATTCCCCTAATTAGTTCTGTGTCAGGAAGCACTTCATTTATAGTAACTTTTTAATGTATGATTATAAACTTTTGATGTTGAATTTTGTTTGATGTTACCGTTTCACATTTGGGTATTGCAACTTTAACTAGTACCCTTTAAAATGCAGTTGCTGACTATGCTCACTCCTCCCCCTGATGAAGAACCTACAATAGGTATGAAGCACTTGGGTAGCTGTTCTCATCTGTGTTATTTTGAGCACAAATAAATCACCGCAATTTAATCTTTTTGAACTTGTATCTTTCATTGTGCACCATTACTGGATTCTGGTGAACCAGGTGTTGGAGTTATCTTCATTCCATTTCAGACTCAGGCTTGGGATACTCTTTACTCAAGGTGCATCTTTCTGCCATCTCTGCATACCATACACCTATTGAGGGCAGAGCTGTGGCTCAGCTTAAAGGAAAGCAGCTCAAAACGTGGGCTCCCTCCCTTGAACAGCTTACCCTCTGGTTTATCGCTGACCAGCAAGAGTGGGATTTTTGTGCACCACAACTTACTGTATTTATATTTTTAAAACTCGGGAACCGGGAAGTATGGAGGAGGCAGGGGGGTTCCATTTGCTGAAACGGTGCGGCGCCACACTGCTTCGCTTCAATACTTTTATGCAGGCTTGAGCAGTGTGGCGCCACACCGCTTCAGCAAATGGAACCCCTGCCTCCTCCATACTTCCTGGTTCCCAGTTTTAAAAAATACAAATAAGTGTTGTGGCACACGAAAATCCCGCCTTGCTGGTCAGCTTAAACTGGAGGATAAGCTGTCCTAGGGAAGGAGCCCACGTTTTGGGCTGCTTTACTTTAAGGTGTTTCTGCACCTTTCTGCTGGGCATTTTGCATCTGAAACCTCCCATTTGGGACCCAATTCCTCCATGGGCCCTCAATTTTATGTTAGAGAAACTCATTTGCCTCTCTTTGAACCGGCCACGAGTTGCGCTGTCATGGAAAGCACTCTTTTTAGTTGCTGTTCCTTCTGCTCGAAGGATTTCCAAGCTTCAGGCTCTTATGTGTAAGGAGCCTTATTTGGTCTTTTCATAATAATTCTAAATTTCTTTCCAAGGGGGTGTCAGAGTTTATGTTTGTTTGTTGTTTGTTTTATTTATTTATTTATACGGATAAGACCATGGGCCAAGAAGATCCATTTTCATGGGTGATCAGTATACAAGTAACATTAAAAAAAACAGAAAACATAATATACATCAAAACAGATACAATTAACAAAAAAAGCAATACGCACATCGAAAACATACACAACTTTTCTTAACAATATTATTCAAAACAATTACATTTACACTCTAAAAAAATACTCTTTCAACTTATGTCTAAAAGAACAAAAATAGTACTGATACAATCAAAGACAGGCTGCAGTGCATTAAAAAAGAAGGTAATATATAAACTATTGCTGTCTGACCTAAAGAACTACGCATTCTTGGATTGCGAAGAGAAAAAATATCTGTTGACCAAATCTTAACAGTTGCATTCTGTTTTTAAAAATTAGATAAAAACAATCTGGCACACTATTAAGTATCACCTTTTTTTGCAAGTATACCCAATTGAAATTTGTATCTTCCACGAAGTGGAAGCCATCCAACTTGTTCTAAAAGATTACAGTGATGAACCCTTTGAGGTGTTTTTACTACAAACCTAGCAACTGAATTAAGTAACACTTTTACCTCGTATAACAACCCCTCCCCTGCAGTGTAATAGAACAATACCCTATAATCAATTAACGGCAATAGGAAACTCTGGGCCAGCAAATGATGAATGCAAATTGTTAATAAGGATGATAGTCTATATAGCGCCCCAAGCCTCTGATGAGTTACCTTCACCATGTTAAGAATCTGAGGCTCATAGGATAGTCCCTTGTCTATCAATAGATCCAGGTATTTAAATTGTTTAACCTGTTCGATTAATGTACCAGAAATAGTGTATAATAATAGTAAGGGATCTAAGTTCAATCTTTTTCTTGAATTTACACAAACCATGAATTTATTTTTTTCATTTAATTCCAAACCGTGGCATCTAAACCAATTCTGAACCCCCAAAAAATCATCAGCCAAATCCTTCTGAACTTTTTCAAAATGAGGACCACTCGTGAGGACCACTGCAACATCAGCATATAAAAAAAAATTTGGATTTAGTACGTACAGAAGGAAGAGTGTTAAGAAAAAGACTAAACAAAGGGGGATCTAAAATGGAACCTTAGAGAACACCCAATGAAACATTAGCAGGGGAAGAAAATTTACCATTTACCCTCATGACCTGTGAGTGGTCAGCCAAGTAACTTCCTAACCAATCCCTGACCTCCACTTATATTCCCAGATTTACTAAAGAAGACAGCAGAAGGCCATGATCAACCAGATCAAATGCATTAGTGAGGTCCACGAACACATGTTGAAGCAATCCAACCACCTTCCAGTTTAATATTCCAAGTACTCTAATCATGGGGAGGCTTTGCTCCATACTTTGGATGTATATAGAATCTTGCAGTAATATACGCAACAGACCAAGGCTTCAAGGAAGTCCGACCAGTTGTTTGTTTCATTCATCCCTCAGAGAAGGTGCTACTGTTTCCAAACATTGTTTATCTAAGTGGTTAGCCAATTCCGGGAATGGTTAATAGCCATTCCACCAGGGGAATGGCTGACTCCATGGCCTGTTTCAGAAATGTGTCTGCTGCAGACATTTGTGCAGCTGCCACCTGGAGTTCTCTCCACACCTTCACCAAGCATTACAGTCTGGACATTGCCTCTCAATGCAGGGCCAAATTCGGCCTAGTAGTACTTCAGGGCCTTCTTTCCTGAGCGCTTGGCTGCTGATCTGTCCTCCTCTTAGTGCCGTTCTCCTGGTCATGCCTGGATCTGCTTGGGACTCAGTCCTACCAGTGTTGATCTGCTGCAAGAGCCTTCCTTGAAGTATGATTCTACAGTTATGTAAGAATGTACCATAACAGTAGATCTTTGAGAGAAGCTCTTGCAGCAGGCCCTGCTTTCTCTCCCTCCTTCCCCCTGCTGTTCCTTGTTTCTCTTGCACTACTTCTGCCTTGTCTTCCTTGGCTCTTGGGAACCTCTCCATTCTCCATTTGCTGCCCACTTTGAGTCTCCAGTGGGAGAACTGGGGAAGGTGTGCCTGCCTTTATAGGATAGGCTGACATCAGAGCCTGACAGTGGTGGGTGGTCTCCCATGGTAGACTGCTAGCTAGAAGGTTTTCTGTGTGGTCCTGGTGCCTGGCAACTTAGTCTTACCAGTGTTGGCCTGCTGCAAGAGCTTCTCTTGAAGATCTACTGTTACGGTAAATTCTTACGTAACTGTACTCTAATGTTGAATGAACACCCATAATGGCAGATTTCACCCACTGCCTACCCAAGGAGGTGCTGTAGCAGCCACAGGACTGCACCTGGACCATGGACGACCCTCCCCACCAGAGTCCAGGGCTTGGATGGAGTCTGCAAACCTAGGTCCCTTTCATGTTAGAGTAGCGTGCCATCTCCAAAATCACACAAATGTAAATAAAACCCAAACTCACTTGAATGATTTCAACAAATCCTGATAGCTTGTAAACTATATATAACATAAATAAACAAAAAATAAATCTTGGCATATCTTATTTTGGTATCAAAATATATTGGGAACGTTTAAATATATCTAAATTGCATAAACTATATTTTTTCTGTTAATTTGAAAATACATGTTGACATTTTTATATCGACATATAGATATATACTGATATATTTTGGCAGTATTGTTTGGACAGATTATTTCTCACAAAGCTGTTATCTGCCTTAAACCAAATGCAGGCTACCTTTAGGAGGATTAGAAATGTGACATCCGAGGGAGCATTCAGTTCCAGGGGGACACTGGTGCTGAAAAATGCACATCAAGGAAGGGACCACATGATCAGGGAATGTATCTAGACATAGAAACATAGACTTTGATGGCAGATAAGGACCACTTGGCCACCCAGTCTGCCCATTTCCCTACCTATTGAATATGCTGCAGATCCTACTTAACCAACAGCCTACTTCCTCCTACCCCCAACTAGAATTGCTTTATGTATGTCCCATGCATTCTTGAATTCCACAACTATTTTTGACCCCACGACCTCCTCAGGAAGGCTGTTCCACGCATCCACCACCCTCTCCATGAAAAAATATTTCCTCACATTGCCCCTGAGCCGTCCCTCTCTAGCTTCAAATTGTGCCCCCTTGTTCTTGCACATCTCTTTTTTTGAAAGATGCTACACTCTTGGACTTTGCTGATTCCCTTGAGATACTTGAAAGTTTCTATCATGTCACCCCTCTCCCTCCTTTCCTCGAGGGTATACATATTAAACTCCTTTAGTCTCTCTTTGTATGGCTTCTGGTGGAAACCCTGCACCATTTTACAAAGACATAGACAAAGTTTGTACATTCGTTTGAATACCATGACCTTGTTTGTTGTGCCTATGCTGTTGCTCCCAGCTACACCCTATATGTTGCCCTACCTTGTTTGTTGCTCCCAGTTGTACATCAGTGCTGTTTTAAGAAGGGGAGAAAACCAAAGCAGTGCCCAGATCTATTCATTTAAACAGTGGTTTGTTCACATAGAGCACAAAAACCATATTGCAACACCAGAATGTGGAACAAATGGTGCCCTTTAGTATGACATAATTTTGGCCCCATAAATAAATACAGTATGTGCACCATGGCTTTCAAGCTGTATACATTCTCACACCCCTGCACACAATCAGGTAACATTTATTTATTCATTTTTAACTTTCAGATACAGCTTTTGAGCTCAGAGCTCGTTTACAAAGGCTTCATGTCAAGGAGAACAGTACAGTGGCAGACAAGCATACTGGGTATACAGCAGCAAGTATGAATTTACAGAGCACATAACATTAGTAGTCAAACCAAGTACAAGTAACGCTATACAATAAGATGAAAATATAACACATAGATGAACTATAAAAAATAAGGGAGGGTATGAAGACTGGAAACATGACTAGCCCACAGAGGAAGGTCTTGGTGTAGGGGAGTAGGAAGTGGAAGGGAGGATTTAGAAGGAAGCGGGATAGGAATATGGGGCAAATGCCATATCTGGCGATAGGCCATTAGGGAGTAAGGAGAGATCTTGTGCAGACTGCATGGCCTATGGGTCTTTTTCTTCCGTCATGTTTTCTGTGCATCTGTGGAAATTCCAAAGTATTGTAATACATCACTGGCAGGCAGCAGTCTACTAGTGAACTTTGGATCCAGACTTATTAAATGAGAGCTGATAAAGGTCTTACAGGGAGTTCACCACATTCAGTGGTAAACAAATAGGAAACCTGGCACAGTTTTGTAAACTTTTTTAATAATAATTTTACAATTTTTGGTCAGGAAAGGCACATTGAGCTGAAACTCATTACTTGGTGCATCCGGGAGTGCAGAGAGGCTAAGTGACAACATGTTTCACAACTAAAAATAAACAGGTAACCCTTCTCAGTTATCAAATCTTAATTATGAAAGTACAAACTGATTATGTTTAAAAAATTCAGAGTAACTCAATGTTTCAAAAAATCTGTGACCAATTTGTTTCAGCTTTGGAACATCTGTTGAGGTTTCAGGTACACTTGAAGCTGAGATTTGGTGTCCTGTGTGCCATTTGATTGCTACAGCTTCCAGCAACGCATTGAACATCCTCGCCTTCAAGGCACTGTACTGAACTTTTTGTAAACATTGTAATTTATCCTCAGTAAGTTAAATGATTTTACAACATGGCCTTAGAATACTTCACTTTGTCAACTAATAACAAAACAGGAAGCTGCAGTCTTGAGACATATCCTGAGACTGAAACAGGTGTACTGTATACACAGTAGGAGTCAGTTCTCAAGTGCTGTAAACCCACATCCTGTGTTTACGATATCCACACAGCACGTTTATTCTTACCAGATTCTTGTGGTTTTCATGTGAAATAATTCAACGAGCAAAACAAGCTATGTTCGCTGTAAAAATAGAAGACATTTCTTTTTCTTTCTTTTCTGTGGAGATGAGTGTTTTGGCTTCTGAGGCAGAAGGGTGCCGCCGCTGTGCATTCTTGCACCCTTTACTGTCTGACCACAGCGTGAAATTAATGTGAGCTGTGAAGACATTCACCCACTTGATTGTTCTGATTGGAGGAAGAGGTGCAGTCCAGGTGACCCCAGTGATTGAGGTGGGGGTGGGTAGTGGTAGAAATGGAAAAAATTCACTGGGTGGGACCCACCAACTTTGATGTAGGAAGGCACAGTACATCACTAGTTGGGCTCTTGGAGCACAATTGCCCATGCATTGTTGCATTGCTGCACTTGTATTTGGTGCATTTTATCTGCGTTTAGGGTATACATGTTGCACTGCAGCAGTCCTTGCCTACTATGTTTCCCTGAGTCAGAGTTTTAATTTCATTACTTAAATTGCATTCATTTGGTTCCCTCCCCATTTCCACCACTGGGCATGCAGAAAAGACAAAAAAAAAGCAAAGGTATTTGTGTCTTTTGTTTGAAAACATGCAGTATTTCATATTGCCTAAGAAAGCTTCTATATGCAATCCTATATAAGTTGTTGTTCTCTGCAGCATGTAATTACAGAACTGGTGATGTTGCATTGCACTGTTCTCATACAAGAACTACTCCGTTATATCATATACTGTACCATGTATAAGCAGAACAGGTTTCAGAATGAGAGATGAAATTTCCCAACTTATAAGCAAAACATAAAACACCCTTTTTTGTGAGGCTACCATTTATGTATGTTTTGGGTTTTAACCTCAGTTTAAGCAAGCAATCTGAGATTATTTATTTTTACAATATTTATGTATCCAGGATAACCAAACTAAAGCCCATCATCTGGATGGATAGAAGGACTGGGAGGTTGCTGACAATTGACCATGTGCTGTAGAATGTAGGTAGTATTCTACATCCCTCTGTATCGTAGGCAGTTGTGCCCTTTTGAGGATTATGTACCAAGGTTCAGGGGTAGGGTATGGCAGTGCAGCCATGCTCTGGGTATCCTCAGACCTGGCAGAATTTAGACTCAGATTGATTCACATGGTTTCGAAGGTTATGGGCCTAGAGGAATATGTCAGTGTAGGCTGGATGAGACAGACAGCCATTTTGTCTTATGGTCATGCCAGACACTGTTCAGAAAGAAAGGAGGGTTATATACCAATCAACTCAAATGCATTTGAAAAGGACAGACCGTTGAGCATAGTGCATTTATAATGGTAACACAATATTGCAGTGTTTGTGACATTACTGTGGATATGTTAATTTACAGTCATACAAAAATTCTTTACAGAAAGAGTTGTGAAGTGGAATGTGCTATCAGAAGCAGTGATCGACGCAGAGTTCATTGCTAGTTTCAAACACAGGTGGGATAAACACTGTGGAATAGTGTGACAGACAGATCCTGCCACTCTTGAGGACTGACCTTTTCTTAAATCTGTTGCAACAGTTCTTCTATTTCTTAATCTAATCTATCCTTTACAATTTCTAGTCCATAAGGTTTGCCACCTATGGGTGCCACCTCCCCTTTCTTGATTATACTATAGTGTCCTCTTTGGTTTTCCTATTCCCTCTCAGGTCCTCATACAGGGAGGTTATTTTTGTGACCTCTGAGCTGATGTAAAACAACAGGCTGTTTTCCTCATTGTTGGATTTAGTATGCAATGACACTATGTCATACAATACCTTGATGTATATAATTTATGTGTATGACACCTGTAAAAGTTGAAAATACCATGGCACTAGATGTTTTTGATAAAGGTAAACAGTACTAAGTGACTGTATTATAGAAATTAAGTTACCGAGGTAGAGCAGCAAACCCCATGTTGTGGTGTTAATGCATATACATTGCAGATTGTTTGAGAGCCCTTTTGGTACCACGTGTTCCTGCTGTAAACTGAGCCAGTCGGAAATTTCATGGTGATTTGAATATACATCCCATGATGTTTTACATTATTAGAGTATGTGTGATGTTTTATTTCTTTGAAACTTGGCTTATTGCCAGTGCCCTTTGGGCGGTAACCCTTGCTTCAGTGTTTCTGCACTGAGGTTCTTTGTCTTTAGCTTTTTGTTTTTTATTTGTGCCCCCACCACCAAAGCAAACAAGGCCCACATAGGGGAAACTGAATCCCAACTGAAAAGTGAGATCAGTGGGTGCTGATTAAGTGCAGAGGAAGGACATTTATGATCTGTTGCTGCAAACTGATGTATTGAAGAAGGGATATGCCATTGCTGAAGGTTATCCCTGTATTTTGAATAAACATCAAACAGAGATTGTGTGTTGAACCTGAAGTTCTGCATCTGGTCTGTCTGTTATCCCACAACCCCTCCACAGACTTGATGTGAAATCTGGGATAACATGCTGGAAACATCTGGACTGGCCTGAGAGGGAAATTTTCTGGTGGATATTGCCCAGATATCCCAGGTGGACTGATGCATCAGGAGTTGCCAGAGGAGAACCCGGAGAAGAAAGTCTGTGGATTTCTGACCAGAACCATGGCTGACAGATGGAGAGAAGCTACTGTCTGGACTGGACCTGGGAGCTCAGAGGAAGGCCAAGCCTGGAGACGACAAAAAGATACAAAGGGATGAGGAACTACCATGGGGTCAAGGCAGACCGACTATGCAGACAGGTCAAGCCAAGTGCTCGAGAGGTCCCTGCCAGAGAGTTTGGATAAAGAATCGGAAGAGGATTTTTTGTGGGCTCAGCTGGAGGAGGACCTCCTGACTGATCAGGATATTCCTTTGTTACCTGTGTTCCCAGGATTTATCTGTTGGAGGTCAGAGATGCAAGTATGGAACTTAAATGTGAGACCCCAGATAAAACTGTGTCTAGTGATGTTGTGCTAGGGTTGAAGACTCCAAGCAAGCAAGTAGAAGCATATGAGGCTGAAGGGACTTTTTCTTATATTAATACAGCTAAATCTATTAACAGTATCGACTGGGGTATACTGCAGGATAAAGATGCTAATGTTGCCAAACTGTACCATTAGTTTCTGTTGAGAAATGTGTTAATGACTCAGGGTAAAGAATTATTATATACACTATGTTTATGATGGAATGTTTATCGTTACTAGGGACCCTGAAACAAAGCTTCTGAAGACGGATGGTTGGAAACTCCATCCCTTTCTGGGACAGGAAAGTGGTAAGTAGTCTGAAATAACTACTTTGCTCTTAAGGTGGGGGATATGTGACAGGAAAATTCAGCCACTCCTGAGGACTGACCTTTTCTTAAATCTGTTGCAACAGTTCTTCTATTTCTTAGCCTAATCTATCCTTTACAATTTCTAGTCCATAAGGTTGGCCACCTATGGGTGCCCCCTCCCCTTTCTTGACTATGCTATAGTGTCCTCTTTGGTTTTCCTATTCCCTCTTAGGTCCTTGTACAAGGAGATTATTGTTGTGACCTTTGAGCTGATGTAAAACAACAGGCTATGTTCCTCATTGTTGGATTTAGTATGCAATGGCACTATGTCATAAAATACCTTGATGTATATAACTTATGTGTATGAAACCCGTAAGTGTTGAAAATATCATGGCACTATGTGTTTTTGATTAAGGTAAAACATACTAGGTGACTGTATTATAGAAATTAAGTTACCAGGTTAGAGCAGAAAACCCCATGTTGTGTTGTTAGATGCATGTAAATTGCAGATTGTTTGAGAGCCCTATTGGCATGGCCCCGTGTTTCCTGCGGCAAAGTGGACCTACATTCTGCAGCAGGAACTCATGCTTTCTGCGGCAGAACAACTGCTGATTCTGCGGCAGATAAATTGTGGCTAAATAGCATACCTTCAAAGGGATTAAGTCTTAGTTAACCCTTTGACTGCCTTCGTGCAACCCCTCTGCTACACTGAAAGTGGAACAGCAGGCCATTTAACAGTATGTAGTCTTCTTATCACTAATATTAAATGGCAATAACCCAAACCTGGCAAAGCCATGGGCATCAGTGTTCTCTTTCAATGAATTTTCTCTCCCACCCCAAATTTGAAGGCTCATCTGTTCTTCTTCTGGAAATTGGCGGTCTTTGTTGTTCTTCTAGGTTATAATCAGAGGAGGACAAACACACTTAGCTAAAACTACACAGAAAGCAAAACCTGTTTGGATTTCTTCTGGTTTATATTTACAATTAGCAGATATAAAGAGAGACTCCAACTTGAAAGCCATTTTTTTCTGATTTTGATCAATGTTCTTTTAGATTATTATTTTTTTAAACTAGGAATACCCCAACTGCCTTGCTACAAACATGCTGAGTGCAGTGTGCAAATCTGTGTGTTGGTGGTGGGTGGGAATTGTCTTCCTATAACAGTGAAGGAGGGTGTAACTTGGAGTGTCTGAAGGATTTGTTGACTCCTGGTTTTCCTTTTGGGGGCACACACTAAAAAAATGCAAGCAACTCATTCTTATTAAGCTGTAGTAACCTTGGTTAGCATGTTCTCTTTCTCGCAACTCAGAAGGTTGTGGTGTTCTTCAGGCAGTGACCCTCATTTCACTTATGTATAGCAGCAATTAAACTCTCCGTTCTGATTTTTTTTCCATACTTGCTTGCTCCAGTTCTAGTATACCCTGGTCCCCCAACTCTGCTGCAGCAGGGCAACTTGACTTGTTAATAGGGACCCTGAAACAGAGCTTATAGTCTGTTGCTGGGAACTGATGTATTGAAGAAGGGATATGCCATTGCTGAAAGTTATCTCCCGTATTTTGAATAAACATCACACAGAAATCGTGTGTTGTACCTGAAGTTCTGCATCTGGTCTGTCTGTAATCCCACAACCCTTCCACAAATAGTTCAAACAAGAGTTCTCCCAGTTTTTGACTATGCAGATGTGGTCTATGGTACCACTCCCTCTTCTTCCCTTGCCAGATTGGACACCCTCTGCAGTGCCTTCTGTCACTTTGCCACCAACTCTCCACTCTGAACTCATCACTGCTGTCCCTGTTCCTCCCTTTCCATCTTCCCGTTACCCTTACATTGCTAGTTTCACTGCACCTCCTTCATTGCTACATACTGGTTTGACTCCCTTACTCCTATGTCTCCTCATTCATCTCCCCTGCCCCCTCCTTCTCTTACTCACTGCATTCCAGGGATTCCTGTACCTTCGCTGTTCCCCATCCTCACTCATGTGCTGGCAGGCTGCCTTCTCCTATTGTCTCCCCTCCCTCTGGAATCTACTCCACTCTTGCCTTCAGCTCACCCCCCCCCGCTTTAAGATGCCTGTTAAGGCATACTCTTGTTCCTCTCTGTACTTGTTACTCCCTCTCCTGAACCTCTGGACTCCCCTCTCCCAGCCTGTCCTGCCCCCCCAGCTTATTTCTCCTCTAACTCAGACACATGCGCTTCTGGCCCCCAGTCTGCTCTCTAATATATGTGGTCCATATTCTTATGCACTTCTGCATGCCTTGATTAATGCAGCTATGTAAATAACCCATGTACTGTTCTTTTCTCCAGCTAGTAGACATTGTGCTGTTGCTAGGTTATGTGGGGGCCTCCCACTTACTTTCACATTTCCTCAACTGACAGTGTATTTGTATATGTAGTTTGGATGTTCTGTGATTGTTCTTCATGTCTCCCCCCCAAGGTTGCACCTGGAAATGAGCCTTGGATCAGTGTTCCTTTCCCAGAAGAGAGGGAGAGAGGGTGGGCAGTTGAGGGCAAGGAATGAGTGAACTAGGGAGGGTGCTGTTAAAATACAGTTAGGTCCATCAGTAGACTAGCTCCGGTCTAGCATTAGGCTGGGTGTAGATGCAGTCAGGTACTGGGCAGACTCGATGGGCTGTTGGGCCTTTTCCTGCTGTCAGAATCTTTGCTTTCATATGTTCCTGGTGCTGGATAGTGCTCAGAACAGGTTATATAGATGTTCTTCGGGGGTATTTCAGTCATCAGGTAACACCCTAGGAACCTTCACCGTTGGTGAAGGGGAATCCACATGGAAGATTTTCAGCAGCACAACTGGGGCCGCCCACACCATTGACGTCAGTCGACATCACCAACCCTATATGGGCATGAGTGGCCTCACTCCCTCCTCAATTCTTTCCCACCGTTGACTCACTTGCATGGGTCCCTGTGGAAGCTCCATCGCAGTATCCACACCTTTTTTCAGCATACGGCTTTTTTCATTTAACTTGTAAAAATCTCTTTTTCAAGAGATTTCTTCTTTTTTTATGTTGAGAGTTAATCCTTCTACCTCTCTTTTCCTTCACTACCACTGCAGAAAGAAGATTGCCTCCACAGACGGACATTCTGTTTGTTCTGCTGTCTTGGGCCCGACTATGAAGTTTCTGATTGTGAACTCTGCCAGAAGTTCAATCAAACAACCCTTCGGTGATGCAAAAAGGCTCATAAAAAAATTCATGATGGGTCAGCAATTAGCCAGTTATGGGCATGGGGTCCTCTGGGGCCCCAGCCTCCCAGTCACCAACTGGATCTTTGAGCTCCAAGGCTTCCAAGGCCCGAGATAAGTCCTTGGTGGGAAAAGTCACAAAAAAGATGGAGATCGCGACTGCTTCCCCATCTGTCTCTCTCCCCATGGGCCTCTCCTTCCTCTGGGGATCTTCATTGGCTGCAGCAGCTCCAATGAGGAGAACTGCTGTCCAGCTCTCTGCACCCTCCAGACCCATACTGACATCATCTCTGCCCAGTTCATAGGACACTTGGCCATTGAGCTTCAGATCATTGGCCCCTCCGTCATCAATGACAGATTTGTCACTGATGACCCCTCTGCCAAGGTCTGCCCTTTCTTCCACCAGAGCTACAGGCTTGTTTGGTTCTCATGACACAGCAGGTGGGTCATTGACACCTGGGCCATTGAACTCCCCTCTGTTGACGTTAGCTCTCAACCTGAATGAAGTCCTGATCAAGTTCACTAATGTGCTTGTTCAGCAACTGGGCACCTTGAATAGGCTTCCTTCACCAATGTAGTTGATGGCAGCTCTGTTATTGATGCCTGTTCATTGGCCCCAGAAGACTCCCCATAGGCATCCACCAGTGATCAAACACCAGACCCAGAGACTGAAGAGGTCAACATCGAGGAGGAGTATCACCCTGACCTTATTCTTCCTGATGAGGTAGAGGAAGAAGAGCAGGAGCTCCTACTTTCTGACAACTCCACAGCTTCTTCTGTTAGTGAGGACTCTGTGAAGGATACTCCCAGGTCCCCTTCTGAAGTCCACACATTTTTTAATGTGATGAAGCAGCTGTCCTCAACCATGAGCTTCCACACTGAGGAAGAGGATGCCACCAGAAAAGACCTGGTGGATTTCCTGGAGATTCCAGACTCTCCCCCAAAGATCATTCTGCCAATGTTTCCAGCATTGAAGAATGCAGCCACAGCAGCCTGGTACAGACCAGATATGGTGCCAGATATGCCACACAGGGTGGACAAACTTTATCACGCCCCTCATGGTCTCCCCTATTATGCTGCCCAGGCAGAAACTGGCTCAGTAATCGTTAAGGTAGCTCATGACAGATCTAAGGTACCTAAACACCTTAGCTCCCTTCCCCAGACAAGGAATTTCATAGGGTAGACCTCTGGGGAAAAAGGGGT
This sequence comes from Neoceratodus forsteri, assembly GCA_016271365.2. Taxonomy (NCBI): domain Eukaryota; kingdom Metazoa; phylum Chordata; order Ceratodontiformes; family Ceratodontidae; genus Neoceratodus; species Neoceratodus forsteri. The sequence goes on along the minus strand of JADMNL010000024.1, from coordinate 240,596,730 downwards.
TTATGCCTCCTCCACTTTAGGCTTGAGGATTGCAAGTTATTTGTCACACATGGTTAAATACCAAAATGCCAATCGGAAGAAGGGCAAGGCTATGGCCCAGGCCCTTCCTGATGGCACACAAAAGCAGGAATTGCTTCAGTGTTTCCAGGGGACTGAGAATGTCAGAAAACATCTCCTCTGAGTACTGTATGACATGGCTAATACCATTGCCAGAGCAGCTGCTGCGGGCATATGCTTCCGTGGGCACGTCTGGCTCAGAGTATCAGGGTTTGCAGCTGATGTGTAGAACAAAGTGCTTAATGCCGCTTTCAATGGCACTAAGCTGTTTAGCCCTGATGTCCAGGACCTCATAAATGATCTGCAGGCTTTGGGCACAGCCATCAACTCAGTCTGTTCCCTCTACCACACCCAACCAAGGGGCAGAGGGTGGCCTAATTTTTGTACACAGAACAGTAGGCTTGGAATGGCTCCCCATACCCTGGGAAAGCGTAGAGCCCAGGCTCCCTTGCCTGCCCTCTCTGGTACTGGAGCTGCTGCCAAGCACCTCAAAATTGAAGGATCAGCCTCTGCAGCTGGTTCTGCCTCTGCTTGACTCCTTGCCAGACCCCCTCTCCTCTAGTCCAGACCAGGAGGTGGTGGTCGAAGGTAGGTTCTCTCTCTGTCTGAATAAATGAAGAACCATAACTTTCGATGCATGGATTCTGCAGAAAATAGAAAAGGGTCACACCTTGGAGCACATAGAGCAGCTTTCAGACACACTGCCCCCACACTCCAATTATCAAGTCTGTCAATCTGCAATCACCCGTAAGAAGTCAGAGTTCCTGTCCATGGAGATTGAGGCTGCTCAGAACCGGCCAGCTCAGCTCTTTCGAACTGTAGACAGACTGTGCAACCCAGTCTGCCTGCAGATTCGAAGAGCCTTTTCACAAGTGGAGTGTGATGAACTTGCTCGATTCTTTGCAGCTAAGGTGGCTGACATCAGGGCGGTGCTCCAGCCAGCACAGGCTATGGGTGCTGTTTTGGATCAGCATTTAGTCGTTGTCCCTCAATTTTCCTGGAGTGCCCTCGACCAGCTGGAGTTCATTGATGTCATGCAGATTGTCCAGGGTATGCGCCCTATGTGCTGTAGTTTGGATCTGGGACTGACAACCCTGATTATGGGTTGTAGTGACATCATTGGCCCGGTCCCAGCACAGATAGTCTGGTGCTCCTTGGAGACAGGTGAGTTTCCTAGCTCCCTGAAGGAGACGGTGGTGACACCCCTCCTGAAGAAAGCTTCTTTCCCAGAGGGAAGTGAAGTGTTCAAATAGTCACTATATGGTGTTATTTCAGTGTTACAGTAGCAGTGTACACTTCCTGCACACTTCATTTCATAATGCAGTCCATCAGTGTTTAATCAGTGCATCTTCAGGTCTCTTTTGGTGTACATGCAGTGCTGATACAGTGTGTGCGAATTAGGTTAATTAGCACTGTAATCACACTGCAAAAGTACTGCGATTAGCAGTGTTTTCAACACTGTCTGAAGCAGTGTTGCATTGCCTTTTTCAGTGTGTGCGATTATGTTAATTAGCACTGTATCAACACCTGTAGTACTTCAGTGTGCAGTGTGATTTTGGTAACACCCTGTCAGCAGTGTTGTAGTTCTGTTTCAGTGTATTAGGCTGCATTAAAGATGGCGTCGCATAAAATTCAACAAAAACAAAACAGTATTCATCTGCAAGTATCTGTAACCTCAGCAGAGGAAGCTTTGTTTAAGGTTTCCTGAGTGAGAAAGTCGTCTGAGAATTCCAAAGAAGATGGAGATCTTGGGGGCTATGTCTATAGGAGGTACTAAAGTCTGTTACCCCATGTTTGACTCAAAGTCACAAGGAAGGGGGTGAACATTTAGGTAAAGGAATGACCAACAATCATTCTGGTTTGCAGAAAATGGTATGGGAGCCTCCCTGATATGCAGGTCCTCACCAGTATTTCCAGGTTTATCTTCAAAAGGAGAAGAGAGCTCTTCGACTGGGAGCACATGCACTGTGTGGAAAATTATTTTCGTAACAAGGGGCTGTTCAGTGAAGTGTGTGTATGTATATGTGTGTGTGCGTGTGTCTGTATCTCTCTCATATATATCTCTCTATATATATATATATACACACACACACACACACACACTGTATATATATATATATATATATATATATATATATATATATATATTATAATGGGATTATCAATCGCATTGGACAAACACCATTAGGGGACTGTGCGTATATTGTAGTGCAACCACACACCTGCACTTTTACTCCCTTCCCAAAAATTTTGCCATTTTATAAGATAGATAGCCCACTGTGTGGTGTGTGGAAGCGCAGTGATATACACACGGCTTGGGTGGTTGATGCACTCTGCCTGCGGCCTCATGTGCAACAACACACACCAAGGTGTGTGTATATCAGAGCGTGACCGCATACCCTACAGTGGGTTATCACACACACACACACACACACACACACACACACACACACACACACACAGTACTTGTTGCAAAACAAAAACACTACATTAATGCAGGCATTAGAATGCAAAGCACACAAAGCAAGAAAATGAAAAACAGGGTTTGAGCCTCACGAGTCTTGACAAATTGATTGTGTGGTGTTCCCTGGAGTTCCAAACCTTGATGCCCATCCCATACCCACCACCAGCCCATAGTCTCCTTTCTAAAGCACAAGGTACAGCTACAACCCAGTGCCTCCCATAGCAGCCATTCATACCTGTACAACAAGAACAGCAATGGGCTCACAAAGGATCTGCAGCTCGTTATGAACTATTATATGACAAATAATGTAGGGTAAACCAAAAAACAATACTTATCTGATACACGTGGTCAGTGTCCTCCTACTCCCAGTCAATGTCCTGTCAGACCTGTAGATATAAAAGGGAAAATGGGTCAGTATGAAAAATAAAAATACTGATCAGCTGGATCAATTGGGAAGGCTCTGTAGAGGTTAAAATAAAAAAAATAAAAAGGTGGGGGGGGGGGGAGATACCAGACCTGTACCACACCATCAACCTGGCTTTTAGAATGGACTCGGTCACTCAGGGGATGTCATGCTTGGGGGAGGGAGGAGGAGGACTCCTTGCCCGTGCCCCTAAAACTGATCTTTTTGGGGGTAGGTCGTCATGTTGCTCCACACATCAACCAACACAGGGTAGGATAAAGACACCAAGGAACAGATATTCAAGGCACAATGAATACTTCCCTGGTGGTGTAGTGGATCCCCCCCTCTCTTTTCCCAATCTGCCTGTAGAATACACAGGAACACAGGTATGTGATGGCAGAAAGGGACCGCAAGCCCACCTAGCCTGCCCAGTTCGCCTAGATATTCACTAGGCCTTTTCTGTAGTCCCCCCGTGCCAGTTGCCCTCTGTGCTTATCCCATGCCCTCGTGAACCCTCCCACCATTTCCCTCAGCAGCCCATTCCAGTTGTCCACCACCCTCTCAGTGAAGAAGTACTTCCTAACCCTTCCTCTAAGTCCCCCCCAACCAATTTGGAATTTCCAGCTACCATCCATTGCAGTGCAGCACACCGCAGCAGGCCAACTGTGACCATCTCTTGGCAGATATACACAGACACAACCAGTCCCAGAACTCCCTGCAGCTGGCAACAGGCAATAGAAGTTCCAATAGCCTGCAGTGCACATTTCAGCCTACACAATCTCTTATCAGATGTTTTCCACTTCTGCTCTTCTCCAGAGGATAAGTCAGTCTGTGACAGAACTTAGCTCAGGGAGTTCAGTGGGGCCAGTAAACCAACACGGAGAGCCTCTATAAACTCTTAACATGCACTGTAGGACAATCTCCCACCACAAAGAACTCCAGGATCTGCTGTAAATGAAGCTGTCAGTGCAGAATCCAGCAAAACCAGTCATCATAATCCACTACACTACAGCACACAGCAGGCAAACCAAAATGTTTCCACATGCAAAGTGCACATTGGCACCAGACCCACACTTATGTGGGACCCTAGACACAAGCCAGCCAATGGGTACCGTGGTAAGGAGGGACAAAACCTTTTACATGCAGGTACATCAGGGAGAAAAGGAAGGCAAGGGGAGATACTGAGTGTCTGAAAAGGGTGGATGGAGGGAGGGTGAAAGATGACAGCCAAAAAGCAGAAATACTGAACAAATACTTCTGTTCGGTTTTTTACAAAGGAAGGGGCCGGAAATGGGCCAGCATCAATAAGGATGGAGAGATCATAGAAAAGGACACAGCTTCCTTTGCAAAAGAAAGGATCCTCATGGAACTGGCAGCAATAAGGCTATCGGCCAGATAGATGCATCCCTGGACACGGAGGGAGCTAAGGGAGGTGTTAGTAGGGCCTCCGACTACCCTGTTCACCCTATCTTTGTAAACTGGTGACATGCCCAGGGATTGGAGAAGGGCTGATGTGGTCCCACTATACAAAAGTGGGAACAGGGAGGATGCAGGAACTACATACTGGTCAGCCTCACCACAACAGTGAGAAAAGTAATGGAAATACTGCTGAAGGAAAGAATAGTGGAGCACCTGGTTGTCAATGGTCTATAGGGGAAGTGGGGAAGGGAACATTGTTTAACCAGGAGTAGCACACTAATCTGAAGCTTGTTTCCAGATGCAACCTGGAGCACAAAGAAGTTAAGTAACTTGCTCAGAATCACACAGTATGCACTTAGACGGCTGTTGGATTCAAACCCAGGTCTCCAGATCTGCAGCTCAGAGCCTTTACCCAATGTGCTATACTGCCTCCAAGACCCAAGGCAGTTTGGTTTTATGGGAGACAGGTTGTGCCCGACAAACTTAACTGAGTTTTTTGACTGGGTAACAAGGAAGGTGGATGGAGGAGGATGTGGCCTACCCAGATTTCAGCAATGCCTATGACACATTGCCACGTAGAAGGCTGGTAAATGAGCTGGAAAGCTTAGGGGTGGAACAGAAAATAACAAGGTGGGTGGAGAACTGGTTCAAAGACTGAAACCAGAGGGTGGTGGTAAGGCAAATGGGGTGCATTCCAGGGTGGCAGTGGTGTGCCCCAGGGGTTGGTGCTGGGACCCATCCTTTTTTAATATCTTAATATAGATATATTTTTTAACATCTATAGCAATGATTAGCCCAGTTCCAAACAGGGGAGGGGAGCTGTTCTTGTCGCTGGAAGTGGTCTGGCCAGGCATTCTGGGGCTACATCGGCAGTGGGAGAAGATGGGATCACATTGGTGATTGACAAGGAAGCTCTTGCTGGCTGGGGGCAGGCAATGCATATCAGGTCCACATCAGCCACAACTTTGCAAGCCGGCAACTCAGGAAGGAGCGGCCAATCAGTGAATAGGGCGCAAACCTTTGACTGTGTGACTGGGCCATAAAAGGCAAATAGTCCAGTCGCAATCAGAGGAGGAGAGCTGTTCTTTGTTCCACACCACCTACCCTGGCCCCGACCTCTATTAAATGGTTGGTGAGGGTGGAACCTTGGAGGAGGACAAGTCTAGATTGGGTGAACTGGAACACTAGGAAGCTGGATTGTTATTGATTGGGGGAAAAGGGTCCTGTACACTGTGCTGCTTGGGCAACACTGACTACTACCAGGAAGGTGCATAATGAAGCAGACTGTATAAATGACTGCATATGCCAACTACATCTGAGGGAGTAGGCAAACTGTGTGTGAATCGATTAGGGTCTCTGAGCTGGCTAGTGTTGTGATGGGCTAATTTTGCTTGTGAACTGTCTACTGCTAGGGCTAGAAAACTGGCTACTGTCAAGAAAAAGGGAAAATTGCTGTAATCGGAGGGGGCAAACTGCTTGGGTTTTAGTGCAACACTGACTGAATTATTTCTCTTATAGGGCTGCACTGCTCACCTAAAATGAGGGTAGACTTGGGGGTGGCCAAAGCGGGCACCTTCGGTAGAGTGACTGGGTGTACAGGGTGCGGGGGGCAATAATATTAAATTGGGCAAGGAGGTTCAGAGGGTGCCCAGTGTGTTTTCAGTTGGCAGGTCTTAGGGAGGAAGTAGAGGGATCAGAAGGCAGCTGGAAGGGCGGGAGGTAGGGAGAAAGGTTGGAAAGGACCTCATGAGAGTACATGAGGCCAATATGGCATAACCCAGGGAACAGGTAGACAAGGATCATATGGTTACTTATGAGGGGTGGGGCACGAAACAAGCAATGTACGGAAATCACTTTGTAGGGAGGTGGCTGACCAGAAGGAGGGGGGACAGGAGAGAGCAGGTCGGGGGCAAGCATCACACTTACTAGTCTATTCACCTTGCTACAGTATATCCGGGAGATGAGGTGGAGAGGCTGGCTGGAGGAGGGGAGCAGGCAGACAGAGAGGGTTTGGTCAGTAAGCTGGGGGAGATGGGGCAGGAGAGAGAGCCAGATCCACAGAAGGGGGGGATAAGACATTAGCCTAGGTGGGAGGGAGGTGGGGAGGAAGGGGGAGTGCAGAGTGAAGCCAGGGTGGGAGGAGGGAGGACTAGGGTTGGGCAAGCATCCAGGTTAGGGAAGTCAACCAAGGATAAGGAATACTCTAGATAGGCCAGCTTCAGGGCGGGAGAAATCAGATGAGGTGGAGAGGAGGGGAGGGAAGACGGGGGTAGGGAGAAACACAGCAGATGGGGTGAAGGATGTAGAACTTGGAGGGGGAGAGGCAAGGAGGGAAGCGGTACAAGGGAGCCTGGGTGGGGGATCTGAGGATAACAGTCCAAAAAGAGTCTACGGAGATCTGGGTGGGGGGAAATCTGTGTCACCCAAGAGGTTGGGGGGGGGCAAGGAGCAAGCTGGGAGCTACAGGTAGAAGAATGAGCATGGTAGGGCAAGCACAGGCTTGTGATCCCCAGGCTGAGGGGGACAAGAGAAGTAAGCTGGGGGTTGATGACAGAAGGAAGAGCCTGGATGGAATCTAACTGGCCAGTAAAGTGGAAGGTGGAGAAGGTGATCCTGCTGGGTGACTCCATGACCTGGGTCATCCAGTGGGAGGGGGCTGGGGAGGGAAAAGCAGCCCAGTCAAGGCTAAATGTATCCCAGGCCTAGTCGTACACAAGGCCAAATTCCAGCTATACTCGATAGCATTGGAATGCGGGTAATCCCCAGATGAAACATCTAGGAACAAATGACTTAGAGGGGAACAGTGAACTAGAAATCCAGGCAAGATTCCGAGAACTGGCCAGGGTTTACCACTCTATAGAAGTGCAATCTCCTTCTTTGAGATTCTGCCAGTACCTAGGGTGTCCAGGGAGACCAAACATAAACTTAAGAGGTGTGAACCAGTGGCTCAGGGACTGGCGCAGGGCAAAAGGGTATGGGCTGGTGAGGGACTGGGGGATACATGGGAGGACAAGGGGTTATATGCCAGGGATAGGCTACACCTCAACTTGGAGGGGAGGGAGACCTTGAAACTAAATCTTGCTGGATTCATAGTCGAGAGGTGGAGTTTAAACTTGTAAAGGGGGAGGTTAAGTAAAAGAGTGGCTCCAAGAGGGCTGCTCGAGGGTCCAGGTCCAGGGCATGAAAAGAAGGCAGGTAACTGTGATCTAAATCCATCCAGAGCTGTGCAAGAAAGGGCGTCTAGCAACTGCTCAGGGTCGAGATGACTGGAGAAGGGAGAGGGGTCAGGATGGAGGACAGCCCTGATCAATGCTAGGAGCATGGGCAACAAAATGCCCAAGCTCTAGGTGATGCTGGTTGAGGGATTAGTGGATGCGGCAGCAATTACTGAGACATGGGCCACTTAGAAAAATGACTGGGACCTAAATTTGGTGGGCTACAAAATATTCAGGAAAGATAGAGGAGAGGGAAGAGGCAGGGGTGTAGCGCTGATAGTCAAAGATGACATAGCGGTTAGTGGAATGGAGGAGGCTGTAGGGGGAGGTGGAGGAGATCTGGGTAACCCTACAAAAGAGGGGAGGTAAAAGATTGAAAATAGGGATGGTGTACAGAACCTCCAATGATGGAAGAGGCCCTGAAGACAAACTAGCTGAGAACATCAAGGGCACTGTGACCATGGAAAGGGTATGATGGTGATCTTGGGTGACCTTAATAATGCTGGGGACAGACTGGGACACTATGGCATCCTCTGTGGCCAGGGAACAGAGACTGATGGATATGTTCCAATATGCCTTCCTGGTCCAGCAGGTGGGGAACCTACTAGGGAGGAGCAGATACTGGATTGTGTCCGAGCAGACAGTGACCAGATAAAGGGCCTGAGGTGTGCAGCCCGCTGGCAGGTTGATCACACTACAGTCTGGTTTCTGCTGTATCTGGGGGGATAACCATTCTAATACAGTAGTAGTGGACTCAGGGAACAGACTTATGTAGGCATGGGCAGGATTCTACAGGAGGCTTGGACAAGATTAGCCGGACATGGATGCTGGCAGCTCGTGGAGGCCATTAAGAAGGGGTGCAGAGACTACCAACCCTGTACAAAGGTGAGGCGTGAAGCATGGTAGAGCCAACACAATGTTGGTGGACCAGGGAGGTGCAGGAGGCAGTGAGGGATCAAAAAGGCTGCTCTATGCATGTTTTAAGCACTCTAGAGGGATAGGGAGAGGCGGAGAAGTTGATGGCTGGAAGGGTCACCACAGTGGTGAGGGGAGCCAAGGTGAGGAGGAGCAAACCTGGCTAGGACATCCAAAGGGGGAAGGGACTCTATAGGATACACAAGCGAGAAGAGAAAAGGAGGGCACAGATCAGCATGATTAGGACTGAGGAGGATGGATTCAGGAGGCAGGGAAATCAGGCAGAGGTGCTAAATGAGTACTTTGCCTTGATATTTATGGAGTGGAGGTAGATCCTCCCGCCCAGTGGGAAGGAAGGACAGCAGAATCGAGAGGTCAGATGGAATCGAGAGGACTGAAAGAAGTTGGGGTACAGGCTGGACCAAATCTAGAAGGATGGTGGTTAAATGAGGGTGGGCTGGGAGGGAGGGAGAAATCACAGTGAAAGGAGGAGGAGGCCGGACACTGAAACTGATAAGGCACCGCTGCATTGGCTGCATCCAGGTTGGTGAAGAATTGGCTGATGAGCCAGCACCACTGGCAGCACTCTAACACCTCTCTGCTGACAGGATGGGTACGTTTCCAAGACTGGAGGGTGGCTCATGTGGTGCCTATCCACAAATGGAGGGTCTAGAGAGGAGATGGGGAATTATAGGCCTGTCAGCCTAACAGCTGTGGTGGGCAAAGTAATGGAGGGCATTATCAAGGATAGGCTCAGGAGGCAGCTGGAAAGGTTGGAGCAACTGGATGACAAACATTATGGTTTCATCCCGGGGAGATCGTGTTAGACCAACCTCATAGATTTTTATGATCAGACCCTTGACTCATATAGACCGAGGACATCCCATACCTGATTTCAGTAAGGCATTGACTGTACCCCAAAATGGCTGCTACTGAAGCTGTGTGGAGACAGTTGCTCAGATTGGGGGGTGGGGGTGAGAGGACAGCGTCGATGGGTAGAAAATTGGCTAACAGGGCAAATACAGAGGATAGTGGTGGTAGTCCTCCTCCTCCCTCCTCCACGAAGGTTACCAGTGGGGTCCCCCAAGGTTCGCAGTACTGGGCCACCTCGTTCAATGCCTATGTCTTCGATATAGAGAGTTAAGAGTAGGATGTGAGTCTCTTTGTGGATTACTTAAAACTGGGAGCATTACGGACGGAGATTAAGTGAGAGAAACAGTCCGAGGGACCTGGATACCCTGGAGGTGGTCAAGGAGGTGGGGACTGAGGTTTAATGCAGGGAAATATTGTGCTGCATCTGAGGGTCAGAAACCCGGCCATGTATACACCCAGGGGTGTCATACTGCGTGCACAATGAGGAGCAGGAACTAGGGTGTGGTAGACAGCAAATGAACAACACTAAAATTGCAGAATAACTGTACAAAGCAAACCGGATACTGTATTGCCATGGGGATTACGTCTAGAAGAGGGAGGTGATCCTCTGTATAATGTCTTGTCAGGACACATCTCAAGTACTGCATGTGTTTCGAGACCACCAAGGATGACGCACACTGTTGGAGAGTGTCCAGAGGAGGGCAAACCAGGATGCTTCAGAGCATGGGAGGAAGGCCCATGAGGAAAGGCTGGAAGAACTTGGGCTGTACTTGCTGGAGGAGAGAGAGGAGAGACGGGGAGGACATGATACGGTCTTCAACATGTAAAAGGAATAAAAAGGGCGGCAAAGAGATGTCTAGACTAAAGGTGGGAACAACCAGGTGACATGAGGGAAGTTAGAGGAGGGGAAATTATGGGGGAATGGACCTTATCATTGAGAGGGCGGTGATCCTGGAATGCACTGTCCAGGAGTCTGGTGGAGGAGGGCAGGAGGCTTGAAGAGGGGGGACAGGTCAAGGGAAACTGAAGAAGAGGATGACCCTCTGGGCTGTGGAAAGAAAGAACTAGAGGGGGTTGGTTAAAGAGACACAACAGACCATCCGGGTATTCTGATGGCTTTTAGTATGTTAGATATAGTGGAGGAACTGCAGGAAGGTGTTATCAGATGATACTAAGATCTCAATAGTAGACACCCTGATAGGGGAGGGAGGCAGTGAGGGAGGCTTCAAAATTTGGAGAGGTGGTCGGAACTTGCAGTTGAAATGTAATGCCAAAAAGTAGAATGTACATGGTGTAATAACCCAAACCATTTACACACGGGGGAAGGAACCAGCAGACAGAGATCGGGATTATACTAGATAACCTAGGTGGAGAACTATGCACAGTGGGGGCAAGTGAATAGAATGCTGTGCATACTGAGGGGTAAAACAGAAAGAGGAGGTGCTATGCGCCTTTATAACTCCATGGTGAGACATCACTGAGTATGGTCGTTCTGAGGTCCACCTACACAAGGATATAAGACAGGATTGAAAGGTTCAGATAAGGCAACCAAGATGGTACACTATGCATAGAAGTCCTATGAGGAGAGGGGGGGAATCTGATATGTATCACTGAGACTAGTAAGCTTATTTGCAAGGAGGCTAAGTGCTAGAACTAAGATCATAAACTAAGATTAGAAGAAAGAAGGTTTAGTGTTTAATGAGGGGCATATCACTGAGAAGGTGGTAGAGTCCAGAACTGACTACCAGAAGAGGTGGTGTTGCAAAATGGAGAAAGGATTAAGAGGCATGGACAGAGACCAGAGCTGACTATGGGCAGAGTGTTCTTTGACAAAGATGATGATTGGTTGGGCAAGATTCAACTGGGCAAAATGGTCCTTTTCGTCACCAGATTTCTAGGATTTAAGGCAGTTATAATTAGGACTTACCTGTTCCACGAGTAGAGTCCAGAGGCCTGAGGTGTGCAGTTCGTGGTGGTGATCACACTACAGTCTGGTTTCGCTGTATCTGGGGATAACCTCTAATACAGTAGTAGTGACTCAGGGACGAGGACTGTGGCATGGGCAGGATTCTACAGGGAGCTTGGACAAGATTAGGCGGACATGGATGCTGGCAGTCCGTGGGAGGCCATTAAGAGGGGTGCAGAGACCACCAACTCCTGTGTACAAAGGTGAGGCGTAGCATGGTGGAGCCAATCTGTTGTATGCAGGACCAGGGAGGCAGGAGGCAGTGAGGATCAAAAAGGCTGCTATGTTTTAAGCACCTAGAGGATAGGAGCGGCTAGTTGATGGCTGGAAGGGTCACCACAGTGGTGAGGGGGAGCCAAGGTGAGGAGGGAGCAAAACCTGGCTAGGGATATCCAAAGGGGGGAAAGGGACTCTATAGATACACAAGCGAGAAGAGAAAAGGGAGGGCACAGATCAGCATGATTAGGACTGAGGAGGGATGGATTCAGGAGGCAGGGGAAATCAGGCAGAGGTGCTAAATGAGTACTTTGCCTTGATATTTATGGAGGGAGGTAGGGGATCCCTCCAGCCCAGTGGGAAGGAAGGAGCCAGCAGAATCAGAGGTCAGATGGAATCGAGAGGACTGTTGAAGTTGGGGCAGGCTGGACCAAATCTAGAAGGGGATGGGTGGTTAAATGAGGGGTGGGCTGAGGGAGGGAGAAATCACAGTGGAAAGGGAGGAGGCCCTTCGGACACTGAAAACTGATAAGGCACCGGGCCAGATTGGCTGCATCCAGAGGTTGTGAAGGAATTGGCTGATGAGCTAGCAGCACCACTGGCAGCACTCTAACACCTCTCTGCTGACAGGATGGGTGCTTCAAGACTGGAGGGTGGCTCATGTGGTGCCTATCCACAAATGGAGGGTCTAGAGAGGAGATGGGGAATTATAGGCCTGTCAGCCTAACAGCTGTGGTGGGCAAAGTAATGGAGGGCATTATCAAGGATAGGCTCAGGAGGCAGCTGGAAAGGTTGGAGCAACTGGATGACAAACATTATGGTTTCATCCCGGGAGATCGTTAGCACCAACCCCATAGATTTTTTATGACTGGGACCTTGGACCGTATAGACCGGAGGACATCCTATACCTGGATTTCAGTAAGGCATTTGATTCTGTACCCCAAAATGGGCTGCTAATAAAGCTGGGGGTGGAGGACAGTTGCTCAGATTGGGGGGTGGGGGTGAGAGGACAGTTGCTCAGATGGGTAGAAATTGGCTATCAGGGCAAATACAGAGGATAGTGGTGGTGTCTCTCCTCCTCCTCCTCCCCGAAGGTTACCAGTGAGGTCCTGAGGTTCGGTATCAGCCACTCCTGTTCAATGCCTATGTCCTTCGAAGTATGGGAGAGCGTGCAGAGGATGAGTCTCTTTGTGGATTACTTAAAACTGGGAGCATTGGCGGACGGAGACGAAGTGAGAGAAACAGTCCAGAGGGACCTGGATACCCTGGAGGGGTGGTCAAGGAGGTGGGGACTGAGGTTTAATGCAGGGAAATATTGGGTGCTGCATCTGAGGGTCAGAAACCCGGGCCATGTATACACCCAGGGGTGTCATACTGCAAGCCACAATGAGTGAGCAGGAACTAGGGGTGGTGGTAGACAGCAAAATGAACAACACTAAAAATTGCAGAATAACTGTGGCCAAAGCAAACCGGATACTGCATTGCCAGGGGGATTACGTCCAGGAAGAGGGAGGTGATCCTCCCTCTGTATAATGTCTTGGTCAGACCACATCTCAAGTACTGCATGCAGTTCTGGAGACCTCACCTCAAGGATGACGCAACACTGTTGGAGAGTGTCCAGAGGAGGGCAACCAGGATGCTTCAGAGCATGGGAGGAAGGCCCTATGAGGAAAGGCTGGAAGAACTTGGGCTGTACTTGCTGGAGGAGAGGAGAGGAGAGACGGGGGGGAGGACATGATAGCGGTCTTCAAATATGTAAAAGGAATAAACAGGGGCGGTGCCAAAGAGATGTTCAGACTAAAGAAGGTGGGAAACAACCAGGTGACATGAGTGGAAGCTAGAGGAGGGGAAATTACAGGGGGAATGCAAGAGACCTTACTTCATTGAGAGGGCGGTGGATCCCTGGAATGCACTGTCCAGGAGTCTGGTGGAGGAGGGCACAGTGGAGGCCTAAGAGGAGGGACAGGTTCAGGTAAATCAAGAAGAGGATGACCTCTCTGGGGCTGGGTGGGAAAGAAAGAACTCACTAGGAGGCTGGCTACCGAAGCAGACACAACAGACCATCCGCCTATTCTGATGGCTTTTAGTAAGGTTGAATAGTGGAGAACTGCAGGGAAGGTGTGCTATTTGTAGATGATATTAAGATCTGCAATAGGGTAGACACCCTGATAGGGAGGTAGAGGGAGTGAGGAGGGCCTAAAATTCTGGAGAGGTGGTCGGAAACTTGGCAGCTGAAATGTAATGCCAAAAGTGCACAGTAATGTACATGGGTGTAATAACCGCAAAACCATTTGCACAGGGGGTAAGGAAACTCAGCAGGACAGAGATCTGGGGATTATAATTTCAGATAACTTGAAGGTGGAGAACCAGTGCAGCACAGTGGTGAGGCAAAGTGAATAGAATGCTGTGCAACGGAGGGTACAAAACAGAAAGAGGGAGGTGCTGATCGCCTTTATAAATCCATGGTGAGACATCACCTTGAGTATGGGGTTTAGTTCTGGAGGTCTCACCTACACAAGGATATAAGACAGGATTGAAAGGGTTCAGAAAGGGCAACCAAGATGGTGGCACACTATGCATAGAAGTCCCTATGAGGAGAGGTGGAGGAATCTGATATGTACTCACTGGAGACTAGTAAGTTTATTTGCAAGGAAAATAAGTGCTAGAACTAAGGATCATAAACTAAGATTAGAAGAAAGAAGGTTTAGGGGCAATGTGAGGGGGCATTACATCACTGAGAAGGTGGTAGAGTCCAGGAACTGACTACCAGAAGAGGTGGTGTATGCAAAAATGGAGAAAGGATTAAAGAGGGCATGGGACAGACACCAGGAGCTGACCAGTGGGCAGAGTGGGGTGTCTCTTGACAAAGATGATGATTGGGGTTGGGGGTAAGGGGCAGATTCAACTGGCCAAAATGGTCCTTTTCTGTCACCAGATTTCTAGGATTCTAAGGCAGTTAAGTAATTAGGACTTACCTGTTCCATCAGAGTAGGGGAGTCCAGAGTTGGGGTGTCCTTGGTTTGGGGTATTCTGGTAGGATCTGAAAGGGAAGAACAGAGAAGGCTGAAGGAACACAAAGGTTTGGAGGTGCTAGAGGAGAGATCAGAGTGTTAGAATTAAACAAAGATACTTATCTGATTGGTATGTTTGGCCAGACCTGTAGAAATAAAGGGAAAAATAGATCAGTATGGGGGAAGTTATAGTAGCAAGAGTAGAGAGATACAAAAATGGTATATAGCACAGGAGTGAAGGAAGAGAAGTTTCAGAGGAAAAGACAAACTAGGCCAAAGGAAACTAGAGATGGAATAAAAAATGCAGACAGCTAAGAATAGAGAATAAAGTGGTATTTGGGACTCGGCAACCCCCCCCAGCGCCCCTAGGTGACCTGCAGGTAGCCAATAAATTTAAGAAGTAGTCCAGATGGGCAGGTGGGAATGCATTTGGGCTAGTGGCCCCTATATTATTTAAAAAAAGGGGACACTGGTGGTTCAGGAGTCTTGAGTTGTCCTAAAAGGCCAGTGGTTTGAAAGGTATAGCTCTGGTGATATAATGGGCCACTCCCTCATGGACAGTGGCAATTTTTTTTTATATTATCTTCCCTGGAACCTACTGTGGGGGTGATGTCCTGGGCCCAGACTGTGTGTAGCAGGCAGGAGGCTGTTCAGAAAACTGCTGACCAGAAATGCTGCAGCTGTTGATAGGCAAACAGTTTAGTGCTACTGAAATCCACAGTGACAGTAATGGCAGGCACTTTCAACTGCCAATCCAGAGGAGGGCAACTAAAATAGCTGAAGGGTCTGCACCACCATACAAAGAGAGACAAGCTGAATATGTATGCCCTTGAGGAAAAGGGCCGGGGAGACAGGACAGAAAATTTCAAGCACCTCAAGGGAATCAACAAAGTCCAAAAGAATAGCATCTTTCAGAAAAAGAGATGTGCAAAAATGCATGCAATAGGAGTGGACATAAATGGAGTGTGATAAATCCATTTTATCCGAGCATGTACGTGTATACATGCAGAATCTTACGTTTACACATATATTTATGACGGTCATCCTTGATTAATGTGCATGGTGGACTGCGTCACACATCCCCATCCCTCACCCCCGTTGTTTGACACTGCTTACTGGTATCTTGCTTTTAGTTTTGTTTCTTCCAGGTTGCCCGTCCCTCAGCCACGCCATGTGCCATTTCGTCATACCTCTCCCCATTCTTCCCACTATCATACAGGGATCATTTGTTTCTGTTTTACAGTTTTTTTTTGCTTTTCTACCAAACCTTTTTCAACTGGCTGCTCCAAGCTGTCGCACTCCTCTGCATTCTGTTGCCGTGTCCTCGCCACACCTCCATATAAAAAACAGAATTTTTTTTTTTTTTTTACACTGCTTCCTCAAAAACTGATAAGCCTTCACTCTTACTCTTCCACTCTGGTTTCCCCACCTCGCTACAACTGCCACCAGAGCTCCCCCAGCACACAGAAACTGTCAGATTTTTTTCCTTAAACTGCTTGCTCGCAAACCCCACTGCTGATGAGCCCTCACTCTAGGTCACACTTCTGCTGTGGTTTCCAGTCCTCACTACAACTGCAACCATAGGCTCCTGTGAAGTCCTTCTCTGTAAACTCTAAATGGTCTCTTGTGGCCCTTTTGGTCCTCCTTCTTTCCTGCTTATTCACTGAGATTTCCCGATGTCTATATACCACACATGTTTTAAGCCCCCCCACCACATTTCACTCCTGACCTCCAACACTATAATGCTGTCAGTCTGTTCCAGGTGTCTACTACCCTTTCAGTGAAGTAGTAATTCCTCACATCCATCTTACCCCCACCATTAGCTTCATCATGCCCCATGGTCCTTTTTCCTATTTGAAGGAGCCCCCCTCCCCAGCACCCTGTTCATCCTTGTAAGGTACTTGTGGGTCTTCATCATGTCCCCTCTCTTTCAGAGTTTATATGTTGAGATCCCAGTCTCCTCACAGGGCGTTTGCCACAGCCCATGTACAATTTTAGTTGCCCTTTATACTGCCTCACACCCTATGGCCTTTCTATGGTGCAGCCTCCAAACCTGGACACAGGTTCTTAGGCCCTGTCCACACTACCCTCTGTAATGTTACAGAGTGCCCAAACTGCTACCGCAATGGTTTACGCTACACCTGTAACATTACAGAAGTGTTATAATCGCTGTTGAAACCACATGAGGTGGTTTCAACAACGGATATGAAACCGGTTACGCTCGGTAACATTATTAGCATAGTGTGGACGCGTAAGTAATTGGTCCCATAGTGCAGCACGAAGCTATCAGGGATCGGGCTACGGTAACGGTCGCCTGCTTCTGAAGTGTGGAGCGGTGGTTCCGGCTCCGAAATGGACACCGCGGCAGTGTGGACACACTGTACCACTCCATGGTTGTAACGGTTTCTATCTGTTACGGGGTCTGAGAGGTGCAGTGTGGATGGGGCCTTAGTTGGATCTCACTAATAAGGGATGACTTGCTACACCACCACCTCCCTCCTCCTGCTGAAGATACCCCTCCCTATGCAGCCCCAGCATCCTTCTAGCCCTACCCACTGCTTTGTCACGCAGACCAGCAACTTTAAAGAGACTTACCAAGGTAAGGTAACTGAGTCGGACCCTGCACCATATCCATCGGTGCCTTGTCTGCCAGAGGACTCTCAATGAGTTAATATGTCCTCAATTTTTAAGCCGTTAAAAGTTCTGTTCTTGTAAAATATACAAACCAGGTCCCAAGAACTTCCCAGTTGCTTGTTGCACCAGCTCGCCTCCGACATTTCTAGCAGGATGATGAGATGCCAGTGAGTGTGAGGTGTATTCAATTACTGGAGGCAGCTTTTCTATTGATTTTAAATGATTTAGTGACCACCTGGCAATGGAACGTGGGCATCAGTCAAGTAACAAGGCCCTTGTTAGTTGAACAGTGCCCACATTTTATTGCCAGGTAGCCACTATATAGTTTAAAAATCAATAGAAATGCTGCCGCCCATTACATATAATGGAGTGCGCCCCCACGCCCTTACTGGCATCTCGTCATCCTGCTAGTGAGCATGGGGGAGGAGCTTGAGCAGCAGAAAAAAACAAAACAAAACAGGAAGTCCTTGGGACCCAGTTTGTATATTTTTATGAGGGACAGAACTTTTTAATGGCTGATAAATTTAGAGACATATTAACTTCCTTGTGGTCTTCTGGCGACAAGGCACCGATGGGAATGGTGCAGGGCAGTATCTTGGCAAGTCTCTTTAAGATCATAATAACTCCAAGGTCCCCCCCCACTTAGTGATAATCAGTACCAACCCTATAAAGCAGCTCCTGGTTTTCTATGCCCTAGGTGCACAATTCTGCACTTTGTCATTGAACCCCAACTGCCCCAATCTTGACCACTTTTCGAGTTTCTCCAAGAGGCATGTGCATGCTCTCTGCTCTCTTCTTAATGCCCACCCTACACATTTTAGTATTGTCTGCAAAAAGGCATTCCCTTCTTTGCCAGTTTTTCTGCAATGTCACTTATGAAGACACTGAAGAGGATCTGTGCCAGTACTGAGCTGAGCTGCTCACTGTCCCGTCACTGTAATAAGTGCCATTAACCATCACCCTCTGACACCTTAACCCCCAACCCCAACTACTACGTTTTCCAGCCTGCATTTCTGGTCGCCCCTGTTCAGCTACCACAACACCATCACTCTGGCATCTGCCAGGACTTGTTCCACCACAGAATGAATCCAATATGTGGAGCAGCTGCTTAGGTAGTCAGGATACGTTTACATGTTCTTCCGTCCCCTAGGACATAAGCGGCAAGGGTGCACAAACACATGCACAGACATGAGTGGCACAGCACCAGTCAAGGTCTTCCCACCCATGGGCTGCTCCCACCTGCACTGCCACTTGTGGTCACTCAGTTGGCAGTACTACAGCTGAGCTGGCTGTCCTCCTTCCCCAGAAGAGAGACTCTTGTATAACAGTTCATCCTCCTCCTCTTCCCAGAGAGCCCCTGACGCGAGCGCATTCCTGAACTAAGGTCACCTACGCCGCAGGTCATAGTGCTACTGTTAAGCTGAAGGGCCCACATGTTAACCAGTTTCTAATTAATTTTACCACTTTGGATCCCTCCTAGGCTGATCAATCTCTTTAGCCTCACCCCCCAAATAGTCAACCACCCTCCTCTCTGCTAGATCACCCTTCCAGGCACCAGACTATCCTCCATGCAGCTGGACAACCCTTCTAGCCCCAGCCTTTCACATAATGAGCACTGGAGCTAGAGCACCACACAGGCTCCGGGTCAGCCGCTTACCCAGCCAGCCACCCTCCCTACATCTGGACCAGCCTCCAACTACATTCTATACAACCTCCATGTAGCTGGAGCACCACCCCAAACCTCCACTCTAAACAGACCACATATCTGAAGCTGTCCCTCCAAGCCCTGGACCAGCAGTCCCCCCCGTAACAACTCAACCTACAGCTAGATCCACCAGAAGCCTCATACCAGCCTCACCATCCAACCACCCACCCTGCAGCTAGACCTCACTTCCAACCTTGAACTAGCCCCACCACCACCCCCACCAGCTACCCTCCCTGCTGCTGGCTCACTCTTTCATGCCCTGGACTAGCCTCCCCCAGCAGACAATCCTCCCTGCAGCTAGACCCCTGGGTTCATTCCCACCCACAGACCAGCCTCCCTCCCCTCTGCAGGTTGAGTAATCTCCCCAGAGCTGGACACCCTTTCCAAAAGCTGGACACACCCACCATCCAGAGCAGAACCTCCCTACACCTAGACCCCCCCAATCACCCTTCCTCAACCTTGGACCCCATACTTCTCAACATATTGCATTTGCAGTGTCAGTGGCTCAGCAGGTAGCACACTCGCCTCCGAGGCTGAGAGATCAGAAGGCAGTGGGTTCTATTCCCATACCAGGCACTTATGTTAATATCCCAATACTGATGCTGTAGTGCAGCATGAGGGGGATGGCTGCACTCCTGAGGCACTGTCTTTCAGATGAGACGTTAAACCGAAGGTCCCATCTGCCTGTTCTGGTGGTAGTTCAGATGGATGTTAAAGATCCCATGGCACTTCTTGAAAAAAGCAGGGACATTTTCTCCAGTGCCCTGGCCATATTCCACCCCCCCAATTCACTAAAAATACCACCAACAGCTTAATCTGGTTCAAGGTCAGTTGGCATTCATCTGTATCCCCCTCCCCCGGGTCGTGCCTGAAAATAGGCAAGATTTTGTCTAGTGCACTTAGCCGGTCAGCAAAAACGAAATAAAATAAACATAAAATATAAATTAATGCAGTCTTCAGCAAAAGAAGAAAAAAAATACACTGATCCCCAGATTACAAAATGGATTAACACAAGCAACTGTTAAAGACAAATATTAAACGCAAAAAAAACAGTTCCTCCACAAACTCACTCAAGTATCTGCAGTAAATAATTCTTCCTTTAGGGTAACTCCAGATTTTCTCAAATTAAAAAAGTTGTAATCTTTTCTCTATGCATTCTGAATTTGCTCAGTTATACAATCTTCCTGCTCTTCATTCTTCTGCCCCCACCACCACCACTACTTTAAAGTAACTAAATCAGCAAAAATTCCACAAATAACAAGTAATCTAGAGGCACAATGCATCCTAAACACTTTGGGGGGGGGGGGTTGATTGAAAATAAAATGTGTATTTCAAAGTTTATCCAAGAGATTAGAGAAGAGAAAATGTTTTCAAGACAAAACATTGAAAGTGAAACTTGCACAGCATTTCATTTTGAAAAAAACACCTGAGTGATAATTCCTTTACTGTATTTAACATTTTAGGAGTTAAAAGATGTACTTTTTAACATAAGCTCTTACCTTAACATGTAAATCTTAGCTGTAGGAAACCTCAGTTGTTCAAAAATGGAGAGCACAGAGCGCTGTGCAGTTTCATCAGACAGGAAGAGAGCTGGGAAATGTAGGCCTCTGACTGAGTAGACTTATGGGAGATGAAGGTATAATAGACTTTAAAGGACACTGCCAACTTTTTGCACCTTATTATTTCCAGGTAAAATCCACATTTTATTATTGCTTACCTTCTGTAAAATTCATTGGTGTTGCTGGTTGTTTTATCTGTCTCCTTGCTTAGTAGAACTGAAATGCACGGTAATGTACCCAGCCTTGATTGGCTAATTTAAATCCTAAAACTACTCTGCTGACTGTAATCTTCATTTATGATTCAGTTGTATTAAAACAATGTACTTTTAAGAGCATTGCAGATCTATTTCTAATCCTCATTTAGCAATAACTTACTCTTGAACAACTAGTCTGCTGAAATACCTCTTAGAATTTAGTATTCTTAGCGGTTGTATTTTTGAATGATGATTAAAGATGATTAAAAATGACTAAAATTAGTCTTTGAAGGCAAAATAATGAATGCTTTAATACTAAATTTGGTATTTGACTTCAGTGAGGGTTCTCAAGTACAGCCCTTTGGGTCTGCACCTCCCATGACCACTCACATCTTGAACACCCCCTGCCCAGATGACCACCCAGCTGTACAACCATATCAACATCCCAATAGACCTCTCCCAAGTTGTGTACCTTGCCTGCAGCTAGTCCACCCTACAAGCCCCAAACCAGCCTTTCCCCCTCAACTATCACCCACCCTGTAGCTGGCTGCTCCAGGCCATCCTTCCTACCCTCAGACACGATCCCCTGCAGATGGAACCTCCAGACCTGCCTCCCACCTCAGTAGACCACCTCCTGCAGCTGGACCAACCTCCCAGTCTCACCAAACAAAGCACCCTCCTTAGAGCTGGACCAGCACCCTCTAGATAACAACTCTTTCTGCAGCTGGACCCACCCACATTACCCATCTTGCCCAGACACCAGTTGCCCATCCCACCACTGACCACTCTGTTTGCACACAGAAAACCCTGCCCTGCTAGGTACCCTTTTATAATCCCAGTGCTTATTAGTCTGACATGCTGCATCCCACACACAACAACCCAACAGCCCCAGCAGCCCAACACACAGTGGCCTGACCTAAGACAGCGCCTGACACACTTTCAGGCCAGAGGAGGTTGGGATGCTGTGTGGCTGTTGAGTGGATTTTCCACAAACACATGAACCACCCAATCCCGACCTATGCCACCCATCCCAGGACCTGAGACACTACTGAACAGCACAGACAATGTGAAAACACCCACCCCCTATGTGGTGCACCCTCCGAGGACACACTGACCTGATCACGGACCCCCTGGTATGGATGACTGTCTCACCATCCGTGAGACAGGGATGAAACAAATAGCCGTGCATGCCCCAGTGTGTTGACCAGCCATCCCAGGCAGCATGGTGGATTGTCCTTGCATCTCTGCATGCATGATTATGTCAGCTGACAGCCAGTCAGCTGGGTATGCATGAAGGAATTGGAATACCATGCCTGTTGGTCGGTGCATGCATGACACTGCAGGCACACAGCAGAGCGGCACAGCGAGAGCATGGATAGCTGCACCAGGAAATGGTCCACAGCAACACCACATGTGGATGCCAGGACACACAGAGCAGCATGCCATTGCACCAACCGTGCAATGTGCGCATGTGGCCGTGTCATGTTAGCCCACTATGGGCCTGCAGTAACCACACAGAAAAAAGTCTGGAGGTGTTTGGGGGGGCTGTGCCACAGGAGCCCACTGTGGCATGATGGCTACCAGGTGTGTTGTGGGGGGTTCCACAAGGGCCCATTGTGGGAATGCTGTTACCACACAGTTGCACGGCTGGAAGGATTGGTGGGCACTCACACAGCTTCAGACCTGTGTGACATGTGACACACCAGTGCAGATGTGGCAGTATGCAGTGGGCTGCTTGGCGATACCCAGCAGTGTTGTGATGAGACATCACCACCAGGTTGGGGTGCATGTTAAATGTGGGGGTGAAACTTTATTCAACAGTAGGGGGCCACAGTGGTAACCTGGTGGCTGTGCATGATGTGTACTGTGAGTGTATAACTGTCAGGTGCCAAGTCACCATGGAAACCCTACAGGGTGGTGTTGGGTGCCATGCCACAGAGGAACTTCAGCAGCTTGCCCTTGTCCTTGGATGCTAGTACCATCCTTATCCACTCCTCATAGCTCTTTTTGGGTGGAGTCCATGGCAGTCCACAACAAATGCCTTCCCTGGTGACATAGGTCCATTGCTGTTCACTGTGAAGTTCTGCTAGCATTGTTATGACCCCTACATGCACCTTCCCGAGCAGGGCATGGAGATGGCAGTGCCAGGTCTCGACATTGCTTTGGGTCCACGGCATACTTCGCTCATTGAGATCTGCAACCAACCACACCTGAGTGGGAACATGGGGTCGTATCTCATGGGCACCTTGGTCACCCTACTGTACAGCCATATCCTGCCCAGCACATGTGTCTGCTCGAAACAATAGAAGAGTGTGGTGGCATTGGGAGGAATGGTTGACTTCAGGAGGCTGAATGCTGCTGGAATGTCCTGTGCCAGGAGATAGGCGAGGGCCATGAGTTCATGGATCTTCAGGCTGAAGTCTGGGTCACTTCTGTATTGTGGAGCAAGGCCAAAGCTCTGGACCTTCTGCCACACAATCTGCCCAAAGTGGAACAGGTGTCCCTTGTTTATGGTTTGTGGAAATTCCATCTTACAGGCATTGATCACAGCCTGCTCAAAGTCAGTGATGATCGTAGGTGGTTTGAGGGGTGCAGGACTGTATACTGGAATATTTATTCAGCTCGTGGAACAAGGTGCAATAACATTGCAGGCTCTTTGTCGTCATCAGTGTATACACCAATGACATAATGAGGTTGTTAGGGCCCATTCCCATGGGTGCATGGATGGTGTACAATGAGTGAACAGGTGTGGCACAGTCTTGAACGTACCATCCATCATCCAGAAGGGTGCCTGTGCTAGGTCCCTGATGTTGTCCTCTATGGTGAGTAGAAGGACCTGGTGGGTGGTGCTGCCGGTGATCTTGCTGTACCATGGCCATCCAGTCACCGTCTGTAGCTGCTTGGGGATAGTGAGGTCAGCCAGTGTCACTGGTTCTGGTTAGAGGTTCTTGCGGCGGGTCCTGTTCACAATCTGCAGCAGGGCCCCCCTGCTTGGCAACTGTTGCCACAGCTCAGTGGTCATTGCAGTTGCTTCACTCTGCAGTAGCTATGCGGGACTAGCCATGGTGCTGTGTGCCTTCTACTTGATGCCTGCCAACACCTGTGCTGGTAGAGCATCTGTCACCTCCAGAGCATGACTGTGCTCATTCTTTTTCATTAGGTGGTGGTGGCCATCCTGGAGCAGTGTGATGGCCTGGCCGAGGCAGGACTTGGACTTATGGTGCTGGCAGCACCGTTACACTGTCTCATGCCATCCCAGTGGTGCTGAGGGTTGAGGCGCTGGATGCCATACCTTGTGTCATGCCAGTGACCCGGGTTCAGGATTGAGCCTGGGCCATCGGGGGTCGGCAGGGGAGGACTGGGATCGAACATCCACAGACTGCTTTCCCAGTCCTGGGGTGGGCTGGGGAATTTCACTGTGCTGTAGCAGCCCCCTGGGGATGCTCAGGGGCACTACTAGTGTCAGTGACACTAGATGGGGAGCACGGCAGATGTTGGTACGTTGCTCCTGGATGTCATTGCACGTCCGTGCTACTGGGGCCAATTGAAGGAAAATGGCTGGGCATGACCTTTCAGCTTGATGGCTGTGATCTGAGCCACCTGGAGGACTTTGGTGGAGTCCTTTTGAGGAGGGTCTGGGGCTATCCTGGCTGGTAGAGGCAGAGGGGGAGCTCTCCAGCAAGATGGCATGATGGCCGTCCCTGATCCTCCTGGGTGCAGTTTGAGCTACCCAGCTCTCCAGGTGGGTGGAGCTGGTTGCTGGATGCCCCAAGCCAGAGTGTGCACTGCAGCAGGTGAAAAATATGATATGTTAAAAAAACAATACACTGTCTCATTGCAGGTCCATTCATGGACCAGCAGGAAGCCATTCACATTTAGCTTGGACTTTCCCTTCCTGGATGGTACCACCTTACAGATTGTCCATGTTGTTGGAGTTGCAGTTGAGCACCCTGGCCCCTCCATGGCTTCCACACTGTCCTCCACTGTGCCAGAGGACTGTGCAACATGACTGGCTTTGGTTCCAGCTCAGGCATTCGGGTGTGACTGCACTTCATTTGCACATCACACTCCATGGGCCACACCTGTGGCAGTTGCTACTTGTCTGTGGGTGGTTTGTACCAGTACTGTAGTGCCACTGTCTGCCCACAGTCCCAGTGTTTCAAGGCTGTGCTGTGCACCATGGTCACATTTAAGTTCTGTGTCCACAGTGTCCTGGGCCCCCATCAGCTACTGTGCTGCAGTTGGGCTATGCTCCATGGTAAACTTCCCTGCTGTCCAGCATGCAGGGATGTAGGGGTCCCTGTGTGTTGTGCACTCTTCCTACAGGTCAGTGTCCACCTACCTAAGCTGGCCTTTGCACCCCCCAGCATTAGCATCCGTAGTTCCCATGCATGCCTTCATGAGTCCATGTCTGTCCGCTGCCCCCATGCATCATCTTCTGATGCCTACCTGTTCTCTATGTTCTCTTCAGCTGTAGTTCCCTGACCTGAGACTTCTCTGGTAAATGATCTGTTGTAGCCCTCACTGTGCTCTTTCCTATGGGGCTTGCATTTTCTGCCCCTCTGCCAGTTTGTTTGTCAGAATTTCAGTTCACCTGCTTTGTTTACTAACCACTCTCCCTGCATCTGAAATGGGCCGTACCCAGCTAACCACTCTCCCTGCAGCTGAACCACCCTTTTGGCCCCTGGAGAAACCTTCCCCAAGGAAAGCACTGTCCATGGACCATTTCACAGTTACAAGGAGGGAGGAAGAGGCCCCCAGCTGAGTAGGAAGCAACTGCTGGTGGGGGACTTAATTAGGGGGATAGACTTGCGAGCAGGGTGCGGTAAAGGAGAGGGAGGCGAAATACCTGAGAGGTACTTTGGCTTGGAGGGATGAGAGCAGATACAATGGATCATTAGGCAGTAGGAGATGAGAGGGAGCTAGATGTCATTGTCTACCTGGGGACAAATGACCTAGCAAGGGACGGGGTAGGGGTAGTGCAGGGAAATTTCAGGGATAGGGGGAGGGTCCTCAAGCATGCATGGTGGTTTTTGCCAAAAGGTTGCCTATATACATCTTGGGAGAAGACAGGACTCTCCACACAGCTTTCAACAGTTGATTAAAGACATGGTACAGGGTGGGGCTCAGCACTAGGAGTGGGCCTCTTCAGTGTCTTCTTAAGTGAAATTGCAGAAGAACTGAATGGGAAGGTATGTCTTTTTGCAGATGCCACCAAAACTTGTTATAGGGTTGACACTCAGGAGGGTGTGGAGAAAGGGTTCACCCATGCTGGTGTGACAGCCATGTTGCTGATGCTGATTACAGCACAGGCCACATTACAGCACCAGGCAAAATATATCCTGGGAGTTACACCACCAAAGAGCCCTCCTGGGAAACAGTCTCCATTGGGCCTCCTCCCCTAACTATCCCACAGGTCCAGGTTCTTAATTTACCTGTTCTCCAGTCCTACCCCATCCTACAATCACCCTGCAGGTATACAGTAGATTGTTACTATCCCTGATGTTCAGTGGTTCCCATTTATTTATTTATTCATTCATTTGTTTACCGAGTAGGTGCACTGGTCTGAGAACCATTTTCAGGCATGACCTGGGCCATTGAGGATGGCACAGGAATAAAAGCAAGTACAAAAGAGGCTGGGACAAGGCATACAATAGACAGTAATAAAAAATATACAGGATATTTATATGAAGATATATATAAACTTGCAGCGCAATGGATAAATAACATTTATGACAATAGCAGGCACAGTAGTAGCCAAGTTGTAATACAAATTAGGCATGATCTGAGATGAGTAAAGGAAAAAAGTGCATCATGGCAGTGTAGGTATGGACCAAGAAGGAAAAGGAGGGAAGGGAAGTAGAGGCATGATAATAAGTTGGGAGGGCAGGAGCAAGTAGTGGAGGACAGAAGGTGAGATCCAAGGAGAGAGTGGAAGAGTCCTGGAGAGTCAGTGTCGCTAAGTGGAGTGGGCAGGTTGTTCCAAAGGACAGGGGCTGCAGGTGAGAATGCACATTTACCCATACGGTGGAGACTAGGGGGCACTCAAGCATGGGGCCAGCAGTGAGGCAGAGCTCTAGAACAAACACTTTTGGCCAAAGAAGGTGGGATTGCAGAGAGGTAGCTCGGTTTTGGATGGCCTTATTGACTGTGCTGGCCAGGAGATACTGTAGGTCTGTTGGGCTGATGGGGGAAGCCAGCCCAGGGTCTGATAGAGTGAGCAGTGGTGTGTTGAGTGAAAGTCCTTGCCCTCTGTATATCCAAAGTCCCCACCATGACCCAGTTAGTTCTTACAGCAAATACTACCCCCTGGTCCCCAGCCTTACTATATATTTGACACCCTTCCACATTTGGCACAGACCATCCTCTCAGCTCCTTGATCAGGCACAAAATGGATGATAGTTCACAATCATGTGCTAACTGTACACAGCTGTTTATACAATAGACACATGAGAGCAAACTGGCATTCTGTCCTCAGTTGGTCACAGAGTTTGGCAGAGTCTCTGTGCCAATTGCCACTGTGGGGAGAAAGGTGAACATATGGTGGGGGCCATGAATGGTGCGAGCAGTGGGACTGGGTGGGCAGGTAGTTATTGGCAGTTTCCAATGTATGGAATGGACAGCAGCACCACTGAACACCAAGGGAAGTGTGATATTACTGATGGTGGGAGCTTAAAGGGGCAGTGGTAGGAGACAGAGGTGATACTACCTGGTTTAGGGAGGCAACATCTTTTAGAGCCATTTACCAACTGGTCAGAGACTCACTAATTATGCTATTCAAGATATCATTTTGTGATCCTACCCTGTTTTTGGGGTGCAAAGTGTTGTTTGAGAGTCACTTACCCATTTAGCGATCGCAAATGCTCTTTTAATGTTCTGGTCTATGTGAACAACAACAGTCCATTACCAGTAAGATAAAGACAAGTGAACAAATACAAATATGGAATTGAAGGCTGTTCTCCATGAGGTTGAAAATGTAATTTATCTTAACAATGCGTTAGAGTACAGAGTATGATGAGATTAATACTGGTACCACTGTGCTACCACATGAGTCTAGGGTTGCTGTGAGAGGTACCAAATATTGAAATGTCAAAATAACGCAGTACCATTGTGCTACCAGTGTACCAGTATTTGTGGGAGCCAACAAAAATCTAAAAATTTTATGATATCATTGTATTACCAATGTATGTGTTAGAGACAGAGAAAATGGTAAAAAATGCCATAGGGATACCATTCTGCCAGTGCACTACCAATGTACAGAGGAAAATCTATATATCATCTACCACTGTGATACCAGAGTACCACTGGATAGTACTATTGTGGATTTTTCAGCTGACCACAGTGTTGCCATTGCTATACCACTATAATGCAATTGTGACAAATTCAGTAAGGGTAACCAGATTGCTGAGACCATGCAGTGCTAAAGAAGTGTGATAAAAATTATAAAGTGTTGCCAGTACTACTGCAATGTGCAGCAAAAATTTGTGAAGGAAATACAGTGCTAAAGAAGTGTGCATGAAAATCTAAGAATTATCTGCAGTGCTCTTACAGTCTGCATCAAAAAATAAGAAAGATTGAGCAGTACTACTGCAGTGTGCTTCAAAAATTAGTGAAGGAAATATAGTGCTAAAGAAGTGTGCATGACAATCTAATAATTATTTGCAGTGCTCTTACAGTGTGCATCAAAACATAAGAAAGATTGAGCAGTGGTACAACAGTGTAGCAGAAAGTCAGTGCAGTGTATTAACAGTGCACTGATGAAAAGCAGTGCTTTGTCAGTCTGGACTGAAATAACACTGAAATAAGACTGAAGATGGAAGTGTACACTCCACTTCCCTCTGGGTTAGAACCAGACTGCCCTGCTAATTACAGACCAACCTCAAACCTTCCCTTTATAGGGAAGATGATTGAAAAAGTAGTGGCCCTACAACTGGAGAACCATTTGTCCATCCATGACATCTACGAACCTCTGCAATCTGGTTTTTGAAAGAGGCATAATACAGAGACAGTGCTGGTTTGAGTGCTCAGTGATCTCCTGATGATAAAGGATAAGAAAAACCGCTCTATCTTGGTTCTTCTAGATCTGTCATCAGCATTCGACACTGTGGACCATGGGGTTCTTCTCAATCACCTGAGGTTCATCTGTGGCCTGTCGGGTACAGTCCTCAGGTGGTTTACATCTTTCCTCACTGGCAGAACTCAGAGGGTGGTGTCGGGGATTCATTCCTCTGACCCAGTCTCTCTGTCATGTGGGGTTCCTCAGGGTTCAGTGTTGTCCCCCATGTTGTTTGCAGTGTACATGCTGCTCCTCAGAGACATTGTAAGAAGGTATGGGCTGAGGTTTCACTGCTATGCTGATGATACCCAGCTCTACCTTTCTTTTGCACCTGACCAGGTTAGAGCTCTCTCAGTATTTAACAACTGCCTCACTGAAATCCAGGATTGGATGAATTCAAGCTGGTTGAGGTTGAACTCAGAAAAGACTAAGGTGTTGGTTGTGGACCCGAGGCACTGGATAGAGGGGTTGGGGGCAGGTTCACCCTCAGGACTTTTCCTTGAAGGCTTACCACTCCTTACCTCTGAATGGGTGTGAAATCTGGGGTGATTTTTTTTTTGATGTATTATTTCTTCCAGAGCTCCCAACTTGCAAGCCTGCCTTCAGTTGTCTCCTCACGCAGCCCCGAAGGTTAGCCTCCCTACCTTGTGCACCCCACGACTTACCCTTCATGGCAGGGTGTGGGGAGTGACTCAACCCACCCCAAATGAATCCATGCCAGGGAGGTGCCGTTTTGGAGGCAGCGCTGCGGGGACCACTTCATTCTGCTGGAGCTGTTTTTTCTGCTTTTCTCCCCTTGTGTGGAGGCGAGGCATGCAATGATGCCTGTGGTGAGAGCGCACACGCCTCCACACACGCTCTCACCAAGCATCTGCCCTGTCTTCTCCCCTTCGGCTGTAGTGTCAGTGCGCTGCCCCCCAGCAGCCGTTAGGGGCCAGTGAAGTGCCGGCAGCTAATGTCCCCCAGCCTGGAGAAGGAAAGCAGTCCAACAGATGCTTGATCCTTCTTCTCCCTGCCATCCCCCGATGACCCGTGCTCGTTCCCGAACACGGGTTGCCGGCGTGGCTTGAGGTAAGGCATCCGGCGCTTCAGCCCTCAATGCCACTGGGCCAGCCTGGGATGATTTTTGATGAAGGGCTGACACTGCAATCACAGGTGTCAGCCGTCATCAAACCCTCTTTTTACCATTTGAGGAACATCTCCAGGGTTAAGCACCTTGTTCCGTCTGGCAACCTCCCAACTTTGGTCCACGCCTTTGTGTCCTCATGCCTTGATTACTGCAACTCCCTTTACCTAGGGCTACCTGGGGTGGATATCCACCACCTGCAGCTGGTGCAGAATGCTGCAGCCTGGTTATTGATGGGGACTGCCCGGTTTGTCACATTTCTCTGGTGCTGTGTGAACTGCATTGGCTGCTGGTACAGTGGCGTATCACCTTTAAAGTCGGTCTTCTGACTTATAAAGCCCTACACAGACTGGGCCTGGACTACCTGAAAAAGCTTCTAATTCCTTACTGCCCCAGACGTTCGCTCTGCTCAGCTGACAAGGGGTTGCTAGAGATTCCAAGGGTTTCCTTAAAATCTTCTGGGGCATGTGCACTTATGTATGTGGCCCCAGCCCTTTGGAATTCTCTATCCCATCAGTTATGGGAATGCACAACTGTGAAGGGATTTAAACAAGCTCTAAAAACATATTTGTGGCTTCAAGAATACCCTGCATGATTTAATTCATTCTTATCTGGATTTTATCTGTATTCTTATGAATCTGTACTCATTGTTCAATGTGTTGTTTTAACTCGTTACGCACCTTGGTTTTTGAAGGTACAGTACAAATACAAATTATTATTATTATTATTACTCCCATCTCATTTGTCTGTTCTCTGGGAAGAAGTGCAGTCTCTTTTGCACAAGCAGGCCATTGAACCAGTGTCCAGGTGCCAGAGAAACTATGGGTTTTATTCCAGGTTTTTCCTGCTCCCCAAAAAGACTGGAGATCTGAGTCCCATCTTAGCTCTTAAGGACCTCAATCTGTCTGTCCAGTACAAAAAGTTCTGGATGGTAACTTTGGCAGCTCTAATGTCTCTCATCAAGACCAGGAACTGGCTTTGTCCTCTGGACATGCAGGATGCCTACCTGTACATCTTGATCTTTCCTTTGCACAGAAAGTTTCTCCATTTTGCCTTTCAGGGCAAGCATTATCAGTTCAAAGTTTTTCCCCTTTGGCTTATCCTCTGCGCCACGAGTCTTTACCAAGTCCTTGGCAGCAGTTGCAGCAGCTTTCAGAGGAGAGGGACTGGATGATTGGCTTCTAAATGCCCCATCCATGGAACAGCTTTTGCAGACTCTAGAGTGCACTCTCCAGCTCTTCCACTCCCTGGGCATTACCGTCAACCTTCCCAAGTTGGTTCTAGTGCCTTCCCAAAGGCTGCAATATAGAGGGGCAGTTCTAGACTCAGCACAAGGGAAGGTCTTCTGCCTCAAAACAAGGCAGAGTGCCTCATAGCCCAAGCTCAGAAAGTTGCTCAGAGTCCGTACGATCCTGCCAGGGTGAACTCAGTTTATTGGGCCTAATGGCAGCAGCCATACCCACCGTTCTGCTGGCCAGGCTTCATATGAATACCCTCAGGGTACAGTGGGAATAGTGCATGAACGAGTTGGACCATCCAGTCCTGGTATCTTCCCCAGTACGCAAGGTACTGCAGTGGTGGATGGACCCCTTGAATCTGCTTCAAGGTGTTACATTCCAGATCTCTTCATCGCATTAGATTCTAACCATGGATATATCAGGTCCAGGCTGGGGAGCTCACATGGGTTCCTTCCACACCCAGGGTTCCAGGTTCCAGTTGGAAGCCTCCCTGCATATTAATGTCCTGGAGATGAAAGCGGTGCTCTATGCCATGCAGGCTTTTCAGGAGCATCTTGCTCCTGGTCAGCTGCTGGTGCAGTCAGACAATTTAAGCATAGTATACTACCTCAACAAGCAGGGTGGAACTCACTCATACCCTCTTTGCTGGGAGGATATGAGAGTGTGGTACTGGGCGCTGGATCACAGTTTGACATGCTGTGTGGTAAATGTGCCAGGTGTCCTAAACACCCTGGCAGGCAGTCTCAGTGGGATTCAATCCAGCATGCATGAATGGGAGCTTCTCTCATCCATCACAGAAGACTTGTTTGACAGATGGGGTCATCCAGAGTTGGCCTTTCTGCATCCCCACTCAATGGAAAACTGCCCAATTTCTGCTTGCTAGATCCAGAGCCTGGACTTTTCTGGCAAAATGCGCTGTCCCTCTCTTGGAGCGGGAAGTTTCTTTATGCATTCCCTCCATTTCAACTGATTCAGAGGGTGCTAATCAAGTTGCAGAAGGAGGGGACCTGCATGATTCTAGTTGCTCCATTTTGGCCTCACCAGATATGGTTCCCTCTCCTTCAGCAAATGGCAGAGGAACCTCCGGTCCCTCTTCCTCTTTGCTGTAATCTGATGATCCAGTATCGGGGACCCTGGTCCATCCCAACCTCAGGTCCCTCCATCTGTATGCCTGACTCCTGAGAGCATAGCCATCATCAGATTTGGGGTCTCTAATAGGGTAGTGGACATCCTTGTGGCCACCCAGAAGCCTTCCACTCGAGCCACATATGCCATGAAGTGGAAGCAGTTTGCCATCTCGGCTGCCAAACATAACTTAGACCCTTTCACCTGTTCAGTGAATCATGTCCTGGACTATCTGATTTCGCTGTCTGACTCAGGCGTCCAGTATTCTTCTCTCAAGGTCCACCTTTCGGCTATTTCTGCATTTCATGAGCCTGTGGGTGAATGCACGATTGCTCAGTTGGATGTCTCCTGTACTTTTCTTAGTGGTATCTTGCATCTGAAACCTCCAGTCCATTCCCCTGTCCCAGCTTGGGACCTGAATTTTATTTTGGAAAAGTTGACCCTGTCTCCTTTTGAGCCTGTTGCAACTTGTGAGTTGCACTTTCTCTCTTGGAAAGTGCTATTTTTAGTTGCAATAACTTCTGTGAGAAGAATTTCAGAACCAAGCACTACAGTCTGGACATTGCCTCAAGAGCCCATGCAGGATTTGCCAGGGCTGTGTTACAGAGACTCCTGTCTTAAGCTTATGGAGAGCCCTCCTCCCAGACTTTCTGTTTCCACTTGTAACTGTTTGGTGCTCTTTCCTATGGTGTTACCCAATGACTGAGATACCCCCGAAGAAGATAGAACAGTTAAGTAAGAACTTACCATAACAGTAGATCTTTGAGGGGATCTCAGTCATCAGATATATTTTCTCTCCCACTATCCCCCTTCTTGGGGCTCCTGTCTAGGAGCTGGCTATCTGGTATAGCCAGCTTTTACTTAGGTCTGGGTACCTTTTTCTCTCCTCAGTTCCCCAGGGTGACAGCCTAACTCCCTCAGTCTCGGGGGGGGGTGACTGAGGAGGGAGTGGGGCCACTCATGTCTATATAGGGTTGATGATGTCAGCTGACATCGATGGCATGGGCAGCCCCAATTGTTCTGCTGAAAATCTTCCATGTGGATTCCCCTTCACTGACAGCAAAAGTTCCTACAGTGTTACCTGATGACTGAGATCCCCTCAAAGATCTGCTGTTATGGTGAGTTCCTTTATAACTGTTCTGTGTGGGAGTTAGACAGCAATGTGCTCCAACTCCTCCTGTCTCAAATACCATATTGACTGTGAATAAAACTGCTATAATCAGAGATGTCATCTCTAATTTTTAAGTCACCCTTGTGTGTGTCGTGTAAACCTGTTTAGAAGACAACTCTGAACCAGTGTTTCCCATGGTTGATCTACCAGGTTGCTCCCCAAATCACTAACCATGGCTGGAGCATAAGGCTGGTCTTTGTTTTTCAGATCTGAGTTTGCACTTATTGTGTCATCGATAAAACCACTAAGGTCCTTTGAGTTGGTGGCTCATTTATGCACAGCGCTGAGCTGCAGAATAGTTACATAGATACATGGAAGCTGACAGCAGAAAAAGGTTGTTGGCCTATCCAGTCTGCCCACCCTACCTAATGAGTCTGCCTTGCCCTTGTGGCAGTCCCTTCCTTTCCTACTGCCCCTCCCCCTTTTCTAACTAAACTCAACAGCCTGTCCCATCCCTCCGTGAAACTGCTGATTGATTTGGTCTGTACCACTTCTTCAGGAACCTTATTGCACTTATCCACCAGTTTTTCTTTATCACCCCATATTATGTGACTTGGATTTTCTACAGGAGTTTGTAGAAAGGCCCTTGGTCTGGCAATGGTGAACAATCCTTCTGACAATTTCTCCACCAATCTCCTCCATGCTAGAGAGCCCTTAGGCTCAGGCAGTTTATTACTTTGGTCACACATGAAAAAAGACACACACTGGACCTGGAGTTTTCTGTGTGGCTGCCTCCTAGTGCATCCTACCTAGTCGGACCACTGTACCATGAGGTTCAATTTTAGGGCCTCCATAAAGCCACTTCTGACTGTGGCAATGACCCTGACCCAACACTGTTATAAATGGTACCTAGATCCAGACAGGTTTCTTAGTCTGCTGGAGACCTTAGATTGGATAGCAACATCTTCAAGGGATTTAACCACTGCTGTTGAAGCCTATAACATGTCTTTG
This sequence comes from Neoceratodus forsteri, assembly GCA_016271365.2. Taxonomy (NCBI): domain Eukaryota; kingdom Metazoa; phylum Chordata; order Ceratodontiformes; family Ceratodontidae; genus Neoceratodus; species Neoceratodus forsteri. Next base: position 240,562,432 of record JADMNL010000024.1, on the reverse strand, counting down.
GTTTTGGCAATTGACTGACTGGACCAGTTAGTTCACAACCAGTTACGTCCCACTAAAGCACACCATGCTTTACAAACAAACTTCGACAGTTGAAAGCACAGGATCATGCTTGAGAGTTATTGCCCTGATGGACCATTATGATAGCTATAGGGAAGCTTAAAGGTTTGTGAATAGTGACATTATCTATAGTCATATAGCTGCAAATAAGAACAGACCAGCTGCTCGTGGCTACAGTGGGTGGAGCCCTGCAGATGTGTTGCTATAATAGTAGAAAAAAGGAGCTCCCCCAGATTCCTAATGGACTTCACAAAATTGGAGTTTTCTTAGAATTCCTCTGCTGCAGTAGTTTGGCTGTGGTGTCTCCCTGCTCTGCACTATTTTGGCTGAAACTGTTTGATTCATTTATTCATAAATCTCTTCTACGTGGGGCATACTCACGCCAGCTCAAATTACAGTCAGAGGATGCACTCAGTGTATTAACAGCTGTGTTTTATTATCATTATAGATCTACAAGGGTTATGAACATACGAACATACGAAATTTGCCAGCAGATAAAGGCCTAGAGGTCTATCAAGTCTGCTCGAATGTGCAGCTAGCACCCCTTATTCTGCAGCTGCCCCTCCCTTCCACCCTTCCCCTTGTCCTGTCCCATCCTCGTTTGAAGCAGTCCACTGTTCTACTGCATACCACTTCTGCAGGTAACGCATTCCACCCAGCCACCACCCTCTCTGTAAAAAGTGTCTCCTCATCTCCTCCTGAACCTTCCCGCCTCCAGTCTCATATCATGGCCCCGGTGGCCCTCCCCTCCTTACTTTGAACAGCCCTCTGTACCTGTCTTGTTTATTCCTTTCATGTATTTAAAGGTTTCAATCATGTCCCCCTGTCTCTCCTCTCCTCCAGTGAGTACATGTTCAACTCCTTCAACCTCCTCTCATATGATAAGTCCCCAGACCCTTGATCATCTTTGTCGCCTCGCGCTGCACTCCCTCCAGTAACTTAATGTCCTCTTCAGATACGGACGCCAGAACTGCACGCAGTACCCAGGTGTGTCTATCTAATGACCTATAAGTGGCAGAATCACCTCCTCCTCCTCGAGGATATACCCCTTGCAATACAACCCAGCATTTTGTTGGCCTCTGCAGCTGCCTTCCCACACTGTGCCGAGTTGTTCATTGACCCTGTGATGAGCACACCCAGATCCTTCTCCTCCTCTGTCTGGGCTAGCTGCACTCCCCCTAGCTGGTAAGTCCTCCTTGGGTTCTTCATCCCAAAATGCATCACCTTGCACTTTTGGCATTAAAGCTCAGTTGCCAGGTGTCTGACCAGGTTTCAAGCTTTGCCAGATCATCCTGCAACCCCTGCCATCCCCTAGGTCATCCACCACCGCGCCAACCTTGGTATCATCAGCAAACAGACTGATCTTGCTCTTGATGTCCCATGATATGTCTGCAATGAATATCCCAAACAACACTGGTCCCAACACCGGACTCTGTGGGACACCACTGTCACTGCCCTTGGTGTGAGAGCCCCCACCCACCACCACCCTCTGTTGCCTTCCCTGCAGCCAGTTTCCACCCATCTCACCAGCATTGCACCTGCCCCTGTGCCTACTAACTTCCTTCCCAGCCTTCCATGTGGCACTGGAGTCGAATGCCTTACTGAAGTCCAGATACAGGACATCCACTGCATGTCCCCTGTCCAGTTGCCTAGTTACCCAGTCATAAACCTGACCAGGTTGGTTTGGCAGGATCGGCCACGTATGAAGCCATGCTGTCTGCTGTCCTGTAGTCCTTGGCCTCTAAGAGGGCCACCAGCCTCTCCTTCAGGATAGTCTCCATTAGCTTACCCACGATGGATGTGAGGCTCACTGGTCTGTAGTTTCCCGTTCATCCTTGGGGCACTCTTGTGGAGGGGCACCAATGAGCCATCCTCCAGTCCTGAGGTACACACCCTAAATGTAGTGAGCATTAAATAGGTCTGCCAAGGTCCTGCAAGGACCTCTGCCAGCTCCTTCAGTATCCTGGGGTGGATGCCATCTGGGCCTGGTGCCTTGTCCACCCTCAGTGCCTTCAAACCCTCTCGAACTCTGCCCTCCATGATTTCCCCATCTGTCACCACTTCCCCCCCTGCGTCTGCCATTTTGCCCATCTTGGGTGTCACCCTCCTCTTCTCTTTAGTAAATACTGAGCAGAAGTACTCATTTAGTGCTTCCGCCTTATCGTACCCTGCTTCCACCCAACCCCCCTCCTTCCTAATCCTTACTATGTGGTCCTTACAGCTCCTTTTCTCCCTGATGTACTTAAAGAAGTCCTTCTCCCCCTTCTTAATGCCTTGTGCCAGCCTGAGTTCCGTAGATGCTTCAAGTACTCCTCTCTGTCCTCCCCCCTCCCTGTTTTCTTGTATTTCCTAAAGGCAGCTCTTTTCCTCCTTACCTTTTCTATGACCTCCTTGCTCAACCAGCTCGGTTTCTTAGCCCTAGCCTTCTTGCTCTGGGTTTTGCAGCAGGTTTTGGTTGCCTCCACTATCCCCAACTTTATGAGCTCCCATCTCTGGTTAGTATCCATACTAGATTGAATTCTGGCCAGGTACCCTTTTACCACTTCCCCATCCTCCCAAAGTCAGCCTCCTGAAGTCCAGCACTCTTGTGCCAGATTCCACCCTTCCTTGCCCATATCCAATGTGAGCCATACTGAGTGGTGGTCACTCCCCTGACAGCGGTTCCTCCACTGTAAGTTCTCTCACAAAGTCCCCATTTGCCAGCACAAGGTCAAGGGTATTCCCTAACCTGGTTGGTTCACTGACCATTTGCAGCAGAAGCTTTCCTGAAGGCATCCAGCAGTACCTGCCCTTCTGTTCCTGGTTGTTGGGGTGCTCCAGTCCACTCCTGGCATGTTGAAGTCCCCACAATCACCACACTACCTTCTCGCAGGTCCTCCTGATCTGTCCCACTAGTTCCCAGTCTAACTCCTCCATCTGAGATGGTGGCCTGTACACCACTCCCATTCTAAGACTCCTATTCTTGGAATCCTGGATTTGCACCCAAAGTGACTCTGTACTACCCTCCTCCCCTCCTCCCTTACACATTTCAGTCCTTCCTTCACATATAGTGCCACCCTCCTTTTCCAGTCACCCTGTCCCCATGAAATAACCTGTACCCTGGTACAGACAGGTCCCAGTCATTATATTGGTGGCCCATGCCCGTGATGGCAGCAAATGTCCACCTCTCCTCTGCCATGAGAACCTGCAACTCTGCAGTTTTCTCCCAAGGCTCCTAGCATTAAGGGTAACCACCTTCCACCCTTTCCCCTCCTCCCATCCTGCCTCCTCCTTTCCTAGCATCACCAATAGTACTTGCCATTTGTCCTTTGTCACTGTTATGGGGGTAAGCTCATATGATTTCCCAACCTGTGGTCTCTGCATATCTCTCTTCCCCAACTGCCACCCCCACTCCTAGTTTAAACTCCCAACTTCCTCTATATATTCTTCCATCCTCTGCTTCAACACTTTCTTTCCTTCCTCACTCAAGTGTAGTCTGTCCTTGGCATAGAGACTACTGTCCTCCCAGGTCCCTCCCCACCCCCCAACAGCCCATACCCTTTAGCACAACACCAGGTTCTTAGCCATCTGTTAAATTCCTCTTAATGTGTGTGTGTGTGCATGTGCACCACTCTGATAACCCTTTCTTGGTACATTAAGGGGAACATAAACAGGGGGTAATGCCTAAATGAAAGCAGAAACACAGCAGCTAGATTAGAGGCTCACCTGTAGCATGATATAAGTTGTTTGCCTTCAAAATCGGATTTTAACATTCTGAAAAGGTTCTGAGAATGTAAACAAGCCCAAGCACTGAATTCAGAACTAATGCTTCATATGTTCCTAAAATGGTCACAATGTGCTCGACGTGCTGATGTCACTTTACCGAGAGCTCTCCCTGAACGATTATACAGGCTACTAAGGGATGTTTAGAATACAATGTTACCATTACTCCGACAAGTGCTTCTCTGGAAAAATAAGTCTGACAATGAGCTCCTGGGTGATATTATAAAGCTGCATAGGGATGTTATAAATAAGCAGTGCAAATAACTCTGACAAAGTACTTCTCTGTGGAAATAATGCTGACAAAGTGCTTCAAAGTGTTAAAGTGAATTAGGGCACTGCAATTAGGGTGCCACAACCAGTTCACCCATCATGCAGGTGAACTGGATTTCACAGTGCCTGGCAGGGATGACATCATCCAGGTGTTGTGCCCCCTGTCCCATATACCTCCAACCTGGACGTGATTATATTTAGGTATGGGGGTGTGTGGGTGCACCCCCACAAACAGGCAGAATGTGTCCCAGGACACTGGGTGTGCTAGGGATTGGACAGCACAATTGGTGGGTGAAATGTTTTCCATTGGCATTGTGCTTGCACCCTAATGATGGTTGTGGTTTTTCCTGTTGTCACGACATGGGTGAACCTAGAGTAATCACATCTCCAAGGTGCAATGTTGACAGTATGCCATCTTGATCCTCCTGGACATTGTACCTGGACATTTTCCAGCAGGCGTTGTGCTTTATTTCAGAGCACTCTCAAACTGTTCACCACCTAATAGCCAGAGACACTTTTGTCTGGGAAGTCCCAGCCACAAAGACATTTTCCCTTAGATGGACTAATAGGGTTCCCCTTCCCCAGTTTTTAATGTTGTATACTGTTTTCTATAACAAATTTTTTTATGAAAAACCTTTTTGCAAAAATTGTAGAGCCAAGTAACATGCAGTTGTGTGCTTTTGCATGCTCTTTTGCAGGTGCAGCTGAAGAAGAATGCGAGGCCTTGACCAAAGCATCTGTGGGGGCTTCAGGGACTGTTTTAGAATTGTTCTACCAATGGTTTTAAATGTTTTTAATATGTACTGTTATGAATTGTTTTTATAGGTTTAAAGTTAGTAGTTGCTAGTTTAGGAAATGCATAGCAATCCATTGTGCACATCCTTAATAGGTGCTAATGCCTTTTTACTTTCCAAGTTTAGGTAAGAAAATGGTATGGGTACCCCTGTAGTGGGGTAATGTTTAGCTAGAAGGTTCACTAGTATGTGCCTGGTGGTGGGACTGGGTGAATGCCTGATGGGGAACAGGCTGGTGGCCTCACCAATGGTGGTAAGTGGTCAGTCCCATCCCATCAAGAAACCACCTTTGGTAGTCAGACATGGTACCATTGAGGGATCACATAGTTAACCATCTTTGCCAACTCTGGCTGGAGGTAGCTACTGCATGGCTTCCATGTCCTCTGTGGTGGCCTTCCTATGCTGGCCATAGGTAGAGGAGGGTGTGTGCAATCCTCCTCATAGGTCACCTTGGGAGGAGGCCAGTTGTAGTCCAAAGCCCTCACTGTGGACAGCAGGGATTTCTGGTGGCAGTGAGTGTAACCCCTGGGTTTCCTCTTGGGTTATTAGAAACCTGTGTAGTTAGTGGGTTATCTAGGTAGGCAGCCTGGGCAGCAAATAGTTAACTTTTAGGGCTCCCTTGGAAGCTTCTATCAGCCATGCTGGGCACAACTTCCAAATGAGAAAGGCTTTCACAGTAGCATAAGCCATGATAGAATTTTGCTTTGTCAGTTACTTTCTGCCTCAAAGCAGTGCAGTACAGCTCTGAGTGCTGACTGAGGAGAGACACCGGAGAGGTGCCAACACTTTCCTGATCATTTTTAGTCCCTAGTCCACCACAGAGAGACCTGTGTCAAGTTGTGGCAGTGGCCTTCTCCTGTATGGAGCCCCTGATGGGGGTGAAAATCCTGAAAGACAATGAGTCATGTAACTGTGAGTAACACATGGGGTCCTCCCCCGTTTCTGATAGACTTTTGGTTGGAAAAGTACTGCCCAGTTACTGAAATTGCCAGTTTTTGCCATCCCATTGAAAGAATTCCTGTTAGTTTGGACAATTTTGCCTCAGAACTGTCGCAGGACTTTTTACTACTCAGATGGTGCCTCCACAGTTAGGAATTTATTTGGAAAAGAGTTGCCTGCCCTCTATCTAGAATTTAGAGCTACACTCATTTCTATCTGGGCTATGAGGAGAAAACCTTTTCTCAGTTTGGTTAAAGTTCACTGGGACTGTTTCTCACAGATGTGTGGATAGTCTGTGTCCTGAAAAGGCTCTGTGGAGATGGGACTTTGGGAAAGAAGGAAGCCCGGTATTGCTTACCCTCGGGACATATGAACCTGGCATTGTTCACTTTCTGGAAGAAAATGGAATCTGGTAAACTGTAAGCCCGGCATTGTTCACACTCATTTTGGGCAAGCTTTGTCTTGTTTCCATAGCCCAGAAGAGGGATGGACAGAAACCCCTTTCTCTGACCCACTGAGGCAGGAGGCCCCAAACAAATGGACTTGCAGTAAATCACTACTGTGAGCTTTTTGGACTTTGTGTATCTTTCTGCACCTGCAGCCCCAATGGGCAAGAATGTTGTCTATCAGTCCATCATGTACAGAATAAAACCTACTACTTTGCTCTAGTTCTGCCTGTGGACATTCACCTGTGTGTGAACTGTGTGCATTAATGGTGACCCCCTCGGTACCATGGCCCACCCTGGTTCCTGGTTAAAAATATAAATGTTTTTGTGTGCCCCCCCCCGAACCAAGCCAGTTAAATACCCTAGTGAGGGGAAACTGAGGACTTTTGTAACCAAACTCTGGTCAGAGTCAATACGGCTGTGGAGAGCTTTTAGGAGTGGCAAGAGCAGTGAAAAGAATATGCGATGCTCTTGCTGCACTGGAGTCAGATATAATACTGCAGTGATTACAGTACTGCGCATGTGTGATACTCGCACATGTGCAGTTTGCCCCAGAATTAGCCTTTCACAACATGGCAGTGCTGACATAACTACGTGTAACAACCCTGTCCCCTCCGGTTACTAGAATCCCGTTAGTACTAGTCTTAGGCAGGTAGCAAAAGACAGCTGGTGGGGAGCTCATTAGGGGCTTTCTACATACCGTAATGACATCATTGTTTACTCAGCTAGCCTGAGAGAAGGATGATTATGTAATTTAGAACTCTCACAGTCAGCTGCTCTTGGTGACCTTAGAATGTTCATCAGTAGGTTCAAGTGTGGCAGTCAGAGTGGCAGGAGGTCTGCCATCGGGGCTCTGTCAAAGGGAGTCCTAGTATTTCTCACCCTAGTATGGTAAAATCTTCAGTTTGCCTGCAGGACTCTTTAGTTTCACTCCAGGGGGAGCGAGAGGGATGTAATTCTTGTGGATCCAAGGGGCAGTCCCCTGAAGTTCCTGAAATTCACAGCTGCCTTAAGGAAGAACAATGAGTAGAATCTGACAGCTACTAGAGAAAGAAAGGTGCCTTTTATTCTTTCCATGACTGTGAGGAAGGAACAACTAATCTGTGAGTACAGAATTTGAGACTGTTCTCTGAGGGGGTTGTCTGAGGTGTGTGTTCCCTAGATAAAGCTAGATCATACCAGTCAAGACCCCTTTCACCACAACTGTGCTGAATTTAAAGTTGTAAGTCTTTAGCAATTCACTGGGTATTAGAGACTCATTTGGTGCAACCCTGAAGGAATGGCAGAGGCTGTTTGGGGCAAAGGGTGGGAGGAATGCCATCTGGAGTTTCAGGCAGGGCTAAATGGTTCATGGATGGGCACCACAGTTCCCTGGGAAAAGACCATGCACCAGGAGGATTTTGAAGTGTGTGGCACATCCCACAGATATACACTTTAGAAATGGAAATGTGTGGAAAATGTTTAAAGTGTGTGGCACATCCCACAGATATACACTTTGGAAGAGAGCTAGAGATGTTTTTTTGTGGAAAACAGTAATGGCTAGCAGAGTGTCCTGCAAAAGAGAGTGTGCCTGTATTGTAATGACAAACCTTTGGGGGACCACCCTTACTTTAAGTAACATCTGTGAATAAAGCCATACTGCAAAATCCCAGTTACAGCTTTGGACGTTCCACTTGTTGCTTCTAGTGTGAATGTTATTGATGCCCCATAGCAGTTAAGTCTAGCAAATGCCTAGCATCCTCTCCCCTGGACCTGGCTGTAAATAAAAAGGTTCATTTTAATATGTACCCCCACCCCCCCATCCTCCAGATAAAAAGCCAGGTATACACTCCAACGCTAGGGGTGGTACCATGAGTGTAGTTCTGCCAAAAGAAAATTGCATGCAATGTAGTTGGCAGTAGTTCTTTTGGGGGGGGGTGCCAGCTAGCTAAAGGTAGTGTGGAGGTTACATATCAATGCACAATACTTGTGCATGTACACTTTAAGTTAGTGCCACCATATTGCACATGACGGCCATCACTTCTGCAGTTGTGGAAAGGAAAAGTAGTGCGTCAGGAAGTGGGTATGTTTATGTGGCCCACAGAGGGGAAGGGCTGCATAAACAGAATCACTGGAAACTATACTGGAACACTGTGGCAGAACATCAGACAGCGGTCCAGTTACATGCTTCCACAGTGCTCTTAAACAAATCTGATGATGGTATAACATCTGTGGAGCTTGGCCCACACAGCCATAAAAATCCGACTCAGGAGGAGACAATTAAACTAGAGATCTGGTCTGGGATTTGCTCATCATCACAATGATTTTCTCATTCTTTTCTAAGAACACATTTCTGGTAAATGTGCCTTAACCATATTAATCTCAGTGCTGGTAGACTACGTCTGATTTTCCCCTGATTGTATTAGGTGGGGGTAGTAGCAGTCTTGAAGTGGTAGCTTCTGGTGGTGGCATGCACCGAAAAAAAAGTGGTTCCCATGCTTGTCTGCACATTTTAGAAATGACCCCTTCCTTGTTTTTGCTGTAAAAGAACTGACCCCTTTAACACAAAAACAAGGAGTCAGTTATGGCCTCCATCCCCACCCCCTTTTGCTTCAAGTGAGGTTTGCATCAGATGTACAGTGGCAGTCATGAATGCATAATATTGTTAAACAGTAATCACCTGTATGTAAAAGTTTTTTTTTTTTTTGAATGTGTGCTTTCTTAATGTTGTCAATACCACTCCACCCATGTTGTACTCTGCCCCTGGATTTCTGTGCCCCAAGTGCATTATTTTACATTTTTGTGTTCAGGACAAAGAGGCTTTTCAAATAAGGGTAGTCAGTAATCTAAATTCTTTATAGTTTTTTTTTTTTAATTGCCATCAGAAATGTGAATTTTGTAAAAACAAGAATGGAAACACAGGTAATAAGATGACCATATTTTACAAAATATAAGAAATTCAGATTAGTGACTACCCTCATTTGAAAGGTCTTTTTGTCCTGAAAAGCTTTTAGACTGGTTGTTTTTGTGCACCTGGAATAATTGAAAAGATATTTAGATTTGCTTGAAATGTGTGCACATTTGCTAAGTATTCTGCACAGTGCCTTAGGAAGATTCTCAGTGAAAAGCAGTTTGGAGTTCTGTTTCCAATGTTCTAAACACACAATGGATCTGAATGAGTTAAAGGGGACAGGAATTGATTACTTTTGTGTAGGTGTTTAACATGCCTCTATTTTCATAAATTATATTAACACCTCTAAAGGACCCCTATTTAACTGTACCTAAGTTGTGTTTTGTTTTGGTTTTAGATTTATAGAACTGTTATTTAATACAACAGCAGATTAGGTACATATAGACATATGTTGACACATGGACATAGTAGGATAACAGTATCTCAATTACAAGAGGGTCTGTGTTAGGTTTGGGTTTTGAATATACACATACACTAGTCACTTGTTACAGAACTGCAGATACAGTATATCATGTTTAAGACAGTATATGTTTGACCATTCATGAATAATATGGACTTATTGTACAAAGAGTTTAGGAAAAATGTATCTGAACAGTACACTGTAAAATTTGATTGACACCACTGTGTGAAACAGCTGGTGAATGCTTAATTCACACCAGGGCAGGTTGTCTTCTAACCTATTTTATACTTAACACATAGATATTTTCATATGTATAAGACTTTTAACATTATTTACTATGTATTGCTTAAAGAGCTACTGACGTATGAAAGAAAACTTTAAAAAACATAATAAGTAGGTAAAATTCTTCTTGTATTCTGTATGTATTCTAGTTTTCTCCTCCTTATTATTTATTACTGAGGAAATGTGCATGTATATATAATTTTTATCCCTTACAGTTACTTTAAAGTTAATCTGCCTCTATAGCTTACTCCCTACTTCAAGTCATAAGGCTCCTTTGTGACATCACAATCTGTTGCCATGAGAGTAACTGTGATGTCACAAGCACTGCATTATGACCTCAGGTAGGGAGACAGCAACAAAAATAGATAAACTCTTCAGGAGCAAAAATCCTGTTTTCATGCAATTGACCTCAGCAATAAATAATGGTGAGGAGGAGAAATAAAGACCGAATGTGAAATAAAAGCTGAACTTTATCTAAATATTATGTTTTGTTAAAGTTCTCCTCAAGTTGTCAGCTGCTCCATAAGCTTATTTTTCCTTGTTGTTTTCAATCATTGTCATTTACTAATGCTAGCACAGACTAACACACACACAGGGGTCCCGGTTCACAAAGTGGGTTTGGACTAGTGCAAGCTGTGGCAAACAGCCATTTGCGCTGAAGTCCAGTGTGCCAGGGACCCTGCGCCTGATTCTCCAACAAGCAGGGTCCCAGTGACTAAGTTCAGAGGCTTATAGCAAGCTAGACCAGGCACCAAACACATGGCACAGCAGGAGGGCTTGCTGCAAGCTGAAAGCCAGCTGTGTGCTGGTCCAGCAGAGCCAACAGTGGCTTGTGTGCCACCCCTGCCCCAATAAGCCCAACTGAATGATTGCTGTTGACCTGGTGGTCTAGTGTTCCTTTCCCTGCCTTGATATGCCCAATATTATCTTGGTCATCCTGGTGGTCTAGTGGTCCCTCTCCCCCCCACACCCTGGCAACCTATACTCCCAGCTGGGACAGGCACAGCCCTCACACCACTGTGGCCAGTCCAACTGAACTGTCACTGTGCATGTATAATACAGTAGGCACTCACTGATTTTTGGTGAGCAACTGCTGTATTATACATGCATAGTGACAGCTCAGTCAGGGCCCACTGAGGTAGTGTGAGGAGGGCTTTGCCGGTCCTGGCTCGGGGTACAGGTTGGGGGGTATGGAGTATTGGAGCACTTTTTGCCAGGGTGGGGGGGTAGGACAGCTAGCCCACCAGGATACCTGGCATACCAATGGGCATATCATGGTGGGGGAGGGTCCACTAGACCACCAGGTACAGTGGTTGGCATTTAGAGGACATCAGGGTGGGACCACCAGGGCATCGATACATAGCCTCTAATAGGTCTGCTCTCCCAGGGGAGATATTTCTAAGTATCCTTAGGCGAGCCCTGGCTGGTCTAAGGGTACTTAGAAATTCTCCCTCTGGGAAAGATATGAGAATCCCATTTACGGGCTGTGGCAGCTTGTGTCTGCCACATGCACCTTTGCATTATGTTGTAGCCCATTTGTGGGTGCACAAGTGGCACAAGCCCTGTTTGGGAAAGGCAGCCTGTGGTTGATGCAGGCTGCCTTTGAGAATAGCTCCAGGGGCAGTACTTGATGCAAAGTGGCATTTGCACCATTTATGTTTGGCACAGGCACCTTGCGTCATTCTCGGGGCTTTGAGAATCGGGCCTTGAGGGTTTTAAAATGAAGTTTCGAATGGTTTGTAGCTTTTCTCAGGGAGTGAGCTTTCAAGTCAATGTCATTTGACCTTGGGATAGCTTTCTTTTGATGGAACTTTTGCTGTCTTTATATTGGTATGTTGCTTCTTTTTTTTTTACTCTCTTTTTATCCCATCGCCTCTTTCTACCCTCAGCTCTCTCCACTCAATCAGAGCTCTCAATCTGACAGCTTCAACTTTTATTAAGGCACAGTTAAAGAGCCCCTGACAGCATTAGGAAAACATTGAAAAAGTAAGATTTATATTCAGCTCCATCCCATTTTCTTTATTACTTCATATATTTTCAGTAATTAATTTCCTATTTTCATTATTACTGAAAACAATTGCATGAAGACATAATCCCTGTCCTCAAAACTACATCTACTCTGGCTGCTTCTCTACACATGACATTACAATCCGCTGTTTACTACATCATAATTATTTCCACAGCAACATATTTTGATGTCATAAACATAATTATGATGTCAGGTGTAGACAGACAGCCAGAGCTAAAAGGGCAGAGATACTGTATTTGTGCAAATACCCTTAGTAATAAGGAAATACAGATGAGAATAACAGAATAAAATATGAACTATAAGCTACTTTTATGCATGAATGTTACATGTTTTCAAAGTTGACTCAGCTGCTTCAGGAGCTCTTTAAAGAGGGATCCTTTAGAAGTATAAATGCAATTTATGAAACTAGAGACATTTCGGACACCTACACAAAAGTAATCAGTCCCTGTCTACTTTAAATTAGGCATGACAAAAGATGAACAAGGTGGTCTGGTTTAGAATTTCACTTAACTGGTGTAGTTATTTGCAAAACTGAGTCTGTTAAGAAGTGCAGTAGGAGTTATGCTAAACAAATGTAAATATCTCTAAAAATTTACAAGTTACAGATAAAAAACAGTATGAAAATTGTTCAGGACAAAAAGACATTTCAAATGAGTCTATTCATTAAGCTGCACTAATGATATTTTTTAAACTATGGCCGTCTGATTACCTCAGTCTTCATTTTTCATAGGAATTATGCCAAACAAATGTAAATATCTCTAAAAGTATACGTGTTACGCATAAACCATTATATGAAAGTTGTTCAGAAGAAAAATACCTTTCCAATGAGCCTATTCATTAAGCTGCACTAATTATATTTTTTAAACTATGGCCATCTGATTACCTGAATTTTCATTTTTCTTCACAATGTTCACCTTTTTAGATGGCTATATTTAAAAAAAATCTAATGAATTCAGATTAGTGATTACCCTCATTTGAAAGGGCATTTTGTCTTCAACTACTTTCATGTTAGTTTTATATTGGTAACATGCATACTTTGTGAGACATTTACATTTGTTTGGTATGACTCCTACTGTGTTCACTCATAGATGAGGTTGTTTGGAAGACCATATTTTACAAAATATAAAGAATTCAGATTAGTGACTACTCTCATGTGAAAGGTCTTTTTGCCCTGAACAACTTGCATACTGGTTGTTTTTGTGCACCTTGAATAGTTTTAAAGATGCTTAGATTTGTTTGGAAGGTGTGCATATTTGCTGTCAGAAAAAAAGCAGCTTGGAGTTCTGTGTCCATCAGTCTACAAAAAAAAAGAAGGGAGTATTTTTTAACTGCCATAGGAATTTGCAGTGTTATGGAAGGATACACTGCAAGGTACTAAAAAATGTATTCCACGGAAACCCCTTTTCAAGCTAAAGCGATATGGCTGTAGGCTCCGCCCATAGCCATAGAAAGGGCTACATATCGAGATCACAGTCCATGGTCATGCAGCTGTATAAAGAGGAACTCTGCACTTCAGCATGTGCTTTCATAAATTAGATGTTTCAGCTGTTACCATTTACTAGAAAATGTATATTTTTCATTTTCAGTGTTCCTTTCCAAGATTTACAGCACATCTTGGTAATCCATCTAAAAAGTCATATAGAACACATTTGAAAACTTTTGCCTCTCTCCTGTTAACCTCACATTGCCTTTGTTTATGGCATCATAATGCTCACCATGACAACAGACTGTGATGTCACAAACAGCAATTGTATGGTTAGCAGGGAAGAGTTAGATACAGTTTGAAAGACTCAGTGAAATAGTTGCTGTATTATCTACAATATTTAGTAGACCAACAGCAGGTGAAGGTAAAAAAAAAAATAAGCAGAAAAACATAATTCTTGTAAATATATTATTTGTAAGTTTTTTATTATAATGGAGAGCGTTGCCCTTTAAATGCTACATTGATTTGATTTATACAAATTAGCTGAATAGTTTTCTCTTTCTGGTTTCCCTCATGTATATGTAACAATGGATGACAAGATTATTTAAGCAATAAGCCACAAGGGGGTGTGGGTTATCAGGGGATTTACCACGGCTGGAGTGGTTTGCCCACGAGGCGCAGCTGAGTGGGTAAATCCTCACCTGCCGTGGTAAATCCCCCGATAACCCACATCCTCCAAGTGGCTTATTGCATTATACCAAGGTTAATTTTTTTTTGCTATGATAAAATGCAACTTTTAAAGAGGTTGCTTTGTTTTTTTAATTTTATTGTATTTATTCCTGTGCTGCAGATGATTTGGATTAGGAGTAGGATTATTTGCTCATTAACAGCCATTGGTTATCAGAGGATTTACACCGGTGGTAAACTGCCAGTCTGATGAGTTCATTGGCTGTTCACTTATGTCCATGGTATAATGCTGTTTATGTAAACCATGGGCCCAATTCTAGCAGCACCCCTTCGCATGTCACAAGTTGTGACATGTGAGGGGTGCAACTGCACCAAGGACGATGCACCTGATTCTGTAAGGGGCAGGGTGCCCGGAGCTAAGTCCTGTGACTTGCAACAATCTGAAAGGTAGGCCAAATGAAGGGCATACCTGAAGGGTGTGTCACAAGCCTGCACCCCTGTATGTGAAGGGTGCAAGTGCCCCCACCCCATACCCCAATCCCCCCATTTATGGCAGAAAGCCCTGCAGGGCTAGCTCATGCCCCCGATCCCCCAAAATACACAAAAAGCCTCCACAGGGGCTGGCTCATACCCCTGATCCCAAAATTACAGCAGTAACACCCAGATCTCAAGTATCCTGGTAATCTAGTGCCCCACCCCCTACCAGCAGTGCCCGACCACCCCTCTCCAGCAACCCATTTCAAGCCAGTGACTGGCAATGCCACTACTCACCACTGTGGCCAACTGCAGACTGAGCTCTTCAATAAGCAAGTACTATACATAGTATGCGCTCAGTGAATGACAGCTCCTGTCATTCACTGAGTGCATACTATGTACAGTACACACTCATTGAAGAGCTCAGTCGGTGGCTGGCTGTGGTAGTGGGAGGTGGGCTGTGCCAGTCGCTGGCTTGAAATGGGTTGGGGTGGAATGGGGTGGTCAGGCACTGCTGGGTGGGGGGCCACTAGACTACCAGGGAAACTCAGGATCTGTGTGTTACTGCTGTAATTTTGGGGATTGTGGATCAAGGGGCATGAGCTAGCCCTGTGGGGCTTTTGTGACTTTTGGAGGATTGGGGGACATGAGCTAGCCCTGCAGGGCTTTTTGTGTGTTTTGGGGGAATCAGGGGGCATGAGCTAGCCTTGCAGGGCTTTTTGTGTGTTTTGGGAGATCAAGGGGCATGAGCTTGCCGCGCAGGGCTTTTTGTGACTTTTGGGGGATCAGGGGGCATTAGCTGGGCCTGCGGGGCATTTTGCATTCTCTTTCTGGTTTTCCTCATGTATATGCAACAATGGATGACAAGATTATTTAAGCAATAAGCCACAAGGGGGTGTGGGTTATCAGGGGATTTACCGTGCCTGGAGTGGTTTGCCCACGAGGCGCAGTTGAGAGGGTAAATCCTCGCCAGCCGTGGTAAATCCCCCGATAACCCACATCCTCCAAGTGGCTTATTGCATTATACCAAGGTTAATTTTTTTTGCTATGATAAAATGCAACTTTTAAAGAGGTTGCTTTGTTTTTTTAATTTTATTGTATTTATTCCTGTGCTGCAGATGATTTGGATTAGGAGTAGGATTATTTGCTCATCAACAGCCATTGGTTATCAGAGGATTTAGACCGGTGGTAAACTGCCAGTCTGACGAGTTCATTGGCTGTTCACTTATGTCCATGGTATAATGCTGTTTATGTAAACCATGGGCCCAATTCTAGCAGCACCCCTATGCATGTCGCAAGTTGTGACATGTGAGGGGTGCAATTGCACCAGGTAGCTGGTCAGGACAATAAAGGGGGCCTGGTTGGCAAAAACGGACATAGAGTCCGCTTTTCAGCTGCTGCCGGTCAGCCCGGCTGACTGGGACCTGATGGGGTTCCAGTTCGTAGGGGACATATATGTTGACAAGGCCATGCCCATGGGTTGCTCGGTGGCCTGTTAGATGTTTGAGGCTTTCAACTCATGGGTCCAGTGAGTGTTAGATGTTTGAGGCTTTCAACTCATGGGTCCAGTGAGTGTTCGGGGAGAAATATGGCCACAAGAGGGTAGTGCACTACCTGGATGATTTTCTGATCATCAGGGAAGCCACGCAGAGATGCAAGGCATGTTGGGGGACTTCACAGTGATGTGCGAGTGGATTGGCATTCTGCTGGCACAAGGGAAGACTGAGGGTCTGGCATGTAAGCTGGAGTTCTTGGGGATTGAGGTGGACATGGAACAAGGTTGTTTCCAGCTACTGGGGGACAAAGTGGCCAGGGTACAGGGGCTATTGGCACAAGTAATAGGGAGGTGGAGGGTGCCACTGGTACAAGTACAGTAGCTGCTAGGGCACCTTAATTTTGCATGCAAGGTGATCAGCCTGGGGAGGGCATTTATGAGAAGGCTATCGAGGGTGACCGGGAAGGTGAAGAAGCCGCATCACTGGGTGGACATCTCAAAGGGAGTATGAAAAGACCTCAAGGTTTGGGAGGAATTCCTAGACCAGTATGATGGGGTAACATTCTGGCAGATGGAATGGGTGTGCAACACGGACCTAGAGCTATACACCAATGCCTCAGGGGTGCTTGGGATGGGAGCATATTTTAAGGGAGACTGGATGGTGGAGGCCTGGCCAAGCCAATGGGGGGCAGAAGGCCTGTTCAGAGACATCACATTTTTAGAAATATTCCTGATTTGGGTGACCATGGAGGTGTGGGGAGAGCAGATGAGGGGAAAACGCATCATGCTGCGGTGCAACAATAAATGGGTGGTGGAGGTCATCAACAGGCAGGGTGGGAACACGGAGACAATGGGCCAATTAATGAGGAGGTTGGTACTGCTGGGGCTGAAGCTGAATGTGTTGTTCAAAGCACAGCATATCTTGGGGATCAAGAATGAACTGGCTGACAGTCTTTCACACTTACAGCTCGACAGGTTCCGGAGTCTGGAGCCACAGGAAGCAACACACAGGACCAGGATCCTGGAGCAGATGTGGGGGATTGGAGGTCCACTGCAAGGGTGCTGTACCGGGGCTCCTGGGCAACCAGGACCCTGAGGGCATACAAAGGGTGTTGGGCCAGCTTCCAGGAGTTTAGAGCTAGACAGGGGTGGGACAGGACAAAACTGGTCCAGGATGAGCAGGTTGAGAGGTTTGTGGTAGAAAAATGGGAGTCAGGGATGGCACATGCCATGATAGTGGTTCAGTTAGCAGGAGTGAGCTGGGCATGCCTTGGACAGAGGGTGGCCAAATGCCACAATGGGCAGGATGGTCAAGAAGATGCTTGCTGGATGGCAGAGGGGACAGGGGAGCAGGAAGGATGGCAGGTGCCTGATCGGGGACCAACTGCTGGACAAGGTGTTGGGAGCCACATGGAGCGTGTGCAGCTCAGCCCAGGAGGCCTGCCTCTTCAGGGTGGTCTTCGCGGTAATAGCAGCTGGGGCATTCAGGCTGGGGGAGGTGGTGGCTCCCTGAAAAGGGGCATCTAAACTCTCACTACAATATGAAAGGGTATGAGTTGAGGGGGACACCATCTCCATCAGTTTGACCAGGTTAAAAATGGACCAGAAGGGGTGGGGGGGTCACAGTGACCCTGCACAGGAAGCCCGGGGCGCCGAGTTGCATGGTGGCTGCATGGGAGGAGTATGAGAACCACAGGGGCAGCGCTGGAGGGGTGATGTTCCTGCATGGGGACAGATCACCAGTCACGGCATTCCAGGTGGGGGCAGTAATGAGGAAGGCGCTGGCCTTATAGGGGAAGAGCTGGGCGAATTTGCCCTACACTCTTTTAGGACTGGTGCGGCCAAGGAGGTGGCAAAAAGGGGGGACACAGTAGAGGAACTGAAAGGAATTGGCCACTGGATGTCAGACAGTTACAAATGTTATGTCAGGTGCTAACAAATGATAACTCATGCTATTTTCTTTTGTTCCCATGGCAGGTACCAGATGGAAGCTGTGGATCATGGGGAATTCATTTGTGTAGCGGGCAGAATGGTTTGCAACCACCACGGGCAGAGGGACCCAACTGCACGCAGTGTCAAACTGCACCAGAGTACAATGGAAAGGCATCAGGGGTATGAAATGTGCCCAGCTGTTGCCTCTCCTGCAGGAACTGAAGGGACAATGGGGCAGGCCAGAGTGCATAGTGGTACATCTGGGTGCCAACGACCTGGGAGGGATACCCTGGGGGAAGTTAGGGAAACAAATGTTGGGGATTTAGAAACCATTCGAGGGTGGTGGCTGGGTATGACCATTGCCTGGTCCAAGATCACATCCAGGAGGGTATGGAGGGGAGCCAAGGATGTCAAGCTTATAAAAAGGTCAGGAAGCGGCTCAACAGAAGAGTGGCAAGAGCAGTCATAGAGATGGGGGGTACACATGCAGCACAGGGACATAATGTACGAGCAGGTGGTGACTTGACCAAGTTCGGGATGTGTCTGTTCCTAAGGCGGAGTAAAGAGCTAGTGGGGAGGATAGCCCAAAAGAAAAAATTACTTATTATAGTAATGTTGTTTCTTCTAATGGAGTCTTGCTGTATTCTGACTATATGCAGTTAGCCCCAGCACTTGAACTGCTCCGGAGAGGAAAGGGTTAACTCTATGCAAAGGCATAGAACATTGAGTTCAAGCTTGGTTTTCAAACCTCTGTCCCAGGTACTCCTCAGTGTAACCATCAGATTCTTACAAGCACTAAACTAACTGACTAACTACCCGGAAATTGTTTTAAAAATGTTCTTCCAAAAGGCAATAAACATACATTTTGGGTCCAAAGACTCAAGTCGAAACTCCCAAAACAGAATCCCAGTAGGTAATAAAGTATATAACAATAAAATGTATAAAAACAACAAACCTCATTCAAAGAAGAGGCAACCAAGTACACCCCTGAGGTGCAGTACTGCGCCTGCCCACCCACATCCCAAAACAACTAAGTTCTAGGAGGAGATGCTGGGAAGGAGGTCAGAATACAGCAAGACTCCATTAGAAGAAACAACATTACTATGGTGAGTAATTTTTTCTTCAAACAACATAAAGTCTTGCTGTATTCTGACTATATGCAGACTACCAAGCAGTACCCCCAAGGAGGAGGGATCTACAGAACCTATTCTGAGAACAGACTCTGCAGCACTGCTGTGCCAAACCTAGCATCACTTCTTGACTGGATGTCGAGGGAGTAAATGTGTGTGAACAGTCTTTCAGGTGGCTGCTTTACAGGTTCCTACTAAGGGTATATCCCTGGTAGCTGCAACTGAAGCAGCTGTACCTCTGGTGCAGTGAGCCCTCAGGCCTGATGGAGGCTCCTTCCCCAGTTTTGAACAGCAGAATTATATGCAAGAGACAATCCATCTAGCAATAGTTCTCTTAGTGGGAGGTTTTCCTTTACTCACCTCCCCATAAGTAAGAAACAGCTGGGAGCAATCTTTCTATGGGGTTTAGTGGATTCTATGTAGTAACTCAGAACCCTCTTTACATCAAGACTGTGTAATCTCCTCTCTCCAGAGGATGAGTGATCAGTAAAAAATACAGGCAGTGTCATAGATTGGTTCAGATGAAAATCTGATACCACTTTGGGAAGGAATTTCCTATTTGTGTGAAGGACCACCTTATCTCTGTGAAATGAAATGAAATCAGGTTCCACTGATAAGGCCTGTAGCTCACTGATTCTCCTGGCAGAGGTGATAGCAACCAGGAACACAGTTTTCCAAGTCAGGTATTTGAGCTCAGCTGAGCAAAGTGGTTCGGGGGGGGGGGGGCTGCATCAGCTGTGCAATACAGATATTCAGGCCCCATAGGGGAGTAGGATCCCTGAAGGGAGGGTTGATATGGATCAAACCTTTGAAAAATGTCTTGAAAACTGGTTGGGATGCTAGAGAAGAGACTTTCCCAGCCAAAATAGAAGCAGAAATAGCTGCCAAATGCACCTTGAGGGTGGCAGGCCAAAGACCTAAGCTATGAAGGTGCACCAAATAATCCTAAGCAATGGCAATATCAGCTGAGTCCGGATGAATGTGCCTCTGGGAGCACCAGAACCCAAACCTCTTCCATTTAGAATTATAGGTTTTTCTAGTGGAAGGCTTTCTACTAGCCTTAAGGATATCCAGAGCTGATTGAGAGAGATGCAGACCTGCATATTCTAGCTCTTCAAGAGCCAGACCTTGATCCTGAGTGAGAGAAGGTTGGGGTACAGAATCCTCCCCTGAGAAGAGGTGAGGAGATTGAACTGCCTGGGAAGGCACAGAGGTATTGTCATGGTTAGTGACAATAGTAGAGAATACCAAGGTTGTCTGGTCCAGTCCAGGGCTACTAGAATCACTGTGCAAGGTTGGGATCTGATCTTGACCAGAACTCTGAATATCAGAGGAAAGGGGGGAAAAGCATAGAGAAATCTGTTGGTCTAATCCAACAGAAGGGCATCTAGAGGAACATACCACAGGAGAGGGGGTCTGCAGCTAAATAGAGAGAGCTGATTGTTGTCCGGGGCTGCAAAGAGCTCTATCTCTGGAGTGCCCCATCTCTTGAAAATGATCTGAAGAATGCGAGGATTCAGGGCCCATTCATGGTGACCTTGGGAAATCCTGCTGAGAGCATCTACAAGTACATTGTCCTTCCCTGGGAGATGTACAGTGATTAGGGAAACCTGCAGGGAATAAGCTAGTGACCATATTTTCATGGCCTCGGTGCACAAGACTGAGGACCGAGTACCCCCCGCTTGTTGATGTACCACATGGTTGTGGTGTTGTCTGTCCTGATCTGCACCACTTTCTCCTAAATTAAGTTTGAGAATTTCTGAAGTGCCAGAAAGATAGCCCTGAGTTCGAGGAGGTTTATGTGCAGAAGATACTCCTGATGAGACCAAGTTCCCTGAGCAGTATGCTGATCCAGGTGGGCTCCCCATCCCAGCAGGGAGGTGTCTGTGGTGAGAATCACTGTGGAATCCTGACTGAGGAGGGGAACCCCTTGCCTCAAGTTGTCCTCTTCCAGCCACCACTGGAGGGTCTGAACCAAAGCTAGAGACACTGGAACCAACTTGGAGAGAGGATCTTTTCTCTGAGACCAAAAGGCTCTTAGATGAAATTGAATATCCCTCATCTGAAACCTTGCCCTTGCATTACTGCAGTGCAGGCTGCCATGTGGCCTAGCAACTGCAAGAAGTGTCTGGCTGGCCGAGACACAAGTGGGCGAAAAGAGGAAGCCAGAGTTGATGAGGGACTGGACCCTTAAGAGAGGAAGAAAGGCCTTGGCCTGAACAGTGGCCAACTCCACTCCTATAATGTGAGAAGCTGGGTTGGTTCTAGAAAAGACTTTTCCAGATTTAGAATGAATCTTAGGGAGTCTAGAAGGTTTTGAGTGACCCCTAGAGCTGACCTGACTTGGTCTGGGGACTGGCCTACTATAGGCCAATCGTCCAGATAGGGGAACAGTAAGATTCCTTGTTTCCTGAGGAAGGCCACCACTACTGCTAGACACTTGGTGAATACCCTTGGAGCAGATGTTAGACCGAAAGGCATTGCTCTGATCTGATAATGGCCTGAGGGCAGTCCGAACCTGAGATACTTTCTGTGAGACTTTCTAATAGGTATGTGGAAATAGGCATCCTTGAGATTCAGGGAGGCTAGCCAGTCCCCTGGTCTCAGAGAGGGAAGAACTAATCCCAGAGTCACCATCTTGAACTTTGGCTTTAAGATATGTTTGTTTAGGTAACGTAGATCTAGGATGGGTTGCCACTCCCCTGTCTTTTTAGGGTAAGCAAGTACCTTGAGTACAATCCCTTTCCTCTGTGAATGAAAGGTACCTTTTCCACTGCTTGCAGAAGCAGTAGAGATGAGACCTCTGTCTCCAAAGCCTGTGTTTCTTCTGGAGAGGAAGGACAAAAAGCTTTTTCTCTCAGCCTTGGGAACCTGCTGAAGCTGAGAGCAAGGCCCTGGCTCACTACTTCCAGGACCCACTTGTCTGAAGTGATAGACTTCAATGCCTGGAAAAAGTGGGCCAGTCTGCCCCCTACAGAGATTGGGGAGGCGACCCTGACTGACCCATCAGGGTGTCTGTTTGGCAGGGGGCTTAGACTGAGAGGAGGATGCAGCCTTGTCATCCCCCTTCTACCTCTTCCCCTAAAGAACCCCCTTTGCTGAAAAGAAGAGGAGGCCTGGGCCTGGTAAAAAAGCCTTTGAAAAGGCATGCCCCTGCCAGCTCTAGATTGCTGCCTTTGAGGAGTGGTCTGCTTTTCTTTGGCTGCAGCACTCCTATATGTGGTCATGTATTTGTCCATCTTTTTGTTTGATTTATCTTTTTACCTCCTCCTCATACGCTCTGGCTTCCACCTCTCCTTCAGGCCCTTCTTAGTATCTCTCTCCACTCCCGGCCATCCTCTTCCTGAACGCTGCTCTCGCCACACATTGCAGCCAACTGCGTAGTCATCCCGGAGTAACCCATCTCCAGACTGGTCCCTCTCCTTCGAGGGAGAAGACACCGGGGGGGGGGCTTGGGAAACCTCAGCACTCTATTTTATCCTTACGGGCTCACTGGTGCTGCTGTGGAGGGGCAGGCTCCTGGAGGTTCCGGGGTTGTGAAGGATACGGAGGCCATCATCTGGCAGTTGCCGAGGTTGTTTTCCGGCTTTCTGGTTATCCCTCCTGCACTGCTGCATGTAGTACCCCCGGTCTCCACCAGGGGCCACTACAAGAGTGAGGCTTCCACCCCACCCAACCCACCCCAGGAGAGGAGAGCAGTTCTCCGGATGCTCAATCTTCTCCTTCCCCAGCCAGTCCCCGACGACTGTCCATCTTTTTCATGTAAGTTTCTGTTTGTTCCCCAACAGAGAATTACCAGTGACAGGAAAATCCATGGCCTTGGTCTGGGTATCCTGAGACTAATTGGTACACCTGAGCCAGGCAAATCTCCTCATGGAAACAGATGTAGCCATAATTCTAGAATGAACATCATTCGAGTCCACAGCAGCATGAAACTGGACCTTAGAAGCTTCAATGCCATCCACAGCCACCTGCTTCAGCTCCTTGGCCAGCTGGGGAGGGGCATTTTTGGCCAGCTGGGGAAGGGCATTTTTAGCCAGCTCCAGAATCGTATCCCACCTAGGCTTCTGGTATCTGACTGTATATGCCGTGTAGTTGGATTGCCTGAGTCCCAAAGAGGATGCCAAGTACTGTTTCTTAGCCATGGCATCCACTTTCCTGGAATCCTTATCTGGGGGTGAGATGCCAGGGGAATATTAGCCTTGTCACAGGCTGCAACTTGCACTACCCCAGCATGGCTGCAATGATTGGTAAGGAATTCCATCCCAGGGCCTGACAGAGCATATCTCCTGTCCATCTTCTTATCCACAGGAGGTATGGATGTTGGAAATTGTAATATTTTTTGGGTCAGTTTCCCCAGGGGCTTGTGTAGAGGGATAGACACCCTTTTGGACTCTGGGACATCCATCATCTCTACATAGTCAGGCTCCTCCTGATCCTGTTCAGCTTCTTCCACAGGGAGCTGAAGAGTTTCAGCCACCTTCCTGTAAAACAAGAAGTGGGAGGGGGACTCAGAAAGCCTGGGAAGAGACACATTGGAAGGCCTGTCTGGGGAGATGTCAGGCTCAATAGGTTCATCTAGGCCTTCGTAATCTTCATCTTCATCATCTTCGTCTCCTTCCCATTCGCCCTCATAAAATGCCTCAGGGTCCTATTCAGAAGCAGGTAAGTCCTACTGAACTGACCGTGGCCCCACCCCCACCCCCACCCCCACAGTGTGATCCCCGATGCCTGACATAATGTAGTGTAAGATATTCCCTGGTAGTCTAGTGCCCCCACTCCACATCGTGATCCCCGACACCAAGTTGCAATATATTATTAGTTCCCTGGTAATCTAGTGGTCCCCCACCCCAATCACGATCCTCAACTCTGTTATAGCGTAGTAATGATGTTCCTGGTAGTACAGTGGCCCCCACCCAACAGTGCTAACCCCCAACCATCCCTGAATGGGCGCGACTTGCTCAACCAACTGCTCACCTCTGCGGCTAGCCACCGACTGAGTGATGAGTGGCGCGTACCAGAGTGCATAGTGCATGAGCGTCATGCACTACTCACTCTGTGATACGTACTCATTCATCACTTAGTTGGCGGCTGGCCGTGGAGGTGAGTGGTGGGTTGAGCCAGTCGCCGGCTCCATTCGGGGATGGTTGGAGGGAGTGGCGGGGTTAGCACTGCTGGGTGGGGGGGGGCCACTGGACCATCAGGGAATAGTTATTATTTATGACATACTGGTGTCAGGGATTGTGATTGGAGTGTAGGGGGGACCACTACACTACCAGGAAACTAATACTACATTGCAACTTGGGTGTCAGAGATCAGGATGTGGATGTGGATGTGGACAGGGGGCCAATAGACTAACAGGAAATATCTTAAAATATATTACGCCAGGTGTCGGGGATTGTGCTGTGGGGTTGGGGTGCCACTAGACTACCAGGGAACTATCAATATAATGACAATTGGGAGTTGGGGATCCTGATGGGGGGTTGGGGCACTACACTACCAGGGAAACTGTTAGATTTATTGTACTACAGGGGTCTTATGTGTGAGGCTGTGTCCCACCTCCTGAAGCATACCTCTGAACTGTCCCTGATTTTAAGGGATGTCCTTGATTTTGCCTCAGCATGTTAACCTGTCCTTCTCAAGATATGTGTTTTTGTGACTGAACAGTGGGGGATTGTAAGCACCACAGCCTATCAAACAGTGCAGTTATAGACCTGTTCTTTGGTGACTGCATCTTGCACTATTCCCCTCATTCTATCAGCTGTCTGGGCAGATATTAGTGATGTATAGGATGTGTCCCTGAGTTTGGTCCACAGTCACTGATTTATTTCAACCTGGTCCCTGATTAATGAGGGAAGAGGTTGAGAGGTATGTTATAGGGAGCGATGTCCCTTACTGCCCCTTGGTTGGCACGTCTGTGTCCCTCATTGTAGTGCTGCATGGGTGAGTGGAATGCACTGAATGTGTCTGCAATCATCCATTTCCTTCAGCATCCAGCCTTTCCTTCCATTCCGATCAACAGGGGGTTGCTGTGAGCACACAATGGCCTGCAGCTTCCAGCCTGTACTTCCATTCTGACCAACAGGGGATTGCTGTGAGTTCCTTGTAATAGCGCCGGGCAAAGTACATGGGAGTGCATGCAGAGCAGGCCATAATGAGATGCAACTGTGACTGTTTGCCCACAGATTGCTCATGAGGCTCATTTGCATAGGATCTTGGTGGTACAACATCCTCAACAAAGAAACACTTTCTTCTGCTGCACTTGGACCCTTTAAAAGGAATCTCTGACTCTACCTTACCTCAAGCACGCAATGTGACTGCTTCTCCTAAAGGACTGCCTCTCCATTCCCTGGTCATTTCTGACCTGCAACCTGTAACCTCTCACAGCTAACCACACTAGTGGCACCTGCTCTTCCTACTTCACCCCTGCCTCCACCTCACCTTTCACACCCCTCCCTCCACTACTGCACTTGCAGACATCTGCCCTTCATCTCTAACTCTGCTTACACTTCTAACCACCCCTCACTCCGACAGAGGCCTTTCAGCCTGCCTACTTCTTCCGCATTCTCCTACCCTGCTCACACCAACTGTCCTTTCTGTATCAATTTACTCTGAGGCTTCACTTAAGCTGGCCTCTGAACTCTCCCTACACTCATGACTGTAATCCTAGAATGTGTTAAAACTGTAAACCCTTGTCCCCCTTTGTATGTATGTTACCCTCCATCCTCTGACATGGAACCTTTGTAAATGAGCAGTTCTTGCTCAAAGGTATTTGTAATCCTAGAGTTTAATAAAATAAAATAAAATAAATAAATTAAAAAAATCTTTGAATATAGCAAACATTTGCCCCAGGCTAACTTATTTGCACCAGGCTAATGTGTTAGCACTGTGCAATCGAGTTAGCCCCAGGCAAACCTCTCAAAAGCATAGCACAGTTCTGCAGTGTGCAGCCTGCATTGTTGTTTGCAGTTGTTGTGCAACACTTCATTGCCATCACACACATTGTCCACCACCTTCAACTCCACCTCTGTGTCCACTGAGCTGCTGTTGCATTTTGTACTTCCCTGTTGCTATATTCAGAGCTGTCTTATTTCCCAGGCTATTTTAGCACTGCACTCCCAGCCCTGTTTGCACTGCTCCCTTTACATGCTATAGACATCAGGTTTAGCCCTTGGGCTATTTCTGTGACTATAGCTTGCTACTGGTTCAGGGCTAATTTAACACACCATGCAGTGCTAATTTAGCCCCGGGGCTAGGTTTTAAATATCTGGCCCTTGAGCAGAATTCTACATCTAAAGCAGAGTTCTTGATCTAGAGCAGATTTTTTTTTGGTTCTGGAAGCCCACTGTCTACATTTCAGAGAAAGAAACATGGGGAGATAGGAGATGCAATATTTTTCAAAAGTTTAGGATGGTTTGACAGAGCCTTTAAAAAGATACATAATGCATGAAATCAGCATCTTAGGTTTTGGGGGAGACAGCTTCATCCAGATTATAAAAGACAGCAATGTGTAAATCTGGGAACATTTAAGGCAAACCTAGTAACCCTGTGATGCAAGTTGTCTGATTGTTAGATAATATTTGGGAACATATAATAGTAAAAAGATCTGCATAATTAAAATATTTATTGTTCATGATTGTTAGTTAATTTAAACTGTATATTGCTGTTGAAAGGTCTGTCAGTTCAAAAGTCTTCTGGCTCATTCAAAAGCTGATGTGTGATTTGACATCTCATTTTACTTGCCCATCAGATTCTCTTATGGATGGCAAAATCCGATGCTATGTTTACTTCCCTGTCCTTTAGAAGTCTCTTCCCTGCCAGTATGTGCTACAAGTAGCCAAATCAGATCCTGCCCTAGACTCTGTTCAATGCAGATTAACAATTCTAATGCCACATGTCCATGGATTGTGATGAAACTAACAGAAGCACCCAGGGAGACTGCAGGAGGATGCGCATGTACAGACTTGTTAGGTTAGTAAAATCTGATGGGTATCAGAATGCAACAGTACACTGGCTCTTCAAAATGGTGCACAGCTGTTCATAGTTTATGAAGCCCTTCAAGGTACAATATGTATAAAAGGTGCTATAGGAAACCACATTCAATATGTTGTGTGGTACTGTAGAGCGTGAACTAGTGTCACAGTAATGCACCAATAAGTCTCTGTTATCTATCAAGATCTATGTCGTTGCGCAGCTTATGCATCAGAAAGATTAAAAGAAGGAACTCTTAGCCCTGTGGGTTTTGCATAGCCTTGCTGTAAACAGTAGAATTTTGGCAAGCACCATCACCACAAAAAGAAACCTGTTTCAAAACTTTTAATCCATTCTAGAAGAGTTTATGAGCATTTTATTTCATGTACAAAATTTTAGAGACAGGCAGTTAATATAGCACAAACATGCAGCTGCCTTGGTTAAAGATACCTTGTTCAGCAATTCCTTTCTCCCAAATGGTTGGGACACCTCGGAGTCAACTACAAAATGGGACCAGCACCCTGCTGGATTGGGTACCTCAACTGACCTGCACTTATCACCGGTATTAATGTTTCCTCTGACTCACTGAGTGACCACTCCCTGTTAAATGCATTTGGAGTAACAATTACTGCAACCCCCCCAGAAATATAATGAACCATGCACTCTAAAGGGCACCTTCCACAGCTAAAAGCTGACATACAATATCTAGACTGGACGGACTCTGTATGAAGCCAGTCACACGGATATAGCTCTTGACCACATCATATCAAAATTCAGCACTGTCTGTGACAAGCACGCACCAGTAAAAACAAGAAAAATCAAAGGAACCTTCAACCCTTGGATTACCCTGGACCTTCTGCAACAACTCAATGCAAGAGACCATCTTTGACAAAAGGCATAAGACCATGGCACCCCCAAAAACATCCAATGGCATAAAAAATTCAGAAATGAATGCACGAAAGCTATCCATCTTGCAAAAAGCACATTCTATAAAGAAGACCTCTCCACCTTGTGGAACAACAGCATATCCTTCTGGGCCAACCTCCATGACATCACTGGGAAGGACCCCAAAACTGCCCCAACAATGCTCATTGTTGAAGGCGTACCATCCTTCGACCCTCTTCTCATAGCTAAATCACTGAACAGCGCATTCACTGACCTAAGTAGTGTGCTCCTGGTGGATCATTTCAATCCCCCCACCCCGAATGATCTCCAAGGGAAAGCACCTCTGCCTCCTAACACCCATTTTTCTATTTCAAAGAAGTCTCTGAAGTTGATGCCAGAAAATATCTGGAAAAGGTACTCGGGAAATCTAGACACAGTGGGGACTCCCTGGACCTTAAATTTGTTAACCTGACACTCGAGGAAATCCTTGGCCCACTGACTAAAATAATCAATCTGTCCCTCTGCCACTCCCAGTTCCCCCAATGGTAGAAATCTGCAACTGTAACCTATGTGCACAAAAGTGGGGACAGGACTTTGCACAATAACTACAGACCAACCTCTGTACTCCCCCCTCTCTCCAAAGCTCTTGAGCAGATAGTGGTGGATCAGCTTGTTGAATATCTTAACCTACACCAATTCCCATGTCCTGAACAACATAGGTTCCGGAGTGGACACAGTACCATCACGGCCTTACTGGAATTCACAGGATTCATCCACCAAGCTTTAGACCAAGGTCACTTGGTAGGGGTAGCATTTATTGACCTGTCAAAGGCATTTGATACAGTGCACCATGTACTCCTCCTCGAACAGCTAACGGGCACTGGGCTGTCATCAGAAACAGTGAAATGGTTCAACAGCTACCTACATAACTGCTCCCAGCAGGTTGGGATTGGGGATGTCCTCTTAAACAGCAGACCTGTCAGATCTGGTGTCCCACAAGGGTCAATTCTGGGATTCTGCTCAACTTATTCCTAAATAAACTCCCAGTCTCCTGCCCTGGTCAGATGCTCTTTTACACTGATGATGCGGTCATTTTCACCAGCAACCCTCACCCAGAACTTCTAGAGGCAGATCTCAAAAGTGGGTTTGCATCTGCAGAAAAGTTGTTTAAAGAGCACGGACTAATCATGAACTATAAAAAGACAAAGACCATGTAGTACTCCTCCTCCCAAAGCAAACTCAAGACCTTCCCCTTGCAATCATGAATGACAGCAGTGCCACACTTGAGCTTGTTCAGCACTTCAGGTACCTGGACATCACAATTGACTCCACCCTGTCCTATGTCCAACATATATTGACAATACTGCAAGGGTAGCAACACAAGAATCGGATACTCTACCATCACAAGCACAGTCTAACTCACAAAGCACTGAACCTGGCCATCAGCAGTTCAGTTGTCTCCCATATAGACTATGGTCTGGCTATATATGAGGTCAGCAACAGACACGGCTTTTCTCTGCATCTCTCTTGCTCTAAACAAAGCTTGCTGTCTTCTCATAGGTGCTGCAAGGCTCATGCACACCTGTGATCTCTATACCCCGGTAGGCTGGCTCGTACTTAATGGCAGAATGAGATACCAAACTTGCCTCCTTTCCAAAAAAGTCCTCTTATATTTACTACCAACAGGTGTTCAGAACCTACTATCCCTGCCTTTGGGTACAAGACAGACCAGAAGCTCCTCCACCCAAGTCTTCAATGTACCCAGATGCTCCACTGCCATGGTACAATGTGCGTTCTCCTACCACGCCCCCATCTGGATCAATGCTGTACCTCCAGATATTACCGGTGCAGCAATGACTGGCTCTTTCAAACATAAACTTCACAAGCACCTTATTACTACTGGAAACTGTGCTTGCTTCCACTAAGACACCTCTCAGATCAGTACTCTGCCCTAGCACTTACCTCTCTGCCAACTGTCCCAGTTGGGCAGCCCAACCACAGCACTTCCCTGATTCCCACTCTACCTCCCACCTTGGGCACTGCCACCACTCCACCCCCATTTCAGTGCCTACCCAGTCCCACCACCCTCTCCCACTCTCTGTCCTCTCCTCTCTGTCACCTCCATCTGTTTCACCCTATATGCCCATTTTAAGTAACGTATGTTTAACTTCCAGTCACAGGCATACATTGTGCAATGCCTCAGCCATTTAATCCTTGTGCTTTACTGTTTTGTGACTTTCTGTACCAACTATGTATATTGTCTCAGCTGTTGTCCCTATTGTCTTTGACAGCCAACGTGGAACCTCTTAACGAGCATCTGCTCAATGGTATATCCAAGAACTTAATAAATAAATGAACAAAATGTTTAAGGGCAAGTTTTTATTACAAATCACAGAAGAGAATTATACAACATATTGTTAAATAAGAATAAAATCCTTGAGTATGGTTTATCACTTTTTAAGCAAATAACAATAAACTGC
Source organism: Neoceratodus forsteri (assembly GCA_016271365.2). Classification (NCBI taxonomy): domain Eukaryota; kingdom Metazoa; phylum Chordata; order Ceratodontiformes; family Ceratodontidae; genus Neoceratodus; species Neoceratodus forsteri. The sequence continues at coordinate 240,532,026 of JADMNL010000024.1, read as the reverse complement.
TAGACCTTCATTAACAACATTATAGGTTAAAATTAAGCAATAAAGCATAACGGGGGGTGTTCTGGAGGGATAATTGTATGCCTTGGGAGGGGGCTTGAAGCAAAAGGGTAAAGCCCAAGTGCAACATCCGAGAGATGCCATTATCTTATCACAAAGCATTCCCTGGAGTGTCTTTCTGCAGTAAGGAAATAGTTCCTTTCTAATTAGTAAATAAAGATATTAACATAAACTCTAAGTAGAAAAAAATGTTTTTTTACTGTTGCCACCTGGCCAGTAGCTGGAATGAACACTACGAATAAGCAGATGCTCCACCCGGCTACACAACAGTCTGTTACAGGCTGTTTGCCCCATGATAGTTCAATCCCTCTAGATCTCGGGACCTGTTACAGGAAAGTGAATGTTTTCCATTGTAAGATAGGTTATTAATGTAGGGGGTTCAAAAAATATAAATAAAATTGTTCTACAGTATTCCATTTTGGTAGGAGAGAGGGTGCGAACTTTTATGGGGTGAATTGCCCATAGCAAACTGACGTGCTCCCATTCTACCCAGTCAAGCAAAGGCAACGTGACAGCAAGCAACAGCTTCAGTGCAAGCATGGAAGCTGCTGCAGTAATGTGGATCCTGTTCCTGTGAATTTGCACAATAGTTCAGTTCTGGTGCTTGAGGAACTGCGGTTAATTAGTGGAGTTGGGCCCAATCGGTGCCACTCACAGATAGGTCATTCAGGCATTAAAAAAGTGTCATGTGACAGCTGGTGCTGGGATTGGTATGTGGCATCAGGCCTAACCAGAGGAGGTAACAGCTGCAGTGTGGCATTTAGTGACTATTTTTCGAGCCATGGTTACTAGGAATTATACTAGGAAGTATAGACATACAGAAGGCGAGGCTGTGTAGGTATGTCTCCAGCCAAGCTGGTATATTCCATATTTATCGTAACAGTAATGATTCAAGTTTATGTTTGAAAATAACATGATCAACATTTTCAGCTAATGAACTAGGAAGTGAATTCCACAATGGAATTATTCTTTGTGTATAATAAAATCTCCTTTTGTTAGTTTTAGGATATGTAAGAGATAACTGATACTTATGGCTTCAAATTACAGTTGTGTTTATTATAAGACATTTAATTGTGTAAGTAACTGTTCATCCTTGTGTATTTTATGCATAAAAAGGCGCCTCTCTTTTCTTCTCTCCTCCAGGGAATACATCTCTAGCTCTTCCAGTCTTCTATCATAACTAATACTGGATATATCGTCCACCATTTTAGTTACTCTCGGCTGGACCCCCTCTATCCTATTTATATCCCTTCTGAGGTATGGATTCCACAGAGGGGAACAATAGTCCAAATGTGGCCTTACATAGGCCCTGTACAATGGCATAATGCATTTTTTTATCTCTAGAGGCAAAGCTTCTTTTTATGCAGCCTATTAGCCTATTAGTCTTATTTATAATGTTGTTATAGTGAGCTTGAAATGTAAAATCAGACTCTATTGTTACACCTAGATCTTTTTGCTGTATTACAGATCTTATTACTTGCTCCTTTAATGTGTATTTATAATGCAAATTGTTTTTCCAAAATGCATAACAACACACTTGTCAGTACTGAAGGTCATTTGATTTTTGTCAGCCCATATTTCAATTTTTTTCAAGTCATTGACAAGTTTTTGATAGTCTGTCAAGATATCAACCTGTGCTGTTAATTTGGTATCGTCAGCAAATTTTATAGCAAAGCTGTTTAAATTGGATGTCATGTCTGATATGAATATATCAAAAAGGATTGGTCCCAGAACTGATCCCTGAGAAACCCTGCTTGTCACTGCCCTCATACCAGATATATGTCCTCTTATACGTACGCATTGGGTACAATCGTTTAACCACACTTCCACCCAGTTTATAATTGGGTTCTTAATTCCTAGTTTTCTCATTTTTCTCTATTAGGAGTCCATGTGGCACTTTGTCACTTTGTCAAATGCCTTACAGAGATCAAGAAATATCACATCCAAAGTTAATACTGTGAAGCTCAGTCAGAGTTGCTTTCTACTCATGAGTCCTAGATTGGGTCTGTTAAGGAGCAAGATCAGATGTGAGTATGTTACTACCACCACATACAGTAGAGCACTCTAACAGTTGTGCGAGGGGTCTCAGGTGCATTCTTAAGGTATGAGAACCACGAACCAAAAGGTGAGCAGTTCCGATATTCCATGAATGTGAGACCACTCTTATAACTGTAAGAGTGGTCTCAGTGGCAGTATTAATATATTATGGTCAAGCTTGAGTAATAGTATTTCAATTAAAAAACAACTAACCTGAATGAGCCCATTTCAAGGGCAGCTGCTCATGAGACACTGGATTAGTCATGAAAGTGCTCCTTTGATCTATAATGATTGATCCAGTATCCGCTCCTGAGAGCCATTACTGAGTGAGTCAGTTGTGGTTGGTAAATGGAAGACTCAGTAAGATTGAAAAAGAAAGATACAATATATAAATACAGGTAGCCCAGTAAGGAACAGAGCTCTAGCTGCCTTCTTTTCTTGTATACGTGATGCAGAGCACCCATGGGAGCCTGCAAGGGACAGATGCCTTTTTTAAATTAAGCAGTAACTGAAATGATGCCACAGCAGCTAGTCTGCTGTGGGCATTGCTTGCCAGGTTGAGTGGATTGATTCTGGGGTAAAGAGTTCATGGATCTCTTTCCAGTGCTGTTATGCTCGGATATCAACACTGATTCTGAGCCCCTCACCCCTTTCTTCCCATTTTATAATAATATATAATAGGACACACTCAATTTTTTTTAAGAATAATAAGTGGAATGTACAAAGATTTGAACAACATACAGTACTGTACAACAGCAGAAACATTCCTTTAAAGGGACACTCAGTTGTTTTCTCATATTATTTCTAGTTGAAACCCCACATTTTATGATTGCTTACCTTCTCTAAAACTCATTGAAGTTGTTGGCTGGTTGATCTGCCTCCTCTCGTAGCAGAACTGAAATGTATGGGAATGGTGCAATTATATCCAGCCTTATTTTGCTTCAAATCCATAGCATGCTTTTATGGCATTCACCCTGAACATTAGGAGCACCCACAAACAGTACAGCCACTCAAGATACAATAATCTTCTCTCCTCCTGCAGCATCATGGGGTGACTGGATTGGGTTAGGAGCATTCCCAAATCCAGGAAAGATGCAATGGAAGTGAAGTAAAGAACATAAACAAACCCATTTTTGTGTGGTAACACCAGTATGGTGGGTAGTCTTGTTTTTTTTTTTTTTTAAAGAAAAAAGAATCACAATCAAGCTACCAGCTACATCAGCAATCTGTACAGAATATGAACAATTACACTGTTTTTTTTTCTAGGTACAATTTTAGGTCTAAGAGGGTTGACAGCGTCCCTTTAAATACATTTTAAAGCATTTTCTTTTCTCTTTTTCTGTGTTCTGCTCTCTTATGTAAACTTTACATGCAGGAGCTCCTGTGGTGGAGTCCAGCAGGTGCAATCAATCTTCGCATGACCAAATCTGATCTGATACTCCAAGTACTTTGCACAATGAGGTGTCACGTAACCACTTATAGTCACATGAGCTTTCCCCCATTTTTATATTGTCTTGCGCATGCGCAAGCAACATTTTGTGGTAGTAGGAGAAATGCAGAGGTATGTCAGTGTTGGCAAATGCAGGGCACGTTTTAGAAGGTGCATCCCTCAATCTCCAATGAGCCAGCATGCTAGCGCTGACATAAGTTTGCAAAGTGCCACCAACCTGAAAGAAATGTGCTGCTGCAATCTGAGACAAGCTTGTCATTAAGCAGTGCAGATGACACGCCTCCCCTACGTACCCTGCCTGGTGAAGCATTTCAATAAACATGGCAGCGGCTCCCACTGTCTGCCGCACAATACCAAAACAAAGCTGACTTTGGGGGTACCCAATCCCCTTGTCGGCATATCCACCCCCCCACACAGACAGATTGTGTAGCATATTGGGAGCCCACCCCAGTGTGCCTCCATTTAACAGAAAGTTGACCGCGTCGGCATGTTCTTACCCCCACCCCCATTGTGTGGCCCATCACCCCCCGAAAGTCATAGGGCACACTGGGAGCCCACCCCAGTGTGCCTAACATTTGTTTTATTTAAGCTGTAAAGAGAGAAAAACTGTCCCATGGGGCAGGATCCATTTTTTTTTGCTTTTTGTTCCTGAAAAAAAGAAAACAGTCTCTTGTTGGTGGCCCCCCCCAACCCACACCCACCCTCTGCGCACTCGACCCACACACCCCACCCCATACTTACCTCTGGAGGGCTGGTGCCATGATCTTCAGTGGGCGGAACATGTCCACACTCTTCAAAGCCAACCGAGAACTGAATAAATGCTGGTAAGCTGTATAATGGCATAAATGGGGGTTCAACTTAGGTGGATATCTCAGCCATTTTTTTATTTTGGCTCAAATTTTCAACTGGCTCATGAACACTTGCACTGTAATCTTGTTATTCAGTCCTGAAAGATCATTTCGTGGTCACTGAATGGAATAACCTTTTGGGACTGATTAACAAAACAACAGTGCCACTGTTCATGAGGTGGGTTCCCAAAAAGCCTATGTTGCAAATTTGGTGAAAAATATATTGAAATGGCTGTTACATGCATTGTGCAGTTTCCATGCACGCTTGTAACTTCAACAGTTTTTATTATTTTCATTCCAGATCTTCAGCATTGCTATTTTCTCACACCTCCTTATGAACAGTACAGCTGTAATGTTTTACATCTTGCCTGAAATGTGTGGCTCAAATGGTGTGGTCACTGGGAAATCAATGTTCAGGACAGATTAACAAAATCACAGTGACACTGTTCATGAGTGGAGGTCCCAAAATGCCTATGTTGAAAATCTGTTTAAAATAATCCCCAATATAATTACATTACAGGTGTGCGTAGCAGCCACTTTCACCAGGGAGCAGATTCTCCTGGAAGCATTCCAGGATGGCTTCCTTACCCAGAGGGTAATGGAGCCAACAAGGGAAGGGAATATATTAGACCTGGTATTGGAGGATGGGGAACAGGTCAGGGATGTAAGGGTGGAGGAACCGCTAGCAAGCAGTGACCACTGCACAGTGTGGTTCTCAAGCAATCTGTGTAAGGAAGCAGCCACTACAAAAACTAGGGTCATGGACTTCAAAATGGCTGACTTTGGCAGGATGGGACATATACTGGAAAGCTATATGGCAAGCATCCACCCAGAAACGGACACAGAACAAAAATGGGCAGTCATCAAGGCAGGATTGGCTGAAGCCACTAAAACTTGTGTCAAGAGCCAGAGCAAGAAAGCCAGGACCAAGAAACCAAGTTGGATGAGTAGAGAGGTAGTGGAGAAGGTGAGGGAGAAGAGAAATTCATTTAGGATCTACAAGAGATCCAACAGGACAGAAGACAGAGAGGAATATGTGAAGAAATCCAGAGAAATGAGCAGAGTGGTAAGGGCAGCAAAGGCAGCTAGTGAACAGAGGTTAGCGCAAGGGATCAAAGAAGGAGAAAAGGATTTCTTCAGATATATCAGAGAGAAGAGGAAGACCAAGGATCAAATTCTTAGGATCGGCAGGGGAAGTGGGTGGGTAGAAAGGGGGGGCTGAGCAGGCAGAAGTACTGAATGAATACTTCTGTTGAAGTCTCCACCAAGGAGAGGGATGGGCCTGTTCCTGAGAAGAAGGGTGAGGTGTGAGAGGGTGGAGGAGAAGCAACCATGGATGGAGAAATCATGGTGGAAAGGGCGAGGAAGGGCCTAAAGTCCCTGAAGGTGAACAAGGCACCTGGCCCAGACGGAGTCCACCCCAGCGCGTTGAGAGTGTTAGCAGAGGTCCTGGCAAGACCATTGGCAGACCTGTTCAATACTCTCTGAACTCAGGTACGTGCTCAGGGACTGGAAGGAAGCACATGTGGTACCTTTCCATAACAGTGGGCCCAAGGATGAACCGGGGAATTACAGACCGGTAAGCCTTACTGTAATTGTGGGAAAACTGATGGAGACAATCCTCAAGGAAAGAGTGGTGCAATTTATTGAGGATAGCAATCTCCAGGACAGCAGGCAGCATGGATTTGTCTCAGGTAGATCCTGCCAGACTAACTTGGTTGATTTTTATGACTGGGTTACAAGGGCTTTGGATGGGGGACATGCTGTGGATGTCCTCTACCTGGATTTCAGCAAGGCCTTTGACTCAGTGCCACATGGTAGGCTGACCTGCAAGTTGAGGAGTCTGGGAGCAGGCAGGAAACTGGCAAGATGGGTCGAGAACTGGCTGCAGGGTAGACAGCAGAAAGTAGTAGTGGGGGACAGCGAACCCAGGGCAGTAACAAGTGATGTACCACAGGGCTCAGTGCTGGGACCGTTCTGTTTAACGCTTTACAGCCGACATTGCAGTGGGATTAAGAGCAAGATCAGTCTCTTCAAGAGATGACACAAAGATTTGTGCTGAGGTAGATGGAGGGACCAAAAGTACTCAGTAGGATTTGATAAAACTGGAGGAATGGTCTCACACTTGGCAGCTTGGTTTCAATGCCAAGAAGTGCAAAGTGATGCATTTAGGAGGCAAGAACCAGGACACAATTACTGGCTGGAGGGTGTCCCATTAAAAAATCCAAGGAGGAGAAGGATATGGGAGTGCTGGTAACTGGGAGATGAACCACTCTGCTCAGTGCAGGAAGGCAGCAGCTAAGGCAAACAGGATGCTAGGGCATACCTCTCAACCTTTTGTCCCCCAAATGTGGAACATTGCCTCTCAAAATGTGGAACAAATGAGCAAAATGTGGAACACTTAATCAAATCTTTACCTAAGAAGCCCAAAACACTGTTAAAATGTTTGCAATTATGTTCAGAAAGTCTGTTATTAATTGAATAATATATTTTTTGCATCATTTACTATAGATTTTTGCTTTAAAATGTTAACACTTAATGTGGGACAAGTCCTCACAATGTGGAACAGGGAGCTTTTGTGAAGTAAAATGAGGAACGTTCCTCGTAATGTGGTACAGTTGAGAGGTATGTGCTAGGGTGCATAGCAAGGGGGATTACTTCAAGGACTGGGGAGGTCAACTTGTCCCTGTACAGGTCCCTGGTGAGACTGCACCTAGAGTACTGTGTACAGTTCTGGAGCCCCTACTTGAAAAGGGACATCAAACTACTGGAGGGTGTATAGCGAGGGCAACAAAAATGATCCTGGGGCTGGGGGACAGACCATAAGTGGAGAGACTGAGAGAGTTCAATATGTATACCCTGGAGGAAAGAAAGGAGAAAGAGGATATGATTGAGACCTTCAAGTACCTGAAGGGTCTTAAAGTAGACACCAGGTGTATGTTCAAGTCTGAAAGGCAGAAGGGAAACCAGGGGACACTCTATCTAGCTAGAAGGGGGCAGGTTCAAGAGGGAACTGAGGAGGCACTATTTCACAGAAAGGGTGGTGGCAGGGTGGAACGCTCTGTCAGAGGAAGTTGTATCATTGCAGAATGTTGGGGTCTTCAAGAGGGGTGGGACAGATTCAAGGGACGGTACAAATCGGGAGGTGGGAGATGGGGAGGCACATGAGGGAGAGGGCAGCTGCAGTCTAATGGACTGAAGTGCTGCACACTCGAATAGACTAGATAGACTGAATGGCCTGTATCTGCTGGCAATTTCATATGTTCTTATGTTCGTAGTTTCTATGCATGCTCATGATTTCACCAGTTTTTCATATTTTCACTCCAGCGCTTCAACATTGCCATTTTTTACTCCTTATGAACAGTATAGCTGTCATTTTCACATCCTACCCGAAATGTGTTTTCACACATGTGGTACACAGTGGCAAAAATCACAGTGGCACTGTTCATGAGTGGAGGTCCCAAAATGCCTAGGTTGAAAATTTGGTTAAAAAAATTCCCCAAATAATTGCATTATGGTCATGCATTGCGCAGTTTCTACACATGCTCCTGACTTCACCAATTTTTCATATTTTCTCTCCAGATTTTCAACATTGCCATTTTTTTTTTGCCTGTTTACCTGGTCCCTCAACCCACCAATTGCTCTCTTAGCCTCCAGGCTTCCCCCACAGATGGGGCTGCAGGGTGGGAGAGCCCTTTGCAGGAATACGGGTCGTAGAGCCCTGGCTTGCCCCCCAGGGTGGGGTCATGGGAGGGAGACCCCCCACCCGGTGGGCTATGATCAGATGAGGAGCAGCAGGGTGGGGACCATCATTTGTGGCTGGCTTTTTTTTTTTTTTTACTGCCTTTTTCCCCCTGGGGGCAGAGATGTGCAATGATGCCAGTGTCCGCCCCGCCCCCTCAAAACATAAGGTGCCAGCCACGTGGGATCCCCAGCCTCTGCTAGGGATCCTCCATGCACCGGACACATTATCCCCCTTCCCCTCAGAGAGGGAGAGCAGTCTGTGGGATGCTCGATCTCTCTCTCCCCCCAGTCGACCCTCCAACTCCTGGGTCCATCTCTGAACTCGGGATGTTGGCGCCACAGACAGCTGCCTTGCCACTGTGCCAGTGGGCCAGCTCCAATATTGTCATTTTTTACATCTCCTCATGAAGAGTACAGCTGTCATTTTTCTCTTCCTACCCAAAATGTGTTTTCGCACCTGTGGTGCCAAATGATGCAGTCGCTGAGCAAAATCACCTTTCGGCTAACGAACAGAGTGCCACTGTTCATGAGGTGGGGTCACAAAAAGCCCATGTTGAAAATTTGGAGTGCAAATACCAACAAATACGTGGAGTGTTAGGGTTTCCAACCATAACACCCCACCCCGTAGAGACTGATAGGCGTCAGAGTGTGACTTGGGATTGTCGGCTGTAATGCTAATGCCATTCCACCCCACCCCCACCCTGCAGCCAGTGACAAGCATCGAGGTGTACCTTGGAGTCTTCAGCCCCAAAGCTCACCCCATTCTCCTATACTGCACCCATCTTGGTGTATTTCCTTTTGAAATGGGGTGAGCATAAGGCCCGAAGACCTCTAGGCACACCTGGACACTTGTTGGTGTCTGCAGGGTGGGGTCAGGTGAAATGGCATGAGCATTATGGCTGATAACCCAAAGGCATGCCCCAATGCCTATCAGTCTCTGTAGGGTGGGGTTGGGTTCAGTTCATTACTTCATTGCCATTCTTATTATTTATCTCTCTAACTCCTGCACTACCAATGTCAGCAAGACAACATTTGGCATTGACAAGTCCTTGTTTCTTTTTAACATGCTTTGTTATACACCTGCATGCCTGCCTGTACTGCTCATCTCCCCTGCTGGCCCAGTCCTCTCTTCTCCAGGACTTACCTCCTTGTGGGATCGATACCCCCAGGGTGGGACCACCTCCTGAGTGCAATCCACATGGAGATGGGAGAAGGATAAGGAGCACCTCCTGGATTGCCCTCCAGGGTGGGGTGTGAGACCGAGCTGAACTGGTGGCGGTGGAATGGGTTGGCCATGGGAGGGTCACAGAGGGTGAAGAGAGCCAGTGAAGTGAGGCATCATATGCTGCAGCTGCAGGGTATTTTCACTGTAAGTCCCAGGGGCAGGGACATGCAATGACATCCCACGTCCACTCCACCTCAAGTATTGGTGCCAACTCGAGGGAAACTCCATCCTCCGCCAGATGTCAGAGGTGTGCCAGACACTCTATCCCCCTCCCCCCCAGAGAAGGAGAGCAGTCCCTAGGATGCTCACTCCCTCTCCCCCCCCGTCTGGCCCTCTGATGTCCTGAGTCCGTTCCTGAACCCGAGTTGTTGGCCTCACAGACAGACATTGTGCCTCTTTGCCGGCAGGCTGGCAGACATATGAGCTTTGATTATAATCTTGTGGGAGACGCACCATTCAGGGACCTCCTGTAAAAAGAAAGTAACCCTCTCCCCACCAGATTAAAAGATTTGAAAATCCCCTACATCAGACTATGAAATCAATGCCAATGGCACAGATGTGGGGATGGTAAGGCTGAACTGCCACACATGATGTATCTCTGCTCTAACCTGGTGCCTCTTGGAGTTTAATGCAAGAGGTCTTTCTGATATTCTTGAAGTATCCATAAAACTTAATCCTCAAGCAGTTTTATTGTGGGACTTACTGGACTACACAAATATTTCATTAGGGCAAAAGGAATTTTTATATTTGGCTATAATTTGTGCCAAACCAGGCATTCTCACGAACTGGAAAAAAGGCAAGACTCCATCAGGTACTGAGTAGTTACGTGCCCTGATGGAGAAGTTTGTATACAGTGCTCGGGTCGGATAGGGGTCTATGCAGGTGCTTGGCTTCCCTTTGAAATGTTTATGGATGAAGCCTGAGGGACACTAAATGACTGGGGAGGTAGTGGTTAACATATCATATGGCCTCGCATTAGCCTTACGAGTTGTATAGTATGCCTGCTTGGGGCTCCTACTTAGGGATGACCCCTTAGGTTGTGCTCATACTCTCCTTATGCTCTGATATTCTTTCACGCATCCATGTGTTTCTGCATCTACTGTATGTGATGCTCACATGAATGCTGCACCTGTAACTGTTGTGGTTGGAGTGTATGTCTGTGTGTGTGTGCGTGTGTGTGTGTGTGTGTGTTTTGAAAATCAATGCAATTATTCTTGAAATTAAGGACAGAGTTTGAAAACATTGGGCTGGATATTCAAAAGGGTTGTGCCATGCGCAATAGGGTTGCACCTGTGCAAGTCCGAAATTGCGCCATTCTGCCATATTCAGCAGGAGGCAGTTGTGCCCCCCAAGTCATGCTGAGCAACAGTGCAATGCTAATGAAGGCATGCTCAACCGGAAGGGGAGGAACCATGCATAAACTGCACAGCCCGATATTCAGTCGGGCTGTGCAGAGTTGTGCAGGTGCAACCCCCAACCTGCGCCTGCACAACTTTGAGCAAAAAAAAAAAAGTCGAGGTCCACCCACAGGTGAGCTGCCACATTGCAGGGCGCAACACAGCAGCTGCCACCTGTGGGTGGCCCTCGACTCACTCCCTGGCACCCTGAGCCCAATCACGGCATAATAGTAACCCCTCCCCGACTGGCTCGACCGCAGGCATAACTGTATAAACTCTCTCTCCGACCTGGCCTGACCGCTGGCATAACTGTATAAACTCTCCCGACTGGCTCCCCACCGACTGGCCCAATCGCGGCATAACATATAAATCCCTCCTCCCGACTGGCCCGATCGCGGGCATAACTGTATAAATCCCTCCCCCGACTGGCCCGATCGTGGCATAACTGTAAATCACCCTCCCCCGACTGGCCCGATCGTAGGCAAACCATAGTAACCCCTCCCCCACTAGCCCGATCACAGGCATGAGGTCAGCCCCCAAGAACAATATCCCTGGTGGTCCAGTGGACCGGAAGCCCGATCGCGGGCATTAGAGTCCACCCTCCAAGGTCCAAGTAGCCTGGTGATCTATGGGTTCCACCCACCCACCCACAGAGCCTCACCACCCCGCCTCTGCCAGCCGGCGGGAGCGGTAGCACCCCACCCGCCTCGTTACTCGACGCCGCCGGACCGATTGCCCGGTAGGTTGGCATGCCTATTGAGCCTGAGCAGCCAATGGGCGCAGAGTTCATTGCATAGTAGTCCAGATATGTGAATGAATTCATTCATTCACATATTCACTACTCACGGGTATGGGCTGCAAGCCCATTGGCCTTGCTTTGAACCAATGGTTGTACAGCCCTGTCGAGCAGTCAGTCGGGCGGGGCAGCAGGCGGGTGGGGTGCTGCCGCCACCGGCTGACGGGAGGGAGCGGGTGGTGGGCTCCATGGGTGGGTGGGGTGGGGCCACTAGATCACCAGGCTACTTGGACCTTTGGGGTTGGACTCTAATGCTCGTGATCGGGCTTCGCAGTCCACTGGACCACCGATATTGTTCTTGGGGTTGACCTCTAATGCCGGATCGGGCTAGTGGGGGAGGGGTTATTACGGTTTTGCCCGCGATCGGGCCAGTTGGGGGAGGGGGATTTATACAGTTATGCCCGCGATTGGGCCAGTTGGGGAGGGGTGATTTATACAGTTATGCCCGCGATCGGGCCAGTCGGGGTGGGGGATTACTACAGTTATGCCTGCGACAGCTGCAGGGGGCGCCGGTCCTGATGGCTGCTGCCTGGCAGGGCACCAGGCGAAGTCGTCGGGGATCGGCGCGACCTGCATGCTAATGGCATGCAAATGGAGCCATAAATAGATGCAAATGGCCACCCCTGCACCTTGCATGAATTATGGCCCCATTTGCATGTCACCTTTTGAATATCGGAAATTTGCGCATGGTGCAACGGAACTTGCGCCACCGCATCTTGAATGCTCCACTCTGACCACTTGCGGTGGTGCAAGTTCCACTGTGCCATGCACAGTGGCTGTGGCCGGGGGGTGATATTCAAAGGAGTTGCTCAATAGCGCAACTCCGTTGAATATCGCCCCGGCCACACCCCACGCAACTATTTTGAGCAGTGCTAGGGCTTGCGCCACAGAATGGCGCAATTTGAATATCCAGCCCATTATGCCTTGTAGGGATTTTAGTACAAGCACAGCCTTGAACTCAGTGGCAAAATGTAACTATTTTAAAGGCTCATTGAGTAGATCAGTTATTTGCTTTTTGCATCAAAACACCTCTTTGCAATCTACCTTTTTTGTGTCAAAAAGTGATTTTCTAAATGACAACACCTCTGATATGGTAACCAAAGCTTCTTCTGTAATTTATTTTAACCTTTGAGAACTGAATATGTGTGAATGTATATAGATTCTGGACGATATATATCGTCCACAGTCTTCTAAGGGTTAAAAGTAAACTTTCATGCAATGTTTTTATAGGAAAAAACTTTATCTCTCAACAAATTAAATGGTTCGGAGGACAGTAAAGTAGAGTAGATACCTACAGCTGTCATTGCAGCGCCTAATCCTAGCCCACAAAGCCTGGGGAGCTTTTGTGTTCAGAATACCAGATCAACCCTTTGTTTTTAAAACCATGACCTTGCAGGGTTTTGTTAGCTGACACAAAATAACACTATTAAAAACCTATTTGCATCAATATTTGTGCAATGAAGCTCAAGGCTGAGACTGTCAACCAGGAAAAGAATGGCTTGGTTTAGTAAGTGTAACTCAGCAGCATAAGGAAAACTGCATTTTGCTCACCTCTCTACTTTGTATTTTGAGCAGTAACTATGCAGCCCGCCTCATGAGCAAATCAATAACAAACAATGGCTAAAAAAAAAAAAAAAAGTATAAAGCGCTGCTTTTCAGAACTGTACCTCTGCTTATCATCTTGCTGATGTGATGAACAGTACCATTATTTGCTTTGTTTAGAGGGCTGTACTTAGTCCTGGGAGACAAGTGAGACCAGCAAACATCTGATCAGAGCTTATAAAAGTTGTAACAGGTACTGCAGGCTATTGCATCTCTCACTGCTGCAGGCATGTGCTGATGTCATCTGCAGTAGATTCTGGGATTTGTAGCTACTGAAAATTTCAGCTTGGAAGTCATTAGAATCAGTCCGATACAATTTACCATACTGCTGTAAACAGTGAGTGAGAGGTATGAAAAAAAATACTATGGCATTTCCAACAATTAATACTGTCAGTTTTAAACAAACGTATATCATGCAAATAAGCAAAGAACATTGTGACCACAGGACGCTACACTACAGTTCAAAACATTTATGTACATTTTTGTACAGCCCCTTCCCAAGTTCCTGCACCTTTCATACAATCTGGTTCAGAGAGCTCTGCATACAGTATGCTCTTTAGGTGAAGACACGTGGTATGACGAGATAAAAAAAGTTACAGCATAACAGTTTCCAAGGACTATTATATTCAGAATGAAAATAAAACCCTTCACATTTTTACATGATACAGCAAATACTGTGCGCTCTTGTGCAACAGGTAATGATTCAGCAAGTCTTGGAATTTTCTGTGGGCAGGTTTGTAGTCTGTAGGTAGATGTTAGAGATGTCCATCTGGCCAATGCTGAGAATCCTACAAAATGCCAAACTATTTACTACTAGCTCATGCGGCACTTAAAATCACTGCTTATCGCTTTACTTTAGCATAAATGTCTCCATTTCCAGTTGTTGCCCAACCTGCACCACTCTGAGGATCACAGTTGACATAGTCCTGTTGGGAAAAGAAAGTGTTTAATTAGTCAGCTAAAAATAACGGGATGGAAAAATTGTGCTGTGCTGCAGGACAGATGCCATTTAGGGACCCTTACAGTAATGTTGGCCTATGGTGCCACTGTGTGCAGGGGACTTTTCAATGAAGCATTAAACAGGTCCCATCGAATCGTTACCAGTGGTGGTGGTTGCAGAAGTTGAAGGCCTTCATGGAAAAACTTGAGATGAGTAGGGGACAATGCTGGTGTTTTTAACCACAATCCCCACTCTGACAATGATATTGCTGCAATGCACCTGTGTACTGTATGTGCAAGAAGAATGATGTTGGTGCATAATGACTACCACACTTATCTGAATATGGTCAGTGCATTACAGCAATCTAATAACCCACTGCTGTTCAGTGTGTTTAATGATACCATAAGAATGAAATATTTTATGGTTTTACTACCGGCAAGCACTATACAGCCCTTCATTGAGCTTAATTACTAAAGTGCACAGGCACATTTTTGAGTCTGTATTCTGTAGTTTAGCCCATTAAGGGCATATTCCCTATGAGTAATTAGACCATAGCCCCACTACCTTACATTTATCTACACAGAATTGCATCAACTGATTTTTTTTTTTTTTTTTATATTTTTATTATTTTTCTCTTTATGGCCGCCGAACCCCCTAGCCCCACGAACGGGCTTGCCCTGGCCATGGTACCCGACCCTTACTCTGGGAAGTCCCCCCTGGAGTGGGGCCACTGAAGCGAAACTGTCATGGCTGAAGGGTCGGGCATTGTGCCTGGCTCATACGCAGGGCTGGCGATTTTGTGGCTCGAGTCTCCTTGGAGCTAGGATGTGCAATGACGCAAGGGTGCATGCATCTGTCCTAGCTCTACCCCAAGTCTTGGTGTGTCATGCTTGTCCCCCAGCCTCCGCTAGAGGGTAGTCGACACTGACACCCTAGAGCTTCCCCACCCCAGAGAAGGAGAGCAGTCCTCCAGATGCTCGATCTTTCTCCTCCTCTGCTGACTCCCGATGACCTGTGCTCATTCCTGAACATGGGTTGCCGGCGTGGCGCGAGGTGTGGCATCCAGCACCTCAACCCTCAGTGCCACTGGGCCGGCTATGCATTAACTGCTTTTCTTTTCTTTTTTTGCTATTCTTTTTTTCTGCCCCCCCCCAGCTGACTGGCCCAGTTCTACTAGTCATCCCTGCACCATCACCCCAGTGTCCTCCAGGACTTACCTCAGGTCATACCTGACAGGCAGAGTGTAGAGGGTGATGATGGGGCTTGCCTCATCTTGCCCAAAGCCTCTGCCCTGTGGTGTTCCACAGGGTTCAGTGTTGTCACTCTTGTTGTTCATGGTGTACAGGCTGCCATTAGGAGACACTATCAAGTGGTACAAGCTGGGTTTCCACTGCTATGCAGATGATACCCAGCTGTACCAGTCCTGCGCACCTGGTAGCCAGATAGCATCTTCTATATTTAACAGCTGCCTAGAGGAAATGCAGAGCTGGATGACTCAAAACTGGCTTTTTTCAACCCAGACAAGACTGAGGTGCTAGTGGTGGACCCAGGTCATTGTGGTGGTGGGGGTAACTGAGGAGGCTTCCCTGGTTTAATGCTAGGGGGGATCCCTCTTACACCATCTACACAGGTGAAGGATCTGGATATAATCCTAGATGGTGGCCTGACATTGGATGCTCAAGTGTCAGCCATTGTCAAAAGTGGATATTACCATCTGAGGAACATTGCCCGGATCCAGGCCCTAATTCCATCTGAAGACCTTCCCACACTAGTACATGCATTTGTGACATCCAGGTTGGACTACTGCAATGCCAAATACCTTGGGCTATCTGTAGGCTACCTCCACCAGCTGCAGCTGGTGCAGAATGCGGCAGCAAGATTAATGTCAGGAGTTAAAAGGAATGAGCATATTACTCCTGTCCTCCGCAAGCTGCAATGGCTGCCAGTTAGGTGGAGTATTGTCTTCAAGGTAGGGCTCCTTACCTACAAGGTCCTGCACAACCATTCTTACTTCAAAAGGCAATTGGTTTATAATCTAAATTAGAATCACTATTATATTTTATTTTATAGATAGATGTGTTTTAAGTTTTCCATTCTTGCTGACTTGTATGATTTAATGATTAAGAAAAACTACTTTGTATTGTATATAATTGATTTGTTTTTAATACACAGCATTCTGAATCCCAGAAAGGGGCACTTTATAAATAAAGCATCTATCTATCTATCTATCTATCTATCTATCTATCTATCTATCTATCTATCTTGCCTGCATCTTCCCCCAAGGTTTGCCTCTCTGGCAGGGTCGGGTGGAATTTCCCAACCCTCATCATCAATCAGGATCCAGTTTCACTAGACAGGGCCTTGATAGCTGGGCGCAGGCCCTGTGGGTGACTGGTGTCATCCTACCAGCCTGGAGATTCCTCTTTTTCTCCCCAGGAGGTGTGGATGTATAATACCATCATGACGCATGCTTCTGCACAACATGCACTGATGATCGCCACACCTCTGTGTGCTTCTGGCAGCCCCGGACTGCCTTCTCCCTAGCCTCCGCTAGCAGTCAGGGGCACGTTGGGCTCTGCATCCCCCACCCCTAGAGGAGAAGAGCAGTCCCACAGATGCTTGATCCTCCTCCTCCCCTTGGCTGACCCTCCGACACCCTGAGGTTACTTCTGTATCCAATTCAGCTTGTTGGTACCGCAGGCATTACCACTGCACCCGTGAACCAGCCCTATCAACTGCTTTTCTACTGATAACACAAGTTTAACCACATTTTTCTGAATTTGATTTCTATGATCAACTGTTGCAGCTACTACTACTTTTTTTGCATCATCTACACCACTTGCCAGCATAGAGGTAAATAATATGTGAAAAAAACATTTGAAGGGCAGCATGGTCTTGTTGCTAGAGCACAAGTTTGGGAATGGTGATACATACCCAGGTTCAAATCCAATCACAACCACTTATTCTCTTTGTGATCTTTAGCATGGCACTTAACTTTACAGTGCTTCAGTCCATCCTGCTATACAAATGAGTGAAAAGGACCCCTCTGAAAATGGGAATTATATCTTAGCTAGATTAAAAAAGTAAGCAGTAAGACACAAAAGGACACTGGCTGGTATGCGCTAGCCACACACCCAGGTACAGCAAAGTCCCTTCAGCACTAGGAAGTGGTGCTATCATAGAAGACCTGACACCCTGGAGTGCCTTATCTTGCTTATAAAATAGGTTTTGTAAGCAAATTTTAAAGTATTATACATGTAGAAGTTTTAAAATGTGCAGAGAGACCCTAGGTAATCCAGTGTAGTCTGTGAAATAGTAAGTTATATGTAGCTAGAGAGCCAGCTGAAGCTGCAGTACTAATCCATAAGAAACTCAAAACATGCTACTCACTCACCAAGCAAAAGTAATGTTTCATGGATATACTTTTCTACTTCCCCAAAGGAATGGTCCTTCATCTTGAATAAAATCGCCCAATAAATCACTTCACTGGTGTTTAGTGTGGTCACTACTGCTGTCTGTTATTTCTTGAGCACTACCGCTGGCTTCCATCTGATGGGGCTTTCCTGATTTCATGCTGTGGCTTCCCTTATTATTATGTACTCCCCCTAAAAATGTGGCACTTACCTTAGCTTTAAGGGGGGGCAGTAGGATTGCTGCCACCCTATCTTTGCTCCCTCTGGCCTCTAGGATTGGAACTTGCTAAAGGGCACCAGAGCAAAGCTGCTGGAAGTGGGATTTTTTTCTATGCTTCTGGCTCCATTGCAGAAGTGACTCCTGTTGCATGCACTTCAAAGGGCTGCCATTCCCTACCTGACACTCTGACCTGACTGTACACCGCAGTGTGGCTGCACCAACCAAAGAGGGCACCATTTATTGTTTGGAGGGCAGGAGCCCTGTACAAAGAGATGGTAGAGACCAGTACTCTTCTACACAGCATTGTCACCATCATGTGTATACCCTTGGTTCTCAACCACAGGGGACTGGGCCTGGACAGGGAGCTACAAAGGCCTCTGGGCTGTTGGAGGACCTATTAATTGAGGCACTTTTTTTTTCAAGTCAATTAACTGTCAGGAATCAGACCTTCAGACTGCCTGGTGTGACTGACAACCAAAAGGACCAATGAGACTTTGCCATTCTCAGAGAGAAGAACAGGGGTTGTGCTGCCACTCAAGCAGATCAGATAGAGATCTCCTTGAGGAAGGATTGTTGCTGGGGCGGGTTTGAGCTGAGTTTCAGCAGACTGTTTATGTGAGATGAAGTAAGTAAAAGTCATTTTTCTAGTTAGGAGGAAAAAGTAGAACTCACATGCTACCCAGCACAGAGATTGATGTTGAGAAGTGCCAATGTATAGAAAGAAACAGTGAGAAGGAGCTGCAGCAAGACTGCTGCAGGGTCCTTTAGTGGGCTTCATAGCCGGTATCAGGCTATGACAGCTCTGAGATGTGTGGATCGGTATGGACACAAAGTGATCAGAGCTAGGGAGGCAAGCTGAACCTCTAGAGCAGAGATTGTGAAGCAAGCATCAGAGAACAAGTGAAGTGGAAGATCACAGAGGCAGCTCACATGATTGAGGGAAATCACTGACAATGGCGACTGAGTGAGGGAGGATCCATATGGTTGGAATGTGAATAAGAGCAGGGCTAGACCTCCTTCAAGAAAAGTGATTTGTTATTGGGGCATTGCATTCTTTGCATTTGTTCATCAGGACGGAACTGTACAAATACCTCAGATACATGGTCCAACTGCCATTTTAGGAGTTACATGACCTGTGGAATTGAGCTTCTAATTGAGCAGTTGCTCACAGTTTAATTCAGCGTGCACCATCGCCGGCCAACCAGCTGCAGTATCAATGGGCCTGCACTGATTCAGCACTGGGTACTGAGGGACTTTATAAGGGAACCCCCTGTAAAGGTTTAAAGGATAAATACTGTCCTGGGGTAGAGGATAGCGGCCTCCATTACAGGAGAACATCATAAGCAGTACTGTGCACTGCGTGTGTGTGTGTGTGTGTGTGTGTGTGTGTGCGCATGTGGTGGGAGGATGCAAGTACAACAGTGGCACCATAAGGGGCTTTATTAACGGTAGCTCGGGAAAGCACTGAAAGGGATACATTCATGTATAGTGGTCTACATAGTCTTGACCATGCCTACTCAGGCAAGAAGGGAGGTCATGGTTTTAGGTCAGGTCTGCATGGGCCCTAAAAGACCAGCTGTACCGTTTTCTGCATATTGCCATTTAACCTTTTCCCTCCTTACAGTTTTTGCCTAAATAAGACTGTGTTTTGCTTAAGCAATTGCTCTTTATTGTCCACCTAGTAGCAATGCATGCTTTTTGGAGAACCATTTATCATTTGCTTTGGGTCTGCGGAGGGTGACCAGAGTGGGAGGTGGGCAGGCAAAGCATCCCAGGGGATTGTACTGATCCACCACTGACCAGGCCCACTTAAATCCTTCTCTGGATTGAGGCACCATGCTATTTCTACTGAATATAAACCCCCTTACTAGTGAAGGCTAAAAAGAACCCAGGAGCCACTAAAACATCAATGAAAATATGGTGGTGTTGTTAGGTGGTGGTGCTCCCTAGCCTTAGGTGAGTTGGAAGGATGCCTACTCTACAGGGACATAACAATTAAATAAAAACAGGTTTGCACTCTTTGCTGCTGGACTGTATTTTATTATTTTTTTCTTATTGTAGGTGTGTTTGTGCATGGTGATTTTTTTTAGTTAGCTCCTCCTGTTGGAGACTGGTAGTTGGGCGATTGAGTGCTCCTGTAACTGAGGAACTGGTAAGTTTTGCAGTACCAGCATTTCTTGCAGGGTTTTTTTTTTTTAGTTTACTTCCCAAATGTCAGCAGACAGATTTTAATGAAACTGCTGATCAGGCAGTGTTTTCAACATTCTGTACTGGAGGGACTTTCATGAGTATGAAGTGCAGTTGGGGGTGGGTGGAGTGGTTATGAGCAACCATCTGGCAGCAGCAAAAAAAAAAATAGAAAACTGCTGCTATTGATTCCAATTTTGTGAAGCAGTTTGTGAGTTACACTGTTTTCCAAGTGAGAGGTGTGTGCTGGGGGGGGGGGGATAAAGGACTGCAGCTTCACATTACTTGAAAAGGAAGGAAGAAATATAAAAGAAAAAAATTGATGAAGGAGGGTTTAAATATAACTATGCTTAAATACATCTGACAGACATTTTCAACATGTCCCTTCTAACAGGATGTGTACCCTAAGATTGGAGGGTGGCGTATGTGGTGCCCATCCACAAAGAAGGTTCTTGGAATGATCCAGGGAACTACAGGCTGGTTAGTGTCATGTCAAATTATTTATTCATTTATTGACTCTCAGAATTAAGACCTTTGAGCCAGGGGCTCTTTGCAAGAAAGCACCAAGGAGGTTGACAATGAAAATGCCGACCTCGCCTACAGCGGCGCACAATACCAATGCAGGTATTGTGCCGTTTGTTAAAAGTGTTTTCTGTGGGGGGCTGTACCCCCCACACCCCCCAGACTTTAGGATTTCAACTCCAGGTTGGAGTTGGTCCAGGGAGGAGGCGGAACACTGAGGGAAGGAGAAACACGGAAACAGGACCATTACCGCGAATATCGCCATAATGGTCTTTTTTCCTGTTTCGCCGTCAAGGTGTCGACCTGAAGGGGTGCACCACTTTTACAAAGGCTCCATGTCAGAAAAATGAATTATACAGAGGAATGAATAACAGACACATGTACATTGGATACAGATAAACAGGCAAGGTCTGATACAACAAGTACGATAAATTGAGAAAAACGAATGTACAAACTAAAAATATTATTAAATGCTATAATTAAGAGAGACTTCAGAAGTTGGTAAGAGGGTCAGGAAGCAGAGAAAGCCAGTTAGTGGTAAACTAGTAATAGAAATGAGAGAGGAAGTTAGCAGGCAATAGAGGAAGAAGAGAGTGAAGAAGAGAGTGTAGAAGAGCAGGTGTGGTGGCTCACTGAACAAATTCTGGCCAGAGCCGATAGAGCTGCAGGAGACAGATCTGGGTTAACAAGAAAATATTACTCATCTGTAATAATCATATTTCCTCTCAGGGTCCACTAATATTATTACTCTTTGCAGTGCTCCCTTAAGTCAGCACTGCCCCGGAGCCAAATGGAATGCTATGCTAATTATGGAATGTTTAGCTTGTGCATTCATTTTCAAACTGCCTTATGCTAACTGCCTACATTCTACCTCAGATTTCTTTGAAGCCTGCAAGAGGCCATAACATGTGAAATACAATTAATAATGGAAAAATAATTTTAATGCCCAACAGGGGCCCTTTCAAAATAGTAGCCAAAGTGCTAATAAAACTTGAGTCCTCTTTTCTGATGCCAGACATGCCCTTAGTAAAGGACTTACAGGCAAAAGATATTGTGAGAATGTGCCAATTGATGGCATATCACTCCAACTGAGTATCTCAACAGCTGTGGAGCATATTTTCTGGTATTGATTCTGAAGGAGGAGGGGAGGGGAGGAGTAATATTAGTGGATCCCTGGGAAGAAATATGATTACTACAGGTGAGTAATATTTTCTTTTAACACCAGGAATCCACTAATATTATTACTCTTTGCAGACTATATAGCACTACCAATAGGAGGTGGTCAGAATCTATTTAGGGAAAAGGCTCTGCAGGACAGCTCTGCCAAAACTGGCATCACCCCTGGACTGGGTATCCAGGCTATAGTGTTTTGTAAAGGTGTGGACTGACCTCCAGGTAGCTGCTTTACAAATTTCCAGCAGAGGTACCTCCTTAGCAGCTGCAATGGTGGCAGCTATGCGCCTCGTAGAGTGGGCTCAAAGACCAGAGAGAGGGAGAGACCTTCCCTGCTTTTGAGTAGCAAAATTGAATACACTGGACTATCCATCGAGATATAGTCCGCTTTGAAGTAGGAGTACCCTTACCTACTTCCCCATAGGTGAGGAACAGTTGCTGTTTGTCCTGCCTGTGATCCTTGGTATAAGTCATGTAATAACTCGGTGCTCTTTTTACATCTAGGCTGTGCAATCTACGTTCACCTGAGCTAGAGTGTTCAGTGAAGAAAACTGGCAATGTTATTGACTGATTTAAATGGAAGTCCGAAACCACCTTAGGGAGAAACTTCCTATTAGTTCTCAACACTACCTTGTTGTTTTGGAAAGAGATATAATCCTTTTCCACGCAATGGGCCTGTAGTTCACTTATCCTTCTGGCAGAAGTGATTGCTACCAGAAAAACCACCTTCCAGGTAAGAAATTTAAGCTCTGCAGATGCCATAGGTTCAAAGGGTGGAAGCATAAGCTGGACAATGTAAATATTAAGGTCCCAGGCTGGCACTGGCTCCCTATGAGGGGGGAAACAGATGAGCAAGACCTTTAAAGAACCTTTTGAATATGGGGTTCGATGCAAGGGAGGCATCTCTCCTAGTAGACAGGTATGCTGAAACTGAAGCCAGGTGCACTTTCAGAGTTGAGTGCTGCAATCCCAATGAATGCAGGTGAGACAGATAATCCAGGAGGGTTGGTATCCCAGCCTGAGTTGGGACTATACCCTTGCCACTGCACCAAGTAGAAAATCTTCCATTTTGAGACACAGGTTTTCTTGGTAGAGGGTTTCCTGTAACTCCTAAGAACTTCCAGGACTGATTCAGAGTGTTGGCAGTCTGCATACTCTAGGTCCTCAAGAGCCATGCCTTGAGCATGAGAGACCTGAGATTGGGGTATACTACCCCCCCCTTGAAAGGAAGTCAGTAGATTGTACCTCTGAGGGAGGTGAATCGGTTTGCTCACTGACATTGAGAGTGTTAGTGAGTACCATGGCTGCCTTGGCCAGTATGGGGCTACCAGAATCATTGAAGGTGGTTGTGATCTGAGCTTGATAAGCACTCGGAGAATCAGGGAAAAGGAGGGAAATTCATAGAGGTACCTGCCTGTCCAATCCAGGATTAGTGCAGCCAGAGG
Organism: Neoceratodus forsteri; assembly: GCA_016271365.2. NCBI lineage: Eukaryota > Metazoa > Chordata > Ceratodontiformes > Ceratodontidae > Neoceratodus > Neoceratodus forsteri. The sequence continues at coordinate 240,508,970 of JADMNL010000024.1, read as the reverse complement.
AACTGTCCCCTTCACTGGGGCCCTGCAACAATAGAGGGGTAAGTGGTGATTTTGTTGGGAAGCAAATATGTCTATTTCTGGAGACCCCCACCTCCTGAATAGAACCTCCACCACTTGCCTGTTTAATTCCCATTCATGATGGGCCTGGTTTATCCTGCTCAAAACATCTGCCAAGGTATTGTCCTTGCCTGGCAGATGAATAGCCTGTATGGAGGCATTCAAAGAATACGTTAGGCTCCATATCCTCATTGATTCTGTATATAGGGGAGTGGACCCTGTCCCTCCTTGTTTGTTGATATAGTACATTGTGGTGGTATTGTCTGTTCTGATTTGTACCACCTTTCACTGCATTAAATGAGAGAAGGCCTGAAGGGCCAGGTACACTGTCCTTAGTTCCAGAAGGTTTATGTGCAGAAGGGAGTCTGCACTCTCCCAGGAGCTGTGGACAGTGTGCTCTCCTAGGTGGACACGCCATCCTAGCAGGGAAGGATTGGTTGTGAGGACTAGAGAGAGGGGCTCCTGCAGAAAAGGAACCCCTTCTCATAAGTTTTCTGACTTCCTCCACCACTGGAGGGCCTGTAGCAATGTTATTGTTACAGGTACTAGCTATGAGAGTGGGTCCTTCCTCTGGCACCAATGTGCCCTGAGGTGGAGCTGAATATCTCTCATCTGGAACCTGGCAGCCATGACTGTACCTATTTCTGAAGCCATGTGCCCTAATAGCTGGAGAAAATGCTTTGCCAGTCTTGGTCTGCCCAGGGCGAATGAAGCTGCTAGCAGCTGAATAGCCTCTGCTCTCTCCTGAGGGAGGAAAGCTCTTCCCAGAACTGTATTGAGTTCTGTACCTATAAACTGCAGAACCTGCACAAGGGTCAGAACTGACTTTTTGGCACTGATGAGAAACCTCAGGGACAGCAGCATGTCCTGGACTACCTTTAAATGGTCTGACACTTGTTGCTGGGATTTCCCTATGATTAGCCAATCGTCCAGATAAGGAAGACTGTAACACCCAGTTTTCTGAGGTGTGCCACTACCACTGCTATGCATTTGGTGAAAACCCTTGGTGCAGAGGTGAGACTAAAAGGAAATTTTCAGAACTGGTAGTGACCAGAGGGGAGTCTGAACCTGAGGTATCTTCTGTGTGACTCCCTTATGGGGATATGGAAGTATGCATCCTTGAGATCTAAGGAGGCTAGCCAGTCCCCTTTTTGTAGTGTTGGCAAGATTATTGCCAGTGTGACCATTTTGAACCTGGGCTTTACCAGGTACTTGTTTAATCTTCTGAGGTCTAGTATAGGCCACCACTCGCCAGTATTTTTTGTTGTTAGGAAATACCTGGAGTAGAACCCTTGCCCCCTTTGGTTCTGGGGCACAGGCTCGACTGCTTTTGCTAAGAACAGAGCCTGTACCTCCTGCTCCAGTAATTTTCTTTCTAAGATAGGCACTGGTGCAAATTGTTTTAACTTTGGAGGGGGAAGGGACTTGAAGCAAAGGGAGAGACCGTGACTCACTACTTCCAGGACCCATTTGTCTGATGTTATTTTTAACCAGTCTTAGAAAAAGTGAGAGAGTCTGTCCCCTACAGGATGTGGAGAGGCAGGCTGGAAAGGGAAGTCAGGGATTCTGCTTTTCTTGTTGTTGCTGAGACTGGGTAGATTGGGATCCTCTGCTTGATTCTGTTCTACCCCATGCCCTATAAAAAACAATCTGCTGGTTTTTGTACTGTTGCTGAGGAGCAGCCTGTACCTGAAAGAAAGGACTTCTAAAGGAAGACTTGCCCCTGTCTCCCCTAGAATAAGATGTAGATAGGAAGGGTTTGTCCCTTTTATAACTACTTCTAAAAATATCCATGTATTCATCTACTTTTTTCATGTAAGCTTCAGTTTGGGCACCAAAAAGGGAGTGGCCCTCAACTGAAAAGTCCATAGCTTTAGCCTGTGTGTCCTGAGTGAGGTTAGTAGCTCTTAGCCAGGCAAATCTTCTCATGGCTATTGTGCCTTCCATCCATCTGGCAGCAGTGTCATTTACATCGGCTGCCATCTGGAACTGGTATTTGGAAGCCTCCAAACTCAATCTTGCTGTTTCCAGGAGCTCTGATACAGTTAATGAAGGCTTAGCCTCTACATTATCCACCACTGACTGTCAGAGTGCTTTTTGGTAAAGGGCAGCATAGGCCTGGTAACTGGTCTGTCTAAGCACCAGGGATGCTGAAAGATACCCCTTTTTAGCTAGACTGTCCATCTTTCTGTAATCTTTTTCAGGTGGATGGGAAGAGAGAGGGGTATTAGCCTTCTCACAAGCAGCCTGCTGGACAATTCCTTGGTGATCTGGGTAGCTGAATAAAAACGCAGCACCAGATCTCTCTAGCTGGTACTTTTTGTCACATTTCCTGTCAGTAGGCATGACAGTATTAGGAGCCTTCAGGATTTCCAGGATATCTTTTTTGAAAAATTTATATATAGGCAACAGGAGCTTTTTCGTGGGTGTGAGCCTCATGAGCTCCATATACTGAGCTTCCTCTTCATCCAGTACATCTTCAATAGTTTGAAGATCCAGTGTTTTCACCATTTTCTTCACAAAAGAAAAATGGGAGGAAAAATCCTCTGAAGGTCAGGGGAAGGGCAAAAATCCTGCTCTGGTGACACCTCAGGTTCGATTCCCTCCTCCTTCTCCTCCTCCTCATCATCATCCCCACATACTGTGGCAACAGGCACATGAGGGGTAACAGCAGGTGCTTTGTCAGTAGGAGGAATCAAAGGCTGTTGAGGGGGAAGCAGGTCCTTCAGCACCTGGAGGAAAGCTAAAGCTTGTGTTAAATCAGCAGGAGAGGGAGCTTGTATGGGCACCTGAGGGACCCCTTGAGGCATTTCAGCTGGGGTGTCAGTATGCTTAGCCTTTTTTAACTTTTTGGCAGGCACCAGAGAGTCAGCTGGATGATTTCCACTCTTACTAGAGCCCTCACCCATATCAGGGGTGGATTCAAGGCTCTAGAAGGTATTGCCACATTCTTGGAGGGGGTGGACTGGTTACAGCCCAGGGGCCCCTTCTCTAGTCTTCTCTTAAGCCTCTCTCTGCACTTCTCCACAGTTTTATCAGGAAATAATTTACAAATAGCACAATCCTCACTAAAATGTTTTTGCCCAAGGCAGAGTAATCAAAGATCATGTTTGTCTGCCCTAGCAAAAACCTCAGCACATTTGAGGCAATTCTTAAACCCTGTAAGTCCTGTGTTCTATTTAGGTTTATCCGACATTCTGAAGAAAACAGGACCAAGAACCAGTAAAAACAGAAGAAATGTAAATATTTGCAGTCAGTTCTGCAGGGAAAGTGATCGGTCAGGAACTGATAAAAACGAAAGGAATTGCAGTTCCGAATGGATCCGGAACCGAGAAACCAGCAGGTGAACCAGTAAACAACGGTTCAAAAATACAGAAAAAAGAAATTAATTTGAAGAAAAGAACTGGAAACTCTTAAAAAGAGTTCCAGACAAATGTAAGGAGAATCGGTTGCCTGTCAGTTCAAAAGAACTGTGAGGAACCAATAAAAATACTTAAAATCTAAACTACAAGGTAAAACACTAAATAACAATGAACTTAAGGCAGTAATGAAAAAATAAATCAAAATACTTAAGTTTTTTTTGATCTAAGCAAAATTTAGACGATCTTGATAGAGAGAGATTTCCAGGGCATCTGAACTTGCAGTGGAGAGAAGAAATCTGAGGTAGAATGTGGGCAGTTAGCATAAAGCAGTTTGAAAATGAATGTACGAGCTGAACATTTCATAATTAGCATAGCATTCCATTTGACTCTGGGGCAGTGTTGACTTAAGGGAGCACTGCAAAGAGTAATAATATTAGTGGATTTCTGGGGTTAGAATATTGTGTTTTTTTTTTAGTTTTTTTTTATATTTTTACACCAAATTTTCAACACAGCCTTGTTTTGACCCTGCCTCATAAAGAAGGGCAGAAAAAATTTTCAAATCCTGGCCTAAAGGTAGTGTTGTGCAGGGACTGCAAAATCAACTTTGGGCTGCAAACACAGATTTTGGGCAGTAGTTGAAAATGACAGCTGTCACATTTATGAGTTGCTGTACCAAAATGGCTATGTTGAAAATTAGTGGTAAAAATATTGAACATTACCAAGGTTATGAGCCTGCATTTGCAAAATTTAACATAGCCTCATAAGTTAATAGGTGAGCCGGCCTGCCAGCGCAGCAGTAATGCTACCACTTGCAACACCATTGACCCATGTTCGGGAACGAGCCCGGGAAGACAGAGGGCCGTTCAGGGTGAGAAGGATTGAGCATCCAGGGGCCACTTGCCTTCTCCGGGGGGGAAGGGGTAGAGGCTTGGCACTTGGCTGACCTCTGGCGGAGACCAGGGATGCAGTAAGCATCGGTGCCAAGCAGAAGAAGGACAGAGGGCATGATGGATGTTGGTGCTCGAGCCTTGACGTCAGGTGCAAATCACACCCCCACAGAACAAGGAAAAAAATTGGCTCCCAGAGCACTGGAAGATGGAGTGCCTAAGTGCAGATCCCGAAACTTCCACCTGCTTGCCCAGCCTGGTACCCAACATAGAACAAGAAGGACCTCAGGGTGAAGGGCCCTGCCCCATACCTGCCTGGGTGGGGTATATCCCTGGCTCCGTGGGGGATACCTCAGCAGGATTAGGTAGGTGGAGAAGTGGGACAGACACCATTGGCGACTCCTGATGAGGGGGGGCTCCGGGAGCTGGGGGAACATAAATAAAATTTAAAAACAAAATTAATAGTTGAACATATTAGAATCATAGAACACAAGAATGTGCAAAGTATAATACCACCCAGATCTATGATGCCGATTCAACAACACTTTTGTTGACTGGCATCACAGAGACAGGATTTATGTTGACTGCAAGTTGCAGCTGACATAAATCCCAAATGTCTCCCAGTCTTGTTTTTCATCGGGGGACTTTGCCCTCGAACCTTTCATGCCCCCCTACACCTCCCATACTATAGATTTTCAACTCTGAGTCGGAGTTAATTCGAGGAGGGGGGTGCAGGACAGGAGACAATGTGCCCCTGTCTCGGGCACACCAAAACAGCGACCTGTCGGCAAACTGTCAATTTTGTCAACAGCGATGTGGGAACCTGTGTTGGTGTCACTGTCAGGGGCTGGGTATACCATACCACCCCATATTAAATTTATTCAAGGCCAGGGAATGCATTGCTAGTCTTTTTTTGGCATTGAAAATGTTTTACTTGGTCTATGGGGAGGAAATTTAGATACAGCTTTACTTAAAGGGAAACGTCCATGTACAGTCAGGCCCCGCCTCCATGTGAAGTGGGGCCCGATTAGTAGATGCAGCAGAACAAGTTAAAAATAAACTTACTCATGTCTAAGTTACTTCAAATTGTATCTGGTTGATCCTGCCCCCTCCTTGCCCCAGCATGTTAGGAAGCAGAGCCCTCCCTGTCATGCCCACAAGTCCCCGCGACTGACCCCATGATGAAGTTTCAGGTGGGGAGCAGTGAGGGGCATCTGTATACTTAATATGTGGCTCCTTTGTAAAATAGCTCCAGTTTGGAGCCTAGACATTCGTGGGCATGTCTGATACAAATATTGGCCAACAAGTACCCTGCCAGTCGGTACTTAGTCTCGGTGTAGCCAGGACACTCATCGATTCTAAACTGGAGCTATTTGAAAATTTGGCAATATAGTAATCTGTATTGCCAAATCTTCAAATAGCTCTGGTTTAGAATCAATGAGAACAGCAGGCTGAGATGGGACATGTTTTCAGTCTTCCCATTCTCAGGGGTACTGACAGGACTGAACAAATGAATATGTTCTCCAGCAGGACACAGGGACATGCTCTGGAGGTCACAGATGGCAAGTTTAGGGGTAACATTAGGAAGCATATTTTGTCCCAGAAGGCAGTGGCCTTCTAAAATGACCTGCCAATAGATACTGTGGACATGAAGACAGTCGAGTGGTCCCCAGTGTTGGCCATCACTTAGCTTTTGCCAGCACTGAAACCATCAATGTAAGAAACCTTGCACTGTCCCTGCCCCATGCTGTACCTACCCATGTGGATAAACAGAGGGCTTCAGCCTCTAGTGCTGTCAGTCTGCCACCTTTTATCAGCACTATATCTATCACAGTGCAGAAACCCTGGACTGTCTGTTCTATACTGCATCTGCCCCTGTGGATTTATAGAGGGCTTCAGTCTCCAGTGGTGCCAGCGCCTTACTGTTCACCAGTCACACACTGTGCACCTGTCACTATAGATAAACAAAAGGCATTAGTCCCCAGTTCTGGCAGTCCCTCAACATTCACCAGGAGTAAATGCAGACAGTGTGGAAACCAAGCACTGTCCCTGCCCCCACTTTGTAGCTGTCCCTGTGGATTACCAGAGGGTGTATCAGTCCCTCACCTCTTACCAGCACTAAATCCAGCACAATGTGGTTAAGTTTGCACTGAACCTGCCCCACATGGTACCTGTGGATAAACTGAGGGATTTATCCACTTTTTACCAGCACTAAATTCATCATAGTGGGTGAGTGGGTGGGGGAACGGCTGTACTGTACCTGTCCCTGTGGATAAACAAAGAGCTTTAAGTCCTGTTTACATGGTCACATTTGCACTGGAGCAACCTGATCGCTCGGGTTGCTCCAGTGCAAATGCGACCATGTAGACATGTACCAGATCATGGCAAGTCGCTCATTAAGCCGGCCCCACATTCCCTCTCAAGCTGGGGATGCTGACCGGAGTGAGCGACTTGCAGTGGATTAAACTGCTGTGTGGACTGTCTGTGCTGTCACATGTCCACTCTGTACTTGTTGTGTTGAGCGACAGTCTGGTCCCCTGATGCATGGCCCCTCACCAGCTCAGAATGTAGTGGTGCACAGAGGGGCCGTGTGGACAGGCAGTTTGCCACATCTTCCCTTGTCAATCTTCACCATTCATTACTTCCTGGGTGTAAGCCGGAGGCGCGCACCCGCCACGGGAGCTTTTTTTTTTTTTAAAAGTCTAGCTAACGGCACCGCCCTCAAGAGTGACGTCCTGCGTCATGCGCGAGGGGCAGCCGTTAGTAGCGACCGACTCCTCCTCCAACTCAGTTCTGTTTCTCCCACCGTCGAGGCAGCACCTGTCCGTGTGTAGCGCTTCAGTGTTTTTCTTCGTAGTTTCCGACTCCGTTTTCCTTGCACTCTACGCCGATACGGTAAGACTGTTCTTTTTTCTATCTTTCAGCGCCGGTGTATTTCCTACTGTGTTTTAGTCTGTTGGTTTCGGCGTTGTGTCGGTTCTGGAGCTAAGCATTCTTGAGGCAGACGCGCCCCTATCGTCGGTGCTCCTGTGGCGGCACTTCTCCGTCTCGGACCGGCATGGCGTTTGCCTCGTTGCCTGGGACCCAACCATGATATGGATTAAGATGCGGCCTGCTCGATGGACCGCTCGGCCTCAGGTCCAGCAGCTCGCGCTCGGCAAGGCCCCGCCGACTTCGGGACGGCATCGCCACGGGAATCTCGGGTGAGATCTTTAGGCCCTTCCCCCGGGTCCCCTCCCGGGCCTATACGGTCCGAGGAGGAGGGGGTTTCCTCATCCTATCTTGCCGAGGAGGAGGCCCCTTCCGCGGTGTTGGGGGAGCATCGTAGCCCCTCCCGGGGCCGCAGCACTGACACCGCCTCGGCAGTCACCTCTTCGGAGGTGCAGGCTCCCCCCGTGTCGAGGCCCTTGGCTTTTGGGCTCGGCTTGGGTGGACCCTCAACGCCGCCTCGCGGTGCCATTTCGGATCCCGGCGCCGTTCGCGGTGCCGGTGATCAGCAGCGCGTTCAGCACTATTTCGAATCGGCGCTGCTCGCGGCGCCGGTGATCAGAAAGCGGCACCGTTGGCGGTGCTGCTTTGGATCGGCGCCCGTTAGCGGTGCTGGTGATTGGGCGGCGCCATTGGCAGTGCCGTTTTGGCCTCGGCGCCATTCGCGTGCCGATGGACATGGCGGTGCCGCCCGGCGGTGCCGCTCGCCTCCCGGCGCGCCGGCGGCTCGCCGACTTCCCCTCCTCCGGGCGGTGCTGGGCCTGCGGAGCCGCTGGGGTGTGGGGTTAGGCCTTCCTGCTCGCGGCATGGGGCGGCGGTGTCACACTTGGTACCGGGGGTGCTCGGCCCCGTGGCCTCGGGGAACCCTGGGGTGGCCAGCATCGAGGTCCTGCTGGTCTCGTGCTCCTCGGAGGACGATGACTCAGATGTGGACCCATCCTGGCACCCCCATTCTTCGGAATCTGGGTCCTCGGTGGCTAGGGGTACCAGGCGGTGCAGCGGGCCCCTCCCTCTGTCCCCCTTGCCATCGTCTCCTGAGGGTTCCTCGGCTGGGGGTGGCCGAGGGTCCCGGGGGGCAGACGTGGGGGTGACGGAGGGGGAGGCTCCCCTCTCTGGAGGCCCGGTGACAGCTACCCCCCGGGGTGCTGTTGCCTCCTCTAGGGACAGGGGGACGTTGCAGTTGAGGAGGAGGGCCCTCTCGGAATCTGAGGGGTTGAGGGGCAGGCGGCCTGCTGCCCAGTCTTCTTTGGCCACCTCAGGGGGGGTGGCCAGGAGCCGTAGTGCAGAGCCCCACCCCTTCCCCCAGGGTTCTAGGGTGTCCTCGGGCGGCGTTTGTGCGGACTGCCGTTCTGGATCCATGCAGTCCCGGCGTCGTCACAGGGGAGTTTCTCCCCCAGGGCTCTTCCAGGCTCCGCTTCCCCAGAGTTCCATTCTGCGGCCTGGTTTGATATCCGGAATCCCTCCTACTAGGGCTCCTTTCCCCGGATTCCAGAGCCCTCGCAGAGAGCAGTTGCCTCCTCAGAGGTGCCCCTCTCCCATCTCTCTGCCTTCACCACCCCCGCTCCTGGGCCATGTCGGTCCTACGGGTCCGTTATCCTGGGAGCAGTTCAGAGGTTCTGCCGCGGCCTTCCCCTCATATGTTAGATACATGCATGAGCGGGTCTTTCGACTCTCCCCACCGCCGCAGGAATCCTCTGGACATTCCAGTTCCCCATCATCCTTTTCTCCCTCCTCTGAGGGAGAGGAACCCCCTGCTCATCTGTCCTCCGATGCTGATTTCACAGAATATCAGCGTTTCCTCTCGAGGATGGTGAGGGATCTCCGGTTTCCTACATTCGGAGACAATACGGAACGGGAGACGCGTGAATTCCTTGGGGAATTCAGTGCCCAGCATCTGGTGGTACCTTCCTGGCCTATCCCCTTCCAGGAGGTGTCTATCCGGTCCTGGCAGTTCCCTGCCGCTTCTTCCCCAGCCCCGGTGGACTGCCAGCGTAGGTATTGTGCCCCCTCTGAGTCTCTAGGTTCCCTTCCCAACCCGTCCTCAGGTTTGGTATACCTGGATACTCCTTCTGGGTGCCGTTGCCTGGCCTTACGCACCACCACGGTTTGGACTCTCCAGTTCGACCGTTGGCGAAGAGTGTTCTCTTCTCGTAGGAGTGCATGTATTGCATCACATCAGGCTCACCACGCTGCCTACAACCGCATCTGTGGTTGATGATGTCCCAGCTGCTGGCATCTATGCCTGACACGAGCAAACCAGACAAGCCATTGCCCTCTCCAGGTAGGCCTGGAGCTGGCAAGACACCAAGCAAGGGCATCTATGCGCCAATGAGGTGGCTTCCAGGCTTGCGGGGACAGCGATCTGCATCAGGCGGACGGCATGGCTTCTGCCTTTCCAGGTTGTCACCCTGGCCCGGCGAGGGTGATGCGCTCCACCTCCGGGGACCCGCTTTTTTCTCATCCAGAGCTAGGAGACTTTTACTGGGGCTCCATCCGCCTCCTCGCCCTCGGGAGGCACCTCCTAGCTCTTCTCCCACTTAGGCTTTCTGAATAAGCTAGGGTCTTTCCTTCTGTTTCTCACCAACAGAAGGCTGGGGGTCTTGTTCCTCAGGGTATGGCCTCTTCCCTCCAGGGAAGAGGAGGTTAGTATCACCAGGAAGTAATGAATGGTGAAGATTGACAAGGAAGATAGGAAAATTACGTACCTACCGTAATTCTTGATCTTTCTTGTATCTTCACCATTCATTACTTACACCCGCCACCATCCCCTCAGTGGCCTCTTCCTGTGGCTTCTCCACCCCTGCCTTCCTTCTCTCTGCATATAAAACAAAAAAAAAAAAAACTTTTTCTTAAAATATAGGAAAAGTTGCTTAATTTTTCCAAAAAATAAATAAATAAAATCTTTCTTTGGGGGTTTCTAATTTTTCCAGAAAAATTACTTACTCTAAGATTCATGGGCCATCTCGTGGATTGCATTGGCGATCAGACTGCACAACTATCTCTTGCCATTCTTCTGGCAAGATACCTCTGGGGTTTTTTTGGCCTGGCTCAGGCTATTCAGTTTTGATCCTGCAATTCCGTGTTCCAGATAGTTGCCCTGAAATCAAATCCCCCCCCTCTATTCTTGCCTTGCAGAGCAGAGGAATGGGCACATCTATTCCTTTTTTCTTTTTGCAAAAAAAAAAAAAAAAAATAAATGCTGAGGGAACTCTCTTCGACTGTTATAGGCGTCTTGGTATCGGGGTCATGCATCTAGTCTACAAAATTTTATCTGAAAAAAAAGGAAAAATAAACAAGAAGGCAATGAGAAGGTAGGCTATCCTTCTCGCTAGTTTGCTTATTGGTTTCTCCTTTTAAGTGTCCTCCTGGACAATTTTTGCAGAAGAGCAGTGCTGACCATATCCGATCCCAGCCAGCCTAAGCCTTGGCCTGCCTTGGCCAGTCAGTCTGAGTCCCATTTCTATCTTAAGACGCCTGAAAGGCTTACATTTTCCATTTCTAAACCCCTGAGCAGCGCTCTCATGCTGCCTGGGTTTTATTCTTCCCCTCCTCGGGTGTCCTCCAGTTAAAGGCCTTCCACAGCCAGGAGCCCGAGGTGGGTATCAAGAACAATGGCATGTTGAAGATGAGGACTATGCCCTCCTGAGTCTGTCTAGCGGGTTCGGTGAACCTTCTCTTCAGCTCTATCTCCGGGGAATCTTGCCTCCCCTTTAGTCGAGCCTTCAGCTGTAAGCTAACTATGCTCGTTGAGCATTCTGGTCCCTTCAACATCCCATCTCTCTCTTCTCTTTCTTCTTCTTCTTCTATTTTCTCATTTCCTTACTTATCTCTCCTCCCAGAGTCGCCCAGGTAAGGAGGCCCTGCAGTCCCTAGGCTAGGGATACTCTTATCTCCTCTGTCCTTCCTCCATCGGCTTATTCCTTTTTCAGTTCATTCTTCCTTGCTTTGCTATCCCTCGGCTATCTTGCCTCGCTATCTATATTCTCTGCTTTCTCTTTTGCCTCTCCGGCTCACAGAACTGAGTTGGAGGAGGAGTCGGTCGCTACTAACGGCCGCCCCTCGCGCATGACGCATGATGTCACTCGCGGGCGGTGCCGTTAGCTAGACTTTTTAAAAAAAAAAAAAAAAGCTCCCGTGGCTGGTGCGTGCCTCCGGCTTACACCCAGTAAGTAATGAATGGTGAAGATACAAGAGAAGATCAAGAATTACGGTAGGTACGTAATTTTCCTTTGCTGCTGGTCAGGACCACACTGCTTCAGTCAGAAAAGAGTAGCGTGGCTGCTGTGTAAACACAGCTTTAGTTTACTGTCCAGTGCTGTCTGAGCTGTACCTTTTATGAGCATTAAATACATCAAAGTGGAAAAGTCAGCAGTGAACCCAATTCTGTAAACAGAGGTGTTGTAAGCCCCCACCTTTCACTAGCACTTGATAGCAAATATACAAAGGTTGAACAGAAAAAAAATACAAAAGACAACAGAAGAAAATGGTCCCAGATCCCAATAAATGCCCATAGGAACAAGGCTTAAAACTTAGTTTGTCTGTGTGTGTGTGTTTTGGGGGGAAGGAGACGTTGGGCATTTGCAGGAGAAAGTTGTTAGCAGCCTCTGACAGAGTTCTGCAAAGACACACACACACACACACACACACACACACACACACACACACACTCACACACACATTCTTCAGTGCCAATTTACATTTATTGTGTACTGCAAGAAGTTTCCAGTTTGCAAATGCATTCTTTTTTATTATAATATAAAAAAAATACACAGCATTCTTCCACAGTACTGAGAGTCTTCGTGTTGAATTACAGGGACAAAGCTGAATCTGGACTGGCTATAATTTGACACTATAATCTTCTTAATGAGACACTGCTTCAGATATCCAATAAGGGAAATTCCAGTACAATATACAGTCTGTGCATGCTTTTTCTTTGCAGCCATTAAAAAAGTAATTTTGCAACTCCTCTGGAGTTTCTCTAGAAGCTTGCTGTGTCCTATGCTGGAAATTATGACAAAGAGAGACAAACAAGCCTACTCAACAGAGAGAAGGGAGTATTGAATTTCAACTGCCATAGTTATGTGTGTGTGCGTGTGCGTGTGCGTGTGTGTGTGCATGGGTGCCTGGAAACAACAGCCAGATAATGAGTTAACCCATAGGCTGCTTAAAGAACTTGAATGAATCTATTTGATTGAGCTGGACAGATGCTTAATCTGCAGTGGTTAAATTGAGAGGCCAAAAGAAGACACCAGCTTCAAAAGTTTTTTGTTGTTGTTATTTATATCCTGAGAAGTTGGGAGGCACAGTAGCATCCCCCCTCCCTTCAGATACCTTTAAGTTAGAGCAGAAAATAGCAAAAATCAGAGGGGGAGCGCACTATTTTGCAGTTGTGGATGGATACTGTAAGCTTGTTTTTAGAGCTAATGCAAGGGGGCTGCAGGCTTCGCCTACCTGCAGCCCTAAAAAGGAAAAGGTGGTGGCAGTTCCCAGTGTAGTAAGGGAATGACGATGGCTGGGAGCACAGTGGTCACACAAAATAGCAGCCCAGGAGGGCATTGTCAGTGGAGGGCTGTAAAGTTATGTGCAGTGGGTGACAAGGATTAGGAGCCACAGTCAAGGGAGGCAGTATAGTGCAGTGGCTTAAGGCTTGAACTGCAAATCTGGAGACCTGGGTTTGAACCCCCAGCCCCCACTTGCATACTGTGTGACCTTGAGCAAGTCACTTAACTTCCCTGTGCTCCCAGGTCGCACCTCTAAACAAGTTTTCAGCTTAGTGTGTCTCTCCTGATTAAACAATTGGGAAAAAAAGGAAAAAAGAAAGTCGCAGCTGCTGAGGTTGACTAGGTGTTGTTGAAGACTATTCTTGAAGGGGCTGATATTGGGAGTGGATTGGATATTTGTTGGGAAGCTGTTAAACCATTGGGTGCTCTGTACATAAGTGCTCTTTGTCCTTGGGAGGTCCTGCATAACAGCACCTGGAAAGCTTGATTGGGCATGCTTCTAGTGCACTGCGAGTTTGTTGGGGCCTTTTTTAGATGTAGCTGGATGGGGGGGGGGGCTAGCCCTAGGGAGATTTTTTTGGCTGTGAGACAGGTGTGTTAGTGGATTCTGTTTTGGAGGTGAGCAAATTTGATAGCGCATACAGGTCGCAGGTGTGAGTGTCCCGACTTGCACCAGTAAGTAACCTGCAAGCTTTGTTCAGGGTGACCCCAATCCTTCTGAGGGCTGTGGCAGAGGCAGTACCACAAAATACAATGCCATAGTCAGTGATAGACAGTATGGAGCTGGTCACCGCAAGTCGTAGGACCTCTTGGGTCATGCAGTGCCCGGTGCCTATAAAGGAGGCCTAGCCTGATATTAGCAGTTTTGGAGATGTTTGAAATGTGTTCTTGATAGAAAAGTGTGCTGTCCAGGGTGATACCCATGTATTTAAAGCTAGATACCTGCTCGAGTGGAGTGCCAATGCTGTTGAAGATGGGAAGATGGGCTGTTTTAAACTTGTTATGTGGACCAGTGAAAATCATGGATTTGGTCTTTTTATAGTTCATAATCAATCTCTGGTCCTCAAACCATGTTTCCATTGAGGTAGAACTATGCTGCAATTCACTGGTAAGGGGTGCACAATCAGGCTGGCTTGAGTATATCATAGCATCATCTGCATACAGGAGAAGGTTGCTAGGGCAGGCTAGGGGGAGAGTGTTGAGGTAGATGCAAAATAGGAGGGGGCCCAGGATTGATCTCTGTGGGACACCGGATAGTACAAGGCGGCTAGTGGATAGTGAGTCTCAGATTTTTACATGCTGGGTTCTGCCTCCTAGACAACTTCTGAACCAGGTGGTAAAATCATTAGAGAGTCCTAGGGAAGGTAGGGTCAGGAACAGAAGGGAGTGACTGACCATATAAAGGCCTTTGTAGATCTGTATAGATAGACCCCACAAGGTGGCCATGGTTGAGGGCTTTGTATATCAAATTGGTGTAGGTAAACAGGGTGGTGGAAGTACTATGATCCTTCCTAAACCCATGTTGCTGTGGGCACTGAATGTCATGAGTGGAGAGATATGCAGTTAGCTGTTTGGCCACCATGCCCTCAAGGGCTTTTGAAAGAGGTGGTAAGATGGGGTGGTAGTTTGTGTGGTTTTCTGTATTACCATTTTTGTGGATTGGTGGGCAATCTATTGGAGACTATCCTGAGGGAAAAAATTATGGCATTTTTGGAGGGGAATTGCCTCTTAGATGAACAGCAACATGGGTTCTCACAAATGGAAGGTCTTGTCAGGCCAACCTTGTGGATTTTTATGACTGGGTGACCAGAGCTCTGGATGGGGGTAAGGTTGATAGGTTCATAGGTTGGGTTTTTAAGTCAATCAGCTACAAGAGCCATTTTGGACTTGTCGCTGTATCAGTGAATGTGTTCCCTAGTTTTAGGTCCCATGTGTTTATCCAACAAATTCTTAAAAACAGTCATACTGGGCGCTTCCACAACCTCCTTCGGGAGTGCATTCCAGACATCCACCACCCTCTGGGTAAGGCAGTGGATGTTCTGTACTTGGACTTCAGCAAGGCCTTCAACTCGGTGCCACACAGGGAACTGATAGGCAAGCTGAGGGACCTGGGGGTTAGTGATAGGGTGGTCATATGGATTGTAAGCTGGCTGAAAAAGAGGCAGTGGAGGGTGGTGGTAAAGGGGGGAAATAACACCATGGAAGGTCATCAGTGGGGCCTTAAAGGGCTTGGTGCTGGGCCCAATGTTATTCAATATCTATGTAGCAGATATGGCAGTTGGAGTTCAGAGCTGGATTAGTGTGTTTGCTGATAATACCAAATTGGGAGCAGTGGTGGATTGGGAAGGGGGGAAGGGTTCTCTATAAGGACCTAGAAACCTTAGAGAGGTGGTCAAGTACCTGGCAGTTGGGCTTCAATTCTAAGAAGTGCAGGATTATGCACTTTGGGAATAGGAATCCAGGATTCAGTTCTAAGCTGGGAAGGGTGCAGTTACTGGTATCCATAGAGGAAAAAGATCTGGGTGTGTTAGTCACAGGCCATATGACTCATTCTGCACAGGTAGGAAGGTGGCAGCAAAGGCTAATAGGATGCTGGGGTGTATAGCAAGGGGAATCACCTCAAGGAGTGAAGAGGTGATCCTGCTGCTGTACAGGACATTGGTGTGAGCTCAGTTGGAGTACTGTGTGCAGTTCTGGCATCTCTACATAAAAATGGACATCAGACTGTTGGAGGGGGGTACAGAGAAAAGCAACCAAGATGCTGTTTGGGATGAGGGAAAAGCCCTGCAAGGTTAGGTCACAGATGTTCAATATGTACTCGCTTGAGGACAGAAGGGAGAGGGGGATATGACAGACCTTCAAATACTTGAAGGGTATTAATAGAGTAAGCCACAAGGATCTGTTTAAAATTAGAAAGGAAGGGATCACAAGGGGGAATAGTCTAAAACTGGAGGGGGGGGGAATGTTCAGAATGGAGATGAGAAGGAACTTTCTCACTGAGAGGTGGTGACAGCATGGAATGCTTTGCCTGAGAACTGGTTTTGAAGGCATCAGTGGGGGATTTAAGGGGGGGAGTGAGATAAACTTAAGGGCAAAATGAAGATGGTGAAGGGTGGAGATGGTAAAACAGTAGGATCAGTTGGGGGGGAGAGAGGTGTGGGGGTGCAGCATCAGTGCACAGCACTGAGAACTGCACACTTGGGCAGACTCAGTAGACAAGCCTTTATCTGCTGACTTCATCGTATGTTTGTATATGAATTTGGAATATTATATTTAATTGAATTTGTTTTATTTGTTGGACCAAGAAACCAGACTGGGTGACATGCCCAGTTTTTCAGAGGGGCCTAGTGTGAGTGCATATGTGTGTGTGTTACACACATATGACATTATGTTATGCTAAGAAGCAATGACTAGTGGGAGGTGGGAATTTTTTTGTCTTTACCAAGATGGCTGCCAGATATTTTTTTGAAAAATTTCTGGGAGACATTGATATGAAAAAGTGATGCATCCTAGTTGCAGAAAAGAAGTCCAAACCCCTTGGTTGTTGATCTGTTATCACAGGGCTTCAGAATCCGTTTGACCAGTCAGGTTGCAGGATATTCTTTACCTGTTTTGTAAATAAAGTTTTAAAAAGGTTCTGATCTCTTTTTGTTTGTTAATTCACATTTTATGCCCCAATTTGTTTTGTGGAGCTGGCAGGTGGGCTCCATTCCCTGGGCGCTCAAATCTGTTCGTGGCTGGTGTTTCCATCACTGGGAATGCCGCTGGGACCATCATGGAGCCTGCCAGCTCTGTTTTTCTTCCTGCCCTACTGTGGCTACTCGTGCATGCTGTGGTCCTGCAGCACCCAACCTTTTGAGTCGCTCTCCGTCCTGTGCTACCTCCAGACCTCCAACTAGGGATAGCAATGTGGCAGAAGCAGCAAGGTACCTCCTTGGGAGAGGACAGCTGCCTTCTGGCTGCTCAATCCAGCTCCCTCCTCCCCCCACGGCCGACTTCTGATAACCCAGGTTTGTTCCCGAACTCGGGTCACCAGCATAGTGTAAAGAGTGGCGTCCAGCGCCTCAACCCTCAGTGCCACCAGGCTGGCCAAAAGTTCTGATCTCTATGGGAATTTGTGACCTACTGTATTGCCATTTTTAACTGTTACCCCTTATTAACATCCTCAGCACTCAGTCACCTCTTTATTCATTACAATCCTGCACTATGGTTACTGATTTTGTGCATCGGTCTTTTGGGTGCAACTGTGTTAAAATCTATGATTATTCCACATATGGTTCCTTATTTAAAAGGCCATTATATTGATCTGTTTTGTTTCTGACACTGTAGTTTTCATTTTCTTAAGACTCTTTGAGAGTAGCTGTCTCAGCTTTACACATTCTCTACACATGTGCCCTGCTATATAACTCTTGTTGCCTTGGGCCTAATTATCTTTAGTTACTATTGTATTTTTAAAAAGTCTTGTAATCCTTTTTACCGTCCCTTGTTTATACCCTCAAAGTCCCCACACACGTATTGTCATAGCACCCCTTTCCCTTGGTTTCATTAACCTCTGCTGCAAAGATTCCCCCCCCCAAGATTGCAGTATCTGCTTACAACCTGCAAAACCTCATACTCCCTGACTTCCACAGCAGGGCTTCCCATTGGTGACTGTAGGCCCACAAGCAGACAAACTTGAAATGTGGTGGTGGTCAAACAGACACATCTGTTGTTAAGGTCCCTAAGAGTCATATCAGAACATAGGGATGAAGTAAAGATCACTTTTGTGGTCTCACACCTTGCCCCAAACTGAATGTTTGGGAATCTTCACTAAGGAGAGTGGGGCCATTCGTCTTGGCTACCACCCGCTTGGGACACCAGGGGGTCAGCAAAACAGTGACAGATGCCACAAAGGCACCACAGGCATTGCACATCCTTCAAAGGTAGAACCCAGCTTCTGTGGCTCTTGACTGGGATCCTGGAATCAAGGAGGGGTGTTTGAACTTGAGCCCCCCCCATGTGGTGAGCAAAAATGTTCAGTATGGAAGATGCATTTCGATTGACTAGTGACTGTAGAGTGTTTGTGAAATGTCTGGTTTCAAAGGTACCAAACAAAATAACCTATATTGTATTGTAATACAGTAGTGCACTGTTTCAGAGGATTAAAACTGGTATGCAGAAGACCAGAAGTATGATCAGAGTAGGGAATCTCCAGACTACTGTTATAGCAGTAGTGACTAAGTCCTGAGTGCTGCCCAGACATTCTGGGAAAGGTGACTCATGCAAAGAATGGCTTGGGCATAAAGCTGTTACACCAAGAGCATGACTCAGTGTATCTGAGGGGCAGAGAAAGAGTTGTAATCTCATCTTCCGATAAATAAAAATTACTATTGCATATTTGTAATTAACTTCTGATTCAATGAGTTACAAATGTTGGCAATACTGTGGTCATAATACAACTCTCAGTTTTGTGGCATGGACCAATGAAGGCAGTGTGGTTTTTAGTAGTTAAATCCTGGGTTGGGAGCCCAAGGGGGCTGTGTAATGATGATCACATTTCTCTGCACCTTGGGTTGTTAATATGATCCAGACTGGATCTCCTCTTCTATTCCTTCTGCAAGTTCATTTCAAACTCTCCATCACTAACTCATCACAGTCTCCTTTATAAGTGTCTCTGTCCGTGTGCCCTAGACTCCTGGCATCAGTTGCACTGTGCCTCATTTCTCTCCAAAAATCTGGTGCTCATCCCTTCCCCCACCTTAGCTCCTGCCTATCCCTTCTCTCTCCTTCCAACTATTTCCTTCACTCTTCTGACTCTGGTAACTTGTTTTTGTTCCAGCCTGCCAGACTACTGCTGGACAAACTGTTTTCTCTGTTTGGCTTCCCACTATCTGGAACAAACTTACTGCTCCCACTAGCCTCTCCTCTAGCTACCTATCTCTCCTAACCAGTTTCTTCACTGCCTCCTGCTTATGCCACTAACCAGACCACTCCCTGTACTGATTGCCAGGGCTAACTTTATTTGCTCCTCAGAAATCTGATCTCATCCAACATCACCATGCTGGACTGGGACAAAACCTGGAAACAAGCCTGTGTAGGTCACAGAGAAGTTCAGTGTAGACTGATCCATTCAGAATACTGCATGGCTTCTATTATTCTCCTCTCAAGTTGTTTAATATTGGCCTATCTACAGATTCTACTTGCTGGCATTGCAGTCAAGCTGATGCAGGCCTAACCCATGTCCCATGGGATTGTCCAGTTATCCAAGGTATCTGGAAGGAAGTTTATGGGATTTGTTCTAGGTTTAGTAAAACTATAATTCCTTTCACATCTACTTTATTTTTATTGGGCATGTTCCCTGAATACTGTGAACTAGACTATCATAAGTGCATTTGGGTTTGTTTAGCATCCTTAAGTCTCACATAGATTCTTCTACGAAAGTGGCAATCACAACAGGTGCCCTCGCTAGGAGAGTGGTATGAAAGTATATCTATCTTGGTCAATAATGAAAGGATTGGCTATAGTATTCCTGGAAAGTCTGAAGTGTTCCATAAAATCCTCTCCTCCTTTTTGGACAATCCTATTTTGAAGTCACTTAAATAGGTTAACTAATGTTTTTGTTAATCTGAATCTAGGTTATATATTTTTTATTATTATTGTACTGTTCCCATATGCGTTATGTTGTATGGTATTCTATGGTTGTATTGTTCTTTTTTTCCTTGTTTATTTTTTCCTTTTTTTTATTTAGTTGTTTAACCAGGTATAGCACACTAAGCCGGAAGCTTTTTTACAGGAGTGATCTGGGAGCACAAGGAGGTTAAGTGACTTGCTCAGGGTCACACAGTATGCAAGTGGAAGCTGTGGGATTCAAACCCAGGTCTGGTCTGCTGGATGTCACCAAATTTGCAGCTCAGAGCCTTAGACCACTGTGCTATACTGCCTCCTACTCCTCTTTCTTATAATGATTCTTATTGTCACCTTTTTAAGAAGAAAATTTTAATATTTGTGACATGTTGTTCCTAAAGGAAAAACTCAATAAAAATTTATGATGGTAAAAAAAAGAAATCTGATCTCATGCCACTCAGCTTGTATATCTGGGATTTTCTTTCCTGTAAAGGATTGCACACCATGTATATATTTAGGTAATAAGGTATGACAGGGGTTATAGCAATTGTCTGTTAGTCATCCTTTAGGGGTGTAATGTGGCATGATGCATAGCAAAGTGCTACATGACCCTAGAGGGTGATTGACTGCCCATTAACATAACCTCTGGGAGTGCCTTATTGTTATTATAATAAAAATGCTTTTTAAAATAGTGTTAAACCTTGTTCAGTATATGATTAGGCTGTACATGTATGTTAATCAAAGACGAACATAGGGCTGATAGAATGCTTGTAGCCAATCAGAAAGCTCTGTTTCTCAGATCCTTTTTATAATATACTTAATTTTCTTCTTATTACCATATTATGTAAGTACCATATATAAATAATGTGTTCTAAGTTCTTAGTTTTTCACTTTTTTTTAACTATCTTTCTTCTCCCACATTCCTGGAACTCTCTCAGGTGACCTACTTTCTCCGCCCACCCTCTACTGCCCTGACTGAAGCTCTCCCCTCTGGGAAATTGGGGACAGACAGTCCCCCTGCCCTACTTGGTCCGGCGATCCAGGAGTGCTACCATCACCAGACCAGGCCTGGCAGGAGGGTTTGGGAGAGCTGGAGGATCGAGCCCCACATTGGGCATATGATGGTAGGGGACCTGGAAGGTGCCATTGCCTAGCTGGGAAGAGGGAGAATTTTCTTGCATTTTTCCTCCACTCGGAATGCGGCATGCAATGATGCCTGCACATGACTACCCTGCTGGCGTCTGCCACACTCCACCCCTTGTGAGCTGCCTCTGGATCCCTCTCCAGGGAGAGGAGAGCTGTCCTCTGGATGCTCCATCCTCTGCCTCCCCTTCTGACCCCTTTTGCCAAAGTCATTCCTGAACTCGGGTTGCCAGTGTGGCGCGAGGTGCTGCATCCAGTGCCTCAACCCTCAGTGCCACTGGGCCGGCCAGTTTTTTACTTGTTAGTATGTACCTTACACAATTTTGTTTCTGCTCATGTACTTCCTTTGTCTTCCTCTCCTTCAGCACACACCTGGAAGCTAGCCTTGGCTCAGTGTACCACTCCTGGTCACTAATTTTAACTAACTACATAAATAAACAAATCCACACACAGCTACAAATGACTCAGGGGTGATCTTAAGGTCAATTTGTAAGAAAATTAATCAAATAGGAGAAAAAAGATGGACAGCTATTTGAGACCAATTCTTTATTACAAAGAATATATATCAAGCCATGGCATTGAGGGTTGAGGCGCTGGATGCCACACCTAGTGCAATGCTGGTGACCCAAGTTCAGGAGCAAGCTCAGTCCACCAGGAGTCAGCCGGGGGGGGGGGAGGCAAGGGGACAGATTGAGAAGCCGCAAGGCAGCTCTCCTCTCTGGGGAAGGACATGGGGTTTCCCTGGCTATTGGCTGCCTCCCAGTGGAGGCTAGGTGGTAGCACCTAGCCATGGGGGGGGAGCCTGGCATTAGGCTGGGAGGAAGGGAGGAAGGGGCTGTCACTGGTGCCGCAGGATGCATGTGTGCCTCCATGCGCATGTGTGAACATGAACTGGGGTACCAGGAATTAGGAGGAGAAAAACTAGAAATACCATGTCTCTCCTGTTGCCAAGTAAGGTGATGTGGTAATGGGAGAGCAAAAAGCAAGATATAAAAAACAAAACAAAGAATATATATTATCATCACATGCAGGTAGAGGGATGAAATACTGTAAATCATCTACTTACCGAATCATTGTTGTTACTAGTATCTGTGAAGCAAAGATAGTTACAGAAGTGGTAAGTGATCCATTTGTGTTAGAATATTGAATACAATGTTGCAGATACAAAACCATTACATCACATCTAAATCTGCTTTGTTTTAGAATCCCAAAAAGTAAAGTTAAAAAGCTAGTGTACTGCTTGAAACTAATTTAACATTTTAAAAGTAATCGACTGTTACTTTTTTAATCTAAGTTACTTTTATTCCCATTTGCCATTTAGAAGATTGCTTGCCTGACAGTTCTTGATATGAAGTGTAAAACAGCACTCTCGGGAGGCTGACATATCTGGTTCTAATACTCTTCTTACCTCATCAGCATGGAAAAGACTGTGTATTAACAGAGTGGCAGGTATATTATATAAAACCACTAATAACTTATTCTCTTTTGCTGACCTTAATGAGAAATTCAAAGTACATACAGTAGATTCCATTTTTGTCATTTCTTACAAGTTAGAGAAGCACTCCAAATTAATCAAATATTAATTACCTTTAAACTGGAGGAAAATCAAGCTTGGAGTCAGCTTTTGAAAGCTGCATTTCTTAGAAGTGGGGCTAGTTTTATATACAGAATTATTTCTCAAACTAAGATCTCACTTACAGACTCAGCAAAACATAAATGCGAAGCCAAACCTGGAATTCAGATTCATTAAGTCATTTGGTCTAAACTTTGGGGTGACGCTTATTATAGTAGCAAAGAAGTTCAAGGGGTGTTAAGGCAACACAAATTATTACATCACTACTATTACTCTCCTGTTTCTTTAAAAAATATGGGATATAGTCTAATAATAACTGGTGACCCCCACATAATGACTGGATATCCAGTCCTAATAAAATGCCATACTAACCTGCAAAATTCTGTAATGACTCGGTAGTGGGTTATTACGGTGTTTTCCTCCTCGCGTTCTCACTTGACTATATTTGGGCAAGTACAGCAGCTGTCCAGGAACATGCTCGCACAAATACAGCTTCGTTTTTCTCTCGGTCGAAACCTTGCACCAGTTATTATAAAAAATAATGCCTGTGCAAAGTTTGGTTTATGAGGATTTTTTCACACACCCATGATGTGTGATAATCTCATAGACCCCTTGAGCTTTGTTTTGGGGGTTTATGGGTTATCACACACCTTGGGTGTGTGAAAAATCCTCATAACACACACCTGCAGAATCATTATTTTCTGTTTAGATCACTGCTGGAAATGTGATAAACCTCGTGCTGATCTAAGTCACCTCTTTTTGTTCTGCCCTAAAATCAAAGGGGTTTGGAAATATAGCCATGCTATTTGTCAGCAAACAGCGGGTTGCTTCTTTCCGTTTATCCCTCACATTTGTCTGTTCACCATGTGCACAAACATAGAGAACATTTTGTTAAGAGAGTGACTTTTTGAGAGGTGTAACACTGTCAGTCCAATGCAGAGTGGCTGGCAAGGGGCTCATCAGTGTCACACCAATCATCAGCCAGGCTGATAATAGAAACATAGAAACAGAATTTGATGGCAGATAAGGACCGCTTGGCCCACCTAGTCTGCCCATTTCCCTACCTAATGGATAAGCTGCAGATCCTAGTTAACCAACAGCCTATTTCTCCCTACCCCCCACTAGAATTGCCTTATGTCTGTCCCATGCATTCTTGAATTCCCCCCACTGCTTTTGATTCCACTACCTCCTCAGGAAGGTTATTTCATGTTTCCTCAACCCTCTCTGTGAAAAAATACTTCCTCACATTACCTCTGAGCTGTCCACCCTTTATCTTCAAATTGTGCACCCTTGTTCTTGCACATCTCTTTTTCTGAAAGATGCTACTCTCTTGGACTTTGCTGATTCCCTTGAGGTACTTAAAAGTTTCTATCATGTCCCTCCTTTCCCTCCTCTCCTTGAGGGTATACATATTAAGGTCCTTTAATCTCTCTTCATATGTCTTCTGGTGTAGACCCTGCACCATTTTAGTTGCCCTCCTTTGGACAGCCTCCACCCTGTCTATGTCTATGTCTATGTCTATGTCTATGTCTATGTTTCCAGAACTGCACACAGTACTTCAGATGGGGTCTCACCAACTGTCTGTACAGAGGGATAACAACTTCCTATTTTCTCCTGGTGATGCCTCTCTCTATGCATCCCAGTGTCCTGCCAGCCCTCCTTACTGCCTTCTCACATTGCTTGCCCACCTTAAGGTCATCTGATATGACTACCCCCAGGTCCCTTTCTATTTTTGTTGTTGTTAGTATCTCACCCCCCATTGTGTACTCTTCCCCTGGGTTTTTGTTTCCCAGCTGCATTACTTTGCACTTCTTTGCATTGAATCTAAGCTGCCATACATTTGACCATTCCTCCAACCTTGCCAGGTCCATTGGCATCCTTTCCACCCCACCATATGTATTGACCCTGTTGCAGATCTTTGTGTCATCTGCAAAGAGACATACTTTTCCTTCCAGTCCATCTGCAATGTCATTTATAAAGACATGAAAGAGGACCAGTCCCAGTACTGAGCCCTGCGGTACCCCGCTAGTAACCCCCCTTTCTTCAGAGTGGACTCCGTTTACTATTACCCTCTGTGTCCTGTTGTCCAGTCAATGTTTTACCCAGGCTACCACCTAGGAGACCACTCCAAGGCTGGCTAACTTGTAGATTAATCTTTTGTGTGGGACTGCATCAAACGCCTTGCTAAAGTTTAGGTAGGCCATGTCCACAGCCCCTCCCTGGTCTACTACTTCAGTCGCCCAGTCAAAGAAATCTATTAGATTCATCTGACATGACCTTCCTGCTGTGAATCCATGGTGCCATGGGTCCTGTGCCCCACTGGCCTCTAGGAACTCAACAATTCTTTCCTTCAGAAGTTATTCCATCATTTTCCCTACCATTGCGGTCAAGCTAACTGATCTGTAGTTTCCTGCCTCTGTCTTGCTCCCACTTTTGTGAAGGGGAATCACATCTGCCCTCCTCCAGTTCTCAGGTACCACACCAACCTCCCATGATTTGTTAAAGAGGGTAGTCAGTGGTGTCACTAGTTCTCCCCTTAGTTCTTTTAGAATTCTTGGGTGAATCCCATCAGGCCCCATTGGTTTGTCCACCTTCAGTTTTAAGAGTTCTTTCAAAACCCTTTCTTCTGTGAATGGATTGGTATCGACCTCCCTAACCAGAGTGCTTCTATTCTTTGATTTACTTAGCTCCCCCCTTCTTCTTTTGAGACTACTGAGCAGAAGTATTCATTCAGTATCCCTTCTTTTCACTGTCACCCTCTACCCACCCTCCCTTCCCTTTATTAAGTCTCACTATCCCTCCCTTGGTCTTTATTAGCTCCCTAATGTACCTATAAAAGGTTTTATCCCCCCTCCTTAACTGAGTTGGCCATCTTTTCCTCAGTTTGGGCCTTTGCTATTCTGACTGCCTTCCCTGCTTCCTTCTGCTTTAACTGGTACAGTTATCTGTCCTGCTCCTTCTGTGTTTCTTTATATTTCCTGAATGCTACCTTTTTCTCCTTAACCTTCCCCGACACCTCTTTTGAGAACTATATTGTTTTTTTCTTTGTTTTGTTTTGTTGATTTGCTTCATACAAAAGCTTGTTGCCTCTGTGATGGCTGTTTTAATTTTTTCCCATTGTTCCTCCACCCCTCCTTCTTGCCCATTTGCTAGTGCTTTTCTGAGGCACTGTCCCATTTTTCCAAAGTCAGCCCTCCTAAAGTCTGATACTCTTGCTTTTGTATAGCTTGACTCTATGGCTGTATTTATCATGAACCACACTGTTTGGTGGTCATTTGTCCCCAGATGGCTACCCACTTCTAAATCCAAGATCTTTTCTCCATTCCCATTTGACAGTACCATGTCTAAGATTGCTCCCTCCAGACACTGTTCTGGCTTGCTGGGCAGAAACTTAGTGTATTTCAAAGAAAAGAACCAATGCAATCTTAGGTTGGCTCATTCCTTTGATTATTACTGCCCAGCAAACAAGCTGATCTGTCATGATCAGCCTGCTGTGGTTAATTACACCATGCAAAAAAGAAAACGATCCATCAATGTCTGTTGCTACCCTTGTCCTTACTGTCCCCCCCACCTTACCCTCCCACTCAGCACCCCCCCACACAAACATAACACCAACACTGCGGGTTCCCAATCTCCCAGTGTTGCCATTTGAAATAAAAAAAAACACCCCTCATCATTTTTTTATATATACCCTGTAAAAAAGAAGACCATCCATCAATGTCTGTTTCTGGTGCTGCCTTTACTGTCCACTCAGCCTACCCTCCCACTCAGCACCCAACCCCCCAAACATAACACCGACACTGGGGGTGCCCAATCCCCAAGTCACCACCTGAAATAAAAAAAAAGATACCTTGTGTTTTTTTTTAGTCCCACTGTATACCAGCACCCCCCCCCACAAATATAACACTGACACAAGGGGTGCTTCATCTCCCAGTGTCACCACCTGAAATAAAGAAAACTAGCCCTCATCTTTTTTTTTGTCCCTCCTGTATGCCTGTGTGCTAGGATGTTAATAAACAAACATCAGGCATAGCTTAAAATTTCAACTTCCTTTTCACTCTCTCCTATCTTCTTTCCTTTTTCTGACTATCCTTTTATTCATATCAGGGTGGCCAACCTGATACTCTTCATTCTTATCTATCCCTTGTCTGAAATGCAGCCTGAACCCCCCCATTTTGTCTTAAAGACATCCTTAAAACATGTTCCCCATTACACAAGTTCCTTAGTCGTAGTTAAGAAAACAAAGGTATCTGTGTACTAAGAGTCCAAGGCTACTGTTCAGAAGTTATCATTGGGTTTCTGTTTCCAAATGAAGAAAAGAGACATGTTTTTTTGTTTAGTTAAGCTGCCATGTGTATCCTAAGTCCTTTGCAAATGAAAATGTTGATTCTGCCTTCTTAATGGTTCTGGAATAGAAAGTCATACCCTTGCAAAAACAAACAGATAAAGGAGCGCTCCCTTGTCTGTTTGGGTTTCCAAGATAAATGCCCTTTTCTTCTAGTAAAAAAGGAAAAAGGTATAAAAGGTAACATGATTCCATAGAAATATCAAGTATAGTTACCCTGTTTACTGAGCTAGGTCCTCAGTAGCTGAGACAGGTGCTGCTACAGGGCTGGCTGCCCACAGACTGACAGGTTTTATAGACCCAGGAGAGAGTGATGTCATGAGGGGAGGAGCTAAGCTAATGCTCTGACATCATTAGCCCTATAATTAAGCATTTAGCTCCCTTCTGTCTTGGTGTGCTGCATTAAATGAACATATGTTCAAATGATAAGGACTTGAACACATTGTTTGATGATGTAAAACATATGTATGGTGTATCCAAAGGCTCCAGTAGATCTTTTTGCCTTAATAAGGGTGTCACATGACTTATGAGGTCACCCCTGATTGACTTAAAAAGTGCTCCTCTAGGGAGCTCAGACAGGTGTGGTGATCAGTAGCTTGCTGATCACAGTGAGAGAAGGTTCTAGTGAGAGTGTGCCAGTTTTCACATTGTTCCATGAAAAGGAGAGACTGCAGGAATTCTTTTATGTTCTCTGAAGGAAGAAGAATAATATCCTGTGTTCTGAAGGTGTGAAGGACTAACACCATTTGTTTTCCTTTCTATATACAAGTATTTTTTTTTTATTTATTGAGATAATAAAATG
Organism: Neoceratodus forsteri; assembly: GCA_016271365.2. Lineage (NCBI taxonomy): Eukaryota > Metazoa > Chordata > Ceratodontiformes > Ceratodontidae > Neoceratodus > Neoceratodus forsteri. Next base: position 240,481,709 of record JADMNL010000024.1, on the reverse strand, counting down.
ATAAATGCAGAAGTATACATTTTTTATGCATCTTAAACTGGTTGTAAGATCTGTTATTGGAACCCACACTACCACACCCTGTAACAAAGAAAACTGTTCATCAATGCCTGTTGCTGCTGCTGTGGTTAGTCCCCCACCCTACCCTCCCACTAGCATCCACCACCCCACACCCCAAGCCTATACTTACCCACTGTGGGTCCAACACTGTAATCCCCTCTGGACCCCAGACACGTCTTCACTCTTCAATGCTGGACTACAAAATGAGGAAATCAGCAATGTGGTTCAATGTATTTCAATTGGGTTTTGAACTTAGTGGCATAACTTGGTCATTTTTTCAATATTTTTACCACAAATTTTCAACATGGCTTTTTTGGGACCCCGCATCATGAACAATGGCAATGAAATTAGGCAAATCTGTCCTGAAAGGTGATTTCATGGTTGCTGTATGAAATCACCTTTTGGGCAGGAGTTGAAGATTTTCTCCACCTTTGTTCATGAGGTGGGGTCATAAGAAAGCTATGTTGAAAATATGGGGTTAAAATAATAAACTACAACAAAGTTACAAGCCTACATTGAAATTTATGAATGAAGGCTCATAACGTTGGTAATTATCAATATTTTGGTCCCAAATTTTTAACATAGCCATTTCTTCACAGCACCTCATGAAGGTGACAGTTGTCATTTTCCAAATCTTGGCCAAAATGTGTTTTTACACTTGTGGCGTGAAATCACTTTTGGGCAGGAATTGAAAATTTTCTCCACCATTGTTCATGAGGTGGTCTCATAAGAAGGCTATGTGGGGTCATAAAAAGGCTACATTGAAAATCTGGGGTACAAATATGAGAAAACAAAGTCACATGTCTACATAGCAATTTTTTCAGTGCATGCTCGTAACCGGTAATTTTCAATATTTTGACACCAAATTTTCAACATAGCAATTTCTTCACAGTACCTCATGAATGTGATAGCTGTCATTTTTCAAACTGTGGTCACACTGGGATGAGGGCAGGGCAGCAAGATGGCTGCAATGCTGTTCCGCTCCTCGCTGCACTCTAAGTAGTGTTTTAGTTTTCGTTTGTTAGTTTGTTTCTTTTACGTGGTTTTTCATGAATGAAACTCTGTTCGAATTTTTGCTGAGATTTTTACTGTCGATTCACCCTGCTGGTCCCCCTTTGTGTTGGCTGCACATTTGGTTGGTAGTTTGGTGCTTTGTGTTTGGCGTTCTGCATGTATGTACCTTTTGGCGTGCTGCTGTATTATCTCGCCCACTCTGAGTTGGCATTTTCTCTCTGAGTGTCAGAATTATTCTCTAGTATTTGGAGGAGAAATGGCTGGAATTAAAACATCTTCAAAAAAGAAGAAGGGAGAATAGAGGAGACTCCTGGAGAAAAGTTCTGCCAGAAGAGGTTTTAATTTCGATTGCCTGCTAGGATGTGGAATGAGGAGACCTGCAGGAGAATAATATGCTGAAAGGCTTGTAAAATGCCTTGAAAAGGTATGCCAGTCCTTGCCTAGGGCTTGGGGTCCTTTTGCAAAGGTGTATTAATTTTGCCATGCTTAGAGGAGTGCACTGTTTGTTTTTTATTTCTCTTCTAGGTGTTTGTGGCTTAAGACTGACTTGGCCCATTTAAAGATCTGATTAAAAGACATACTAATAGGCAGGGAGAAATGGAGGTTTGGTGGTTTGGAGACTCGGCATGAGGTCTCTACACACGGTGGATTCCATTTGAAACAGGAACTTTTGCCTGCACTTCTTTTACTTCAGCTTGGCTGGAAGGACACTATGCTAGCGACCGGTAACTGTTTATTTTAAGATTATTCAGTGGAACGTTTGCTGAAAGAAGTTCTTTAAGAACTGTGAGTTTCAGCATTTTTCTGCAAGACTGATCACTGGAGAGCAGCTTGTTTGCGTAGTGAAAGAACTCCTTTTGGAGCAGTGTTTGTTACTGGCTGAATATTTATTTATCTATTTCTTATACAGCTTAAAATAATGTATTACAGTATATACTGATTTAATTTAAATGTGTATTGTGTACCTGCTTTCTGCAAGTTGTTTAAAAGTTGCTATATATTGCAGAAATAAATTAAAAATAAAAATAAATTAAACTTTTCTTAGTAGGTGGCAACTATTAGCCTTATAGTAAAGGCCCTGGATATGCACTATGAGATGGCTACTTACCCTGATAGCGATATATTATCATTAGCCACACAGCAGAGGTATAGCTGAGTCTAGCTACAGTGCTTAGGTTTGAACCCATGATTGGTGAGTGAATAAGAATTATACCATGCACCTCTCAGAACAACCAATCAGAACAGCAGGCTGGCACCTTACCACCGTTGTAAAATCTAGCATTACCAATGGAAAAGGTGCCAGCCAGCCACATCATAAAAAAAAAAAATCCGACGTCGAAATCACAGAACTGCGACTGCCATCTTCTTTCCCTGTTAAGCGGATACTGTAAAACAGTAGCTCTGTGCATCAGTGAAACAAAACAAAACAAAAACTGTTGTACTACTGACTGGCTTATTTAAGCATTATACCAAGTAGTACTTTTTTTAAAATAATAAAAAAAAGTAGTACTTGGCATATCATAATAAGCCACCTGGGATCTGTTTGTGATTTACCACGTGCTGGTGTGGATTTACACACTCGCCGCGCCTCATGGCAAACCACTCCAGCTGTGGTAAATCCCCCGAGAACTCACACCCCCTCATGGCTTATTGCTTAAATGACCCAGTATTTGACTGTGGGTTAAGTCCTCTGACCTGGTAGTAGTTAACATAGTATGGCCGGTAGATGATGTTTGACCCAGGGATCCATATAAGGGGAATAAGGGGCAGTATGCACTGTGGGGTATTTCCATTGGGACCCGAGGATGAGGTTAACTGGTGGTACAAGTTGCTTCTATCTGAATAATGGGGTAAAGACCTACTGAAAGATACAAGGGACAGAGTAGGTTTTGCTCTAAATGTTGGTTTTCAATGCATGGCCAGATTTCTATGATTTAAACTTGCCTCTTGTTTGGCCCTTTGTGGGTTTATTGAGTGAGTGATATTTTAGCCACAGAGTAGGCAGGGAAACTATCCTGAGTGGGTATTTGTCTCTCCAGTAAGAAGTCTTTATTAGCCTAATGGGTAGAGACATAACTGAGTCGAGATACACTGTTCAGGATTAAATCCATAAATGGAGAGAGAAGATAGAAATGACCCAGTATTTGATTGTGGGCTAAGCCACCTAATCTGGTGGTAGTGGACATAGTATGGGCCGATAGAAAGTGCCTGTTCTAGGGTCCTTTGTAAGAGGAATATGGGGCAGTATGCACTGTGGGATATTTCCACTGGGACCCAGGGAAGGGTTAACTGGTGGTACAGGTCTGCTCAACCCGGACAGGGGGGCAAAAGCCTTGCTAAAAGATAGAAGGGACAGAATAGATTTTCTTTAACCAATGATGTTTGATCTATGGCCAGATTCTCACGATTCAAACTTGTTCCTGTTTGTTCTATTATGGGTTTATTAAAAAAGAGATGTATAAACTGGAATGCAGGGTAGTTTTATGGGATAACTAGTTTAGAGCTCTTTATAAATTTGTATAATTTGTTGATCTAGGCCTCTACCTTTGATTTTATCTTTGATGAATCTGTCGAAGGTAAATAAAGTATGAAGGGGGAAGTAGGAGTATAATAGCAATTTACTGAAATTGAGATGGATATGAGATGAGAAGTTTTTTTACGTCCTATTTTTGCATTATTGAATATAATAATTGAAAGTGGTTTCTATTCCTTCATTTTAAGAATTGTTTTAATGTATTGTATATGGAATATTGCACAAATATGTGGATGTAGAACTTTTAAATGTCATCTTATGTGCTATATTGTAATGGTTTCCAACCGATTAACAATAAATCTTGACTGACTATGGCGCAAAATGATGTTTTTAACAGGATTTGAAACTTTTCTCCACCCTTGTTCATGAGGTGGGCTCATAAAAAGGCTATGTGGGGTCATAAGAGGACTATGTTGAAAATTTGGGGCAAAAATAGGAAAAAACAAGAAAGTTATGAGTATGTTGCAATTTTTAAATGCATGCTAGTAACTGTGGTAATTTTCAGTATTTTGACCCCAGCTTTTCAACATAGCTGTTTTTTCACACCAGCCACATGTATGTGACAGCTGTCATTTCTCAAATCCTACCCAAAATGTGTTTTAACACTTGTGGCGCAAAAATGAAGTTTCAGCTGTTGTTTTATAAATGATACCTGTCATGCTGAGGAGGAGTCATCATAAAAAGATTATGTTGAAAATTTGGGGTAAAAATGTGAAAAAACCAAGTTATGAGTAAACAAACGGTTCCAACATTTACTCATAACTTTATTTTTTGCTAATTTTGGCACCTAATGTTCGACATATCTCTTGTGTCATCCCACCTCCTGAATGTGTCATTTGTAATTTTTCAAATCCCCTCCGAAACTTGTTTCCACAGTCACACAGTGAAATCACCTTTTGGATGGGATTTAAACAATTCCACCTGTCTTGATCATAAATAACATCAGGCCATAAAAAGACTGCTGGACATTTGGGATCAGAATTTGGGAGCCCACTTAAAAGTAGATATTGCCTCTAAACTGCGCTATCCTGGGTAATTACAATCTAACAATGTGTAAAAGCAGGACACCACTGAAAATGAGACTGGGTACATACATAGTAACAATGTGTAAAGGCCCAGTACAACAGCAATACCAGTGGTGAACATTCGACATTGACAAAGGCTTGTTATTTTAGATGATTTGTCAGCATTGCATCACTTAGAAAGACCCCAACAACTCTGGATTGTTTCTGCTATTTGATTCTAAAAGGGCTTTAACAAAAACAACCAAGGAGCTGGTAATCTCCGAGGACTTAGCAACGGTTGGGGGGATTGGTGGCCCGAGGCTCAGCTGAAGGCTACCTCCCTTCAGCTGGTCATTAATCCAAGGAAATGACCAGCTTTGAGGTTGTTATTGCAATTTTAGAAAATGGGAAATTAAATCCTGGCATTCTGATTGGCTGGGAATGTAACAATAGCGGGCAGGTAGTTTTTGATAGAGCCCACTAAAAAACAAATACCAATTCAAGGTGTCCCATTACTTGGGGTATCATTGGCCACCCAGAATTTTCAAATTGACCAGCCACCAGTTTTTGTCTCTCACTTAGTGGATGAACTGGCGACTGGCCAACTCCCCCCCCATCAGTCTTCATTCCCTTTAAAAAAAGATAAAACAACATAACACAAAAAAAAAAAATCCCTGCTCAAAACAGTGGGGAATTCATTCGCCTTAACCCTCCTTCCAATTTGCTTGACACTGTCGCTCCACATTGACTAGTCACATCCCCAGTGCCGATGCTAATCCACCACCAAAAATGGAAGCACTAAACAAGTTACAGCACATAGTTTTTTTTTGTTAATATAATCTTTATTATTTTCATACATTCCATGGGGGGGGGGGAAGGCAGTCACAGATTACATTTTAAATACATTCCTTTTGTTAAGTTAATACAAAACACACTGTTGACACATAATGCATAATATAAGAATGCAGATATCTGTATAAGTTAATGTATATATATATTTAGAGACCAGTTGATCATTTTCCCACCTCTTCCTGGATTTACTCTAACTGAACCCTGCAGGTCTGCAACAGGGTACAGAATTTCCTCATCTCCTTCTCAATATAGTCAGCCATTCTAATTCCCTCTAGTCCCTTCATGCCATATCACAGCCCATTCCACTAAGTTGGATGGTATTGCCTCTAGGGGACAAAATTAGGGTCTTTTGTCATTATATATAATACCCATTTGGTCCATTTTATCAAGCCCTGATCTATGGAGTTATTCAGGGAGAAGGAGATCTTTTCTGATCTGTATATATGCGTTACTATTTCCCTCCATTCATCTATTGTTGGGATCTGGGGTGTATACCAGTGTCTGGTTAAAGCTTTTTTCGTGGCAAGTAGAGTAATTCCCAGAAGGTAGTGCAGATGAGTATCCCTTAAATCCTGAGGGAAAATGTGTAGTATAAATATTTCTGGTGTTAGAGTAGTTACACTACCTATTAATTCCGTCAATTCTGCCTGGAGGGAGGTCAGGAAAGGTTGTATGGAGGGGCAGGTCCAGAAAACATGGGTGTGATGTGCTTGTGGTTCCCCACATAAGCGCCAGCATTCAGATTTCCCTGTGATTGAGCAGTGGCTGGTTATTGTGGGGGTTCGGAAATATCTCATTAGTAATTGCCATGAGAAAAGCCGCCAATTTTGAGAGTAAGTGAGTTTAGAGGCTAGGAGACAGCCCCTTTCCCACTGTTGTGAGGTAATCTCTAGTCCCATCTCATGGCTCCACCTTGCCAATGTCTCTAATGTGTTTGCCCCTAGGGATTCATTAAGTACCTTATATGTTTTGGAGATAATATGTGAGGTGTCCATAGCCGTTGTGGAGTTCAGTAGAAATGTTATTAAGGGAGGAAGGCCTGCTACTCTCTGCACTTTCAGTGGGTGGGAGTAGAAAAAGTGTCTTAGTTGCAAGTACCTAAAAAAATCCTCCCTCCTCAAGTTATATTTCTGCCTTGCCTCTTGGAAGGTAATAAAGTCATTCCCTTTCGGTAGTTGTGATATATAGGTGAGATGGAACCGATCCCAGCATTTATACGTATGATCCATCTGTGCTGGAGGAAATGATTCTAACAGGTATATCGGGCATAAGTAGAACAAGTAGGGTGCTAAAGCCAGCTGCCTATATATCATTTTCCAAGTTTTAAGCTGGTGCGAGGTCCATGGATTTAGGCTAAATTGTGGGTTGACATTATGCGTCTGGTGCAAGGCATTCCTACACCAGTCACTGAATGGGAGCAATCCCTCCTCAGTCTCCCTTCAAATGGCCGAATTAGTGCATTTAAGGCGCTCTATTATAAATGAGAGGTGAGTGGCCCAATTATATAATCTAAGGTTTGGGAGGGCCAAGCCTCCCTTCTGTCTAGGGAGGGCAAGGATAGATGCCCTTATCCTGGCCCTTCTGCCAGCCCAGATGAAGCTCATTATTGCTTTATTCCAGATTCTTATTGTTTTATTTGAGATGTATATAGGAATATTTTTGAATAAATATAGTGCTCATGGAAGAATCACCATTCGGATAACTTCCACCCTCTGGAGCAGGTTAAGTGGGAGGATACTCCATCTAGCCAGGTCCGCCTGGAGTTGGGAGTAGAATGGGGTGTAGTTGTTTGGTGCTGCTTTCCGTATGTCTTGTGGTAGGTATATGCCTAAGTATTTTAACTTTTCCAGGCCCCAGCAAAAAGGATAGGACTGTTTGAACTGAGGGGAGGGGGTTTATTTAAATAATAGCGCTTCTGTTTTAGAGGCATTCAGTTTATATCCCGAACACTGGCCATACACCTCCAGTATTTGAAAAACCGCTGGTATTGAATGTGTAGGGTCTGATAGAAAGAGCAGAACATCATCTGCATAGAGAGCTATGCGATGTTCTCCGCCCCATGCCAATTTCCTTAACATTGGCAGCCTGCCTAATTGCCTGGGCCAAGGGTTCAATAAATATGGCGAAAAGTCCTGGTGAGAGAGGACATCCCTGATGGGTGCCCCTATGTAGAGGAAAATAGGCTGAATGATGGTCCGAGACCTTAACACAAGCCTGCGGAAAGGAGTACTGAGTCTTTATCAGTGAAATGAAAAGAGCAGGAAACCCCATCACCACCATGGTTGCAAACAAGAAAGGCCAGGAGACCCTGTCAAAGGCCTTCTCAGCATCAAGGCTGAGAAGGACTGAGGGGGTAGCAGATGATTGCATTTTCTGCACCAAATATAGGGCCCGTCTGGTATTATCCGTAGTGGATCTAGAGCAAACAAACCCCGTCTGGTCAAGTCTTATTAGGAAGGGAAGGACCTTATCCATTCTCTTCGTAATTATAGACATGAAAATTTTATAATCTACATTTAACACTGATATGGGGTGATAAGAGGGACATAGCTGAGGGTCTTTATGTGGTTTGGGAATAACCGAAATTACTGCATAAGACCAGCTGGGAGGGGGATGACTCAGGCCTTGAAGTATCTCCTCGTATACCTTCTCCAATAGTGGACTAAGCTGGGGTTCTGTGGTTTTATAAAATTCTGTACCATAGCCATCTGGACCTGGGGCCTTCATTGTTTTCAACCGAGCAATAGCCGTTCACAGTTCCAAATGGGTTATAGGGCGAGTCAATTCAGTTTGTTGGTCCTTATTAAGCTTGGGAAGGTCTAGCGTGGACAGAAAGGTCCTAATATCATTATATTCTGATGGGTGGTCTGGGGTGTATAACTTTCTGTAATAGTCGCAGAAAGCTTGTGTAATATCTTTTACCCTAGTAAGTTGGATATTTGTCGCAGGGTCCCTGATGCTGGCTATCGTAACATTTCGTTTCTGCCTACGGAGCCTAAAGGCCAGCAGTCGAGAAGCCCTTGGGCCTATCTCTCCGTATCGTTGCCTCAGGAATGCCAGAGCTATTTCTGTTTGCTGCAGGCACAGGTCATTTAGGTCTTGTTTTGTCTGCCTAAGTTGTGCTAGTACAGATAGGTCCCCCTGCTGGTGAGCCATCTGGAGAAAACTAAGGGTTTGCTCCAGATGCAGTTGTTTGGCTCTGCGTTGTTTGGCAAGGCGTGTGGTGTACTGTATGAGGTGGCCGCTAAGTACTGCCTTTAGTGTGTCCCATCTAGTCGCTGGGGATGTCTCCCCTTCTGGGTTATTCTCTAGGATGTCTTGTATCTTATCCTGTAGGAATTCCCTAATGCCTCGCTTTTAAGGTGAGCTGGGTTAAGTCTCCACTGGGTCTCCCGTCTCTCAAGTCCTATATCCCAGAATATAGTCACAGGGGCATGGTCTGAGTGAGCAATTTCCCCCATGGATACATCTCGGAGCAGTCCTAGATTCTCCTTTTGGGTGTAGCAATGATCTAACCTAGTATACGTACCATGGACTGCAGAGTAAAATGAGTATTTCCTATCTCTTGGGTGGAGGGTGCGCCATACATCGAGCCATCCAACCTCTTGTGTAAATCGCTTAAAAAACTTATGTGGGGCTGGTTGTTTACTCCCCGCTACTCTCGTGGAATCTAGGTAGGGACTCGGAGTGATATTAAAATCTCTGGCTAATATCAAGGTCCCTTTGGTCAATTCTAATACTCTTCATAGCAGATATCTAATAGTCTGCGTTGTTGACCCAGGGGAAAAGTAGGCGTTAGCAAGGGTGACCTCATTGTCCTGCAGAAAACCCTGGACAATCACAAGTCGGCCCTCTGTATCTGCCCATTCCATCGTGGCTCTGAAGGGAGTTTGGCTTGTAACCAGTATGGTGACCCCTCTCTTCCTACCTCCTGCGTAAGAAGATGAGAAAACCTGAGCTACCCCCCTTCCCATCAACTTTTTATGTTCATTTACATTCATATGTGTCTCTTGCATGTACATAATTCCTGCCTTGCTTCTTTTAAACAATGTCAGCATTCTTGATCGTTTAACTGGATTTCCAAGGCCATTAACATTTAATGACATTATCTGTAAAGGTGTTCCAGCCATCTAAGTCTCCTCAGCGTGAAGGAGTTGTAACTGGACCCTCCTATTAAAACTTATAATTTTTTTTTTTTATACTTCCTTTATTTTCTCGTATGTTATTTCCAAAAAAAAAAAAGTTCACTTACATTCAGATATAAGTCACATATTGAAACATTCTTACAGCTTTGATACAGCACTTTTACAACAAGAGTTTACAGTTTTAAAACTTTGGCATCTACTTTGGGCAAAGTATTATTTAGAGTTACAACCTTCTTCTCATCTCTAAGCTTTCGCATACTGAAAAGTACATATTGCATTCTTATTTAAATCTTATACTTTGTTACTCTAAGGTCTATCTACAAAGTCCTTTGCACTTGACTTCATCTCCTTCTTTTCCCTGTCTCTAATATTAAAACTAGAGGAGCTGATCTTGATAGTGTTCCCATCTGGCCCATCTTGATATAAAAGACTCTCTCCGATCCTGCAGTTCCATAGAAATTTGCTCATTTCGCTGGATATTTAAAACTATCTGTTTCCACTCCGCGATCAGTGGGACTGCTGTCTGTAACCATTTTTTAGTAATGGACTTATAGGCCGAACCCAGCAATATCGCCCACAAATATAGTTTGCCTGCATCACTTATTTCCATTGGGGGAAGGCCTAACATCAGATTAATTGGTTCTAATTGGCCTTGAATACTCAATATATTTTTAACATGTTCCATTATTCGGAGCCAGAAACCCTTTATTTTGGGGCAGTCTAAGAAGATATGTTTGTAAGTGGCTTTCCGCTCATTACACTCCCTTCAGCAATGGGCCGGGCTCCCAGGGCTTCTCAGGGACATAATTGAGGGGACCAGAAAAAATCTTGCTCTTACTTTCCATGTGAACTCCCGCCACATGGGCGATGAGGAGGTGGTCCAAGAACCTCTCCAAATTTTCTTCCAATCCTTAGGAGATATATTCTGGCCCAAGTCTCTTTCCCACTTAAAACTTATAATTTTAATATAGTCTGTGTCTGTATTTAAGGTTAGTGACTGCCTGTGGGGGGGTGATGGGGGTAAACCACCCCTTAACTTCAAGCTCCAACAGTGCTTGTTTAAAACAACTTGAGGTAACAACTGGAGACAGTAGCATGCCAACTGGGCTTGCCCTGTCAAACTATTTACCACTTCCATGGGAACTGAGAGCTATTCGCACCCAAATTCCCTTTGTGCCAAGTATATGGCTTGGTCCTATTTATCTTAGGACCAGACATATAATGTCGGGGAGAAGGGAGTGAGGGAAACAGAGGGAGAGAAAAAAAAAAATGGAGGGGGAGATAGTCATGCCGTGTCATCCCCGGGACTGATTAAACTCTGCTTGGGGTCATTGAAAGGAGTTTCTCAAGTAGGTTCAGCAGATCCAAAATACTACCCGGGATTGTTTTCTTCTCGGATCTCGAGGGGGGGGAACCCAGCCCAGGCCATGCTCAAAGTGTCCTCATAATATATAGCCTTTGGGTGGTTCCTCCCATTCATAAACAAGTAGGCTTTCAAAAGAAAACAGCGAGGAGAGAGGATGTCTTCCCACTCAGTCATGAGACCTGAGCCCCCTTGTCTAAATTTCCCCTAGCAACACCCCGAGGTAACCAGTCCACTCAAAGTCCACACCAGCATTAACACTGTAGTCCAAATGCATAGCGTCCAAATGTCTCCAAACCACGAAATTCTGAAATGTTGCCTCAAATCTGGCCCTCAGGGTTATCGTGTGGCGGGCCTGTCTCCCCTCCCGTGTCTCCCTCGCCGGCCCCCCGCCCCCACCAGCCCTGACCCCTTCCTCTCCACCGTTCGTATGGGTATCCACATGAGTGATTCTGCACGGCCTCGGCTCCGACAGTTAAGGGAGGCCCCAGCGCAAGCATCTCTTATGATGAGGCTGTTGGATTTAATCACAACACGTGGAGCTACTCAGGGAAAAGGGCGGTGGGGTGAGCAGTAACCGGCCGGATACCATCTGACGGGAGGAGGAGAGGGGAGAACTAGGCCCACCTACCTGTTGGGCAACAAAGTAATGCTGCCAGTCCTCTTCAAGTGGATTTCAGTCCAGTTTCTATATTTACAGATTCAGTGGAAGCTTGTATTCTTAGGCTTGCAGCGATCTGCTGTAATGCAGCCTCTCCCTCCTTGTGGTGTTGGTCCCGTGAGGTGCTTCAGTTCCATACTTTTTGTGCCAGTTTTGCTGCCAGCGTTGAGTTGGGGATATTCTGGAGTGTAGGGACAGTGATCCCTAGTTTGGATAGTTCTCGAGCTGCTTCTTCTGCTGAGTCAAAGCTTTTGGGGCCCTCGGTCAAATGTACAACCAGCTTTGCAGGGTATGGTGTTCGAAACTTTATCCCCAGTTCTTTCAGCTTCTTCAGAATTGGGCCGTAAGCTCTGCGGTTTAGTGCTATTGTTGTCGGATAATCGTTATCCACATAGATCCTGTGGTCTTGGTAGTTTAGATTACCCTTTTGCCAGGATTTATGTAGTATCATCTCCTTTTCCTGGTATCTCAAAAAGCGCACTAAGATTGCACGAGGACGGTTGGTCATTTGAGGCCCTAGTGTCCGATGGGCACGATCCATCTCCAGGGTACATGACTCTGGTAGGGTCAGCTGCGATTTAAAGTATTGCTGTAGAAATAGTAATAGATCCTTCTCTTCTGCTCCCTCGGGGAATCCAGTGATTCTGTTGTTGTTTCTCCTACTCCATGCTTCAGCATTGTCGGCTCGTTCTTTTAAGCTTTTCACCTCATGTTGTAGCTGTATAATTGCCCTCTCGGTCTGGTCTATTCGTAAGTCTGTAGATGTAGCCTGCTCTTCCAGGCCCTCAAGCCTTTTCTCGATTTTACTAACATCCGTGCGTAGTGCCGCAAATGTTGTTTTGGTTTCCTTGCGAAAGTCTCTTAATTCTTTAAGCACCATATCCATCTGCCTTGCTATGTTGTTGTTAAGGCTGGAAGTTTTGGGTCCAAGGGAGTCTCCGCGGCCTGACCTTTGGGAGCTGTCGCTATCGGAGTGTAATCCTTCTGGATCAAAGAGGTCTGGTGGTTGTTTTTGGTTTTCTGGTTTCCTTTTTGGCATCTTCTTGTAGTTTGTGGTGTTTTACCCGATATTTTTTGTTTTGTAGCTGGGAAATTCAATTTTTGTCCCGGGGAAGACGGAGCTACGTGCCTAGGCTGCAGCTAGAGGCATGACGTCACCGGAAGTCTCCCAGCACATAGTTTAAGTTGCAAATTAAAACTATAACAGGGCTTCTCTGTGAAAGTGAAGAATAAAAAAACATTTATATAACTCCCGTGCCACATCGTACCTCCAGTTGTGCATTTCCTGCTTTTACACTGCAGGGTCGTGCAAGGTCGCGCATGTAGTAACACCCCCAACTCCCGAATAAGAAAAAAGAAAAAAAAAAAAAAAAAAAAGGAGTCTAGCAAGAACACCAGAAAACTGCTTTTTTAAATTTTTTTTTAGTTCTTTTTACTAAAACAACCATAACAAGAGACTGATGGGGGAAATCAAGAAACTGATGGGGGGAAAAACCACAGAAAAATCCACATCTTGTTCCTGAGCTGCTGGTCTGGGGGGGATAAATTACATAGAAACATAGAAACATAGACTTTGGCAGCAGATAAGGACCGCTTGGCCCATCTAGTCTGCCCATTTCCCTACCTACAGGATAGGCCGCAGATCCTAGTTAACCAACAGCCTATTTCTTCTACCCCCCACAAGAATTGCCTTATGTCTGTCCCATGCATTCTTGAATTCTCCCACAGTTTTAGACCCCACAGCCTCCTCAGGAAGGCTGTTCCATGCATCCACTACCCTCTCTGTGAAATAATACTTCCTCACATTGCCCTTGAACCGCCCTCCTTCTATCTTTAAATTGTGTCCCCTGTTCTTGCACGTCTTTTCTGAAAGATGCTACCCTCTTGGACTTTGTTGATTCCACTGAGGTACTTAAAAGTTTCTATCATGTCCCCCCTCCTTCTTTCCTCAAGGGTATACATATTAAGCTCCTTTAGTCTCTCCTCATACGGCTTCTCTTGCAGACCCTGCACCATTTTAGTTGCCCTCCTCAGGACTACCTCTATCCTGTCTATGTCCTTGTGGAGATGGGGTCTCCAGAACTGGACACAGTACTCCAGATGGGCTCTCACCAACTGTCTGTACAGAGGTATAATAACTTCCTGTTTTCTGCTGCTGATTCCTCTTCCTATACATCCGAGTATATCCCCAGCCCTCCCTACTGCCTTCTCACATTGCTTGCTAACCTTAAGGTCATCTGATATGATTACCCCCAGGTCCCTTTCCTTTTTAGTTGTTGTTACTACCTCCCCACCTATTGTGTATTCTTCCCCTGGGTTCTTATTTCCCAGGTGCATTATTTTGCACTTCTTTGCATTGAATCCTAGCTGCCATACTTCTGACCATTCCTCTAACCTTGCCAAGTCCTTTTCATCCTTTCCATGCCTCCTTGGGTATCAACCCTGTTGCAGATTTTTAGCCATCTGCAAAAGGCATACTTTCCTTCCAGTCCCTCTGCAATGTCACATGAAGACATTAAAAGGACTGGACACAATTCTGAACTCACGGTACCCCACTAGTAACCCTCTTTCTTCCAGGTGGACTCTATTTACATACCTTCTGTGTCCTGTTGTGCAGCCAATGTTTATCTAGGCTACCACCCTGGGACTCACTCCCAGGCTGGTTACTTGACTATTAATCTTTGTGTGGGACTGTGTCAAATGCCTTGCTAAAGTCTAGGTAGGCCATGTCCACAACCCCTTCCTGGTCTACTACTTTGGTCACCCAGTCAAAGAAATCTATAGATTCGTCTGACATGACCTTCCCGCTGTGAATCCATGCTGTCTTGGGTCTTGTACTCTACTGGCCTCTAGGTACTCAACTATTCTTTCCTTCAGAAGTGACTCCATCACTTTCCCTACTACAGAGGTCAGATTGACAGGTCTGTAGTTTCCTGCCTCTGTCTTGGTCCCACTTTTGTGAAGGGGAATCACATCCACCTTCCTCCAGTCCTCGGGTACCACACCATCCTCCCATGATTTATTAAAAGAGTAGACAGTGGTTTCACTAGTTCCTCCTTAATTCTTTTAGAATTCTGGGGTGAATTCATCAGGACCCATTGCTTTGTCTACCTTCAGTTTTAGGGTTCTTGCAGAACCCTTTCTTCTATGAAAGGACTGGGATAAACCCCCCATCAAGAGTGCTTCTGTTAATTGGATTAGGCACTTCCTCCTCTTTGTGAATACTGAGCTGAAATATTTGTTCAGTATCCCTGCTTTTTCGCTGTCCCCCTCTTCCCACCCACCGTTCATTCTATTCAGCCTCACTATCCCTCCCTTTGTCTTTCTACGCTTGCTGATGTACCTATAAAAGGTTTTATTCCCGTTATTAACTGAGTTGGCTATCTTTTCCTCAGTTTGGGCCTTTGCTATTCTGACTTCCCTTCCTGTTTCCTTCTGCCTTAACTGATACAGCTCTCTTTCCTGCTCCTTCTGTGTTTCCTTATACTTCCGGAATGCTATCTTTTTCTTCCTGACTTTCACAGCCACCTCTTTTGAGAACCATAGTGGCTTTTTCTTTTGTTTTGATTTGTTTATTTGCTTCACACAAAGGCTTGTTGCCTCTGTGATGGCAGTTTTGATGATTCCCCATCGTTGCTCCTCACCTCCTTCTAGCCTGTTTGCTAGTGCTTTTCTGAGGCACTCTCCCATCTTGCCAAAGTCAGCCCTCCTAAAGTCCAGTACCCTCACTTTTGTATGGCTTGACTCTGTAGCTGAGTTTAACGTGAACCACACTGTTTGATGGTCACTTGTCCCCAGATGGCAACCCACTTCTTGATCTGAGAGCCTCTCACTGCCCCCGTTTGAGAGTCCGAGGTCTAAGATTGCTCCCTCACGAGTGGGTTCTGAAACTAGCTGTCTGAGGCCTGCCACTTGTAGGGCATCAAGAATGGCCCTGCTCTTGGATGTGGCTGCAGCAAATGTGCTCCATTTAACATCTGGCATATTCAGGTCTCCCATCAACAGTATCTCCCCTTTCTCTGCCATTCTAAGAATGCCTTCTATCATATCCTTGTCCATTCCTCCCTGACATGGGGTCTGTACAAAACCCCTGTGTGGATTGTGGTGCCCTTTTCCTGCCTCCAAGGTGACCCACAGTGCCTCCTCTCTCTCCCTGTTTACTCTTTTGTTCAGTTGCTTTTATCCCTTCCTTTACATAGATAGCTACTCCTCCCCCTCTTCTCCCCTACTGTCTCTCCTGTAGGTTATGTACCCTGGTATGTTAACATCCCAGTCATGGTTCTCTGTGTACCATGTTTCTGTGACTGCTACGATATCCAGGCATCCCTCTTCCATCAAGGCCACCAGCTCAGGAGCTTGTTGCCCAGACTACAGAGCATTGGTACTCATTACCCTCCATTTCCTGATGGCCTTACTCCTTTTGCCCCATCCTGTCCTTCTTGCCTTTGTCACTTTCTCCATTTACCCCAGCCCTTCTCCCTATTGACACCTCTATGTTGGTGTTTGCCACACTTACTACCATGATTATTTGGGGGGGCTAGGATTTCCCTGCTCTTTACCAGTGCCTCCCCCCTTGGCTAGTTTAAATGCTTGCCAATGAAGCATTTAAACCTATCACCTAGGATCCTGGTTCCCCTCCCGGACAGATGCAGCCCATCATGCCAGTATAGGCTTGCATCACACAGGTGGACCCCAGTCCCAATGAAGCCAAATCCCTGAGCTCCACACCAGTTTTTCAACCACTGATTGAATCCCATGGTGTGGAACACCCTAACCTCTCCTATGCCATAGATGGGCAGCACCTCTGAGAAGGTTATCGTACGTGCTACCTGACTAAGGCCCCTCCCCAATTCCACAAACTCTTCCTGCACTTCTCTAATCACTTTCTTAGCCAGGTCATTTGTCCCTAGGTGGACAATGACATCCAGTTCCCTCCTCTGTGCAGCTGCTCTGGCAATCCTGAGGATTCGCTCCCTGTCCCTCCAAGCCATGGCGCCAGGCAGGCACCTTACCTCCCTCTCCCCTTCCTTCCCCAGTTCTACCTTCCTAACAATGGAGTCCCCCACCAGGAGTTGTTTCCTTCCCCTGCAGGGTCCCCTGCCACCATCCTGTGGGTCTCCTTTGTGGAGGTTCCCAGCATCCTCCTTGGTCTCCACTGCGGGTGCCTCCATAGAGGAACCACACTTTGCCAGAATGGCATAGGAATTGTGGAGAGGTACAGCTGGAGGGATGCACCTCTGTTCCACCACCCTCACCCTCCCTGAGCTCACTGTGGTCCAACTGCTCCTCTCTCTTGGCAACCTCTGAGGCAACGGCAGTGGCACTGGTGGTCCCTGGATGGAAGAGGAGGTCCCACAAATCCTTGGCAACTCAGTCTGGAGATGAGCAACCTCCTCCCTCAGCCCAGAGAGGTGCCTGCAGATGGGACAGCACCACATCCTCCAGAACGTCTCCCAGAAGACTGCTGCTCCACAGCCACTGCACTGCACCGCACCACTCCAATCATGTCTTATTTCTGGCCCCTTAGCTGTTTGCAATCCTTACTCTTTCCTCTGTTTTTTTTTCTCTCTCTTCTTACTATCTTCCTGTGTGCCCTTTAAGCTCCTGATTGTCCTGTTCTGAGACAAGAATATCCTATATTTATCAGTAGACCACTTACTTGCTCAGAGGCAGAACTCCAGCAGCTAGAGTGGGCCGGAGAGCTACTCTTGCCCTTCTAGGATGGTGGGTCTTTGAACAGAATGGCTCTGTGGTGGGGGAGTAACAGGAGATGTAACAGCAGAAATAAAGGGACTGCTTTACAACAAAGAGACATAAAGGTAATTCTTACCCTATATTTTAAAAATGTTTTTTTACGTTTTTTTTTAAATCCCAACTAAAAATGCCACAGTTTGCTATTTTCTAAGCACAATAATAACCTCCAGAGTGGGTGGTATGGGCAATACTGGACCTTCCAGGGGCTATAAGGTCCTCCATCTGTGGCGTCAGGCTTCATTACACCCCTGGGTGGTCCAGTATTGCTCAATACCACCCACCCTGTTGGGTATTATTTCTTACACAAGTCTATTCACAATAACAATGTCTTTTTTTCCTGTTATTTAAGGTTTTAAGTAGAGTATTGCGAGCTGTGCATGCCATACAGCATCAGTTAGCAGCTGGATCAGTTATTTCTAAGACATTACTTATCAGTCCAGTAGCCAATAAGGGGCCTAGCTAGGCTCATGTACAGTATAATTAATTAGACTTATAATAGTGTTTAAAAACTGGTAATCTCCCAGTTCTCCCACCTTAAGGGAATGGTTTGATTGGATGGAAACAGTTGCTAATAATGAACCAATTAACTATAATCTTATTAGAAAACCAGACTTATTTACTGTGATATGGACTCCTTTTCAGAACTTGAAAAAGACTGAATTACATTCATACTTCCCTGGTCTTACTAAACGTAATCCAATCCTTTTGAAAGTGCATTACTTCTAATTGTATAATATTGTTGTTCTAATATATTATAAATATGTATGATTATAGATTGTTATGATTCTACATTATAATATTAATATTTTTGTTTATTTTTGAAAATTATAAAAACTCTATTGCAGCACTCAGACCCTGTTCACTGTGACATGACAAAGTGGTGGAGCACTGTAGAACTTAACTTAAGAGCTTTATCATATTTATTACAGGTATGCCATTGTTACCTAGGAGTTCAGAAATGTAAACAACTCTTAATATACAGTGACTGGTCTTACTACGCTTAGAGAAACATTTTTATTTCTTTTCACCCACAGAACTGGCATGGAGTCACCACCAGCAAACCCCTTTTCTTATCAGAATAACAAGTGACATCGGACACTGGTAGTTGGAGAGATGGAGTGAGACACAGTGAGAAAGATGGATTCCTAGTTGCCTGGGATTTAAACTTTGTTTTATGTATTAGATAAATACTAATAATAATATCAGAGGCACAACTGAGCACCTGGAACTGAATACAGTGGCGCAGGCAGAGTGGAGTGGAGCAAGGAGGGATCCCCGGGAGTGACGCTTTAGTCTATAGGTGAACAAAAAAGGAATAGAAGCAGCAAAATAGAAATTACAGACTTACTAGAGTGTGCTTGTGAAGAGCACCAAAAAGGGTCTGAAAATGGTTGGTACTTTGTAAAGGGACCGAGGGGGATCTTTGCCACAGCTTGCCATTTGTATCAGGGAGGGAGGGAGAGAGAGAGAGAGAGCTTTTTCAACTATATGGTTAGCTGAGCTTTTTTGCTTCAAACTTTTTTCTTTTTCTTTATCATAAAAGGTACATTTTAATTTAAGCACTGTTTTTGAATTTCTGGATTTTCATGCCATTAGGACAATTAGTGGTCACGTGGCCCTAATTAGCCTAACTTGTTTAAATCGGTCACTTCCCTACAACCAGCACATCAACTTCAGTACTGTAGAGGAGTTCCATGAAACACGAGGCTTGGACCACAATCTGTTAGCCTTTGTGTATTTGGTGAATGATAGAGTCATGTGGCTAAGTTTTGCTCAGAAGTTAAAAACTAAAAACCAAAAACTGATGTAGTTTGAGTTCAGATAATGAACCTGTGGAGAAGGGCCATCTGGCTTGACAAGTTCCGAAGAGACAGAGGTTATCCGTTTGAGAAAACTGCTCTGTGTTTGAGTTCAGGAAGATGAAGTAAGCAGTCTCCTCTTCCTTAGCATTAAATTTATTTTATTACTGTTATTTTTATCTTATAAAAATTTTAAAGAAATTATGGCTGACACTCGGCTGAGTAGCTTCATCTCTCTCTCTCTCTCTCTCTCTCTCTCTCTCTCTCTTTATCTTTATGTTTAGTGCCTTGTTTGTCAACAGTTTGTTCAAGCTGTGTCATGGGTTTAAAAGCAAGCAGTCCCAGTGTATTACTCTTGAGGAAATCACATAATCAATATGGCTTGCTTTTCCCCGCTAGATTGAACTGTGGTCATGGTCTGAACTTACAGATGTTGAAGTTCTGAACATGGAAACTTGGACCAGAAGAATTCTTGCGGCCTGATTCACAAAGGTTGGTGCAAGCTGCACTCAAAGTGACTTGCGCTAACCACCACTGTACCAGGGACCCTGCACCCAATTCACTATCAGGCAGGGTCCCGGCAGCAAAGTCCTGTAGCTTGTGGCAACCCTGGCCCTGTGCCACACAGATGGAGCATGGGAAAGGTATGCTATGAGCTTCAGGGTGGCCGTGTGGCAAAAGCACCTTGGAAAGCAGTCCCTGGTGCCTATCATGCACCCCCCCAGCCCCAATACCAGTTAATACATAAAAACCCTGATGGTCTAGTGGACCCCTCATCAGCTTGGTTCCCATTTATTAAATAAAAGGAAAAAACATCCCTGGTGGTCCAAGGCTTCCCCAAGCCCCATTAATACATATCCCTGATCAGCGCCCCAATCCCATTTATTAAAGAAAAATCCCTGGTGGTCTAGTGCCCCCCCCAAAATGGGATAATTAGGAGTTCAGCTGACAGTTGAGCTCATGCTCAGGTCACGGTAGTGTTATGGAGCTGTCTTTGTAAGGGAGATGCCAGCTCCTCTGTCCTTGGCCATGCACCCACTCAGCGGACCTCTGTGCAGTCTTTGCTCCCTCTGTATAGAGGTAATGTGGTGCAGTCTGCATGATATTGACTGGCTATGCTTTAGAATGGTATTCACTAATCTTTTGCCGTTGCAACTCAGTGCCACCTACCCAGTGTTTTCCCAGTCTTTGAGTGTCCCTCCAGTAATGTGTGAATGTGTGTGCCTGTGCAGCTCACAGCTGAGACTCCAGTTTTTCAGCACTTAAACCCCTGGCCACTGCTGAATTGAAGTATAATTTTTTTTTTTTTAGTATTTATTTATCCTCCTGGCCATCTCTATGCATCCCCGTTGCTTCTTCGCAACCCGCCGGGGATCTGGCCACTGTCTGTCTCGTCGGCACCCTTTAACTCCTGCGACTTGCCCCCCACAGCAGGGTGGCGGGGAGCCTCCCCCTATCTCCCCACCAACTCTTGATCCAGTTCGGGTGCTGCTGATACTCGCAGATGGCCATCAAGCTGTGTGAGAGATGCCACTTTTTCCTTGTTCCCCCCTTTAAGCCTGGTGGGCGTGCAATGACACTGGTGGCCAGGAGTGCACATGCGCCCGCATGCACCTGCATGTACCCCGCATCCTGGCGTCTGCCCCCAGACTTCACCCCAATGTACGGCATGCATCCCTGACCCCCAGTCTCCACCAGGGGGCAGTCGGGTGCTGAACGTTGTGACCCCCCCTTCCTGGAGAGGGAGAGCAGACCATTGGATGCTTGATCCCTCTCCTTCCCTGCCAGCCTCCGGCACCCATGCTCACTCCCGAACCCAGGTCTCCAGTGTGGCACAAGGTGCAGTGACCAGCACCTCTGCCCTCAGCGCCACCGGGCTGGTGTGAAGTATCATTTTTGTTTTGCTCCTCTACCGACCGGCGGTCCATCAAACAGCATCAGACACTGAAGCAGCTTCTGTCCAAATTGCTGTATTTGTGTATATGTATAAATTATGTGCCACTGAAGCACAGATGTCAGGATTTAAACAGACGGGCAGCTTAGTAAACATGATTTTCATTTTCAGGATTTTGAATGTTGGGGTTGTGACTCATTCGGGATTTGGATTTCGGGCTTATGTTTGTCAGGCTTACTCATGTTGGGAATTAATACAGATCCCTGGAATTGGGGCACTGATCAGTGGTCCACTAGATCACCAGGGATTTCTATATATTAATGGGGATCGGGGCTTGGGGGGCTGCTGGACCACCAGGATGTTGTTTTCTTTTTATTTAATAAATGGGAACTGGGCGGATCGGGGTTCTGATAGACCACAAGGGTTTTTATGTATCAATGGGGATTGGGGCTGGGGTGAGAGGAATGTAAGACACTGCTACAAATGTCAAAACCCCTCCCAGAAGACACGTCTAAGTACCCTTAGACCAGCCCTGGCTGGTTCAAGGGTACTTAGAATGTTGCCCTCTGGGAGGGTTTTGTGAATACCAAAATAGGGGCTATTGCAGCCTGCATCTGCTGCAAGCCCCATAGCGCCATGCCGCAGCCTATTTTGTGGTGCATGCACCCTGTGTTTGACACAAGCAGCATGGCGGCACTTTTAAATATTAAATAACGCCTTTTTGTTGTTAACAGCCAAAGAGTGCAGATTTCTTGCTGCTAGCTTCAGCCTGTGTTTGACACAGGCTGCCTTTCTGAATAGCTCCTGGGGCATCTTTTGATGCAAGGTACTACTTGCATCATTTATGTCTGATGCAGGCACCTTCTGTCCTTCTAGGGGTTTCGTGAATCGGGACCTCGATTTCTACTTATATTCAAGTACATTTTCCTGGTTCCCCTAATCTGTGCAGTATTGAGCTTCCTTTTTACTATACATATTTTTTGATATAATAATACAAATTTGTTTGACACATAAAATGTATTCTTGTGATTGGTTGGGGTTGGATGTAACCGGTGGACCTAAAAGGAGATTCTATATTTTGCTTGGCTTGTAATAATACAGACTTGTTTATTGCACAAAGTTGATCTTTAGGCTTTCCTGCAATTGGATGAAGTGGCTTGAGATTCTTTATTATTTAGCTTGTTTCTTTCACTGGATTATTTTGATATTTAACATGGTCAGCACAAGACAGCAGAGAAAGAACAGTAATTATTGTTCCCCTCTTTTACGTGAAAGTCTGCCACATATAAAAAAAAGAGGCATAACTCTCCAGTTTTGGAAAAAAAATCAGACAAAAATAACCAATCACCTGCTTAGGTCCGCTAGATTAGCGTTAGCAAACAATAAATCCTTGACCCCTAAACTGAACGTGTTTTGCAATAATAATTCCCTGCCAACACTATCCTTTACCCAGTTAAATGAGCAAAAACCTATGGAAATATTATCTAATCCTATAACTTTCACTAATGTATCAGGTGCTGTGACAGGTAAAAGTGGCAACGGGGAAACTAGATCCAAAACTAAATTAGGAAGTGAAAATAGCCTGGAAAATACTGAAGAATGAACATATTCTGCATTAGAAATATTTTGTAGATTCAGTGCCAGTGGAATATTCACTTAATGTAATTTTCGTGGATGACCAGTTACCACTTTGAGTGCATTTTGCAAGTGCCAGGTCTCTAATTTTGACAGTTTTACAGTGGAGACTGTATGACTGTCTGACAGTGTCACATCTTATTTTTAAGATTGGAGCCAATAAATATAACAAGCTGTTAGCCACCAAAAATAAGTTACTTGAAAGTCAAAAAAGTTAAAAAGTTAGGGAGCGCCTGCCAGTGCTTGAATAGTATGGTCGCCTATTAGTTCGCGCTCACCTAGTCCGTTATTTCTTTTAAATTTATTCAGCAGTAATCTGTAACAATGCTGCAAGTTCTCTGAGTATTGGATACCTAAGTGTTCAGGCTACCTTCTGATACCCTTTTTGTGACCTGACATTAATTTTGTTTTTATTTTTTCTGTGAGTCTTAATCTCCCTCAAACTGCCAATGCCTACTGCTGCGAGGAGATCCTCAGATCCACGTAGGCCGGGAGTAGGCTCTCTGGCGAGATCTTCTGTGATTGCAATGCCTCCTATGTCTGATATGGCAAGTAAAAATGATATTTTGCAACTAAAAGAAATGCTTGCAGATTTAAAAATCAATATTGCCAGTGCCAACCACGCCAAAAGTCTTATACAGTCCAAAACAGATGAGGTTAAATCTAACCTTAACACTTATGGGCAACACTTGTCTTCTCTTAATGAAACTGTATCTCAACTAAGTGCTGTCACCTTAAAGCAGAGCAAACAAACTGAATATCTACTGGGGAAAGTGGATGACTTAGAAAATAGGGGTGAAGAAATTACATCAGAATTATAGGAGTTCCGGAGGGATGGGAAGGAAACAACCTGACAAATTTCCTACAGTCTTTTATTCCTGAACTGTTAAAATACCAATGGCCACATCCTCTTGAATCTGAAAGAGCCCATAGGACTCTGGGTCCAAGAAACTCTCAGAATAGACTTCTGGTGACATCATGGAGCTAGCAACAGCACACTAAGATGAGCTCCTCTCCCGAGACCTCTAAAAAACGCAAAAATTTAAAAGGAGATTACACCCAAAGCATCCAGATGGCAACGATAAAGACCCCCAAAGACAATCAGAGCAGAACCAAGTTTAAAGGATCCTTGCAGAAATCCGATGCAGCAGGATTAAAACCGTCACCTCGAGAGGCCAGTCGAAGCCCATCTCCAGCCAGCCTGCTAGACACAGACGAAGAACAGGAACAACTAACACGGTCGAGATTCGATAAGTTGTTCCATGAAATAAAAGCAATGCGTGCTGAAAATAAAGCAGAATTTAAATAGCTAAACCAACATTTCCAGGGTCTGGAGAAAAGAGTGGAGGAAGCGGAGGGCCGACTTAGCAATACTGAAGATACCACCACTAAAACGAATCTGGCCATCCAGGCACTCCTACAACACACAGAACAACTACAAAATAAATGTGTGAATCTAGAGGGTAGGTCCAGATGAGAAAACATCCATATACACGGATTGCCTGAAGGAATGGAAACCGGCCGAATGCCAGAATTTATTGCTGATTTAATAAAAGATGCCTTAAATCTACCACCAGGATTTCAGCTCAGTATAGAGCGAGCACATCGAGCTTTACAAGTGAAGCCATCCCCAGATTCAAGACCTCGGTCAATCATCAGAAAATTCAATAGCTACAGAGTAAAAGAAGAGATACTGAGTACAGCGTGGCAACAAAAAGAAGTAAAATACCTATCCCACAGACTGTATTTCAATCACGGTTATCTGCCTGAGATACAGAAACAGAAACAAAGGCTCCAATATGCCCCCCATCCTGAAGGTCCTGCATGCTAAGAATATCAAATTCAACACTCCTTACCCAGCTCGGCTCAGAATCGTGTGGCCAGAAGGTATCAAGATCTACGAAACGCCTGAGGAAGCTGGTAAGGCCTTAGTCTCTAAAGGCCTCATGGAAGTGCCACCCCTTGCGCTGCAGAACTCGGATTCCCAGCAGGACAAGTGATCGCCATCTGATAGGCTATTGGCAGCCTCTAAGAGGAAATGGGGGCCGGGTCTTCTGTTGTCATCACTGGTACCCCTCGCGACGGTCCATGCAGCGTGTTTGAAAACGCAGACAACTACGAGGATTCAAGCTGAAGATACACAGGACTGTAAAGATAAGTACAAAAAGGGACATGGGTATTCTTCAGAACTTTGAGAGATGTGTGGCCAATGCAGTTTAACGGACTGATGGTCTCAAATACAGAACCCAATTGATCTGAACCTATACTACTGTCCAGATTGAATCTTTAACTAGATAAACTTTAGGGCATGATGCTAAGTTCCATCCTGTTAAAGCATTCGACCAGAAATTATGGAATGCTAATAAAATTCAAGGAAAGCTTGAAATCATAGGGCACGGTCACATCAGAAACAATAGTATGGGTGCAAATTATTTGTTAAACTGAAGGGGGGGGGGATGAGCTTGTTGAGAACATCCAAGTCTCAGACCTATAATATTTTGTGCTAGCACTCGGTGTGGTTTAGGAACCAACATCACACACCGCACTGAACTTTTCAGTTGCAAGAGCCTAGCTAAGACCGCTGCAGGCTCATAGGGAGAGCCACTGTTTTAGTGGCGAGAAGAATTTTCTTCATCTCCCCAGCCAGGGACCCACTTTTTTTAAGTGTGCGAGAGAACTGGCAACAGAGATCCACTGGAAACCTTGGTAGATCTCCACTTTAGAAGCCAATAGATGGTAGAAAACATTACAAAGTTACGGATTTTTGAAAAATCCACTTGTTCTGTTGTTGAGTTACAGGGAGAGAGTTTTACTGTCATGATAAAATGTATGGTTAATACTGCTTGTGGATATAGAAGGTGTAATGGAGAAATCAGGATGGTCTATATCAATAGAGAGCCACTACTGACTTACAATGGTTAGCTCAGATGTGCAAATATTATCTTATAATGTCAATGGCTTAGCCCAGCCTATTAAGAGATCCAGAACTATGTCTTTTTTACAGAAGTCTGGAGCCACTTTCATTTTACTACAAGAAACCCACATGAATAAATTAGAACATGCAAAGCTCCTAAAATTTGGATACAAGAAAATAGTGGCATCTGAATACGGTAAAGGTCATAGACAGGGAACAGCCATTTTAATTCCGCACTCTACCTGCTCTGACCTTAAAGATACAATAGTAGATAAGCAAGGCTGATACTCAGCCTTTAAGGGACACTATAATGGGTCTATGCTTACACTAATTTCATTATATGCACCACCAGGAACTGAATTTACCTTTTACCGTGATTTCCTTCTTAAGGTGATACATTGGGTGGAGGGTTACTTAGTAATAGGAGGAGACTTAAACTTAAAACTAAATCCTGCACTGGACTCCTCAGGACAGCCTCCTAAAGGAGAAAGGGGGGTGGTTAAGAAGGTAGATAATTTACTGGGAGAACTTGGCCTAACTGATGTTTGGCGTGCATACCATAAAAATATTAAACAATACACGTACATTTCTCAGCCTCACCAAATGTATTAGATACATAGATACATAGACTTCAAGATAGTACATAGTATTCAAGACTAGACTATTTTCTTGTTCCAAAAGAGTCATTGGGAATCTGTAGATCAGTGGAAGTAGGATCAAGCTTGCTCTCAGATCACTCCCCTATATTTTTACGACTTGCAATAGGCCCCCTAAAGCGATCAACATTCTGGAGATTAAACCTTTCTCTACTCTGAACCAAAGAGAACCAGGAAATTATAACTCAGACTATAAAACAAGCAATACAAGTTAATCAACATCCTGATGTTTCCCCGGGGATTTTATGGGATACAATTAAAGCCCTTATTTGAGGGAAATTTATTGAGATCTCAGCTAGATCAAAAAAACTAAGAGAAAAAAGACAAAAGGACTTGCAAGATCAGATAGCTGAACTGGAAAAACAACAGCAAAAACTAAATAAAGAACGGGGAAAACAACTTAAAAAGTTGAAGACAGAATTAATAAAAATCCTAGATTATCAGGTAGAGCAAAGACTAATTTATATAAAACAAAGATTTTATGAGGGAGGACCGAGAGCCCTAAAACTTTTGACCAGTAGGTTGCGCCAACACAGGAATAGAGCTACAATTACCAAAATCAGAGACCCCATCAAACATACACTTTAGTATAAAATTGAGGATATAACTGAGTCCTTTAGGACATACTACCGGAACTTATACGCTAAAGGAACCACCCCCACGGCACAAGAAATTAAAGAGTTCCTAAGCCCCTTAGGGCTCTCAAATCTCACAGAAGCACAGGGAGAGACACTAAGTAGACCTTTTACTGAACAAGAAATTTCACTAGAAATTAAGAATTTAAAAGCAGGAAAATGTCCAGGCTCGGACAGACTGCCAGCAGAATTTTTTAAGCAATTTAAAGAAACAATCTCTCCTTTACTCTGTAGAGCATACAATTATGTACGAACAGATGATGGTAAGATGCCCCTGTCGTGGACGCAGGCAATAGTGTCTGTTATACCAAAGCTGGCCAGGGACACCACCAATTGCACATCATATCGTCCCATCTCTATCCTGAACACTGACTATAAGATAATGACAGCCATATTGGCCAGAAAGGTGGAGGGAGTCCTGTCTGGACTCATACATATGGACCAGGCAGGCTTCATCTCAGGTAGACAAACATTGGAAAATGTCAGAAGGACTATTAATGTTATCGACAGGGTACAATCTACAGCTCAACCAATCTGTATCATGAGCCTAGATGCCGAAAAAGCATTTGATCAGGTCTCATGGGAATTCCTCCAGGGCTCCATGGCCGGCTTTGGTTTCCCCACACTCTTCTGCCAACTCATAACTAAGATCTACACGAACCCGACAGCTTATGTGCGAGCCAATGGATATATATCTCAATCATTCAGACTGTCCAGAGGTACATGACAGGGATGTCCCCTATCCCCTATTCTTTTTGCACTCCATATTGAGCCATTAGCACAAAGTATACAACTAAACTGGGATACACGGGGAGTGACATGGGATGACACATCCCATAAAATTGCATTATATGCAGATGACATCCTATTATATTTAACATACCCTGAAAATTCTATCCCCAAAGTATTCCAACAAATAGAGACCTTTTCAAGATTATCTGGTTACAAACTAAATTGGTCAAAAACAGAAGTCCTAACAATGAATACCCATATACCCCAGGAACTCAAGCTTAAATATCCAATGAAATGGGACTGTCCTAACATTAAATACTTAGGGGTGAGACTGGGTAGATCACCCACCTACTTATATAGAGATAATTACCCTTCCCTCCTCAAAGTAATATGGACAGATCTTCAGAGATGGTCGCTCCTACCACTCCCTTTTTATTCAAGGTTACAAACCTTTGAAACAAACATATTGCCAAGACTTCTCTATTTATTCCAAGCAGTTCCCTGCCCAATACCTCCGAGAGATATAGTGCATTGGCAGAGGAAAATTATGTCATTTTTATGGGCCGACTCTCGTCCAAGAGTGTCAAGACAAATCTTGTTTCTACCCAAGCAGGCAGGGGGAAGGGCCTGCCCCAACTTACAAGATTATTGGTTGGCCGACCAGATGAAGATTGCCCTCTTATGGTCCCACCCAAGATGTACAGCCCACTGGCAATAAATGGAACTAAGTACCCACACAGATATTCCCCTCTCAATGATCATATTTAATCCACCAGCACAAATAGACATACAATCATATCAGGCATATGCTATATGAACAACACTAAAAGGATGGTTACAGGGGACTAAAAAGGGATACACAGCCCAGAACATGTGGAAGTAGAGGAGTTGGAGTCTTAGCCCAGAATTTAGGCCGGCCACCCAACAATTGAAGGGGGGCCTGTATACGTCTTGGCAGGTACTTAAGGGTCAAAATATATTACCATTTGAACTCCTGAAAACCAGAAACAACTGGAGTGGATCAGATTGCATCTATTACTATCAGATAAAGGATTTCATAAATACTAAACTGAGACAGGTGGCAACTTGGCAAGATGAGAGACCTTTTCCCCAGGCCTTTGAAGCCATATGGGAGGGCACTCATGGTAAAGGAGCAATAACTATGTTATACAATAACTTGATTGCTGATAAGGGGAATGATACTCAAAAGACTCAAAAAAAGTGGTCAGAGGAACTAAATATTACATTAAGCTCACAAACTTGGATTAAGATTTTTAGAACTGTGTAGAAGACGACCTCCTCACCAAATTGGCATGAGTTCACCTGGAAGCTCAGAATTAGATACGTTTATACCCCAACAAAGCAGGGCAGGTTTATTACCACAAGGGCTGTGCTGTAGGGGGTGTGGAACCACTTCAGCCAAACAATCGCACATATTTTGGTTTTGCACTAAGATCCAGAGCTATTGGGCACAAATATGTAGACATTTGACTGAAGTATTTATATTGACAGTTAATATAGCCCCAGAACATTGTATTCTTGGCCTATACCCGGATGAAGTGAGAGGCAAGGAGGCACATTACCTCTGGGCTATTTTAACAATAGCTGCCATGAAAGCCATTACAAAAAAATGGCTCCAGCAGAAACCTCCAGAGCTACAGGATTGGTTAATATTAGTGAACCAAATCCAACATATGGAAAGGATAACATATTCTATAAATCATCAGAATGACAAGTTTGCTAATAGATGGAATCGGTTGGACTTATATCAAAATAAAATACAGTAAGAAGACCAAATGGTACGGTCTCTAATAAAATACTGCCCATTCTTTGTAACCCTCTCCTAATACAGGAGGGGATCTGCCCACTCTGCCTCCCCCTTGGTCACAATACCAATTAGTACTAAAACAACTTTAAAATTAATTCTCATGACAGTAACAGTTGTTCGAATGTTTTACTCTCCCAGACAGTTCATAAGTTATAACTTAGAAGTTTTAGATAAACTTGTTGCTTTTTTTTCCTCTTCTCACCCTTTCATTTCCCTTTTTAGGATAAAATATCAACAATAGGGGGTTTATACCTCTATAAAATTGTTATATTAATCTAATGTCTAAAAGACTTTTTAGATTAAATACATACATGGAGTATATATGTTACTTAATGTTTGTACTGGTTAAACAAACAAAGAGTAAGAATTGTTAAGAAATGAATAATGAATGCTTATTGTGTGAATACTCTGTGAGATATAATACACTATGTATAAAATGTATTCCTCAATAAACAAGTATAAAAAAAAAATTAACTCTCAGAATAAACATCCTTGCCCAATTATAGCTTACTTTCTGAGGTTCTCTATTAAGGAGGAAATATTACAGGTTGCTAGAGAACGTGGCTCTTTACAGTGTCAGGGCTACAAAATTCTGCTTTTTCAAGATGTCTCTTCAGAGTTAGTGAACAAAAGGAAAGGATTTTATGAGCTGAAACAAGAATGTCAAAAGCTGGGAATTCTGTACAATTTTAAATATCTGGCTGTCTTCCAAATCAGAGAGTGGGGGGAGTGGTGTCTTGTACTTCTGTTGAGGATGCTTGGGCTTATATTCATATGTCTACTGAATTGGGCCCTTCAAATAACTGCCATCCAACTTCAAACTCTCAGAATCCAGCACATACCATGGCTCCTATTGTGTCTTATTCGGCTCCTGCTACACAGCAGCGCATGGATTCTGTGCAATCAATGGGGACCTACCCCTCTCCTTCTCCCTCTCTTCAGACAAATCTTAGGTTAAATGTGAAAGCCTCACCACCCCCTTTTGTATTCCTCTGCTACTAAACTAAATCTGAAAGGAGGGACCTCTCAAAAATCAGCAAATTCTTGGAAAGTAAAACCCACCTCCAAGGTTGCGACTTCATCCCTGAGACAAGGAAGACAGTTTTCTCAATCCTCCCCCTTGGGAAGAAGCAGGAGTAGGAGCAGATGCTGTAATTGTTCCACCCCTGCCCATGGCTCTTTTATTGATTCTTTTGAAGTGGAAGAGGAAGAAGCTTTGCTTGGTCTGCTGGAAATGAGTACCCCCAGAGTACTTCCCCTAGAAGAACTTGAGGGCCCAAATGCTTAAAATCTGTCTGTCTGCGCACAGACTAATACACCTGATGTTTTTCCTCCTAATACCACATGACTTCTGTTTACCTCTAGCTTATGATGGCACAGATTTGATTGTTTCATCGGGATGCTAAAGCTTCCTTTTTTTTCGCATCACCTCTATACCTTTCTTTTTATTCACTATAAAAGAGTGAGAAATGTATGTTGGTACTCTGAAATAGCTTGAAGCCTGGAATCCAAATGAATCTTGCACTTGTATACTCTTGGGACCTTACCAGTCCTATTCTGAATTCAAACTACGGTGCTATTTTATTGTTTTCTGCTTTGTTGGGAAACTAATGGTCTAGATGTTGTATAGAGGCTGGGGTCTGATTGCCTTTCTTTTAACCTTTCATTTGTTTTAAGGTATAATGACTCCTTTTTGATATTTATCTAGGTGGTGGACATCAGTCAGCCTTAGAAGCAGTGCTTTTTTGTTTTTTGCATAGTAGTCACTTAGATTAAGAATTTAGGTACTAAGATTTTATGCTGCTCCTTTTTTCTTTTTTTTTGGGGGGGGCAGTGTGTTTTCTCTACGTTGGCATTGAACTCTGCTGCGAATATGATGAGACTAAAAATATTATGCATTTACTGCCTGTGCTCAAGGGACCAGTTTTGCTTCTCATTTTGGAACAACTTTTTAGATACTTCTAATGTTGTGGTTTTACAATTTTACTCTGTTTATGGCATCCCTCATTAGACTCTTCTGCTCTGATTATGGAGTCCTTTTTCAGTCAACTAACTACATTTTCTCTCTTAAGTATGGATAGTGAACTAAGGTGAGAGTGAGTCTTTCTTTTCCATGAGAACTGATCACAATTGCTTTACTTCATGTCCACTATGTGTTTGGGGACTGGAGGGCCGACGGATAGAAAACTGGGGTCTTTTTCAAATCCTGACATCACCGTAGTATGAATACGATGGGGTTGTGGTCCTAAACTTTTTGTTGCGAAAGTGCAACTGATGGAGTGACCCTGTTCTGTTCTGATACATGGATTTTATAATTGTCTTTTTCTTCTCCCTCATTCATGTCAAATAAGCTATCTAGAGAGAAAGTGTGGTGACTACTAATGTTGGTCTCCATGGCCTAAGGGGGGAGTGTCTTGCTTGTGAGTATGCCTGACTCTCCTAATTTCTGAAGACAGCAGAGTTTAAATTGTGAGGAAGATATGGGAGTTTCTTAGTAGTTCCAGCACTGAGTTGAGCTAGAAGAAGCCCCACCCCCATTTTTTTGCAGGAGACATGTTATTTGTCCCATTATATTTTTGTTTCACCCAATATAGTCTGCTCTGAGACTTGCTCTGAATTTGATCATATACATTGTTATCTAAGCTCTTCATTTGCTACTTTGCCTTCATAGGATGTTATGTTTCTCATAAATGAATACTGCTTTATATATTAACTAATTAACAAGGGTGGAAATTACATTATACTTTTAAATTTTCTGCAACTAGTCTAATTTCAAACCCGATTACTGTGTAATTTATGTTATTACTCAAACTGTTACGAAAGATTTTCTTGCATTAGCTGCTGTTCATACATGTCTGCGCTTCTATTTAGTGGACTAGGTTGTACACAGGTACAGTAAGTTTAGTGTTTCAGACCAGTGATTATGTCACCATCTTGGACCATGGTTCAGTGGTTAGAGGTTCATCAGTAGTTTATTTTACTCTTCTGACTTTTGGACTACTTCTGCTTTTCTTTTGTTTTTGCATTCTTAATCTATATTTGTTTTTTATAGTTGTTATAGAACTCTTTTATTACATTTTATAATAATGGAAATTGTCATAGTTTTTAGTTTAAGTATAAAGCACTTCATAATCCATTAAGTAATTTTAGGTTTAGCTGCTGTTTAAACTTTTAATTCAATTTTATTCAGATACTGTTGTAGATATCTTGGAATGTCAAGCTTTTCTATAGGTTCATGGAATAGTAAAGGGCTGGGGTCCCCAGTCAAGAGGAAAACAATCCTAGCATATTTAAACAAACATAAACTTGACATTGTTTTACTCCAGGAAACACATCTGGAGGAAGATGAAGCAAAAATACTAGCTAGATCTTGGGTTTCACAAGTGGAATGTAGTTTTTTTAATTAAAAAAAGGGGTACAGCTATTCTTTTTAGGAAAGGGATTAACTTTGTGAAAAGCTCACATTATGCCGACCTGAAAGGCAGATTTCAAATTCTCGAAGGTGCTATAGATGGGAGGGAACTCACCATTTGTAACATTTATGCTACAAATTCTGGACACGTTGCTTTGTTCATGGATCTAAATACATGTCTAAGTATGATTAATCACAAAAAACTTATTTTGGGAGGAGACATTAATGAAGTCTCAGATAATCTGCTCGATAGGAGCTCTTCTTCCTGCCCTGTTAAGATTTCCTCTTCTCAGCTTGCTATCAAAAAACTTATGTCTGACCTACATTTAGTAGATGCCTGATGCTTATTAAATCCCACTGTAAGAGACTATTCCTTTTATTCTGTGAGGAATGTCTCTTACAGCAGGATTGACATGATTTTCATTTCCAACCATTTGGCATATAATATCATGTTGTCACATATTAAAGAGATATCCCTTTCTGATCATGCACTAGTACAGGCTGTGATTCACTTTGAAGGTTCTAGGAATAGGTGGAGGCTAAATATCTTTCTCCTACAAGATCCAAAATTTAAACCCTGGTTAGACCAGGAAGCAGAAGACTTTTTTTTAGCATTAATGACAATGGGGAGGTCTCTCCAGGCTGCCTGTGGCACTCTTTTAAAGCCTACATGAGAAGGATGATTATTAGCTTTGCATCCTCTAAGAAAAAGCAAAGAGAATAGGATTTAACCCAAATGGAGCAGAAACTCTTAGACTTGCAAAATGAGTATAAACAAAACTGCAAAAAGGAAGGAACTTTGATAAATAACATTTCTAAGCTAAAATATGATATCAATAAAATATATTCTGCTACGGCAGAATATTCTTTATATAGGACTAAGCTAAATTTTTGGGAAGCTGGTGAAAGGGCAGAGAAGCTCTTGGCTCATTGGCTTAAAAAGAGGGTAGGTCAGAATTTGATTCCAGGTATTGCTAATGCTCCAGGTACTACTGAAGTTTCAAGTTCGAAAATAAACTTGGAATCTTTTTTCAAGACATCGTACTCAAATCCAGGTAAGAAGGATGTTGGAAGTTCAAAGTTTCTTCTAGATTCAGTTGACCTTCCAAATCTTGATGGAAAAGATAGAGAAGTCCTGAATTCTCCAATTTCCCAAGCAGAATTTGATAGCATTATTAAAGGCCTCCATCCAAATAAGACACCTGGTCCAGATGGTTTGCCAAGAGAATTCTACAAAGCTCTAGGTGATAAAGCTAAAGACTACCTTTTCAAAGTTTTTTATTTCATCTTCTACCTCATAGCCCTTACCTGTTTCTATGTATCATGCATACATCATTTTAATTCTTAAGGATAGAAAGGATCCCTTGCAATGTGAGAGTTACAGGCCCATTTCTCTCCTAACGCGGACTATAAAATTCTTGCCCAGATTCTAGCTTTTACATTGAAGTCTTACTTTACCAAACTGTTGGGGGAAGAGCAAGTGGGCTTTGTACTAGGCAGGAGCGGAGTGGATAATATGCATAGGCCTTTAAATGTAATTTGAAAAGGGAAAAAAAAATGCGCAGTCCTGCTGCAGTGCCAGCCTCTACCTTTTGCAAGTACTTGAGAAATTGCACCTGAGAGATACCCTGATTTCTTGGCTAAAACTTATTTACAAAAAAAAAACCTTCTGCTAGCTAGAGTGATCTCCAATGGCTTTATCTCAAACTCCTTCTGTTTATATAAAGGCTCCAGACAAGGTTGTCCTCTCACCCCATATTTATTTATTTTGGGCATTGAGCCATTAATTAGGAAAATCTCTGAATGTCATGAGGTCAAAGGAATCCGGACAGGTAAAATCAACAATAATCTATTTGCTTATGCAGGCAACTTGCTAGTCTCTCTTGCAAACCCAAGGGAATCAGTGACACACTTAGGCAGAAATTTTAATGACTTTGCCAGCTTCTCTGGTCCTAAATTAAATTGGGCCAAGACTCAAATGTTATCTCTAAACTCATATTTATGCCCAGGAGACTCTCTAGGGATGATACAGTCTGAATTTAGATGCTCTAGCTATTTAACATATTTAGGTATCAAATTATCTAAAGAAACCCATAATCTTGTAAACTTAAATCTCCTCCTTATAGTAAAAGAAATTGAAGCAGGCCTACAAAAATGGAAAGGCCTTAATATATCTATATGGGGTAAAATTAACTCAATCAAAATGAATAGAGCCCCTAAATTATTATACTTTTTTCAGAACTTACCCCTGAAAATAGACAAGAGAATTTTGAATTCACTAAATAAAGTTACTATAGTTTTTGTCTGGCACTCCTCTACTCCTAGGTTATCTGTTGCAAAGCTTAGGGCTCATAAGTCTGACAGTGGTTTCGGACTCCCCTCACTGAGAAAAATATTATTTTGCTTTTCATTTTAAACAAAGTTCCTGGTATCTTACTTCTCTCTTAGATAAATATCTACCCTTGTGGTTCAAGGTTGATATGCAAATCTTGCAACCATGTAAACTGTCTGATTATCTCTTTACCAAGTTTCCTACTTCCCTGAATGATAATATGTGTATTAATAATGCCATCTGGGTAATCAAAAAAATGAAGAACTTGCTTTGCATTGAAAATTTACCTACTTGCTTGACTGCACTTTGGAATAATACTATGTTATTTGATGATCAATACTGAGTGGCAGAAGCTAGGTATTACAAAAGTACAAGATCTACTGGGTCAAAAAAGAGGAACTACGTTCCTTTAACTTACTCAAAATCCAGTTTAATATTTCAAAATTCCACTTTGCTTATTTTCTCCAGCTAAGAAAGGCTCTTCAGGACTCAGTTCTAGGAGTAGGCCTAACTCTTAGAGAGGATTCCGAGTGGAATTATGTCCTTAAGGTGGCAAACTTAAGGAAAGGAGTGAGTCTGCTATATAAATGCCTAATGAGCACAAATGTCCCCTCTCTATTATCAGCCTCAGTCAAAAGTAAATGTGGGGGACATTGGGGAATCTATAGCTGCTGAGGAGTGGGACTTGGTCTGGGATAATGCCTGTTGCAGTAACAGAGAGATTCAGGCAAGGGCAATACAATATATAATTCTTCACTATTGCTATTATTCCCCTAAAAAGCTATTTTCAATGGGCTTTTAAGCAGATGGGAACTGCTGGAGTGGAGATGCCAGGAGGCAGATGCTGATCTGCGTCATATGCTTTGGTCCTGTCCCTCCATCAAAGATATTTGGGAGAAGGTTCACAAGGTGTGTGTGAATCTACATTTGACTCATTGATTCCTTTTAATCTGAAACTTTTTATCCTAGGAATAAATACAGGCCAAAGTAATTTAAGTAAGGGCCCAAACTCTCATCTGGTCAGTTGCTTTAACTCTCAAGAGAATACTTCTCTCACATTGGAAATCTCCTTCCCCTCCTGTCTATGCATTGTGGACCTCTAAAATGAGTGAAACCATAAATAATGAGAGATTGGCGCATCAGGCTGTTGAAAAAATTTCTTTATTTGCAAAAGCTGGGCACCTTTCCTTGCATATTTAGGTGATACATAGTTAACTAATTGTTATTATTTTCAGTTCTGATCCAACCTCCAATGTCAAAATCTCATTTTTTTTTATTTATTAACATGGATCCTACAGTATTTTTTTTCCAAATACTGTTTTTCTCCTACACCGCTGAACTCTCTCCAGTGACCCTACCTTGCCACACACTCTCTACCTCCCTGCTTGGCCCTACTGTGTCCTCCTCCGCTACTCCCTAGCACCGGGTATCCCCTGGGTCTGCCCTCCGGAGAAGGGTCACCCCATCCAGGCGCTCTTTCTGTGGGACTGGGCACCCAGGCCGGGAGGGAAAGCGAAGAGAACTTCAGGCCCAGTGCGGGAGTGTGGAATGCAGAGGAAAGGCGCCTTTGCCTATCAGCAGTGAGGGTTTTTTTCTCTATTTTTTCTACATTTCTTGGAGCCATAGCTCCATCCCTGGCGTACACCCTCTGCTGCTATGTTCGGCTCACCCCCAGCCTCCGCCAGAGGGCTCTCATTGAGCGACCCATAGCCCTAACCCACCCCGGGAAGAGAGAGCTGTCTTCCGGATGCTCAGTCTCTTCCCACCCCCACCAACCTCCAGCCACCTGGGGCCGTTCCCGAACCTGGGTCGCCGGTGTGGCACGAGGTGTGGTGTCCAGCACCTCAACCCTCAGCGCCACTGGGCCGGCTTGTGGATCCTACAGTATAATGAATCTGTGAATTTGTATGTTTAACTGTATGCAATTCCTTATATAAGATCTGACAATTTCAGTTATTGTGGAAGCATGTTTTTTTATTATTACAATCTGCTCTTTTCTCTGTATGTTCCTACTTGATGGTTTTTTTTACCATAACCAAATAAAAACTTCAAAGCAAAAAAAAAAAAATAAATTTAAAAGTTAGAAGACTCTGTGCCTTAATGTCAGCATTCAGGCTTTCCTCACCTTCTCTGATGCTGGGTGTTAAGGAGGAGTATAAAAATATTATATATATATATATATATATATATATATAAAAAGAAAAAAACTATCATTGGAGATAAATCCATGGTACTGTGAACTACACATAATAAATCTAGAGAGAGCACATGTTGACTCCTTGCTCCAAAACAAATCTATGATGAACATGTCCCTGGAACCTGGGATAGACACTACAGGTTAGGTTGAGCATCTGGGAAAAATTAAACTTGTCTGAGTCATAGAGTAAATCTTGCCTTATGGTCTCAGTTCCAAAACCCCTTTTGCGCCATTCCCGCCAACCCGTATCTAGCCGCACTTTACCATATACGTCTCTATGCCCAGCCGAGTTCCAGTTCCATAGCCCCGGGTCTTTTCAGCACCCTTTTCCATAAAGCCATAACCCAACCCGTACTTTGCGCATAGGTCCCTGAGCCCAGCGAGTTTTAGTTCCACAGCCCGGGTCTTCTTAGTGCCTTTTCCCGCTAAAGCCATAATCGCGCCGCTCCTTGCCGTACGTGCCTTCAGCCTAGCCGCCTCTCCTGATCCAGCTCCATTGCTATTGGATACCTTTGTGCCTTCCCATTAAATGCTGTACCTTGAAATTGTGTCCCTCAGCTCCTCCTTGCCCCTTACCCTCTGGCGTCATCCTCTTGCTTTCTGCAACACTCTTCCCCCTACCTGACATTATCTAGCTGTACTTTGCCGTATGCGTCTCTGCGCCCAGCCGAGTTCTAGCTCCATAGCCCCGGGTCCTTTTAGAGCCTTTTCCCGCAAAAGCCGCAACTAGCCGTACTTCGCTGCATGAGTCCCTGAGCCCAGCCGGGTTTTAGTTCCACAGCCTGGGTCTTTCTAGTGCCTTTTCCTGCTAAAGCCGCACTCGCCGCCTCCTTGACGTGTGTTCTCTGTCAGCCCAGCCGCCTCTCCTGATCCGGCTCCGTTGCTATTGGATCCCTTTGTGCCTTCCCACTAAATGCTGCACTTTGAAACTGTGTCCCTCGACTCCTCCTTGCCCCTTACCCTCTGGTTTCATCCTCTTGCTTTCTGCAACACTCTTCCCTCCTACTTGCCCTTCATTCCCTCCCCCCTGCTCTGCCGTCCCTTGGTTCCGTGAGCCCGGCTGTGTATCCCTGCCCAGCACCGCAAGGCCGTTAGCTGCAATCTTCCGTCCTTTCGTTCATTGCCCTCCACCTCTCATCAGTTTCACACCCTCCCTTGTTGTCCTAAAATCCCCCTTACCTTCCCTTTCCTCTCTCTCTCCCCCAAATGTGACCTCCCACCAGTACCTTCTGCCTATTTGAAACGGTATGTCTGCCTTTGAAAATCGTATGTCTGTACTTGAACCATTGTACCTTTGCCTGTATTATGTTAACTAAACTGACCTATTTTGTACTGTAATTGTGTCTCCCGGGTCGTGCCTGAAAATAGTCACCTGTTGGCTAGTGCACCTACCCGGTTAACAAAAACTAAATAAATTAATAAATAAATAAAGAAAACAGCTGATTAGGAAGAGGATTGCAAAACCCTGATCTATTAACCCTGATCTGTTATAAAAGTGCAGACTTAAACCATTGTAACAGAGCCCCCGGAACAAAACATCAAAACAGGAACATGTACACATTGCAAACAACCATCATTCAGGCATTGAGAACATTGGAATTGCAATAAAACCCAAACTGTGCAAATTCAGCAAGTCATAAATTCTGATACAAGTGAGTCCCACTATTGCCAGCTCTATGAAACAGAAAATAGAAACAATTCTCCATGTGGGGAGATACTGTCAGGAGTGCATTTAAAATGAATAGTTCTCCAGTGACCATCACTTGCTGTGCGCTTTGTGACACACATACTGTACTGTACAATTATTCAAATACCAGCAATGCCTTTAATGCCAAAGGATGTGTGTGTGTGTGTGTGTGTGTGTGTGTGTGTGCGTGTGCGTGTGCGAGTGTGAGTGTTTGTGTGTGACTTTTAACTCACACTTGTAGGTGAAACAGGCTGTGACAAGTTATTTTCAGAACCAAACTTTTTTTTAAGTCTCTTTATGCACCCCAGCTGTGGAACTCTCTCCAGCTACCTCAGGCCAGCCTCTACCTCCCAGTCTGAAACTCATCTGCAGGCACTCCAGACTGATGAATCCCCTGGCTCTGAGCCCCCCTAAGGTAGGGCCACTCACCCTGGTGCTCTATCTACAATCCAATACATTGGGGTAAGAGAGAGGGGTATTCTGCAGATCAGGGGTGTAGCCAGGGATTTCAGATCTGCACACCAAGTGGACTCACTGCTACCCCTCCCCAGTGTAACCAGACAATATACAAATGTACACC
Source organism: Neoceratodus forsteri (assembly GCA_016271365.2). Lineage (NCBI taxonomy): Eukaryota > Metazoa > Chordata > Ceratodontiformes > Ceratodontidae > Neoceratodus > Neoceratodus forsteri. The sequence continues at coordinate 240,442,025 of JADMNL010000024.1, read as the reverse complement.
AGGACCGTGTTTGTTGCCTCATTTGGCACAATAAATACAACTTTTGTATCTCATGACAATGGTTGTTGCCATGCATGGGTAAATACAAATGCCATGCATTGTTCCCTAAGACACCCACATACCAGCCCAGAGCCTGTAAAGTTGTATTGTCCTTGGGATACAAACAGAATATTAGTGACCAGTCCTTCAAATTTTGACTCCTATGAATAAAATTACAGAAAGGTTCAGTATTTTCTTTGTTAGTTTTCACGGAAAAAGGAAGCCATTCAGAGCCTATTTGCTACCCCCTTAAATACAGTTGCACACCATGGAGTGCTTGGAGTATGCCTGCCTACACCCATGCTGCAGATGAGGCTGATGGCAGGAGTGTGGACCAACATAGGTGGTGCCTTCACCTATCCATGGTCGGGGGGGGTGTTTCTTAGATGTTATGGCCCCAGAGCTCGGATGTGCAATGACGTCCTGCTTAGTGTGTGCATGCTCCTGTGTGCACCCAAAAGACATCCTCCATGACTCAATCCCCCTACGTATGCCAGCCAGGCAATGTAATCCCCCAGTCACTGCCAGGGGCTGCTGCTGCACCAGTGAGAGCAAGACACCCTCCCCGAAGAAGGAGAGCTGTCCATAGGATGCTCAATCCTTCCTCATCCCCACCGACTGCCAATGACTCATGCTTATTCCTGAACGTGGGTCACCAGCGTGGCACAAGGTGTGGCATCCAGCGCCTCAACCGTCAGTTCCACCAGGCTGGCCAGAACCAAACTTGCCAGCTGAGATTGTCTGTCTCTCTGGATGATATAAAATTTAGCAATGCCAGCAAAGCCTTTAATGCCAATGCCAATGCTTTTATGATGATGTTTATCTGATGTTATTACTGTACTAAAATGAAACATTTTACGTGGAATCATATTACAGTACTGTCTGGCTTTCATCTTTTAAAGGGGCAGGTGATCAAAAGAGGTCTCTTTCAGTCAACTGCACATGTGCAACAGTATTTTCCCATTCTAAATAGTTAACTTTTAGATTATTTTCATAGGATAAGGCCAGTCAGTCAATATAGTGAAAATAAAATGAAAGTGAGATATATTAGCTCTACAGCAGCTTCATGTTCCTGCCTGGGGACGAAATGACTGGGGAGGAGGGTATCAGAAATAATTTACTCAGTCCTCCCAAGATGACAACTTATTGGTCTCCAAAAAATAAATTTAACAAGGTTATGCAGAAGTTACAACAAACTATAAATGGTCTAAAAGAAATAGAAAGGAAATTTGGGGTAAATCCAATACTAAGTCACTCAGCAAATGTAAATCATGCTATGAATGAGGAACTGTTGGACGGTAACATGCAGTGTGATCCTCAGCAATATTTTTCCTTCACGTCTTAGTGAGGAAATTATATGCTTAATGAAAAATCAGTATATAGCTAACCTTATGATTATGGAACAATTGGTTATAACTCAAAATGAAACTACAAGGGAAGACATTGCTATTAATGGTGCTAGACATGACATAGCATGCTGACAGAAATTGTACTTCCAAAGGATTCATCCTCTATTGCCTTAGATTTGACAAATCTAACTCCAGAGAACTCAAATAATCTAAGGCCAGAATTTAGTAGTGTCAGTTTCTCCGAATCCCCAGATAAGGTTAAAGTCAAAAATGTTAAAGCTAAAAAGAAGAAAAAGGAAAAACAGAAGGTTGCCACAAAAAAAAAAAAAAAAATGAGGTGAATAAGGGGTTAGTGGTAAGTTATTCAGAAAAGGAAAATCAGATACTGGATGATCAAAACTTAAAACCAAAAGTTCCAATTAATGATAGCGCTCATGTGACTTTAGCTGTACAGTACCATCAACAGACTGAACAGTTTTTGTTCTGCCTTGAAAAAATGAGACAGAGATAGGCTTACTGAAGAAGCAATGCAAGGAGCTGTCAGATGACCTCTGTTTGCTGGATACTCAGTCACTGATAGGTTTACTGAAGTTTCCCCAGTCAATGCGGGGTATGAAGCCCAAGGTCCTGGACTATGGACATATGCCCATAAAAGTGGGTAATGAAATTAATAAACTTGGTGTGAACAATTTGGTGAAAGAAGGTACAGCACAACCAAGGTTATGTAACACTGATAAAATGGACTCTTGGCCTTGGTTTAGTGGTCCCAAGAAATGGTTAGACTTTTCTGAAGACTGCATAAAAAACTAGATTGTACACCTGATTAGAGCAGACATGGAGTTGGAAATTTATGTTGAGGACATCAAAGAGGTTAGAACTGTTGTTTGTAATGCAGTTAAAAACATTATTAATGTTTACTTTATCTCACCGAGTGTTGCCAATTTTGTATGGATTAATGCTTCTGCTACATTATATAAGGAAACTGACATTACTTTTCCCAAAAGAGCTTTTTTAACAGTGCTGGTAGGGATAGCGAGAAGAATCCTGGTAAACCGGTCACTCTGTGTCTTTTTGGAATGCCCTTAACGGACAGGGAAAACAGGTTTAGACTAACTGGATCACTATACAATTTATTCTGCAACTTTTTACAAATTAATTTAGGTAAGGATGGTGTCATAGGAGCTACTCAGAGAGAGAGAGATAGAGAGAGAGAGAGAAAGTGGTTCTGGAGGGGGGCAAATCGACATCACAGTTAAAAATAGATTTGTTGCAGAAAGAATATTAGACGATTGTGGCAAACTGGATAGCTTAGGGTTATATCTGGTAGACAGTGAAGTACTGGAGGAGTTAGATAAAAGTAGGAAATATAATGCTACTGCAAATAATACAACCCAAGCTAACCAACGTAAGTAGTTCTCCCCATTCCCCTCTCGAATAGATTCCTGGCACGAGCAGGATACAAGGACAACTAAATTATCTGAAGCGGGGTAGTATACAGGATATAAAGCTCAGGAAGGATTTCAGTTTATCTTTTGGAATATTACAGGTCATGAGCATAAATTCTCAGGTGTTGACTGGGCACAATTTGTTTCAACCTGTGAGGCAATCTGTCTCCAGGAAACATGGCATGAAAAGGGTAGAGCGATTACATTAAATGGGTATGAACTTGTCCATCATCCAGCTAAATGGGACTAAAAGTTCGGCTGGTGTTCAGGGAGATTAGCCTCTTATATAAAAATTTAGTTTTTTACTAAGTTGCAGGGTTTATATATTTCTGCTAATTTTATTGTCTTGTTATTAGATAAGATTGACCAAAGGCTAGTATTGATTAATAATTATATCCCCCCATACATTCTAAGTTTTACCAGTAGGATATCTGGGCATGTCATAGATTACTTCTTTATGATTTTTTTTAATTTTAAGTTTTCTAACAGGGATGTTTTAATTATGGGAGACATGAATGCTAGGATAGGGGAATTTGATGGGCTGATTGATAATTCTGTCCTTGGTTATTTAAGTACTTTAGCAACTATCCCTCCCAGGAGTACTAAAGATAGGGGGCCTGATTCCAGAAGGTGGATGCAGGACTTGTGCCATGCCCTGGGTCGATCACAAAGTTTGCTGCAACTGCACCAAAGCCCTCTGATGTAACTCTGTGCTATTCCAAAATGGCTGGTGCAGTTGCGACAGTTTTCATGATTTACAGTAGCTTGCACCAAAGGTATGGCGCAAGCCCCATAGTAAGGGTACCCCCATGGACGCAAAATTAGACCATTGGGGAGATGGTCTAACTTTGTGGCATCAGGAACTTGCAGCATCATCTTCTGGAATCCCGAGTTTGGTGCAAGTCAGCACTTGCATCAAACAGCCTGCTGCAAGTCCACTGCGGTGATCACAGCCACTTATGGAACTGGGCCCAGGAAAAACAAACAAGGTGGTGTTAGCCCTGATAAATATTCTCAAATAATTTGATTTGTACCTCTAAAATGGTAGATTAAAGGGTGACCTCAAGTGAAATTTTTCATACATAACATTTATGGGTGCTTCATTTAATAGATTTAGCATTCTGGTCTGATTAATTACAAGTGTGACATCATCTACATATTCCTGTTAGATCTGAGAGCAATCATTTCCTGGTCTTTCCTCTAATCTGATAATGAAGAATAGATCAGAATTTCCTTTTTCAGAACTCAGAAATAAAAAAAAAATTATATGAAACTGTACTCTAGAAGAGGATATAAGGAGCATAGTTAGGGATTATTTTGAAGAGAACTGGGAAATTACAGGGAGGTTAAATGTAAAGACCCTTTGACAAACAATCCAAAATCTAGTTAAGAAAATAGAAGGAACACTTTATGAGGAAGTACCCATTTTTGTGAAATCTAGAAGACAGAGTGGGTGGTTTGATGCTGAATACAGGAGATATAAAATACTCCATAGGGAAAATATTAAATATATTAGAAATAGTAAAAATAGGAAACTATCCTAAGCCCTAAATCAAGAAGGAAAAACATACAATTTAGTTTTGAAGGACAAGAAGCAAAAATGTTTTTCTCAACAATGGGAAAACATATTAAAAGCTGTCCTTAGGAAAGATGCAAAGGGGTTTTTGGAATTTAGTTGTAAAAGGTACCTACAATCATTAAGAGAGCTTAGACTCTTATATTTCAGAAGAGCTTTAGATCCTGCACTGTACAGGTATATTTTATGACCCCCACAAGGACAATTCTTTACTCTTTGAAGCTGGTAATCTGGATAAAAGTAATTTTCCATTGATAGAAAAGAAGTATATTTTGTGATTAAATCTCTTAAAATGAAGAAAGCTCCAGGACCGGACAAAATCCCTGCTGAGGTGTATAACTGTAACACTCATACAGTGTAACCTTTTAACTACTTTTTACAATAAATGTACAGTATATTGGAAGAGTTGGTGCTCTATATGTGGAGAGGGGCTGAAATAGTACCAATTTATAAGAAAGGTGACAAGGCTAATCCTGCTGTGTGCAGACCAATAAGTCTTTTAGACATAAATCTGAAGATCTGTATTCTAAAGTTATTGTGGAAAGATTGAACCAGCAAATGAGACAGACAGGAGGTTTATGTGAATTACAAGCAGACTTCTGGAATGGGCACTGCACTATAGATAACTGTTTTATTCTGTGGCATTTAATAGAAAAATATGTGTTTATCAGGAAACAAAAATTGTATGCTGTTTTTGTAGACTTTTTGTTTGCATTTGACACTTTATCTAGAGGTACCTTATGAGCAACTACAGTATAAGAGATGGAGAGACTGACCCTGTATTGATTGATATCATTTACTCTGTATACAGGGATACTTGGGCATGCATAAGGCTTGGAATTAGGGGAGAGCATTCATGTGAGATCCCTATAAACAAAGGGGCAAGACAGCATTGTGTCTTGGCCCCCACCCTCTTCTGTTTATATACTGATGGTTTGCTGAGAGACTCATACATTCAGAGTCAGATTCCCTTAAGATCAATGCCTTGTATTATCCAGCTATGGCCTATGCTGATTATCTTATATTATTGTCACTAACAAGGGGGGGGGGGTCTACAGAGAAAATTGGACCTTTTAAACAAGAAAGCAGGTGAACTGAAACTCAAGGTTAATATCACAAACAAAAAAAAAAAAGTTGAACGGAATTGGACCCTTGGGGATCAAAGTTAGAAATTGCCTCAAGTTGTGGTTACTTGGGTTTGCTCTTCTCTTCAAATGGTTCATGGACTAAACATACTGAAACAGTGCTAGAGAAGGCCAAGAAAACTGCCTTAGCCCTAAAAAAATTAATTATTGTTATGATGGAAATACCTTAAGACCCCTGCTAGATGTGGATGTCGTAAGAATCAAATATGTGACACAAGTACTGTATGGGATAGAAATATGGGACAGTAGGGATAGAGAAAAACTATTTGTCCCTGCAGTCAAATTACTTAGATCAGCAATGGGTGCTGGGCACTCCATGCTAGCCTCTTACATTAGATCAGAGCTTGGCATGTTACATATTAATGCAATCGTGGATACAAAAAAAGCCAAAAACTATTGGCTTGAGATAACTAGAATGCTGAAACACAGAATCACCCATAAGTGTCTTGAGGAAAAAAAAAAGAGTTGACATAGGGTAGAATGCAGAGGGTTTGTTTGGTTTGGAGACCTTAACTTTAAACTGAATAAATATGACTTGATTACTCTTAATGGGCATCTGGAAAAGAATGTTACCTTTAGCTTGAAATATAAAAAATATATTCAGACAAAGATCAGTAATTTCTGGGTAACATTAGGTCTGGAAAGTATTTCCAGATCTAGATGCTCTAAGTGGTTTGCAGCTAACAATAGTAATTTTGGTTATAAATACTATCTGGATATCTTCACTGATCCCCAATTAAGGAAAGCCTTCCTAAAGTACAAATTCAGGTTATTTGATAGTAATGTTCATGCTGCTAGGTACAACAAAAATTGCTAGTATTGATACCAACTGTTGCTGTACACATAAGGATAAAGAGGATCTAGTACATGTTATGTAATATTGCACATGGTACAATAAAACAAGGAAGCACTGGTGGTTCCACCATGCCACATTGACAGGAATCCTGTTGAATGCCATTACAGCGATGGCATAATACCAACATTGTGCTGTCCAGGAACACAAGAATTGTTTTGCAGGGGGGTTTCCCCCTGGACCCCCCCATGGTGGGGGTCCCTGCCCCCTGAACCCCCCACACTAAAGATTGCCAACTCTGAGTTGGAGTTGTTTTGGGGAGGAGGTGAACTACCCAGCGACAGCAGCATCAGTAAGACAGTGGACCAATACAGCAAACGGTCGATTCTGTCACTGTACTGGTCTTCACTGTCTTACCGTCACTGTAGCAATGGTATATGAGCATGGGTTGGGACCTTACATAGATCCCTGGAAAGACATAGATAGGACTGTAATTACTACTATACTCTTAACTACAGAAGATGAATGGACTATAAGCAGAGTGACAAATTTATTTTTAACTGTTAGTAAAGTAAGAGAGAATGATTTTGAAAATTAAATTTAATTAATAATGTAAGAGCCAAGGGTTTGGAGTGACTAATTTTTTGCATAATTGAGCTGATGCAGCATATATTGGAAATGTACTTGAGTTGTGATACTATGTAAACTTTTTAATGGTAGTGGAAAATGAGTTCAGTGATGGGAATTGATGTTGATGCTTGTCTTTGACTTTTTTTTTAAAATGTCTGTCTATGTATTTATTCTGCTTTGTTATTTTTGTAATGATCTCTTATGGTTGATCAATAAACTTGAAACTTGAACTTGAACTTGACATCACAAAGTACTCAGGAAGAGTCAGTCACCTGCTGCCAGATCAGTCACTTGTGATGTCACAGTGACTGAGGGCATGATGCAAATGAGTTATGAAGATGGACAGAAATAAATATGTCAGCTGCCAAGTGAAGCACTGCTCATCACATCACATCACATCACACCTGATGATCTTACTTCGAGAGGGTTCCTTCAGTGGGTCATTACATATAGGACTGGCGCCACCTGGTGTCAGGCCACATGGCAGACTTTTCTAGCAATCCCTGATGAGGGAACGCCCACCCAACATCATGTGACAGATGTCAGCATGGCCGTATATAGTGGGCGGTCCCCATGCCCGCCCTCCAGTTCTTTCTCGACATCGCCTCGTGTCAGTCGCATTGCAGACTTCCATAAAGCAATCATCCTGATAGTTCCTGTGTCGGATTATTTTTTCCTTTGCTAAATCCTTCCTTACAATTCTACATTTACTTAATGTCTTCAACCAAGAAGAAGTGCTCATCCTGTGGCACGCAGATCCCTCATAAGGATGGTCATTTGAAGTGCGTGATTTGTCTGGGCCCAGACCACCCTGTCTCATCCTGCTCGGAGTGCCAAACATTTAATCAGGACACAAAAAAGTGGAGACAACAGGCTTTGGAGGCCCACCTTCTAAAAGTCCACTTAGCTTCATTAGAGAAGCAGTCCTCTTCTGAGAAATCTTCTCCCTCCAAGAAGCACTACAAGGAGAAATCTTGAGAGTGGGAGCACATCATGGACCAACCTGAGGCCTCACGGCCCTCAATGAGCAAGGCCTCCTCTTAGCCACCACCTAAGAAGACCTTGGATGGTAAGTCTGGAAAATCTTCTTCGGGTTAGTTGACCGTTGGCTCCTCCGATGGCCACACCACCACAGCTGCTTAGTCAGGCCCGGCTCCTCCAGGGACCACACAGCCACTGGTAAGATGGCTCCCCAGCTTTCAGGGACCTGCCTGGCACCAGCCGATAAGTTGGCTGGGGGCTTCTCCCCCACCCGCCTGGCTCCATCTGATTAGATGCCCATCTCTGATGGCCACTCAGGCGTGGTTCTCCCATCAGGGCCTATCGGTGCCTCACTCGATGCCTGGCAGAACCAGGGGGAGAACGCCCCTAGGTGAAGACAGCGTGGAACCCCTTGACATAGTGGATTCCTCGAGGTCTGTCCCATGCTGTCCTGACAGGGTCATGGGGAAGGAGGCTCCTCCTCGGCCATCTGGCCTTCCCGTGGAGGCCCCTCCTCCTCCTCCTCCTCCAGGTGGGATCCCTTTGCAGCCAAAGAATATCCCGGCCCTGATCCCACCGTCAGATCTGGTGATTCCATTCCCAATACTGGATACTCCGACTACTCTTCCACAGTCAGAGCCCTGTGGTCTGCCCCAGCCTTCAGCTCCTGTGCCAAATCCGGTCCCGCTGTCGGCCCGCCTTCGTCCAGACCTGACATAGCCCCTCCAATGTCTGATCCCCTTTCTGCACAGGATTGGGTGGTGCTGGTCCTGATGTCAGTACCCCTGGTGTTGACTATTCCGACGTCAGACTCCCCCGCCAATTTACACTACACTGTGTCTGACGTGGGTACCCCCTCCATCAGATCTGATGATGAGGATTTATACTAGACACCAGACTGCCCCACATTACCCCTTCAGGTATCCTGTGGACCATTTCCCAGCTGGTCCTCCTCCTGAATGGAGTTACTTTGGACAGTACTACCCTGGTTACAACCCCTACCACCATTTTCAGGGATACCAGGGTTATCATTACCTGCCCCTACTGGTAATGCATCCTCTTCCTCCACCTCCTCCTCCTCCACCTCCTCCTCCCCTCAGCCACAACCTCCTCCTCCACCCCCTCTACCTCCTCCGGCTACGCCGGACTTCAAGACCTTAATCCAGCCTTGGTGGCAGGGGGCACACTCAGAGTTAGTGTCAGACCAGAAGACAAGACTCCCACTTCCACGTTCTCCAAGGTCTGCATCCCCGAGAAGCTCTTCTCCATCTATGGTACATGCCTCAGGGGTGACACGTCAGGACATCACCCTTCTGTACATCCGTAATCTTCCTGATGTGGGAGCAGACAATGATGATGATGACGAGGATGCCGATGAGTCAGCAGAGGATGCCTTGGAGGAACTTGAGGCTCTGAAAGGCAAGGTTTCCCCCAAGTCCCCCCCCAGAGGACCCTGCCTTCTTGGATCTTCTGAGGTCCATGAAAGATTTCTTTGACTGGGAGTCAGAGGACCAGGACCCCATGAGACAGAGACTAGCTGAACACCTGGACTTAGAGTCTTTGTCTCCAGTTCCCATTCCTCCCTGGATCAGACCTCACCAGGACCTCACCTCTATGGTCTGGCAGATGTCTCATTCTCTCCTGGCTGTCCCCAAGAGGGCAGAGAGGATATACCGGGTGCAGAAGGAAGCTCCGTTTCTTAAGATGCATTCTAAAGCAGACTCTGTCATTATTTCAGCTGCTCATGACTGCTTCTCTGCACCCAAGCACATGAGTACCTCTCCTCCAGACAAAGAGTCGAGGCAGATGGACCAGTTCAGCAGAAAAGTTCATGCTTTGGCCACACGTGAGCTTAGATCCTTCAACTATGTGGCCCACATGGTGTCACATCACTTCCCTGGTCAGGTTAGAGGTTCGTGTACAGTCTATGGGACCCTTGAGCCTCAAAGAGGAGCTTGCCAAGGACCTTTGCCTCTCTCACTTTTCCTGTAGTCATGCTTTGTGGGCTACATATGACTCCATCGATTCTATAGCTCACACCTCCACAACTGCTGTCACCCTAAGATGGCATTCCTGGCTTCGCATCTCTGGCCTTGCCAACGAGGTACAGTCGGCGATTCAGGATGCCCCCTTCCAGGGCTCGGTGCTTTTTGGAGGGGACACCAAAGATATTATTACTGATCTCCAGGACAGAGGCCTTGCCCTCAGATCAGTGAGGTCCATGTATCGATTGGGCACTTAACAGCAGCAGCAGCAGCCCTTTTGGAAAAGGACCTGGAGTCAGAGGAAGCAGGCCCCAGCTCAACGCCAGGGCAAATGCAAGTCCATGGGTTCTGCCACTCCTCTGGCCTCCAAGAACCAGAGATGTGCAGGGGGCCCTCCCCCTGAACATTCTGCCACTTCCTGACTCCCTATCCCCACTAACTCCTCAGTCTCACAATGAGGAGCAGGTGGGGGAGGTTCACCCACCATGCACAGGAATGGAAGGCAATAACTTCTGACGCATGGGTCCTGCAACTGGTGTCCGTCGGACACACCATAGAGTTTCTGGAAATTCCTCCAGAATCTCCACCAAAAAGGTCTTCTTACTCCAGGGATCAGGCTCTTCTCATCCAAGAAGAAGTTCAAAGCCTCTTGTTCAAGGAAGCAATACAGAGTGTTCCCCTCCGGCAAAGGGGCAGGGGGTTTTACTCCCATTTTTTTTCCTGGTTCCAAAAAAGATGGGAGACTTCAGACTCATTCTCGACTTAAGCAACCTCAATCAGTTTGTCGAGTACAAAAATTTCCAGATGTTGACGCTCCAGAGTCTCCTCCTACTCCTTCTGGAGGATCATTGCTTGCGTGCTTTGGACATGTAGGATGCTAACCTGCACATACCGATCTTCCCCAGCCACCGCCGTTTCCTGCGGTTCCAATTCCAAGGGGAGCACTTCCAATTTCGGGTGCTCCCTTTTGGTCTGTCCTCCGCACCCTGGGTGTTTACCAAGTGCCTGGCAGTGGTGGCGTCCTCTTTACGCCACCAGGGTATTGCAGTTTTCCCTTACCTGGATGATTGACTGATCTCAGCCCCATCCAGGGACTCCTTACTGGAGGCTCTCTCATTCACCCTGAACTTCTCTGGCAGACTGGAGATTACAGTCAATATTCCCAAGTCATCCATGTTCCCATCCCAGAGACTACAGTTCACTGGGGCAGTCTTGGATATGGTCCAATGCAGAGCTTTCCTTCCTCCAGACAGGTTGGAGTCCCTGATCCATCAGGCTTCATGAGTGGCTTCATCCAGGACCATCCCAGCCTGGGAGATCCTCCACCTTCTTGGCCTGATGGCAGCCTCCATCACTACTGTTTCCCTGGCAAGGCTTCATATGAGAGTTACTCAGTGGTCCTTGTGCGTGCAGTGGGACCAACTCCTGTACAACCTGGACCATCCAGTACTGGTCTCCTCAGCAGTTCAGAAAGCATTGCTCTGATGGAGGGAGTACTGCAACCTTTCCTTAGGTCTCCCTTTCAGGAGCCCAGCTCCTTTGGCATCCCTAACTACAGATGCTTCAAACATGGGATGGGGAGTGCATCTGGGGGAGCACCAAGCTCAAGGACTGTGGTCCAGCTTGGAAGCACCTTTACACATCAACATTCTGGAGATGAGATTGGTCTTGTACACCTTACAAGCCTTCCAGACCCTCCTTCCCAAGGGATCACTGCTGGTCCAAATGGACAATATGTCAGTAGTCTGGTACCTCAACAAACAAGGAGGAAGTCGATTGTACCCCCTGTGCAGGGAGGTGATGTGGGTGTGGAACTGGGTGGTCCAGTGCAATCTGGCTGTAATGGCCATGAACGTTCCAGGCATCTAAATGTACTGGTGGACAGTCTCAGCAGGTCTTGGACCCTAGCACATGAATGGGAATGAAATTAGGATGTGGCAGAATCTCTTTTCCTAAGTTGGGGGCATCCAGAAATTGACCTTTTTGCCTCCCAATGCAACACAAAACTTCCCAGTTTTTGCTCACTCACTCCAGGGCATGGTGCTTTCTGGCACGATGTGCTGTCTTTCTCCTGGACAGGGACATTTTTGTACACCTTCTCTCCATTGCCCATTCTCCAGATGGTCCTTCTAAAGCTTCAAGCCAAAAAGGCGAGGATGATTCTCATCGCCCCTCTCTGGCTGAGACAAATTTGGTTTCCACTGTTACAACAGCTATCCAGGGAACCACCGGTTTCACTTCCAGTGACCCATGACCTCTTGACTCAGGATCAAGGTCACCTGGTTCATCCTGGGCTCAGGATCCTGCATCTTCATGCATGGCTCCTGCAGGCATAGTTATTTCTCACTTTGGGGTCTCCTCTCGAGTAGCTCAAGTTCTTCTAGAAGCTAGAAAATCCTCCACTCATTCCACTTATGCTATGAAGTGGAAACGTTTTTCCATCTGGCCGACTTTGAAGAGGTGGAACCCTTTTTCTTGTTCTACCCTACAAGTCATGGAATACCTCCTTCATTTGTCAGATTCAGGCCTGTCTTATTCCTCCTTGAAGGTCCACCTTTCGGCAGTTTCGGCATACCACAAGCTGGTGGATGGTAAACCCGTGGCTCAGTTGGAAGTCTCAAAAACCTTTCTGCGAGGAATCCTCCATCTGAAATCCCCCATCCGCAGCCCAACTCCACCTTGGGATTTGAATTTTGTGTTGGAGAAGCGGGCACGGGGACCGCCCACTATATACAGCCACGCTGACGTCTGTCACATGATGTCGGGTGGGTGGTTCCCCATCAGGGATTGCTAGAAAAGTCTGCCGTGTGGCCTGACACCAGGTGACGCCAGTCCTATAAGTAATGACCTACTGAAGGAACCTCTCTCGAAGATCTACAGTTATAGTAAGTTCCTACATAACTGTACTTTATCATCAGATAGAAAACTTTATTTTCTGTTGAACAAACTCTTGAAGTTCAGTACATGGATGTGATGCTACGTGTAGCTTAATTGCAAAGTGTTTAACAGATTAATTTCCTGCTCTCCTGGGGCACATGGGATGGGGAGCACATCTGGGGGAGCACCAAGCTCAAGGACTATGGTCCAGCTTGGAAGCACCTTTACACATCAACGTTCTGGAGATAAGAGTGGTCTTGTATGCCTTACAAGCCTTCCAGACCCTCCTTCCCAAGGGATCACTGCTGGTCCAAATGCTGGTCAAAACCCATTTCAACTCCATTGATGATAACTGTTTGTCACTATCTTATCAACATGCACTAGGATTTACTGAAGCAAAATGCAAGGTGCTACCAGTACTCACTGTGTGGGGCTCCTCTTGTAGGTGAGGAAGAAAAAAACTTGGAGGTCATAACAGCAAGGGGCTGATGCATGACATGCAGTGTCCTGCTACTGTCAAGAGGGCTAACAGAATTCTGGGGTACAGCAAAAGGGGGGTGATCTGCAAGTAATCCTACCTCTTTTACAAAGCACTGGTCAGGCCCCACCTGGAGTACTGTGTGCAGTTTTGGTCTCCTCAATACAATACAAAAAGGAAGAGAGGCAGTTGGGAGACTGCAGTGCAGGGCCACCAAAATGATCACGGGTATGAGGACAGATGCTATGAAGAGATGCAGCGAGAGGCCCTTAACATGTTGAACCTGGAAAAAAGGAGCCTGAGATGGGACATGATCTCAATCTTCCTATACTGAAGGATATTGACAATACTGAACATACACAGATGTTTGATCTGGTGTCCTGCAGCAAGACGCAGGGACATGCTCTAAAAGCACAAAGGTTAAAAATTACTAGTTAACATTAGGAGGCATTCATTTTCCCAGAAGGTGATGAACCTGTGGGGCACCCTACCAGCACAGAAAATGGATAGGAAGACAGTACAGGTCTTTAAGTTAAGCCTGGACAAATTCCTGCTTACCTGGAAAATCAGTGGATATCCTGCTTATTGACGTGGATAGGGAATCCCCGTGAACTAGCATATTTTTCCAAGAGCCAGAAGCAAATGGTTTGATACCTTTTATTGGACCAACAGAGATGTTACAACAAAAGGACAAAGCGCTCTAGCTTTCGGACCAACCAAGTCTTATGTTTTGTTTGTGTGTGTCTTTGTGTGTGTGTATGTATGCATGTATGTGTGGATGGGGAGTGTGGCATGGGACAATTTTTATATGGGTGTTGAGGTGTTTTTGGTAGGTATAGTGGGTATGGTTATTGTGACACTGTTGAGGTAGACTTTTATTCAGGCACATGACATAATGGTGTTAGAGTGACTAGGACTCTCAGTTCTCATATATAGTGAATATTTACTTCTTCTACTGTAATGCCCCAAAGTTGAGGCAACCCAGAAAATTAACTTAAATAAAAAGATTAGGAGTTTACAGGTGCCCAGGGTGCCTGCCTTAGGTATAGACTGCAGGACATAGGTAAAAAAGGGCCCCTCAGTAGTTGATTCCCCTTCCTGAACAGTATAAAAACCCTGTAATTAATAAAGAAAGTGCCCTGTGCACTCAAACCTGGTGAAAAAAAAATAGAATTCAGGTAGCTTCAGCAACAATGGCCTGGATGGAATGCTGTGCTGAGCTGCTCATGCACAGCATTCCACTCCAGCCACTCTAGAACCCAGGGAGGTTTAAGTTTAAAAAATATTTCTTCAGTTAGTCAGTTGTTCCTGGGCAGTGGTTGAGGAGACAGGACACAGAAGTCATGGGACAGTTTAGGGCTTACCTTGTGTTGAAGCCATCCCTCTGGGCTTGCTGTGGTCCTGTGCTGCCTCCCCTGCCTGAAGACTCCTTGCTCTGCTTTGTTCTGCGGTCGGTGGTGCCATCGGGGCACCATGAAGAAGTAAAACGTCCATTTGCCTGGCGTTGGGTGTAAGAGCCCCATCATTTTATTATTTTAACCTCCCCCCGTATATTTAAAGTTTAATTTCGGTCCCACGTCGGCGGCATTGAAGAACCGCATCACGCCCGAGTTCCTGTCGGCCGTCTGAGGCCCCCCAGTCTGTCCCTCGCTTCACATGCTGCCTCCCACACTCCCTCCCTCTGCCAGCCAGACCTCCCACCTCCCGATCCTCCAGAACAGCTCGTTGGAGCAGTGAGTCAGCCACAGCACACAGATTCGTGCTGTTCACCCCAAAACAAAGACTGTATTTTTTTTTTATTCATTAGCGCACAAGGCTCTTGTTCTATGCAGCTGAGCACCGTGGGGGGGGAGGAAGGACCCCGATTTAATATTCAGAAGGGGGCAAAGAGGTAGCGACGCCCATGGGGAGAGTCCAGGACTTCAAGGCCAAGCATAGGCCTATGAATATTCATAGAGAGGGTGGGTTTAGGGGCGGTGATCTCCCGAATGAGTGGCAGCAGGCTCGGAGAGCCTTTCAGATTTAAAGGGGCTCTGCCACTTTTGTGACTGTACAAATTTAAAGGGGCAAACCAGGCCCAGTTTTGGAAGGGCTATTTGGCCCAATATAAAGAGGGTGCCAGGCCCATGGTATAGTGGGCAATTCATGCCCATTTCTGTTAGGGCACCAGGCCCAGCTGTAGGAAGGCAGTTAGACCCACAGTCTAGAGGATGCCAGGCCCATTTCTGTTAGGGCATCGGGCCCAGTTTTGAAAGGGCTATTTGGGCCACTGTATAGAGGGTTACCAGGCCCAGTTTTGAAAGAGCTAGTAGGCCCACAGCTAAGTGTAGGGCATCAGGCCCGAGGTAAATGTAGGGCATTAGGCCCAAAGTAAAGCAGGGTTCCAGGGCAGCCCCAACCTAGTGTAATAAGGCAAGCCAGCCTAGTGGTAGTAAGGGAGGCTCCCAGCCTAGTGTATTAGGGCGAGCCAGCCTAGTAGTAGTAAGGGCAGCCCCAGCCTAGTGTATTAGGACAAGCCAGTCTAGTAGTAGTAAGGGCAGCCCCGGCCTAGTGTATTAGGGCAAGCCAGCCTAGTAGTAGTAAGGGCAGCCCCGGCCTAGTGGGTTAGGGCAAGCCAGCCTAGTAGTAGTAAGAGCAGCCCCGGCCTAGCGGATTAGGGCAATCCAGCCTAGCGACAGTAGGTGAAGCGTATAGGCCCCATAGTAGATAAGGCATTTAGGCCTTTGGTGTTCCCGGCAATTAACCTAGGGCAAGTGGTACCCTCAGTATAGGGGTTAGGGCATCCTTAACAAAACGTTCAGGGGTAGCCAGATCCTATTCGGGAAGACCCTACATTTAGGGAAAGGGGTCCATCCAAGGGTGCTCAATTCACAAATACTGTAAAGCTCTGTAACAACTGTACTGTTCATACATTTGTTATTGCTGAAGTACTTGAAAGACTGTGAACTTGCTAGGAAGCACCAAGACTGTGTTGTATAAGGATTGTGGTTATTTGCCCCTGGTTATCCGAACTATTGCCGTAAGCATTTTTACTATTGCTCTAAGCATCTGGACTGTTGCCCTAAGCATCTGAAATATTGTTCTAAGCATCTGAACTATTGCTCTAAGTATCTGAACTATTGTCCTAAGCATCTGGACAATTGCCCCACCTGTAACCATTACTCATAAATTTAGACTTTGCCCTTCCCCTGGCAAAGTATCGGATCATTCCGCAGTTCCCTTGGCATTGCAGGAAGGTGCATCTTTCAGCTACATTGTTACCAGTGTATGGGGATAGTCTCAATCTTCTACCACACTGCAGTCCCATAGTGTGGTCTGTAATACTTCGTACTCAGAATCAGTCTCTACCCAGAAGAGGACGTCTTCTCAGCATTCTTCACCCAAGTGGGATTGTCCATCAGATCATCTCCTTCATCTATGTTGTCCGCCAAAGTTGAGTCCGTCACCAGTCGTACAAGTCGTACCTGCTGTTTCTTGTTTTCACAGCTCGAAGGTACGTTCGCCGTAGCGCATCACGACAGCCGTGCCGGTGTCATTTCGTATGGTTCCTGATCCAGATGTCCCAAAGTTGGTCACCCTCCACAGAAGAGTGTGCTCATCCTGGAGAATCTGGTCTGTGCCCCTGGTCGTTCGCCCAAAAGTCGAGTCCGTCGAAGCCCAGTACGGGACGTGTCCGGCGTTTCTTTGTTTTTGTTCTAGTTTCTGGTGACAAGATTGCAGACTCAACCATCCTCTCTACAGATTCTTCTGGTTCCTGGTCCTAGCGGAGATCCTTCAGAGTTTAGCTGCCCCTTGGCATGCTGCAGCATCATTCAGGTCGTGGTGGTCCTCGAGTGTATTTGTCGCCATGCAGGTCCTGATTTCTCCTCATCCTTGGCAACCCTGGAAGTGGGTTTTGGCCAAGGAACCCTTTGTTTTCAGTTTGGAATCCAGCAGCCCATTAGTGGGTTATTTCAGGAACCAGTTGCTCTGGTTCTTTTATTCCGGCAGCCTTGGAGAGAGTGGGCTTTTGCCGAAGAATCATATGGTCTGTTTAACAAACCTCTCACCACTCAGTGGCCTTTACAAGGTCCCTGCTGGGAACTGTGTTAGCATCTACTGCTTCATTTGTTTGCCCTTCGTAGCTACCATTGTAGACCAATGGTGTACACAAAGACATCAGACCTCTGGACTCCTGTAACATCTGGACTTTGGTAGAAGTATGTAGTTATAGCTAAACCAAATACTGTTATGGGTAGTGTATGTCATCTTATCTTCACCTAAGCTTATTGATAGGAATAAGAATTGTAGAATAATTGTAGAATTAGAGTGGCAGTAGGCCTCAGCATCTATTCTATTCTTGTTGAAATAATTTTAGCAGTCATAGATAAAGTATCTGTCTTATTTACCACCCTATTGTTTTGGGTGACTTCTCTTACTCTTGTGGCTGTATCTCCCTACCCTCTGGTACAAAATAAATGCCCTGCTGGCACTGAATCTCTAGGATGACTCCTGCCTCTCCTTGTCTGGGTAACAGTTATCTTATCCACAATAATTTGGACCTTGGTGTCTCACTTATCTCTTTCACCACCTTTAGAGCAGAGTACCTCAGAGCACCTCTAGACCATCACACTACAGTTAAACCTCGATTATCTGGACTTCGATTATCCGGATAACTCACTCGTACGGACTTCTCTCTCGGTCCCAACTTTAAAGCCTATTTCTGTTACGGCTCATAGTAGCATTGTTCTGACAGTGTGAGTAGGTGTGTCATTAGACATAAAGGAATGTAACACCTAATGACTCACCTTCTCGCACTAGCTGATTGATTGATTGTTTTACTCACTATTTAAGTGTTCCAGCACAGTTAAGAGTCTAATAGTGTTTCAGATAATGGCAGAACAAACATACGATGTTATGGGTGTTAAATGAAAATGGAAAATTCTTCCTGTTAGCGACAAGCTCGAAATAATACATAAACTGGAGAAAGGGGAAAAAGCTGTCAGTATAGCAGGGGCACACGGAATTAGCAAACAGCAGGTCTCTGATTTAAAAAAGCAGAAAGAGCATCACATTTCACATGCCACAAACTTACAAGACGAGCGAGAACTGAAACGCTGGAAAACTCTGAAGCCTGCTTCAGATAACAAACTTGAAAAAGCAACTTACTTATGGTTCGCTCAGCAGCGTAGCAAAGGGGCACCTGTGTCAGGACCAATGTTACAGGAAAAAGCCTTACAATTCAGTCAAGAGCTACAAAAAGAAAATGACATCCCCATGACAAACGATTTTAAGGCTTCTAGTGGCTGGCTGCAATGCTTCAAGCAGCGACATTCAATCCGACAGCTTGAAATCCAAGGTGAGAAAATGTCAGCTGATCAAAGTGAAGTGCAGCCATATCGTGAAAACTTGCACAAAATCATCCAGGACAGGGGGTACACAGTGGAGCAAATATACAACGAGGATGAAACGGGACTGTACTGGTGTCTGCTGCCTGACAAAACTCTAGCCAGTTCTCAAGAACAGACAGCTGCTGGCTACAAGAAAATTAAGGACAGATTGACAATCTTAGGTTGCTTGAACGCTACAGGATCCCATAAGCTGAAGCCCTTAATGATTGGTAAATTTGCCAGCCCCCGTTGCTTTAAGAATGTAAACATGGGTGTCCTACCTATTGTCTATGAAAACCAGCGCAGTGCCTGGATGAGCAGCGATTTGTTTTGTCACTGGTTTCACAAAACATTTGTCCCCGATGTGAGGAAACATATGAGAAAACACAAATTAACCCCTAAAGTCATTCTCCTGGTTGACAATTGCTCCGCCCACCCAGCTGGATTGAAATCATCCGATGGCAAAATCAGGATGGAATTTTTACCCCTAACATGACTTCATTACTGCAGCCTTTTGACCATCGGGATACTGAGGCTCAAAACCATACAGAAAAAACCCTGTGTCACATTCTGTCAGAGGCAGATCCAGATGTTTCAATTGTGGAAACATTAAAAAACTCACTCTGAAAGATGTTTCCTATATGATTGGGGAGTCCTAGGATGAGGCAACAGCTGAGAGCATCGCAAAATCATTCTGTTCAACGCTGAAGATTGGGTCGGGGTCTGGTGGGGTGGTTGAAATGACAGAGATGCCAGAATATGCTGAAGGCTGCCAAGATGAACTCTTGGATGTCAATGAGGTGCCCGTAAATGACTTCGAGTTTTCGGAGGAGATCACGGAGCTCAACGCTCATGATCTGGAGATTCAGACCTCACCTGACCTCTCTGATAGGGACATTGTTAGCCTTGTGAGTGAGCATGGGGTACAGGAACTGGAGGAGGATTGTGATCCCGAAGAACAAACCGAGCAAGGGCAAGAAGTAACCAATTTGCAGACTGTGGAGCACTTAAAGAGGTGCGTGCACTGGTTAGAATGCCAAAAAGATGCTGACCCCATACATTTAATTACACTTAACAGGCTGCTTGCAATAGTGTTAATAAAAAAGTTCAGCGGGTCAAAACAAAAGACATTGACAGAATTTTTTAAAAGTGAAACGCTGTGAATCTTTAAATTCAAGTTAATTTTTGAAATAGAATGCTTTTCTAAGTAAACTACGAGTGTTTCGAAAATGTAATTTTGATTAACCGGGAGCCCAATTATCCGGACTGATTTGCTGTCCCAGAGAGGTCCGGTTAATCGAAGTTCAACTGTACTAGTTGTCTGTGGTTGGATTACGTACTGTCACATTTTTAAATCTGCTCATATTAAGATGCATATCTCATTTACTTGTGGGTTCATGTAAGGTTTAATTCCTTTGGGTAATATTGCAAAGATTAGTGTGAATGATGATGTAGTGGGACTGTTGTACATATATCTCATTTTAACTAGTTATCTTTCCCCGGGGGGGGGGGATTTAATTTCTGAGTTTTTATTCAGATTCCTTAGACTGATTCTGTACATGTTTGTTATATACTGACACTGTACTGAAATCTGTACATATCAGGCTCATGGTCTCAATTTCTTGAGGGTCCTTGACAAGTAGTTTTGTTTTTTTTATTTGGCACTTATACTTACAATTGATATTATCATGTATTAAATCCTGTTACAACACTGAAGGCCTTAAAGTTTATGTAATATATTAACTGATTGGGAGTATAGTTGGGTAAATGTCTCAGGCTAAGTTCTATATTACATTTTGTGTGAAACATTTACTAACTTTGAGTAAACTTCGCTTTAAACCCTCTGTATGCCATATATATATATATATATATATATAATTTCTGTTTATTTTAATTTTGGAGCTTGTTTTTAACTTGCAATTAGGCCTCATTTTAGCATGTATTTATTATTCAAAGGTTTGCGTCTCATTGACTGTGTTCTTTAAAACACAAGGACACTTGCAATTGTAGTTGTAAGCTCCTCATCTTACAAGTAATTAGGGAGAATAGTATCCTAAGGTTTTATCAGTAGACTGTTTTCTTGAAACATACTGAGACATTTTAAAATTTATATGAGTAGAACTCTCTGCTTGTTGCTATTTTCTGATAACCTTTGACCTTCAGGGGCTTCTCAGCTAAAAGCATACTGGTGTTAATTAGCTTCTCTGACATGATCTTCTGTTATGTTTCAAATGAGTATGTTAAACCAATGAGAATTATTTCTGTTTTTTATGCATTATCTGGGTGTTAATATTGGATTTTCTAAATAACTGTCATAAAGCTTCTGAAGAAGGATGTGGTTAGTCCGAAAGCTAGAGCACTTTGTCCTTTTGTTGTAACATCTATGTTTGTCCAATAAAATGTATCAAACCATTTGCTTCTGGATCTGTTCTTACTAGGACCAATACGGCAACTACAATATTTTTACTTCTTTTTTCCATATCTGTTTATGAAGTTGTGGGGGGGGGACATATGATGACCTTAGAATCCCTTCCTACCTTAGTTTATTATGTTACTGTGTACATGGCAGCCCAGAAGTTCTGTATGATCATTATTTGTACCTGATTATATTATACACATAGACACACACTACTGTGGTGACAGAAGAGTGTTAGGGTTGGTATCGTCTGCTTTTCCTGTCATGTGGCAGTGATTCTAACAACTGGAATCCATTGATGATGCCTAATACAAAAGTGCATCACCTCGCACCAGAGTGGTGCCCCAGAGAAATGGAAAGTATGCTAATAATGTAATCAAAACTCTGTTTGAAATCTGCAGGATGGTCATGCTCACCTTCTGTCTTAACCCCAGATTTGTCTCTCCGTATCAAGAGAACAGTTGGCACAAAGGTGTTTCTAGCTTTCTGGCCACTGTAAGTTTATTTTATTTTAAAAGTGCTGTGGTTTTAGCAAGTTTTTTGAAAAATTTTACATTAGGGTGTTTTATTAGTTTATAATTACTGGTCAGCAATTTTGTTCTAAGGCTGAATGAGTTGATAGTTGCCATAATAACCCATGGGTTATTACTGGGTTATTACGGCAGACTTGTGCTCCATCTGTCAAACTTGAGCGCTCTCTGATTCGCTCTTGTTTCATATGTGGGTGGGCAGAAACCTTCCTCAAACATGGCAGCTCCTAATCTCCATTAGTGAGGAGTTGCCAAAACAACACTGCTCACCTATACAAAACAATTTTTTATCTATCTGGCTGATCCTGCCTTTAAATAAAATTAAAAAAAAAAACCTTATCTGGTCGATCCTGTGCTTCATCACCTTCACAAAATGCAGAGTGCAACCGGGAACACTTCCATTGGTAAGCGCGATTGTGATCCCAATGTCAACAATAATTTAGAAAAAAAAAATGAATGAATAAAAAAAAAAATAATAATAATGCCAGAAAGCAAGGAGGGGGACAGACAGACTGTGTGTGCATGTGTTTGTGTGTCTGTGTGACAGGACTCTGGCTGGAAAAAAATTGCTGACCAAATATTATATAAAATAAAAGATGGGAAAGTGTCTGAAACTCGAATTTAATGCACACCCTCAGTGTGGGATGCTTTAATAACCCCCTTGGACTTTGCTTCAGAGTTTATGTAGCATCCCACACCTTGGGTGTGCATTAAATTCTCATGCCCCACACTTCCCCATCCTTTATTCTGTATTTACTATTGTTAGCAGTTTCTCCAGTTCCCAAGCACAGCGTTCAAACAGCGTTATGATTCCATTAGCATACATTCCATTTCTCCAGGGCACTACTCTTGCGCAAGATGATGCACTTTTGTATTGGCCCACTGATGGATCCCACAGAAGAAACAACATTACTACGGTGAGTAGTCTTTTTTCTTGTACCCTACTTGACTATTTTTTTTTTCCTTTTTTTTCCCCCATCCTGCATTTATCCTCCACAGTGGCTGGAGGGTTGTGTTGGCTAACTGACACGGGGCTTCCGCAATCATTTGTGTGCCTCCTCCTCTGCCTGGTGGTACCACCAGAGTCAATTCAGTGGACTTCAGCCAGCTGCTGTCCCCAATTATTTGCATTTTCTCCCTTGTTCCCAGGACCCTGGTATGCAGGCACACGTATGCGTGGAGGCATGCATGTGTCTTGCAGCTCCAGTGGTGGCCCCATCCTCCCTCCTGGCCTAGTGCCTAGGTTCCCCCCCCAGCCTGGCACTGCCACCTAGCCTAACCTTGGTGGCAGCCAAGAGTCGTGGAAACCCCAAGTACCTTCCCGGAGAGGAGAGGAGAGCTGCCTAGTGGCTGTTCAATCCTGACTCCTTGCTCTACCCCCTGGACAACCTCTGGTGGCCAGAGCTCGCTTCCAAACCCAGGTTGCCAGCGTGGTGTAAGGTATGGTGTC
The DNA here is from genome assembly GCA_016271365.2 of Neoceratodus forsteri. NCBI lineage: Eukaryota > Metazoa > Chordata > Ceratodontiformes > Ceratodontidae > Neoceratodus > Neoceratodus forsteri. The sequence continues at coordinate 240,418,962 of JADMNL010000024.1, read as the reverse complement.
CAGCGCCTTAACCCTCAGCATCACCGGGTCGGCCCCCCTACTTGATTGACACACATCCAAACTTATCAGTTGGAATGCAAATACAACTCCTCTCCCCCCCCAAAAAAGATGTATATCCTAGAGGCAGGTTTAAATCCACCCTCAATATTTTGATTTACAAGTGATTGGTCATCATGGCATACTATTAACAAGCATTTATCAACGCTGAATGTTTGCTTGCTGGTATTAGCATTGGAAATGCAGGAGTTAGACAGATGCAGAGTAGGAATGGCAGTGAAGTATTGAACTTCACGCCAACCCCACCTCCACCCTACAGAGATGGACAGGCATTAGGGTATGCGTTTGGGTTGTCGCCCATAACGGTCATGTCATTTCACCTCACCCTATCCTGCAGACACTGACAAGTGTTGAGGTGTGCCTTGGGGTGTTCGGCTTCACAGTGACCCCACTCTATAAGGACATATGCTGAAATGGGTGCAATATAGAATGGGGTGAACTCTGGGGCCGAAGAGTCCAAGGCACAGCTCGGTGCCTGTCAGTGGCTGTAGAGTGGGGTTGGAATGGCATGAGCATTACAGTTGGCAATGCAAAGGCACACCCCTGAGGCCTGTTAGTCTGTACGGAGTGGGACGTTATGGTTAGGAACCGTAACGCCCCGGGCATTTGTTGGTATTTGCAGTACAAATTTTCAACATGGCCATTTGTGGCCCCTCCCTCATGAAAGCATTTGGGACCTCTTCTCATGAACAGTGGCACCATGATTTTGTCAATGTGTCCCAAAATTTGAGTTTCCACCCACTGTGCCATTGTGCGCGAGATGTACGAAAACACAGATCAGGCAGGATGTGAAGAATGACAGCTGTATCATTCATAGGAAGGTGTGAAGAGATGGCAATGTTGAAAATCTGTAGTGAAAATATTAGAAATGCTCAAACTTCCGAGCATACGTGGAAACTGCGCAACGCACGTGCGTAACACAGTAATTTTGTGGAATTATTTCGTCAAATTTTCAACATGGGCATTTTGTGGCCTCTGCTCATGGACACTGTCAGTTTGATTTTCTTAATCTGTCCCAAACATTGATTTCCCACAGCAACTGCGGTATTCTGCACCAGATGTGTAAATGCATATTTTGGGCAGGATGTGAAAAATGAAAGCTGTACTGTTCATAAGGAGGCCTGAAAAAAATGGCAATGTTGAAAATCTGGAAAGAAAATTGTATAAATTTGCGAAGCTATGAGGGTGCATGGAAACTGCACAATGCACGCTTGTAACACAGTCATTTTATGGACATTTGTCACCAAATTTTCAACATAGGCATTTTAGGACCTCTGCTCATGAACAGAGTCACTGTGATTTTACATACTAACATATGAACATATGAATCTGTCAGCAGAACACACCATTCGGTCTATGTAAGTCAGCCCAAGTGTGCAGCTAGCACCCTAGATTGCAGCTTCCACACCCTCCTCCCCCCAATGCCTCCCCACTTGTCCAGCCCCTGCCCCTGACTCTTCCTCTTGCTTTATCCCACTCCTCCTTAAAGCTATTGACTGTCTTACATGTTACCACCCCCTCTGGCAGTGCATTCCAACTAGACACCACCCTCTCAGAGAAGTAGTGCCTCCTCATTTCCCTCTTAAAACGTCCCCCTTCCAACCTTAGTCCATGCCCCCTCATCTCTCTTCCACTCCTCAGTTTAAACACCCCCTCGGTGCTAGGTTTATTTACCCCTCAGGTATTTAAATGCTTCAATCATATCCCCCCATCCCTCCTCTCCTCCAGTGTGTACATGTTCAGCTCCTTCAGCCTAACTTCATATTCCTTCTCTTCCATCCCCTTTAACATTTTTGTTGCCTTCCTTTGCACCCCATCCAGTAACTTTATATCTCTCCTCAGGTATGGCCTCCAGTATTGCACACAGTACTCTAGGTGTGGTGTGACCAATGATCTGTAGAGAGGTAGGATCACATCCCTGTGTCTGGATGAGAACCCACTTGCGATGCACCCCAGCATCCTGTTTGCTTTCGCTGTTGCTCTCCTACACTGGGCTGAGTTGTTCATGCTCCCAGTTACCAACACCCCTAGGTCCTTCTCCTCCTCTGTGATCCCCAACCAATAGTCCCTCTTCTGGTTCTTAGCCCTGAAGTGCATCACCTTCAACTTCTTTGCATTGAATCCTAGCTACCACGCCACTGACCATGTCTCTAGTTTGGTTAGGGCCCCCTGCAGTTTTTCCCATCTGTCCTCTTCATCCACCACTGCCCCCAATTTGGTATAATGTGCAAACAGACTAACCCTGCTCCCCACTCTGTGTGCTGTATCAGAGATAAAGAGCCCAAATAGCACCGGGCCCAGCACTGACCCCTGTAGCACCCCACTTGTCACTGCTCTGGGTGCCAAGAGCTCCCCCCCACCACCACCCTCTGCACCCTTCCTCCCCTGTAACCAGTTCTCTATCCATTTAGTTAGACCACCTTCCACCTGTACCCCTCCTTCTCCTCACTGTTCTCCTCCTTGGCCTGTGTCCCTCCTCCCGGTAGTCAGCACCCTTTCTCCTACTTATTCTTACCAGGTGGTGGTGCCTTCTGTATTACACTCAGACCACTCTGCCTGCCCCCACCCAGGGTTACTACACCTCTGCCTTTACCTATATCTAGGGGAGTGAGCTCATTAGGCTCACCTGTCAGGACCTTTCTACCAACCTCAGTCTTTTGGCCACCCCCCACTAGTTTAAATTCACCTTAGTAGAGATATACCTCTCTAATCCTGCCTTTAATACTACCCTTCCCTTCCTGCTTCAGTGTACCCTGTCTCCCGTGTACAAGTCACTATCCCCCCAGACCCTACCCCAGTTAGTCACTAACCCATAATTTTTGGTGTGGCACCAATCCCTCAGCCACTCGTTGAACTCCTCAATCCTCCCCTTCCTCCCCATGCTTGCACATGGTACCAGGAGTACCTCCGAGAATGCCACTAACTCCCCCACCCCCTCACACTGCCTGCCTGCCCAACTACTCAAACCTCCCCCTCATTACTTACACAGTCTCCCCTGCCAAGTCATTTGTACCCACATGCAACACTAAAGGAGGTTTATTCCTCCCCCTCGCTGCACACTTGAGCAGTGCCTGCCCTGCCCTTCCTGCAGTCAACCTGGGATAGCTTCAACCCAAATACAGCTGTGCCGTTCCCCCCTCCTGCCCCATCTCACCCCTTTCAGTATAGAATTCCCAGGACAGAGTACCCCCATTCCCTTACCCCTTTCCTTCTAATGCCCTTCCACCACCCCAGTATTAGTTCTTCCTGCCCCTTACTCCCACCAGCTGAACCCTCTGTGACTTCTGTATCTGTACGCCCTACTTCCGCCTCACCCCTTTTCTCTGCCTTATTCCTCTCATCCCCCTTGAACCCCTTCCCAGCCTGACTACTTCCTACTTGGCTTACCATGTCGACCTCCCCTCCTCCCCTGCTGATTTCTAACCCCTCTCCTATCCCCACTGTTGTCGATTTAGAGCCCCCATTCCCTTCTACCCCGATAGTGATGCCCCTCCCATCCTTCCCCCTTCCCATAGCCTTCTCTCCTCCAGTCACCACCCCTCTATCCTTACTATCCCCCTTCTACCCTTTCATACTCGCTATCTCTTCCCCTACCTGTTGCCATCCCTCTCATGCCCTGCTGGTCCTCCCCCCTTCAGTATGTTCCTGCTCCCCCTCTCTCCCATAGCAGAGGCTCGAATCTATTCCTAGTCGATACCCCTCCTACATCTGTTCCCCCTATCGGTTCCCTCCTCCTACTTGTTCCCCTCTGTGCCACCCTGGTCCCTCACTACCTGCAGCCATCTGCTCTCTCCCCTGGTACTGCTCGTGGTCTCTTCCTCCCCCATTAGGAGGCCCCCCTTGCCTTGGGCACCCCCATCACTTCTCCTCTCTTTTCTGCTAGTGCCTCTGATACTGGGGTCAGTTTCAGTCAACAGTTGTTCTTCTTCCGTCCCCCTTTGCCATCCCCTATTCCCCCCAGTCAGGGTGCCTACCATACTCATCTGCCCTGCCACTTAAACTCCTCCCTAACCTCCACAGTTCCTCCCTCAAACTAGCCAGTCGTCTATAGACCATACACCCCCCCATCCTCCAAGCCCAGTCCAGGATCATAGCGGATCCACACCCTGTACACCCCACCACCCTTCCAAAGATGCCAGCCCCATTGACATGTGGCACCCACCCCATTTTGACCGCATCTTATGTTACGGGCTCTTACTCCCAGGTTCTGTACCTTACTACAACTGTTAGGCCCCTATTTACTCAAATTCCTTCCCACCCCCACACTTGTGCCCCTACTGCCCCCTTGCCAACTGGGTTAATTCAGTCTCAAATCTCATCCATTAGATACTGATTACTGTAGCAATCCTAAAGCCTCCTTGTCCATTTTTCACCCCTCAGCTGCCATACTTTTTGTTCTCAGCTCTCATATAGTTTCACTTAGCCCAGTTAGAAATCCTATTGCGCTCCAAGTATTACTCTGCTCAGTTAGAGAAATAAACAGAACAAATAAATATGTATTATTACAGCAATCATAACAGTATAGCTCAGTACTTTGGTCAGTTAGAGAAATAAACAGAACAACTAAATCTGTATTATTACAGCAATCCTAAAAGTATCCAATCATTGCTTTGTCTCCAGCCCAGAGACCCTGCTGTAATATAGGACCACAGAGGACCCTGGGCAGAAGGGTGGGCAACTCTAAAGTGCTGGCAGAGCTCTGTTGAGCTCGCTCACTCCCCCCCTCTCTCAGTCTCTCATTCTGTTTCTCCCGGCGCTGCAAGCTATCCTTTTGTACTGGGCTCCTGCCTGCATTGGTGCCTTTTTCCACCCACTTATTTTTTATTTATTTATTTGTGAAATCAGTTTACAACTTTTGAGCCAGAGGCTCGTTTCCAAAGGTACCTCATCACATTAAAGACATACATAGAGTTTTAGGTTACATAGCATAGGTTTGCAAAATAATAGGCGTTCAACAGAGGCGCCATGTCACACTGAGGTCAGACAAAATACATTTAGGTTACAGGGTACATGTAATTGAGAACAGGTGTTACACAAGTTGGTATCAAACATTGAGCAATCTAGTAGGTATACAATGAAACAGCTGGCACTGGCCAGGCTAGACACAGGTACGGTGTACCGGGAAGTGGTGACAGGGATGGTTAGGTGGAGAGCCGCCTGGTGGGCGTTGTCTTGAGAAGTCAAGGTGGAGGCTACTTTCAGAGACAGAAGCAGCTACGCATGTTGAAGAGTTGGTTTCGAAGGGTGCTTTTGAACTTGGAGGTGGTGGTGGCATTGGTGATGGGGGCCGGGAGAGAGTTAAACCAGGATGGGGCTCTGTAGCAGAAGGACCTCTGGCCACGGCTGGTTCTTGATCTGGGGACCATTAGAGTGGTCTTGTTGGATGACCGTGTTGCAATAGTGGGTGGGATCTGGTGAATGGATGCCGTTACCCCAGTGGGGGAGAGCCCGAGTAGGGTTTTTTCTGTGAGGAGGCAGGTTTGATATCGGAGCCGTTCATCCAGGGTAAGGAGTTTAGCCTCGTCATACAGCTGACAGGTGTGTGTGAGCCTGGGGGCACCAGTAATCAATCTGCAGGCTTTATTCAGGGTTATGTGAATTTTTTTGAGTGCAGTCGAGTCGGCAGCACCATAGACTGGTAGACCATAGTCTACAAGGGACAAAACGGAGGACGTAACAGCGATCCGGAGCGCATTTGGGGGAAGGCAGGTTCTATGGCGGAAGAGGATGCCAAGCCGTGTGTTAGTGGCTGTTGTTAGGGCATCAATGTGGTTGTGAAATGTGAGGGCTGAGTCGAAGGTAACCCCAAGTTATTTGCAGGAGCAGACTTGTTCCAGTGGCTGTTTGGTACTAGGAAGGATATAGAGTGGGTGGTTGCTAGCTTTGTTTTGGGGGTGGGAAAAGAGCATAGCTTTGGTGTTTTTAAGATTGATGATGAGTCTGCGCTCCTTAAACCAAGCTTCGGCATTATTGAAAGACTGCTGTAGGGTGTCCTGAAGGGAGACGGGATTGCGGTGGGTGGCAAAAAGGACAGCGTCATCTGCATACAGGAGAATTTTGCCATGGCATGCACTGGGCAGGGTGTTCAGATAGAGTGAGAAGAGAAGGGGGCCCAGGATGGAGCCTTGGGGGACCCCAGAGTGAATGGGACGGGTATCAGAGAGTATCCCATTGATTTTAACACACTGTGATCGAGCGGCTAGATAGCTTGTGCACCATGCTAGGGGGCCAGCCGAGAGACCAGTGTGGCAGAGTGCATTCAGCAGAAGAGGATGGGAGATGGTGTCGAAAGCCTTTGAGAGGTCGATGAACACTGCACCAGCTAGGGAGCTGGTATCCAAGGAGGAGTGTAGGAAGTTGGAGAATTCAATTAGGGCAGTGCTGGTACTGTGACCAGCACGGAAGCCATGTTGCTCTGGGCATAAGATGTTATGCTTAGCCAGATAATCAGTGATTTGAATGGCCACCACTTTCTCCAGGGCTTTAGAGAGGGGGGGAGGATGGAGATTGGCCGGTAGTTGTTGCCCGACGACCTGTCGCCCCCTTTATGAATTGGTGTGATTATGGCTGTTTTCCAAGCCGTGGGAAATTGTCCCAGGCAGAGCGATCGGTTAATTAGGCTGGTGAGTGTGGAAAGGACTTCATCTAGCACCAGCCTGAGGATACTGGGGTCCAGTGAGTCACTGCCGGGACTGTTGCTATTCAAAGCTTTGATTAGGATGGGTCTGGCTTCCCGGGCAGAAATCTTGCGCAGGTGGAAGCTGGGGTGCTGGAGGACAGGGGGAGGTTGGTTGGGGGGAGGGTCAAAGAAATTACCAAGGAGTACTGAGCTAAGGTCAGTGAAAGTGGTGTTGAGACAGTTAGCTATGGTGGCAGGCTCGGTGGTGGTAGTGCCATTGCTAGTGAGCTGGGATGGGGCAGGGGAGTGAGATTTTCCATTTAGTTGTTTAATATTATCCCAGAAAGTCCGGGCCGAGCCCCAGGAGGAGGTAAGGGTGGCCTGGTAATGGTCGGCCTTGGCTTTCCGGATGGCCCAAGAGCACTTATTCCAGGCTGCATTGTAAGCCTGCCTATCAGACAGCCGACCCGTTACAGTGGCAAGGTGCCAGAGGTTATCCCGATTTCTTAGTAATTGTAGAAGGGCAGGGCTAACCCAGGGTGCATTCTGCTTTTTGGACCGGATTTTGGTGAAGGGTCCAAAGAGATCACAGGCCATGTTGAAGGTGTGTGTGAAGAAGGCGAGGGCAGTGGCAATGTCGGTTAGAAATCTGCAGCAGTCCTGACAGAGCTCAGTTGAGCTCGCTCACTCCCCCCTCTCACTTGCTTGATCTTAATCTGTCCCAAACACTGATTTCACACAGCGACCACGCTATTCTGCGCCGGAAGTGCGAAAACACATTTCAGCCAGGAAGGGAAAAATGACAGCTGTACTGTTCATAAGGAGGTGTGAAAAAATGCCAATGTTGAAAATCTGGCATGAAAATATTACAAATTTGCGAAGTTACAAGCTTGTGTGGAAACTGTACAATGCACACTTGTAATTGTAATACAGTCATTTTATGGACTTTTGTCACCAAATTTTCAACATAGCCATTTTAGGACCACTGCTCATGAACAGTGTCACTGTCATTTTCTCAATCTATCCCAAAAACTGATTTCCCACAGCAATCATGCTATTCTGCGCCGGAAGTGCAAAAACACATTTTGGTCAGGATGTGTAAAATGACAGCTGTACTGTTCATAAGGAGGCGTGAAAAAATGCCAATGTTGAAAATCTGGAGTGAAAATATTACAGATTTCGAAGTCATGAGCATGCGTGGAAATTTTCTGGATTTTTTTGACCATATTTGCATCATAGGCTTTTTAAGAGCCCACCTCAAGAACAGTGGCACTGTCATTTCGTTAATCAGTCCCGGAAGGTGATTCCACGCAGTGACCGTGAAATCACCTTTCGGGACTGAATAATGCCATAATAGTGACTGAATTCATGAGGAGGGGTCATAATAACCCCATGTTGAAAATTTGGTGCCAACATTCCCAACAATGCCTGAGATATGCACCAAAGTTGAAAAACCCTATTTATGCCATTATGCAGCTTACCGGCATTTCTTCACTTCGCGGTTGGCTTTGAAGAGTGCAGACATGTTCCTGATCCACTGAAGATCATTGCGCTAGGCTCTGGAGGTAAGAATGGGGTGAGGGGGGTGTGGGGAGGCAGGGTGCGCAGAGGGTAGGTGTGGGTTGGGGGAAGGGCCATGGACTAAATGAGGGTCCGTTTTCTGTTTTACAGGGATAAGAAAAAAAAAATTGTGGGGCTGTTTTTTTTTCAGGGACATTTGGCACACCGGGGTGGGCTCTCAGCATGCTACCTGGGTGTTTTTTTTGGGGGGGCTGTAGCTGACAGGGGACTGGGAACCCCCATAGACACATACCAAGTCGGGGGGCAGGAGCCGAGGGGGACTGGGCACCCTCCTCAGCAGACAACAAATTGGGGGGGATGTTATGCTGACAGGGAGTGGGCTCCCCCATTGGCAAATAGAACTGGGAAGGGGGGACTGAAGCTAACGGGGATTGAGCACCCTGTTGGCAAAGAAAGACTGTTGGGGCGCATGATGCCGAGGGGGATTGGGCACCCCCTTGGCATCCAACAGAAGCTTGGGAGTGGGGACATTATGCCAACGGGGACTGGGCTCCTGGTCAGCAAACTAACAGGGTTGGAGGCATGCGGAGGGCAAGGTACCACCCTGCAATGATGGATCACTCCCTCATTACAGTGGAATGGCTGATGCTGCAATGAAGAGGTGGCCCCTGATTGCAGTGGTGAAAATGTTTCAAGCTGGTGGCATGCTGGCTGAATTAGTGTCAGCAGCAGCATGCCACTGCATTGGGAAAAGCGGGCCAAGCCTCAAAAGGCACTGGGACCACCTCCAAAACCCCGCTTCTCTCCTATACTGTGCTGAAATGTTTCTTGCGCAAGCAGACATAAGAAGTAGGTGACCTCAGACGTAGTGTGAATATGTTGAGGCTTATATGGTATACCATTAGAAGACAAGCAAGAGTCCATTCCCTAGTGGTATGTGTAGGAAAAGAGACTGTACCTGCACTAGTCAACTCTGGCTGTAGTCCAACTCTGGTTAGGGAATGTTTGGGGAAAACAAATTATGGTACAAGTGATACTGGTCAAATTTGCCATATTCATGGTGACACTCAGACATACCCTACTAGTAGCTGGTTGAACAAAGACATCGATTAAGAGCCATAGAAGGAAGGGTCAAGCTGCCTGGAGGGTGGGGCTGCTAGATGACCCAAACACAGCATGCTGTGCGTTCATGCTGGAAGATCAGTTCAAAACAGTCTCAGGCACTGACATATGGATGGTCTGACTAGGAGATGCACTGACAGCATATCTCAGCTGGGGGGAGGAAAGTGGCATAGTGAGGTACTGCAGCAGACCCTGCTGACTGGCCAAGGAGTTTGCTGTCCCAGCAGGAGCATGCTACATGTATTAGAACTCCCCCCGCACACACACACTGTGCATGCTACAAAGGAAAAGAGGTAAAACATAGTGGAAATAACCCAGACTGGCACAGGAGGAAGAGCTGCCTCCTGCAGGCCCTGCACCACTGACCAGGCACCTTCCTCCACTGAATACATGTCTTTGGAGGGGTAAGGGTACTCATGAAGATCCCACCATTGCGGGGGGTTGCAAGCCATGGGAGATGGAGGTCTGGAAAGGGACCCGGGGAAGTCGGGTGACAGGGTACCTAAAAAAAACAATAAAAAATTGCCTAGAGTATAAGCTGTATATTTAAAGCTGATGGTGATGTCTGTGTTCTCCTGCCTGCTGTTAATGATCTGCAGAATGAAATCAGGCAAGATCATGTATTTTAAATTAACATTTTTGTTTCCCTGGGTCTTCGCTTGCTCACATCGGCATTGCCCTTCATCTCACAAATTGTCGGTGGAAGGCAGTGTGCTCAAGTGGATAGTGCAAAGAACTAGTAGTGGAACCAGTAGTACTAGTAGTAGAACTAGTAGTAGAAGAAGTAACCAGAAGGGCAAGGGATCAGATCAGTTCCAGTACAGTAGCTTCTTCTTGCTTTTTTTAAATTGTTTTTTGAGGATTTTAATTGGTAGAAGGTTACTTCTTTTCTTTCTGACTACTTCTAAGGGGCTAGCAGGGTATTGTTTTGGGGCTGTTGGAATTTTTAAACCTGTTTTGGTGGCTATAAGTGGGCTCATTTGTTTGATGTTTCACTGTGTAGCAGGCTGCGTTTGTGGAGGCCTATTTCTTTTGATTTTAAACCTATTTGGTGTGATTTAATTGGGGCTGTTTCTTTGAATTGGAGACCTATATCTTCTAATTTCAAGCCTATTTTGATGTGTTGTTGGTGAGACTGTTTGAATTGGAGACCTGTTTCTTTTGGTAGCAAACCTATTTTTTGTGCTTTGAGTGGAATTGTGATTCCATTTTGCTGGCTTCACTAGCTGCAAAGTTTAGTGCATAGTGGGACAAGAGTGCTAATGGTCTTACCAGGGGCCTCAGCTACCTGATTGTTTCTGGAAGGCACGGGTTGGTCCCACCCGCCCCAGATCCATGATTTTCTTTATACCAGGGGTTCTGACATCACTTCCCCAAATGGGCAAAGGACATGCACCTGTCATAGCAGAAGCAGACATCCAGGAAAGGAACAGCAGCGAGTGAAGAGGTGACTGCTGTCTCAGTGGAAGGGAAGTAACTGCAAATCATGGAGCTTTCATTGTTACTTCTTTGCATTGCTATTTGCATTGTGGAAAGGAGGAGTAGGAGTTTGAAGAAGGTTGTGTAATAGTTACTTAAAGTCTCTTTTTGGGTGTGGTCAGGAAGGATGGGAATGCAAAAGCACTGGAGGGAGGAAGAAGGGGAGATGAGGGAGGGTGATTTAAGCCAACAGTGGTGAGGAGAGGGTCAGAAGAAGGAAGCAGAGACAAAGGGGCCCAGGCCAGGAAGAGACAGTTGCCAGAGAAACCAGGTCAGGAGACAAAAGACAAACAGAAGGAGGAGACAGGGACTTGTGAGGATTAGAAGAAGTGGCAACAGTCATGGAGTGGAAAGGAGGAACAGGTTACTATGAAGAGAGAGGAGCGAGGCATTTGTGAAGGGTCTTCAGAAAATAGTTTGCACTGCTAGAGAGGAAGAAGATGGAGGAGGAAAGTGATGAAATTAGAGGTAATTGATAAATACCTGGACCAAACCAGAGTGGGGGAAGTTCTGCTGGGAGAATTGCAACAGGGGCAAAAGGGAAATAATGTGCAGGAGGAAAAGAAGAGCCGGGAAATGAGAGATGGAGATGAATGGAAGCAAGCAGGGAGTAAGAGGGGTGGAATCTTAGTGCTGGGAGACTCAATACTAAGAGGAATCAGGTGGGGTAGCAAGAGGGAGAGGCATTGTCACATTTGGGTGGAGGCCATGCCAGGAATGACAGCAGAAAGGATGGGACAATCTGTTCTGAAATATGCTAGAAGGGTAGGGACAAGCTTCATTTAATTATACATCTTGGGATGAATGACCTGGCTGACAAGACAGTAGATATAGTACAGAGGAGGTTTGAGGAACTAGGACAATTATGTGAGGGGCAGGAAGATCAATAACCTTTCAGAGATACTTCCAGTGCCAAGGCAAGCACAACAAGAAAGCTGAGAATAGAGAATTTAATGGATGGCTAAGAACCTGGTGTTATGCTAAAGGGTATGGGCTGTTGGGGTGGGTGGGGAGGGACCTGGGAGGACAGTAGTCTCTATGCCAAGGACAGACTACACTTGAGTGAAGAGGGAAAGAAAGTGTTGAAACAGAGGATGGAGGAGTACATAGAGGAAGTTGGGAATTTAAACTAGCAGCGGGGGTTAGCAAGTGTACAAGAGGCATGCAGAGACCACAGGTGGGGAAACCATATGAGCTTACCCCCATAACAGTGACAAAGGACAAATGGCAAGTACTATTGGTGGTGCTAGTAAAGGAGGGCAGAATGGGGGGAAGGAGGAAGGTGGTTACCCTTAATGCTAGGAGCCTTGGGAGGAAAACTACAGAGTTACAGGTGCTCATGGCAGAGGGAGAGGTGGACATTGCAGCCATCACAGAAACATGGGCCATCAATACAATGACTGGGACCTGTCTGTACCAGGGTACAGGTTAGTGCATAGGGACAGGGTGATTGGGAAAGGAGGGGGGGTGGCACTATATGTGAAGGAAGGACTGAAGTGTGTAAGGGAGGAAGGGGAGGAGGGTAGTATGGAGTCACTTTGGATGCAAATCCAGGATTCCAAGAATAGGATTCTTAGAATGGGAGTGGTGTACAGGCTGCCATCTCAGACAGAGGAGTTAGACAGGGAACTAGCGGGACAGATCAGGAGGACCTGTGAGAAGGGTAGTGTGGTGACTGTGGGGGACTTCAACATGCCAGGAGTGGACTGGGTGCCCCAACAACCAGGAATAGAAGGAGCAGGTATTGCTGGATGCCTTCAGGACAACTTCCTGCTGCAAATGGTCAGTGAACCAACCAGGTTGGGAAATACCCTTGACCTTGTGCTGGCAAATGGGGACTTTGTGAGAGAGCGTTATGGTGGAGGAACTGCTGTCAGGGGTGACCACACTCACTATAGCTCACATTGGATATGGGCAAGTAAGAGTGCAATCTGGCACAAGAGTGCTGGACTTTAGGAGGGCTGATTTTGGGAGGATGGGAAGTGGTAAAAGGGTACCTGGCCAGAATTCAACCTAGTATGGACGCTAACCAGAGGTGGGAGCTCATAAAGCTGGGGATAGTGGAGCAGCAAAACCTGCTGCAGGGCCCAGAGCAAGAAGGCTAGGACTAAGAAACCGAGCTGGTTGAGCAAGGAGGTCATGGAAAAGGTAAGGAGGAAAAAGCTGCCTTTAGGAGGTACAAGAAAACAGGAAGTGGGAGGACGGGGAGGAGTACCTGACGGAATCGAAGGAGGTGACACGGGCAGTAAGGGGAGCCAAAGCATCTATGGAACTCAGGCTGGCACAAGGCATTAAGAAGGGGGAGAAGAACTTCTTTAGGCACATCAGGGAGAAAAGGAGCTGTAAGGACCACATAGTAAGGATTAGGAAAGAGGGGGGTTGCGTGGAAGCAGGGTGCGATAAGGCAGAAGTGCTAAATTATTACTTCTGCTCAGTATTTACTAAGAGAAAGGAGGTGATCATCCAAGGGGAGGAATGGCAGAAACAGGGGGGGAGAGGGGTCACAGGAAATCATGGAGGCAGAGTTCGGGAGGTTTGAAGGCACTGACGGTGGACAAGGTGCCAGGCCCAGATGGCATCCACCCCAGGGTACTGAAGGAGCTGGCAGAGGTCCTTGCAGGACCTTTGGCAGACCTATTTAATGCCTCACTACATTCAGGGTGTGTACCTCAGGACTGGAGGATGGCTCATGTGGTGCCCCTCCACAAGAGTGTCCCCAAGGATGAACTGGGAAACTACAGACCAGTGAGCCTCACATCCATCGTGGGTAAGCTGATGGAGACTATCCTGAAGGAGAGGCTGGTGGCCCTCCTAGAGGCCAAAGGACTACAGGACAGCAGACAACATGGCTTCATGTGTGGCAGATCCTGCCAAACCAACCTGGTGGAGTTCTATGACTGGGTAACTAGGCAACTGGATAGGGGTCATGCAGTGGATGTCCTGTGTCTGGACTTCAGTAAGGCATTTGACTTGGTGCTGCATGGGAGGCTGGGAAGTAAGTTAGAAGGCACAGGGGTCGGTGCAAAGCTGGTGAGATGGGTAGGGGAACTGGCTTTAGGGAAGGCAACAGAGGGTGGTGGTGGATGGGGAGATCTCACACCCAAGGGTAGTGACGAGCAGTGTTCCGCAGGGCTCGGTATTGGGACCAGTGTTGTTTGGGATATTCATTGCAGACATATCATTGTACATCAAGAGCAAGATCAGTCTGTTTGTTGATGATACCAAGATGGGAGTGGTGGTGGATGACCTAGGGGATGGCAGGGGTTGCAGGATGATCTGGCAAAGCTTGAAACCTTGTCAGACACCTGGCAACTGGGGTTTAATGCCAAAAAGTACAAGGTGCTGCATTTTGGGGTGAAGAACCCAAGGAGGAGTTACCAGCTGGGGGGAGTGCAGCTAGCCCAGACAGAGGAGGAGAAGGATCTGGGGGTGCTCATTACAGGGTCAATGAACAACTCGGCACAATGTAGGAAGGCAGCTGCAAGGCCAACAAAATGCTGGGTTGATTGCAAAAGTATATCCTCGAGGAGGAGGTGGTGATTCTGCCACTGTATAGGTCATTAGTTAGACTGTACCTGGAGTACTGCGTGCAGTACTGGCACCTGTATCTGAAGAGGAAATTAAGTGACTGGAGGGGGTGCAGTGCAGGGCGTCAAAGATGATCAAAGGGCTGGGGGACTTATCATATGAGAGGAGGCTGAGGGAGTTGAACATGCACTCGCTGGAGGAAAGGAGGGAAAGGGGGGACATGATTGAAACCTCTGAGTGCATGAAAGAAATAAACAAGACAGGTACAGAGGGGCTCTTCAAGGTAAGGGAGGGGAGGGACACCAGGGGCCATGATATGAGACTGGAGGGAGGAAGGTTCAGGAGGGAGATGAGGAGACACTTTTTTACAGACAAGGTGGTAGCTGGGTTGAATGCATTTCCTGCAGAAGTGGTATCCAGAGTATAACAGTGGACTGCTTCAAAAGGGGATGGGACAGGACAAGGGGGAAGGTCAATGGAGGGGAAGGGTGGAAGAGAGGGGCAGCTGCAGAATAAGGGGTGCTAACTGCACATTCAAGCAGACTTGATAGACCTCTAGGCCTTTATCTGCTGGCAAATTTCATATGTTCATAACTGTGAAATACTAAGTTCTGTGATTGTAGATTCTAATCCCACTTCATCCAGTCACTTCAGACCTTGCACAAGTCATTTGAACTCTGTACTTCAGCCATTCATAAAGTAACATTTATTAGAAGCAGCACCTCACATTGTAAATTAAATGTATCTTAGTTGGGGCTACCTGAGGTAAATAAACAGAATGAAAGTTTTACATTGTGCAGTAATACTAATATGTGGAGTTAAGAAGGCTGGTTAAGTTTTAACTTTCTGTTTCACCATGTCCTTATCTATCAACACATTTATGATTTCCTGTTAGTGAAATTGTTATTTACAGCATGTGCGGCTGGCTTTCTCTTGACTGCATTTTCTGTGTTTTCATTTTTCCAAACAGATATCTCTGACAGCCTCTGACACCACAAGGAAAACTTTTAAAAAGTAGGATAAATATGTGGAAGTTAAATAATACAAATATACATACGAATTAACCAGTGGAAGAAGGCCTTATGGTCTATCAAATTTGCCTGATGTGGAACGCATGTATTTTTCTTTGTATGTCTCTCATCCCCCTTAAATTCATCCCACCCCCTCTTAAGGCCTTCAGTGGTTTTCCTGTTTACCATCTTTTATTAATTTGTTCCACCCTGAAAACTCTTACCTTTGTGAAGATGCACCCCCTGACCTCCCTCCAGAGCCTGCTGCTAATCAGTTTGAAACTACTGTATGCCACCTCATGTTCTTGTTATTGCTAGTCTTAAAGGACCCATTGTCCATACAGGGTTTTAACTCACACTATCTATCCCCCCCAAGCTCCTCATCCTACCGCTACCACTCTGAGCAACCACTAAGCCCTTCACTCTGTCCCAGCCATGTTAGAAACCATAACTAGTTTTGGCACCCACCACAACAGTTGGCAGTTTGTTTTACAGCTCCACCACCCTTTCTGTAAAAAAAACTTTCTTACATCCCTCTTGAACCTCCCTTCGATTTCCACTCATGTCCCTGTGTTCTTGAGCCACCACTTATTTATTTGTTTAGTTGATCTATTTAAGAAGTTTCACAAGAAAAAAATATACTGAGCTGCTAACAGCGCATTTCCAGATGTGCCCTGGGGGTAAGGGATGTGGAAAATTATATACAGCAAATACAATATATCAAGGAGTATACTCAAATATTGCAGACAAATCAGTATAAGATACCTGTAATTAACAAAATAAAACTGATATAATTTGGTTGACAGAACTACTCTTACAGAACCATGAACAGGTAACGAAGGAACAGATTAACGGGGCAAAACTAGTGTGTGTGTGTATGAGAGAGTCATGGACAGTTGCAGGATGGAAAAGAACGGTCATGAAGGATAGACTTTAAGGAGAAAGCAGAAGAGGCACAGTGAACTGAAAAGGGAAGGGTGGACCAGAGTTTATGAAAGCGGTAAGAGAAAGCAGATTGACCAACAGTAGATTTTCTATAAGGAACAGTGAGGGAATGGGAAGTATTATTGCATAGGAGGTAGTAGGAAGCAGAAGGATATGATAAGAGGGATATAAGGTAGGAGGGAAGTGAACCAAACCAAACCAGTATTTAGATATAAAGGAGGCACAATGGAAAAGGTGCTAGGCATCAAGAGACGGGAGTGAAAGTGGAGTAGAGTAAGCAATGGTGGGTACGAGGGGAACAGTCTCAAGCAAAATTACAAAAACAGTGAAAGAGGGGGTCCAGTCTGGCAAGGGAGGATTTGGGAGTTCCACTATAGACTATGTCACCATAATCAAAAATAGGGGGAATCATCTATAAAACAGTCTCTCGGCAGACAGGAAGCAGGATACTCACTTTGTTCCTGTACAGTGCACCAATCTTGGGGTGGAGCTGTTGGTGTACGGCATCAGTATGAACTGAGAAATCAAGATGGTCAAGCCAGATCAGGAGGTACAGTTCTTAAAAGAGGATATATCCTCCATAATAACACCATAAAGGGTGTGTTATGAAGGGAGAGAGGTGAGTCTGGAGAACCTCTGACTCATGCCAAAAGTCACGGAGAGTGTTTTTTTGGCACTGAGGGATAGTTGGTTAGACTGGAACCAGCACTGAATATTGTTGAAATCCAGCTGAATCTGTGAGTTAGGATCATGGGAAGAGGAGCCAGATGCAAAAATTACTGTATCATAAGCATACCTATGAATGGATGCATAGTAACAGACAGGGGGAAGGTAATTCAAGAATATGGAAAAGAGAATAGGACCCAGAACAGACCCTTGAGGGACACCTGAGCAGACAGGGAGTGGCGATGAAATTGAGCTACCTGTCTGGACAGCTTGAGACCTTCCCTCAAGGTAAGAATGGAACCAACTGACTGTAGAACCAGAAAGACCCACTGCTTTAAGCTTGTCCAGAAGGAGGGGATGTACCACTGTGTCAAAAGCTTTAGCAAGACAAACAAAAATGGCAGACATGATCAGACCCTCATTAATACCTGTGAGGATGGAGTCAGTGAGCCAAAGGAGAGAAGTGGAGTGGGATTTCCTAAAACCAGGCTGAAAGGGGGGTAAAGAAGGAGGAGGAGTCAAGGAAGGGAGAGAGCTGTGATAGTACAAGGTGTTCCTGCAACTTAGCTAGGTTAGGAAGGAGAGAGATAGGGTGGTAGTTACCAGGAGAAGAGGGATCACCACCTTTAGGGATAGGAATGACAGTAGCCTGTTTCCAGGCATCGGAAACAGTAGCAGAGGAAAAATAAAGTTTGAAAAGAAGGGTAATAGGCAGTGTAATGGCAGGGGCTGAGAGAAGCAGGAGTTTGGGATCAAGGCCATCAGGGCTATCACATTTGTGAGGATTAAGAGTAAGCAAGGACTTAAGGGAAGCATAAATGGCAGAAGAGAAGGAAAAAGAGAGATTTAGAGGAGGAGAAGGTTGAGAGAGGGAAGAAAGTGGGAGGAGGAGGAGGAAGGGATGAGAGATAGGGCACAGGTAGTAGGAGTTAAAGGAAGATGCAACAATAGAAGAGTCAGAGATGAGGGAGTCATCAACTCTGAGAACAGGAGAGGGAGAATGGGTCAGAGGGGGAAGACAGGGAATGGATAACTTTCCAGAACATAGAGGGATGATTAATGTTGTTCTGGAGTGTAGATGCAAAATACTCAGAGTTTGCAAGTCTTATGGGTTTGGTACAGGTATTACGAAGGTGATCATAGTTTGCCAAAGCAGCCGGGGACCCAGTGATCTTAAAAGAATACCAGGCAGGGTCTCTAGTATGGGGGCAAGCAATAAGCTCAGATGTAATCCCGGGTAGATGACAGCCACTTACTCTGTTTTTTTCTCAGGGCAGCATGAAAATCCCATACAACCATCAATTTGGATTGAAAGTATCGCAGAGCAAAATTTATACTATTGGCTGTTGAGATTGGGGACCAATCAGTTTTCCCTAGGTCAGCTAGGAGTACGCTTATATAATGCTAAATAGTTCATTGTAGTTAACCTTGTTCATTCCTTTCAGAAACTTGAAGGTCTGTATCATATCTCCCCTCTCTCATCTGACCTCCAGTGTGTACATGTTTAGTGCTTGATCTGATCCTTTCAAGATCTGCCCCGCTGGCCTTGAATAATTTTGTTCACCGACATTGCACTGTCGCCAGACTGTCCTTATCTTCCCTTAGGTGAAAACTCCAGCACTTGGTAAAGTACTCTAGGTGGAGACTCACCAGTGATCAATAGGAAAGCAGTAATATCTCCTTCCTTCCGCTGTTAAAACCCTATCCTATACACCTTATTATCCTGTTCACATTACTGTAGGCCTTGTTTACTGACTTGATTGGTTTAGACTCTAAGGCTATGTACATACACTGGCAGTCTGGGTTTATAACCATTTTTTAAAATGGTTTAAAACTCACCATGGACGTCTGTCCACACTTGTTGCTTCAGGCTTTGTGACCATGTTTAAGTACGGTCGTGCTGCTGCCGTTGCATACACATTGCAGCCCTGTAACGATATAAGCTAACACAGTTTGCAGCAGGGATCAGTGGAAACACGGATCGATCTCCTGTCCACACTGCAGGGTAAACTGTGCTTGGTTTGAAACCGTGTTTAAAATTGGTTTTAAGTCTAGGTCCCTTGCAGGGTTTGAGCACGGTTTTTAAACATGGTTTCAAACTGTGTTAGGTGAGGAACCATTTCCTCTTTTTAAAACATTTTAAACTACTTAAAACATTTTAAAAAATCAAGTGTGTACACAGCTTAAAGGGTTAGAGAGTTACCTATGATGACCCTAGGTCTTAGAAGAGAGTCCCTGTTGCCCCTAAATACTTTTTGTGGCCCATCTCTGTATGCCTCCAGCTGGTTAATGTCCTTAATGTCCTTTTTGTGATACTGTTTGCAGAACTGAATACAGTACTCCAGGTACAGTTGTACCTTAGATCTGTACAATGGCAGTATCACCTCTTTTTTTCTGCTGGCGAACTCCCTGTGTATGCAACCCAGCATCTTAGTCCTCACCGCTACCTTGCTGCATTGTGTAGTGGGTTTCAGGTTGCTCATGACTGCAACCCTCAGGTCTTTCTCCTTTTCAGACACCATGACAGTCACTCCCCATAGTCTTCACCTTACCTTAGGGTTCTTACTCCCACACGCGCATGACCCTGCACTTCTTTGTATTAAATCCTAGTTGCCAGATTCTGGACAATCCATCCAGATTTTTGATGTCCTCCCTCAAGTTCTTGACCTCATCTTCTGTGTCCACCCTCCCACAGAATTTGTTGCATCCATGAGGGGGCACCATTTTGCCCTTAATTCTGTAATATTGTCATATATTATTTAATCTTTTGCAGTCTTAATGCTGGAATATTTCATGCACTTCCCTTTCTCATGTACTTCATTGTTTTGGAAACTTTCATAAAACAGGCTTCTCTGTCCCTTGACCTCCATCTGCTCAGGCTGCTTGTCTACTAGTGACATTCTAATCCTCTTGTGACGTCACAACTAGTTGCTGCGGAAATGTTTGTGATATCACAGGAGAGGATTATGATGGCACCAACAGAGCAGATAAAGACCAAGTGATAGAAAAGCCTGTTTTATGCAAATATCATCCATAATTAGAAGGAGGAAATGGTAAATACAGGAACTATCAGAATTACAAATTAAATTATGTTTAAATATTCTGTTGTTCGAAACTTTTATTGTCAACAGCTCTTTAAACTATACCACAAATGAAAGGATGCCTTGATTACACTATTTATTTGTATTTGTTCCCCTCAAGTCTGATAGCCTAAAGGTTACATGCCTCAAACTCCTGATCTGACTTGTTGATTCACTTGGGACCTACCTTCCTGACCTGCCACCATGTCCTTTCATTCAAACAACATGAAGTCTTGCTGTATTCTGACTATATGCAGTTAGGCCCAGCACTTGAACTGCCCCGGAGAGGAAAGGGTTAACTCTATGCAGCAGCATAGAAGTTGAACTTGAGCTTGGTTTTCAAACCTCTGTCTCTAGTACATCTCAGTATAACCGTCAGATTCTTCACTCCACCTAACTGTGAAGTCGCTCCAGAGATTTCTCCTTCACTTCAGCTCGGTAGAAGTTTAAATCGTTCAGTTTAATCAACCGATTTCTTTATTTTTTCAGTATCGAATCTCTGTCTATGGTATAGGTAGTATAAGTAGAGAGATAGTGATTTACATTGTCTGGAAATTGTTTTTCTTCAGTTTCCTATCAGTCAGTCTGGTTGGGAACTGAAACATCTTGTGTTATTTGATTTGTTTCTGGGATAGTAGTGGTGTCTGGTTCCTATTGGTTTCAAGAAAACAAACTTTATTCGTTTTTTTTCCACAGCCTGTGACACGGTTGGTAGCCGATAGGGGTGTATTACCTGGCTTAAAAGCTGTAATGGGTAATTTGTTTAGTGAGGCTATGTCTGAGAAACCCAAGAAAAAAACTGGTTCCATTGGGTTTCAACACTGTGCCAAGTGTGGGGAGGCTTTTGCTAAGGCTGATCCTCACCTCACATGTGTTTATTGTCTGGTGTTTGACCACCTCAAAACAGACTGCCAAATTTGTAAAAATTTTGCCAAAGCCACTCTGGACAAAAGATTGAGTAGGCTGAAGGAAAAGGAGGGCGAGAAGTCTGCTGACCTGGATGGCCAGCCCTGTTCAGTTCCGACTGAACCTGAGGGGCTGTTCATTGACCCGGGCGATACCTCCTCGGGCAAAAGGAGATCCAACTCTGAGGGGTCGGTTCCAGCTAAAAGGAAAAGAAAATCAGCCGGTTCAGATATAGTACCACAAAGTCCAACCACCAACGAAATAGCCAGAGTGATAAGTATTGTTCCGTTCGAACCGACACCGCTTGTTAGGCGGCCGGGTTGTTTGGATCCAACTCCATCGGATTATGATTCAGATGCATATTATGAAGTGGAGTGGGAGGGAGATGAAGATTATCTAGAGGATGATGTGGAGGGCAATGATTTTGGAGGCCTAGATGAGCCTATAGAGCCTGACATCTCCCCAGACAGGCCTACCAATGTCTCCCCCCCCAGGCTTTCTGAGTCCCTTTCCCATTTTTTGTTTTATAAAAAAGTGGCTGAAACTCTCCAGCTCCCAATGGTGGAAGCAGCTGAAAAGGAAGAAGAGCCTGATTTTGTTGAAATGATGGACGTCCCAGAGTCCAAGAGGCTGTCTATACCTCCTCACAAGTCTTTGGGGAAACGGACAAAAAAGATTTTACAAATGCCTAACTCCTTACCTCGTGTGGATAAGAGACTGGACAGGAGGTACATGCTGTCAGTCTCAGGTACGGAATTTTTATATAACCATTGCAGCCATGTTGGAGTTGTGCAGGCTGCAGCCTGTGACAGGGCTAATATTCCTTTGGCTTCACACACCCCAGATAAAGATTTGGCAAGGGGTCATAAGAAAAAATTACTTACCATAGTAATGTTGTTTATTCTAATGGAGTCTTGCTGTATTCTGACAATATGCAGTTAGATCGACCAGTTCAACTCTCTGGAGAACAAAGAGTTAACACTATGCAAATGCATAGAACGTTGAGCTCGAGCTCGGTTTTCAAACCACTGTCCTCGGTATGTTCTAGTAACTGATCAGATTCTATGAAGCGAAATATATATATATATATATATATATATATATATATATGTACTGGCCAAAGCTAAGCCTAAAGAGGTCCTCTACAGGGGCAACATAAGCAAAACACAAAAAGGCATGTATAAGACTCAAGTCACAGATGCCCAAAGAAAACCAATACCTACTAATGGTTTAAGTCATAAAGTTGCTGCAGAAGAGCCATCCTTCCCCAGGTTCTAAAGGTGAGGTAGGGTGGGAGGACATAATACAGCAAGACTCCATTAGAAGAAACAACATTACTATGGTAAGTATTTTTTTCTTTAAACAACATAAAGTCTTGCTGTATTCTGACAATATGCAGACTACCAAGCAGTGCCCCTTGGAGGTGGGCACAGAACCTATTTGGGGAATAGGCTCACAGTACTGCTGTGCCAAACCTGACGTCACTCCTAGCCTGAATATCCAGGCTGTAGTGTTTAATGAATGTATGGACAGACTTCCAGGTGGCAGCCTTACCTATCTCAAGCAAGGGGACTTCCCTGGCAGCCACCAGGGAGGCAGCAGTGCCTCTGGTAGAGTGGGCCCTAAGACCTGCTGGTGGGTCCTTACCCAACTTACTGTAGCAGAACTGGATACAGGACACAATCCATCTGGCTGTAGTCCTCTTTGCAGCTGGCCTGCCCTGACCAACTTCACCATAGGTAAGAAAAAGTTGGGAACAATCCTTCCTTAACTCCTTTGTCCTATCCATGTAATAGCTACAGTAATAGCTCTTCTTACGTACAGGCTATGCAGCCTGCGTTCTCTTGAACTACAGTGATCTGAGAAGAATACAGGCAAGGAAATGGATTGGTTAAGATGCAAATCAGAAACCACCTTAGGGAGGAACTTCGTATTAGTTCGGAGCACAATCTTATCCCTGTGGGGTGTGATATAGTTAGACTCCACAGACACGACCTGAAGCTCACTAATTATTCTAGCAGAGGTGATAGCCACTAGAAAAAACAGTTTTCCAAGTGAGAAACTTGAGTTCTGAAGAAAACATAGGTTCAAAAGGAGGCTGCATAAGTTGACCTATGCATATGTTCAGGTCCCATGCAGGGGTAGGTTCCCTATGTGGGGGATGAAGATGCAACAACCCTTTAAAAAACTTTATGAAAATTGGGGGTGCAGCCACAGAAGAGTCCTTCCCTGCTGAAAGATAAACAGAGACAGCAGAGAGGTGCACCCTCAGGGTAGATGGCTGTAAATGCACAGACTGAAGGTGGACCAGATAGTCCTGAAGTTCTGGTAATCCAGCTTGCTGTGGATCCAGATCTTTCTGGGCGCACCAGATAGAACATCTTTTCCACTTAGAGGAATAGGTTTTTCAGGTAGCAGGTTTTCTGGAACCCTTCAGAATATCCAAGACAGATTGAAACAGTTGTAAATCTGCATATTCTAAGTCTTCAAGAGCCAAGTCCTGAGGTGAAGAGACTGAAGATTGGTGTACATTATCCTGCCCTGAGAGGATGTCAGCAGGTTGTACCTCCTGGGTAGAGAAATTGGCTTGGTCACTGACAGTGACAGCAGCATCGAGTACCACGGCTGTCTGGCACAGGCTGGAGCCATGGGAATCATTGTGGCAGATTGAGACCTCAACTTGATCAAGACTCTGGCTATCAGAGGAAAAGGAGGAAAGGCATAATGGAACCTGTTTGACCAGTCCAGGAGGAGAGCATCCAGTGGCACTGGTCCCTGCAGTGGGGGCCTACAAGAATACAGTGGTAACCGGTAATTGTCTTGGGCTGCGAAGAGATCTAGCTCTGAAACCCTCCATCTCCTGAATACTGAGAGAAGGACCTACCTGTTCAGGGTCCATTCGTGTGGCCCTGGCTTAACCTGCTGAGAGCATCTGCCAGTACATTGTCCTTGCCTGGCAAGTGAACTGCTAACAGTTACATGTTGAGAGAATATGCCAGTTTCAAAACCTTCATGGACTCTGTGCACAGCAAAGAGGATCTTGTTTCACCCTGCTTGTTGATGTAATACATGGTGGTGGTATTGTCTGTCCTGACCTGCACCACCTTGCCCTGTAAGAGATTGACAAACTCCTGAATAGCCAGGAACACTGCCCTGAGCTCCAGAAGATTGATGTGCCAGAGAGATTCTCGAGGGAGCCACGTACCATGTGCTGTGTGATCCCCTAGGTGGGCACCACAGCCCAGGAGAGAAGCATCCATTGTCAGCACCAGAGAGGGTACCTGTGGGAGAAAGGGAACCCCCACTCTGAGGTTGTCCATCTCCTGCCACCACTGAAGAGCTAACAGAAGGGTGGGAGATACTGGAATCAGTTTGGATAGAGGATCCTTTTTCTGAGACCAACAGATTCTCAGATGGACCTGAATGTCCCTCATCTGGAACCTGGCCCCCAGGACCACAGCTGTGGTGGAGGCCATATGTCCTAAGAGCTGTAGGAAGTACCTTGCTGGCTGAAGAACTCGAACATGGAAAGACTTCGCTAAATCTATGAGAGTCTGTGCCCTTGCAGAGGGCAAGAAGGCCCTTGCCTGAATGGTATTCAGCTCTGCCCCTATGAAGTCTAGTATTTGTACCGGGGTCAAAACAGACTTTTTATGATTTACCAAAAAACTCAGAGATTGAAGAGTGTCCTGAATGAATTTTACGGCCTCTGTGACCTGTTGGGGAGATTGACTCACCAACAGCCAGTTGTCCAGATAGGGGTAAACTGAAACCCCTTGCCTTCTGAGGAATGCCACCACTACTGCAAGACATTTTGTAAATACTCTTGGTGCAGATGACAGGCCAAAGAGCATAGCCCTGAATTGGTAGAGGCAGTCAAAATCTGAGATATCTTCTGTGAGACTGTCTGATGGGAATGTGGAAGTAAGCATCCTTTAGGTCTAGGGATGCCAACCAGTCCCCCTTGCTTGAGAGTAGGTAGAATGGTAGCCAGGGTTCTCATCTTGAATTTTGGATTTGTAAGATGCCTGTTTAGAAATATGAGATCCAGAATGGGCCGCCACTCCCCAATTTTGTTTGGTGCCAGGAAGTACCTTGAGTATAGTCATTTGCCTCTGTGCTGATAGGGCACAGGCTCCACCGCTTTTGAATGAAGAAGAGTAGAAACCTCTGCCTCTAGCAGGGCTGTTTCTGCAGTGCTGGAAGGTCTGAAAACTCTTGCTGACAGTTTTGGGGGCACCGTTTAAGTGAGGGCGAGACCCTGACCCATTATCTCCAGGGCACAATTGTCTGAAGTGATGGAATTCCCAGTCTGGAGATAGTAGGTCAGCCTGCCCCCAACAGGGGAAGGGGAAGTGGCCCGAACAGAGCTCTCAGGGTGTCTGTTTTGCTGGGGCAGCAGACTGGGGGGTAGAAGTGGCCCTGTCTACACCCCTCCTGCCTCTCCCTCTAAAGAACCCCCTGGGTTGCTGGTAAGAGGGAAAAGCTTGGGCCTGATGGAAAGGCCTAGGGTATGGTCTACCCCTGCCCCTGATCTGCTGCTTCTGAGGAGTGGCAGCTTTCACTTTTGCTGAAGCAGTCCTGTATGCCACTCTGGACTCGTTCATTTTTTTCATGTATGTCTCAGTCTGTTCTCCAAACAGAGAATTCTGGATGAGGGGAAAATCCATGGCATTATTCTTCATGTTCTGGGACAGGGTAGTACACCTGAGCCAGGAGAAATGCCTGAGGGATACAGCAGAAGCCATAGCCCTGGAAGCTGCATCATTGGAGTCCACAGCTATATGGAAATGGGACTTTGATGCTTGTACCCCCTTGTTGACCAACTCCTGAAGATCAGCAGACAGCTCAGGAGGTGCCTTTTTAGCCAGTTGTTCCACAGCTTCCCAAAGCGACTTTTGATACCTGGAGGCATAAGCCATATAGGAGGCTTGCCTGATACCCAAAGAAGATGCCAGGTACCCTTTCTTGGCAAGAGAACCCACCTTTCTGGAATCCTTGTCAGGGGGATGAGAGGCCAGGGGAATGCCAGCCTTCTCACAGGCTGCAGTTTGAACCACTCCTACATAGCTACAGTGGCTGGTTAAGAAGTCAGTACCATTGCCAGCTAGAAAGTACTTCCTGTCCATCTTCTTATATACAGGAGGGACAGAACTAGGGGTTTGGAGGATCTTTAAAGTCTGCTTCTTAAGGGACTTATGAATAGGAATCGAAAGTCCCTGAGATACAGGAAGATCCATCATCTCCCTGTAGTCCTCTTCCTCATCATCCTCCTGCCTGTCCTCTTGTACAGAGAGCTGCAGGGTCTCAGCCACCTGCCTCATAAAAGCAAAATGGCAGGTAGCCTCAGAGACAGGCCTGGGAGGGAATTCATACTGGGGATGGTCAGGGGAGACCTCAGGGTCAATGAGTTCCCCTTCATCCAGTTCCTCCTCCTCCTCATCATAGTCAGAGAAATAATACTCCTCAGGGTCAATGTGTCCTGAAGGAGTTGAACCAGTATCCAGAACTGTTGGCTGCTCAGACGGTCCCTGTGACGGTTCGCCAAACCCAGATTGCAAGGACTGCACTATTAGGATGGCCTTTGCAATTTCGTCCACAGTTGGAACCGAGACCGATTGTTTGCGCGGTTCCGAACCAGAGTGATTGGCTTTCTTTGATGGTGCAGGTTCAGAAGCCGACTCCGAATGTTGTTCACCCATCGACGGTTCACCCTGGCTTGAGAGGTCAGTTGTCTGATCCGATGGTTCGGTTAAACCGGAACTGCCCTCAGCAGTCTTATCCATTTTTAACTTCACTTTACTGAGGCGCCTGTCTAAAGTAGACGGAGGGAAATTTTTACAAATATCACAATCTGTTTGTAAGTGGTTAAAACCCAAACAGTACAGACAAACCAAGTGTGGATCAGCTTTTGCAAATTGCTCCCCACACTCAGTACAACGCTGAAACCCAGTGGGACCATTTTTTCTCTTGGATTTCTGTGACATAACCCTAACATTTGGAGCTTAACCCAGTGGCTTATTTAGGCCGGTTAAGCAAAAATCAAATATCTACTTTATCCAGACTGGCTTAGTTAGGCCAGGATAAAGAAATAAAGAAATAAAGAAAATTACCCCTGAAGGCTTAGTTAGGCCAGGTAATAGAGACAACAAAGTCCAAACTGGCCAACGGTTTTGCACCAGTCAAAAAGGAACTGAGAGCCCCTGGTTCTGGTCAGGACTTTGCACTAGATCCCAATACAAGTGAAAATTTAACAGAAAAAAGGGAGAAATAAAAGTTTGGTCCCCTCACGGTCGTGGAACCGATCGGAAACCAAACAATTACCCAACCTAGGAGCGTACACTATACCAAAGACAGCAGTTTGAGAACGTTTTTTAAATAAAATAACAGAGCGGTTGAAATTGAACCGATGAAACTCAGCTAGACCGAAGGCAGCGAGGAGAAATATCCGAGGTATCTTCACTGGTGAGTAGAGTAAAGAATCTGATCAGTTACTAGAACGTACCAAGGACAGTGGTTTGAAAACCGAGCTCGAGCTCAATGTTCTATGTATTTGCCTAGAGTTAACTCTTTGTTCTCGGGGCAGTTGAACCGGTCGGTCTAACTGCATATTGTCAGAATACAGCAAGACTTCATGTTGTTTGAATGTCGTATGCAAAAACAGCTAATGGCAGAACAGTACACACAAAACAGCTAACACAAGAACAGCTAACAGACAGATGGCTGCACAGGGAAACAATGCAAGCAGGCCCATATGTCGTGGACAGGAAGCAAGAGGCAGGACAACAGACATGTGCAAATACTGTTTACTTGTGCAAGCAAGGCAAACTACACAGTGCAACAGTGACAGTGGAAATAGACACAACCCCAAACCCCACCTCCTGAACCCAGTAGCACAGTCCCATTACACCTGGAGGGACAGGTGGAATGCTATGCCTCGGAGGTATTCCATAGTAGACCGTTGCCTGTAGGACCAACGATGGTGGAAATCCTCCTCCCAGCATCTTATAGCGCCACTTCACAGTGGGCATGGTGTTCCCAGTGGACAGCTGGGACAGCTTCACAGAAGTTAGCTGCTCCTCAGCTCCCAGCACCTGTATAAAATGCCACAGAGTGGATGGCACACCCCAGGCGTGTGGCAAAACCCTGTGCCAGGCCTCCACGGCATTAGTCGTAAGGGTGTACCATCATGAGCAGCATCATGGACATTCCACACGACAGTGTCATACAGAGAGGCCTGTGCTGTGCAGGGTGGCCCACAGGCCTACCCACCCACATGTCCTCGAGTAGTCCAGCAGCTGGTAAAGCAGCTCACCGTTGAGCCTTCATGTAGTCCATCTCATGCAGGCGGTGCAGGCATCAATGACATCAGCAGGTGGTACAAGGCAAGTGCAACAACCATTACGGGCATGGAGGGCAAACTCAGGGTCCTCAGTGTAGCAGGCCACAAAGCCATCAATGTGCTGGCAATGGCGCCACATGGCCTGGGCCAGGTGGAAGAGGCAGCCCTGCTGTCAGATGCTGGGGAAGACACTGGAAAAGGCCCACATGGCTGCAAGTTCAAAGTCCGTCAGGACAGCCATAGGTGTGAGGCCAGGGCAATGCGACCTCAATTGCTGGGACTCTGCTGTGTATGCTGCAGTGGTTTTGGAGCTCATTAGCAGATAGACCGCTGGAAAGGTGGTGCCCTCCAGCAGGCCATGGATGGTATACACCTGCTGGAACAGCGGTGTGGTTACTGAATGTCCCATCTGCAGAATGGTGGCACACCCCTTCAGGTGTGACAGTGTGGCCCGTGTTGCAAAGACCAACAGCCTATGATGCCCTGGGCCTCTGTCATGCAGGAGGAAGGGGATGCCCATCTCCGTCGAACTGTACTCTGGGGGACTCGTAGGCTAACTGGGTGTGGTGGTGGCCTGTGTGCTGCAGTCCTGGCCCTGGCACAGGTCTGCTTGAGCAGTGGCAATGCTGGCAGTCTCCCTGTGATGGCTGTGGGCACACCCAAAGTGCATGCTACCGCCAGTGCACTGCAGGCCTCATTGGTGCATTGGGCATGGTCTTTCACCGATGCCAATACCTCTCTGACTGCTATATTGGCAGCGTCTGGGACGTGGTTGTGGCCACCTGAGCTGTACACCACCTCCTTGGACTGCGTATGCACCTGTGCAGGACACTTCACCTTCCTATATTCCACACACTTCTAGTACATCCTCTTAAGGTGTACACATTCCCGGCAGTATAAATACCCCGCGTGGTGCAGTAGTGGCTTGCCCTTCTGGCTGCGGATGTACACCAGAGGCATCCTCACATGGACTGTCTCCACAGAATGTGTAGCCAGCCACCCAATGCGCTCCCTTTATGGTCCCCAATGGGTGCCTGAGTGGTCCCACCTGTGCGCACACAGCCCTGCAGCACCTGTAACCTGTTGACCCCAGTGGTATGCACAGAAGCATGGCGTTGCTCCGCAACAGGGGGTAGGTGCACATCATTGAGTATGCATGGGATGTGTCACAGGGTATAAATTGCCTGCACAGCTACCACCCCGTTCCCCCCCAGGCCAGTGGGGCACTGCATGCATGCATGTAGCTGTCCCACTGGCCTGTGCAGTGAGTCCACACAACAGGTGTGTCAGCACAAGACAGCAGCGTCTGTATGTCCCACCTGTGGATAACATATCTGACTGCTGTAGTTAACCATCGCTGTATGTTTGCCCCTAGTGTGACTGCTTGCAGGCATCATAGTTAGTGTATTTCCTTTCCCTTACATCACTATCTCAGAAGGGAGACTGATGCATATGGTATGGCTAACATATGATGTGTACCATGCATTGCTTGACTCTCTGCGGATGTATGCTTATTGCATTATGGTGCAGTAATAAGATGTGGTTACATACGCAGCATCCCTGCCTGGGGGTCTCTATAGCAGACATCCCAGCCCCATGCAATATGCTCGCACATGGGGTCATACACATCCATACCCCATGCCTACCATGCCCAGCTGGGCCCTGTGTTGCAACAGGCAACCCCCCCTCTGTTGCATGCAGGCCCCCACCACGGCCAGGGTTCCATGTGGGTGTACACCCGATGGGTCATTATGCGCACATTGGTTGCTGCAATGGCAGTTGTTGCCTGCTGTACCTCAGGCCAGACACCCCTTCAAGGGGGTACTGCTCGTCTGGGCTGCTTTCCAGAATGGCATTCATGCTATGGCGGCATGTATTCTTTGCACAGGTGCTGTCAGGAGTGCTCATGTTGCTTCCCTAGTTGTGAGATTTGCGGCTAGTGGTCTCCTGCTGGTGCACCCCCTCTGCAGTATTGCAGAACTCCTTCCACGGTCAGTTGTCTTGCCAGTATGTGTGCGGTGTGTCCCCTGCCGGTCACCTGTGTCCCCTCCAGTCCCCTGTGCCTGCCTTGGCTACTGGTACAATGGCAAAAGATTAATGTAAAATGGGTGTGCTGTGTGTACACTCCCTCTATGGCTGCTGGAGCCAGTGCCTGTGCCCACCGACGTCGCACCCCCTGTAAGCTTATACCTGACACATACCTCAAGGACCCAAGGGTGCAGTGCCAGGGCTGTGCTGACTGGTCCTCCATTCCTCTGGCTCCCATGCATGGTGGTGGTTGGTCCTGTTGTGGTGTGGCAAGTGACGGCTCTGTAGGCAGTGGATGGCGATTGGTGCTATGTGCGGCGGTCAGGCAGTTCGAGCATTTGACACTGGTGCTCGCATGGTTTGATGGTGTGCATACACCGCTGTGCTATAGATTGCTGCTCGGCTGTGGTTCTGATTCTTGCGTGGCTTGTGTGTGGGGCATTTTGCATCGCTGGCGTGCAGGGGACCCCGAAGAAAACACAGGAACTATGCTGTGTTCCTGCAGGGTGGAATTCACTGTCATTTCCTGTCTCTGTGGTGCTAGGTACTGTATTGCCGTGAGCCCCTCTCCCTCGTGGTGCAGCCATCGCTGTTCTGGCATGCACTGTATCCTTTCAAGCACTCTACTGGGGCCCGTCACGCATTGTTGTGCCCAACTCTGTGCTCTTGTGGTATGCACTCTGCTGGGCCATGACGTTGTTTTGGGTCACGGCTGTGGTGCGTGCACTATCTTCCATGCACCCTTCTGGGTGCACATATGACCAGTAGGTAAGATTCTAGGAAGATGGATGCCATGGCCAAACACAATACTTGGCATCCTCTTTGGGACTCAGGCAGGCAACTTATATGGCCTATACAGCCAGGTACCAGAAGTCCAGGTGGGACACTGTCTTGGAACTGGCCAAAAGGCTTCCCCAGTTAGTCAAGAGCTGGAGGAGGTAGCTGCTGATGGAATTGAGGCATCAAAGTGTAATTTCATGCTGCTGTGGACTCTACTGATGTGGCATCTATAGTCATGGCCACATCTGTGTCTCTCAGGAGATTTGCTTGGCTCAGATGTACTAGCCTTTCTCAGGATACCTAGGCTAAGGCCATGGATTTCCCTGTGGTTGGTAATTCTCTGTTTGGGGAGCAGACAGAGGCTTACATGAAGAAAATGGACAAATATAGGACCACCTAGAGGAGTGCACAGGCCAAGGAAAGGCAAGCCATTCCTCAAAGGCAGCAGTCTAGGGGCAGGAGCAGGCCTTTTTACCAAGCCCAGGCTTCCTCTTCTTTCCCACAGGGGGAGTTCTTTTGAGGGAGAGGTAGGAGGGGGATGAGCAGGGCTGCATCCTCCTCTCAGTCTAAGGCTCCTGCCAAACAGACACCCTGATGTGTCAGCTTGGGTCACCTACCCTATTCCAGTAGGGGGCAGGCTGGCTTACTACTTCCAGGCCTGGAAGGCTGTTATCTCAGACAAGTGGGTCCTGGAGGTAGTAAGCCAGGGGCTGGCTCTCAATTTCAAAAGGTTTCCCAAAATGAGAGCCAAGTATTTTCCACCTGCAACAACTTCAGAAGCCATTGCCCTAGAGGCAGAGGTTTCCTCCCTGACAGTTCTAAATGCTGTGGAAAAAGTTCCTCCACAGCACAGGGGCCAGGGGTTGTATTCAAGATAATTCCTTATTCCAAAAAAGACAGGGGAGTGGTGACCCATTCTAGACTTAAGATATCTGAACAAACATATCCCAAAGTCAAAATTCAAAATGGTGACTCTTGGAATAATTCTTCCCTCTCTGAGGCCAGGGGATTGGTTAGCTTCCCTGGACTTCAAGGATGTCTATTTCCATATCCTTATCAGGTGCTCCCACAGAAGGTACCTCAGGTTCGGGTTGCCCTCAGGTCATTACCAGTTCAGAGCCATGCCCTTTGGCCTAACATCAGCTACAAGGGTGTTCACAAAGTGCCTTGCAGTGGTAGTAGCCTTTCTCAGAAGGCAGGGTATCTCAATTTTCCCTTATCTGGATGACTGGCTCATTGTAGGCCAGTATTCAGACCAGGTCAAGTCAGCTCTGGAAGCCTCCCACCAATCTGCTCAGTTCCCTGGGATTCCTTCTCAATCTTCACAAGTCAGTTCTCGAACCAGTACAACTTCTTACTTTCATAGGAGTAGAGTTAGATACTGTCCAGGCAAAAGCCTTCCTCCCACTAGCAAGGGTAAAGGCCCTTACAGATCTGGCTTCTTCCTTTCAGCCTATGGTCTCTCGTCCAGCCAGACACTTTCTCCAGCTGCTAGACCACATGGCAGCCTCAACTGCAGTGGAACAGGGCCAGATTTCAGATGGGGACATTCAGTTCCACTTAAGGTTGTTTGGTCTCGAAAAAAGACTCTCACAAACTGATTCCAGTGACTCAGAAACTGGTCCAAGCTCTGCAGTGGTGGTTGGATCAGGACAATCTCAGAAAAGGTGTCCCTTTTCTCAGTCAACCCCCTCAGTGGTTTTAACCACAGATGTGTCTCTCCTAGATTGGGGAACCCATCTAGGTGCCTTCATGGCTCAGGGGGTTTGGTCACAACAGGAATCTCTCCTTCATATCAATCTTTTGGAACTCAGGGCAGTGTTCCTAGCCCTTCAGGCTTTCTCAGAGTTAGTCAAAGGCAAAGTGGTGCAGGTCAAGACAGACAACATCACCACAATGTGGTACATAAACAAGCAAGGAAGCACTTGGTCCACGGCCTTCTGCACAGAGGCCATGAAACTGTGGTCTCTAGCCTACTCTTTTCAGACTTCCCTGACAGCAGTTCATCTTCCAGGGAAGGACAATGTGCTAGCAGATGCCTTGAGCAGAATTTCCCAGGACCATCACGAATGGACCCTGGACCCTCACATCTTGAAGGTAATCTTCACCAGATGGGGCACCAGAGATAAATCTCTTTGCAGCCCAGACAATCATCAACTGTCCTTGTTCTGCTGCAGACCTCCAGTCCTAGGGACTGTTCCTCTGGATGCTCTTCTTTTGGATTGGAAGGGCAGGTTTCTCTATGCCTTTCCTCCTTTCCCTCTGTTGTTCAGAGTTCTGGTCAAGATCAGGTCCCAACCCTGCACAGTGATACTAGTGGCTCCGAACTGGGCCAGACAACCTTAGTATCTCTGCTGTTGTCTCCTGCAGGGTCACTTCCCCTGTCTCTTCCCAGGAGACACAACCTTCTAACCGCCTCCCAAGGGAGGATTTGGTACCCCAATCTCCAGTCTATCAATCTCAAAGCTTGGTTCTTGAAGAGTTAGAATATGCAGGCCTGCATCTTTCTCAAGGAGTAATGGATATTTCAAAGGTCTCTAGGAAACCTACCAGGAAAAACTTCTAATTCCAAATGGAAAAGATTCAGCATTTGGTGTTCTCAGAAAGGCATACTGCCAGATGCTGCAAGCATTGCCACAGCCTTAGATTATCTGGTTCATCTTAATGGCCTAGGCCTTAGGCCCGAAACCTTGAAGGTTCACCTAGCAGCTGTGTCTGCCTTTCTTTCTGCAGGGAAGGGCTAATCCCTGGCATCATGTCCTGTCTTCAGTAAATTCTTCAAAGGTCTGGTTCACATTAACCCGCCTTTTAGAGAGCCTACTCTGGCTTGGGGCCTAAATGTCTGCATCGCACAGCTTATGCAGCCACCCTTTGAGACCTTAGCTTCAGCTGAGCTTAAGTATTTGACCTGGAAAACTGTGTTCCTGGTAGCTATCACTTCTGCCAGGAGGATTAGTGAATTACAGGCCCTGTCAGTTGAACCTGACTTTATTTCCTTCCACAGAGATAAGCTGGTCCTCAGGATGAATCAAAGGTTTCTACCTAAAGTGGTATCAGACTTTCATCTGAACCAATCTGTGTCTTTACTTGTGTTTTCACTGTCCATCCTTCTTCAGGGGAAAGAAGATTACACAGTATGGACGTTAAAAGGGCACTTAGCTACTTCATAGAGCACACAAAGGCACATAGAAATAACTGTCTTCAGCTGTTTCTCACTTATGGAGAAGTGGAAAAAGGTAAACCTGCTACTAAAAGAACTATTGCCAGGTGGATTGTCTCTTGTATCTAATTTTGCTATGCCAAATTGGGCAAAGAACCTCATTCAGGCCTGAGGGCCCACTTGACTAGAGTTACAGCTGCATCCCTGGCTGCTGCTAGGGATATCCCCTTGGTAGAAATGTATAAGGCAGTCTCCTGGAAAACAGTCCATACATTCACCATGCATTACTCTCTGGATATCCAGGCTAGGAGTGATGCTAGGTTTGGTACAGCAGTGTTGCAGAGCTTGTTCCCAAAGTAAGGTTCTGTATCCCCTCCTTCTGGGAGGAACTGCTTGGTAGTCTGCATATAGTCAGAATACAGCAAGACTTCATGTTGTTTGAAGAAAAATTACTCACCATAGTAATGTTGTTTCTTCTAATTGAGTCTTGCTGTATTCTGATCCTTCGCCCCCAGAACCTGTTTTTGGGAGTGGGCTGGCAGATACAGGGTTGCACCTCAGGGGTGTACCTTGCATCCCCTCCCTCTTCAGGGTGGGGTGGTACTTGCTGATTATTGTTTATTCTAGATATATATTCACTATCTACTCTGTGTTTTTTCTCTTGGGTTATCGACTTGAGTCTTTGGGACCATAGTTTTGTTGCCTTTTGGCCTAAAATTAAACAATTTCCACACTTACTTTAGTTAGTTGCTCATAAGAATCTGACGGTTATACTAAGATGTACCAGAGACAGAGTTTTGAAAATAGAGCTCGAACTCAACATTCTATGCTGCTGCATAGAGTTAACCCTTTCCTCTCTGAGGCAGTTCAAGTGCTGGGGCTAACTGCACATAGTCAAAATACAGCAAGACTCCATTAGAAGAAACAACATTACTATAATTAGTAACTTTTTTTTATTTACCACACAATAGGGTCCCCAAATGGGACACTGTATCTTGTTAGGCAGCTGAAGAGGCCCAGGATCCCCGAGATGCATTAGTGTGTGTGTGGGTGGAGAATACTTATTTTCACTGGGCATGCAAAGAGGCTCTTTTTTTGCCTCTACCACCACCACCCTTCTGTATGCTGGCATTGCAACAGCCAAACACTTGTGGGGGTAGGCACATCTATTTTTTTCAGCTAATATTTTTTATTGAATAAAAAGTTTTACATGAAAACAATTCCATCTGGTTCAAATGTACAGAGTTGAGGTCAATAACTTTTATCCTATCTCTCTTCTGTCTGAAACAGCCAAGCTCTTTTTTTCTGTTAAATAATTTTAATTTCCAGTTAAAGCAAATACATATTACAAAACACATTTCAAGTTAACAATCGCATTTCTAAAAGCTGTGAATGAATTTGTCGTGAGAAAGATTATAGAATGCAAAAACTCATAACCTAGCATTCTTTTTTCTTTTTTTTTTATTGAGTATGCTTTCCCACCCAACCAGACCACCTTGTTCTAACCTGCCCCAGCTCCATCACCCGTCTTCTCAGGACTTCCTCCCAGTGTTCCTCCTGGCTTACCTCCCAGGGTGGGGCCTTGAAGTGGCCTTGTTCCCCATCAGACCTTGGCTCGGTGTCCAGGGAGTGCTACGGGTCACAGTGTGGACTCTCAGACCAAGGGTGGGTGGCACACTGCCCGGCTGGCATTTTCTGGTTTTCTGTCATTGGGGAGGTGTGGCATGCAGTGACATTAATGGCCATTATGCCAACATCTGCCCCACCTCCCTCCCTCCCTTCAGCAAGCTCTGGCTGTTGGTTCCACAGCCTCTGCCAGAGGTCTATCTAATGCCAGCAGCTAACCCCCTCCTCCTCCTCCTCCTCCTCCTCCTCTGGAGAAGGAGAGCAGTCCCTAGGGCTCAATCCTCTTCCCCCAGCTGGTCCTCTGACTCCTGGGCTCGTTCCCGAACCTGGGTCATCAGTGTTGTGAGCAGTAGCGCTACTGCTGTGCTGGTGGACCAGCCCATAACCTAGCATTCTTAATCAAATCTCAGAACATACTGACTAAGGAGTCAATAGATAATAACATGCAACAGAGTTTAGGTATGTATATTTTAGAAAAGAAGACCGAATGTAGCCAAACAAGTATGATTGATTCATAGGCTGATAGTCAATCTTTTTACAGTTTGCAGTATAGCTCATGTAATTCAACCATTCTTCAATTGCAGGTACTTTGGCTGCCTCTCTACTGTATGCTGGCATTGCAACAGACAAATGACTGTGAGGTTAAGCCCAGTCATTTTAGTAACTTTTATCCTTTCTCTCTTCTGTCTGAACCAACTAAACTCTTTGAGCAAAAGATTAACAGACAGTTGTTTGCCTTTCTTGAATCTCAGTCTTTGACTGACTGGTAGCATTCAGGTTTTCGAGTCTCACTCTACTATTACTGCAGTGTCACAGTTTTGGACAATATTAGTTTAGCTATGAATGCTGGTTAACTTACTGGGATCATCGTCGCAGACTTGTCCAAGGCCTTTGACACTGTTGATCATGGCTTGTTATTGGATAGCCTGAGTGCACTTGGTTTTGAGTCCAGAAATCTGGACTGAGTTTGCAGCTATTTGCTGGGTCATTTCCAGATGGTCTCCCTGCCTGGTACAGTGTCTAGCTCTATGTGTGTGTCTAATGATGGTTCTCAGGGTTTGGTTCCTGACCCTGTGATTTGTGCTGCACTTGCCCCTTTTCTACAGCTGTAGATGGAGCTCTGCAGACATATTGCTGTCATTCTGTTTTAGCAACATGGTGGAAGCACATGACGGATCGCTCTCAGATGTACTTCCACAGTTCAGTGGTACAGTTCCACTCCATTGTGTTTCTGCAGCCCTTCCCATCAGCTGGCCACAGAAACACACCCCTTCACTGGGCACTACTTTTTCTTCAGCAACGGAGTGACAACCACGTATCCAAGATTGCAGCTAAATTAAACTGAGCATGCACAGTTCTTATAGCTGCCATCTTGGGTATTACCAAACTCTGTGCGACGAGGCTCTGAGTATTCTTTACTCATTCTGCACACACTAAGCAGCTGTACCAGCTCTGACCAGAGTTTATCTGAATATGAGGCCACTAGTATGTTAGTTCTTTCCCCTCCATAAATTGATCCAGCTTCCTTTCAAAAATGTCTGTCATGTTGGCCTGCTGGCACAGTGGTAGATCTACTGCATGCGATGCCTGCAACTCAGGTTCAGGAATGAGCCTGGGTCACTGGAGGGCTGGCCAGGGGAGGAGGATTGAGCATCCCACAGGACACTCTTCTCTGGGGAGGGAGGGGGGACTCACTGCTGCTGTGCAATTTCCACCTGGGTGACCACAGGTGGCAGTGCAGGCAGGAGTGCATTTCTGGGGCTGGGGGCTGCTGATTGGCTAGAGCGGATGTGCACACTCAGTCTGATCACATCTATGAGCCAAGCTCCCCTACAACAGGAAGAAATGGAAAACATCTGAGCCCTTTGCGATGGCTCTATGAGGTCTGCAGATCCTGCACTCCGCCAACCTCAGGTACACCATGGGCAACACAGTATTCTGACAGAGGACCTTGTCCAACCTGAGGTCCGCCACTGTGGGAAGGGATACCACAGGGCTACATCCACTGAGCCACATAAGCCCTGGGAGATGATGGGAGAGAGATGGGGTTGGGGCTGCCTGGAATCCTAAGGTGGACTGATGCTGGCTGAGGGAGCATAAGTAGAAAGTTAAAAAGGTCTATCATGTTACTATTGACTATATCTGGGTAACCCATTCCAAAATTTTATGATTCTGTGGGTAAGATAATGTTTTCTGTTTTTGTTTTATTATATCCAACAGCCTTAATCTGTTTACTGTGACTCCTAGTGTTATAAACTTCTGTTCTGAAATTACTGTTTAGATCATTCATTAAGATATTGTTATTGTGAATATTGTAAAGCATCAGTGGAACTCCCAGTATGTGTCTTTTAGCCTTCTCTGAAGGCTAGTAATTATCAATTCTGCTCTTTCATCATATGTCATTTAGTTGAATATTTTACTGGTTCACCTACAAACACATTCATCTGTTACTCTCATTTCTCTGATGTTGCCTAGCTGGTTTTAAGATCTGTATTCTCGTTGAGACCTTGTTACCAGGGCATTACTTGAATGGGTTGTAAGATTATTGTTTCAGAATTACTGGATTACTTTTTTCTATGCAGTATGACTTTTTTTTATACTTGTATTTTGTGTAACCATTTTATATGCTTTCCTGAACACTGTTAAAACTGGTATACATGGCGAAACAACGAAAACTTTACTACAAGGACCATTACAGCAACAACTTCAAAGTTGTTGCTGCAATAATCAGTGTCACTAGCTCCAGTTTTGGCGGTGTTTCACTCTCTTTAAAATCAGTTCACCTCAGAAAACAGTGTTTAGTGATGGGTGAAATTCTCGACAATCGAAGTTTCGCCTGTCGCTGTAAGGGACTTCGACAATTTCGGTGCCAAAGTGATTTGGTGGAAGCTTAAAAATTAGCTTCAGCTCAATGCTTTTTATTTAAATAAATGAAAATGAAATGAAAAGAGCCAGTGCTAGTTCTAGAAACAAACAACATTAATTAGCCATTTGGCTAACCCTCCTATTTTTTTATCCACTACTTCTTAAGGATAAACTGATGCTGAATATACATTTAGTGTCCCTGTTAAAATCTGACATTTTGGACACTGACAAAACAGGTCTGATGGAACTTGTTTTTCTCTGGCATTTACCTTTTAACATCATGGTGCAACACTGTTTACAGGGAGAAACACACTGAGCATGTTCAAGTTGTTGGCAAGCCACATGACCTGCAGCAGCCAATCAGCGATCCTGGAGATTGAAAACTCCTTGCGTGCACACATCTCCATATCATTTCCATCTCTTTCTCCCTCTCTCTCTCTCTCTCTCTCTTTCTCTTTCTCTTTCTGTTTCTCTCTTGCACACATGGAATCTATGTGAAAAAGAGGGCTTTTGCTCATAAAATGTTTGAAATCATGCCTGGATTGTACATTATTCCACTTAGCTAGTTATCATTATAGTTAGACTGGGAAAGGTGTGGTGGTAGTGGTGGTGGTGGGGGGGTGAAGAATTTTTTTGTGTACAGGTTGTTTTTATGGAGTGCTGTTGGTGTAGAGAGCATAGCAATCTATATTTATTGATTTGTTTATTTATTTATCTATTTTCTTTCTTTTTTGCCCTCTGCAGCAGGAGAAGGGCAAAATAAATTTAGCAGACTGAAAATTGCAGGGATATGTTTGAAGAAACTAGTTGAGAAATAATTTTGCCATTGGTGGTGCAAGGGGCAGAAATACATCTTTATTAATTTATGGCTGTGAGTGGAAATTAAATAAAATAGGCTGCTGCACTAAGAACAAAGTCTCTTGGTGACAGTGAGGAGGAGGGTGCATCCGTGCATGGGCATCTACTGCCATGCTCGTAAAGCCATGGAGAAGAAGAGCTGGAGAGAAAAAAAAGGCAGGGGGTTAAAAAGGAGCAGGAAAAGGTTCTACCATGCCAGTTCCATCAAGTCAAGCAGTTCAGTAAGCAGTAGTGGTGGTTGTAGTGGTGAAGCAACAGCTACACGGAGAGAAGGACTGGGGCTGGATGTATAACAAGTCCTTCACTATAAAATAAGGTGAGAAAGGCAAAATCAAGACAACTCCCTCCTGAAGGGAGGGTGGGTGAGTGGCTATCCTGCCACTCTGTCACCTGGGTGACCACAGGTGACAATGCAACTGGAGCTGTATGTGGTTGGAAAGACCTGGGTGGGAAACCAAGTAGAACAACAGTATGACACCGGCACTGTTGGGCTTCGCCAACCTGACTGCCTACCACCTTCCACTTAACTGACCTGAGGGAAGTTGCTCCAATCCGTGATGGAATCTATCACAGAGACCAAGGAGGAGAATGGGCTGTATGTATTTTTGTATCTGTTTTATCAGGAGAAAGCTCTTTTGAGCAGTGCTCATTTACAAGGAGGTCCTGGTAAGGACAGGCAAATAGTCCAGTAAAATCAAGATATAACACAAAACATAGTATGAAGACTGACAATTACAGTTTACATTTTACGAAGGATCTTATGAATGCTAATACTAACATGTAAACAATAATATATGGCAACATTACAGTAGAAGAGTATTGAGTTAACAGTGACAAGTGCTATGGACCCTATAAAGGTGAATAAGTGGCAGAAAAAAGAAAGACATGGCTTGGAGCTGGCAGACTGAGCTCCATTAATGGTGAATTAAAATAAAAATAAAACATTTTTCACAGCAAAATAAATTGGAGTTTAACACCCCGTTTTTCAAGCATGGTCTGGAGTTAGGTACAAAAAGCAGGCTCTAGCTGCATAATTCCAGGCATGGGTGCAGGTGATCAACCCAGACATTATAGCATTCACTGAAACTGGATGCATCTATTTCCCTTGATGGCTACAACTTGTTCCGACAAGATAGGATTGCTAAATGCGGGGGTGGGTGCCTAGTATATGTCAGGTCTGGAATAAAGGTGCAAGCCCTTGATAAAAGTCTTAATACAAAAGAGGCCCAAATTCTGAAACTCAAATTAAGCATAGGGACACAGAATAAAGTCCTGCTGGTCTCTACAGTATACATACCTCCAGGGCACCAACCTGCTGGGCTAAACCATGCCATAGCAAGCCAAGAGCAACTAGGCAACCACTGGGAGAAGATCACTGCAGTTGATTTCAACATAAACTGGCACTCACAGAAAGAAACAAAAGCCAAAGATCTAATTACTAGCCTTTTCCTAAAACAGATGGTCACTGCTGACACCCGGCTTAACTACAAAACAGGGAGCAGCTGTCTCATAGACTGGCTCCTGACCACACACCCTGAGCATATATCTGATGTCACTGTCCTGCCTGACAGCCTCAGTGACCACTCCCTTGTGAAGAGTTCAACCAAGGTGTACAAAAACTTCTGCCTGAGGCCTGGACTACTTGAATATTTCAAGCTGTATGTGACACAACTGGATTGGTCCCTGCTGGCTGGGGATATAGATGGTAATGAGGCACTTAACTACTTCATAATGGTTTTCAACTGTGCTTGTGATATTTTTGCACCATGCAAAATTAAAACAATTAAGGGAACCTCCAATCCCTGACTCTCCAACTCCCTTATTGGACTTATGAAGAACAGAGACAATCTTTGGCAGATAGCAAAAGCAGCTGGAACACCTGCTGCATTTAATACATACAAGGCAGCTAGAAGTGCCTGCACCAGACTCATCAGACAGGTTAAAGCCTCCTACTATAAGGATCTACTAATCAAAACCTGGGGTTCTGGAAAAGACTTTTGGTGCACTCTTAAATCCTTAACAGGCAAAGACCCCAGGACCCCCCAGATCTACTACTGACTGTGAAGGGGCGCCTACAGGAACCCATCGAAATTATCAATGAGCTCAACAACACATTCACTGACCTTTCAAGTGTACTCCAGGGTGATTACTTCAAAGATATGCATGTTCAGCATTACCCAACTGCCACTCAAGATCCCACAAGGAAGCTGTAAACCTTTTACTTTAGACATGTCACCAAAGCCAAAACCATCAAGCAATTAAAAGAGCACGGCAAGACCAGGATGGGGTGGATCTGCTTGACATGAAGCTGGTTAGTCTACTCTTTCACTAACTTGCTGGTCCTCTTACCATGGTGTTTAATGCCTCTCTAAAATCAGGAGTATTTCAAATGCATGGAAATCAAAAGCATAGCGCCTGTCTTAAAGAGGATAAAACCCAAACATCCAACTACAGATCTATATCCATCCTTCCTCCCCTTTCGAAAATACTCAAAAGAATGGTCTTGGAGCAGCTTACTGAATACCTTGATAACCATAACCTACTCTGCCCGCAACAGCATGGCTTCCATAAAAAGCACTCCACACTCACCGCTCTAGTTGATTATTCATCCCAACTATATAATGCCTTGGATAGTGGTCAGGCAGTTGGATCAGTCTTCACTGACCTTACGAAGGCTATTGACTCTGTTAATCACAATCTCCTCCTAAGTTGCCTTCTGTCTACAGGTATATCCCCAGATATGATACTATGGTTTGGTAGCTACCTCTCTAACAGATCACAATGAGTCAAAATTGGTGATACCCTATCTGCAGCTAAGGAGGTGCACCTCAGGGTTCCACAGGGGTCAATCCTCGGTCCTCTACTCTTTAGCCTTTTCATCAACTCTGCCCTAATGGCTTGCTCAGCAAGCACAGTTCTCTATGCTGATCATGCAGTGATCTCAGTCGCTGGCAACGACCAACAATCCATCACAATTGAACTCCAAAGCAGCTTCCATAAACTTGAATCTTGGTTTATGGAAAACAAGCTACTATTAACATTAAAAAAATAAAGAGTATGCTCTTCTCCACCTCCCAAGGCAAAAATAAATACCTGCCCCTGCGTATTCATAACCAAAAGGGTGAAATCCTAGACCAAGTATCCAACTTCAATTATACAATGGCAAGGAAATTTCCTGTATTCTGATTGGTCAGTGGGTGCCTGAGACAGTGATGTTATTACACAACAACATCACTGTATGGATTTATTGGACCTCTTGGACCATTACATTTAATCACTTTTTTTCCTTCAGAAACACAAAAAATCTACTAAAAACATTTTTAATATTTTGTATAACATTGAGCCACTGTATAATTGCAATAAGGCACTCCAAGGTGTGTGTTATTGTGTAATAATGTCATTCCTGGGGTGGTGGAAGCACTCGGCTTTGCCTCGTGCTTCAACCCACCCACCCCAGGAGTGACGTTATTACACGATAACACACACCTTGTCATACCTTATTGCTTAAATATCTCGGCATTACCTTTGATGACATGCTCACCTTCTCAAACCACATTGACTCTGTTAACAAGACTGCAAATATAAAACTTAGTGTACTTTATCATCACAGACATTCAATGACACCAGATGCACTCAGACTAGCCACTAGTAGCTCAATACTGTCTACCATTGACTATGGATTGCCTATATATGGGGCGGGCACAAAAACTGCTCTTAGGATCAACACACTCCTCGATAAAACCTGTCATCTTACTTTGGGGCTACTCTCGACACCACACCTGCTAGCTGTACACTGAAACTGGGTGGCTCCACTTCATCTTAGAGGCAATACCAAACCTGC
Organism: Neoceratodus forsteri; assembly: GCA_016271365.2. Classification (NCBI taxonomy): domain Eukaryota; kingdom Metazoa; phylum Chordata; order Ceratodontiformes; family Ceratodontidae; genus Neoceratodus; species Neoceratodus forsteri. The sequence goes on along the minus strand of JADMNL010000024.1, from coordinate 240,375,529 downwards.
CTACTTCTAAAAAGTACTACTTGGACTGACATCCCCACACTGGGCAGACACTTTAAGCTGGCCATCCCAATGAAATCTGCCCATAGTCCCAATGAAAACTGCCCATAGTGTGGTTGCTGACAAGATGGCGATTCCCTTCAAAAGGATGAAACTTGCCCAGAACTCTATCCTGTATCAAAGACCAAAATGGTACAATGAACTGCCTGCTGACCTCACTGATACTACCAAGATTAGTACCTTCAAAGCTGGGCTCAAATCTCTCCATGGCTCTAAAATGAATTGTACCTGCCTGCACTAATGTGATAATACCTCACCCTCAGTTTTCCATTTATCTACCCCCTTCTACATCTTTCTGCTATATACCACTTTTTTCTTAACCTGCTCCCCAACCGCCAATTACCTGACGATGGCCTCACTTGATTGAAAGCTCCACCTCTCTCCCACCTCAGATGATGCCACCTCTGATTGACCCCCCAATCCCCTCTTATCTAATCAGTCTATCTGTCAATATATACTAATTTGATGTGTATAAGTTCAAATTTTACTATTACTGCTTGTGTATATGCTTCAATGTTTTTCTTTTTTCTCTGTAAACCTTGTATTTTGTAATGTTTGTTCAACACTGACGTGGAACCTTTGAAAATGAATCCTTGACTAAAAGGTATTAATCCCAAACTGAAATAAATAAATAAATAAAACTCGCAAGCTCCAAAGTTATATAAGCAGTCATTCAAAACATGTAATTAACAGACATTGCCATCATCTCCCTACTTTGATAATGGTTTACTCCAAAGATGTCTGAATGTCTGTGGAACAAACCATTATTAGAGAAGGGAATCTGACATATCAACTGCTAAAAATGACTGAACCCCACTAAAGGATCTTTGATAGTGAAAGCCGGTAAAGGAATATGCTTTGATGTCCATGTTGGCTTATTCAGTAGTATTAACATAGGATCTCCGCCTATAAATCCTGCACCATTACTGAACAGTTGGTTTCTAAAGGATATTGCATCACCTGCTTTAGATACTTGTCAAGTTGTAATTAACTGCTGGATTACAGTTGTTTTCATTCATGTATGCTCATTTAGCTTACCTTGTGTTTTCTGAGTTGTGTGTAAATGGATTCAATACTTCTCTTGATAGGCTAGAAGATACATTAAAAAGTGACACGTTTTCAGAAAGAAAACCAATAACTGTTTTTCTCAACAGTTTATCTTTTGTATTCTGGCTTAAAAATATGTTTTTAAATTGTTGATTAGTATTTAAATCAAAGCAGTGTTGTATTTGATACACTTTACATTAGTGTCGCATATAAATTGGATTTACAGATACCAGAAAGTGAACTGAAAACAGTAGTATTTGTCTGGGTATGCCCCCTGTATGGCGACACTGTTACAGCAAACATGTCAATGCCAACAACATTGACAGTTCACTATAATAGTCTGCCCAAGACCCTGGCACTCTGTCTCAAGGTCCTGCACACCCTCCCCGAATCAACTCTGACTCGGAGTTGATAATTTATAAGTTTGGGGGTGCAGGGAGTGAAGCCTCCCCAATGAAAACAGGAACCGGGTCTCCATTTGGATTTATGTCAACCGCAACATGTGGTCAACATAAATCCGTCACTGTGATGTCAGTCGACAAAATAATTGTCGAACCGGCATCATAGAGCCATTTATCTGTAACCATATAGTTTTTTCAGCAATAATGTTTGTCAGGCAAAAATGTCAAGATACACATTTTTCTTTTCATTTTCTTTCATTTCTGAATGAAGATATGAGATTGGCATTTTTAAAAGTTCCCCTCCTATGCTATGCCAGCATGGAAAAGATAAATATCTTTATACACTATTGTGCTGTTTAAAATCAGAAACATGTGGTAGCACAATCCTAATTTGCATCCACAGTATGAATCTAGCGTGTACAGTCAACAGGTAACCTCAGCAGAAGAGGTTTTTAAAAACTGTGAGTGATGGACAGCTTTAATGGGAGGAGTTATTCATTACAAAATCAGCTGTAAAAGCTATTTTAACAACATCTGCAAAAACTAAAGATACACAGAGTATGAATCTTAGGATATCAGAAATACATCTTTGCTAAAAAAAACTATATGATGAAATGTTTGGTCGACTACAAACTCTGCTGCTTGAAGGAATAAGTTCCTAGATTTCACATTAAATACAGGCTGCAGCTCAGCCCGATCTTATTCTACATTGAGGCACACTTATTGATTTGATTACAGGATTTTATATTTCAGAGTTCCAATAATATTTTAATGAAGCAAATTTGGACTATTGCTCATTTGTAGTTCTAAAATGGGCTTTAACAATCTTGTAACCTCATTGGGCAAATGACATCACATGACCATGCATTATTTTCTTATATCAGCACATCTAACCTGAACTACATAAATGCATTCATTTTCAAAGTGTTAGCACCCAATTTAAGAGAGGCATAAAATGCTTCAGTCTGTGTGTCTGTGGGGAGTATACACACTTATTGGGTGGTTAAAGGCACTACCACCTGAGCTGTGCATATATTCCCTTATGAACCCACACCTTGTAATGTGTGCTGTTCCTTACTTAGTCGGACCTATTTCTGTGACCTTTACTGTAAAGTAGCTGATGAAAAAGTCAGCTTATGTGTGTCATCAAGTATTATAGCACTGTGACACAGAGTAGTTGGACCTTTTACATCTGAATGTAGTGTTATTGTATGTCACCAATCTGTGTAAAATATAGAATAAAGTATAGGGTGGTGTGTGTAATGAGAAGTTTACACACACCCGAGGGGTTAGATGCTCATAAACCCAAAGCTCAAGGAGTTTGTCCCTTTAATCCGTTTACCTCGTTATCCATTGCTCTCATATGCCATACCGAAAAAGCACCATTTTAATTTCCTCATTAATCCATCATTCGTGCAGTCCATATTCCGTTTGAGAAAGCCCTATTCAGTCTGTCATTTAGCACAGTATTTAATGCCTTGTTACTCCTGTGTTGTGCTCTGAAAATTTTTTTTAACTGTTCTGCTTGATGCTATCAGTGTGTCTGAGTGCAGGGTCTGCGTGTTAATTCCATGTGTTAGTTTCACTAGGTGATAATTGACTAATCACCTGTAAATGGTTAGGTACGTAATCACCTCTCAGGCTAGAGTGTTTTCACACTCCTTCTGCAACTGAAACAATGGCAGTACTAGCACTAGCAGCAAAAGAGAAACCGGGCAGGAGTAAAATCACGATTTCACATAAGCGAGACCTTTGTCTATGGAAGCAATCCAACCCATCAGCTACGAACAGAGACATGGTAGCATATGCGGTGGATGCTTTTGGACTTAAAATAGGCACCAGCACATGCAGCAACATATGGAAGGCAAAGGAGAAGTGGCTGTCAACTTCAAGCAATTCTAAATCCCTTACCCATGTTCACCTGGGCCAGCATAGTGATGTGGAGACAGCGCTGAGTCTCTGGATTACTGAAATGAACAGCTGTAGTGCGACATGTGGACAATGGTTATTGAAAAAGCTATGTTTTTGGAGATCAAATGGGTAACTGAAAACACCATCCAAAACTGCTGGAGACATGTCAAGATCCTGCCAGAAGACTCCACTAGAAGAAACACAATTACTAAGGTGAGTAATTTTTCTTCAAACAACATGAAGTCTTGCTGTATTCTGACATATGCAGATTAGCAAGCAGTACCTCAATGGAGGAGGGTACCGAACCTATTTTGGGAATAGGCTCTGCAATACTGCTGATTAAATCTAGCATCACTCCTAGCCTGGATAGCCAGAAAGTAATGCTTGGTGAATGTATGGACTGTTTTCCAGGTGGCTGCTTTGCATATCTCTAGTAAAGGTATATCTCTGGCAGTAGCCAGAGAAGCTGCTGTACCCGTAGTTGAGTGGGCCCTCAGGCCTGAGGGAGGTGTTTTACCTAGTTTGGTATAACAGAATTGTATACAGGCTACAATCCACCTGGCAATAGTTCTTTTAGTAGCTGGCCTACCTTTTCCCACTTCACCATAAGTGAGAAACAATTGAAGATAGTCATCCCTATGTGCCTTAGTATGCTCTATGTACTAGCCAAGTGCCCTTTTAACATCCAAACTGTGTAACATTCTTTCTCCTGAAGAGGAATGATAATTGAAAAACACAGAAAGGACATGGATTGGTTCAGATGGAAATCTGAGACCACTTTGGGTAAGAGCCGCCTATTGGTTATGAGGACCACCTTATCTCTATGGCATGAGGTAAAATCAGGTTCAACTGACAGGGCCTGTAATTCACTAGTTCACCTGGCAGAAGTGACAGCTACCAGAAACACAGTTTTCCAGGTCAAGTACTCAAGCTCAGCTGAAGCCAAGGGTTCAACGGGTGGCTGCATAAGCTGAGCAATGCAGATATTGATATCCCAAGCCGGGGTAGGCTTTCTAATACGAGGGTTGACATGAGTCAAACCTTTAAAGAACTTCCCAAAGACAGGATGGGATGCCAGAGATGAGTCCTTCCCTGCTGACAGAAATGCATAAACCACTGCTAGGTGAACTTTTAAAGTGGCTGGCCTAAGGCCTAAGCCATTAAGGTGAACCAGATAATCTAAGACTGTGGCAATACCTGCAGCATCTGGCAGGATATTCCTGTGTGAACACCAAATGCTGAATCTTTTCCATTTGGAGTTATACGTTTTCCTGGTAGAAGGTTTCCGAGAACCCTTGAGGATGTCTAAAACTCCCTGAGAGAGATGCAGGCTTGCGTACACTAACTTTTCAAGTGCCAGGCCTTGAGACTGAGAGACTGGAGATTGGGGTACCAGAGCCTCCCCTGAGAGGAAGTTAAGAGATTGTGTCTCTTGGGAAGAGACAGGGGAAGTGAGACTGCTAAGGACAACAACAGAGGATACCAAGGTTGTCTGGCCCAGTCTGGAGCAATTAGAATCACTGTGCAGGGTTGTGACCTGATCTTGACTAGAACCATGAGCAACGCTGTAAAGGGGGGAAGGCATAAAGGAACTTGCCTTCCCAATCCTATATCAGAGAATCCAGGGGAACAGTTCCAGGACTGGAGGTCTGCAGCAGAACTGGGGAAGCTGATGATTGTCTGGGGCTGCAAAGAGATCTATCTCTGGAGTGCCCCACCTGGTGAAGATTATTTCAGAATGAGAGGGTCCAAGGTCCGTTCGTGATGGCCCTGGGAGATTCTGCTCAGGGCATCTGCTAGCACACTGTCCTTCCCTGGTAGGTGGACTGCTATTAGGGAAGTTTGTAGGGAGTAGGCCAGAGACCAGACTTTCATGTCCTCCGTGCACAAGGCCGTGGGCCGATTGCCCCCCTGCTTGTTGATGTAACACATGGTGGTGGTGTTGTCTGTTCTGACCTGAACCACCTTGTTCCTCATGGAGTCTGCAAAAATCTGAAGGGCCAAGAATACTGTCCTGAGTTCCAGAACATTGATATGAAGAAGAGACTCTTCTGGGGACCAAACCCCTTGTGCTGTGAGGGTTCCCAGGTGAGCTCCCCAGTCCAACAGGGGAAGCATCTGTGGTGAGGACCACTGAGGGAGTCTGCTTGAGAAAAGACACATCTTGTCTGAGATTGTCTTGGTCCAGCCATCACTGGAGAGCTTGGACCAGAGTCTGAGTCACTGGAATCAGTTTGGTAAGAGAGTCTTTCTTCTAAAACCAAAAGGATCTGAGATGGAATTGAATGTCCCTCATCTGGAACCTGGCCCCTTGCACCACTGCACTGGAAGCTGCCATGTGGTCTAGGAGCTGAAGAAAATGTCTTGCTGGATGAGAAACAAGAGGATGAAAAGAGGACGTGAGATCTGTAAGGACCTGAACTCTTGCTAGTGGAAGGCATGCTTTTGCTTGAACAGTATCTAACTCTATCCCTATGAAAGTGAGAAGTTGTACTGGTTCAAGAACTGACTTTGACAAGTTGAGAAGGAACCCCAGGGAACTGAGCAGATCCTGAGTGACCTGTAGAGTTGACTTGACCTGGTCAGAAGACTGCCCTACAATGAGCCAGTCATCCATGTATGGAAATAGGGAAATGCCCTGTCTTCTGAGGAAGGCCACTACTATTGCCAGACACTTTGTAAACACCCTTGGAGTTGATGTTAGACCCGAAGGCATAGCTCTGAACTGATAATGGCCTGAAAGCAACTCAAACATGAAGTACTTTCTGTGGGAGCAACTGATGGGAAAATGGAAAGAGGCATCCTTGAGGTCCAGGAAGCTACCAGTCTCCTGGCCTTAGAGAGGGAAGAATTACTCCCAGAGTCACCATTTTGAACTTTGGTTTTAAAATGTGCTTGTTCAAATACCTTAAGTCTAGGATGGGTTGCCACTCCTCTGTCTTCTTTGGGGTAAGGAAGTATCTGGAGTACAGACCTTTGCCACTGTGTAGAGTAGGAACTCTCTCCATGGCTCTGAGAGCCAACAGAGAGGAAACGTCTGCTTCTAAAGCAATGGTTTTGGAGACTTTTGCAGGTGGAAAAGACCTGACCCTCATTTTTGGAAATTTTTTTAAACTGAGGGCCAATCCCTAGCTTACTACCTCCAGGACCCACTTGCCTGAGGTAACAGAGTTCCAGGCCTGGAAGTACTAAGCCAGCCTGCCTCCTGCTGGAATTGGGGAGTCGACCCGGGCTGACACATCAGGGTGTCTGCTTGGCAGGAGCCTTAGACTGGGAAGAGGATGCAGCCCTGCTCATTCCCCTCCTGCCTCTCCCTTGGAAGAACCCCCTCGGTGGGAAGGGAGAGGAGGCCTGGGCTTGGTAGAGAGGCCTGTGAAAAGGCCTGCCCCTGCCCGTAGAGTGCTGCCTCTGAGGAGTGGCTTGCCTTTCCTTGGCCTGAGCACTCCTGTAAGAAGTCCTGTATTCATCCATTTTCTTCATGTAAGCCTCTGTCTGATCCCCAAACAGAGAATTACCTACTACAGGGAAATCCATGGCCTTAGCCTGGGTGTCCTGCGAAAGGCTAGTACATCTGAGCCAAGCAAATCTCTTGAGAGATACAGATGTAGCCATGACTCATGATGCTACATCATTTGAGTCCACAGCAGCATGGAATTGCACCTTGGATGCCTCAATCCCATCAGCAGCCACCTCCTCCAGCTCTTTGACCAGCTGGGGGAGGCCTGTTTGGCCAGTTCCAGAACAATATCCCACCTGGACTTCTGGTAACTGACTGCACAGGCCATATAGTTTGCCTGCCTGAGTCCCAAGGAGGATGCCAAATATTGTTTTTTGGCCATGGCATCCACCTTCCTGGAGTCTTTATCTGGGGGTGTGAAGCCAAAGGTATATTAGCCCTGTCACAGGCTGCAGCCAACATGGCTGCTATGACTGTACAAAAACTCCGTACCTGAGCCTCACAACATGTACCTCCTGTCCATTCTTTTGTTCACTGGAGGTAAAGAGTTTGGTGTCTGAAGAATCTTTTTTGTCTGTTTCCCCAAATATTTGTGGAGGAGAATAGACAGCCTCTTAGACTCTGGGATGTCCATCATCTCGACAAAATCAGGCTCCTCTTCCTCCACTGCAGCTTCTACCATGGGGAGCTATAGGATTTCAGCCACCTTTTTGTAGAACAAATAGTGGGAAGGGACTCAGAAAGCCTGGGAGGGGAGACGTTGGAGGGTCTGTCTGGGGAGATGTCCGGTTCAATGGGCACATCCAGACCTTCTAAATCATTATCATCTTCATCATCTTGTTCTGGATAGTCTTCATCCCCCTCCCACTCCAATTCATAATAGGCATCCGTATCATAATCCGATGGAGTAAGATCCAACTGAACTGACTGCCTGGATGAAGGCGTCGGTTCGGATGGAACCCTCACCACATGAAAGCATTTGGGAGCTCTGCTCATGAACAGTGGCACTGTGATTTTGTTAATGTGTCCTGAACTTTGATTTCCCACAGTGATTTCACCATTCTGCACCAGATGTGCGAAAACATAGATCATGCAAGATGTGAAGAATGACAGCTCTACCATTCATAGGGAGATGTGAAGAGATGGCAATATTGTAAATCTGGGTGAAACTATAAAAATACTCAAACTTCTGAGCTTATGTGGAAACTGTGCAGCGCATGCTTGTAATACAGTCATTTAGTGGAATTATTTCACCAAATTTTCAACATAGGCATTTTGTGACCTCTGCTCATGAACACTGTCATATGATTTTCTTAATCTGTCCCGAACATTGATTGCCCACAGCGACCTCACCATTGTGTGATGTGCAAACACACATTTCAGATAAGATGAGAAAATGACAGCTGAACTGTTCATAGGAAGGTGTGCAAAATGGGCAATGTTGAACATTTTGAGTGGAAATAGTACACATTTTTAAAGTTACAAGTGTGTGTGGAAACTGCCCAATGTGCACTCATAACATGGTCGTTTTATGGACTTTTGTCACCAAATTTTCAACATAGGCATTTTAGGACCTCTGCTCATGAACAGTGTCACTGTGATTTTATTAATCTGTCCTGAACAGTGATTTCCCACAGCGACCGTGCTATTCTGCGCCAGAAGTGTGAAAAACCATTTCGGCCAGGATGTGAAAAATGACAGCTATATTGTTCATAAAGAGGGGTGGAAAATGCCAATGTTGAAAATCTGGAGTAAATATATTACAGATTCACAAAGTTACAAGTGTGTGTGGAAACTGCACAATGCACACTCATAACACAGCATTTTTTGAAATTTTTTCACCAAATTTTCAACATAGGTTTTTGAGAGCCCACCTCATGAACAGTGACACTCATTTTGTTAATTGGTCCCGAAAAGTGATTCTGCACAGTGACTGTGAAATCACCTTTTGGGACTAAATAACACCATGACAGTGATTGAATTCATGAGGAAGGGTCCCAAGAACCCCATGTTGAAAATGTGGTGCCAAAAGTCAAAAAAATGGCCGAGATATCCACGTAAGTTAAAAAAAAAAAATTACACCATTATACAGCTTACCGGCATTTCTTCAGTTCAGTCGGCTTTGAAAAGTGCAGACATGTTTCTGGTTCACTGAAGATTGTCATGCCAGGCTCTGGAGGTAAGTGTGGGGTGAGGGGTGTGTGTGGGGAGGTGGGGTATGCAGAGGGTGGGTGTGGGTTGGAGGAGGGGGCAAGAGACTCAGTGAGGGACCTTTTTCCTTTTTTACAGGGTTTAAAACAAACAAACAAAAAAGACAACATGGGACTTTTAACACACTGGGGTGGGCTCCCAGTGTGCCACTTGGAAGTTTGTTTGCGGGGGTGGCCGAAAGGGATTGGGCACCCCTGTTGGCCATACAGTGTGCAGGGGTATGAATGAGCACACTGGGGTAGGCTCCCAGCATGCCACCTTGGTGTTTTTAGGGGTGGGGCTGGAGCCAATGGGGATTGGGCACCACCGTCAGCCACACAGTGTGCTTGGGGGGGAAAGTGCATCAGCCGAGGGGGATTGGGCACCCCCCTTGGCAGACAAAAAATGGGGGAGGGAGCATCATGCCAATGGGGATTGGGCTACCCCATCGGCAAATGAACTGGGGAGGGCTTGCCAACAGGGGTTTGGGCACTCCTCTTGGTGTCACCAGGGACTGTGAGAGTGGCGGCTGTCCGTCAGCTTTGTGGGGACTGTGAGAGGCCGACTGAGAAGCCGTTGTCATGTTTATTGAAGAAACCAGAAAATGCAACTGTAATTGGCTGCTGCAGTCAGGGACTGCTCCGCAAACAGCTGATTGTTTAAAGGGGCACTCCCTGATTGCAGCAGCCAGTTTCTTTCAAGGTTGCAGCAAGCTACATTACTGCTGTCATGGACAGCATGATTTTCTATTGGTGCCACACAGACCAGCCTCATAATGGGCTGCTGGCATTGGCAACAACACTGCCGTGCCTCTACAACTCACTACTGCAGCAAGCTGCCCCAATATGTTTCTTGCACATGCGTGCAAGCAAACATAAAAATATGAATAAAAAGAACTAATCTCAATTTAAACATTAAGTCCAACTTCTAGAGTATCTAAATGATGGTGTCCACCAAGGTGAAGAATCTGGGTATCATCCTTGATGACAGGTTGACACTCAAGGCTCAGGTGTCATCCATTGTCACTTAAGGAATGTGGCCCAGATTAAAGTCTTGATTCTACCTGATGACTTTCCCTCACTAGTACATGCTTTCATGACATCCAGGCTTGATTACTGCAACACTCTGTACCTTGGACTCACTGGAGCGATTCTCCGGTGCCTGCAGCGGGTGCAGAAAGCAGCAGCCAGGTTACTGACAGGCCTTCCAAGGTCCTGTCACATGACCCCAGTTTTGTGAAAATTGCACTGGCTGCCAGTTAGATGGAGAATCATCATCAAGGTGGGCTTGTTCACCTATAAGGCCCTACTTGGATTGGGCCCTGGTTACCTAAATGACCTGACTCCAGCCCTTCTTGTACGCTCGCTCCACTCCTCCACTGAGGGCCTCCTTGTGGTTCCCAGGGCCTGTCTCAAATTCTTTGGAGATTGTGCATTTGAGGTGGCTGGCCCAGTACTGTGGAACTTGCTGCTAAGACCCTTGAGGGAGGCCCCATCGGTGGAGGTCTTCAAGCAGGGCCTAAAGACACATCTTTTCAGGAAGGCATATCCAGACTGCAAATATTTATTAAATTGCTGAAAGTTTTATGTACATTTTTAGCTGATTTTACATTGTTTGTAATTTATTATTCTATTTTTAATTAATGCTCTGCCTTGCTTGTACAGTGCCCAGAGCCTCCGGGATGGGGTGCTCTAAAAATAAAATGTACTTACTTACTTACTTATTAAATTATATGTCCTCTTTAATTGCTCTCCTACCTCAAAGTGACTGAAAAAAGAAAAAGGTGGGGGGGGGCACCAAAAATGAAACTGTACTCAGACAGATCCAGATGGAGTATCTTAATATATCAGCTCTGCCTGTATCTGTAGGGCTACCTATTCAACCTGCTCTGGAGACCCTCACTTAGGCAACCTAGAGCAAGCTTGATTCCATTCCTGCAGTTCCCTGGCCCTCGGATAAAAAGTACATGGTAACCCAGAGAAAAAACTGGTTTACTACACTCAGCCTATAGCAGATGCTATTTTTATCATGACTAATAATGATAAGTCAATCACTCCTAAGGAGTTTGCTGCACAACCTTCTGAGAAAGAGTCTTGTATGATTGACATTGTAGGACAATTGGTGTTTGCTTTATCTACTCTAGGCCTTAGGATAGCAAGCTGCCAATCTCCTATTTCGAGGTCTGAATACTCCATATGGAAAAGACAGGGATCTCATGGTGAGCATGTCAGAACTGTTCTCAAAACAGGACCTCTTGAGGGTTAATACACAAGGGTTTGAGTCTAATAACCAGCAACTGATGGCTGCTTTGGATTACTCTGATGTGATGCAGTGGCACACGTAGCCACTGCAGGGATTCATATCTGGAGATATTTCAAGCTAAGAACAACAGGTTTTGCCTCCAATGCCCAACAGAAGATTATGGATGGTCTGTTTAATGGAACTTATCAATTTGGTCAGCATGTAGAGGAGGTGCTGAAGGAGTCTAATGAAAATAAAATGACCCTTAGGAATATAGAACATCCCTAATCCATTTTATGGAGGTAGAAGGCACAGCTTTTTCTGCCAGCAACAGCCATTTCATGACAACACCACTGCAATGAGGCTTCCATCAGCAATTTAAGCTGAATCCCTTCCAGCAGCAGCAAAAGCTGCAACAGAAGGCTCAAACAGAGAAGACTCCCAGTGCTACCCTGTGGCCACCTCAGCTGCCTGAGATGGACCACTCATCTCCAGTTGGGAACTGACTAGCCTTATTCCATTAGCTATGGGAGACTATTACCAAGACACATAGGTCTGGAAGATTATTCAGGACAGTTGCTCCCTGTAGCTGTTACAGCAACCTCTGGATCATCCCCTGGTGAATCAGTGTCAGCTGACAGACCCTATGGCAGGCATTCTTTCCCTGGAAGTAGCAGGATACCTGCAGAGCAAGGTAGTAGAGAAAGTACCAGAGTCAGAATGGGGCAAAGGCTTCTACTCCAGATGCTTCCTCATTCCCAAGAAAACTGGCAGCAAGCACTAAATCTTAGACCTGAGACACCTAAACAAGTACATGTGGTGCCAAAAATCAGTATGGTGCTTCTGGAATCTGTCCTTCCACACCTGAGATCCCAGGGGTGGTGGCATCCCTGAACAAGCAGAATGTTTATCAGCATATTCCTGTCAGGGTCAGCCACCACACATACCTTTGCTTTTGTGTGGGCCTCGAACACTACCAATTCAGAGTCCTGCCACATGGCTTGCACCAGTGCCAGATGTCTTTGCCAAGTGCTTTACAGTGCTTGCAGCATACCTCAGAGTGAAGAAACTTCTGGTATTCCTTTACCTAGATGACTGACTTATATACAGCCCATCCAAACAGCAGACACAAATGGAGTATCCTTTATGTGCCGGTTTCTGACATCCATGGGAGTCATAATCAGTCTTCAGAAATCACAATTGATTCCCTCCTAGAGACTGCAGTTTACAGATTTAATCTTGAAGCCCAACGCAAGCCCAGTCCTTTCTAACCAAAGTCAGGGCAAAGTCAATAGTGCTCATGGTCTGCTATGTGAAAGAATGCATTCGTGTGACAGCCTACTCTAGGCAGAGGATGGTGGGACTCACGGGAGCAGCAGTGCTTACTGTATCCCTTGGGACGCTGCACATGAGAACATCCCAATGGATGCTCAGCATACAGTGGTCAGAAGCATTTCAACTTCTGAACCACAAAATATGGGTGATGAAGACTCTGATTCATTATCTCCTGTGGTGGTCTCAAAGGAGAACATCTTTCAGATGAGACATTAAACTGAGGTCCCGTCTGCCTGGATTGGTGGTAGTTCAGGTGGATGCTAAAGATCCCATGGCACTTATTGAAAAAGAGTTGGGGGGAATTTTTTATTGAAATAAAAACAAATTCAAATCCAAATATATATAAATCAGTAATCTGTTATACAAATCATACAAAAAGAAACATTTACAAAAACATGAATAGGTATTAATTCATACCAAAAAAAAATTCAACCAGTATTACAGCATAGAAACTTATAATAATAACATAAATAAATATTTTAAAATACCAACACCCCAGATTTAATCACAACCCATTTTTTCGAACAAAAGAATTTAATTAATTAATAAATTCAAAACCTCGCCAAAGCCTATCCCATTGTTGAACACTAAATAATTATTTTTCTGCTTGCTTCCATGAAAGTAAATCAGCTTTCAGCATAAAAAAAATATTTAAAACCGGAATATGTTGCTGCTGTAGGACCAGTCGACACCTACTGATCCACAACCAATACAAAAAATATGCATGTAAAATTCAAAAAGTGCTACAGCTACCTAAAGTATTTAATCCTGTAAAAATACCATAATATAACATCTGGGAGCAGGGGGGATTCTTACCAACCCCTTCCATTGTTCTTTCATCACATCCCAAAACAAACCCACATATGGACATGAAAAATAGAGATGATCCATAGTTTCAAGCTGCATAATACAGCAATCTCTAGGACAGTATCTATCAGGTAAAGCTTTATGTTTTTGATTCCCACGAACATTCACCCTGCCATGAATTCCTAACCATATCACATCCCACAGTTGTTCTGGAATTCTATCATCAGAAATATAAGCAGAAATATTAATACGGTCCGAAACAGAAAATCCTGAAAAAGGAAAATCCAAAAAACATTGCGTTTGTATATCAATATAAAGAGCTTTACGATGAAGTTTCATGAATGTATCATATTTCACAGTCCATAACCTGATTTTATCAAAAACCTCTGTCCAACGAGTAATTAAATGTGGATTTCATTTATTTTTTATATAAAAAACAATTAGATTTCCATTTGTTTAAAACCCCTTGTAAAACCTCTAAACTCTTATCTTCCCATAAATGCCCTTTATGTTGCATCAAAGGTACCAAATTATGGTATAAAAAAATAGAAAAATAAAAAACGAAAGGATTTATCATTCCTACCCCGCCTTCAGCAATAGCGTTGTACAGTACCGTTCTTTTAACTGGGTTTAGGCGGCTTCCCCAAAACCCACTAAAAAAGCCCCATAATAATCATGTTTCTAAGGCCTTTGGTATGAAAAAACTGAACTTAAAAAGGAAAATACTGGAATTAAAAAGGTTTTCATACAATAAACCTTTTTTTTTTTATAAATGCCATTTATTCCAATCCATTACCAGTAATGCCCCTTTTTGTAGGGCAACATCCCAATTATAACTGGCCATATCTGAGCCTCCAAAAAATACACCCAAAATATGGCAAGGGGCTCTTGCAACTGGAAAACCTCCAACCTGCTTCAAGAATGTTGGAAAACCACCAAGTTGTAAACATATCGTCTTGTCATCATTAAGACGAGCACCAGTTATTGACCCCAATTCTTGAATTAATTTACATGCTAAATTTATAGAATCCCCATCGGGTACTACCAAACAGATATCATCTGCATAGGCCAGAACCTTACATTGTTGTCCCAAAGTTCCAAAAACTTGTTTTATACTTGGAAATCATTGTAAAATCCTTAAAATAGGATCCAGAGCAAAATCATATAACAGGGGGCTCAGGGGGCACCCCTGATGGACTCCTCTATGAATTCTATGAAAATTCCCCTGCCATCCATTATCGCATGGTATTACATAAGCCAAAGAATGGCATAACTTTAACCATTGAATAAAAGTATCTGGAATATCATAGGCAGCTAAACAAGACCACAAAAATTAGCGTGAGACCTCATCAAAACCTTTTGCCTGGTCTAAACCAACCAAATATCCCTTTCTTTGATGAACAACATTTTCTCCTTCTTGGTCCATCAATTCTCTAAGTACTAATAAAGCTTCTGTAATACCATGACCTAGAACAGAACAAAATTGCATGGGGCATATTAGATCCATCATTACTAAACTAAGTCGGTTACTAAGAAGTTTAGCAAAAATTTTAAAATCAGTGTTCAACGATGTGAAAGGCCTCCAATTCTCAATATTGGCCTTATTTCCTTTTTTATAGAGAAATATCATCACTCCTTTGTACATAGAACTAGGTAAAATAAAATCTGTAAGAAAAAAAATTATATAAAGATAACAAAACCAGAGGCATAATATCCCATAATACTTTATAAACTTCATTTGATAATCCATCTGCTCCAGGAGATATATTTAAATGAAGAGACTTAATTACTGTCTCCAATTCTAATCTAGTAAAAGGTGGAATCAAAGAATTTTGCAAAGATGGGGATAACCTAGGAAAATCAGTTGACTGTAACATCTGGGCGTAAACTGAGATTCTTTAATTGGAGAACCAAATTTGTTATGTATATAAGAATCCAAAATCTTCATAATACCTATGTTATGAAAAACTTCTTCCCTGGAAGAATTCCATAAACTATGTATTTTCATATGCTCATGTCTTATTTGGCTAGCCAGAAATGAATTAATTTGTTCAGCTTTCCCTTTAGTTCCAAATATTTGTTCTCTTCGTAAAGAACGCATCCTATCGTACTGAAATTGCATCATATCTTGTTTCAGTATTCTAACTTCCTCTGAAATCTGTTTGTGCCTAAAAGATAGTTGTGGAAGTAATTTCTGTAAATCATTATGTGACTTTAAATATTTTTTATAACTGGATGAAACTTCAGAAATGCTAGAAGACTGAAAAAAACCTTGTAAACAAAGCTTAAAATCTTGCCACCATAGACTTATATCATCAAATAAAATAATTGTTGATAATTTATCCTGGATAACCACTTTTAAATCTCTCAAAACACTTTCCTGTGTCAATAGAGAAACATTTATCCTCCATACTACTCGCCCTGAGACCCTAATTGCAGGGGAAAGAAGTTCTAAACCAATTAAAGTATGGTCAGATGATTCAATTGGTATATTCAAAACCTTACCCACTGTTAAGGCTTTATGTGAAAAAATAAAATTGATACAGGAAGATAAGGAGCCTTTATAGAATGTAGGTTTAGCTCTTTTATGTCTTATAACATGTACATCTTTTAATCCTGCCTGAGAAATAACAGATTTAAGAAAAACCCGGTCACAATATTGTTTACCAATTTCATACAGCTGCAAATTGATATTAAAATCTCCACAAAAAATAGCTGTTTACTAGTATATAAAAAAGGTTGTACCTTTTTTATTAAAGCGATACATAGAGCTTTCATCTAGGAATCATACAAATTTATCAGTCTACAACTAACTCCCTTAATAACCACATCCAGTAAAAGTGCACGCCCATGTTCTATATCTAACATTCTAGATACTAGAACTGTTTGGTAAAAAACAAAACCTACACCACTACATATCTCTTCCCCAAGAGACCAAAAGGAAAAGCCCCAAGCCCAATCTGTAGAAGCAGCTGTTATTTTGCTCAAGGTATGCAACCTAGCATCTTGTAGGAAAACCACATTAAATTTTAAATTTTGCAACACTCCAAAAGTGGATAAATGTTTCCCTATTGATTTGATACTATTAACATTGAGGCTAGCTAACTTCAGGGAAAACAGATCAGGGGGTTTTAAAAGTTTTCCGCTAGACCTTGTAATTCTTTTGGGTTTATCAAAGGTTTTAGATTTGCCATTTAACTGACCTTCAATTCTAATGAGAGAAAAGGGCTCTAAGTTTTCAGGCAAATCTGTCTGTTCCATAGGATGCTCCTCATCTACCTGGTCACTCCATGTCAAAAAGGGTGTAAACCGATTGGACAGTTGCAAAGGTGAAATAGGAACATCAGAGACTTCAGAAATTTTAGCTGAAACAGCAGAGGCTCCTTCATTAGAAAAGACCATTCTCTCAGGGGTGTATACCTCCCGTCTAGGTGAACCCTGGGGAGTCACAAAGGGGGGTTCTTTTTCTGTAGAATTTAAATCAGATATAGAAGGAGAAGGTAAATTGATTTGTTTAAGGGAGATTTGGGCAACATCTGAATTTGTAAAATCTGAATCAGATACCACAGTTCTAGGCCTATCACCTATGTAACCTCCTCGTCCTCTCCCTTTTCTCCTACCTCTAAAGGTAGATTCCGTCTCTGGATGAAAAGGGTAATGAAAAGAGTGTCTAGCTTTGGACAAAAAGAAATCTTGATCTGAGAGATCATCAGGGCTGTGAGCGGCCCATGGGCAAGTAGAAAAAACATGATCCCCTTCCCCACACAGATCACATTTTGGTGGATCCCTGCATTGTGCAACAGTATGCCCTAATACCCCACACTGGAAACACTTTACTTGATCACAATCTACGTTAAGATGAGTTAAAGATCCACACTTGTAACAGCTCTTTGGTTATCCTGCATAAAAAATGATACCGCTATCACTTCCTTGAAAAAAAGAGCTAGGTAAATGTTGAATACCCTCATCTGTTTGTTTAAGTTGAACCCTTACTGTCCACCCTCCAGTCCAGAACCCATTATCATCCATAATAGGTTTAGGAACATCGAAGATTGTACACCGTTTTTCAAGCCAAAATAAAATATTGTCCAAGTTCACTCCTTCATTCCTAAAAAGGATAGTCACAGTTTTTATAGTAGGCTTGATTATAGGAATTGCCATAAAGTCCACCTATACTTCTGAGTTCTTTACATCATAATATAATTTCCAAAATTTATCGAGCAAAATTCCTGTGCAAAAGCTGGTGTCATAATTATGATCTCCAGGGGACTGTAGAAAGCATATACTTCCCCTGGAGTAAATCCCATAGAATCTATCAATAATGTTTTCCCAACCCAAAGTCCATCTGGGACCACTGGTGCTAGGCCTTTGTACCGTAATTGAACCAAAAAATGCCTTTTAGCTGCTTCAGCCAGTTTCTTGAAAAGTCCAGCATAAGTTTTACGTTGCCGAGCTTCGTCCTTATCTGTCCCCGTTTTATTAATAAGAGATCTTACCTGGGTAGAGTCTGATTTCTGAGCTAGGGAAACCAAGGTGCCATGGTAAAATAATCTCCAGCCATTACCCTTACTGTTTCATCCAGCAACTGGGTGTCTGACGTTGCAACTACCTCCTCCTCCTCCTCGTTTCCAATCAATACAGCTTGGCTCACAGAGGGAACATCCAAACTACACAGTGATGAATTTGGAGTTGGAGTAGTCAGAATTTGTGGGCATTCAGCATGTAGGATACCCAAATCATGGTCTGAAGATCCAGGAAGGGGAATTGTGGGATGCGGTACCCATATATCTTTTTTTTGAATCCATCCCGCTCTGGAGAGTGCTTCCCCAGGAGTCCACTGATCAGAAGATCTGAGAGGTTCTGAAACCATAGCTGTAATTTCAGGTGAATGTGTGCTGTAATGGCGGTAGAGACTTCTGTAGAAACCTCGGATGGAAATCTTTTATGACCTGAAGAAACAGGACTCGGTACCGAACGTTTTCTTTTTTTTTCTTTCCTCTTCTAATCACTGTCTACAGGATTGAAAGTCCTGTTCAGCTACAGAAATTAATTCAAACAAATGAGACTTCTCTTTTTCCAGTTTCATTTGCAGTTCTTGCTCTGTTTCCATAGAAGTACCTTCAGGAGACATAAAGTCTGCACTGTCCTCAGCATTTAAAGCCTTTCCCTAGGTTGTATTCAACAACTCACCTTCGCTATCAATAGCATATTCTGGTAAAGGCTCCTGAAGGTCATTAACACAACCTCCTCCTCCTCCGGTGTCCAGGACATGAATGGGAACCTCCATTCTCTCTGTCGCACTAACAGTGCCACCTACAGAGAGTATGGGAATTTCCCCGGTGTCCTGGCCAAATTTCTCCCATTCACTAAAAAAAAAAAAATGCCACCAACAGCTTAATCTGGTTCAATTTCAGTTGCTTACCATCTGTATCCCCCCTTCCCCAGGTCGCCCCTGAAAAAAGGACTTCTAGGCCCAGTGGGCTTACCGGGTCAACACAATTCAATAAACAACAACAATAAATGTCCTTCAAGGCTTCCTTTTTTCCCCTCTGAAGCGGTGGGTGGCTATCAGAATGGATGCCTCCTTACTATGGTGGGGTGCACAATGCTAGAGTCTTCAGACCCAGGGTGCTTGTTCAGACTAGTAAGTCTGGCTCCACATAAGTGTGCCAGAGATGAGAGCTGTTCAGTACGGGTTACAGGCCCTGTCAGATCTAGTATGCCACAAAGTAGTTCATCACTCAGTGAACAAGTGTGTCGTATTCTATCTCAACAAGCAAGGACGAACTTACTCCTTTGCTTCCTGCAGGACAATTTTGAGAGTTTGGGAGTGGAGCTTGGAGAAAAGAACGCTTCTTCAGGAAGAAAATACCCTGGCAAACCAGCTCAGCTGAATAGTAACAAATCCTCTTGAATGATCCTTAGCAGGCAAAGTAGTTTGGTCTCTTTGCAATGAGTGAGGGTGGGGGCAGAGCTGAACATTTATGCATCCCCCCCACAATGCAAAAGTAGCATGCAACTGCTCCAGAAATTGAGAGCATGGGGCTTATTGTCAGGATGTATTCAGACTGCAGTGGAGAGGTCATTTTCTCTGCACCTGTCTGCCATTCCCCCTCATCCAGAAGGTTCTCCTCAAGCTGGAGGCTCAAGGGGTCAAGATGATATCTATAGCATTGTGTTGGCCAAGACAGGTCTGGTACCCATTGCTGTAGTAACTGACAATTCTGCAGCCATGGCTCTATCCATGAGCATGAACCTCTGACCCAGTTTGAAAATAAACTACTTCATCTGAACCTAAAGCCCCTGCATCTCCAGGCATGACTTCTGAAGAGATAGAAGTGTATAGATTTTGGGTGTAATGGTGAAATCAGGAAACTGCACAACTTGTGGCACAGATACTTCTGAATTACAGCACTGGATACACTTGCCTGGATAGTGCTAATTTATCCAGAAAGATGGGCAGGGTACAAACAAAAAGCCCTTAGTGTGTTTCTTCTAGCCTGGAAGCTTTGTCAAGAGTGAGTTGACCCTCTCCACTCATATACATTATCAGAAGCAGTGGAGCCAGCCACTCCACTGTAACATCATAATATGTTGTGAAAAGATGCAAATAATCAAAAATGTGATATACAGTTATAACAGTGATACTAACATATATTAAAGATTTCAGGTGTACCAATTGGTCTCCCAAGTTCTTCTGGCATAATACAAGCCTTCAATCAGGAAAGCTTATGGTGTGAAGTGGAAGCATTTTCTTTATCTGGTGTTCTAAGGTCTCCAAAGATCCTCAAGAGAGAACTCTTAACTGTCTCCTGGACCTCTTGGAGTCTGCTCTATAATTCCCCTTAATAAAAGTCCATTTGTTGACCATCTTGGCTTATCAAGAGCTTGTCGGGGCACTTCCATTAGCTCAGCTTCCTCTCTTTGAAAAATTTCTGAAAGGAATTTCTGCATATGAGAGCCCTCGATTAAGAAACCTGTCATCAGCCTAGTATGGGATCTGTTCACTTGTAAGCCCTTTGAATCAGTGGCTACTCAAGACATGAAGTACCTAAGTTAGAAACAATGTTTCTAGCGGTAATTGTCTTTTCACATAGAAGGCATTCTACGATTCCGCGGCTGCAGTATTGGCCACAGAATTGTTCACCAACCATGGAAATCACTGTTGGCTGCAGAAGCAACTCAGTGCGGCTTTAAAATCACTGCTTTGTGCTTAAAGTTGCCTCTTTGTACAAAATGGCGGCCGTCCACAAGCAGAGATGATTATGAAAATTTTAAGATACACAACAAAAGTACCAGCCCCCCCCATCACATCAGCATCAATTAACTTTCCGATCGTTTTTTCCTTCCATACCCGCCATCCGCTATGTTTGTTCTGGTTCTGTTACTAGCGGCTGGTGGGTGCCATGTCTCCAAGTCTGTACTTTTTTTTAACAAGAAGCAAAGCTTGTGCAGTTGTTGAAATGGTGATCAGTGGACAGAAAAAAAATCAGTCTTTACATTATGCAGGTGTCCATGTCCACCAATTACCACCGCACCTCCACAAAACAAACCTGATTTTTCAGCAGTGCACCACTGACCCCCACCCCAATGATCTGAGGTCTGCCACCCAGGACTGTCCTTGTCCGTAACTTAATTTCCAGATAGTCACCATCTGAAAGATTGGATTCTAATCTGAGCGAGGGATTAGGGAGCGAGTCTCATCTCCTCTGTCACTGATCCTCAGACTGTCACCAAACTGCTCTGTTACCTGAGGAGAGGACTGGTGCTGCCAAGATGGAGGATGTTCACTCTGCCACAGAATGCCAACGTGGAGCGGAAGGGAGGGAGAGGGAAAGGGACTGAATTAAATATTAAAAAACAAGAAAAAATACAGCAAGCAGCACAATAGTGAGCCAGTGGGTCCCAGGCTCCTAGTCAACCCCACCCCCCACACAAAAATCAAAATTCCTGAGGCTGCTAGTACTGCTCCCTCAGGTCGGGAATCTCATTTGCTTCCCTTCACTTTGCACTGCACACCTTTCAGTCCTGAAATCCAAAAGAGGCTGCCTAAAAATCTACTCCATTAACTGCACAAAAGTAAAAAAAAAACACACACATTTCTTTCACCATTGCCCCCCTTCCCCCAAATAGAATAAATAAATGGCATTCCTGTCCAAAAAAGTATACAGTTTTTTTTTGGGGAGGGCAGCCAACCACCCTGCCCTCTACCTTTCTTTGGCGCAGCACTGGTTTCGGGATTCTGGACTGTTCTCTCAGCTTAGGTCGGTGGCTGGTTGAATGTGCGAATCAGGATGCTTTGATTCTCAATGTTGGCTTGCCCATCCATGTCTTGGGTAGTAAATCTAACAGCTGCATCAATTTTCCCTCTCCTCAGACAAGCAAATGTTTCTGCCTTCTGTAGCCCCAATTTTTTAAGCTGCCCGGAGATCAAGTTTGCATGAACTGATTGGCTACATTTAGTAGCCTATCAGCTCAGTGATTCACATAATCAGCAAATCAAAAGTTTGCTTGGTCAAATTGTCCAATCAGTGGCAAAATCATGCAATGTGAGGCATGGAGTTGTGCGCTCTAGGGGCATAAAATGGGAGAATTTCGTAGTTTTCCAGCAACATTTCCTGGATTCTGTGAGACGAGAGCAGCATCGAAGAGTCAGCACTGCCTCCTGAAGGAAGAAGACTGCTGCTGCTTTTGTTCATGACATCTTTCTTCAGGAAGAGGTACTACAACTTTCTGCTTTAGAAATGTCTGCTTATTTTTTTTGCTGGGGGATGTAGGACTGTCTGTAGTCTATAACATATTTGTTTGAAGTCAGATAAAAATTAACTGGGATATGTTTAAATGGAAATTTTTTTTTGTGATGCTGGTACTATGTCTGAATGGGGAAACTATTTTGTTCTTATTTAATTTGACTGAGAAAAGACAGTTCTACTGCCTAGATTCAAGGGGAGTAGAGATGTCCTGGTACTCTCCTGATGTTCCACTCTGCAGTTACATCTCTCAGTGTGAGGGTGGGACTGCAACCTACATTGTTGTACTATTATTTTATGTCCTCCTTCTGCTTTAAAATATCTCCTGTGCTGGTAGTCATCTGATCTGGGTGTACGCTGCTGTTTCCAAAGTCCACAGGTTCAGCCTCTGGGTGGCTGGGGGGGGGGGTCTGACCTATGCTGTTGTGGTATTAAAAATGTTTATGTTCTCCTTCTGCTTTTAAATATTTCCTGTGCTGGTAGTTGTCTGATCCAGGTGTATGCTATGATTCCAAAGTCCGCAGGTGCACTCTCAGGGTGGCTGGGGTAGGCTTCGACCTTTCTTGCTGCTGTATTTATTTTTGGCTTCCACTTTTAAATATTTCCTGTGCTGATGGTCATCTGTTCCAAGTGTTGCTGCTGTTGTCAAGATCCGCAGATACAGCCAGCCTCTGGGTGGCTGAGTATGTCCTGCGCTTGTCCTCTGCCTGTTGCAGTATTCTCTGCCTTGGTCAAACTCTGCAAGTTCATTCTCTGTGGGTGTGGGTGGGGGTTGGGTGTATGCAACCCAGGTAAGTCCAAGGAAAAAGATGACATCTGTGCTAGTAGTCTATTCCAAGTTGAAGTGTCGTTAGTGTTCTCAAAGTTTTTAATGTATTCTCCTTGAGTCTTGTATATGTGTAAAATCAAAGATATATAAATATATTATATAACAAGTAGGGCTATTGACTTGTAGTAATGGCTAAGGTGGCGGCAGCCAGTATAGAAACACTAAAACATAGAATTTGGTGGTAGATAAGGACTGCAAGGCCCATCCAGTCTGCCCATTTTTTCTACCTTATGAATGTGCCATAGGCATTTACTCTGTCAATGGCCTATTTATTCATACTCATCTGTATTGTTCCCTTATGCCTATCCCATGGCTGTTTGAAGCCCTGCACTGTATTCATATCCACCACTTCCTGAATACAGCGCAGGGCTTCAAACAGGCATGTTTGTGTGTGCTCACAATATAACACTTACTGGTCTACTCTGCTGTGTTGAACCCATCACCGGATGTGATTTCACTCTGTCTGCATCATTTGCAACTTGCATGTGAGTATTAACAATGCATGCATGTGTTTCTTGGGTCTAACATATATATTCTTTTGGACTTCATCTAGGCAATTTCTAATATTTATTTATGTTTTTCTTTACAGAATGGATCGATTTGTAAAAAAATCTACCCCATCTGCCCAGAACTGATCAAAGATGGCCTTGTATGTGACAGCAAAAGATCGCTGCAAGCAGTTTACAGGCCAACCTCAATATGAAGATGGAAGAAAACTATTCTGTATGCCCTGCAACATTGTTCTGGATTGCATTCGGAAGTCTACCGTCTCCGATCATTTCTCTTGCAAGAATCATTTAAAAAGAGCTGCAGACACACAGTTTGAAAATGCAAGTGTAACCCCCCTGTTACCCGGGGTTACTAGAACCCTAGTTAGAACTAGTGGCAGGCAAGGACAGGCAGCTAGTGAAACTCCAGTTAAATGGATTTCATTATGTCTTGCTCTGTTTTCAGTCTCTGCTGAGCTGGAGCTATGACATCATTTAGAATTCTGCAGCAGCATAAGCCAGGGTGGGGCAGGCATGTAACTACAGCAGCAAAGAAGCCATTTTATAAAACGTTTCTGATCAATATTGGGACTTGAAATAACCAAGCATATTGTTTGTTTTCTCTCCAGTCATGGCTTCAGGACCAGCCCACTACCCAGATCATGCCCAGGCTATGATAGTTGAGGAAGTAAACAAACTGAGAAACATTGAGAAGTACCACTATGGGGGCAGACTGCCTCCTCTTGAGGTGATTCCTGGTTATCCAGTCAGAGTGTGTGTAATGTGCTTAAGGGCTGGAAGAGATGTCTTGCTCTGGGTGCCTGGAAAAGTAGGGATTGATAGCAGCCCCCAAGATTCGTTTGGCTCCTACATGGACAAAATTACAAGAACCTGCAGTTGGCAGCACGCAGCACCAGGGAGAGCCTGAAATGGGAAGTTCAGAGGAGTGTGGCAAAAAGCTAGAGGGTGCAGATGTACAGGCAGCACAGACAACTGATGACTCCATGTCCGAGCCACTAAGAGACAGTGGAGAGGGAGCATCAGCTGACCCGTGGATAGAGGGGCCTAGTCCAAGTCTTGTGGGAGAGGATGAACTGAGAGAGGCCTTTGAGTGGGAGGTCTCGACCTCCACACCTAGTGAGAAGTGGACAGTCTCAGGAGTGAGGACGACTGCTCACTCCTGGGCACAGATTCTCAGTGAAGACGATGAGGGGGAACCCAT
The DNA here is from genome assembly GCA_016271365.2 of Neoceratodus forsteri. Taxonomy (NCBI): domain Eukaryota; kingdom Metazoa; phylum Chordata; order Ceratodontiformes; family Ceratodontidae; genus Neoceratodus; species Neoceratodus forsteri. The sequence continues at coordinate 240,350,794 of JADMNL010000024.1, read as the reverse complement.
TTGGCCTTAAGAAGTAGAAGGCATGGGTTCACAGCCTCAAGTTTCTGGTTTAGAGGGATGCATGGAAGAAAGTGGTGTTTCCACAGCCCTGGCTGAGCCAGAAGGAACCAGGGATCCATTTTGTGTGTTGTTAAGCATGCGAAGCTGGCAGAACCAGGACTGGCCGCCCCCAAGCCAGGCCAGAGGTCTCAATTTGACCAAATCTAGCAAAGAGGAAAGACTGGTTCGTAAGAAAGCGAATGAGCTCTTTGGAATTTCATTTCCTACCTTCCCTAGAAAAGTCTGGGAAGAAATAGAGAGGTGCAAAGAAATCCTGGATTATGGAAGAGGCCATGAAACATGTGCATCCTGGGGCAAGTAAATTTGTCAGAGATCGTATGTTGCAAGAAAAGTTCAAGCAATGGAAGGTGGGAAGGACTCTGCTTATTGGCACTGTTCGGATCGTGGACAGCAAGGGACATGAATCCTTTCACGATGTAAATTATGAGCACCCTGATGGGGTAATAATTTGTGCACCTGACCCATTGTGCTATTTTCCACAATGCAAAGACCTTCCTGTGAATGTGCCCATGCCCCCCAAATGGAGAGCAGAGCAGTGGTAGCCAGTGCTGCCATTCCAGCAGTTGCCATACCTATGTTGTTCTGCCAGTCTGGACGTCCAAGATCAAGGTGCCCTGATTCTTCAGTAATTGCAATAAACTTCCACATCCATAAAGTTATGAACTGGCTATTCCAGAAGATGTAAACTCCAGAGAGGACACCATCCCAGCTGTTGCTGGATCAGATGACTTCAGTCCAGCTGTGTGTTTCTTCTTCTTTTTCCTGCCCAAAGGTACCATCTCTTTGTTTTTCAGAGGTGTCATCCTGTCATGTTTCGGAAGATGTCCTCCCAGCTGTGTGAGAAGAATGCTGCCAGGGAGAGTCTTCATCGAGGACACAGGTGTCATATGTTTTCCATTCTACAAGGGACTGGTGAGTCTAGACTTTTTCAATTTTTCTGACGTTTGCAGTACACATCCTACACCAGCAGACATTCATTGTGACTGTCCTCAAAGACTCTCCCCTATGGGACATTTGCCTGCAGAACTTTGTTTCACCAGGCTCAGGCCCAGGAGAGACTCTTTATTGGACTTGCCTTCAGGCCTGAATTTAGTCACTAGTTGGGACTTTGTAAGAACTTCCATCCCCAAAAAATTGCTAAATATGTGTCGTGAATATTCTGTATATACTGTTTCTATTTTCTACCTTTTCTAAAAAAAAATGCTTTTTTGGGATTCTCCAGTGTTAGATGGATGGGGCTTGTTGGTTTGTTTATGTCTTAGTTAGACAGGACTGTAATTGCAGATTAAGGATGATGTTTTTCTTTTTTTGTCTTGCAAGTACTCCTGAAGAAGCAAAGAAGAACAGACAAGAAGTGGATGTGAACTCATCAGAGTTCAATTTTGCTTTAGTTCATAGTAATTAGAGTACTGTAGTAAGACGTTAACTGTGGTTTAACTTGTTTTCTTCCGCAGGTGTGTGGTTACAGGTGTCAAGGGTTGGGGGGAGGTCCCCTTTAGTGTTTTTGTTTGGGTAAAAAGGCAGACAAGATTTATCTAGAGGGCTAGGGGGGATAGACAGGCTGTGGTCCTGACCTGCAGTAGGGGCTGCAATACTGACCTATTAGGGCTATGCTCTGGATAATTCTACCAGAACCACTAGGTTCCCATAGTCAGCGGATAGAGTAGAGGCCGATGCATTGGCTGATGGCCTCTGGGCCCTTAGTGTTACCTGCCTGTACCTGGCACATGGTAGGAGAGGGCCTGATCACCTCTTTCCATAGGTAGCACAGAGGGTAGGATGGCCCAAGCTGGGTGTTAATGACTGGGGACAGTCAATTTCCTGGCTCAGGGTAAGTGTAACCCCCCTGTTACCTGGGGTTACTAGAACCCTAGTTAGAACTAGTGGCAGGCAGCGATAGGCAGCTTGTGAAACTCCAGTTAAATTAATTTCACTATGTCTTGCTCTGTTTTCAGTCTCTGCTGAGCTGGGGCTATGACATCATTTAGAATACTGCAGCAGCATAAGCCACAATGGAATGTTGCAGTTGGGACTCAGGTAGAATGTGGGGGAATTTCAAAGTCAGTCTAGAGTTAATCCTTGAAATCAGCAGTCTAGTTTTTGTTTGCAGTCTGAAGTGGGCACAAGAAAAGGAAGGATATAGTTCCTTCAGTGCCTTGGAGGGAGGGGGTGCCCTGCAGGGGCAGGCCCTCCTGCCCTCAGCTCTGACTCAGAGCTACCTTAGAGTGTGTGCTTCCACCACAAGAGAGGCACAAGGAACCAACTCCCAGGGGCAACTCCCTGGCCTGGGAAAAGGAAGAAGCTGCCTGATGAAGAGTGATGGGGCACTACAGTTTTTGAGGAATGAGATTCCTTCAGAGTTTTTGGACATCTGCAACAATGAGGGTGATGAAGCTTTGACAAAAGGCCAGTGTCATTCACAAAAACAGTCAGTAAATAAGTCTCTGGGGCTGTGAGTCAGTCAGGATGCCAAGTCCAGGGCTTATGGAACAGTGAGATGTAATGACTGTTATATGTGGGGGGTTATCAAGGGAAAGACAGTTACTGCATTACAAAGCCATGTACAATCTGCACTACAGTAGCCAAGGATGTGTGCGTGTAAACAAAGGAATGACCGGGTATGGGTCTATGGAACAAAAGGTGGGAGACCCCCCACCTTGTGTAACAGGGCTCACCTCTACGGATTCACTTTGAAACACCAGTCACCTTTCTGTCAGGTATTGGCCAGTGCCTGAAAAGGGTGCCCAGATGTTGGGATGGAGTAGAGGGTGGTAGTGTGCCACTAGCTAAAGAGTCCATGACATATGGAAGTTTAGGATCCAAGAATGGACTGTGTCTGTGTCATCACCTTATCTGCATTACAAGGAGTGTAGCCCCGTGGGGGTCCATGTATGCTTTTCATTCAGTGTTGTTGAATAAAGCCACACTTTAGAATCCCATCTCATGGTATTGGACATTATGTTATTGCTTCTATTCTCTGGATTACTTTGGGTGCCCCGTGCAGAGTAGTCACACCTAGTCGCCATGCCGAGTGACACCTTTCTCCCCAAATTTTCAGCTTATAAAAATGGAGGCACCACGTCATAGGACCTAGGCCCCTCAACCTGTCCATAGCTACACAGGCTGGGGTAGTAGCCCTCTCAGTTTAGCGCCGACTGGGGGTTACACAAGAAAAAAGTAACGTACTGTGCTGACATCCCTGGCAAAAAAACACAATTGCCCAGACAGAACACATAAAGATTGTGCAGGACTTCAAAAAGAGCTTTCTGGAACTGGATATCCTCCTGGAGAAAACTGACCATCCAGCAGTTCACAGTTTTATTGATAAATACATCCAAATGGAGACGCCATACCAGGTGCAGATCAGATCAGAGCTGCACATATGCTGGACATTTATACTGCAGAATGGCAGGATGTGCAGCAAAAAATGGAAGACAAAAAGGTTGCCATAACTGTGAATAAGACCAGTGATATTGAGCAGTGATCCATCCTCAACATCCTCACTGCTCCACTTGAAAGAGACCAGACTGGATGAGTGCACCCTTATTTGCTGGACACAAAGTTTTTGATGTCTGTGACACAGCACTGTGGCACAAGCAGTGGTTCAAACATGACAGACTATGGAATAGAATTTGATGCTGTGTGGGTATTCGACACAGACAATGCCTCGTATATGAAAAAATGCTACAGCGCAATTCTACGAGGTTTTTTTCCCAAACGCAGCCACATAACATGTCTTGCCCTCATCGTGGACCTAGTCACAGGTGCAATGGAGAAGCCATTCTAGCTGACAATGAGATACATGAAGTTATTATGCAAGCTGTTTTTGTTACCTAGCAGATGAAAGAACTGTTACCTGCGATACCTATCAGAGATCACCCCCGACAAGCATGCCACAATGCCTGCTGATCCCTGCGCAACAAGGTGGATATCCTATTTCATCGCTGCAAGGTATCATCACAACCATGTCATCTACCACTGGGCCTTCGTTGAAAAAGAACTTGCCCTAACAAGACACCCATGCAGCACATTACTTGCAATTAAGACAAGAATGCGAATGCTAGTAGGCTATACACTTGTATATTTAAACAATATTTTTAGTTGAATGGTAAGCTGATTAATTTTTTATTTTAACAGAACAGGTAATATGTGTTTCTTTTTTCCATCTCTGCAGGATAGTCTTTATGATGACACCATTATACTAAAGCTTTGGATTGAGCTGGCATTCCTCACAAATAAATCAAAATGGATGTGTGATCTGCTGGATACATTTCAGTCACAGATCCCTATGACAATAGATGTTGTAGACATCTTAGAAGAACTGCAGATCAGTCTTGAGACACATCAGTAGCTTGCCATGGAGAGTTGCTGTTCATTTTTTGATATCGGTTATGAAGAGGAGATTTCTGCTCACATTCAGACAGAGCTGTTGGACAGTTTCAAGGAGGCATTCTGTAATGCCTTATCCAAACTTGGTAAATATTTATCCGAAGATGGACAGCCTAGATTAAACTTTTTGAAAGCAGCAGGAATCTTCGATCCCTCCAAAGTGGCATTTCCGTCACAGAGCAAAGAGGACTATGAAACTATTCCAGGATGGAGTGATATCCCTGATACAGAATTTGAACTGTACAAAAAATCCTGCTACCAAACTATGTGAGCAACACAAGCCAGGTGGACAAATATCTAAACTCATTTTGGAAGTCTGCAGCTGCTCGTACACCAAAACTTTGTAAATTGGCTCTTGCATGTGTAACCCTAGAGCCATGGTCTAACTGAGGGCTGCTATCCCTGCCTTTTGTTGACAGTCAAGGCTGAGGGGCCTGGACTCTGTATGGTATGATCTGGGAGTTTGTTTTCAAAAGATTACATAAATAATGTGATGCCTTCACCCAGAGTGTTTTGTGGGTCAGAATGGTAAATTGGGTACAACCCCTGGGATGCTGTACCTACCCACCTCCCTTCCCAAACAACACTCCACACCCACAAACTCACTTTACCTTGCACTTCAACAACTAACATACTCTCCAAGGAACTCTCTAATAATATGATCGAGGACACAGTGGTAAAGAATAAATAACAAATACAGAATCATTTATCAGGGGAGAGTAGGAATGGGGAAGGGATATCTGGAGCAGGGAAATACCAGATTAGCATGTAAATTAGAATTTGAGAAATGCAGTAAAAGCAAAGCAATGTAACAGCAACAGCACTTAAAATGGTAAACAAATGAACATACAGTTGCCCAACCTCCCACCAGCATGCAGTAGACACCACAAACCCTCCCGTCTGGTACCAGACCCCCTAGTTTGAATGCTGGGGTACCACAGACTGGTGCAGGCCTGTGACTGCCGCAGGTTGTCTAGTGTTGGTGCACTTAAACTTTAGTAAATAAGATGATGTAACTGTGGCTAAAACTGGTTATTCCAATTGTACAGTTACCACAAATATTTGCAGGGCAGCCCTGCTTACTCACAGTTTGTTCAACACTTAGGTGGATACAAACGGGCTAGAGAGGAGACTTTGCTGGTATTGGTTCTCTTGCTTTCAGTGCCGTAGGGTTTCAGTGATGGTTGGTGGTGCACCACTTCAGCAGGCAGCAGGATGCAGAGAGCAGAAACCTCAACATGGGGTTGCAGGGATCAAAGATGCTGGTCTTCTCCTGTCAAACCTTTAAAAGCTTCACTGAGATGGCCTTTCTAAACAGTGTTCACTTGACAGGCCTGTATCTTCTTCTCTTCGATGACCCTCAGGATGGGGGGGGCATGACAGGTAGCTGTATTCACCCTGCAGGCTTCACTCAATACTGAAGTCACCCTGCTGGCCAAGCAGCAGCCAAAGGGTAGACAAGGCTGACAATTCCTCTGAGGAAACAGTCTCAAGCTTTAGATTTATTTTTAGCAGTACCTGGATACTTCTGCAGGCACGCAGAGCCTTTGTAGAAATGTTCCTCAATGCCAGGAGACACCAGAAGAGGGTGATCCCCTCAAGAACAATCAGTTCTGACTGACTTTTCTTGTCAGAAGCTGAGCAGATTTACTTCACTGACAGGAGTTATCCGGCAAATCCTGTCACAACAACAACAGGCAGGCTGATTCTTCTCCTTAAGGTTGGAAAAACCTCTTCTTCTACAGAAAATTGCTTCACAAGGCTGGAGATCAGCCAGGAGACACTCTGACAGGCTTGAGGGCTCTCCTCCAACTGTCACAGAACAGTCTTTCACTTCAAACCCTCGACAGGCAAAGCTTTGAGTGTCTACATCCTTTTCCCTCTTCCTTAAAACAATTGGCAGCCTCTGATTGGTTGATTTGACTGTCCATACTGATTCTGGATGGCTGATTGGCTGTTGTGTTACCACCAAGCACATTGACCACTCCCCTCTCTCAGAAGCCATTTCACATTCCTGCAGGGCTTCTGCGAGATCTGATTGGTTTAAACTGGTCACTAGGTCTCTGTTAATATGGCTGCTGGCAAAACAGTTTGTGGCAGTCCCTTCTAGATTCTCTTGCAGCCAAACCATTAGGAGCTGAAAAATAATGATTAGTGGGCTTGATAGCCCATACTGTGCCCTTTCAAGTGACTACAAGATTGTGGGGGCGATAAAAGCTTTTTTGTTGTCACATCTCCCATTTTGCCCGCCCCCGGCACTCAGCAGGCTTCACAGTACCTGGGACTACATTTCCCAGCAGCCTCAGATGCTGGGGCCTACTATTTATGGTGATTAATAGCACTGATAAAATAAACATTTCTGGTGCCCCTTGTACTGCTGGAGCACCTCCCTTGTGTCTCTGGACCCCGATTAGCTTAGTCAGGAGTCAGGGGTCCAGGATCAAGGGGGAACCTCCATTTTTGCCGAAAAGCGGCACTTCCGAAATGCGTATCTGTGCATGCATGACCTCGCCGGCTCAAGCACACAAGTGTGGCCTCCCCGTGGGTCATATCTTTTGCTCCTCCAGCCCCACTTTCAGCAGTAAACACATGCAGGGATCGGCAGGAGACTTGGTGGATGCAGCAGGACTTGGGCCTGGTGGCAGGAAGGATCGGGGAGTCTCGCGGTGCGGCACTGGTAAGCTCCACACTTTAGGGGGGTTACACTTGCATTACTTATGTGACAAACTATGCAGATGCAGAATGCAGTTTCAGTGTCCACAATACAATATTTACAGAAAAACGTTGGGGACTTTCTGAGGACAACATTTGAAGGCTGGTTTTTCTTTGTTTCAATGTGAAACAAAAGTACAGAATGTTACCAAAATGAAAAGCATGCTGAATTTTACTCTCTTATCAACCTAACTGCCTCTGAAATGTGCAATAAATAGATTAAAATGTGTTCCTTGATTTCCATGCAACAAATGTACAAGCAGCAAAGAAATAAAGTGCTGTGGAAACACCGCAGAATTTGAAAAATCTTGCTACAGAATTTGGAAAACCTTGCCGAAGAAAGTGGCCAGTCCTGCTGCAGAAAATAGTTTTTTTTTTTGCCACAGAACGCCAGGGGGTCTGCTTACATCTTGATAGGAACAAAGACTGCAGACAAACCTCTCAACTGTTTGTCTCCTTTGATTCCAATCAAAAGGATATCTCTTTTTCCAAACAGTGCTTGTCTAATTTGATTAAGAATAGCATCCACCACTGCTGCACACTACAAGGACAGCAGCAGGAGTGCTTTGTTAGAGCTCATTCCACCCAAGCAATGGCTACCTCAGTGGCTTTGCTCCATTCAGTCCTATTTTCAGAAATGTGTATAGTCACTACCTGGAGTTGTGGTCACAATTTTACTAAACACTATGCTTTGGTCATTCACTCCAGAAAATATTTAGGTATAAGATTAGCTATGTTATAAGGCTTACTTACTCTTCTAGTGAGTCTTAGGTCTCCAGCTTCCATAGTTCAGGGGACATTTTCTGACTGCCTGCAAGTCAAGGCCAATGAGTGGGACTCTATGGAGAAGATTGATTCTTGGAAGATAAAAAAATTACTTACCTGTCTACACATCTTCATTAATTTCAGGAGGCAGTATGCCGCAGTGGTTTAAGACTCTGAGCTGCAAATCTGGAGACCTGAGTTTAAATCCTACAACCCCCACTTGTACACTGTGTGACCCTGAGCAAGTCATTTAACTTCCTTGTGCTCCCAGGTTGTACCTGTAAACAAGCTTTCAGCTTAGTGTGTCTCACCTGGTTAAATAATTAAAAAAAAAATCTATTCTCCATAGAGTACCATTCAGCAGCACTTCATCTCCTGTACTTAATCCGGTTCCATGTACATTGTCTTCTCCTCTCCTGAAATGGGTATGGGCTATGAAGACACTTGTTGTTCTTATTGTCCCTTCTTATAGGGATCAATGGTCTCCTTAGTGCCATAGTTTCATAAGTTACTGTACTAATTTTCAGATAGGTTGTTTAGCTCTTCCTCTTTGGTAAAAACGATAGATATGGATGAGGCCAACACCACTATATACTCTGCAGGCATGCAGATGATGCCATGCATTGGTGCTGGGCACTGATGCTGCTGGACCCAAATTTGTTTTGCTTCCCATGTGGTCATGTCACCTCTGGTGCTAAGACCAAACAGTGGTACTATATGAAGAAGATATTCTGGAATATCTGGAGTTATGATAAGTAACTTTTCTATGTTTGCTGAAGCAAACACATATGTACACACAGTAATGAATATTTACTACAAACAATACACTGAAACCAACACATTTTTGTGAACCAGTGCAATTTCATCAAAATAAATACATATCTACTGGAACTAGTTTTCTCTATTAATTCCATGCCCCGCCCCCACCCTGGTAATCTGGGTGTCCACTGCTTCCCCCTTCCTGTGGCTGACAGGCCAGAAGAGCATCTACCTTTTTAGCAGGTGCTGCCCCTTGGATTGGTTTGTAGGGGATGTGCAAATTCTGGGTGGCCCACGGCCTTTGACCCAGGAACTGAGCACCTCACTTCTATGATGCCCCTGGCTCCCAGCTGGAACCAGCAGAGAATTCTGTGATGGAGCTCACACATGAACCTCAGGGGTCTCCCAGGTGGCAGCATTTTGCACTGCCACCTCACCACACCACACCTCTGGGCTGGCCTCCAGAGTCCTCTGAGTTTTACAAAGTAAGCGTTACTGTATTTTTAGTCCAAATTAATTAATTATACAGTTACATATTTAATAGTAGACATAGCAGTTGCATATCCCAGTAGAGCTCAGGGATGAAATCTCTGCACTTTTCAGTTCCCATAAAGTGGTCACAGAAGTCTTTATGCTGTCATCCTTGCTCAGATGACAGTGAGGGCACTAAGACTAATGGGAAGTAAACAGGCTTTATAAAGGTGCTAGCAAGACTCATACCAGGTCTCCTACTACCCAGGCACAGGTCCAGTATTTCAGACTAGGCCACTGCCACCTGGAAGGGCCTTCCTGTGGGAGTAAACCTCAGGTGTAATAGAGAGTAGTTGTGTGGAGTTGGGGTAAGAAGTGAAAAATGCTGCTGTACAGATGCTTAGTGTGACTGTACCAGGAGTACTAAGTGCTGTACTGGAGCCCCTTCCTGAAAAAGGATATCAACCAACTCAAGATGGTCTGGAGGAGAGTGATAAAGAAGGTTCAGGATGGGGGGGGGGGCATATGAGGATAAGCTGAGAGAGCCAAACATGTGCTTACTAGAGGAAAGGAGGGAGAGAGGGGGACATGATTGAAATCTTCAGGTACCTGAAAGGTATAAACAAGGTGGACATTGGGGATCTTTTATGTCTCAGTGACAACAAGACCACTTATGGTCAAGGAGTTAAGCTGGCGAGGGGATGATTCAAGAAGGAGATCAAAAGACACTTCTCTACAGAGAGGGTAGTGTCAGGGTAGAATAAGTTTCCCGTCTGAGGTCATCACTCAAAAGATCATTGGGGGGTCAAGAGAGGGTGGGATAGGGTGCAGGGTAGGGTCAGGGTTGGAGGGGAGATGGCAGGGTCCCCTGTGCTCTCTGGATTTGGGGCACTGCAATCGAACAGATGCGACAGACCATAACACTTTCTTCTGGTGGTTGTTTCATATGTTTTTAAAAAGAGAGAAAAAAATCAACCAATAGAATTACCATGATCGTGATCAATCTGCATGTAATCTGAATTATGTTGAGCATCACCTGCCAAAAAAAAAACCACATCATTAAACAGTCATAGTAGATCAAGGAGGCAGTCATATTGAGCTATTCAGGCATCAGAATACATTTATTTTTATTTATTTGTATTTGGTTACTAGGTAATTACACTGGTTAACAGTACCCAGTTACAGGAATGATCCCGGCAGTAAAAATAAAAACTGCATACATCTGATCAAGTGCAGAGTACTGGCACAGGTACAAAACATGAGTCTGTGTAGCTAACAACAGAAACAACAATACAAAAGTACAGATACATAGGAACAGAGCTTCACAGTAGTCAGGTACATCAATTATAGACATAGAAGTTGACGGCAGATAAGGACCGCAAGGCCCATCCAGTCTGCCCATTTCTTTTTCTACCTTATAAATGTGCCATCGGCCTTTGCTCTGTCAGTGGCCTATCTATTCATACTCATCTGTACTACTCCCTTATGCCTATCCCATGCCTGTTTGAAGCCCTGCACTGTATTCATAGCCACCACTTCCTGAGGTGAGGCCATTCCATGCATCCACCACCTTTGTGAAAAAGAACTTCCACATTACTCCTTAATCGGCCTCCTCTAATCTCATGATGTGTCCTCTTGTCCTGCTATTTTCTTATATTGAAACATGTTAGACTCTTTCACCTTGTTAATGCCCTTAAGGTGTTTGAATGTTCATCATATCACCTCTCTCCCTCCTTTGCTCTAGGGTATGCATATTGAGCTCCATTAATCTGTCCTCATATGTTTTCTGATGCAGTCCCTGCACCATTTTGGTTGCCCTTCTCTGGACTGCCTCAATTTGGTTAATGTCCTTGTGAAGGTGTGGCCTCCAGTACTGCGCAGTACTCAGATGGAGCCTAACCAGTGTCTTGTAAAGAGGATTATTACCTCCTTCTTACGACTTGTGATACCCCTACTGATACACCCCAACATCCCCTAGCCTTACCTACTGCTTTAGAGGTCTGCTTGGATGATTTCAGGTCATTGGTGATGATGATGCCCAAGTCTCTTCTTCCTTTGTGACTGCCAGCAACTCCTCCCAGCCTATAGGTGGCTTCAGGGTTTCTCTTCCCTATGTGCATGACCTTGCACTTCTTTGCATTAAATCCCAGTTGCCACTCTTATGACCATTTTGCTAGTTTACCCAGATCTCTTCTCATTCTGCCCACCCCATCTGGATCATCTACTCTGTTGCAGATCTTGGTGTCGTCTGCAAACAGACAAGCCTTACCCTCTAGTCCATCTGCAATGTCACTGATGAAGATATTGAAGAGGACTGGCCCCAGGACTGATCCCTGAGGTACCCCACTTGTGACTTGCATCTCGTCTGACTGTATACCATTTACCACCACTCTCTGTTTTCTGCCCGTCAACCAGTTTGCCACCCAGTTGACCAACTTCTGACCCACGCCGAGCCTACCCAGCTTATTTATCAATCTTCTATGTGGAGCAGTGTCGAAAGCTTTCCTGAAGTCAAGGTAGGTGATATCAACTGCTCCCCCTTGGTCCACCACTCTGGTTACCCAGTCAAAGATATCTATGAGATTAGTTTGACAGGACCTTCCTTTTGTAAACTCATGCTGTCTTGGATCCTGTGCTCCTATGGATTCCAGGTGTTGCACTATCTTTTCCTTAAGGAGTGCCTTCATAATCTTGCTCACTACTGAGGTAAGACTGACTGGTCTGTAGTTCCCTACCTCCTCCCTGCTACCACTCTTGTCATAAGACACACAGTTTTGTACAAATAGTGTGCTGACAGTTGTACAGCTGTTATTACATTGGCAGTTACAGGTGGATTGTTCAAGAAGATACATTTCCATTTTCAATTTGAATGCAATTACATAATTACCTTGAAGATATGCAGAATTTTGTCTGGCTTACCTTAAAGGCCTGTAGTGTCTTCATGTCTACAGTCTTTGCTAGTAGCCTGTTCCACATGTTCACTACCCAATAGGAAAAAGTCCCTCCTAATGTTACCCATGAATTTACCTGCCTTGAGCTTCAGCATGTATCCCCATGTCCTGCTGCAGAGCACTTGATCAGACATTTCTGGCTGTTTGATCTTGTTGATACACTTGAGTATACCAAAAACTGAGGTCATGTCTTCTCTCAGCCTTCTTTTCCCCAGGGTGAACGTTAGTTTTTTTTTCAGTCACAAGAGTGTGGTGTACACATTTACCGAACCCATACAGACAGAAAAGAAAAGAAAAAAGTACCTTAGCTGGGACACGTTAAGCGCATCCATCATCTCCTCATAGCTTTTGTTTCCTGTGTCACTGATCATTTTGACGGCTTTGTGTTGCACCCTCTTGACTACCTCAGTGTCCTTTTGCTACAAGGAAACCAAAACTGCATACAGTACTCGAGGTGGATCCTAACTAGGACCTTGTAAACTGGCAGGATTATATTCCCTGCCCTGTTGGTCTCTCTCTTTTTGATGTACCCCAACATTTTGGTTAAACAACTAACAAAAAACAAACAAACAAAAAAAATTCTGCTGGCCCACTAGACAGTGGCTGGGCACTGCTTGTCTTGCTTCAGTCTCCTGTCTATTATGAGCCCCAGGTCCTTTTGCTCCCCAACTGTAACAAGAGCAGTCTCACACTGTGAGTAGGTCATATAATTATCCCCCCCCAAAGTGTAACACCTTGTGTTTGGCTACACTGGATCTGAGGGTTCAGGAGTCAGACCAACCACGCCACTTGTTCAGATCTTCCTGATGTTTATCTCCCTTCTCAAGAAAGTCTACCACCCTGTCTAGTTTTGTGTCATCAGTGAACTTAAGCAGCTGACTAGAGACTGTAACTTTCAGATCACTGACGAACATGTTCAAGAGTAGTGGCCCCAGCACCAATCCCTGAAGGATGCTAAGTACTTCTCTCCACTTGAAGTAGTGTATGTCTACCATCACCCCCTGCTTTTTCCCCCAAGCCAATTAGTAATCCACCTTGTGTATGTCTTGTGTTTACCACTTTGATTTACTTTTCCCACAGATCTGTCATGCTCCACAGTATCAAAGACAGACTCAGTCCCTGGCCTTATCACTGTGCACCTCAAAGAAGGAGATCAGGTTGGTTTAACATGATCCATCACTCAGAAAATCATGCTTAGAGGAGCAAGAACCTTGGACTCAACCAAAGGTTTCATTATTCTATTCTTGATAATGGTCTCCAGGACCTTCTTGAGCACTGATATCAGGCTGACCGGCCTGTGGCTGCTGGTAAAACAATTGTGATGGCAGGAAGACTATGTATACAATTTTAAGGACCTGTAAACAATGTATGCGGCTTTGATTGCAGGTTGATGTTTCTGGGGGAAGTCCTAATAAGGAATATAGGGTTCTTTTTTTTTAATTTTCAATTGTTTAACCAGGAGTGGCACACTAAGCTGAAAGCTTGTTTACAGGTGTGACCTGGGAGCACAGGGAAGTTAAATGACTTGCTCAGGGTCACACAGTATGCAAGTGGGGGCTGTGGGATTTAAACCCAAGTCTCCAGATTTGCAGCTCAGAGCCTTAAACCACTACGCTATACTGCCTCCCAGAATTAAATAGAGATCAAACATTCTGGCTGGCACAGTGCAGGATGGGGCTAGATACACAAATTAAAAATGAGGGTGGAGCCCCTGAATGAAAAGAGTTTATAAGGGGACATACTGCATGTGTTTAGCAAAGGCAGGTCATGTCAGAGTAAACAGGGCCCTGCATTTCCACAGGCAGATAGAGTCTGTGCATCTGCATCTGTTCATGCAGGTCCTGAAGGGACCTTCATGAATAAGGATACAATTCCTTTATCTCAAAAAGACATGAAATTCTTTACAAAAAAACTGCATTAATGCACCAGTTAGGTTTCAAGCTAATGCAACAAAAGTAGGGAAATGTGTTAGGAATTCCAACCCTAACTTCTCACCCAAACCCAGCAAGCAGCAAAAGGAAATAACATTAGGGTTTTGGGTCTTCTGAGTCTTAGTGAATCAGTGGTTGGGTCTTCCTTGGGGTTGTCAGCCTTAATGCACACCCTCATCCCTGGGCAAACAATGTCAGACATGATCTCTTTCCTTTACACAGGGCCTGCAGGGCCCTGCATGAAGAAAGCTGCAACAGATTCTATTGGTAATGTGGTGAGACATACCTCTACCTTTGAAGATTGTATCACTATGTGGCATGGACTTGGAGATGTACCTTTTTCTTTGGACAGGAGGCTATGGGCTGGGAGAAAGGGTAACTATTATAGTTGACAACCCCAATGAAGATCCCACTACTGATTCACCAAAACTCCAGAGATCCAAAACCCTAATGTTTTTTTCCTTCTGTTGCTTGGGGGTTGGGAGAGTTGAGGTTGGAAACCATATTGCCATATTTTCCTACTTTTGTGGCATCAACTTGAACCCTAACTGGTGAATTAACAATTTTTTTGGCAAAGAATATATATATATATATATATATATATATAATACAATGGAGTGACTAAAAATATACAACTTATTTCCGTGAGTAAGGGGGTGAAAGGAACTGCAACTCATGAGTGACAAAGACATGAGTGAGTTATAGAAATCCTGTCCCCCTCATGAATTGTATATTTTTAGTGAGATCATTTCATGTTGAATTTAAACAACTTAAATCATTGTTTTTCACAATGTTTTTCATTGTGTTATAGATAACTGTGAGGTTTGAGCCCTGTTTTGAACACTACTGATCTGTTACTGAATTGTGCACTGCCCTCCCTTCCCTCCATTCTTCCTCCCACTCACTGGCTCTTGTCAACAGTACCTTGGTCACACTGTCCTACTGTTAGGTTTTTGAAACACTGAGGATCCTTGTTGATGTAGGATTGTCTTGTTAGAAAAAAAGTTTATTCATGTTCATCAGCAACTGTACTTTGCAGTCCTGATGTGATGTCAATAAAAGGGTGGGCTGCAGCCCACAGGTCCTTGTAGAACATCCAGCAGATAGAGAGTGAGACTGCAGGGAGAAGCATGTGATACTGATCAAGTTAATACATCAGGGAACAGCAGAAACTGGAACAGGTAAGAGTGTTTTTTTTAATCTGGGGGACAATTACAGATTTATTCAGTTTGAGTTGGTCTATATAATTTAAGTAAATCAGACTTGGAGAAAAATATTTTGTGGTAGAAAGTGGACCTGGTGTGGTCGAGTCCAGCAGAAGGAAAGCTGTGTGGCTGTATCTGGGTTTATGTTCTCAGAAGAGCACAAGGATTTTGGCGAGACCCAAAGCTGGACTGCATTTAGAAAATGCAAATATGTCAAAGAACAGATGTTGGGGGATGGTTCAAAGTGCTTTTATTAGGGGGCATGGTGATTAAAAAAAGAATGCATTGGAAAATCAAATGGTGTCTGGTATGAGTGCACCCAGTATATGTGGGCTGTACTGTACTAATCTGTATAGAGACTGATGCAAGGCAAAAAACATGATGGCACCAGCACCCTGTTTATTTTGAAAAAAGGTTGCTGATTGGCTGGCATCGATAGTAACTTGAGCAGGGGATTGGTTTAGTTGGGTTGTCAATCAAATTGATAGCTTAAGATAGTGTGACATACCCAAGTTTAAAATAAATGGAAATGACATACCCAAGTGGAAAATACACACATTTTTCACTTGGGTACCTAACAGAGAAAAGATATATTTTAAGAGTAATTAGAAAAACACTAACTCACTGTAAAAGGTGCCAATAATACGGAGAGCAAATGAAGGCAGTTAGCATACCAAGTTGTAAAAATAAGTGTACTTACTTTATTACGCCAAATAGAATCAAAAGGTGCAAAGGGCATAGTGTTGCACCCAGAAAAAAACTCAAACACAAAGCATGGCTGAACACCCTTATGTATTCAATGTGCACGACATTATCTTCAGGGGGCTAATTTGTTTTAAGCATTGTATTGATATAAGTTGTCTGTCTGTCTGTCTATCTATCTATCTATCTATCTATCTATCTATCTATCTATCTATCTATCTGTCTGTCTATCTCTCTTCTATCTACACACATCTTATCTGTTTGCCTGTCTCTGTCTATCTATCCATCCACACATCCGTCTGTCTGTCTGCCTAGTCATTGTAAAACAAACTATGTTAATTTATTTATTTTTATTTATTTCGTTTTTGTTGACTGGGTAAGTGCAATAGTCAAATCCTGCCTATTTTCAGGCATGACCCGAGGGAGGGGGAATACAGATGAATTCCAACTGACCTTGAACCAGATTAAGTTGTTGGTGATATTTTTACTGAATGAGGGAAATTTGGCCAGGACACCTGGGAAATTCTCCTACTCTTTTCGATAAGTGCCATGGGATTAATGCATCAGTTAGGGCTGAAACACAATGCCATAAAAGTAGTGAAATGCAGCGTTAGGGTAAACTAAGATCCCAACTATTGGTGAATGTGTGCATTGGTGTAACTCAGGGTTTGAATGATTGCTTGACACAGCACTAGTGTCACTCTTACTGCGACACTGTCTGTCAGGCATAAATGGTAAATTTACTTACACACCAGTACTCTGAAATAATAAAAAGGAGGGTGAGGATGGTGGTGGGGGAGGTCAGTGTCACTTGGGTAAAATGCTACTTTCTCAAATAATAGTCAAGTCATGGAATAAGCTGTTCAAATCAGTGGTGGTATGGTTCAAATGATCACACTCCCTGGCTGACCACCTCTCTTACAGAGTGCTTAGAAATAGATGCACAAAGGTTGTCTGTGCCACTAAATCCATCTGTTTTAAGGCCAGCCTTCAAAACAACTTTAATTTCCCAGCCAGATTCTGCAAGGTAATTCACTCCCTTTTTGACCCTCCCACCCAGTCCACTCCCCCAGTCCTCGTGATTAATGGCTCACCTGACTCTGTTCTTCCTTCTGTAGCTGCTTACTCCAGTGAGTTTTTCACTAATTGTGCCCCCCTCAGCCCTCATTTCCACTCTTCTCCCTGCCACTCCACCCTCCCAGAGGTTTCACTTCCACTCTGTTACAACCCTACAAACGGCAGATCATGGTGGCACTCAAATGGAAAAATAGGAAAGAACTCATAAGTTTGAAAACTTAACCACCAACATTTATCCGTCTGCCTCACCAGAAGTACAAGCACAAAGCCCCTGTACTTTACATCACTGATGTGATGCTATGTCAGGGGGAGTCTATGACGTGAAGTCCCAGGGCTTTGGGACAATACTTTCATGGTGAGACATACAAATACATGTTGGTGGCTTAAGTTTTAAACTTGTTGTGAGTACTTTCCTATTTTTTTCATTTGAGTGCCATCATGGTCTGCTGTTTTGTGTAAAGTTTTGGTGAGTACCATTCTGTTCTGTGAGTGCATGTTTTGTGTTCCTGCTACCCAGGAAACCCTGCTTGTCCTTTTACTCACTCAGTCTGTCTAAATCTAGCCCTGATGGCCTGGACCCTAAACTTCATCTCTTAGCTCCTGCCATCATCTCCCTCTTACTCACCTCCTCAACCTCTCCTTCTCCCTCCACGCTGTCTCTCAGTTATGGAATATTGCCAAAGTTCTCTCCCTTCCCAAAGGGGGAGATCCTTCCTTGGCTGCAACTTCTATCCTATCTCCCTCTTCCCCTCTCTTGCAAAGCTGCAAAATTGGTCTACTTTCCCACTCTTACAAAGCTACAAGAGAAACTGATCTATTTCATGTTTCCTAACTTCCCCCAGTCTTCTAACTTCCTCTCCTCCTTCCAGTCTGGGTTTGGAAGCACCCCTCCACCTTTTCTTGCCTGTTATGGGTCACTGACTCCATTCTCACTGGGATGGATCAGGGGCATAACATGGTGGCTATTTTCATTGATTTGGCCAAAGCCTTTGATTTGGTGGCCCATCTACTCCTCCTGGATTAGCTGAGCTCTGCCAGCCTCTCAACCCTGCCATTGACTGGTTCCATTCCTAACTCTCAGGCCATCAGTAGCTGGTACAGGTAGTAGGCATTGTGTCACCTCCCCTACCAGTTCAGGCTGGGGTCCCATAGGGCTCCATCCTGGTCCAATTCTCTTCCTTGTTTTCCTGAATGACCTCCCATCTGCCTGTGCCAACTCACATATTCATATGTATGCAGATGATGCAGTTCTCTACACCTCAGGCCCCTCAACTACAGTAGTGGAAGGCTTGCTCCAGCAAGACTTCTACAATGTCTATTGTTACCTCCAACCAACTTCGGGTCAATACTAAAAATGTGTCCATGACCTTTGGCACTAGTAAGAAACTGTCCAGGCTGATGCCCCTCCCAGTCTTTTCCACCCTGGATGGCTACCCTCTTGAAGTGGTTCCCTCTTTAAATACCTCGGTGTGTGGCTTGCTAGTAGACTTAACCTCTCTGCCCACATTGATACCATCCACTCCGAGGTCAGTCTTAAACCTGATGCTTTGTACTGCAACAAAGACTGCCTGTCTCTCCAGGTCTGCTGCGAGCTAGTTACCAAAATTGGGTTCTCAGTCTTTGACTATGAGGATGTGGTCTACAACACCACCCCTGCCTCTTCCTTCACCATTCTGGATACCCTCTGTAATGCCTTTTGTCACTTTGCAACCAACTCCCCCTTGTACTCATCACTGCTTCCTATACTCCTCCCTCTCCATCCTCCCCCTACCATTGTGTCACCAGTCCCACTGCAACTCCTTCATCTCCAAATACTGGGTTGGGTCCCTACTTTCTTACCTAGCCTCAGTTCTCTCACCCATTCACTCTGTTTCATACTTCCTCTGTTCAAGGGATCCACACACCTTCAGTCTTCCCCACCCTCATTCCTCTGCTATGCAGTCAGCCTTCTCCTCTTGCCTTCCCTTCCTTTGGATTCTGCTCTCACTCCTCTCTCCATCTCTCCTCCACCCCCATGTCCCTTAGGCACCAGATAAAACTCATCTCTACCCCCTCCTGCTCCTGTTAGCCCCTATCTGAACCTCCCCCTTTTAGCCCTTTCCACCCCAGTTGTTGGCTAAGACAACCAAAACAGGCTAGCATTAACAGTGCTGGTGTGGAGATGTAACCACAGGGGCTGGCTAACCCCAAGAAAGCAAACTAAGGAAGGCAGAAAATTGTGCACATTACAGCCAGAAAAAAACAAAACAATCCAAGGGAAGAAATGCCAAAACAGAGGAAAATTTAATGAGTACATAACTTAGTGTAGACATTGACAGTAGAGAGCATTCAACGTGTAGGTGCCCTGGTGCTTTACTCAATAGAACTTTGTCAGGGGGCCATCAAGGAAAGTGCTGGGGCACCTACATGGTGTATGCTCTTTACTGTCAGTGCCTTCATTGAATTATTTATTAATTCAATTTTCCTCTGGTTTGGCATTTTGTATTGGTTATTTTTTCCTGTCTGTAGCATGCACTGCTTTCTACCTATCCCAGTTGTTTGGTCTCCTCCTGCGTTCAGTCATTGTCCCAACTATCACTACACTGTCATGCTTCAATCTATTCTTTATCATTTTAATTGGTCTTCAGAATTGCTTATAGCACCAACTGGTGGCACCTCTTCTTGTTATTTGCATTTGTACCATGCTGAATTGTACACTGTCTGCACTTTTATTTTGTACTGTTTTATTACTGCTATGTATGCTCTGTGATTATGTTCCCTTTCCACTGGGTCACATCAGGAAACAAGCCTTGCTTCAGTGTTCCTTTCTCAGTTACCAGTTTTCAAATAAATAAAATTTAAAAATGCTTTTTCATAGTGGGATATCAAACGGTACAAAGGAAAAGAAAAAAGACAAACATTATGCAGTTTTGTCAGGATTCAGAACAATAATACTACAACATATTAATTATTTCAGTGAGAAATAGTAGATGTAAATGCTGAACACATCAACTTGTTATGGGCAGCTCAGACTATAGTAAGGGAAGGGGCTGATAATGTAGAACATTTGTAGATGCAGTCTGGTTGCTCATACAGATTTTAAAGCTCTTTTTAGGGCTGCAGGGGATGGAAACTGTGATCAAAAAAGGGAGACTTTTCTTTCTTTTTTTTTTATAGAGGTGTTTATCTCCTTGTTCTGCCTCCAGCGGCCCCTTCTAACTGACCCCCCAGCCCGTCACCCTGGTCACACTGGGACTTACGCAGAGCCTGCCCGAGTGCCTAGAGCCAGAGCCTGCAAGAGGTCTTTTGACATCCTACAGCTGGAGGTGTTTTTCCACCATTTTTCTTCCCTTCCCTTTCCTGTTGCTGGGGCACACATGCAGGACATGCATACATGGAGGCATGTGCCCACCCACGGAAGTCCCACAGAACTCTCCCTTCCATGAGGCCCACAGTCCCACACTTCCACCAGGCCTCCACCACGTGGCTGTTGTTTGGTTGGAACATCGGTCCTCCCTCCCTGGGAAGGGAGAGGAGAGCTGTCATCTGGATGCTTGATCCTCTCCCTCCCCTGCCAACCCCTGGCAGCCCATGCTCATTCCCAAACATAGGTCACCGGCATAGTGTGAGGTGTGGTATCCAGTGCCTCAACCCTCAGCACCACCAGGCCAGCAAAAGGGAGACTTTTCTGACCGAGCAACAGTGTGGAGTTGCATCACAGTCGTCGCCACATCTGTGAAGCACTCCACTTTGTCCATTAGCAGTTGCACTGCACTATTTTTCGTCAGTCGGCAGTCATGATGGAACATGGCACAGTCCACTGTATCCAAGATGGCCACCAAACTTTACTGCGCATGCGCAAGTAGTCACGCATGTGCAATAGTGTTCAGCAGCCATCTTGGTGACTACACTATTTTTCTCCTGTTGGAATTCATGGTGGAACAAGGCACAGTCTGCCATGTCTAAGACGGGCAACAAACTCTACTGTGCATTCGCAAGTAGTTGCGCATGCGAAATATTGTTTGGTGAGCATCTTGGACATGGCAGACTGTGCCATGTTCTGCCATGAATTCTGTGGATTAGACTGTCTTGTTTTTGATTGTGTGTGTGTATATATTTATATATATATATATTTATTCCCCTCCTCCCTGACCCTGTCTCTCATCACCCACCATCCCACCCCTACCCCCACTCCCAGAAACATAGCAGTGACACTGGAGGTGCCCAATCCCCCAGTGTCAAGATCAGGGCTCCTTGTTAATTTTCCCTCAGCTCTGTAATTTCCTCTCCCACCCAGCCCTTCCTCTCAGCACCCACCACCCCACACCCCCTCCAGAAACATAAGAGTGATACTGGAGCTGCCCAATCCCTCAGTGTCATGATTAGGACTCCTCTGTCTTTTTTTTTCTTAACCCTGTAAAAAGAAAACTGTCCATCGATGTCTTTTGTGGCCATTATTGTCCCCCCACCTGACCCTCCCACTAAGCGCCCACCACCTTGCACCTCACCAAGCCCTTACTTACCCATCCTGGATCCAACACTGTAATCCTCTTTGAACCACAGACACATCTTAACTCTTCAAAGCCAGACCGTGAACTGAAGAAACAGGTATGCAGTTCAATGTATTTCAATGGTGTTATGAACTTAGTGGCATAACATGGCCATTTCTGCTTATTTTTGGCCCAGATTTTTAACATGCCTTTTTTGGGACCCAGCCTCATGAACAATTGCACTGACATTAGTCAAATCTGTCCCAAAAGGTGATTTTATGGTCCCTGTGCAAATTCACCTTTTGGGCAGGAGCCAAAAATGTTCTCTGCCCTTGTTCATGAGGTGGGGTCATAAGAAGGCTCTGTTGAAAATTTGGTGTAAAATGAAAAAAACAACAAAGTTATGAGCCTACATTGAATTTAGCGAATGCAGGCTCATAGCTTTGGTAATTTTTCAATATTTTTACCACATAATTACAACATAGCCATATCCTTACAGCACCTCATGAATGTGACAGCTGTCATTTTTCAAATCCTGACAAAATGTTTCTTTTTACATCCTGAGAGGTGATTTCACAGTCCCTGCATGAAATCACCTTTCAGACGGGAGTTGAAATTTTCTCTAACCTTCTTCATGAGGCAGGGCAAAACAAGGCTATGTTGAAAATTTGGTGTAAAAATATTACAAAACAACAAGTTGATGAGCTTATGTTACAGTTTATGAATGCAGACTCATAACTTTGGTAATTTTCAATATTTTTACCCCATATTCCTCAGCTGTAGCCCTATCGGCTCTGGCTAGAGCTCGTTTAATAGTGATGCTTCCAGGCCAGGGCCAGATGGCATATGACTAAATATAATCTGCTCTGCTCAAGAAGTAATATAGAGCTGATGAAACAGCACAGAAGGACATCATGCATACTTGCACAGTCAGCAGGGGTATGTGGCCTGCCTGCACCCAATCATCCTTTTAATTCTTGGATCTGCAACTGATTTTGAACATCTTCAGAACACATCATGAAAACAGAGGACTTCAGCACATCAACCACTATGTTCCTAAGGCAGGATCTCGGGTCCCTAGGACTGTACTCCTGCTGCTTGCCTACAAGTAATAATCCTTTGCATGTGACATCATAGTTATTTCCAACACAAGACACCAGGATGTCAAAAACTGATAATTATGATATCATATGCAGCAAAACAAAATCTCATAAAGTATACAGGAGAAAGATCTGTTTTTTTATGTAAATATTATTAGTGTTAAAGAAATAGGAGAAGTGAAAAGACAGAATCTTATAAAACTTTGTAAATCCTAAAGCTTAGCATGTTTCTATGGCATTAGTAGTTCTTTCATACAATTTAATAAAAGAAGAATGAGCCATTTCAAAAGGTCTCTGATGAAGCAGAACCATTTCAAAGAATCTAAGATGAAAGCCAAGAAAGAACTTACACCTTGATATATTGCATTCCTGTTGGCTTGTACAATTGTATTACTATAAGAGTCACACCCATAGGGGCTCCCTTATTATTAGTATGCTTTGTAATGATTTTCAGTTGATCACCTTTAGTTCTTTATTCCATTGGTAATAATAGTTGGCTTACAATAAATTGAAATTTCAGTTACCTTGTTGTCCTGGTCTGATGTATGTGTAATCTGTTTTCTCGGTTCTGTTGAGAGGTGCTTGAAGATATATCAAAAAGCAACACTTTCTTTTAGTAAGAAAATCAAAAACCTTTTATCAGTTTATCTTTCAAGTTCCTTAGGCACACTAACAGTATTTTGAAAATCAAATTTTTAGCATTTTAATCCAATTGAATCATAGTCGATAAAGTTTACAAGACTATCGTCTATAACCAGATTTATGGATGTCACAGAATGCTAACTGAAGGTATACAATTATTGGTGCCTCAGATTAAATGCCTATCATGCATTCTACATTTCTATGGGATAATCAAAGCTCTCATGTATACCATATGCTTTTATAGCATACATTTTCGTTTCATTCAATGTTGTCAGCTATGCAAATTTGAAATAAAGCTTGAGAAACTCTTGGAGCAGAAGTACAATCCAATAAAACAAAGCAAGCAAACAGAAAAATGTGGTGTGCACACCAGACTTTTCTATGTCTGTTCTATATTCACTTACAAGGAAACATGATTTATATTGCAAGGATATAAAAAAAAAATCACACTATGAAAACAATACTCAGACATACTGCTATGGTACAGAAAACACCTACATTATGGAAAAACACTAAAACTTCCTACTCAAATACCACAAAGTAAGGAAATAATTGCAAATGTACAAATGTGTCCCACCCATGTCACATAAAATAAATGATGTGCAGATCCTGTATGGGGGAAACAAACCCATCTCAGGAGTCTGAGAAGCTAATAAAGTCACTCGCTGTTTGTTCTTGTGGCCTTTATAATCTTAACTCCCTCAATGGATATCTTTCCCCATACACCACACTTACCTGTTATTTATTCTCTCTCACTGTGTGTGTGTGTGTGTGTGTGTGTGTGTGTGTGTGTGTATATTCTTTGCAAAAAAAAAAAACTGCATTTCTGCAACATTTAGAGTTCAGGCTAAAGTGACAAAAGCAGGGAAATATGACTTTAGGGTTTCAAACCCTAAAACTCCAGTGCCACCCCTAAAGCAAATTGGGGTGGAGTCTTCCTAGGGGCTGTCAACCCTAAAGCTCACTCCATTAGGTGTGTATGTTTCTTGAGTGTATAGAATGGGATGAGCTTTAGGGTTGACAACCTTTAGGAAGACTCCATCCCTGATTTGCTTTAGGGGTGGCATTGGGGTTTTAGGGTTGGAAATCCTAAAGCCACATTTCCCTACTTTTGTCGCTTTAGCCTGAACTATAAATGTTGCATTAATATAGTTTTTTTTGCAAAAGATGTTCTTACTTTTTGAGATGGTCTAATGCAGCTGTACTTTTTGAGATATTGTAATCATATCCTTACTTGTCTGACCGAGCCCTGCACTCCTATCCTTCCATAGATGTGTATATGTATGTTTATGAGGAAGCACAGGGCCTTCCAGGCCCTACACTTCCACTTGTAGGACAATAGCAACCAAACTGTAAACATAGCCTTCCTATTACCCCACCTCACCAACCCCATGGTGAAAATTGTAAAATCCCACCAAAACGTCATTCCACACCACTGCAGCATAACTGCATGGCAGGGGCACGAAAACACATTTTGGGCAAGATTTGAATAATGACAGCAGTCACATTCATGAGGTGGTGTAAAGAAATGGTTATGTTAATAAGTTGGGGTTAAAATATTGAAAATTAAGAAAGTTATGAGTGAGCACAGTGAAATGTCAACAGATGCCCACAATTTTGCCATTGTAACGCATTTTGACCCCTAATTTTCAACATACCATTCTTATTACCCCACCTCATGAACAAGTATGGTGAAAATGTTGAAATCCCACCCAAAAGTTGATGTTGCCAACTGACCACAAAATCACCTTTTGGGCAGGATTTGTGAAATGACACAACATTGTCCAAGAAGTGGGGTATCAAAAAGGGCATGTTGAAAAATTTGGTGTCAAAATCTTGAACAATGACAAAGTTAAGCACAATGTTGAAGACTCCATTGAAATACTTTGTTTCTCTGTAAGAAAGATCTTTTTTCATGAGTCATCATATGAAAAAAGAATCTTGTTTTGTATCACAAGACACGAAACAAGATTTAAAATCTTAAGAAAATAACATTTTAAGGGCATTTCTGCAACAGTTAAGAACAGAATCCAGCTAAGGGGGTCCCAATAAGCAAGCTACATGTGTTGGTTGCTCTCAAAAATGTTATTTTTGTGTGTTTTCAAATGTGAATTTTTATAGGAAAACAAGATTGAGGCAAATGAAACAGTGATTTTTCTCCTCATGAAAAAAGATTGGCTGCATACAAAAAAAAAGATTATTTTTTTGTTTCATATAGCTATTTTTCAGTGCTTACTGAGCATGCGCAGAACCAAGTATTTAAAATTTCAGAATTAAATAACTGTGGAACACATTCATATTTTTTCACCAAACAAGCAAAAGGCTCATTTGTGGGCCAGACCCTTTCTACCCAGAAAAGTTTAGGCCAAAATTCAAAACCTTCTGGACGCTAGGCAAGTTAACAGAAAATTCATTCAACCCAATGGGAAAAATTCAGAAAAATTTACTTTTTGCACTATCTGTATCTCGGAATTCACACATCCAACTGGAGCAAAACTTGGTACATCAAGAAGTCTACCTCTTGAGACCATGCTTGCAAAATTTCATACAAATTTGTTAAACAATTGCAAAGTTATTAAAGTATAAATTTGGGGGTTTAACATTGAAGTGCCCATACAACCCTAAATATAGGGACGCAACCGCGCTTCTATGATATATACAGATACAATGGGAGTGGGTAAAAATGCCTATAAAAACAATATCTTGATTAGTGACAACAGTAACAGGTTATCTTTAAAATATGTCTCTGTTTCCGTTGTCACAATTACTATCTTGGCTGTCACTGTCCTAACAGAGCAGAACTTCTATGACTAACAGGATGGGACCACGTTAGAATTCCTTAGGTACAAGCTGCTTTTAAACCACAGCTTTATTTATCCCCTCTTTTTTAAGTCTGAAGCACATTCCCCTTTCAGAGCAGCTGCAGTATTATGATCAAGATCACCTCCTTGTGAATGAGCTTGCTCAATGGAGTTTTCCTGCAATAAACTTGAACTTGAAGATCACGATACAGGATAGATTCTGAGCAAGTGTGCCTTGTGGTCAGTAGCTCTCTGTTCTTATTTCACTAAACCCTGTGCAGCTTGACTGCTTGTTACAACAATGTGGGGCTGCCTAAGACCACTACTTGTGGCATGTTGTACCATAATCTGGTGCTTCCTGGATCGCATTTTTTTGAGGTCCACGTAGCTGACTACACTGGGATTTTCCTGGTGTCTGGAAAGTGACTTACAACTTCCAGGTGCTGGCTAACTTGCCTTTTTAAAGACAGGTTATATGCATAGGTCTGCCGGTTTGGGAAGTAAATCTCGGGTGTTGCCATAGTGACGATTGACGTCACAGCTAGGAGCCAATATATTGCTCGGCTCTAGCGAGTGGAGCTGAGCGCAGAGCAGAGGTGACGCAGGCAGAGGCCAGTGGCGTCTGCAGTTGTCAGCAGGGTAAGCAGGGTTAGCAGGACTAAGTAGTTGAGAAGTTCTGTCCACAGCCTGTTTTGCTGTTGGTAAGTCGTATACACCGACGGTATTATATCTATCTAACCTGTGTGTGCTGCTGCTGCTCGGTTGATTCAAGTCCAGTGTGGAATCCTGCTACCTTGTAATCACTACAGTTAGTGTTTTGTACAAAAGCATAGTCATATTGCTATTTTACTGTGGTCCCTTATGGTTATCAAGTACTTGAACACTATATTGTGTGCAGGCTAAGGACGAGTAGTTCTTCAAGTACAACTTTGAACTACAAATTCACTGACACTACTTACATTATTTATTTTATATTTGTCAAAATATATTGAATCCCAGGCCATATTAGCCATTTTTAGCATAACTGGGTTATTTTTTAGTGTCTTAATTTCACAGTGTGATCTTGGGGATAATTCCAGGTCACCTGACAACTATTCTTATTTTGGCCAACAGTGTAAAGGGAGAACATAGTAGGGCGTGTGCGCATGTTGTGCACGTGGATACATTAGTCAGGTGAGTTAGGGGCAAAATATAAAATGTACTAGATCTTATCTGTCTCAATCTTCACCATTCATCACAGATGGGTACTGGCTGGAGGTCAGGACCCTGCGGGAGCCTTTTTTTTAAAAAGGATAGGCGGAGCTGACACAGCATCGGCGCCGCCCTCGAGGCAGACGTACTACGTGGCGCTCGAGGATTAGCTGTTAAGCTGTGTTGACTCCGCCTGACTACCAGTTCTTCGTCTCCCGCCGTCGAGGTCGCCTCGTGGGAAGCCTGAAGAAATATTGTCAGTTTTTAGGCCTTAAGCCTGTGATATTTCCGTCGCCAGTCCGCGGTCTACTAGTTCTGGGTACTGCCTCCACTCGACGTCGCCGGTAAGATCTTTCCTTTTTATTAACATTTAAGCGACGTTGAGTCTTTTTTGGTGTTGTTTTTCCGTAGGTCATGCTGCGGTCAGAGGGCAAGAAGTTCTCTAAGGTGGGGCGGCCCCCTATGTGTCGGTGCCTGTGCGGCCGCAATTTCTTCGTGACTGACCAGCATGACCGGTGTCTCGCTTGTCTTGGCCCACTTCTCGACATGGATTTGTGTGATGCCTGCTTCTCCATGGACCGCCGCATCCTCGAACAGCACACGTGGAAAGTTGGACGAGCTCCGCTGACTTTCGGGGGACGGATTCGCACTCATCGGGCCAAGCTGTGCTCTTTCAGCCTTTCCTCTGGGTCCCCTCCTGGTTCTATACAGACCATGGAGGAGGGAGCCTCGACCTCCTGTAGCCTAGCCTTGGTGAGGCTTCTCCCTTGGCACAGGAGGCCGTCCGCTTCCCGGGAGGCGGGCAGGGAAGCGCCGCCATGGCAATCACCCTTGAGAGGTGAGAGGCCCCAGTGTCACTCCCGTGGTCTGGAAGGCCGGTTGGTGCTGTCCTCAACGCCATCCATCAGTGTCATTGAGGCTCGGTGCCGCTTTGCGGTGCCGAGGCCTTGTTGGCTCCGACTGCTCTCTTGGCACCGCTATGTGTTGGCTCTGCTCGTGGTGCCGCGACTGGATCCGCATTGCCTTTTGCTGTGTCTCACCTTGCGCTGCTCTCGGCGCCGAGGTTGAGCTGCGGCGCCCGCAGGTCCTTGAGTCGCTGGTCAGCGTCGCCTTGTGCCGCCTCTGCTCTTGGCGCCGCTTGCGGTGCCAGGGGGCTGGGTGGTGCTGCTGTTGGCGCCGGGTCCATTTTCAGTGCCGTCAATGCCACCTTGGTCCTCGGTGCCGCTTGCGGCACCGTGCAGCCTAGCGGCGTCGTCAGTGCCAAGCCTGCTCTCGGGATGCTCGGCGCTGCTCCGACTCTCAGTGCCGCTCGTGGCACTGGGGGGCCTGGCAGTGTTTGCATCTCTGGGGCCACTGTTGGGGTTGCCGTTGGAGCCGTTTCTGTTCCCGGCACCACTCCTGGTGCCGGTGGGCTTGACGGCACCGCGGCTGGCCCTAGCTCTGGACCTTTGGTCTCGACTGCCCTACCGCCTTCTGCCAGCTCTGTCCACGGGGCTGTGGAGGGCACAGGGGTGGCTTTGACCACTGCCACGATTTCTGGGCCCTCCGCGAAGGTTGCGTTTCCTTGCCCTCCTACTGTCTGGCTTAGGGTCTCAGATTCCACCTCTTCGGAGTCGAAGTCCAGCTCAGAGTCGGACGGGCAGTCACACCCTTCGGGGTTGCCTGCACAGGAGAGTGAGTCAGTGGTCTCTTTGACGAGTCGGAGTCAGTCCTCTGCTGAGGAGCGTCGGGTTCCCCTCCAGATCGGGGTCAGTGGCACTGACCAGCAGGCTGTGGTGTGTGCCACCATAGCCATGCAACCTGGTCTGGGGGTGTTCCTTGACCCTTCAGTGGAGGTACCCCCTTCCGTGGTGTGTCTTGATCGCCCAACTTTGGGACCCATCGGGAAGCCTACGGCTGGGGAGGGTGCTGCACCCTGGATTTCCCCCTCGGGGGCATCCCAGAGCTGTCAGCTACCTATGCTGACCCTTCTGAGGACCAGGACCTTCTCAGACTCTGAAGGGTCGAGGGGTGTGGGGTCGGCATGTCAGCCTTTCTCTGGGGTCCACCCGGGCCCTGGACAGAGCCGAAGTGTGGACTTCCGCCTTTCCCCTTCGGGTTCCTTGAGAGGGTCCTATTCTTTGGAGGCAGGGGACCATCCTTCTGGACCTATACGGCCCCAGTCGCCTCACTGGGGGGATTCTTCTGGGCACAGCCTAGGCAGTACCAATGTGGTTGTACAGCTGTCGGCTACGGAGTCTTCCGGGACACCTTCCCCGGGTGTCCATGGTCCGCTCCCTAGCCCTGGCAGAGGCCAGCCAATTCCTTCCCTCGGCTCTGCCCCTATCCCTCTGCTGCATTCTCCAGTGCTCCCGGGCATTCTTGGTCCTACCGGGCCTCTCTCCTGGGATCAGTTCAGAGCGGTGGCTTCTCGGTTCCCTGTTTACGTTAGGCCTTGGACAGTCAGGTTTTTCAATCTCCCCGAGCAGCCATCCTCGGAGCATAGGTGACCTCAGCTCCTCATCCCCTCTTCTGGGGTGAGGAACCATCTGTCCAATCTCTCCTGCCGCTGATCTCGCGAGTATCAGCGTTCCTCACGAGATGTTGGAGGACCTTCACCTATCCCCTGTCCGCGAGCAATCCAGAGCATGCGCGCGCATGCCTTCTAGGTGATTTCGGGCAGCCACCTTGTGGTGCCCCTGGCCTGCTCCCTCGGGAGGCGCCCATGCTTCTGGCAGAGGCCTTTCCGAGTTCCTGCCCTAGGGACCTCAGCCAGAGGTATTGCACACCCCCAGAGTCTCCAGGCTCCATGCCTCATCCACAGTGTGGATTGATGCACCTGGACACTCCCGAAGGGCTTCGTGCCCTCCACCGTGACCGGTCCCCAGATCAGGACTCTTCAGATTTTGATTTCTGGGGGAGGAGGACTTTCTACTCAGCACAGTTGCTTCTCTCCATCTCCGCTCATCAGGCCCACTATGCAGCCTACAACAGATTTTTGTGGTCAGCACTGGGTCAATTCCTAGCTGCTTTGCCTGACTTGGAGCAGACCAGGCAAGCCATCGCTCTCTCTGCACGTGGCCTGGAGCTAGCAAAACACCAAGCAAGGGCATCTTATGACACCAACGAGGTAGCTACCAGAGTGATAGGGACAGCAATCTGCTCCAGAAGATCGGCATGGCTTCGCCTTTCCCGGTTGTCACCCTTGGCCTGGCGTAGGGTGATTTGCTCCGCTCACCAGGGAACCTATCTGTTTTCCCGTAGGGCGAGGATGCCAGTTGTCGTGAGCAACTCTTCCTCTCTGGGGGACACTGCCTCGCCTTCCCCACCTCGGCCTCCCAGGCCCAGAAGGTTCCCCTAGTGTGTCACCCACTGAGGGCTAAGGGACACTGTCCCTTAGGGTGCACTAGTCAACTCCTCTCGGGGCTTGGATCATCATATTCAGGATGAATGGTGAAGATTGACACAGATAAGATATAGAAATTATGTACTACCGTACTATGATCTTTCTGTGTATCTTCACCATTCATCACAATCCCGCCCACTGTCCCCTTGGGGCCTCAGTCTCTGGGTCCCCCTTCCTCTGTGCCTCTCCCTCTCTTTGGAGCAGGGTAAAGTAGGGACACACGGGGGGGGTGTTATTTCTTCCCCTTTAAAGGGTACAGATCGAGTGGCATTCCTTCTCTACTGCATATCTCCACCCTATCAGGGTTGGAGTTGTTGGTTGCCCTCCTCCTGTCATCCAACTGTTTCAAAAAAAAAAGGGAACCCCCTTTTTTCACCAAATCTTGTTACAGAGAGAGTACTAATCCCTGTACCCTGTTCTTCTCCAGTATAGCCGACTCTGCTTTTGGGGTATTGCCACATATTCTGTGCCTTGAATTCTGGCAAGTAAGCTTTGCTACTCCTTGCAGTTCCTATACAGTCTGTGATGGACGAGAGTCCTGGATCCTTGTTACCTCACACTGTCTCCTAAATTTTCCCTCCTTCCCTCCTTCTTCTGCTTCCAGAGATTGGGGCCCCTACCAATCCCTTAGTCTCATCTCTCCTCTGCTGTCCTCTCAGTCATTATTTCTCCTTTTGGTTCAGTTCTTCGCTCCTTTTTCTGTCCCTTGGACTCTCTTGTCCCACCCTCCATCCCTTCCTCTTACCTCTCCGGCGACTCAGAACTGGTAGTCAGGCGGAGTCGACACAGCTTAACGGCTAATCCTCGAGCGCCACATAGTACGTCTGCCTCGGGGCGCCAATGCTGCATCGGCTCCGCCTATCCTTTTTTAAAAAAAAAAAGGCTCCCGCGGGATCCTGACCTCCGGCCAGTACCCATCTGTGATGAATGGTGAAGATACACAGAAAGATCATAATTACGGTAAGTATGTAATTTCTATTTACTGTGCATACAGCCTTGAGTTTGTTTTTGTGTCTGAGCATTTTCAATTATGGCTGAGTCTGGCCCACAGCAGATCAATATGTTAGGGAAACAATGTATTATCTGTTTTATGTTTAATATGTCTATGGTCAATGATCCTGTGTAACTTTTACATGTGACAAATGTATGGAGAATGAATCCCTAAAACAATCTTGGAGTCTGTTTAACCAGCATTTATTAGAGCTGGAAGCTAGTCAAAGTCAAATGCAAGCTAGGGTCTCTATTATTGACCCATAAACTCTCCCTACACCTAGTTCTACAATTGCCACTAATATTTGTTCATCTCTTACTGTCTCTTCAGACTATATATCACAGTCTGATAATAGTAAATCAGATCTCAATAATGGTTCTAGGAAATGCCCTAGTGAGCCTGAAGTTCTTAATGGTACTGAAGAACAGTGGTATGTTGTTCAAGGTTATAGAAACAACAAAAAAGGGTGCAAGGCTGCCCAGTTCTCTTTCCCAACTCGTAATAGTTTTGAACCCTTATCTGAGAATATTGACACAGAAATCAGTTTTGGACCTCCACTGAATGTTGATCCTTCTCCTGCTTTAAACGATGGGTACCATGTTGACAACTCAGGTTCTCTTAGGGCATGTCCCCCCAATCCCAGACTCCACTGATTCCAGTTAATGTGTGCCCTATTAATCCTAGTCCACAAGGTGTAATAAATGAAGCTATTTTCTCTAATTCTAATGACCTTGAGATCAATATTGACAGCAAGACACACATTTTTGGTTTGGGTGACTCTATGATCAAACATCTGGACCACCCTATTTGTAACCCTGATAAAGCAAACTGAACTTGTTCTAGTTTTAGTGGGGCTAGAATCTCTAACAATATAAACATGGTTCCAGAAATTTTACATCAATGTGGGCACAATCCATTGGTTGTGCTTCACATACGTACAAATGATTTTCATTGTTCAGATCTTTTAAACATTAAAAAATACATTGTTGCCTTATCTAACATACTGATTAATAAGGGGTGTGAGGTCGCCTTCTCAGAAATATTACCTGTTCCTAAGGCTAGTGAGTCCTTTAATAATAGAATATGTGCTTTCAATAACTGGTTATGTTTTAGATGTCTCCAACAAGATCAAGTGTGCTTAACCCATTGGGAGGAATTTATCGATAGGCTGGAGTTATATTCCAGAGATGGTCTTCATCTGAATCATAGGGGCAACCATCTTTTGTCTGAACATATACTCAAATAGATCAATGAGCATTTAAACTGCTAAACTTGGGGGTGAGTTACATCTCTCCCCCTAATTTACATTCTAGAAAGGTTTCTGCCCCTCTAGTCTGTAATCATTTAACCTTCTTATATTTCGATGCTAGAAGCCTATGTAATAAATTTGATGAATTACAAGCTTTACTTGCAATAGATAATATTGACATAATTTTGATTACTGAGACTTGGGGAAATGATAAATATGACTGGGTCTTTTCTCTTCCATGATACTATTGTTATAAACTTAACAGACAAAGAAAGGCGGTGGGGTAGCCATTTTCCTTAAAACATCTCTTAATTCAGTTAATGTCTCTGATAAAATTAGAAATTCCGCAGATTTTTCAGAATCCTTATGGATTAAAGTACAAATAAATAATATAAGTAAGTTTATTCTTGGTGTTTGCTACCTCCCTCCTAATGCTTCTTAGAATCAGCTGGACTGTCTTATCTCGGAAATTGATTCTGCCTCTTCCTTAGGTGATCTTTTGCTAACTGGGGATTTTAATATGGGTGAAATTGATTGGGTAAAACACTGTTCTATCTCCAGTGCTGGCAAAAAGTTAGTAAACATTTGTCAACAATGTAATCTTACCAGGATGTATATTTCCTATCCAAGGAATAATATTTTAGATCTGGTATTGCATAGTGATAATTTAGTACCCTCAATCTAAATGTCACCCTCCGTTGGTAATAGTGACCACTGTTCAATTAGGTTTCAATTGGAACAAATATCTGCTCCCTTAAAAAATAATTCCTCATTATTCTATCAGTATGATATTGGTGATATCTCCTCCATTACTAGAAGTTTGGATTGCATTGACTGGCATTCAGTTTTGAATTCAGTTAGCATTGATGTATACTTTTCACTATTACATAAACAAATAATTGATTTAAGGCACAAATACATTCTGACTAAGAAAAAAATGACTTCAGGTCAATATTCACCCAAATGGATGAGTAAATCAATTAAAACATTATTAAAAAAGGAAAATAGAAAGTATATGGTTTATCTTAAATCACGCAGTCCTTCTGACTGGAATTTATTTAAGAGTATTCCGACTAAATGCAAACGGTCTATCAGAAAGGCCAAAAGTCATGGAATAACATAGTATCCAATGCAAAGAAGGATAATATAATGTTTCTTTGTTTACATAAATTCTCTTAAAAACATCTTGTCCTGTAGGACCTATTTTTGGTAGATGGGACACAAATTACTACACCCTTGGAAATGGCTAATATTTTCAGTTATAAATTTTGTAAAATATTTTCCAATGAACAAAGGGCAGATTTTTTGCAGTAATCAAACTAGAGGTTACATTAATATCTCTAAGGAAGATGTACGTGTTCAATTAATATCTTTAAAAGGTAAGCTAAGTGTATCCCCTGATGATATTCCTGGGCACTTTTTGTACTTACTTGCCAATAGTTTGGCACTTCCTTTAAAACTACTGTTTGAAAACTGTATTAAGTTAAATTTTGTCCCTGAGCTACGGAAAACTGCCCATGTTGTCCCAATTCACAAAAAGGGACTAAAAGTAATTGCAAAAATTATAGACCGATTAGCCTGACTGCTCCTATGTGTAAAATAATGGAAAGTTTAATTAAAGATATTATTTCTCCAATTCTAACGTCACTGACACAGAACAACATGGTTTAAGAAGGCCATAGTTGCCTGACCAATCTATTGTGCTTTTATGAGGACGTGAGTTTGCAATTAGACAATAAATTAACATATGATGTTATATATGTCAATTTTAGTAAGGCATTTGACTTATTACCTCATTGGCCTTATTACAGAAACTTGTTTCTCTGAATATTATCCCTATTGTTGTGAGATGGATACTAAATTGGTTGAATGGTAGAACCCAGCGGGTTTTGATTAAAAGACATCTATCAGAATTGGGTAAAGTTACTAGTGGAGTGCCCCAGGGCTCTGTCTTGGGACCCACTCTTTTTCAGATATTTATTTCAGATATTACAAAGAATTGCTTTTCTAATATCCTTAAATGCTGATGACATTAAAATTGGCAGACTATGTTCCAGCCAGGAACAAATTGAACAAATCCAAGCTGACTTAAATAGTATTACTAAATGGATTAACCAGTGGGGTATGAAATTTAACCATGACAAATGCAACGTTATGCACTTTGGGGAATGTAATCCTTGTCATTCATATATGCTAGATAATAAAATGCTGAACACAACTAAAATAGAGAAAGATTTGGGTGTGTTAATTACTGATGATCTTTGGCCCAATTTTCAAATAAATTCCGTTATCTCAAAGGCTAATAGGGTTATCTGGTCCATCCTAAAGAACTTTAAATCTAGGGACAAGAATGTCTTGATGCCTCTGTGTAGAGCTTATGCTCGGCCACATCTAGATTTCTCTTCTTCTTTATGGTCTTCCTTTAGGAAATATGATATATTGTGTCTTGAGAAAGTCCAGAGGAATTTTACTAAAAAGATCAGTGGTTTACATTATGACACTTATAAATCTAGATTAACTAAATTAAATCTAATGTCACTTTCTACAAGGAGATTAAGAGGAGATTTATTGCTCTTGTTTGATATTATGAATGATCCTTACTTGATCAACAATCTAGGATTTTCATTTAAGGATGACATTTTTAATCTTAGAGGTCATCCACTCCAGTTGAAATGTAGGAGTTTTTATCAAATGTCCAGGAAATTCTTCTTTACCATCCACAGTATCAAACCCTGAATTCCTTCCTATAGAAATAATTTCAAGTTGTTCAAGAATATATTCAAAAATAGGTTAGATAAGTATATTTAGGTTAATTTATTACTTGTTATTATTAGTATTGGTGCGCTTTTGGGCCTCACGGCTCTTCTACTACCTAATCACCTTAGTATGAACCTTCGTACGATAAAATGGGTTTGCTAGCCTGAAGTATCCTCCCAGTTGAAAAGAAAATATTCTATGAATAAATTAACTGTTTCAGATAGTTGTTAAATATAATAAAGGGTGTTGATTTAAATATAAATCTCTGACTGTCACTGTGCTGTCAACAATGAGAATCGTTGAAACAGTGAGTAAAATTTAGCACAGTGACTTTTGCCTTGTAATCATGCTGACAGTAGCACAACAATAAATCTTTGTGCCTGTTTCCCTTGCCATCTGCTCTACTTTTATTATAAAAAAAAAAAAAATAGCAACAGCAAAACCTCCACAGTACCAGAGCTACCTAGGTGAAACAGTGAAAGCACGACACAGCCAGTCAAAATCATGGGAAAATATTGTATGCCCAATTAAATGTGACTATTTATTTTAACCCTTCTTCTGCAGAGCTATGGCAACACCTGTGACTGCAGTCAGTTACATGGGAAATGAGCTGGGGACCCAATCAAACAGCACAACACTGCTGAATGACACATTGCAGCTATGGCATCATACAAGAGCTGGCTCAGTGCATAGTTTTAAAAAGCCTAATGACAAAGTTTATCTACATCCTGTATGAAATGTAATTTAACTGACAGCAAAAGTTCAAAATAAGGGACTGATTTTTACCCTCCCAGTTGTATGCACCAGATATGTGATTGGCCACTTCAACATTTTGGATGAATCTTCACTCATTGTCTTTTACCCCAGTGACAACTCACTTATGGCTCTGTTACTCGTGAGGTCACAGGGTCAAAGCCAACTTGTGAAGATATTTCTGATATGCTGAAGCAGCCCATCACATATCCCCTATCTGTGCAGTTGGGGTGAACCAAAAGAGCCTTTGATAAAAGTATTTATTAGAGCAACTATATGTTTAAATCACACACCACTATTTATACATTTAGCAAGTTCATTGTCACCCATTTATTCACCTAGTAAGTGTGTCACCAGATTTATTAAGCTAGTTACTACATCATTGTGAGGTGCCCCCCCACCTGCTGGCATTTATTACAGCATAATTCCACTTCCATTTTCAGCACTGGTTCTGCTGTCAGTCTCCTTACCACCCAGTCCCACATCTCTTTCTTCCCCAAACCTCATTTTTGGAGTTCTTTTCATTACCTTTTGTTACAGGCTGCAGAAGCTCCTGTACTGTTCTCCTTCTTGTACAAGTCTGTTGTCCACACTTAACTCACACAGAGAATCTCTATGGCAGCTGACAGAACTTTTAAACACTGCTGTAATTATTTTAAATTCACAAATGAGAACCGTGATGTACTAATACCACTATGTATCATCCTTGGCCAGCTGCAACTCACCATTTTTTTTTTTTTTAATATTTTTCATCTCGATCAACAAAACACCAATGGCCACAACTCTCCAATAATAGCTAGCATCATCCTTGCCCACTCAATAAAGACAACTGCCATTTTCTACAGAAAATTTCTGTAGACCACTCAATCCAGCAATTACTAGCTATCAGAAAGTAGGGCCATTTTGGCAGCCTACTGCATCCTTAGCAGCCCCATAGCAACTTACACCACTTGTGAGGTTACCTGAGATCAAACTG
Source organism: Neoceratodus forsteri (assembly GCA_016271365.2). Taxonomy (NCBI): domain Eukaryota; kingdom Metazoa; phylum Chordata; order Ceratodontiformes; family Ceratodontidae; genus Neoceratodus; species Neoceratodus forsteri. The sequence goes on along the minus strand of JADMNL010000024.1, from coordinate 240,313,458 downwards.
CATTCATATAGCTATATAATGTATGTAACTGTCCCCCATTGCATAGATAAATAGATAGATATTTTATTTATAAAATGTCCATTTCCATAGACTCTGGGCAGTGTACAAACAATCCAATAACAAAATACATATAGGCAGCAGCTCAACACAAACTTCAAAATTCTATCCATCCCATTACATAGAAACATAGAAACATAGAATTTGACTGCAGATAAGGACTGCTTGGCCCACCTAGTCTGCCCATTTTCCTACCTAACAGATAAGCTGCAGATCCTAGTTAATCAACAGCTTACTTCCTCTTACCCACCCCTAGGACTGCCTTATGCCTGTCCCATGCATTCTTGAAGTCCCCACTGTTCTTGACTCCACCGACCTCCTCAGGAGGCTGTTCCATCATCCACAACCCTCTCAGTGAAAATACTTCCTCACATTACCCTGAGCCGTCTCCCTCTATCTTCAAATTGTGCCCCTTGTTCTTGCACATCTCTTTTTCTGGAAGATGCTACCTCTTGGACTTTGTTAATTCCTTGAGGTACTTGAAAGTTTCTATCATGTCCCCTCTCCCTTCTTTCCTCAAGAGTATACATATTAAGCTCCTTTAGTCTTTCTTCAGATGTCTTCTGGTGCAGACCCTGCACCATTTTAGTGCCTCCTCTGGACAGCCTCCACTCTGTCTATGTCTTCATGAGATGGGGTCTCCAGAACTGCACACAGTACTCCAGATGGGGTCTCACCAACTGTCTGTACAGAGGGATAACAACTTCCTGTTTTCTACTATTGATGCCTCTTCCTATGCATCCCAGTATCCCTCCAGCCTTCCTTACTGTATTCTTACATTGCTTGCCCACCTTTAGGTCATCTGATATAATTACCCCCAGGTCCCTTTCTATTTTTACTGTTTTCAGTATCTCACCCCCCATTGTGTATGCTTCCCCTAGGTTTTTGTTTCCCATGTGCATTATCTTGCACTTCTTTGCATTAAATCTGAGCTGCCATACATTTGACCATTCCTCCAACCTTGCCAGGTCCCTTCTCATCCTTTCCACTCCATCCTGTGTATCAACCCTGTTGCAAATCTTTGTGTCATCTGCAAAGACATACTTTTCCTTCCAGTTCCTCTGCAATGTCACTTATAAAGACATTAAAAGGACCGGTCCCAGTACTGAACCCTGTGGTACCCCACTAGTAACCCTCCTTTCTTCACTGTGTACTCCATTTTACTACTACCCTTGTGTCCTGTTGTCTAGCCAATTTTTATCAGGCTACCACCTTGGGACCCATTCCAAGGCTGGCTATCTTGTGTATTAATCTTTTGAGGGGACTGTATCAAATGCCTTGCTAAAATCTAGGTAGCCATGTCCACGAGCCCTCCCTGATCTACTACTTTGGTCACCCAGTCAAAGAAATCTATTAGATTCATCTGACATGACCTTCCCATCGTGAATCCATGTTGCCTCGGGTCCTGTGCCCCAATGGCCTCTAGGTACTCAACAATTCTTTCCTTCAGAAGTGATTCCATCATTTTCCCACCACTGAGGTCAAACTAACTGGTCTGTAGTTTCCTGCCTCTGTCCTGCTCCCACTTTTGTGAAGAGGAATTACATCTGCCCTCCTCCAGTCCTTGGGTACCACCCCATCCTCCCATGATTTGTTAAAGAGAGTAGTCAGCGATGTCACTAGTTCTACCCTTAGTTCTTTTAGAATTCTTGGGTGATCCCATCAGGCCCCATTGCTTTGTCCACCTTCAATTTTATTAGTTCTTTCAGAACCCTTTCTTCTATAAATGGACTGGTATTGACCCCGTCTTCAGATATTTCTCTTGTTTGGTTTAGGTAACTCTCCTCCTCTTCCTTTGGAATACTGAGCAGAAATATTCATTCAGTAACCCTGCTTTTTCACTGTCACCCTCTACCCAGATTCCTCCCTTTATTAAACTTCAGTATCCCTCCTTTGGTCTTTCTTGCTCCTAATGTATCTATAAAAGGTCTTATCCTCTTCTTAACAGAATTGGCTATCCTTTCTTCAGTTTGGGCCTTTGCTATTCTGACTACCTTCCCAGCCTCTTTCTGCTTTAACTGATAAAGTTCTCTGTCCTGCTTCTTCTGTGTTTCCTTATATTTCCTGAATGCTGCCTTTTCTCTTTAACCTTCCCTGCCACCTGTTTTGTGAACCATAGCAGTTTTTCCTTGATTTGTGTTTTATTGATTTTTTCTTGAAGGCTTGTTGCCTCTGTGATGGTGTTTTGATCACTCCCCATTGTTCCTCCACCCTCCTTCTTGCCTGTTTGCTAGTGTTTTCTGAGGCACTCTCTCATTTTCCCAAAGTCAGCCTCCTAAAGTCTAGTACTCTTGCTTTTGTATGGCTTGATTGTATGTGTGTTTATCGTGAACCACACTGTTTGGTGGTCACTTGTTCCCAGATAGCTACCCACTTCTAAATCTGAGATTCTTTCTCCATCCCCATTTGAAAGTACCAGGTCTAAGATTGCTCCCTCGAGTCGGTTCCAATACTAGCTGTCTGAGACATGCCCCTGTAGGGCATCAGAATGACCCTGCTCTTGGATGTGCCTGCAGCAAGGTGCTCAGTTAACATCTGGCATATTCAGGTCCCCATCAACAATATCTCCCTTTTTCTGCCATTCTAAGAAAGCCTTCTATCATTCCTTATCCATTCCCTCACCTTGAGATGGGGTCTGTATACAACCCCCATGCGGATTGTAGTGCCATTTCCTGTCTCAGGGTGACCCAAAGTGCCTCATCTGCTCCTGTTTACTCTTTAGTTCTGTTGCTTTGATCCTTTCTTTACATAGAGACTACTCCTCCTCTCTTTACCCTCCCTATCCCTCCTGTAGATTGTGTATCCTGGTATGTTGACATCCAGTCATGGTTCTCTGTGTACCATGTTTCTCTGCTACCACAATATCCAGGCAACCTCTTCCATCAAGGCCACTAGTTCAGGGAGCTTGTTACACAGACTACGGGCATTGGTCCTCATCACCCTCCACTTTTGATCTTACCCCTTTAGCCCCATTTCTGTCCTTACTGCCTTTGCCTTTTTACATTTAAATCTGTTCTGGTCCCTAATAAGTTCTGTACCTTGGTGTTTACCTCACTAATCACCATGTTTTGTGTGGGAGGCTCGGATTTCCCAGCTCCTTTCAGTGCCTCCCCTTGGCTAGTTTAAATGCTTGCCAATGAAGCATTTAAACTTTCACTAGGATCCTGTTCCCCCTGGACAGATGCAGACCATCACACCAGTATAGGTCTGCATTCCTCCAGGTGGCCCCTCAGTCCCCAATGAAGCCAAAACCTGAGCTCACACCCAGTTTTCAACCACTCATTGAATTCCCTGGTGAGAAGTGCCCTAGCATCTCCCTTGCCATAGACAGGCAGCACTCTGAGAAGGTTACCTTATGCCACTTGTCTAAGGCCCCTTCCCAACTCTACAAACTCCTCTTGCACTGCTCTGATCCCATTCCTAGCCAGGTCATTTGTCCCCAGGTGGACAATGACATCCAGCTCCTCCCTCGTGCAGCTCCTCCCACGATCCTGAGGATTCGCTTCCTGTCCCTCCAAGCCATGGCGCCAGGAAGACACCTTACTTCCCTCTCCCCAAATATGTTAAAACCAAAATCAGTTATTAAAAGTCTGCTGGAACAGATATGATTTTAATGCTTTCTTAAAGGCTTCTACCGAGGGGGCCTCCCTTAGATAAGCAGGAAAGGAGTTTCACAGAGTGGGCACAGCCACCAAAACGCCCTATCCCCAGAATGCTGCAGCCTCACTCTGGTAACTCAAGGAGGCCTCCCGGCAGAATGGAGTACCCAGGGCAGACGGTAGGGGTAAGAAGATCTTGCAGATAGACAGGTCCCCTTTCTTGTAGGGATTTATAGGTCAGGAACTATACCTTGAAGACAGTCCTCCACCTCACTGGCAGCCAGTGCAGTCCGTGGAGGACCAAGGTGATATGATCACTCCGTCTTGCCCCAGTCAATAATCTTACCGCCACATTCTGCACCAGCTGCAGCCTGCAGAGGTTGCCCCCAGATAACCCTAGATACAGGGCATTATAATAGTCCAGTCTGGAAGTGACAAAAGCATGTACAGTGTGGGCAGATCCTCTGGCAGGATCAGGGCTCGGTTGTGCAATGTTCCTTAGATGATAAAATCCACTCCTGATGATGGCCAACACCTGAGCATCAAGTGTCAAACCATCATCCAGGATCATGTCCAAATCCTTCACCTGTCTAGATGGAGTAAGGGGAACACCCCCCCACAAGGTCAGGGGGTAACCCCTCACAGTGCCCTCTGCCCTGAGGAACTGGATCCACAACAAGTACCTCTGTCTTGTCTGGGTTGAGCCTAAGCCAGTTTTGAGTCATCCAAGCCTGGATCTCATCGAGACAGCTGTTAAACACAGAGTCTGACACCCAGGTATTGGGCACACAGGACAGGTACAGCTGGGTATCATCTGCATAGCAGTGAAAACCCAGCCTGTGCCACCTGATAATGTCCCCCAGTGGCAGCATGTACACCGTGAACAAGAGTGACAAGACCGGACCTTGTGGTACCCCACAGCACAGAGGCTTTGGGTTGGATGAGGCTAACCCTATCATCACCCTCTGCACTCTGCCTGTCAGGTATGACCTGAACCAGTTGATGACATTACCTTAGCTGTCTGTCTATATCTATCTATCTATCTATCTATCTATCTATCTATCTATCTATCTATCTATCTATCTCTCTCTCTCTATCAATATACCGCCTGTGTATAACAAGAATTGAAAATATGCTCCCCTCTCTTTTACACTTGTTTACTGACCTTTTGTGAGTCCTACATCTGTTTTTGGAACACCTGAACTGCATCTATTCTGCTAGTCTGCCTGTTTAGTCTACTAGCTTTATTAAATTGCCATTTCTAGGTATCCTAGCTACACCCTATCTGTGTATTTCCTTATTTTGCAGGTCAGCTTACTTAACTGTTGTGTTCTCTACATCTCAATTGTTTTTACCAGTGCTTGCTAACTCAGCTAGTATTATTTCATTTGTATATTTAGGCTGTCAGGTTTACTATGGTTATCTTAACTTAGGTCTACCTTGTTACACAGTACAGCAATTTAATCTACAATTTGTTTATATACTGCCTAGGCCTGTGGTGCTAAGCTTCATAGCCTTGCTAGCCAGCTGTCTTTAGCTAATCACTATCATTGCTGCTGCTGATTAATTGCTGGTTATTGCATCTCATCTCTTTGCCGCTATGTATCTTCCTCCTATTCATTCTACTTCACCCTGTCTGACTGTGCCCTATCTTTCTTTTCGCCAACTACTCTACATAGTTCTTGTTCCACCCTCCAACTATCCATTCCTCACCCTCCCTTCTCTCCTCCTCATTTCCTATTCACACTGGTCTCCACTCCTCCACCTTCCTGAACCTGGAATTTTCCACTGAACCCTCCTGTTCCTTCCCCATTTCTCCCACTTTTTCTTCTACCCAGTCCTAGGGACATAAGATCCTAGCCATGCTTCTGCTTCTTATCATGCTCTGCCTATCCTGCAACATGGAATCTAATCCTGGTCCCTCCCTCCTTCTCTTTCCACCTCCTCAATTCCCAAAGCCCTTAGCATCTTCCTTCTCAATGCTAGGAGCATTCTCCCTAAACTTGACCTCCTTAATGTCTGTTTCAGAACACTCTCCTGACATACTCTGCATTTCTGAATCTTGGCTGTCCTTCAGGACTCCTGACTCTAGCCTGTCCCTTCCTTATTCCCACCTCTTCATGCTGAACCATGCAAATATGGTGGTGGTGTGGCCCTCTATTCCCACCAGAACCTCTCCTGCACCATTGCTCTCAGGATTCTATACCCTCTCCCATGAGTTTTTGCTTGCTAAGCTTCCCATTACCTCTACAGTACCCATCTTTATTGGGTTTTTATGCTGTGGTTAAAATCTCACCCTCCTCTTTGACTGACTCTCTCACTGCCATTACATGACACTTTCTCAGGTAAACTCATCCTCTTGAGGATTTCAACATTAATTGGCTCTCCTTGGCTTCCAGGCTTACCTCCCTCAGAACTGAGTCCCTTAACCTTTCCCAGCTCATCACTGACCCCACCTGGCTCAATCCCCACTCCCCTAATTGCATCCTTCTGGACTGGGTTCTCTCCTCCCACTCCATCTCATTGTTGCAGTAGGTATTCTGCTGGATGCTTTCAGTGACCAGTGCATGATTTTCTGTGTCAGGAAAGTCCGGTGTGTTTACTATAGGCTTGTTGACTTCCTCTACTGATCCAGCTTCCTCCGTTTCCAGTTTTGTTTTCAGAAGCACTACTGCACTGTCTCCTCCCTGCTACATGTCACTGACTTCATCCTCACTGGGACAGATATGGGGCACACCATGGTGACCATTATCGTGATCTGGCCAAAGCCTTTGTCTTGGTGGCCCATCTACTCCACCTGGACAAGCTGAACTCTGCCGGCCTCTCAGCTTCCGCTGTTGAATATTTCTGTTTCTACTTTACAGTCCATCAACAGTTGGCACATTTAGGAAGTGTCCTGTCACCTCCCCTACCCATCCAGTCTGTGGTCTCACAAGGTTTGATCCTGTGTTCCATTGTCTTCTCCAATTTTCTGAAGACCTCCCTCTGCCTACATTAACTTGCATGTTCCTATGTGCAGATGACACAGTGATATACATCTTGTAGTGCTGGGAGGCTTGCTCCAGCTAAACTTCTGCAATGTTCTGCACTTGTTCCACTCCAACCAACCCTTGGTTAACACTAAGAAAACAGTGTCCATGAGCTTTGGCACCAGACAGCAATTGGTCAGGCTCTTATACTCCCTGTTTTCTCCACCCTGGATGACTGTCCCATTGAAGTGGTTTCTTCCTTCAAGTAGCTCAGTGTGTGGCTAGATAGTAAGCATGACTTCTCTGTCCACATTGATGCCACCCACTTCAAGCTCTGCCTCTAACTTTTTGCCTTGTACCAAAATAAAACTGCTCATCTTCTCAGGTCCACTGGGAGCTTGTTACCAAAGGGGTGCTTCTGGTTTTCAACTATGCGAATGTGGCCTATTGCACCAACCCCTCCTCTTCCCTTGCCAGATTGGACACCCTCTGTGGCTCCTTTTGTCACTTTGCTACCAACCCCCACAGAGTCACCACTACTCCCTATATTCTGCTGTAGCCAACCTCCCCCTACCCTCATGTTGCCAGTCCCACTATGCCTCCTTCATCTCTAAATTCTGGTTTGGGTCCCTGCCATCTTACCTGTCCTCACTCCTTTTTTCCATTCCTTCTGCTTCATATTTCCTCTACTCCGGGGATTCTCACACTTTCTCTTTTCCATACCCTCACTCCTCTGCTGTACAGTAAGCCTTCTATCACCTTCCCTCACTCTGGAACCTATTCCTCTCCTCTTTCTCTCTTTCTCTCCCGGTCTCCCATCTTCCTTAGGCACCAGTTAAAACTCCTTCCTGTCCCCACCTGCTCCTGCATCCCCCTCTCTGATTCCTTCTCTGTTGAGGCCCCTACTATCCCTGCTGTTAGGTCTCCTCCTGGGTTCTGTCTCTGCCTGTATCAGGCTCATTCCTTTTCTACATCTGCACTGCCACTTATTCCACCAACTTTTGTCTCCTTATTTGCACATCAAAGCTACTTACTATATCTTTGTTTAGCTCCATTTGCAGTTCATGGGCACTTGTAATATGTCTAATTGTACTCTGTACTTTACCTTGTACCAATCATTATTACTGTGTTAGTTTTATTATTGTATTCCCCCCCTCCCTGGCTCACACCTGGCAATAAGCCTTGGCTCAGTGTGTATTTCCTGGTTACCAATTTTCAAATAAACATATACATATAAAAATGAGATCTGGTCAGTTCTGCCTCCTTATTAATTGGCGTCTATCACGTGGGACTGCTCTATTCCAGCTATAAATTTCTGCTATAATGATGCCAACCATAACATGTGACAAAGCTCACCTAATAACAATAAAAGGTCACTATCTACCACTGCTAAAAACATGATGATTCAAATGAATCACAACCACAGACAGCTCCCTTGTGTAACCAACCCTCAACATAACAAAGACAAACAAAGCAAAACCAAAACAGCCTCAATGCACCTAACCAGCCCACCACACACATTAAGACAAACACATCCACAGAAGCAAAACAACTTTAAAGGAGTGCTACAGTCAAAATTTTGCAAAAACATATGTTGTGCAGAACGTTTTGATTGTTGTGTTTTGTCCTGGTGTGTCCTTCCCTATGTATGTTTTTAGAAGTTTTTTCTAAATTTGCCTACTAGTCTTATGGGCCCTGGGGATCTCCATGTTAGAATAATTTATTGCTCTTCATTGTCCTACAGTGCCTTCTGTGTCATGTGACAATGATTTATCCGGGACCACTGATTCAGTGAGGGAAAGTACTGCAGCAGCAATCTGAAGATAGGGGCCTGCTGTTCTGGCCTCAGCTAAATAACTCTAATTCAGTATTTTTGTTTTCTATATGTTTGTCTAGGTCTAGCCAACAGGAGTAAATGTTTTGCTTTTAAATCTTTTAATTTCAACAAACTACACATAGCCATAAAAAACACACAAATCACCATATGTCCTTAGTGCTGTAATTAGTAAAGATTCTAGTTGTTTTCATACAAAATACCCACTCAGTTAGGCCTCAAGTGATTGCTAAGCTGTAAATGTAGTCTTCCGTGCCTACTGGATAAAGACAGTGACTTAAAATCACAGTTGTACTGCTTTAAAATTGACTGTAAACCAGTATTTGCAGAATCCATGGTCCTGGATGCATCACTGTCACATGGGACAGGAGGCATTGAAGGAAAAAGATGAGCAATAAACCATGGTAATATAGATATCCCTAAAGGCCATAAAACTAGTAGTAACAAGCATTTGTCAATGCCGAATGTTGCTTGCTTGTGTGTGCTGTTTAGGTATTTGGAAGTGATAGTTCCATGTCTTCCTCCCAAGACATGCACTGTGTCTTTCCGTTCAGTATTCACAGAAGAGTGGGAGGGGCAAGGGCCACAGTAGCACAGCAGTTGCCAAGGGGGTGGAGAGGTGGACAATAGTCCATTCAAAAGCAAAAGAGTCCTGCAGGAGCTCACTAAATTGAAGGTGGACAAAGCGATGGAACCAGATGGCATACACCCAAGGATATTAAGAGAACTGCAAAGGGAGATAGCAGTACATCTGGCAGCTATGTTCACTGAGTCATTCAACACAAGTGAATTGGAGAAGGGCACATGTGGTCCCTCTACACAAGTCTGGCAGCAGGGAGGAGGCAGGGAACAATAGGCCATTCAGCCTCACCTGAGTAGTGGGGAAGATCATGGAGACATTGCTTAAAGAAAGGACAGTGAGGCATCTAGAAGCCATCGGAGCCCAGGACCATAGACAACATGGATTCACAGTGGGGACATCATGTCAGACAAATCTGGTTGATTTCTTTGACTGAGTGACAAGGGAAGTGAGTCAGGGTGGGGCAGTGGACAATGCTTACCTTGATTTCAGCAAAGCCTTTTACACCATCCCAAATAGGAGGCTGATAAACTAGCTGAGTAGGCTGGGCATGGGGGAAAGGGTGGTAAACTGGTTAGAAACTGGCTAACAGACAGGAGGCAGAGAGTGGTGGTAAATGGGATGCAGTCTAGGGAGAGGGGGTGACCAGTGGGGTGCTGCAGGGATCGGTCCTGGGGCCAGTCCTGTTCAATGTCTTCATTAGTAACATTTTAGAACGGCTGAAGGGAATTTTTTCACCAAATTTTCAACATAGCCATTTTAAGACTTCTGCTCATGAACAGCATCACTGTGATTTTCTTAATCTGTCCCAAACATTGATTGCGCACACTGATTGCCACTGCAATTACATGCACGGAAACACATTTTGGGCAATGTGTGAAAATGACAGCTGTACTGCTCATAAGGAGGTGTAGTAAAATGGCAATGTTGAAAATCTGGAGTGCAAATATAAAAAATTGCGAAATTATGAGTGTGCGTAGGAACTGCGCAACGCACGCTCGTAAAACAGTCATTTTTAGGGATTTTTTCACCAAATTTTCAACATAGCCATTTTAAGACCTCTGCTCATGAACAGTGTCACTGTGATTTTCTTAATGTGTCCCATACATTGAGTTTGCACACCGACTGCGCTATTGTGAGCTACTTGCGAAGAAACACATTTTGGGTGAGATGTGAGAAATGATAGCTGTACTGCTCATAAGGAGGTGTGGTAAAATGGCAGTGTTGAAAATCTGGAGTGAAAATATTGAAAATTTGTGAACTTACGAGCGCGCGTAGGAACAGCGCAACGCATGCTCCTAAAACAGTCATTTTTGGGAATTATTTCACTAAATTTTCAACATAGGGTTTTTGGGAGCATACCTCATGAACTGTGACCCTGTCATTTCATAAATCAGTCACAAAAGGTGGTTCCATGCAGTGACCGCAAAATCACCTTTCGGGGCCAATTAAAGTTATGACAGTGACATAACTCATGAGGTGGGGTCACAAAAACCCCATGTTGAAAATTTGGTGAAAAAATTCCCCAAAATGCCCGAGATATGCAGTAAAGTTGAAAAACCCTGTTTATTCAAATATACAGCTTACCGGCATTCCTCAAGTTTGCGTGGTCGGCTTTGAAGAGTGCAGACGTGTTCCTGGTCCACTGAAGATCATCGTGCGGACTCTGGAGTAAGTATGGGGTGAGGTGGAGGTGTGGGAGGTAGATGCATAGAGGGTGGCGCAGGTGGGGAAGGGGTCAGAGACAGTCTGTGAGGAAGGTTTTCTTTTAGGTTTTTTTTTTTTTTAACTTGGATGTCACTGGACTTGTGCCACGCTGGGGTGGGTTCCCAGTGTGTCAGCTGGAAGGCTGTTTGGGGGTTGGGGCAGTGGAGCCGACGGGGGATTGGGCACCCCCATAGGCCATACAGACTGCTGCCATGCTGGGGTGGGCTCCCAGCATGGTACCTGGAACTTTGTTGGGGAGGAGTGCAGCACAGCCGACGGGGGATTGGACACCCCCATTGGCTATACAGTGTGTGCGTGGGGGGAAGCATGGGCACACAGTATGTGTGCGTGTGTGTGTGTGGGGGGAGCGCGCATGAGCACGTGATCTTATCTCTGCTCACTGAAGTGTAGCTCTCCCTTTCAACTGTACGGCCACTGCATTTTCAACTGGTGTCATAGACAGCAGCAGCATTGATTGGAGAACTGCGGCCGCACCTGCAAACACACTGACTGAATTGGAAGAGGGCAGCCATACCTCTGAAAACTCGGATGATGGCACTATGTTTCTTGCACATGTGTGCAAGCAACATAAAAATGAGAAAAAAACTCCTAATCGCAAACAAAGGGAAGGACACACCAGGCTTAAACAAACACATCACAACACTGCACAATGTATGTTTTTGCAAATTTTGACTGTGGCACTCCTTTAAATCACCTAACCAGACCCCCTTGCCAGAAAACCCGCTTCTTCCTACAGCAGATTGATACACAGAAACCATTGAGATCTTAAAGAAATGTAAGTTTCAGAACAACAGTAAACTTATTTCCCTATCTCATGGCAGAGTTCTCTTTTTTTAATGAAAGATACTGCAACACTATTGACACACAACTGAAACAAACCCTCCCTTTCTTTCCACAGTAGACAGCCCAGCAGCATTCTGCCTATTGTAGCTCACAGCCACCTAAAATACATAGAAAGAATGTCAATAATCAAGAAACTAAACTTTCAAGACTGGAGCAAACTTACCTACTTGCCTAGGTAGTAGTCATCTTGTTTCAGTAAAAGAGACACTGCTACTGACGTACCCACATTTATAAAGGAGTTCTTAAAGTTGCAATGCCATGCAAAATATATGTAATCTTTGAAAATAACTTTGAAACATTCTGTGTTATTTTAAACCAATTTTTAAATGAAACAACACACTTGAGACAAGAAATTATAGTTCATAGTAACATCCCTCCTGATGTTTATATCTTTTCACCAATGGCCTTTGTATGTAAACCCCAGTCATGCTGTTACTATGCTAATTTCCTATCTCCCATGAGTCATTCCTTGTCTGTCTTTCTTTCTTTCTTTCTTTCTTTCTTTCTTTCTTTCTTTCTTTCTCTCTCTCTCTCTCTCCAACACTAAATTTTCCTTGATAAATGTGTTAATAAAATGGGAAACAGATTTTGGCTAGTCTGATTGGTCATTAGCTGTGCATAAGAAGTGTCTAGTGCACAGCTGAAACTAGAAAACACCATGTAGAATAGACAATCCCATTTTATAAGTGCAATAAGTCACTCTGAGGATGTGCATTAGACAGTTCTAAGGCATGGCTAGGGGGCTGGATGCACCCAGCCTGCAGTCTAGTGCCTCACTACACTTCCCAAGCCCTGCATTAAATTGTTTAATCACATACCTCATCGTGTCTTATTACTTACTTAGTTCACTTTTTATCCTCCATATAAATATTTAACTGGAGGCAAGATATGTCACAATGACTGTCTTTAACCTAGAAACCAATCAGACAGCAGCTTTCACAATGCTGATGACATCAAAATAGCCTTGTCCTGCTCTGAAGCCAGCTGCTGCATTCAAAGAGAAACTGTTTAATCTACACAAACAGCTGATTTAACATGTGTAACTTACAAACTAATGTGACATAAACTGAATACACAATAGCTTGACTGAAAATATACAGTTTGCCTCCTACTGTAAGGGGGTAGGACTTTTATAACCCACTTGTGGTTCTGCCACTCATGCGTTATGGTCCTGCCCCCTCACTCATGACAGTAAATTGTATATTCTCAGTCAGGACACTGTATATCTTTCTTTCTTTCTTTAGAAACATAGAAACATGGACTTTGACAGCAGATAAGGACCGCTTGGCTCACCTAGTCTGCCCGTTTCCTACAGGATAAGCTGCAGATCCTAGTTAACCAACAGCCTATTTTCTTTACCCCCACAAGAATTGCCTTATGTCTGTCCCATGTATTGTTGAATTCTCTCACAGTTTTAGACCCCACAACCTCCTCAGGAAGGCTGTTCCATGTGTCCACCACCCTCTCTGTGAAAATACTTCCTCACATTGCCCTAGAACCACCCCTCTATCTTTAAATTGTGTCCCCTTGTTCTTGCACATCTCTTTTTCTGAAAGATGCTACCCTCCTGGACTTTGTTGATTCCACTGAGGTACTTAAAAGTTTCTACCATGTCCCCCCTCTCCCTCCTTTCCTCAAGAGTATACATAATAAGCTCCTTTAGTCTCTCCTCATATGGCTTCTCTTGCAGACCCTGCACCATTTTAGTTGCCCTCCTCTGGACTGTCTCTATCCTGTCTATGTCCTTGCGGAGATGGGGTCTCCAGAACTGGATGCAGTACTCCAGATGGGGTCTCACCAACTGTCTGTACAGAGGGATAACAACTTCCTGTTTTCTGCTGGTGATTCCTCTCCCTATACATCCCAGTATACCCACAGCCCTCCCTACTGCCTTCTCACATTGCTTGGTAACCTTAAGGTCGTCTGATATGATTACCCCCAGGTCCCTTTTCATTTTTGTTGTTGTTACTACCTCCCCCCCATTGTGTAATCTTCCCCTGGGGTTTTGTTTCCCAGGTGCATTATTTTGCACTTCTTTGCATTGAAGCCAAGCTGCCATACTTCTGACCATTCCTCCAACCTTGCCAAGTCCCTTCTCCTTTCCATGCCTCCTTGTGTATCAACCTGTTGCAGATCTTTGTGTCATCTGCAAAGGCGTACTTTTCCTTCTAGTCCCTCTGCAATGTCATTTATAAAGACATTGCAAAGGACTGGACAATACTGAACCATGCGGTGCCCACTAGCACCCCTCTTTCTTCAGAGTGGACTCCATTTACAATTACCTTTTGTGTCCTGTTGTCCAGCCAATGCTTTGCAGGCTACACCTGGGACCACTCCCAGGCTGGTTAATTGACTATTAATCTTTTGTGGGGACTGTGTCAAATGCCTTGCTAAAGTCTAGGTTGGCCATGTCACAACCCCTCCTTAGTCTGTCTGTCTGTCTTTCTTTCTTTCTTTCTTTCTTTCTTTCTTTCTTTCTTTCTTTCTTTCTTTCTTTCTTCTCTCTCTCTCTCTTTCTTTCTTTCTTTCTTTTCTTCCTCTCTCTCTCTCTCTCTCACTTTTCACTGGTGTTTACTATCATAGGGCACCACACACCTGTGAATGAATGCAAGTCTTAACTGTACAGTAACTGAATGTTTTGTTACCATGCAGATTGCTATATACTGTACTATAGGCCATGCTGTAGTAGTTTAAAGATTACTAATATAAAGGTTACTGCATGGATATTTTAGATCTACCACTTTAAGAACAAACTTGGTCAGAGCCGATATGGCTGCAAAATAATTTTAATGATGGTGGTGAGAGGTGTGTAGAGAATATGTAGTAGAGGAATGATGGATGAATCAGTTAAGGGTTGTTGTGGTTTATTGAAGTTATAATGTATTTGGAGCGTAGATTACTCTCTGAAATCAAGCAAGATTACAAACCTGTAAACCCACTGACATGGCTGTACAGCTTATAAACCTATCTCTTCTAGAGTCGTCAGTGGGGTTTACTGAAAAAGAATCACCGATAAGCAGCATTCCACAAAGAATGCGATTGCTAACCTCAACAAATGATTCAAACTCATTCTTATCATAGCGAGTTTACAGTCACTGAGACTAGCGATTGTGATGTCGACTCACAGTTTTTCTTTTCCCCACTTAGATACCTTGCTGTTTCCACCAAGCTCCTCTTGCTACTCCGGATGTCTTCACCAAACGCAGCGTGACCTCCCACAGTTCCCCTGTCACTCATGCCACCTTGACCTCGATGGGTCAACTGGATGTTTTTTTTTCAACTTTGGTTTTCCTCGTCTTTCACGAACTGCAGCCAAATACACTATAAAAGATAATGGCTAACACATAGGTGATAACCGCAACGCAGTCACCTCTTGTTGTTACTAGGGTATGGTAAACCTCTCGAGCTGCACTGTCGAGGTTTACTGCTGCCCTAGCAACAACTCCAGGTGATTACAGCATGGTATCAACTATGTGTTAGCTGTCAACCTCTATATATTGCATCTTGTGGAGATCCTTATACTGTAATGGGATCCTAAGTATGTGGAAATGTGCTGCAATTGTAAATGTACAGATTTCAAAGCACAATCTTAAATTCATGCAAATGTCCATAATACAGAGAACACTGATGGGAAATTATGCACAACCAGTGTGTTCTTCCACAGAGGGGTTCTGATTCCCTCTGACCTTGAGAGTGAAGCTCGAGAGGTCCATGGGAATCAAAACTCCAAGGTGGCAGAACACACTGGTTATACATAAAGTTGCTCATCTTGTATTTTTATAGTGTATAGTATTATGTGAAATGTGTGCATTGTGATTCTTTCTCTTACAGAATGAAACTGACTTTTGCAATCTCTTGAGGTACTAGAATGCTGTTCTACAACAGAAGGATACAGTTACATTCCATGATCTTTGAACTGTGGTACAATAACATTTTGAAAAGGATTGATTTCTATATACAATAGTGCTCTACTATACATTATAATGCACTCTGGCAGCAGCAAATGAGAGATCACTGTAGCTAAAGCATGTAAGAAATATTTCGATTTGGTGCACAACATCAGTAATGGCACCCCATGGTTTATGATGTAAGCATTACCATAATTAATACATAATTACTTTAAACTTTCCCAGTTTGTTCCTGGATGATGCTGCTGGGTTAGACAACCACCTGAATTGGAATGGCATGAAGACAAAAGTTGATCTTTATGTGCAACTGGATACTCAGTCTTTTGCTGAGGAGGAAGTGGAGTTACAGAAGGCAAAGAATACAGAGGCTCTGATACAGAAGCACAACCAGGATTGCCAGAGGTGGACACTGGACAGAACCAGTCACAGATTGAGGCTTCCAATACAAACAAGTGTTTGTCCCTGCAAGACCTTCTACGTGGTGTGTGAGGCCTGTACTAAAGCTTGGTCATGATGCTCCAGGTGTCTCCACCAATATTCCCTTACATGTGGAGCATAAGGGGATATCGTTATACCCAGGTCCCTTCCTTGTATCCAATTTACAGTTGCTCTAGGGAAGGTAGGACACAGAAATTGGTGAGAAAATGTTGACTAATGCAATTAGTCTGGAAACATTTGTCTAGCCAGAAACTATCAGAACAATACTCTAGATGAAGAAGCAGGTATCTAGACTAGCCACTGTTGAAAACATATGTTCTGGGTCAAGCCGGACTCCTGTAGATAAATGGCTGAGGGCAGCAATTTCTTTAGCTAGGGGAGATTGTAACCCCCCGTGGGGCTTACATGAGGTCCTTGAACATGAGACCAATCATTTAAACCAGTAACTGTAGGGGAGACAAGATTCATTTTCAAGTCTCTTATTACTTCTAGGTCCCCCCAGCAGAAAAATCAACTTAACATTCTTTCTTTCAATGCCCGATCATTAAATACCTTTAAAATGGCCGAACTTGAAGCCAAAATCCTATTCTACAACCTTGGTCTTATATCTATATCTGAGACATGGGGAAACCAGGATAAATCTTGGTCAATGGTATTACCAGGGTTTACACTTTACACTAAAAGTAGAACAGGTACCAGGAAGGGTGGAGAGGTTTGTCTTTATGTCAGAAATGACATTTCATCCTTTGAAATTAGTTCAGACCCCCAATTAGAAAGTTTATGGGTTGCCCTCCAATTTTACGGGCAATCTAAATTAATAGTGGGTACCTGTTACAGACCCCATCAGTCGATTTAGACTACACCCAGTCTTTAACTAATGAAATAAAATTACTAGCCAATAATGGTACAGTTCTTATCCTGGGTGATTTTAATCTTCCCTCCATTGACTGGGAGCATTTATCTGGTAGTTCCCATCATGATAAGCTCCTTTTATCAACCATAATAGACCTTGGTCTCACTCAACTAGTAAAAGAACCAACCTGAGGGATAAACACCTTGGATCTCCTCATTACCAACATTGAAAATAAAATAACACATTTCAATATTTCTGGCCCCTTAGGTAATAGCGATCATCTGTCTTTATATTTCACTATCTCATATGATCCTGGATTTACAAGTAACTACACTAAAATTACACTATATAAGAATGCTGATTTTCTAACCATCAATGAGAATTTAAAAAACATCGATTGGGTGAATAATCTCCTTAATTTTAATACCGAAGATGCCTGGACTTTTTTCAAAACAACAATTCATTAGCTTGAATATCTTTACATCCCTGAAAAAAATAAATACAATAGTAAAGGGAAAGTACCCTGATGGTTTAATAATACCATTAAAAACAAATTGTCATTAAGCAGAATTTATTTAAAACTTTAAAAACTGTCCTATAGGCTAAGACAAGGGGCCCTCTTTAACTATAGACAATCTGTTAGAGCCCTAAAGAAGCTTTAACATTAGCTAAATGAAACCTGGAGTTCAGAATTGCCCATATGAAGGACTCCCATAAACTACTACACTCCAATCTCAATGGTAAAAAAGGAAACACCAGAGTAGTGGGGCCACTAGTTATTAATAACACTACTTTGGTCTCTGATATGGAGACAGCCTCTGCCTTTAATGGCTATTTCTGTTCAGTCTTTTCTCCAATTGATGGATGGCTACAAGGTTACTGTACCCCCCCTTATGAAGGATACACTATTTCCCTACAAGATACCAAGAAATCACTCAATACCATAAAAAAATCTTCTAGTCCTGAGCCAGATAACATTAATCCTAATTTTTGATTAGGACCATTGATACATCATTTACCACTAACTTTAATTTTAATAAATCCTACAGGAATCTACCATGTACCACTTGATTGGCTTAAGCCATTGTTAACCCTATTTTTAAACATGGTTTATGCTCCAGACTTGAGAACTACAGACCCATCAGTCTTACTTCTATCCCATGTAAGATGATGGAAACAATCTTTAAAACTATTATTGAACATGAAATAGTTTCTTTAAACATTATAGATTTTTCTCAGCATGGATTCAAGCAAGGGCATTCCTGCACAACCAATCTACTGACCTTCTATGAATACATCAGCAGGCAGTTAGACAATAACACCCCCGTTGATGTTATCTTACTGGGTTACAGTAAAGCCTTTGATAAGGTACCTGATGAAATCTTAGTGGATAAACTAACTACTCTAGGTTTTTCCCCACTTATTACTAAGTGGGTGCACAGCTGGCTTACTGGTAGGACTCAGAGGGTCAGGGTGAACGGAGTCTTCTCTACAACAGGAGGTGTGACCAGTGGGGTTCCCCAGGGCTTGGTTTTGGGTCCAACTCTGTTCAACATCTTCATTAGTGATATGAAAATTAATTCCAGCAACATTTTCGCTTAGTGTGCTGATGATACTAAATTGGGGGAAGAGTTGATAACCCAGTAAATATGAAATCTCTTATACATGACTTAGGATACATTGAACAATGGGCAACAACAAACAGAATGTATTTTAATGTTAATAAATGTTCGGCTATCCACCTGGGCAAAAATAACCCTTTCCAGACCTACACACTTAACAGTGTCAATATCAAGACATCTTCCTGTGGAAAGGACCTGGGAATCATGGTAAACTGCAAACTTTCATCAGTTGACCACTGTAACAAAATTGCTAATACAACTAATGCCTTAATTAGATATATTAATCATACATTTCATCTAAAACCAAACAATGTATAATAACTTTATATAAAACCTACATTCAGCCTCTGTAGATTATGGGTCACCCTTTGGAGCCCCATCTTGTTTCTGACATAAACAGGATTGAAGAAATACAACATAGGGTTACAAAATTATTCCTTACTTATCACAACAAAACTATGATACTAGACTCAATTCTACTGGTCTATACTCTGGAGATGAGAAGGACCAGAGGTGACCTTCTACAATTATTTAAAATCATTCAATCTCCGAATTTAATGTCCCAATGTGGCATCTCATATGACATAAGGAAAATTGTACCTAGATTACATAATAAACAACTTCACATTAATAAGGCAAGGACTAACAAAAGATTAAACTTTTTTCCATCAGAACACCCAGCTTGTGGAATAAACTACCTCAAGAGCTCGTAGACTGTTCTAATATAGGTATTTTTAAATCTAACCTGGATAAATGGCTTTTTAACCAAAAATAATTTAGAGTTTAATATCCCACTGTGTGGGGGACAATCTCGATGGGCAATCACCTTCTTTTGTCTTAAACACCAAGTAAACCAGCTGTTGTTGCATCATTTTCACCTCTTTAAGCCCCTGGGACCCGGACTGTTGGGTGGGGGGACTGGAAGTAATGATCATGACCTGGAAGGAGCCATGGTTTGTCAGCACCTCCTGTGCCATATTGTTTCCATGTATTCAGCTGTAGTTCAAATTCAGGCAGTCAATGCCAGTGGAACAGTACTGTGGTGGAGGGATGCACACCACTACCTATAAAGGTGCTCCATCCAGGGAACAAGACAAAAACAAAAAAAATGGAATTGGGCACACACCAGGAGCTGATGAAGAGCTGTTTATTTAGTTATCATTAGAGGTGGGCAAGCCAGGAATGTTTCACCTAGAGCCAAACCAGGGGTTGGGCTTGACTCTACCAGCAAAACATGAGCTGAGCCCTGGCTAGTGCAGTCTGTTCTTTACATAGGAGCTGAACGTTTCAGACACTATACTAACTGCTCAGGCTGACAAAGATGCTTACTTTGACCATATCTGGCTTGGCTTGCCCTTGGCTCTCAATTGCTTATAGGGGTCAAGCTGAGCAGAGCCAGGCACTAAGCTTGAGCCAGGCTGGAGCCGGTTCTGGCTTGCCCACCTCTAGTTATCATGATGCAACCAAAGCATGTACAACACTGGACTAACACTGCTATGTACTGCCTCAAGGGGAGCCTTGGTCAGAGATGATATGTACGGGTGTTAGCCCAGTATTGTACATGCTTTGGCTGCCTCATGATAACTAAATACATAGCTCTTCTTCAGCTCCTGATGTGTGCCCATCTCTTTTTAGTTTTTTGTCAATGCCAATTGAGGACTGCACAGATTGTTGCCTCTAAGTAACAATAAGCCATCACCCACCCCTAAGGCCAGGGGGTGGTAACTATGAATTAGAGCAGAAGCCCTCAGGAGAAAGAAAACTTGGGTCTATAACCAAGGACACCATGCTGACAGCCATTGTAATAAATCCTAACCCCCTGAGTACAACCAAAAGGAGGGACAGATGGCAAGAGCTTGCCCCTAGAGGACTCTGGGAGAGGGTAAGACAGTGGATTCTAGTACGTTTTTGCTGGGCCAGTGGGCATCATGAATTCTGTATGACAATAGGATGTACCAATGGAAGTTGCTTTAGGACTGCTGCTGTGAGTACAGGACTGGACTGGAGTCTGGGAGATTTGGAAGAGATCTTGGTAGGACAGGACCTGTTGTTTGGAGAGAGTCTGAGCTGCATCATTCCAGCCTTGTGTCTATAAGACAAACTGTGACAGAAGCTGCTCAGCCCTTGTGAGCACAGGCATGACATCTGCATGCTAGCCAGCATGAGTGATGGTGCTGAAGAGTCAGTATGGAATGGAGCAATCGAAGACAGGGCTGCTATTACAGGTCCCTAGTAGGCACTACAGCTGGTGTTGGACTGTCACTTCTCTGAGGGCTTTGGTGGTTGGACATGTGGGTTGGTCTGAGACTTCAGCAGGCAAGGAAGTGAGTGACCCATCTGAACCTCTGGGAAAGGAGTCTGAGAAGTCAACACCTGAGAGAGATGGAGTGAGCTGAAAGAGGGA
Source organism: Neoceratodus forsteri (assembly GCA_016271365.2). NCBI lineage: Eukaryota > Metazoa > Chordata > Ceratodontiformes > Ceratodontidae > Neoceratodus > Neoceratodus forsteri. The sequence continues at coordinate 240,292,623 of JADMNL010000024.1, read as the reverse complement.
GCCCAGTTGATCCACTGGTACCACAGGAATTGGAGGTCCAGGGCCTGCAACATCAGAAGAGGCTGTCCCAGTGGAAGACCTTGTATATGATCAGAGTTTGCCCTGCTTCAGGGTAAAACCATTGTTTGAATGGAGATTTGTTCTTTGTGTCTGGCCATTGGGCCAGGATCTCAAATAACTCGCTGTTGAGATTCAGTGCCATTTAAGCAATTGCATGGTCTTTGGAGGTTGTTATTTTGAGCAAGTTGCTGCTTTGATTTTAAAGGCACAACGCTGGCCAACCCATGATAACAGTCAATGGGCCTGCATTGTTTCAACCCTTAGTACCCAGGAACTTCCATAAGGAGGAGCTCCTGTATGCAAAAGGGGTGGAACCTACTAGATAGGAGAGGGTAATATCTTTCAACATAGAAGGAACATCTAAGTCTGTGTTGTGCTTGCTGAAGTTGGGAGCCATGCCTAGTTGTGCCTATTAACAGACTAGGAGTCTGGGGATTTAACCCCACCTAGTAGAGATCCTAAAGTGAATAAGTGTTAGGCCTATCAGAAGGGCACCTAAGAATGGATGCACATACAGCAAAGTATTGTACTAAGCTATTCTTTTCAGGACCTGTTTAGGTTAATAAAGCTGTGTTATATTTTTACCTTTAATCTCCTTCTTGACTGTTATACTACTGTGCATTTTATTGGTGGGGCACTGTTGCATTTGTGTGGGGTCTGTGGAGTAAGTGACTACAGTGTGGAGGTGGGAAGATATGAGAGATTTGAGGATTGTACCAACACATTATATGGCCCACTTAACGCTTTTATTTGTGTGGAAGCACACATTCTTTCTGAATATGATCCCTCTCACTAGTGAGAGAAAAAAAAACAGGAGTCACCAAAAACATCTACAGTGACCCAGTGGTAGTGTAAGGTAGTGGTGTCCTTGCCTCTAAGGCAGTTGGGAGAGATACCTGTTCTACAGGGGCCTTACAGATAGTTTAGCTCTTCCACCTCAGTAAAAAAGGTACTGAGGTGGTTGGGGCCATTGCCATTATATACAGTACTCTGTGGAAGCACGGTCAGTGCTGCATGTCAGTGCTATGTATTGACGCCATCCACCCAAAAGTTCTGGTTCTTGTCAGTCTTATTGCCTCCAGTGCTAAGACCAAAGAATGGTACTCTGTGGAGAAGATATTCTTTTTTTTTCCATAAAGCTTTATGTCCTCTGGGTAGGTGGGTGGCTCTTCAGCCATTTCCCTGATCCCCACAGTTGGCACGCACCTCCCTCGATCCTGGTGGACTAGTCTCCCATGTGTTTCTCCCCATGGTGAGGCCAGGGGACTAGGACTCTCCACCCCCCAGTCAACACATCCAGATCATCTCCCAAGTCAAGTACCTATAGGTTGGGAGGGGAGTTGCTGGCAATCACAAGGGAAGAAAGAGACTTGGGCATTGTCATCACAGATTATCTGAAATCATCCAAGCAGACCACTAAAGCAGTCAGTAAGGCGATAGGGATGTTGAGGTGTATTAGTAGGGGTATCACAAGTCGTAAGAGGGAGGTAATAAATCCCTCTTTACAAGACACTGGTTAGCCCCATTTGGAGTACTAAGTGCAGTACTGGAGGCTACACCTGCATAAGGATATTAACAAAATGGAGGCAGTCCAGCGAAGACAACCAAAATGGTGTAGGGATTGCATCAGAAAACATATGAGGACAGATTAATGGAGTTCAATATATATATATATATATATATATATATATATATATATACCAAAGCAAAGGAGGGAGAGAGGTAATATGATAGAAACATTCAAACATTTTAAAAGGGATTAACAAGGTGAAAAGAGCCTAACATGTTTCAATATAAGAAAAATAGCAGGACAAGAGGACACAGCATAAGATTAGAGGAGGCCAATTAAGGGGTAATGTGAGGAAGTTCTTTTTCACAGAAAAGGTGGAGGATGCATGGAACAGCCTACCTCAGGAAGTGGTGAATATGAATACAGTGCAGGGCTTCAAACAGGCATGGGATAGGCATAAGGGAACAATACAGATGAGTATGAATAAATAGGCCATTGACAGAGTAAAGGCCTGTGGCATATTCATAAGGTAGAAAAAATGGGCTGACTGGATGGGCCTTGCAGTCCTTATCTGCTGTCAACATCGATGTTTCTATGGAGCTTTAGGAATGGGCAGGGCTTCATAGCTCCATAATGCCTCTTTTCCATTTTCTATTTTTTTCCCGCAGTGCACTCTGTGGCAGTACAGGTGCATGGAGGCATGCATGTCCTGTACAGTGGCAGCCCCACACTTTGAATCACTCAAGCCTGCACTACTAATGGACCTCCACCCTTAGGCAGTCATAGGTCAAGATGGCAGCCACCCTCCCTGGGAGAGGAGAAGTCCCTGGGACACTCATTCTTCTCTCACCCACCAACCCCTGGCAACCCATGCTCATTCCCAAACACAGGTTGCCAGTGAGGTAGGAAGTCAGGTGTTCAGTGCCTTAACCCTCCATGCCACTGGGCCCCCTTAGCAGAAGATATTCTTGAAAATCTAGAGATTTGGAAACTAACTTTTCTGTTTTCACTGAAGCAAACATATCTTTACACACACCATTGCATATTTACTACAAATACATGTTTACTGAAACCAATACATTTTATGAACCGGTACCTTTTCTTTACAACTAATACAGTAGTTGTCTACTGTAACTAAGATATGTTTTCTTAAAACTAAGACGTTTTATTTCTTTTTTTTATTTGCTAAATGAAACTCGTTACTTTTGGCTCAAATATGCAGTAGTGAGCTTTTTTAACAGACTGCCAACAAGGACTTGATGTATTTTACGGGAGATATGCTATCAGATTGAAAAAGCAGGTTTTGCTGCTGATTGTTTAACAGCAGAACAGTGTGGCTCTCTGAAGCTGGTGAACTGTTCTCTGGCCAGATTTGGTGCTCGAAGAATCATTGGCAAATGTCTGTGGAGGCTACTTGTTTTCATTGGGAATTAGAAGACCCTTCATAAGGAAGGTTTGAGGTGTACTATTTGTGCCGAGATGCTTGTTTTATGTTAAAAATAGGTAGGCTATCATTACCTTGGACCCTGGGGGTGTTCAAAGTATTACTCCTGCTGCTTTAAATGTACTGCACTCAGTGGAGCAGTTGTGTTTTCTTATTTTCTAGGTGATGATTTATTGTATGCCTGATGAATCCTCAGAAATGAATTTGAGGACAATTAGACCCCAACTGGGGTGATGTACTTGATGGAGGGACCTCCGCAGTTTGAGGGGAGGCAGGTTGTCTATGGACCCAGACCTTCCTTTGTACAGTATATTTATATAAAGACACTGTCCTGGTGATAGCTGGCAGCTGACTTTAGGGTAATTCCACTAAAAAGGTGTTTTCTGATTTACATTTTTATCTGAGGATTAAGAGAAAACAGTGCTTGACCTTGGTAACAGTACCAGTATGATTAACTTCCATTATTTCATCTTCATTACTTAGAGAAAACTGAAATGCCATTTGCCTTTTAAACTATTATAATGTAAAACTTTTAACTGCCTTAATCAGCTTAATTGACTGTTGTGGGAATCCTTGTCAGGTTTTGAACCTCAAGCCGTGCAACGTTTTGTTAAAATATCTTTAAGAGGCTGTAAAAGATGAAGATTTAAGTACTATTGGTGCTAGTTATAAAATGACTTGTACAAAGGTGCATCCTGGAATGCAAATGGACCCTTTCAATCACTGCCCAAACTGATGAACTCCTAAGTGTAAATATAGCTTCTTCATTTTTTATGGTTGAAAGTATCTTAAATCTTTACATTTTAAATGTTTCACTAAGTGCTTTAAATGGTTTATTTACGTATGGTAAATGGGTGAATGTTGCTCATATTGTTAGCAATTATTAAAGTATAGGGCACCATTGGTGTGGTGCAGTCTAAAGCAAAGTAGAAGTGGACCAGAGAATGGCCTGCAGGTGTGAGATACATGCTGCCACAGGGCACTATCGACAGCAACCATCGATGGCCTTGAAGTTGTGTAGAGTGGGGGGCGGTAGGCTTGGCTGGTTTTGTGGTCACTTGGCATCAATCCTTAGGATAAAATTACCAACTCTGAGTGGGCCTACCTGTGACGTGGAGTTCTATTTTTTGCCATGGGAGTAGCCAACAGGAGTGGCTGGACTGGGGGTAGTCAGTGGGGCACGGAGCAGCATGTGCTGCATGGTGCCCCTAAAGGATTGCCCCCCCAAATCAGTGTGTCTGACTGGTTATCAGGTAGGCACAGATGGGACATGATGTAATCAGGTGGGGCTTACCTGTGACACGGAGTTCTGTTATGTGCCTCGGGGGAAGCCAGCAGGAGAGGCTGGATAGGGGGCGGTCTGTGGGGCATGGAGCAACATGCACTGCATGGTGCTCCGATGGAATTGCCCCAAAATTCAGCATGTCTGATTGGCTGTCAGGGAAGCATCGATGGAACATGGTATAATCAGGTGTGATGAACTCTGTGGGACAGAGTAATTCAGGATTGGACCATTTGGTCACATTTGGCTTGCCACCTGTTTTTTTGCTCTGTTGTCTGAGTGTTGGTTTCAGACTGATTGACCATTTGGGTGTGGAGTTGCTAAGCTTGGCTTCTTGCATACTGATGGAATCCCAGTTGCCGTCCCATGTACAGTATTAGTATGAGTCATCACATTTGGGGTTTATTCTGCTAGTAGAAGAAAATATTTCGGGCATTTAGTACTGTTTACAAGAGAAGGCTAAAAAACAAATGAACTCTGGACATACCAGCACTACTAGAAAATTTATTCTGGGGCATGACCCTGGGTATGAATTAGTTGGGTCTAGGTAATTATATCGTATGTTATGCTAAGACGAATCATTTTGAGAAGTCCAAGACTGGTCTGGATATATTATAGGACAGAATGAGATGATCATTGTACAAAATTTACCTAGGAACAAATTCAATAGAAATGCATATTTTAATAATTGATTGATGTGCAATGATATTTTTAGCATATCTGCTGTTGCTCCATTTATAATAACTTTTTTTTTTTTCTTTATCCCCTGGCAGGACCACGGGTACATTCTCAGCCCTGGTCACGGCCCCGGAGACATCTACCACGCCTATTGCTGCAGAGGACCCTCAGTCACCCCGGCTTGCCCCGGAGGGGCCGTGGGCCACCTTAAGCCGGAACTGTAACTGGTTGGGGGTCCTGCAAGCGGCCCAGGTGGCGATCACGAGCTCTCCAGGAGGGCTTCATCTGTCAGTGGTCCTGCCCGCCATCTCCTCCTTTTTCTCCCCAGAGGGCGGGGCCGTGCAATGGCCTCAGCGTCCGCCCGCGCCTCCCACGTCAAGCCTAAATGCGTGAGAACTCCCGGCCTCCGCAATCTCTTGCAGATGCAACCCCACCCCTCCCAGAGAAGGAGAGCTGCCCAACGGACGCTCAATCCTACTCCCGGCTGCCCTCCGATGACCCGGATCCGCTCCCAAACCCGGTCGCCGGGCCGCAAGCAGAATCCCACCGCTGCGCCGATGGGCCGCCCCATTTGTATTAACTTGTTTCTGTATATTTTGCTCTGTTTCTTTTTGTGACTTTTAAAATTGTAATGACCTGTTGGTCAAACAATAAACAACTAAACAACTAACATTTTAACTCAAATGACTACATATCCACTCTATCAATTGCATGTAAACCTATACATATATATTTATATTTGAACCAGTATATGCCTGGTTGGATGCAATAAAATACATGTTCACCCAAACCAACAGAGTTAAATCTCAACCAGTACATTTCAGGGTAGAGCAATACATCATCAAACAAACCAGTACAGTTGTGTGGTAAGTTTGGATTGTTTCCTCGTTAACACCCTGTAATAAAAAGTTGCTGTACAGCTACTTTAGATCTGCCACTAAAGAGCTAGTGCACTGCCGAACTGTTTGGGAAATGTAATTAAGGTCTTCATCAGTGTATATAATATTTATTATGTATATTTGTAACTTATGACATCTCACTGTATATGGTACCAACTGTAAATGAGCTTTGTTGCTCAATTGAGATTTTAACCATGTTCATGCTTTTTCATATTGATTAACATGAATAAAATTTTACTCTACTCTACTCTTTACTTGGTGTGATGTGTGGAGCAGTACTCTATCTGGAGGCTGGTATATCTGATTCTATTCCCCTTCATAACTCATCAGCAGTGTGACCTCACTGACTGTGACATCACAACTGCTGATGAAGACCCACTCACATGCTGCCATGTTGGTTACTTTTGATGTCATGATGAGTGTGGTCACTCAATACCGATAAGTTCTGAAGGGGACTATAAAACTAAATATGTCAGTCTCCAAGTAATGTGCTGCTTTTACACCTAGTGCAAATCTGTTATAACGGGTGCATCTGTGTTCTCAACTTTTGTCCAGTGTCCATTATATCTGGAGGGGAGCCTGTAGGTCACATGCTGCTTTTACACCTAGTGCAAATCTGTTATAACGGGTGCATCTGTGTTCTCAACTTTTGTCCAGTGTCCATTATATCTGGAGGGGAGCCTGCAGGTCACATGCCGCTTTACACCTAGTGCAAATCTGTTATAATGGGTGCATCTGCATTCTCAAGTTTTGGCTAGTGTCTGTTATATCTAGAGGGGACAGAGTCTCTGTTAGGTGTGTCTGTGTATGAACAGGGGCTCAGAGTGAATAAGAATCTATTGTAAAATGTAAACATTTACTCAAAATTGTTACTGTAAGTGTTTCATTGAAACACAGTTTATTTGTGCGTATTTAACTAAAGAAAGTTCACACAACTTAAGGGAATTATTTTATAAAAAAAATAAATCTCTGTAGTTCCTCCATCTGAATTCTATATTTGCCAACTCTCCCCACTGGCTCTGCACTTTCTCCTCCTCCAACAGCACTAGAAATGTTCCTTAAAGTCCCATAGTATTCACTATAAGTGAAGGTTCTGTCCTTTATAACCAGAGGGAAAATGTATTAGATTTAATATATTTGGTTTGGGAAATCAGTGTGTGTCCATTATAACTAATTGTTCCTTATAATCATATAAGTGTAGTACACTGTGTTATCAGGTAGAAGACTTTCTTATAAGCAAAAGAAAAAAGAAAAATACTTTGAGAAGCAAAAAGTGGCAACTGACTACTTTTAAAAATCATTTTCTGCTTTCTAGTTTTGGGATTACCAGTGCCTATCCGTTTAGGTGACAATTATAAGTAGAAGACAATAGAATATACTGTATGCCATAAGTCATGTTTTGAATGGATATCACAAGTAAAATTACAATGACATTTTGTTAATGGCGCACATAATAGATCAACATTTATTGTATTAGTGTACCCAGTATCATAAATAGACAGTAACATGACACATGGAAGTATGTTTAATTGTATTTTTCCATCTGGTTTTATTTTCCTTTATGTTCCTTTTTAGTATAGAGTTTTTACTGCTCTTACTTTGGTTAATCGTAGCATATAGTATTTGCTTGAAATAACTCAATGTTCTTTGTATTGTCTTTTGTTCCTCCATTATTCCCCCTGTCTCCCTCCCTGATGTTCCAGGTCACCCCTGCCTCCCCCCCGATCAGGCCAATTGGCCAATGAGCGACTGCTCTCACAGCAAATGCTGCCCCTTGGTTTGGGATGTAGTGGATATGCAAATACTGGATGGCCCACAGCCTTTGACTCTGGAGATGTGCATCTCACTTCTACAATGCCCCTGGCATCCAGGTGACCCCAACATAGGTTTCTGGGGTGAAGCTCACACATGAACCCCAGGGGTCCACCAGGGAAGCTGCATTTTGTGCTACCACCGCACCACAGTGCTGGCCTTTAAAGTCCTCTGAATTTTATATGAAATACTGTTATTGTATTTTAAGTCCCAATTAATTATACAGTTATGTATTTAACAGTAAACATGGTAGTTGTATATTCAATTAGGTCTCGGGTTGACCTCTCTGAACCATTTGGTTCTTATAAATGTCAGAGAAGGCCTTATACCGCCACTCTTGCTCAACATAGGTTGAGTGGGCTGAGATTAATGGGGAAGTAAGAAGCCTTTACAAAGGTGCTGGCAAGACTCATACCAGGTCTCTCACTGCCCAGGCACAGGATCAATACTTCACACCAGGCTACTGCCACCTGGAAGGACTTTGTTGTTGAGGTAAGTCTCAGGTGTAACTGGACAGCAGTTGTATGACGTTATGATTTTACTAATGTTTTTCTTTTTAAACAGGGATGTACTTATTGTATATTGAGTTTTATTATTACTTTTTAATGTGATTTGTATTGTATTTATATTTTTTATGATGTAACATTGGTATGAATGAATGTAGGGATGTCATTGTAAATGAGCCTTAGCTCAATGACTTAACCCTAAATAAACTTGAACTTGAACATGGATAGGTCAAAAACAGAGAACAAAATAAATCAAACCAATAGAATTACCATTATTGGAGCTGCAGGGCAGCAAAACCACTTCAGTGTAGTCTACTTCATCTTGATCTGTACCTGCCAGTAAAAACATATAATTAAACAGTCACTGTTAATCAAGAAGGCATAACTTTAAGTCAATCAGGCATCAGAATAATTAAGGAAATACAAAATCACACATAACCCAATAATGCAAAGCATCATGTACAGTATATGCAAATCACAATGAAAACATTTTCATGGTGATTTGCATGTACATCCCATGATGCTTTGCATTACTGTGGCATGTGTGAGTTTATATTTCTTTGAAACTCAGCTTTGTTGTCAATGCCCTTTTGTGGTAATCCTTGCCTCAGTACTTTTGTGTTGAAAATGACTTTATTTTTTTTGCTTTTTATTTTTGTCCCCCCTGGTCCAGTCAGCCCACATTCATGCCTGTCCTCCCAGCCCCAGCCCCTGACCCACAGAACTTACCTTACTTCTTCCCCCATGGCTCACCTTCCATGACAGGGCTGCTGGGAGTCCCCCTCAACCCACCGAGATTGGATCCAGTTCGGGGAGGTGCCTGCTATCAGGATCAGAGCCTGCCAGAGGGTGACCTTGCAATGTCAACAATGGCCGAGCTGCATGCGATTCCGCATGCAGCACCACGTTGTGTGGGACTGGCATGTCAACACCCAGCCACCATTAGGTGTCAGTCTGGTGCCAGTCTCTGATCCTCACCCTCCCCAGGCAGGAGAGCTGTCCTCAGATGTCGATCCTCACCCTTCCCAAGCTGACCCTGGTGCCCAACTAGCACCACGAACACGAGTCACCGGTGTGGCAGGAGGTAAAGCATGATGTCTCAGCCTCCATGTCACTGGGCCAGCCCATTCTTTGTCTTTTAGATGCTATCTTATTTCGCCCACCATGACCCAAACAGCAACAGCACATATGGGCTGGTTCATTTTCCTCTGGGTGAGATACAGATGAAGCACACTGATGTGTCCTGAGAAGGATGAAACATGTGTCTGTGTCTTCTGTTGTCAGCCTTTGCAGATTATGTGATAGGCCATTAGGCACCCTGAACTCCTGCTTAAACAGAGTCAGTCTATTTTATTCATGTTGATTCGCATATACATCCCATGATGTTTTGCATTATTGAGGCATGTCTGATTTTATGTTTCTTTGAATCTTGACTTTATTGCCACTGCTCATTTTAGGTAAACTTTGCCTCAGTGCTGTTGTGCTGAAGTTCTTTGTCTTATCAGAATGATAAGTTACTGAACCCTCTATGTAAGCAATAAGACATGGTAGAGCATTGGTTGTCAGATGTTTATTTATTTATTTTTATTTAGTTTTTGTAGACCGGGTAAGTGCACTAAACAAATTCTGCCTATTTTCAGGCACGACTCAGTGGAGCGGAATACAGATGAATGCCAACTGACCTTGAATTAGATTAAGCTGTTGGTGGTATTTTAGTGAATGGGAAATTTGGCCAGGGCACTGGGGAAACTTCCTCTACTCTTTTCAAGAAGTGCCATAGGATCTTTAACATCCACTTGAACTACCACCATAACAGGCAGATGGGACCTCGGTTTAATGTTTCATCCAAAGATGGCACCTCAGGAGTGTAGCACTCCCTCATGCTGAACTACAGTGTCAGTATTGGGATTTAACCAAATGCCTGGTGTAGGGATAGAACCCACAGCATTCTAATCTCCCGGCCTCAGAGGCGAGTGTGCTACCTGCTGAGCCACTGACACTGAAGAGGTTAATGCATACCCAGGTGCATAATGAAGCACAAGGTGCTTGGGTCAAGTGCCATTAGCATCTGGAAATACATTAACCCCAGACGCTCTTGTAAAACAGGCAAACTGAGAAAAGAAAAAAAAAGATATTTTTTTTTAATTAACAACGGGTATTTTCTTTTGTTAAAAGTAACTAGTAAAAAGTAGTCCCTCTCTAAGTGTCAATCATTTGTCTTTCCACACGTTCAATAGAAGAAATGTTTGCTTATTATCGAACACAGGAATTTAAACTGCTGCATAGAAACACAGAAACATAGAAACTGATGGCAGAAGGGGACCACAAGATCCATCTAGTCTGTTCGATATGGGTAACTACCCCCCCCTTCTAGCCTTTCTATGAAATGATACCTTTGTGTCTGTTCCAGGCATTTTTGAACCCATTTACCATTTTGGCCTCCACCACTTCCTGGGGCAGGCAATTCTATGGGTCGACCACCCTCTCAGTGAAGAAGAACTTCCTAACATTGCTCCTGAATCGCCCACCTTTGCGCCTCAGATTGTGTCCTCTAGTTCTCATGCATTTCTTCTCCTGAAGAAACTCCTGTACCCCTACCTTATTTATACCCTTGATATATTTGAATGTCTCAATCATGTCTCCTCTCTCCCTCTGTTACTCCAGGGAGTACATATTGAGCTCCCTCAGCCTATCCTCATATGCCATTTGATGCAGACCCTGAATTCCTCTGGCATAATGTTACCCCCTCATTCACAACAGAAGTCCTGGTATGATGCCAAGGTCTCAGTTGTATCTGAAGCAGTGTAAGCAGCAGAGATTGCCATGGTAAGCTGGTAAGGATAGAAGGGGATTTCTCATTCCCACTGGTCACCAAAGAAACACCAGGAATTAAAACTGTGTGTAGTACTTCATTTTTATGTTCACCATGTGCGTGTGCATGCAGCGAACATCTTGCTATAATACTGCCTTTTGAGGGGTGTGACACTGTCTGTCCAATGCCGAGCAGTGTTTAAGGGGTGAATCAGTACCATATCAATCATCATTCATGCTAATAATGACAGAGTTTTGACTTGCTGGGCAGCAAAGTCACATACAGTACTTCAAAACAAAAGCAGACTCAATCCTGGGTCAGCTCTTTCATTTGATCTAAGCAGCAGAGCTGTTCTGTCTGATCAGCCTGGAAATTCAAACATCCAGGGGCTCAGGCCAGCTGTAACAGAAAAAACCTGTGTGTATGTATCTGTCTCTCTCTCTCTCTCTGGCCAGCTCTGCAGATGTACAGTATACTAGCTGTATTAACCATATTCAAATGTGAATAACTTTAAAACGAAAAATGAAAGCATGGTACTGTGAGCATGAAAGTTATTCAGCACAAAAATATGTACAAAATGAGTGGTGTTTCATTTATACAAACCTTTTAGCTTTTTTATAATTAACAAAAAAACAGCAGGAAATTCAATTTGTTTTCACTTTATCAACAAACAACAGATAACTTAAAAAAAATGATAGCATGGTACTGTTAGAACAACATTTGTTCAGCACAAAAATATCTACAAAATGGGAGGTGTTTCACTTATACGTACCTTTTAGTTTTTTTATAATTAGCAAACACAGCAGAAAACATTTTTTTTTCACTTTTTGCAAGAAGTAAATGCAAATAGCTTTAAACAAAAATGACAGCATGGTACTTTGAGCACAAAAATATCTACCAAATGAGTGGTGTTTCATTTATAGATACTGTTTAGATTTTTTTTATAATCTGCGAAAAATGGCAGGAAATTAAATTTTCTTTCACTTTTCTGGAGTATGGCATAAATGGAATATACTACCCCCTACTGGAAATATTGTTGATATTTTTGTTCTGTTGATTGACCAATGACATCACTTATGGCTTTGCCACTTGTGATGTCATCAGGTTGATTGGTATGCGAACAAAAAATATCGAGGCCTTGATATTTAGAGCCGTTGTGCATGGCACAACTGAGTTGTGCTGCTGCAAGTGCGGTATTGTGCCAAGGAGCCATATTCAGTGTGCGCCGTTGCACAGTGCAAAATCCATTGCGCCAATGTGCAACTATAATGAATGCATGAGCAAGAGCAGGGGGCATGCCCATGAATATCCAGCACAGTGGCATATTCAACCGAGAATCCATGGCACAAGTGTGCAGCAAATCAAAGTTGCTCTGAGCAGACTTGTTCCCATAAATACCGGGTGCAAACAACCTGACAGCACTTGCACCAGGGGTGAGAACGAGAGGAGTGGAGAGAGAGAGAGAGAGAGAGAGAGAGACAGACAGACAGACAGACAGACCAAGGCAGACATAGAGGGAGAGGGACAGAGGTGGCATTTGAGATGGAGAGAGGGCAGAGAGAGTAGAGAGAGAGAGACACACACACACACACACACACACACTGACAGGCAGTGCACCAGGGTGGCACACAGCCATCAGCAGCCAACTGCCCAGTGGGACATTGGATAGCAAGGGACATGGGTAGTGTGCCCTTCATGATGGAGACCATACTGAGGGGTGTGACGGGGCAGGAGGAACAGTGATGTGGCCAAGGAAGGGCCCATCAGTGGTATGCCTGACACAGGTGGTACCATGCCTGCATGACCTTTGAGAATTACAATGACATGGACATTGTGGGCCAGTACCACCTGAACAGGGCCATTCTGAGGCAGCTCTGCGAGCTGTGCAGTGAGGAGATGCAGGCACCCACCAGATGGAGCCACGCCATGTCCATGGAGATGAAGATGACAGCCATCATGTGCAACAGGGGACACCACAGGCATAACCCAGTCAGCCATGTCCTGCCTCCTCCACACAGTTCCTCAATGCTCTGCTGCCACATGCTTCAGAATTCATCCATTTCCCCTGCACACAGGCGGAGCATACAGCAACCATGCAGGACTTCCACAGGGTTGCACGTACGCCTGGCATGATTGGGGCCATTGACTGCACCTACATGGCCATCCGTATGCCACCTGGCCCTGAGGGTGTTGCATACATTAATCAGAAGGGGAGCCCCAGCGTAAACTGCCAGCTGGTGTGTGATGCCACTGGGTGCATCACCAATGTCTGCGCCACACACCCTGGCAATGCACATGATGTGTTCATCTGGCACAGCACTGTGCTGTGCCACAGGTTTGAACATGGGGACATCCCCACAGGCCACCTAGTGGGTGAGTATGACATGGACAAGGGGTGATGGGAAGAGCAGACCCTGGGATGGGGAAGGACAGGGTGTGCATGTTGGCATGGGTGCCAGGGACAGGCAAGAAGCGCAGCATAGAACAGCAGAGGGCTAACCATGTCATTATCCATACAGTGTACAGCGCGTAACCACTGAGACCTGGCTGCTCACCCCCTACCGGCGCCCATCATCCCCAGCAGGGGAACGCTACAGTGAGGCACACTCCAGCATGCGCAACATCATCAAGTGTGTCTTTGGTATGCTGAAAGCTCATTTCTGTTGCCTAGATTGGTCAGGTGATGCCTACAGTACAGCCCCTTGAAAGCCTGTGGCCTATTCCTGGCCTGCTGCATACTGCAATATGGCCATTGACCATGGGGTAGCTGTCGGGCTGATGAGAGTGACAGTAGTGGGACCAACAGAGGCAATGGGCCAGAGGGTGGTGGACAGCCACCCCTGGGCAGAGGGGATCCCTGGCTGCTACAGCAGCTGTGATGCCACTGGGACACCATTGCACAGGAGCACTATGGTGAACACAGGTAGGTGGTGCGACACACATGCATGAGCCACAGACAGATACAGCACACATGCAGGGGCATGTGCATGACACGGGCGTGCACACACAGAGGCATGAAGCAGGGGTAGGTGGTCAGTGGCACAGCCACACAGCAATACATACACACCACACACCCACATGCACCCACACACCCAGATTTGGTATGTGGCAAGGATCAGATGCATTGCACCGGTGCACAGGCAGAACTGGTGCTAGCCTGCCCTCATCATGCCCTTGCCACACAGTCCAGCGGCTGGGCCAGCATGCACACAGGCAGCGTGCAGCGCGACACACAGGTGTGACACCAGTGGAAGGCACACACACACCACCAAGCAGCAGTGGCAGACAGTGGTCAGGGTGGCCCGCACATCAGGACCACTGCATGGAACCATGGCCACTATGGCCACGGGGCAGCCACACTGGGGCCAATTGACAGCCACAGGCTGCACATCAGCCATGGGGGGTTGCAACAGCCCCAAGGGGTGGAACCACGGGACCATGACCATGTCCACGTGGGGTGTGCAGGCACCCAAACAGGCCAGCCCCAGGCATGCCTGGGATGCCTACATCAGAGCCCGGTGTTGACTGTGATGGGGTCACCAGAAGCCGGGATCATGGGGTGGACAGCACATTACAGGGGGGTCACCTGTGCACGACCATGCCCTGAGGCAGCCAGCAGCGCAAAGCCATCCATAGAAACATTGAAGTTGTGGCAGATAAGGACCGCAAGGCCCATCCAGTCTGCCCATTTCTTTTTCTACCTTATGAATGTGCCATCAGCATTTGCTCTGTCATTGGCTTATCTAGTCATACTCATCTGTATTGCTCCCTTATGCCTATCCATGGCTGTTTGAAGCACTGCACTGTATTCATATCCACACTTCTTGAGGTAGAGCCGTTCCATGCATCCACCACCCTTTCTGTGAAAAAGAACTTCTTCACATTACCCTTAATCGGCCTCCTTCTAATCTCATGCTGTGACCTCTTGTCCTGCTATTTTTCTTATATTGAAACATGTTAGACTCTTTCACCTTGTTAATGCCCTTAAGGTGTTTGAATGTTTCAATCATATCACCTCTCTCCCTCCTTTGCTCTAGGGTATACATATTGAGCTCCATTAATCTGTCCTCACATGTTTTCTGATGCAGTCCCTGCACCATTTTGGTTGCCCTTCTCTGGATTGCCTCAGTCTGGTTAATGTCCTTGTGATGGTGTGGCCTCCAGTACTGCATGCAGTACTCCAGATGGGGCCCAACCAGTGTCTTGTAAAGAAGGATTATTACCTCCCTCTTATGACTTGTGATACCCCTACTAATACACCCCAACATCCCCCTAGCCTTACCTACTGCTTTAGTGGTCTGCTTGGATGATTTCAGGTCATCTGTGATGATGATGCCCAACTCTCTTCTTCTCTTGTGACTACCAGCAACTCCTCAAGCCTATAGGTGGCTTCAGGGTTTCTCTTCCCTATGTGCATGATCTTGCACTTCTTTGGGTTAAACCCCAGTTGCCACTCTTCCGACCATTTTGCCAGTTTAACCAGATCTCTTCTCATTCTGCCCACCCTATCTGGATCATCTACTCTGTTGCAGATCTTGATGTCATCTGCAAACAGACAAACCTTACCCACCAGTCCATCTGCAATGCAACTGATGAAGATATTGAAGAGGACTGGCCTCAGGACTGATTCCTGAGGTACCCCACTTGTGACTTGCATCTCTTCTGACTGTATACCATTTACCACCACTCTCTGTTTTCTGCTCGTCAACCATTTTTCCACCCAGTTGACCAACTTCTGACCCATTTCAAGCATACCCAGCTTATTAATCAATCTTCTATGTGGAACAGTATCGAAAGCTTTGCCGAAGTCAAGGTAGGCGGCATCAACTGCTCCCCCTTGGTCCACCACTCTGGTTACCCAGTCAAAGAAATCTATGAGATTAGTTTGACAGGACCTTCTTGTTGTAAACCCATGCTGTCTTGGATTCTGTGCTCCTATGGATTCCAGGTGTTGCACTATCCTTTCCTTAAGGAGGGCCTCCATAATCTTGCCCACTACTGAGGCAAGTGGCAGTAACAATGCTATCAAGGATGCAGTTGTGGCCTCCTGCATGCACTGCATCCCCACCAGGATCTGTGCAGTGCCTTTCTCCTGCTACTCAGCTAACTGGCGCACCTCTGCATGCAGTGCATGCACCCCAGTGGCAAGCAACACCTGTTGCTATACGTATGCCCACAGCAGACGGTGTGTTCAGCCAGTCAGTCATTGTCCTGGGGCTCCCGGGTGGGATGCTGATCCTCATGTGGTGACCAGCCATGCTGCACAGCCCCCTCTCTGGTGGACACTGTGCAGTGAGGTCTGCAGGGGGAATGGACACTGCAGGCGTATTGGCGATGGACCCTGTGTCCGGCTCCCCAGTGGCACCCGCAGCCTGCTGCTGTCACCTGTCCGGCTGCTGTATGCCACCCAGTGCCTGTGTGGCCACACCACCACCACCGCATGGCACAGCTGGGGCAGCGCACACCGCTGCATCTGCAGTGGTGGCAGGCAGCTGTACCACTGCTGGCAGAGTGCTGGGTGTGCTGCCTGTGTCAGAGGCCAGCCGGGGTGTCTCACCCACAACATTGCCCATGCTGTACAGGATAATTGTGATGTCATCATCGAGCCAGACCCCACCCTGATCTGTGTCTCTGTGCAGAGGACACCAAGGCTGGCATCCTGCAGGAACACATCCAGGGCTTCATCTGACCCCAGGTCCAGGATATCCACCTGCACTGTGGTGGTGAGCTGCAGCTTGTTGGACACCTGGATGCCAGTGGAGGTGGATGGCTGGTTCTCCAGGGCTGTACTAGTGTCCACAGCTGCTGCCGCTGGCAGCACCCATCATCTGCACAGAGCCATGCTGGTGTTGCGCGAGAAAAGAAAACTGTCAGTGATGCGAGTGCCCACATGTGCCCCCCCTACACTGCTGCTGCACGTGTCCTGCAGCATGGGATGTGCGTGGGTGCGCTTACATGCACATGACATGCATACCAGCTGCATGCACGCCAGCATGCCTGTGTATGCACCCTCTGTGCCACCAGCTGTGTGTGGCTGACATGCTTACCATGCAGTGATGGGCTGCCACCCATCTGGAATCCACCTCCAGGCACACCTTCCATCGTGGTGCATGGTGGCTGCCACCAACTCCTCCTGCAGCGTTAGCATTGGTGCATCTGCTGGACCCCCTCCAGTGGCAGTCTGGGCTGCACAGATGGCTGCCACCTTCTCTTTAATATGCCTCTTGTCTGTCCCCACCTTCTTCCTGCACTCCTGCGCCAACTGCTGGTGGCTGCCGTACTGGTTGATGTATGCTGCCACCTCCTGCCATGCACCAGCCCTGGCCTGTGGTGTACCTGTGGCACCACTCTACAGGAGCTCCCTGTCCAGGTAGGCCTCAAACAGGGCATCTGTCTTGGCCTTAGTGAAACTGGGCTTGCACTTCCATGCAGGCCCATGCTCCTCACCCTCCTCATGATCCGACATGTTGCTGCCTGTGGACATGGACAGCACAGTGTGTCAGTGGCAGCATCTCCCTGGTCCATTCCACCCTGCAGTGCTGTCCACTCCCAGTGAGCTGCAGCGGCATGGACAACTTACCTTGAAAGGATGCAATACCGGTCCATGGCCTGTGCAGTACCGTGGTGCTTATAAGGCACAATGCATGCAAATGAGGTTTGGCGCAACAGTAATGACATGCTAATGCACCCAGTGCGCCACGCATTGGCTGATGAGCTCATTTGAATGTGGTGCCTGAATATCATGATATTGCACTGTGCGCAATGGGATTGCACCAGAGGAAGTCATGGTGGCGCAATGCGCAGGTCCACGGTGCACATGGTCATCATGGCGGCAATTGTGCACCATGCATGGACAGTGTGATGCAATGGCATTCTGCATGTTGTGCATGGGCCAGCTACATGCATGGCCACTCATAGGGTGTCATGCCCTATCACGCACGTGTGCAATGCCTGTCGACCTTTGACCCCTGGGTCAGTCCTCTGACCCTGTGACCCCATGTAGCCATGCCCATTCCATGCATCTTCAGCACTGCACGATGTGTGTGCACTGCACATGCACCTATGCATCATGTGGCGGTCGCATGGTGTGGACACGTGCTCCTCTGGCTGCCATTTTCACCACCGAATGCAGTTAGCAGAACATGGCGCAGGCATGGTGAAGGAGGGCCCAGAACTGGTCTCCTATCAAGGTGGCCAACCTAGTGGCATGTGTGGAGCCCCACACCCCCCAGCTCTTTGGGCAGTTTCCATGCAGCTGGCCAGGGGCACTGTGTGGCAGGACATCACCACAAGCCTGGAGCACAGGACAGGGGTGCCAAGGACTGGGGAGCAGTGTCGCCACCATTATGGGGACCTCATGCAATGGGACCCAGAGTGCCTGAGGAAGCTATAGGCACGTGCCAGGCAAGGGGCCATGCCACAGCCAGGTAAGTCATCCTATGTTGCATGTCTGCCCTGGTGCTGTACTGTGATGTTGGCTTGGCTGCCTTCCATGCCCTGCAGAGGGGTACATTGTCATTGTGTGCATCGCTGGGTGGCATTGGCAACTTCTGCTTGTGTTGCAATGCAGCCGTGTGGGATGTGTTGGGTAGGGGCACCCTGTGCACAGGGGTGGGGTGGGGAGCAGCTACTGTGGTCAGTTCCTGATGTGCACCTTTCTTCTTTAATTTCCAGGATCTGAGGACCATTGGAGGACCCAGGCTGCTGCAGCAGTGCAGCAGGCCATAGCAGGACAAGTTGGAGTGGGACCAGCACCAGCAGGGCTGCAGAGGGCAGGTAGGCACTATCATAGTTCTTTGCACTGTGCATGGGGGTGTGTGGGTGTGGGCATGGCTACTTGTGCCATGTGCTGTGGCAGCTGTGTGTGTCACACTGTGCATGGTGCATGCCACTGTGGTGCATCCATTGGACATGTGTGCCGGCTCTCGGTGGGGTGGGTGTGCACCCGGCTGCCACTGTTGTTGCTGTGGTGCTGCCGGTGCACTGTGCCATGTGACTGTCACTGTGCAGTCATGTGGCCATTGAGTGGCAGAGCCCACCTCTGTGCAATGTCGTGGTGTGCAGAGTTGCTGGCTGGCGTTGGACCACCCCCCCTGCGGGTGTCCGTTATAGGCCCTCCGGGGTGTGTGTTCCCACTGCCCATTGTGCACAGTGGGTGGGCATGGTTCCTTGGGACATTGCACTGATCACCTGGCCTGTCCCTTGTTATATGTGTCTGGTGGTGAAGACCACCTCGCTCGATACTTTTGAGGCTGCTGTGACAAACCCTACTGGTGGCCTTCATGACACTGGAGGTGGTCATCCAGGTCTGACAGATGCTGTTGGTGGAGTAGAGGCAGCGGCAGGACACCAGGGATGGCTGGACAGGGCCACTGTTAGTTCAGCCCCTGTTTATCCCTGTTTCCCACTGCTGTGCCTCCCCCTTCAGTCCCGCCTCCCACTGTACAGTCCCTGTTCTCTGTCCCCATCCCTTGACTTACCTACCCTTTCCCAGCCCCTGGTTTTTGTAAATAATTCCTTTAAATATATATTTTCTGACTTACCTGCCTGTGTCTGTGTCTGCTTTGCAGGTGGCGTGAGGAGCCATGCTGCAGTGTCTCAGTGTCTGTCCATGTGGTGTGCATGTGCCGGGTGCGTGTTGTGCTTCTGTTGTTCACTGCTGTGTGCTGTGGTGTGTCCCATTGTGGTGGCGTCCATCCCCTGGGTCGGTGGCTGTTCCTTGGGGTGCCCTTGGGCCGGCTGTTGGGGTGTGTGGCGGTTGCGTGTGTGGTGGTGGCACACAGCCATGGTCCTTGGTCAGGTGCCATTCGCACACTGTGTTGGGGCCCCTGCTTGGCATTGTGTGGCCTGTCCCATGTGGTCTGCCATGCTCCCTGCCATCTGGTGCGGTCTGTGCCTACTGTGTGGGCTTCCTGTGTGCCTGTGTGGTGTGTGTGTGCTTGGCTGCATGGTTCTGGGTGTGGCCTGCTATGGTCTGGGGGGGCCCGGCCAGCGCCCTATGGAGGGGCTCCCTTCGTGGCCCTCTATTGGCCGTTGGCACCTCCTGTTGCCTGCTTACTCTGCCACTGTTTTGTTCTGGGTTGGGTGTCTGGGTGCCTGTGGGTTCCCTGCTGTGCTCTGCTGGTGGCGGCCTCCTGTGGCCTGTCACTCTGCTTCCCTGGCTCTGTCCCTGGGGCTGTCCTCTGTGCCATGCCCCCCTCTGTTGCTCTGGTCCCACAATTGTGCTGGAGCATCTCTTTTTGCACCATGGCTCAACTCTGTGTGCACCATGGTGACACTCTGTTTGCGCCATGGCGCAACTCTGCC
The DNA here is from genome assembly GCA_016271365.2 of Neoceratodus forsteri. Taxonomy (NCBI): domain Eukaryota; kingdom Metazoa; phylum Chordata; order Ceratodontiformes; family Ceratodontidae; genus Neoceratodus; species Neoceratodus forsteri. Next base: position 240,272,314 of record JADMNL010000024.1, on the reverse strand, counting down.
ACATTCACCAGGTTGCGCTGGTGTAGTTCAACCTGCACAACCTCTGAGTATTGCTCCTGTTGCACCATGGTGCATTGGATTTAATGCCGGCTGGACTTGCGCCTGCATGTTTTTGCCGCATTTCTACATATCTGGGCCCAACAATATTTCCAGTAGGGGTATGATCCTTATATATTCTTTTGCAAAAACTCCATTAATTTATCAGTTTGCTGTTATTAAAGCAACAAATGTATAGAAATACCATATTAGGGTTTTCAACACTAGCTCCACACACCCCCAAAGCCGCCAAAGGTGCAAGGCAACACAAGCAACAGGAGACATTCATCATCAGCTAAGACAAACAACTTACAGCTCTTTTACATGACAAGAGACATCCATCATCATCATGGTCCAGTGCTTCTGTAACCATAGATACGTGTACACCTTACAAAACATACGAAAATTGCCCAGCAGATAAAGGCCTTATGGTCTATCAAGTCTGCTCGACTGTGCAGCTAGCAGCCCTTTATCTTGCAGCTGCCCTCCTCCTCCCCTGACCCTCCCTTACCCTGTTCATCCCCTTTTGAAGCAACCCACTGTATTACAGGATACCACTTCCTCTGGTAATGCATTCCACCCAGACACCACCCTCTCTGTAAAGAAGTGTCTCCTCATTTACCTCCTGAACCTTCCCTCTCCAATCTCAGATCGTGCCCTCAAGTGTCTCTTCCCCTCCTTAATTGGAAAAGCCCCTCCATGTCCTTCTTATTATTTATTCCCTTCATTTATTTGAAGGTTTCAAGCATGTCCCGCATCCCTCCTCTCCTCCAGGGAGCACATGTTCAGCTCCCTCAGCCTGCTCTCGTGGGTAAGCCCCATAGCCCATGGATCATTTTTGTTGCCCTTCACTGCTGCCTCCAATAACCTAATGTCCTTCTTCAGGTATGGCTGCCAGAACTGCATGCAATACTCCAGGTGTGGTCTAACCAGTGACCTATATAGTGGCAGGATCACCTCCCTTCTGGAGGATATGCCTCTGGCAATACAACCCAGCATTCTGTTAGCATTTTCAGCTGCCTTTCTACACTGTGCTCAGTTGTTCATTGTTCCTGTTATGATCACTCCCAGATCCTTCTCCTCCTCCATCTTGACTAGTTGCACCCAGCTATTTAAAGTGTGACTCCCAGCTATTTAAAGGAGCATGAAGTACCAGTTAGGTCCCCATTGAGAATTGACAGAGGGGCAGGACAATTTTTAAATTTGGCTGAGGAACCAAAGAGCATGAGTTGGGTTTTCTTTAAGTTTAACGTAAGCTTATTTGTCAAGAACCAGTGTCACAGTATATTGAAATCAGCTTGTAGATTGCGATTAATAGCATAGATATTGACTGAGCTGGATAGGAGAATCTTGTCGTCAGCATATAGGGTTATGTCGCTCTGAGTGGGGACCAGTGGGAAGTCATTAATAAAAAGAGAGAAAAGGATAGGTGCCTAAGATGGACCCCTGAGGGACACCAGCCATAACAGGAACTGGTTCAGAGAGAGCTCTGTTATATTTAACAAGCTGCAGCCTACCAGTGAGATAGTTGGAGAACCAATTTAGGGCTGGACCTGACATGCTGAGTGAGTGAAGCTTGGTGCTGAGTAGGTTGTGATTGACTAGATCGAAGGCCTTAGAGAGGTCCACAAAGATTGCCCCAGACAACATGCCATGGTCCATAGCAGTCCTAATTTCAGATGTCACCTTGGCAAGGGCTATACCAGTGCTATGCCCTTTATGAAATTCATACTACTCAGGGGACAGTAAGGCATAGTTAGTCAAGTAGTCTGTGAGTTGCACCTCTACCACCTTTTCCAGTATCTCGCTAACAGCAGACAGGGTAGCTATGGGGTGGTAGTTTTCTGTGCATTTCTGATCATCCTGCTCAAAAACAGCACCACCATAGTCACTTTCCAAATTGGTGGGACAATTCCAGTGGTAAGAGATAGATTAAGAATGTGGGAGATGGGTAGTGCAAGCAAGGGGGGCCCCTATCTTGAGGAGTTTAGGTTCAAGATCTTCATGACCTGGGCTCATATAGGGTGAGAGGCCAGCAAGCAGTTTGTAAATTTCCCTACAGTAACTGATTTAAGATAGAATGGTGGGAGGGATGGAGATACTAGAGGGGAACTACATTTGGGGGTAGGTGACTGGGCATTGTCAGTGCCAAAGAGGGTGCTATATGTTGAAAGATTGGAGAATTGATTGTTAAAGGCATTGGCAATAGTAATAGTGTTGTTGCAGTTTTTGCCACCAACAATCATGTCCACAGTGTCACACCTGCTATAACCACTGACTACGGTTTTAATGGTGTGCCAAAAATTACGTGGATCTCTGGCAGAGGACAGTAAGGCACTCTTACAGTATTCACTCTTGGCAGCTAGTATGAGTTTTTTGCAGTTATTATGTAGTCATCAGTATTGGTGATAATTAGATAAGTCATTTGTGGCCTTAAATTTACTCCAGTGCTTATTTCTGGCTTTCAAAAGAGAGAGCAGGTCACCATGCAACCATTTGGTGATGGTACAGCTAACTCTCTTCCTGACATGAGAGCATGCTTGACCTGCAGTGGGTGGAGGACATTAAGGAGGTTGTCAAAAGCAGCTGTGGCCTCAGTAGCAGAGAGCACTGGGGACCAGTCAGTGAGTGCAAGATCATGAAAGAGTTCAGGTTGAAGTGGGAAAAGTCTCTCACTTGTATAATTTTGTGAGGCACTTTAAGGGAGGATACTCTCCAAATGAAGAAAATAGGAGAATGGTCAGGTATTGAGCCAGGAAGAATCCCAGATGCAGAGATTCTGTCAGGCTGGTTTGTTAGAATCCAATCTAGGAGGGAACTTCTACCCCCATGAGGGGAAGTTTGAGTAGGTTCCCTGATGAGCTGGGTGAGGCCAATGGCTGCCAGCAGGGGTTTATACTGTTTGACATCATCTCCAGACCAATTAAGGTAGAGGTCACCACAGATAAGCACCTCATTTGATGAAATATTGGGGCCAATATTATCAAGCAGATAAGATAACCCATAGAGATCCTGCTTAGGAGGGTTATAAACACAGATGACAAGGATTTTTTTTGGTATTTCCTAGGAGGAGAAGCCCATGAAGGAATTCACAGGTTACAGAGGGGGCAGCCACATCGTATGGGACTAAGGACATATTGAGGTGACTTTTCTAATACATCAGTTGACCACCCGCAGCTCTTTTACCGGTATGGTCATGACGTAGTAGGCTGAAGTTGGAAAGAGCCAGAGCTGAGTCAGGGGTGTTAGTTTAGTTTAATTTTAGTTTAATTAATTTAATTAGTATTTTGGAAAGACCTTTGAGCATGAGCTCTTTTACAAAGGTTCCAAGTCAGGGTGGACAATAAGTCAATACACATATTCAGTGGTTACAGAGGCCAGATCATTAGACATTAAAGAGCGATTACATGACAATTAGACAAATAGGAGAAAAAAAACCTGAGCAGTTGTAATTGAATACTAATCTATTTCTAATCGGTTTGCCCTAGGTAGCACACCCTGAAACCTCAAATCCATTGATAGAGTATGTGGAAGTAACTGCATGAGGTTTAGCAGCTATCCCATATGGCGAGAGGCTTGTGACAGTGAAACAAGGGGATTGGTTGGAAACCAACCGCAGACAGCTAGAGGTGGGGGATAGTGAAACGCGGGGGCTGTGATGGGGGGAGCAGCTCTAGAGGGCTTTAGAAACATAGAAACATAGACTTTTACGGCAGATAAGGACCGCTAGGCCCATCTAGTCTGCCCATTTCCCTACCTACAGGATAGGCCGCAGATCCTAGTTAACCAACAGCCTATTTCTTCCTACCCCCCCCACAAGAATTGCCTTATGTCTGTCCCATGCATTCTTGAATTCTCCCACAGTTTTAGACCCCACAACTTCCTCAGGAAGGCTGTTCCATGCATCCACTACCCTCTCTGTGAAATAATACTTCCTCACATTGCCCCTGAACCGCCTCCTTCTATCTTTAAATTGTGTCCCCTTTCTTGCAAGTCTCTTTTTCTGAAAAATGCTACCTCTTGGACTTTGTTGATTCCACTGAGGTACTTAAAAGTTTCTATCATGTCCCCCTCTCCTTCTTTCCTCAAGGGTATACATATTAAGCTCCTTTAGTCTCTCCTCATATGGCTTCTCTTGCAGACCTGCACCATTTTAGTTGCCCTCCTCTGGACTGCCTCTATCCTGTCTATGTCCTTGCGGAGATGGGGTCTCCAGAACTGGACACAGTACTCCAGATGAGTCTCACCAACTGTCTGTACAGAGGGATAACAACTTCCTGTTTTCTGCTGCTGATGCCTCTCCCTATACATCCCAGTATACCCCCAGCCCTCCCTACTGCCTTCTCACATTGCTTGCTAACCTTAAGGTCATCTGATATGATTACCCCCAGGTCCCTTTCCTTTTTTGTTGTTGTTACTACCTCCCACCCATTGTGTATTCTTCCACTGGGTTCTTGTTTCCCAGGTGCATTATTTTCACTTCTTTGCATTGAATCCTAGCTGCCATACTTCTGACCATTCCTCCAACTTTGCCAAGTCCCTTTTCATCCCTTCCACGCCTCCTTGTGTATCAACCCTGTTGCAGATTTTGTGTCATCTGCAAAAGGCATACTTTCCTTCAGTCCCTCTGCAATGTCACTGATGAAGACATTAAAAAGGACTGGACCCAGTACTGAACCCTGCGGTACCCCACTAGTAACCCCCCTTTCTTCAGAATGGACTCCATTTACAATTACCTTCTGTGTCCTGTTGTCCAGCCAATGTTTTACCCAGGCTACCACCCTTGATCCCACTCCCAGGCTGGTTAATTTGACTATTAATCTTTTGTGTGGGACTGTGTCAAATGCCTTGCTAAAGTCTAGGTAGGCCATGTCCACAGCCCCTCCCTGGTCTACTGCTTTGGTCACCCAGTCAAAGAAATCTATTAGATTCTCTGACATGACCTTCCCGCTGTGAACCCATGCTGCCTTGGGTCCTGTGCTCCACTGGCCTCTAGGTACTCGACTATTCTTTCCTTCAGAAGTGACTCCATCACTTTCCCTACCACAGAGGTCAGACTGACAGGTCTGTAGTTTCCTGCCTCTGTCTTGGACCCACTTTTGTGAAGGGGAATCACATCCGCCTTCCTCCAGTCCTCGGGTACCACACCATCCTCCCATGATTTATTAAAAAGAGTAGCCAGTGGTTTCACTAGTTCCTCCCTTAATTCTTTTAGAATTCTGGGGTGAATTCCATCAGGACCCATTGCTTTGTCCATCTTCAGTTTTAGGAGTTCTTGCAGAACCCTTTCTTCTGTGAAAGGACTGGGATCGACCCCCCTATCAAGAGTGCTTCTGTTAATTGGATTAGGCTTTGTCGAGTATGGTGTGTGTGTGTGTGGGGGGTTTGGGAGGGGCAGTATCAAGTGCATGTAAAGAGGACTGATAGCTTACTTAAGCCCTTGGCTAGGCTGGAATGAGGCAGGGTTCTCTAGGTAGCCCTGCTGGGTGTTACCTTGAGGGTAGGCCTGTCTATCAAGTGGGGCCTGAGAAGCAGGTGCATTTTGAGTTAGACATTAGGTGCTGTTTGAGGCCTACTTTGAACTGAGAGAGGCTGTTGTTTGTTTGTAATTTAATTGGGAGTTCATTTATCCAGAGGGGGGGGCCCGATAGGAGAAAACATGCTGCCCTAGTGAGGTTTGGCGGAATGGTATGGGCAGTGCTCCATTCTTCCTCCATCTGGTGATGTGTGTTGAGAGAGAAGCCTCGAGCAGGTTTCCTATACAGGATGGGGGTTTTCCGAGGAGTGCCTTCTTTCCCAGGAGGCAAGTTTGGTATTTGATCCTGTCTTTTAGGTTAAGCCAGTTTGTACGCTCATACAGGGTGCAAGTATGAGTGTAGTGATCTGCACACAGGGTGAGGTGGCATGCCTTGAGTGCAATTTGGACCCTTTTGAGCACTGTATCAGTAGCAGCTCCATAGACCACCAGCCCGTAGTCTATCGTGGAGAGTATGGAGCTGGAGACTGAGATTCGGAGTGCTTCCAGGGTGAGGGATTTCTTATGCCTATAGAGGACCCTGATCTTTGTGTTTACCACTTTGACAAGGGAGTCTACGTGGTGTGTATAAGTGAGAAAGTCATCAATGGTGACTCCAAGGTACTTGAACAAGTGCACCTACTCAATCTGCTCACCAGCCTTATTGGTGATTATGAGGAGAGCATGCCTGCGTTTGTTGTAGGAGCTGGATTGTAGCATGACCTTGGTTTTCTTGTAATTTAGTAGCAGCTTTTGCCCACTGAACCAGTCCTCAAGTTTATTGAAAGAGTTCTGTAGTTCTGTTTGTAGGGCAACCTGTGAGGTGCTGCTGCTCAGCAGCACAGCATTGTCTGCATACAGAATAAGTTTGGTGTCACAGGCTGTGGGTAGGTAATTTACAAAGAGGCTGAAAAGCAGGGGCCCTAGAATTGATCCTTGAGGGACTCCTATGGGTACATCACTGGAGCTGGATAACGTCTGCCCGATTTTGACTCACTGGCTCCTGTGTGTTAGGTAGTCATTGAACCAATTCACAGCGTTTGGTGCCACACCCAATCTTTGGAGCTGGAGTACTAGTAGAAGGTGGTTGATGGTGTCGAAGGCTTTGGTGAGGTCAATGAAGATGGACCCCACCAATTTGCCTTCATCCAGCACCTTGTGCGCATAGTCAGTGTATTCCAGCAGTGCCGTGGTGGTACTGTGTTTTTGCCTGAAGTCATGTTGGTTTTGGCAGAGCAGATTGTACTTATTGAGGTATTCTGTGAGTTGACTTGCCGTGATTTTTTCCAAAGCTTTGGATAGTGGGGAGAGAATAGATATTGGCCTGTAGTTTGACACCAGTGCTTTGTCACCATTTTTATGCACTGGAGTTACCAGGGCTTGCTTCCATTCCTCTGGAAATTGAGCTAGGGCCAAGGATTTATTAAATAGCATTGTTATGGGCATGATAAGAATATCAAGGGTGAGAGATAGTAACTTCATGTCTAGCCCATCACTCCCCAATCTGGTTTTGCCTAGTACTTTCCTGACCATCGTTAGGGCCTCCTTCACTGTCACCTTCTTAAAGTAGAAGGCTGGGTGGTTACTTATGAGCAGGTTGGCACAGCTTTGGTCCTCAACAGGCAGAAGGTAGTCTGGAGGCAGCACTGAGGACAGGTCTGTAAAGGTCTGGTTAAAGGCATCAGCAATGGCTAGCGGATCTGAGGAGGATGAGTTATTAATGTTGAGCATCTTGGGGTGCTGCTTTTGATCTTTACGAAGGATGTTCTTGATGTTGTCTCAAAACCTCTTTCCTTTCCCCATGCATTGTTAAGCTGGGTCTTATGGAAATTGGCTTTGCGAGCCTGATAAGTTTGGTGCACTGATTTCTAGCCATTTTGTAGCACTGTAGGACATGATTGCTGCCTGAGTTTAAGGCTTTTCCCAGAGGCAGTCCCTCTCCTTAGGAGGAGAGGAACTTGCCATCAATCCAGCCATTAACCTCCCCAAATTTTCCATTTTGTGCGTGGTGCATAGATATCATAGATGGAATTGAAGCACTCAGTGAAAAACTAAGGGCCTGGTCCAGCGTAGGTGCCTTGTTGATGGGGATCAGTTGTAGGCAGACAGGGCCAATTTGAGGGATCCAAGTTTGCCTTTTCTGCAGAACCCTGCTCGATGAGGCGGGGGGGCTTTGCAAGTTTAGTGGTCCATATAAAGGAGATTGGGAGTGGTCACTTAGCACGTCTGGGAGAACCCTGAGTTTGGAGAATCGAGTCGGTGAGCTAGCTAAGACCCAGTCAATGAGGGTGCTGGTACCAGCCTTGTAGTTCTGCCTGGTGGGGTGAGTTATGAGTTGCATGAGATTGTGGGAGGTGATTAGGTCTCTGGAGGGTGTTGCTTCCTTACATAACCAGTTAATATTAAAGTCACCGGTCAAGATGAGTTCTGAGCCCTTTCTGAGTGTTCTAATTTCTTCCATAACAAGAGGAAGGACTTCCTTGGCTTTCTTGGGGGCAGGTAGGTTGTGGTGATGGTAAGGGTCTTGCCTTTTAGGCCGACTTTATTTTTACCACTAGTAGCTCATAATCCTCCACAACTTTGGAGATGTGGAGGGACGGAGCAACTCAGTGAGTTTCTGACATATAGGAGGCAGCCGCCACATTCCCTGCCTATTCTATCAAGTCAAAATGCTTGGAATCCTTCGATGGCCACCTCACCATCTTTGATCCTATGCGACAGCCAGGTTTCAGTTAGGCAGAGTATGTCAGGGGCATGGATGGTCATCCAAGCCTGGAGCTGGTCGAATTTGGCAGTTAGGCTGCAGATGTTTAGCGATACTATCTTTAGGTCGTTCACTGTATGGACACCCCTGCTCCTCATGGTTGTTGGTCCAGGATTTAGGTGAACATTTCCAGAGAGTAGCAGTAGCAGAAGATAACCTTTCTGGCAGATATGGTGATGTTTATCTTCCCTCGTGTCTTCCGTTGCCTGCGCTTAAGGTGGGGGAGCTGTCTATGCGCCTGTGTTAAATTAGGGGGAAAGCTAACCATTAAGGTTGCGGTTTGGAAGGTTGGCTTGGTGACAACTGTGTATAGGAGGTGCGGAAGGATACAAAGCCTATCATTACCGTAAGTGGTAGTTAGGTTTCAACCATGTTTTGGTAAGGCATATGTAATCCCCCTACAAATGGGGGTTCCCAAAAAGTCTTCCGTGAGCTTGCCTAAATGCTCACTGCCAGGCTGGTGTCCGGAATTCTAGCCATATAATGGTTAAATGTGGAGAGTGCCTATAAAGCCTCTGGTTACTGTGTCTTTGAGAGCTGCCTGGTTGCAGTTTTAATCAAATTGGGAAGGAGGGCTGCATGTTTTCATGCGTGAGTCCCGCTCAGGCTGCTGTATAATCATTCCGTTTCTGCCATCGCTAATTGTGCAGAGGAAGCTCTGTTAGAAGGTGTGCATGCTTACTGATCATCCTTAGGGTAAAGATAATATTGTAGTTTGTTCTAACTTGCTTTCTTTGCAGCAAGGACTTTCTGACCATCTCCACCATCTTGGTCCGAACTGCGAATCGGACCAATCAGTACCTTGGGACTCTAAAATGGAGCCTGCTTGCAGTGGCTGTGTGGAGTAAAACTGTGGGGATTGTAGTTTGGGCTGTTGGTGCCTTTTTGCCCTGGAGGAGCCTTGTTGTGACTGACAGCTGGGTCAGCCAGCAAAACGTTGGATTGGGGACATCACCATGCTGCCTGATGTCTGGAGGCAGATCTTAGTTTGGAAGCTAAAGAAGTAACAGCTCAGCGAGTCGGTGGCCGTTGGAGTAGTTCACAAGGAGAACATTGGAGGCCTAAGTTTGGCCTGTGAGTATGCCTGCTGCCCTGAGAGGGAATGGAGGTATTTTTGGACAAAACTAATTTGTGAGCCACTGACTTGTACCAGGCTCAGCGCATGAGGAAGACTGAAGATTTTGCTGAATGCGGTTGGCCTGTCAGGAGTTCTGCCTGCTGGAAGCTGTATCCAGCCCTGTCAGAGAGGATTACCTGGTACTGTAGAATTTCTTGCAAATAAATGTGCTGTGTATAGGTGGTGGGTCGTGGATTTGGTTCCCCACTGAGTGAACTGTGTTGTGCTTGCTGGAAGCTGTATCCAGCCCAATTGTACTGAATCCATGGTTATCTCCCTGTGGCTGGGCCTTGCCACGTGGACCCTGCCAGACTACCCCACTGCACAGAGAAAGCCATCGATGAGAGACCTGCCTGGGGATCAACCCCCTGCTCCATATCTGAACAGGAATGATGCCTCAGTGAATTGTGTGGGCCCTGCTTCTCCTGGCACTCCAGATTCACCACTTGCTGTCTCTATTTTCATCCTGCCTGTGTCCAGTCTTGGGTATCATGAGAAATTACCATGGTAGCTCCCTGTAACAACATCTTAATCTAGTGTGTCATCTGATTGTCTTGTTTTTTTTTTTCTCCCTTTTCTTGAACTGAGCCCCTGGCTCTGGATTACAAATAGTGTGTATTGTGCATGTTGTTTTATTCCATCACAGGGCCCTAACCAGCTGCGATGCCGGCCTACCCAGGGCAACGGTCCTGGCTAGCCCATCTCTTCTACACCTGGATACCCAGAGGTTGTGACTGTTTAGGGACTCTGAAGTGCATGCATACTGTTTATTTGATACAGCATTTAAGCAAATCAACCTGATTATGCCCCTCCCTTGTTCAAGCCCCCTGAATAAATCAGATCTATTTGTTTTCCTGCATTTAACCTGACTGTGGTTCCAGTTTGTACCAAGAGTACCGTGCTGTGGCTATTTGCTGTGTCTAACCTTGTTTTGCAGGGGGGTCCCCAGGGTTAAGCCAGAGAAACCATCCCTGGTGGTAAATGCAAACTGTGGGGGAACTTGTGACATGTATCAGGGGTATTGTGAAAGTGACTATTGGGTGTTGTTCCAGCCACTAGCAGGGAAACAGGGGGGTTACAGTGTCCCAGAGGGCTGTGCCCTGGTTAGCTTGACCACTACCAACCCTGACCTCTGGGTGGAGGCACCTGTTACAGAACCTAGGCCTCTTAACTGGCTGCTAGCCAAGCTATCAGGGGTAGTGGCCCTTGGGATAGTGCCACCTAGGGGTTACACATAGAACATCAGGATTATAATGGGCAGTCCAAATAATGAGCTCAGCATGACTGGGGATGAGAATTCAGACATTGAGGTGTGCAACTTTGATACCTTTGAGAGAGGACCAGGAGGGAGGGCTAAGTGACCACTGTGTAGCAGGTCCAAGATTCAGTTTGACATCTCCTGCAACAAGGATAAGGAGGATGGAAAACCAGAGAATGCAGTGCAGCAGGCTCTCCTGCTACATGCTTTTCGAGGGGTAGTGTGCATTTGAGTATGTGGCAAGCAATTCTGAGGAATTTAGATGGAAAGCACCAGAGGACATGTTAGCTTGCCCTGAGGTGATGAGGTTGAAGTGAGTGAAATCTTAAGAGTGGTGCAGCTCAGGGACCTAACATAATGGGGAGGTAGGTAGAAGTGAGATGCAAGGTCCATAGAGAACAGGCTAGGCATGCAAGGAAGTACATCCCTTGTGTGGAATCAACAGCCATCATAGAGTGGGGTGATCAGCAGGGCTAGCCCTAGTACAAGGCCTGGCTAAGAGGCAGTGTTAACATAATTAAAAACAGGGTAATTTGGGGATGAGTATCAGGATGTACACGCAATTTCAATGGGTATGCAGGGAAAGGAAACTGTATTTTACAGGAAGAGGAAGTATGAATTTCATGCTAAGTAGTGACACAGGATGGTAAATTATTGGCTCCTGACAGTTTAAATGAGAAACACTACTGAACTATGTATATAATAGTGTCACTGCCCTCTAGCGGTGACCTAGTATAATCTGCAAATGGAAAATTGAGGAGATACACTTAAGTTAACTAGATGCCACCCCTTGTCAGCAGTATCTATAAAAGAAACAATGGAAAAGGTGGGTGTGGTGGGGAGGATGGAAGCCAAAGCATCGTGGATTCAGGACAGAGCTGGAAATCTAAATTTTAAAAAATGCAGCAGCAAAGGGTGAAATCTAAATTATAAAATGCAACAGCACAGGGTTGAAATCTAAATTATAAATACAGCAGCACAGGACTGAAATCTAAATTGTAAAATGCAGCAGCAAAGGGCTGAAATCTAAATGATAAAATGCAGCAGCACAGTGCTGAATTCTAAATTATAAAATACAGCAGCACAGAGCTGAAATCTAAATGATAAAATGCAGCAGGGCAGGGCTGAAATCTAAATTATAAAATGCAACAGCACAGGGCTGAAATCTAAATTATAAAATGCAGCAGCACAGGGCTGAATTCTAAATGATACAATGCAACAGCACAGGGCTGAAATCTAAATGATAAAATGCAGCAGCACAGGGCTGAAATCTAAATTATCAATGCAACAGCACAGGGCTGAAATCTAAATGATAAAATGCAGCAGCACAGATCTGAAATCTAAATTATAAAATGCAACAGCACTGGGCTGAAATATAAATGATAAAATGCTGCAGCACAGGGCTGAAATCTAAATTATAAAATGCAACAGCACAGGGCTGAAATCTGAATTATAAAATGCCTAGCACAGGGCTGAAATCTAAATGATAAAATGCCACAGCACAGGGCTGAAATCTGAATTATAAAATGCAGCAGCACAGGGCTGAAATCTGAATTATAAAATGCAGCAGCACAGGACTGAAATCTGAATTATTATAATGCCGCAGCAAAGAGCTGAAATCTAAATTATAAAATGCTGCAGCACAGGGCTGAAATCTAAATTATAAAATGCCACAGCACAGGGCTGAAATCTAAATTATAAAATGCTGCAGCACAAGGCTGAAATCTAAATTATAAAATGCAGCAGCACAGGGCTGAATTCTAAATTATAAATGCCGCATACAGGGCTGAAATCTAAATTATAAAATGCAACAGCACAGGGCTGAAATCTAAATTATGAAATGCCTGAGCACAGGCTGAAATCTAAATTATAAAATGCAGCAGCACAGGGCTGAATTCTAAATTATAAAATGCAGCAGCAGAGGGCTAAAATCTAAATTATAAAATGCAGCAGCACAGGGCTGAATTCTAAATTATAAAATGCAGCAGCACAGGGCTGAAATCTAAATTATAAAATGCAACAGCACTGGGCTGAAATATAAATGATAAAATGTTGCAGCACAGGGCTAAAATCTAAATTATAAAATGCAACAGCATAGGGCTGAAATCTGAATTATAAAATGCCGCAGCACAGGGCTGAAATCTAAATGATAAAATGCCGCAGCACAGGGCTGAAATCTGAATTATAAAATGCAGCAGCACAGGACTGAAATCTAAATTATAAAATGCAACAGCACTGGGCTAAAATCTAAATTATAAAATGCAGCAGCACAGGGCTGAATTCTAAATTTTAAAATGCTGCAGCACAGGGCTGAAATCTAAACTATAAAATGCAGCAGCACAAAGCTGAAATCTAAATTACAAAATACAACAGCACAGGGCTGAATTCTAAATTGTAAATGCTGTATTAAATACAGCAGCACAGTCTGTAAAAAATAAAGCAGTGCAAATGGCAAACATCTGCCCCAGAAGGAAAATGGCATGGCCATGTGATGAAAGAAATGGCACCAAGGGTTAAAAGCAGGTAGAGCAGGATGCTGAATGCACTGCTTGAGGCTGCTGTTTCCACACCTAAGGTTACCAGCTGGGGTCAGAGCTCCATCTGCCACCGTGGGGTGTGATGGAATGCTCATGCTGGGGTTATCTGAGGTTGCCAGCTGGGTCGGAGCTCAGTCTGTCTCCATGGGGTGTGCAGAATGCTCTATACTGGGGTTATCTGAGGTTGCCAGCTGGGGTCGGAGCTCCATCACCACGGGTGTGCAGGAATGCTCACGGTGGGGTTATCTGATGTTGCCAGCTGAGGTTGGAACTTCATCTGCCGCCATGGAGTGTGCAGGAATGCTCAAGGTGGGGTTATCTGAGGTTGCCAGCCAGGGTCAGAGTTCTGTCTGCCACCACAGGACATGCAGGAATGCTCACGGTGGAGGTTATCTGAGGTTGCCAGCTGGGGTTGGAGTTCCATCTGCTTCCACAGGGCATGCAGGAATGCTCACAGTGGGGACCTGATGTTGCCAGCTGGGGTCAGAGCTCCATCTGCCGCTGCAGCATGGAGGAATGCTCACATAGGATTTATTTGAGGTTGCCAACTGGGGTCAGAGCTCCATCTGCCACCACAGGGCATGCAGGAATGCACATGTTGGGGATAGCTGAGGTTGCCAGCTGGGGGCAGAACTCCATCTGCCACTGTGGAGTGAATGCCCAACTATCCATCCGGATCCGAATGCCGGTATGTGTATATATATATATATATATATATATATATATATATATATATATATATATATATGAAAATGGGAATCAAATACAAAGACAAATCCACATGACCATCGATATCAGAGTATGACTGCACACCTGCACTTTTATCCCCCTCTAAAACAATTTTGCTATTTTATAAGTTAGATAACCCACTCGTCAGTGTGCGGTTGCACTCTGATATTTCAAACACCATGGAGTCTTGCTATATTATAACAATAGCAGTCAGCCACTGCAGCTGAACTGCCCCGGAGAGGAAGGAGTTAACTCCAGAAGATCTGGAGTTCTACAGAGCGAGGGCGCTGTGCCCAAAGCTCTATCTGGCAGTTTCAAATGAAACTGTCAGATTCTTTACTCCGCTTCACTGAACAGTCGCTCCGGAGATCAGCTCCTTCAGCTCGGTTCATTCTCGGTTCAAGCAGTATTTTCGTTCATTTGAACCGCAAAGTTATTATTTTTACCGCATTTCGGTTTTAAAGCTCTATCTGGTAACTGTAAGTACTAAAATTTAAGTCTGTGTGGAAAATTAATTATCGGTTCGGTTTTGAACCGATCGGTTGTTTTTTCTGCATTTTAAAAGTGTACAGTGGGTTTTAGAGGCGGTTCCGGTTCTTATCGGTTCTAAAAAAGCGGAATTATAACGGTTTTTCAAATACCCGTGACACGGTTAGGAACCGATAAGGGTGTCTTGCCTGGCACTGTCATCAAAAGGGCAAGTTTTGGTTGGGCATTATGTCTGAGAAACCCAAAATAAAAACCGCCCACTGGGTTTCAACACTGTGATGTCTGTGGGGACTTGCCAAGGCTGACCCACACACCACTTGTGTTTATTGTCTGGGGGCTGACCACCTCCTGTCAGACTGCCAGGTGTGTAAAAATTTCCCTGCAGCCACCCTGGAGAAGAGATTGGGCCGGCTCAGGGAACGAGAGGCCAAAACGTCCGCTGACCCGGATGGCCAGCCCGGTCCAGTACCCACTTGACCAGAGGGAGTGCCCTCTGACCAGGGCGAGACTTCCTCGGGCAAAAGGAAGGCTGGTTCAGAGGAGCCAGTCCCAAGTAAAAAGACAAGGAAATCAGTAGGTCTGGAGTCCAAAATTGTGTCTCCAACTGCTGCAGAGATAGCTAAAGCCATTCAGATTGTCCAGTCACTGTCTCAGGGATCTGTAGAACCACCAACAGCTGGTAAAAGGTTGGTCTGTTCAGTCCCAGTGGTTCAGGATTTTGAAGTTGAGGATTTTTTGAACCACAGGAGGGGAGGAGGAATTTGATCAATATATGTGTGGCTGGGGGTCTGGACGTGCCCATTGAACCGACATCTCTCAGACAGACCTTTAGAATCTCCTCCTATTCTGTCTGAGTCCCTTCTTTCTTTATTTTTACAAAAGGTTGCAGAAACCCTCCAGCTTCCTTTAGAGGAGGCTGTGGATGAGCAAGAGGAGCCTGATTATGTGAAATGATGGATATTCCAGAGTCTAGGAGGTTGTCTATTCCTTTGCATAAGTCATTTAGGAAGCAAACAACAAAGATTTTAAAAACCTCATTCTGTCCCTCCTGTAGATAAAAAATGGACAGAAGGTATACTTTGTCAGGCTCGGATACAGACTTCCTTACTGAGCAGTGTAGTCATGTAGGTGTGGTACAAGCTGCAGCCTGTGACAAGGCTAATATTCCTCTGGCCTCACATCCTCCTGATAAGGATTCCAGGAAGATTGATGCCATGGCGAAGAAACAGTATATGGCAGCTTCTTTGGGACTCAGGCAGGCAAATTATATGGCTTATGTAGCTAGATATCAGAAATCTAGGTGGGACACAGTATTGTAGTTAGCCAAGCAGGCCCATGGCCAGCTGGCTAGTGAGTTGGAACAGGTGGCTGCTGATGGCATTGAAGCCTCTAAAGTTCAATTTCATACTGCTGTTGATGTTAATGATGTTTCTTCTAGGGTCATGGCCACTTCTGTAGCTTCCCGTAGGTTGGCATGGCTCAGATGCACTAATCTGTCCCAAGATACCCAGTCAAAGGCTATGGATTTTCCTGTAGTGGGAAATTCTCTTTGGGAGCAAACAGAAAACTATATGAAAAGATGGATGAATACAGAACTACCTACAAAAGTGCCCAGGCTAAGGAGAAGCATGCCATGCCACAAAGGCATACTCCCAGAGGTAGGGGCAGGCCCTTTTCCAGGCCTTTTGCCACTTTCAAGCCTCCTCTGCTGTCTCGAGAGGGTTTCTTCAGAGGCAGGGGCAGACGTGGCACAAGTAGACCATCCCTCCCTCAGCCTAAGGCTGCTGCTAGCAGGCACCCTGATGGGGTGTCCAGGGCCGATTCTCCTGTACCAGTGGGGCAGGTTGGCCTATTTCAGCCGAACTGGCTGTCCCTAACTACGGACAGATGGGTTCTGGAGGTAATAGGCCAGGGTCTGGTTCTCAGCTTCAAACACTTTCCAAAGATGAGAGCCAGGCATTTTCCACCTGCAAATCCTTCAGAAGCCCTTGCTTTGAAGCAGAGGTTTCTGTTCTGCTGGACTGCAAAGCAGTGGAAAGGGTTCCTCCTTGCCATCAGGGCAAGGACTTTATTCAAGATACTTTCTTACCCCAAAGACAGGAGAATGGTGGCCCATTCTAGATTTAAGATACTTGAACAAGCATCTGTTGAAACCAAAGTTCAAAATGTTGACTCTGGCAATGATATTGCCTTCCCTAAGGCCAGGGACTGGCTAGCTTCCCTGGACCTCAAGGATGCCTATTTCATGTTCTGATCAGGCCTTCTCACCAAAAGTACCTCAGGTTCGAACTGCCCTCAGGCCACTACCAGTTCAGGGCAATGCCCTTCGGCCTTACCTCTGCGCCAAGGGTATTCACAAAATGTCTCGCTGTAGTAGTGGCTCACTTAAGAAGGCAAGGGGTTGCTGTGTTTCCCTACCTGGACGACTGGCTCATTGTGGGTCAGTCTCCAGGTCAGGTGAAATCCCACTTGCAAGTCACCCAGCAGCTTCTCACTTCCCTGGGATTCCTGCTAAACTTACCAAAGTCAGTTCTGGAACCAGTTCAGGTCCTAACTTTCATAGGCGCAGAATTGAACACAAGGTTAGCCAGGGCTTTTCTTCCCCGGAAAGGGTGGACAGACTCATCGCCCTGGCATCCTCCTTTACCCTCATGGTCTCTTTGACCAGCAAGGCATTTTCTGCAACTCCTCGGCACATGGCTGCTTCCACAGCTGTCGTGCAGGAGCAAGATTCCAGATGAGGGACATTCAGTTCCATTTGAGGCCTATTGGTCTCAAAGGAAGGACCCCTTACCAAGTTGGTCCCAGTTACTCAAACTCTGATCCTAGCCCTCCACTGGTGGCAGGTCCAGAGCAATTTAAGACAGGGGGTTCCCTTCATTACCATTTCTCACTCCCTCACCCTCACCACAGATGCCTCCCTGTTAGGGTGGGGGGCTCACCTGGGCGACCTTGCCACTCAGGGGGTATGGTCTCCTCAGGAGTCTCTGCTCCACATCAATCTTTTGGAACTCAGAGCTGTCTTTTTAGCTCTTCGGGTGTTTTCAGATTCTGTCCAGAACAAAGTGGTTCAAGTCAGGACAGACATACCACCACAATGTGGTACATCAACAAGGCAAGCACTCGGTCTTCAGCCTTGTGCAATCAAGCAATGAAGTTGTGGTCTCTGGCTTACTCCTGAACACCTCCCTGATAGCGGTTCATCTCCCAGGGAAGGACAATGTCCTGGCGGACACCCTCAGCAGAATTTCTCAGGGCCATCACGAATGGGCTCTGAATCCACAAGTGCTGGGGTCTGTCTTTGCCAGATGGGGCACTCCTCAGATAGATCTTTTCACAGCCCCAGACAACCACCAACTTCCTCTTTTCTGTTGCAGGCCTCCAGTTCTGGGCTCAGTCCCTCTGGCGCTTTTGGACTGGAAAGGAAGTTCCTGTATGCCTTTCCCCTTTCCTCTCCTTTTCAGGGTACTAGTAAAATTAGATCTCAACCTTGCAGAGTGATTCTGATTGCCCCAGATTGGGCCAGACAGCCCTGGTACCCTCTGCTCCTGTCCTTGGCAGTCCACCTGCCCTGAGCCTGCCCAGAGTCCACGACTTACTGGCCTGTGCACAGGGAGGGTGTGGTATCGGACCTCAGATCCCTCCACCTCAAGGCTTGGCTCTTGAGGAGCTAGAATTTGCTGACTTACACCTTTCTCAAGGTGTCATGGATATTTTAAAGGCTTCAAGGAAGCCTTCCACTAGGAGCCACTTATAATTCTAAGTGGAAGAGGTTTTCCATCTGGTGCTCTGAGAGGCAGATTATCCCAGAATCTGCTGATCTTCCCATTCTACTGGACTATTTGGTCCATCTGAATTCCCTAGGCCTTAGACCAGCTACCCTGAAGGTTCATCTGGCAGCTGTCTCTGCTTTTGTGTCAGCAGGGAAGCCTGCCTCCCTTTCTTCTCACCCGGTGTTCTCCAAGTTTTTTAAAGGGTTACTTCATACTAACCCTCCTTTTCGGGAACCAGCTCCCGCCTGGGACCTGAATATTTGCATTGCTCAATTAATGCAACCCCCCTTTGAGCCTCTGTCTTCTGCAGAGCTCAAGTATTTAACTTGGAAAACCGTTTTCCTAGTAGCTATCACCTCTGCCAGACGCATAAGTGAGCTACAGGCCCTGTCAGTGGAAGAAGATTTTATCTCTTTCCACAGAGATAAGGTAGTCCTTAGGACTAATAGAACGTTTTTGCCTAAGGTGGTTTCTGATTTCCACCTGAATCAATCTATCTCTCTCCAGTATTTTTCACTGAGCATTCTTCCTCAGGTGAGAGGAGACTGCACAGCTTGATGTCAAAGAGCCTTAGCTACTATTTAGAGTGCACCAGAGGTCATAGGTTCAATCCCTCCAACTCTTTCTTACCTATGGCGAGGTTGGCAAGGGAAACCTGCCACTAAGAGAACAATTGCAAGGTGGATTGTTTCTTGTATCCAATTCTGTTATCAGAAACTGGTAGAGTACCCCTCAGGATTGAGGGCCCACTCCACCAGGGTACAGCTGCGCCTCTAGCGGCTGCTAGAGACATCCCCATTCTGGAGATTTGTCAAGCTGCTACCTGGAAGACAGTTCACACCTTTACCAAGCATTATTCCCTGGATGTCCAGTCCAGGAGAGATGCTGTGGTTTGGCACAACTGTGCTTCAGAGCCTATTTCTAAGTAGGTTCTGACCCTCCTCCATGGAGGTACTGCTGTGTAATCTGCTATTGTTATAATAGCAAGACTTCATGGTGTTTGAAGAAAAAATTACTCACCTTAGTAATTGCTTTTCTTCTCATGGAGTCTTGCTATATTATATCCACCTCCCTCCTACCCCTCTCAGAACTTTACTTGGGTAGGTGGCGAATTGGTGCAAGCACTGTGTGTCATGCCATTGTAGTTTTTCCTTACCCTCTTTCCTTTGGGTTAGGGATCTAGATTGTTTCATTTAGTTATTTATATTGCCCACTTCCTGGACTTGAGTCTTTGGGGAAGGGGTTCATATGTGCTTGTCAAGGGTGGTAAAACGAACCATAATATTATCAATTTTGTTATTATGGCTCTGAGTGTTTCTTTGTTCTTTATATTGTTGTTATTACTACTAGTAGGTAGCCATGGGCTAGTGTAGTTTTTTCCACACAGACTTTCCGTCCTTTGATGTTAGCTTCATAAGATCTGACAGTTTCATTTGAAACTGCCAGATGAGACTTTAGGCACAAGCCCTCAGCTGTAGAACTCAGATCTTCTGGAGTTAACCTTCTTCTCCGGGCAGTTCAGCTGCAGTGGCTGACTGCTATTGTTATAATATAGCAAGACTCCATGAGAAGAAAAGCAATTACTAAGGTGAGTAATTTTTTCATGCATGCCTTGGGTGGTTGACACACTCGGCCTGTGGCCTCGTGCATAACAATGCACATCAAGGCATGCGATATCAGAGTGTGACCACACACTCAAGAGTGGGTTATCTATTACATATATCTGTCAATCTATATATCTATATCTATATCTATATCTATATCTATATCTATATCTATATCTTTAGCTATCTATCTCTTTCTCTATATATATGTATAAAAAATACTGGCATGGTAGTGCCACTATAGTTAGGGTTCAATGGTCACTTGTATGTTAAACTAAAAATTTTGCACTTTGATAGCTTTGCAACCATACGACTGATGTAAACAGAATTTTTATGTGCTGTCAGGTACCATAGATCTCTTGATGTGGCAAGTTTTGTTCCAGTTGGATGTGCAATTGCGGAGATGTGGAGTGGCAGAAAATGTGAAATTACTATTTAGGTGCAAATCTTTGCCATCCTGCATCTCCAAAATGACTTGGTGATGTGGTCAGAAATTGTTAGGGTATTTGGGGTCTAGGTCGTAGATGTGCCTTTTGACGGTTTGTTGAAAAAATATGAATCCATTCAAAAGTTATTAAACTTTGAAGTTTCCCATTATATCCTATGGGAAAAATTAGATGTTTCATGCGAAAGCAGTTTCTGCTTTTGTGAAAGCACTTTTTTCCTTCGCAAATGGAACAGTAGTTTTGTGCCTCCACCATCTTGTTTTCAGTTAGTGACGTGGAAAAAATGGCATAATTCAAAAAATACTGGCCCTTGGTAAACACCAACAGTTGTATTTTACCTAAGCAGGGCCTGAGGAACACGATCCTGTCATTAGATTTAAAAAATACAGTAATGGCTAGAAATATGTTTATTTTATTTGATCGTTGGTAGTGTCACAAATTTGTTACTTTACTTTTGTGAAAGTTTCTCAATGCAGCACTGTTTTGCAAAACTGTAGTGTCGTAATTTTGACACCGCTTTGCAAACGCTTGCAAAACTGATGAAAGTGGCCAAAATGCTTGTTTCTTTTGACGTGGCATAGCAAACAAATGGTTTCTTATGGGCTGAAATTTTCAGGGTACAAAGGTCTTGCCCACAGATGTGCCTTTGATGGCTTGCTGATAAAATGTAACTGGGTTCCATAGTTATAACATTCCAAAGTTTAAACATTTTCTTTAGGGTAATATTGTGATGGTTGGGCACCTTTTGGGGCTATATCTCAAAAACGCTTGAGATATGGATTTTCATGAAATGAAGCTTAGTACACCTAATTAGGCATGCTGCCAGGCCTCGATTACAACTGCAGTGGAAATTTTATCAGTGTCTCTATGGTAACTATAATACTGTGCCATTTGCTGCACACGGATAATTGCAATGTCTCTGGCCCTGTGCTCTCACATATGAATAGCATTATGGAGTGATGGGGAGCGCATGGCCCTGAGAGCCCTGCACTCCCACTGGGAAATGATGATTAATTACAATGTAGCTGCACTAGGATACCAAGGGCCCCTGTGCTTCCACATGAAAATCAGGACAATTACTATATGCATGCATGGTAGCACAGATCCCAGAGGGCCCTGTGCTCCCATGACACAATATGGACTGATGGGAGAGTAGGCCTAAATCAAATAAGGGTAAGATTATACTTTCTAAAAGCAAGGACATTCATTACAAAAACTTCATAATGCATCAGTTAGGGCTCAAAAGTGGCAAAATATGGAAATGTGGTGTTGTGGTTCAAACCCTAACACCCCACCCCACCTCCGACCAACCCTATCAACCTGCTCCATCCCCACTCTTTACAGAACAACAGGCATTGGGTGTGCTTGGGGTCATCAACCTAATGCTCACCCCATTCTCCTATGCTGTACCATGTCAGCTTCCTTACACAATGGAATGGGTGAGCATTAGAGCTGATGTCCCCAAGGCTGTTACTGTGCATGCGGTGGTGGACTGGGCAGTTTAAATAATACAGCATCTCTGTTTCTCACTTGTGGAGTAAGAGAGGTTGTCTTCATGTTAAAAAATATATATATTTTGTTTCTGGCATCAGGACTTGGCTTGGTAGTAGAAAAATGAATGTAATGCCATGTGAAGTTTTTTTGTCTGGTATGGAGTTGGAGTCTTTTTCCCCTGCACAAGTCAATCAATCAATCAATCAAAATGTTTATTTTTACAGAACATCACTGAGATCAACTCATTTACAAGATGGACCTGGTTGGAACACAGGCAGGATATACAGTTTATAAACAAAACAAGATGAAACATCTGAATAAAACTTTACGATGACAGTGACACAATAACATAACAATGGCACAAATGATACATTAAAAGAGCAGTGGTTCAATACCTACATGCTGTAGGGATGTACATACAAGTAGTGAGGAGAGCTATACATGGACAGCAGTTAAGTGGGCTGTGTTACATACATTGTCTTGTGAGACAGAGCAGTCTGTGATTTTGGATTAGGAAGGGTTAATGTGGGGGGAAGGGGGAGAGGGAGTGCAGAAGGGGGAGGTTGAAGGGGTACGGAGGGGGAGAGGTGGAGGGCCTCAGAGGACACTGAACAGGGCAGCTGGACAGAGGTGGACAGGAGACAACCAGAATGATACAGGAGCTAAAAAGGGATTCAGAGCTATGATAAGGGATACCTTAAAAGAGAGCAGTCCAGTGCGGCAATATCCAAATAGTATTGCAAGGTGAGAGGACTGCTAGACCAGGCAAGGTGAGGAGGCAAGCACCATTGGGGGCACCTCAGATTGTAGGGGTTGTCTAGGACCGAGAGAAACAGGTATATAAGGTCTTGAAGGTGGGTAGAGTGACAAAAGTACTCAACTTCAACATTTTTTGTAGTTTGTTCCATAGGAATGGCAGTGCATAACTTATGGCCACTCTTCCAAAGAGAGTTCTGAACTTAGGTACCTTTAAGGAAATACAGGAGTAACTTCTCAGCTCATAATTTCCTAATACACATAGCAGAAGACAATCAGAGATATATGGTGGAAGTTTTTTGATAATAGCTCTGTAAGTCCAGAGTGCAGCATTTCTGTTCCTCCTATATTGTAGGGAGGACCATCCCATGGCAGCGTAAAGGGAACAATGGTGAGTGGGAAAGGGTAAGCTGGTAATAAATCTCAGAGCCCTGTGATACAATGTATCCAATTTAGCAAGATAGAAGACAGGGCACTGACTATAAAGGAAGTCAGCATAGTCAATCAAGGAGAGAAACATTGATTGTACTAGCCTCAGCTTGCATCTTTAGTAAGGAAGTGATTAATCCTGAAAAGAGACCGCCTGTGTCTCAATTTTTTAAAACCTCTATATGGTCCATGAAAGACAGTTTATGATCAAGCCAAACTCCCAAATACTTGAATTTCGTGACAAATGCTAGGTTTTCCCCCAGGATTGTGGTAATCTTTGGGATAGCGCCAGCACTAGCCGGGTTTGTTCCCCATAGGAGAGGTGAAAACAGCATTGCCTTTGTTTTTTTGGCATTTAAGAGGAGTTTTTTATTTAGGAGTTGGCTCTGAAGCAGGTTGAATTTGTCTTGAAGGTCTCTACGAGCAGCTTCTGGCAATGGACGGCTTAGGTAAAGTACCGTGTCATCTGCAATCAGATGAATGCTGGCCTTGGTTATGTTGTTGTCAATATTGTTCATATAAATTGCAAATAGTAGGGGACCAAGGATCGAACCCTGGGGCACCCCTCTTTGTAAGGGCTTGAGGGGAGAAAGTTCACCTTCTGCCTTAACCTGCTGCCAACGGCCAGTGAGGTAGTCAGAAAACCAGTGCAAAGCTAGCGGATCCAGACCTATCACCCTCAGGGTGAAGAGGAGCAGGCCATGATTGACACTGTCGAAGGCCTTGCTTAAGTCTAAGAACACTGCACAGATGAAGTTTCTATTCTCTAGGTCATGCTGCCAATCATTGGTTACTTTGTCTAGGGCTGTAATGGTGCAGCGCTTTGCTCTGAAACCAGATTGCACTGGGTTTAGCAGTTTCATAGTTTCCACATAGGTTCTGAGCTGTTTACTAACAATTTTTTCAATAATTTAGACAGTATAGGAAGTAGAGAAATTGGCTTGTAATAGTTAAGATCACAGGGTCCCCTGATTTAAACAGGGGATGACATGGGGCTATTTTCCATAAAGGTGTGGGGTCCCTGAGACAGTGAGAGATTGAATAGTTGGGTATTGGCACAGCTAAAATGTGGTAAGCAATCTTTAGAAAGTATGAGTCAAGGGAGTCAGCACCAATACTTTTCTTGGTATCTAACTGCAACAAAGTTCTTCAACCTCTTTCAGTGATGCAGGTTGAGGAGAAGACTGAGTTGGTAAGAAGAGTTTCAGAATGTTGTGAACCAAGCTGTAAACATAGTGAACATGCAGGGAGTTGTCAAAAGCAAGTCCTGCAGTAGCAAAGTGGTTGTTAAACGCATCCAGGATCTCCATCTTATCACAGATGGTGGCAGTGCCAGAGGTGATCTTTGAGGGCAGAGAATTTCCTGGTGTGTGACCTAAGATGTCCTTAATAGATTTCCAGAATTTAGATGCGCTCTTGGCAGCAAAGTCCAGTTCTGAGTAATAAAAGGATGCCTTGGCTTCTCTTATCATCTTAGTACATGTATTCCGAGCTTTCCTAAAGTGATACTAGTCCAAAGGGTCCTTTGTTTTTCGTGCTTTTTTCCAGAGCTTGTCGCTGTCCAGCAGTGCTGCCTTGAGCTCAGAAGAGAACCAATGACAGGCTCTGCTCCTTACACAAACTTTAACCAAGGAGGCACACTTATTTAAAGCCCCGGTCATGATTTTGAAGAAGCTATCGTATGCCATGTTGACTGACTTGGCTAAATAAAAGTCCTGCCAGCGCAGCTGAGTGTTTTAGTTCATCAGTATGCAGACTGGTTAAAACTGCATCTAGACCTCTTGGAGGAGAACCTTGATAAGGAGGGTGGATTCTGGACAGTTCTTATGCTGGCAATAATACAATGGTCACTAACATCAGTGAAAATGTACCAGCATGGGAGAAGAGGTGCGGTTTGCTAACTAAGATGACATTGAGCAGTGTACTATTAATAGGGTTCTTCTTAATAGGGCATAGGCTCATCAATAAGTTGTGTCAACCCATGGGTATCAGATAACTCTTTAAGCAGAGTGGAGGCCTTGGAAAGCTAATCAAAGTTGAGGTCCCCAGAATAACTCTTTCAAGGGACCCGTGACCCATAATAGTAGTTAAATGGGTGAAGATTCCGGGACCAGCAGATGGGGGTCTATAACAGCCTATAACACCAAGCGCAATAGAGGATGATATCTCAACCTTTAGGGATAGGCATTCCAATTGGTTTGCAATGGACGAAGAGTCTAGGCAAGAAATCAAGTATTTGTCCTTGACATAGATGGCCACCCCTCCACCCCAGATGCCTGTCAGTTCTAAACAACGAATAGTCTGGAATATTAATTTCCAAGTCGGGAGTAGCAGGCCTGAGCCACATTTCAGAGACCACTAGGACATCGGGTAAGGTATGGTTGACCCAGGCCTGAATCAGGGTAAACTTCTTTAACAGGCTGCATACATTTACATGCATAAAGCACATTCCTTTAAGCTTAGCTACAGTAGGTACAAAGGGGTTTGGAGGACTTCAGGTTGGCCAGGGTTGAGTTCAATGTCACCTGAACACAGCAGAAAGAGGAGTAAGAGCTTCCTTAGCACAGCAATAGTCAATTTGTAATCACTTGTTCTTGTACGCCTATGAAGGTTTCATGTCAAGTTAATGTGGCCCGGTGTTTAGATCTATGATGGCCTAAAACTGCAAATACTAAAACCCTAACAGTAAGATGTAAGGAAAAGTAAATGCTGG
This sequence comes from Neoceratodus forsteri, assembly GCA_016271365.2. Classification (NCBI taxonomy): domain Eukaryota; kingdom Metazoa; phylum Chordata; order Ceratodontiformes; family Ceratodontidae; genus Neoceratodus; species Neoceratodus forsteri. The sequence continues at coordinate 240,246,654 of JADMNL010000024.1, read as the reverse complement.
GTAGAGGGGAGATGGCCACGCAAGGGCAGTTATGCCCAGGTCCCACCGCTTAGAGTAGATCGAGTAAGAGGTGAAGGAGAGGGAGTTTTAGGCAGAGGTGGTTATACAATGAGTTGCGGTGCACACACAGCCCACCGGAAGGTTATACTCCCCGGATTGATGATTGTGAGCTGGTGTACTGTGCATGGCACAAGACAGAGAATGAACAGGTAATGGAGCTAGTAATTATCCCTGTTCCCCGGAGGAACAGGGATAATAGTTCTCACTGGTCCTTGAAGCCTATTAGTAGATTTAGCAGCCTAAGCTGCTCCCTGTATATTAGTAAGTGAATGAGTAGAGAACACCCTCAGCTACTGTCCGTAGAGAACACAGCGGTAACTCCTTTCTAGGCTAGCAGCACCGAAGTGCCTAGCGTATTTCCACTGATCCTAAGCCTCAGCACTAAGTAAGTCAATTATGATGAGTAAGGAAGGAATGGGAGTGAGAATAAGGTATGGGGCGATAGTGTATTTAATAAATGGTGGGGTGGGGATGGGTGAGGGTGAAAAATGCGACTTTTTCTGTACCTTGGCTTGGAGAGTCCGGCTTGGTCTCAGGTGGCGGCTATGGGCGCCTGTCCACCCGTGCCTGAATCGCCTGCAGTTGAGCTGGGAGCCCTGGGGTTCTCAGCTGGGGAGAGAGGAAACAGGAGAGATTTTAAATGCTGGCTGAGACAAAGGCCAGCAAACCAGTGGGAGAGAGAATTAGCAAGACAAAAGGGCCGATTTCATTTGGTGCCTAAGAGTCTGGGGTCAAGGCTACAGAGTCAGGAGAAGGGCTGTAACACTTAAATTGTCTAAACTTTAGCAAATTGGGCTAACAGCAATTACTAAGTTTAAGAAAAGACATCAAAACAGCAGTACATTTGTAATTACAGACCTTTTCAAAAGGTTTTAAACAGGAAAAATGGAAAGTGGACAATGGACCAAACGGAACAGGGCCGAAAAAGGCGGTTGCATTCTGATTGGCTGGCAGCTTTTGCCATACCTTGCCTTGGAGAGAGTCTTGGCTTTCAGTCTCGGGCAGTGGCTATGGAAGCGCCATCCGCCCAGTGGCCGTGTCTCCCTCGGCAGTTGAGCTGGGAGACCAGTGGGTTCTCGGCTAGAGAGACAGGAAACAGGAGAGATTTTAAATGCTGGCTGAGACAACAGCCAGCAAACCAGTGGGAGAGAGAATTAGCAAGACAAAAGGGTCGATTTCATTTGGTGCCCAAGAGTCTGGGTTCAAGGCTACAGAGTCAGGAGAAGGGCTGTAACACTTACATTTTCTAAACTTTAGCAAACCAGGCTAACAGCAATTACTAAGTTTAAGAAAAGACATCAAAACAGCAGTGCATTTGTAATTACAGGCCTTTTCAGAAGGTTTTAAACAGGAAAAATGGAAAGCGGACAATGGACCAATCGGAACGGGGCCAAAAAAGGCACTTGTGTTCTGATTAGCTGACTGCTTTTGCCGTACCTTGGCTTGGAGAGAGTCTGGGCTTGCAGTCTCAGGTGGCGGGTATGGAAGCGCTGTCTACCCGGTGGCCGAGTCTCCCTTGGCAGTTGAGCTGGGATCCCTGGGGGTTCTCGGCTTGGCTTGGAGAGAGCCCGGGCTTGCAGTCTTGGGCAGTGGCTATGGAAACACTGTCCGCCTGGTGGCCGAATCTTCCTCAGCAGTTGAGCTGGGAACCCTGGGGGTTCACGACTTGGCTTGGAGAGAGTCTGGGCTTGCAGTCTCAGACGGTGGCTATGGAAGTGCTGTCCACCCGGCTGCCGAGTCTCCCTTGGCAGTTGAGCTGGGAGCCCTGGGGGTGGAGTGCCAGTATGTTGCAGTTGCAGGTGGGTGGGCAGACTGTCAGCATGTGAGCAGAAGAGTGAAAGTGGAGCAGTGGTTGCTGTAAAAAAAAAAAATGAAAACAAAAAATCAGAAGCTGCAGGTAAAATAAGAGTTTGTTTCTGTGCTGAGTAACGGAAGCTCCCATATGCTACTGTTGCTGGTGGATGGCCGGACAGTGTGTGAGTGGTGTGTGGTGGGTGAATGCAGAGTGGAGTTTGCTTTAAAAAACAAACACAGAGGCTGCAGTAAAATAATACTGCAAGGTAGGTAGGAAACAGGGAAGTGAGGTAACTGAAAATAGTTGTTTTAAAGCAGGATCAGTCTGAGTTGTGTTAGAGGTTCCTGCTTGTGTGTGGTCTCATGTAATGTTAAAGGCAAACTACAGAATGCAACAAGTGCTGGTTAGCTGGGGGGATTGATGACATGTCTACTATATGTATAAATCTGTAATGGTGTGTCTACTATGGGCAGGATATACAAAGGGTTTGCACCTTGGTGCAACTGAGTTGCACCAGCGCAACCCCAGCAATGCACCCCGGTGCGATATTGAAGGGGGGTACCTGCAAAGCTCAAGTCCCAATGTGCCGGGGTGCAAAGACAATGTATGCAGCCCAAATGCAGGGGGGTGTGTGCCCATGCATATGCGGGACATATGCTGGCACAACCCAAGTTCCAATGGGGCTCAAAGTTGAACCAGAAAAAATGTCAAAACCAGGCCACCCACAGGCAGGCTGCTGTATTACAGTACACAACACAGCACCCACCAGCCGTGGGTGGCCACCCACCCAGCAGGGACACCGTCCACAGGCACCCACACCCTCCCTGGTGGCCCAGTGCCCCCCCACCAGTATGCCCCACTGCTGGCATTCACAGTCGCAACTCCACCTGGTGGTCTAGTGGTTCTCTCCACCCCTTCCGTATGCCCGATCATGGGCATTTGTAACTATCTACAATATCCTGGTGGTCTAGTGGTCCCCTTCCCTTCCTCCCTCCCTCCCGGATGCCCGATCATGGGCATTAGTAATGAATATCAATATCTGGTGGTCCAGTGGTACCCACTCCCCTTCCACCCACAGAGGACCCTGGCCTCCCAGCTCCCCCCCCCATCGGCGTGTGCTGCATCCCGGCTCATACCGCCCACTGAATCTGTAAGCCTATTGGTGCCGAACCGTACTGTACTACAGGCACAAATATGTGAATGGGTTCATTCACATGTTGTGCCTGTGTATCATATGTCTCACAAGCCGGTGGTCCACACTGTGCACCAATAGGTTTACAGATCATATTGTAAGCTGTCATTTGACAGGTGGCAGGGCAGTATGCGGGTGGGCTGCAGCCGCCCACCGATGATGGGGGGGGGAGCTGGGAGGCCAGGGTCCTCTGTGGGTGGAAGGGAAGGGGGGGTACCACTGGATCCCGTGCATCTCAGTTATGCTGCACCCCCTATTGTGCCACAGCCCGGCACAGTCTGAATATCCTGCCCTATATGTATACATGTGAGATTTCACATGTATACACATAGTAGCTCAGATACATATGGGATATACAATGGAGAGCTGCACTGACAGAAAGTATCCCTATTGCGTAAATGAAATATACAATGGTGAGCTTTGAATATTGCTCTGTGTCCTGGCCACCGTGCATCTCAGTTGCACTGCGCCCCCTCTTGCGCCACAGCCTGGTGCAGTCTGAATATCCTGCCCTATGTGTATAAATGTGAGATTTCACATGTACACACATAGTAGCTCAGATACTTATGGGATATACAATGAGAGCTGCACTGACAGAAAGCATCCCTGTTGCATAAATGAAATATATAATGGTGAGCTGTAAGACAAATGATTTATCTACACAAGTGCTGTTTGACCTCGGGTAACCTCATGAGTGGCGTATGCCATGAGTGAGGTGTCTGAGGTCAAACAGCACAAGTGTAGATAAATCATTTATCTGACAGCTCACCATTGTGTATTTCATTTATGCAGTAGGGATGCTTTCTGTCAGTGCAGGGACATTTACTTTGATTGCTTTTTTTTGCATGTTTGTCAAAAAGTGAAACAAATTGCATTTTCTGCTCTTTTTGCTAATTATAAAAAATCTATAAGGTATCTATAAATGAAACACCACTCATTTTGCAGATAATTTTGTGCTGAACAACCTTCATGCTCACAGTATCATGCTATCTTTTTTCGTTTTAAAGTTATTCGAAATTTGAATATGGGTAGTACTGCTACTGAGGCCGAACATTCTAAATGAGTTCCGCAGTGATTGTGACATAGCTACTATATGGATACATTCTATTTATTCAATGGCTGTGAAGATAAATGGATTTATTCAATGGCTTCTGAGTCCACGCCTATTGTATAAATAGATTTATCACAGCATTTATGTCCACACCTATTGCATAAATATATATGTAGAAAGAGAGAGAGAGAATGAGTGATGGCAAATTGTGGTATACAAGGAAATAAAAGACAAAGAACCTCTGTGTGAAAACACTGAGGCAAGGGTTACCCAAAGGGCATTTGGCTGGAAACCAAGTTTCAAAAAATACAAAATCACACATGCCCACACAATGCAAAGCATCATGGGCATAATGCAAATCACCACAGAATGTTATGCTGGTCCAACTTTAAGCAGAATTGCATGGTGCAGAAAGGCCTCTCACACAGTTTGCAAAGGGTGCTAACAGAAGACATAGACACGTGTTTTGTCCTACCAGGACTCATCAGTATGCCTCGTCTGTTTGACACCCCAGTGGAATGGACCAGCTACCCTTAAGACAGTGTGTCTTGGATATGTTGTGGTGAACCCATTAAAATAAAAAACTGTTTAAAAGACAAAGAACCTCTGTGCGCAAACACTGAGGCAAGGTTACCCAAAGGGCATTTGGCTGGAAGCCAAGTTTCAAGAAAATACAAAATCACACATGCCCACACAATGCAAAGCATCATGGGCTGCATATGCAAATCACCACAGAATGTTATGCTGGTCCAACTTTAAGCAGAATTGCATGGTGCCGATAAGCCTCTCACACAGTTTGCAAAGGGTGCTAACAGAAGACATAGACACGTGTTTCGTCCTACCAGGACTCATCAGTATGCCTTGTCTGTTTGACACCCCAGTGGAATGGACCAGCTACCTTTAAGACAGTGTGTCTTGGATATGTTGCGATGCTTTGCATTGTGTGTGCAATTCTGCTTAAAGTTGGACCAGCATAACATTCTGTGGTGATTTGCATATGCAGCCCATGATGCTTTGCATTGTGTGGGCATGTGTGATTTTGTGTTTTCTTGAAACTTGGCTTCCCAGCCAAATGCCCTTTGGGGTAACCCTTGCCTCAGTGTTTGCGCATAGAGGTTCTTTGTCTTTTAAACAGTTTTAATGGGTTCACCACAACATATCCAAGACACACTGTCTTAAGGGTAGCTGGTCCATTCCACTGGGGTGTCAAACAGACGAAGCATACTGATGAGTCCTGGTAGGACGAAACACGTGTCTATGTCTTCTGTTAGCACCCTTTGCAAACTGTGTGAGAGGCTTTTCGGCACCATGCAATTCTGCTTAAATTTGGACCAGCATAACATTCTGTGGTGATTTGCATATGCAGCCCATGATGCTTTGCATTGTGTGGGCATGTGTGATTTTGTATTTACAAGGAAATAATACCATCAAGGTGTCGAACAAGCCATAAAGCCATGAGCCCAAAGGGTGAGTGGCCTGTAGGAACTTGTTCTACCATGAGATGGTATTATTTCACGAGTATAGCAAACTTTGCCATCATTTATTTTGTATAATTCATAAGTTTGGTTACCTTTGTGGTTGTGTGCCCTTTTGCTTAGCGAGGTGATTTATTTCCATAGTGTAGGGTGGGCTTGTGTATTTTTGCATGTGTGTGCCTGACTCAAGAAGTCCCCTGTAAAAAAAGGGAATGGTTTAACAGACTTTCTGCTTCAGGATGGTGTGAGCAGCTTTGAGCATGTCGTTGGGAGTAGTGGTTTAGTGCTTGGTGGGCTTTCTGCAGTTGGGATTGATGGTTTAGTGCATTGGGGTGAGGAAGGCTGGTATTTGAAGTGGCTCTGAATGGTCAGGAGCGGCAGTCTGTGGAGAGAAGCGTCATCCAAGAAGTAGTGTGAGTCAGTTTGGAGTAGCCTGAAGGAGGCAGCAGTATGGTGATGTGGTGCTGTGCTGGTAGACCTTGGGTTTCTTTGCTCCGAGTGGTGGATGGTACTGTCTCGCTACCAGCAGCTCCAGTGGCGCCCTCAGCAGGTGGGATGGCGAGGGGCTGCTGAAGGTCCCAATGGGGGTGGGTGGATGGAATCACCCGACAAGGAGAGGCAGTAGTCATACACAGAGGTCGGATGAAGCAAAGATGTTTATTTGATAGGAGGAGAAGGAGGACATGGTCATACAAGAAAATACTAACAACAAAACAACAGGGAGTATGGACAGCATTGTGGATATTGCTTTATGAGCATTCTATACTGTATACCCTATATGAGGGTGACTCTAAGCACACTTGCAGTAACCAACTATAATATCTCTGCTTTATGAGCGGTCTGTCTATTGAGAACAGCAAATCACCATGCAGTTTCTAATACTACCCTGAGGTGCATCTCTCCCTAGGGCCTATTACCTGGAGTACTCCCTCTATGGAACTCAAAAACATGTTACTACAAGACTCTATATATGTCTTAAGAGGCAGTTCATGCACAGTTGAGTTTTCTCTGTTGTCAAGAAGAAACTGGGTTGTGGGATATGAAACACAAGGGGAACACTTGGCTGGAATGAGTTAAAAACTAAGGGAATGCAGAGAGAATTTTGAACAGACCATGAGTTCTCGGCCACACCCCACCTCTCTAGGGATGCCGGAATTTCAGAACAATGCAATATTTCCTCAGATCAAAACCCAATGAGGGCGCGAATTGAAACACAGCAACCCGGCACAGCCCACTTCTGGACTGCCTGGAGAAGAGGAAGAAGATACTGCACAACTGGCCACAGCCCGCTTCTGGACTTCTGGAAGAAGAAGAAGATGCTGAACACCCAGCTTCAGCCCACTTCTGGACTGTCAGAACACGAAGAATATGCTGAACACACAGCCACAGCCCTCTTCTGGACTGTCAGGACATGAAGAAGATGCAGGAAGGAAGTCTGTGAAACATGAGACAACAATGGGGTTCTGGCACCATGGCCGGATGAGCTAAGGACTACATAAAATAAGAAACAGGATGTTGATGTGGGCTACTGTACCAGAAGGTCTGGATGGCACTTGATACGGATGTTAAAACAAGAAAATGGACAGTACCTTTGTACTGGGCCAGGCCTGCACTGGGAACTGGAAAGTGGAAAATAATAAACAGGGCGTTGCAAACTGAGATGACTGCAACATGGTTCTTCAAGAATTTGCTGCTGGCTGCTTTGGAGATGCACTGAAGATGAGTTCTGGAGTACTGAAGAAGACTGGTCTGGATACACGTTGGTGAAGGGATTCTGGAAACTTGCTGAAGACTGATTAGAACACTTTGTAACACTGACATGCTGGCAACAAAGCAATACTTTCTGGCACTTTTACTGTTCGTAGTAATAATAGCAATGCAAATAAAGTCTCAATTCTTGTTGCAGTGGTCAATTATACAGTCTCTATGTCCAGACCACAGTAGATATACAGGCAATTTACTTTTCTGGGTGAACCCTGGCTCTGGTGGACCTAACTAACAGGGATCTCTCTAGCTAGATCAGGTTCTTCCTGTTACTGCGGTTCTGTATGGCTAGCTAGACTCCCTAAACATCTGGGGTCACTAATGCTGCTGGGCCCCTAAAACACCTGGGGGTCTAAATGGCTAGCAGTGGGCCTAACTCACCCCTTTAAGTAGCAGTGGGCCTAACTCACCCTGTTAGGTAACAGTGTAATGTGGCAGTGGGCCTAACTTGCCCCTTTAAGTAGCAGTGGGCCTACCTTGCCCCTTTAAGCGCTGGTGGGCCTAGGGTGCCCTGTAAATACCAGACCTATAATGCCCTTTTAACTATCTGTTAGGCCTCTAACTGGCTGGTCCTTTAACTACCTCTGACTTCAGTCAGGGCCTTTTCTGCCCTTGCCCCACCATAACTCCGCCTTCAGGGCTTCCCTCTATTAATATTTAAAACTTATCCTTTCAGAGCCTCTCTACCAGGCCCCTCCCCTGGCATGGCTGGATTAACCTGTATGCTAATTACGCCATGGCGTAGGGTCCCAAGGTTCAGGAGGGCCCCCATTGTTAACTTATTTACAGCTACTTTCTTTAATTCTGGCTGTACTGGACAACCGCTGACAGGCCAAATTGCCCAAAAAGCAGCCCCCTCCTTGGAGTCAGTCAGCCCCCCACCTCATTGAGTCAGCCTGGTGAATGATGACCCCCAACAGCTGCTCTGAGCAAGTGAGTCTCAGTTTCTCTGACGGCTGCTCCAGCTTCACCTCTGATCCACCCTGACACCACCATACACAACCAATCATGTCCATCAGAGGTCCGCTGGAGGTGTGGCTACTGGGGGCGGGAATCAGTGTGATGGCATGGCATCAGGACATGTGGCCGGGCAGTAATGAGGAGTAGAGGAGGAGAACTAGAGAAAGCTGTGGCGGTCAGTCGTTGTTGCCAGTGGTTGGTCTCGTCTATCAAAGAAGAAGAGTCTGTCTAAAGACACAAAAGTAGAGAGAGAGTCTGAGCAGGCCATGGGGCATCACCCGGAGTCAGATTTGGCTTCAGTGCAGCGTCACGTGCTGCTAGTGTTTTTAGTGTAGCCATTAGCCAGGGTCAGTCAGTGCTGCTGCTAGTTTGGCCTTTGGTCCTGCTGTGACTATGAGAAGTCCTCCCATGCCGGGCCACGCTGCAAGGCTGAGTTGTGTCACCACCGCCTGTGTGATCTTGAGAAAACAATCAAGAGGACTGACTGGACTCATCTAAGTCACATTCACATCAGTCAGGCCACACCTGGTATGTTGTGTTGACTAGTTTTCATGTGCTGCAGTGTCCAAGTCATTTGTGCTGCAGAAATGACTAGTTTTATTGCATTGGAGAAACAAACTAAGCTGTGGTTGCCTCTGGTCATGGTCTGTCTGTGAGTGTTCAGTAACCTGAGTAGTGTACTGAGTCTTTAATAAGATTTGAGTTTGGCACTGAGTGGACCATGGGATGCTAATCGGTCACCTGAGGGGAACTAACTTGTGCGACTTGCTCTTGCTGGCACAGTTCTGTTTTGGTTTGATTTGAGTCATATACATTACTGGGAAGTTGCAGCAGGTTGCTCTAGGAAACTTAATTTCTGAAGTGACTGCAGTCAACACCTGCAGGTCCTGCAGGGTTCTTAAGGCTCAGTCTTTTGGCACAACTCTGTTTAGCTGCTTTGGCATCAATGACTTGGAATAGGGGCAAGGATGTGGCAACTCAGCATTGGCAGCAAAGCAACTTTAAGGTTGACAACAAAACTATAAATGACAATGGAAATGGAGGAGAGAGACAGTGGGAGAACAGACAGAATTGAGGAAAAAGATCGCTGCACAGAGGGTGATTGTGGCAGATGCATTGCAGAGGCAAGGAGCTTGAGCATGTCTAAGGTTTGGAGCTCAAAGGAGTCTTGAGCAAGGAAATAATGGAAGGGAGCTGTGAGCTCCACTAATTGCTTCAATACATGCTTCAGTTTTTTGGTTTTGGCAGAGAGAATAGGTATTCAAAGAGGCATGTGCAGGGAGATCATGGCAGCTACAATTCCCATTTTTATTAATTTATTTATGTGGAATTTGAATTTGATATCTGGGAAGGCAGGGCACACTAATGGAAGTCTAATGTCCAGGTGTGTCTGGGGAGGGAAAAAAAGAGGAAGAAAAGATGATCCATCATTATTAATAACAAAAATAGCTACAAGGTACAGTAGTGGCAAGGGAAAAACAAGACGAGTTAAAGGTAACTAAAAAGTGAACATTTACAAAATGTTGGTATTGTTCTGATAAAATGTTTCTTTGTGCAGTAATTGGTCTTTCTGAATTGTGTTGTTTATAATCAAGGGCATGTGACCTGTCAAGTCATGTGGCATAACACATAGCATTATAAACCACATCCTGCTTGAGTACCCTGGTCGTTACTACAGAAGAATGGAATGTTGGCATTTAGGGGCCCCCCGGGCCACAAAATATGACTTGGAGTAGGGCCCCCACATCCATTAATCTGGCCATGTCCCCTGGGTGTCACTAAACCTGGATGAAAATTAATCTGTTTAAATACAGCCCTCTGGCCTGCCCCATGGCCATCAGCTGTTCCTATGCAGCGCCGACTGCACTGCAAAATGAATAACTTTTACTTTAAAAGAAAAATAACTTTAGGTGGTCAGCACCTAGCTGCTGGTGCTGCCACTGACTTATCGCTCCAGCCTGGGGTAAAGACAGTGTTGAGGTAGGCGGGAGGTACTGCTGCCAGAGGGAAGGCTTTTCTTGCAGGCGGGCACAGGATGTCTGGGGACTCTGCGAGGTCCTAGCGGCATGATGGCTCTGTGACCGTCTCACTTTGCGATGCAGCACTACTACCACTGCCTTTGGGGAACAGGAAATTGTACTTTAAATTTAAAAAATAATAAACCGGCTCCAAGTCTAACACGCTGAACGGGACGCTCTTCTTCTTCACAAGGCAACCCGATGGCACTTAGACAGCACAGCTGTTTCACAGGCTGAGGCTGGCAGAATCAGGGACTGGAGGCAGCAGAGGCACACAGACAAGCTCCCAGGGACAGCTTCAACCCTACAGGTAAACCCTGTGGTCCCTCTATGCTTTCTGTGTCCTCTCTCCTACACAGCCACCAGGATTCACACTGTAGCAACTTACTTTTCAAAGAGCGACACTCTGGGTTCTAATTCTGGTTCTGGCACTAGAATGCTAGGCATGTGCCACACAGTGGGCATTCCATCTGCTCAGCCTGGCATTCTATTTGCTCAGCATGACATTCCACTTACTGAAGCTGGCATAAAGGCTTAACTTTGCATTATTTCTTTAACTATTTACAATATTTAAACAGGATTTGGGACAGGTTTGATGGCTGCATCTAAAACTGGGCACTTTTCTACTGCATTGGGGCACCTTATAAAGCTGGGCACTTTTCTAATTTTCTTTCTGTGAAGCCCCAACTCTGGGGCACTACAGTGGCCTTGGAACTGGCCTGGAGGAGTATGAAGGAGGCTATGGAGGTCTTGGCAGGGACAGTGGGTTCTGTCTGACTGGAGATAATGTATTTAGGTGAAAATGTGTTAGGAGCTACTGTAGTGAGGTGTAGGCCTTTTGTTTCCCAAGTTGTGAGCTGCTGTTTTGGGGCTGACTGTTGGTTCTGTGACCTGCTTTGTTTGAGGGCTTGCTAAGGTGTCTGTAATAGTTGTAATTAAGGTGCTTGCTACATGTGTGATTATCATGCACGTTACATGTGTTAAGGTGTTTGTTATGTGTTATTGTGTGGATAACGGTGGTTTGTAGAGCATTAGGTATTAATGTGCTATTAAGGCATTAATAACACATTAATATAGGGTAACTAGCTGGTTTGTTTCACATATTCTATTTTTTTTTCATATATGCTAATTGGATACTGTGGTATAAAAGTAAATATATGATGGCATATTCTATGGGGGAGGGCCCAAACATGTATTACATCCATCCATCCATCCAGCTGTCCATCCACCCACCCACCCATCCAACTATCTATCTATCTATCTATCTATCTATCTATCTATCTATCTATCTATCTATCATAACACAGAGGGTAGTGTGTTGTGCTACTATGCAGGTTTGCACACTGTGCTGAACTAATTAGTTTTGAAACCTGGTGACATAAATTGAATGGAAGCTCACAATACTAGGTTCAAGAACTGATCAGTAATTATAAAACCGAATATCATGCAGGATAAAGGCAACATCAAAAAGGCTCTCTAAAAAAGGAAAAAACATGACTGCATAGCAAATCAAGTAAAAAGTATTGTGGGAAACTACACACGTGCCCAAATTTCCAACTGCTGTATATTAAAAAAGGTAAAAAATGTATGTTCCTCTAAAGAACTTATTGAATCTTGTTTTTCACATGCATTAGTATTTTGGCTGTGACTACCTTTCCAGCAGATTCGGTTGTAGTTTCTGTACTACAGACACTACTGTCCCATCAGATGTTGGGACACTTGCATTTCCCACAAGGCACTACTGTCCCAGCAGATGTTGGCAGAGTTCTGTTACTGCAGGCACTGTCTCAGTAGATCTGCATCTACTGGCCACGTACCTTGCCTGATATACTGCTGTGACAACACCTGATGTGATGTGTGCTGGGACACAGGTGACTTGTCTCCCTGACCTCTCACCGTGGGAGGGGCTTTGCAAATGGTCTTTAATATCTGCTAGGATGGATCGCTTTTGCCTTCAGGCAAGACAGCAGTCCCAGGACCAAGGGGTCCAGTCAGGTATGGATGTACCCGTAGGGGCCAGCCCAGGCCACTCCAGTAGGGAGTAGCCTGGGCTACTAGAAAAGAGCTGATCCAGAGAGGAATCACCCCCCCCCCCGGACCAGCTCAACTCAGTGTTTTTTGAAACAGATTGGCAGCTTGTTCTTTTTTGGGGCCTTTTCCTTGTTTGTTCTGCAGCAAGTCCTGTGGCCTGGTAAGACCTAATTTTATTCACCACCCCTGCCTGGCCTCCACATTTCTCTCCTCCCTCCCTCCCCACGCCTTTCCATTTCCCCTAACATGGACGTGTTTTTCATGGCTCTGCTCCTGTTTCTTTGCCATCAGTGGTTTGCCCCTGTCTTCCATTTGCAGCTCTGCTGGTCCCATGCAGCTTCTCCTTTTTTTCTCATGTGCTTTGTTTGGTTCCTTTGTCCCTGTTGCTTCTACACATGGCTGTGTTCTCCTACCTGCTTGCTCACTGGGCTTGCACACCCATGTTAGGCATAATCCCCTCACCTATACTGGCAACCCACTGTGTACCACTGACTCTCTCTCTCTCTCTCTCTCTCTGTGTGTGTATATATATATATATATATATATATATATATATATATACAGTAGAGCCCGCTTATAAGAACATCATATTTGCCAAGAGAAATGTTCTTATAAGCTGGCTGTTACTATAAGCTGGGCTTACATTAAACGATTGTTGCCGCACACCGCTAGATGGTGCCTGCCCCACGCTGTATGAGGTAAACCCAAATAAGACAAAAATTCAAGTTAAAATGTAAAAACCTTTACTGTGTGACAGATGCCATTAATTTAATAAAGGAGTCGAACTTATAAAATGCTCACTCTAAGCCTTCTGCTCTGCACTCTAACATACTGCTGTCATAGCATCAGGAGCGCTGAACTTGGCAGTCAGGTTGTTTGGGGCTGATATTCACATCGAAACCTGCCTTTTAAAGCACTGTCTGCAGTCATAACATCAGGAGTGCTGATTTTGGCGAGTTGGGTGGATCGGGGCTGATATTCACACCGAAACCTGCATTTTTAAAGCACTGTCTGCAGTCACAGCATCAGGAGCGCTGATCATGGTGAGTCAGGATGTTCGGGGTTGATATTCAAGGTCTCAGACACAGAGGAATGTTTAACAATTGCTCTTTAATTAGCCAGCAATGAGACTTAATAAATGTGTGGTTCGCTAGGATAGGGACTGATAGCAGCTCATTAAATGTTAATGTGTGTGATTTACTTGCCATTAGAAAAGGACACAGTTATTGTTTGCTACTGAGTAAGGACGAATAAGATCACTTAAGGTCAAAGAAGATACGAGGCATGGCTGTAGTGGAGTTAATGAGGTGTGAATGGCAAATTGAATGGCTAGCATCAACTGAATGAATGATTAAGTAGTGTGAAATAATGTTCCTAGGACCTCACAGAGTACATCATTTGACAAAAAATGTTCTTATAACAGATCCAGGTGTTCTTTATAACGGGCTTTGCTCCCATTGAAAATAATGGAGCAAGATCCTTACATGATGCAAATGTGATTATATGTGGGATGTTCTTATATCCAATGTTCTTATAAGTAGGCTGCACTGTATATATATATATATATATATATATATATATATATATATTATGGTAACGGTAGTGCTACCATAGTTAGGTTGAGGAGCCATTTACATGTTAAATCTAAAATTTTGCACCTTAATAACTTTGCAACCATTCAACGGATTTGCCTGAAATTTGGAAAACTTATTCAAGAACCATAGATCTTGGGATCTACCAACTTTTGTAATGTTTGGATACACAGCTGCGGAGTTATTAAGCGTGATCTGCGCACTCGTTTACGCGTTTTTGGAATTCTTTGGTCGTCTCTACAGGTCGCAGTTTGCGTGACTGGTCCGAAATTTTCAGGGAATGTGTGGCCAGGGTCCCCAATGTGCCTTTTGAAGATTTCATGAAAAAGTATTAAACGGTTCAAAAGTTATTCAAAAAAAGGTTCGCATTATAAGTCAATGGGAAAAGTTAAGAAAAAGTTCGACAGTGTCGAAAATGCAGTTTTTACTTTCGAAAATGGTCCTTTTACTGTCGCAAATCTGCCATTTTGTTTTCAGTTGGTCATCAGAAAAATGCTTGCCATTTAAATTTAGGACCCTCTAGCAACCTAATTCTTTTTGTATTCACCTAATCGGACCCTGAGGATGCTAGGCATGTATTTATTTTGGGGTAAAACACCCCAGAAATATGTTTTTCAGATTTCTGGAAACAGTACTTTCGCACTTATGACAGTGTCGAATGAATTTGCAAAAGCTTTCGCAAAGTTCGACAGTACTTTTCCAGGCTGTGTGAAAATGACAGCAATTATGTGGTACCTTGCTGCAAAAAGAATGGTTTGGTCTTTGGGCTGAAATTTGAGGAACGTGGCCAACATCTAACAGATGTGCCTTTCAGTATTTTGGTGAAACAATATTACAGGGTGGCAAAGTTACGTACTCCAAAGTTGACACTTTTTCCCATAGGATAACATTACGGGCGTCCGCGCAATACAGGAATCCTTTGCCGCCTGCTGCAAAATAACGGTTTGGTCTTTAAGGCTGAAATTTGAAAAGAAGAAAGCCAACATCCCACAGATGTACTTTTACTAGTTTGGTGAAAATATTACAGGGAGCCAAAGTTATGGCACTCTGAACTTCTTTTTCCCATAGGATAACATTACGGCATTCGCCGCGCCTTTCTGGGCCCGTATCTCGGAAACGGTGCGAGATACAGACTTTTTGTCAGAAAAATGCTTAGCCCCCTAATGGGAGCTAAGTACAAAACTAGCCAGGAAAGTCATAAATCATATGACTTTTAAATTTTTTTCTACGTCGTACAGGTCCTGAGATATAAGCAATTTTCTATTCCAACTCCTCATTTTCTGCTCCAAGAGCCATTATTATGCATACATTCTTTGTATTCACTGTCTTTCTCTATGCAGCTTTTGGGGAAAACTAGTCTGTGGCTTATATTACTGTTACCCTACCGCTTCTGCTTGCGGTTCCGTAACGTTTCACTTACTGTTCCGTCTACGATACCATAGGCTTGCTTGGCGTTTCATTTGCGCTTGTGTGCGTTATTTTAACCATTTCTGTCTACAGTACTGTTTATCTTTCTGTTCTGCTTTGCATCACCATGCGATACCATTTGCGCTTATGGCACCATGTTACTATGTGACAAGACATCATGTGGCGGGAGCACGGGCCCTTCCGCCAACATATCTACTATTTCTCATTATACTTCTCAAAAGAAGGGAAATTAGAGGCAAAAACTCTGTTTAATGCATTAGTTAGGTTGTTCCACAGCAACAAAAGTGAGAAATTTGGTATTAGAGTTGAAAGCCCCCTGACCCCCGCCCACACCCCAACAGGCATCAGGGTGCTGTTGGGTTGTCGGTCCTAACTCTAATGCTGAAATATTGGCACAGATTACTTAAAATATACTTTATTTTCAAGTGCTGCAGTGTGTGCCCTGTCTAACGCTGCATTTATATTTATTTAATTTTTTTTATTTATTATTCTTTTCTGACACTGGGATGCCCACCCTCGGTGTTGGATGCTTCCCCCTTTTGAAGCCCCTTCATTCATTACCATTGCCGACAGCTGGGGGCCCAATCCTGTGCCAGCATTTACACACCCCCAGCAGTGTGGGACACTGGGGAATCCACCTCCAGTGTCCCAAAGTACAGTGAATCCTTTTACATTGCCCTGAAAAGAAGAAAACATCTCACGTCTTTTTATCTTTTTAACCTGAAAAGAAAGAAAACTGTCCCTTGTCATCACCACCATCTCCCTACCCCCAACTGACCCTCCCACTGAGCACCTACCACCCCACCCCACCCCCTTGCCCAATACTTATCTCCGGAGGTCAGCTGATGTCATCTTCTGTGGACCAGGACATGTTTGCACTTGCTGAACTGCAAACTGAGGAATCAAGGTAAGTGCCGTATAATGTATTTCAATGGCATTTTGAACTTATGTTAATATCTTTGCCATTTTTTGGTATTTTTTCACCAAAATTTCAACATGAGCTTTTTGGAACCCCACCTCATGAACACTGTCACCATTGTTTCATTAATCAGGCCCGTAAGGTGATTTCACAGTTGCTGCACAGAATCACCTTTCAGGACCAGTTAACGAAATGACAGTGCCAGTGTTCGTGAAATGGGGTCCCAAAAAGGCCATGCTGAGAACTTGGTGAAAAAATTCCTAAAATTGGCCAAGTGCATTGAAAATTTCCTATGCAGGTGTGTAACTTTGGCAATTTACAATATTTTGGCTCCAGATTTTCAACATACTCATTTTTTCACACCACCTCATGAACAGTACAGCTGTCCTTTTTCATATCCTATCCAAAACATGTTTTCACACCTGTGGCATGGAATGGTTTTTCAGCACGGATTTGAACATTTTCACCTACAGGATTTATGAGGCTGGGGTCATAAGAAGACTATGTAGAAAGTTTGGGGTTAAAATATTAAAAAACAAAATAATTTATTAAGTACCATTGTTTGCAGGGATGTCCGTTGCTTCTCTGGGGAACACACTGCCTTACTATGCCAGTGACCTGAGTTCAGGTGTGAACTCAGTGAGCCAGTTTACTGAGACAAGGCTGATGGGGAAGGTGCTGCAGCATTCAGCACCAGTCACAGCCTGGTAGGGACAGAGCAGTGTTTTGGTGTAGACACCACACCTGTGGTGGATCAGGAACCTCACCCACAAGATATTGATATGTGTGTTGGGGTCTGCTGGGCCCATGCACTGCATCAGGACTGTCTCCAATATTGTACTTTGTTCATTTTGGGCAGGTCCCAAAGGGACCTGTGCAAATGAGGATACAGTTCCACTATCACAAAAAGAAGGGAAATTAGTTGCAAAAAACTATGTTGATGCATAGGGTTGGGTGGTAAAACGCAAAGCACACAAAGACGGGAAATGAAAATACATTAGGGATTTGGGTCTCTGGAGTACTGATAAATCAGTGGTGGGGTCTTACTTACTAATGACCATCCCTACCTGGATCAGATGAGGTCAAATGTTATGTCTTCATGCAGGGCCCAAGCACTGACAGATTATATTGTCTGTATTGTATCACTATGACTCACTAGGTTGGAGCTGTAGCTTGTGCTTCTGACAGGAGGCTGTGGGCTGAGAAGATGGGTATTAGGGTTGACAACTCCAAGTAAGACCCCACCACTGATTCTACAATACTCGGGAGACCAGGGTAGCACCTGGGAACACTGTGCCTTAGCAACAGAGTCACGTAAAAGCAGGAAGTAAAATGTTTTACCCAACACTTGCTACTCTCAGTTCTCTCATTAGCATTTTACACGCAGTAGTTTCTATGATTAAGCGCTAGAGGGCACGAAACATGTCAGGAGTGTTGTTGGAGAAAAGGAGGAACGACCTGTACTCAGAAAGGGACTGTTGTTGCTGGGTGTTTTGCACAAAATAAAATATGATACACCTTTTGCACCAATCCAGGTATCCAAGAGTCATATGTACTGTCTGAAACTATTGTGTGTAAAATGCTAATGAGAGAACTGTGAGTAGCAGGTGCTAGCTAAAACATTTTTACTTCCTATAAATAAATTTATACATACAGTGACAATTTATACATACAGTGCCAGACTACTTCCTACTTTCACACACTTTCACTTTCCCTCTCTCACATACAGTAGCTCACCTCACACTATTTTATCCCTGCACACCCACCACAACTCAAAACCACTGCTGCCACCAAGAAACACCTGCCTACATTGAATGTTAATACTGCAATGTTCAAGCTCTTAGCAGATTGTTTTACCTCATTTCTTCTAAATCTGCATCTATCACAAGCTCTTTCGGCTTACTGCACCATCTGTTCAGCTCTACTCGACTTTGCTCCCCACCCCCGGCCCCAGTGGCTCCTAAAAATCTTGTCCCATTAAGACAAGTTTCCAAAGCAAGATTACCTTTTATTTAAAATATCTGCCACCTCCCTGATTATCTCCTTTTCCTTTCATTCTCCCGCCGCCCGGAGTGCTACAATCTTGCTGAGCTCTCTCCACCGTCTTCTCTTCCTTTCATGGGGCCAGAAAATAAAACAATCCAATGGAACCTCACCCACAGAAATTATAGAACACGAAGGCTCAACCAGCTATTTAACAATTAGTCAGTAACTGCTAAAATACAATAAAATAATGCCACAGACTAACCCAATAACAAGTTCTCGCTAAGCGACAAAAACGAACGTCATGTTTTTCAAAATGCATGACCCGCCCAAAAAATGCAACCAATGAAAATGTACACACTTAACCTTGTGATCACGCATGCATGCCAATCATAGCAACTTCAAGCAACAAGCATTCAAATGTGCAGTAACACAGAGAACACCGTAAAAAAATCCCACTTATTTTATTAATAAAAACAACAATTAAAATAAAAAAATAAAAATAAAACCTCCACAAAACATAGTATCCCTATTGCATAAATGGAACATGCAATGGGGACCAGTGAAATGAATGTTTTATCTGCACTCAAGCAGTTTGACCTTGGACACATCACTCATGACTTACGCCACTCGTGAAGTTACCTGAGGTCAAACTGCTCTTGTGCAGATAAATAATTTATTCCACTGGTCCCCATTGCATATCCTATATGTGTATATATATTGTATATGTGTGTGTGTGTATATATATATATATATATATATATATATACACACACACACACACACATATATAAGGGATATACAATGAAAGCAAGTGTAATGAATGATTTATCCGCACAAGAGCAGTTTGACCTCAGGTAACCTCATGAGTGGCGTAAGCCACGAGTGAGGTATCCGAGGTCAAACTGCTTGAGTGCACATAAATCATTTATTACACGAGTTTTCAATTGCATATTCCACTTATGCAATTATTTTGCTTTTGCTATTGTAGGGGGCATTTGTTAGTCAAAAAAGTGAATAAAAATTGAATTTTCTGCCACTGTTTGCTGATTATAGAAAATCTAAAAGGAATCTAGAAATGAAACACCTCTCATTTTGTAGATATTTTTATTCTGAACAACTTTTGTGCTCAAAGTACCATACTATCATTTTTTGGTTTTAAATTATTTGCATTTGTTTGATGAAAAACTGCACAAAATGGAATTTTCTGCAGTTTTTGCTAATTCTGAAAAACTAAAAAGTATCTATAAATGAAACACCACTCACTTTGTAAATATTTCGTGGTGAATAAACTTTAGCTCACAGTACCATGTTATCATTTTTCATTTTAAAGTTATTTACATTTGTTTGCAGACAAAATAAAACAAAATATGACTTTTCTGATATGTTTTGCTAATTATCAAAAATCTAAAAGGTATCAATACATAAAACACCACTCATTTTGTAGATATTTCCGTGCTGAACAACTTTCGTGCTCACAGTACCATGCATCACTTTTCGTTTTAAAGTTATTCGCATTTGAATATGGTTACTACTGCTACTGAGGCTGACCATTCTAAATGACATCGCACGTATAGATAAATGGCTGATGACATAAGCACTGTATACATAAAGGGCTGATGACATAGCACTGTATACATAAATGAAATTTATGCATATAGTTACTCAGATAAACAGATTTATCACACTCTGTTTATCTCACCCCTATTGCATATATATATATATGTGTGTGTGTATATATATATATATATATATATATATATATATATATACACACATATATATTAGAGGCATTAAGGATGTGACAAGTCTCTGGTAGCCAACTACAGACCCATCTCGATCCTCTCCCTCCATCCAAGGCACTGGAAAAGATTGTGGTGGGTCAACTCATCGACTACCTCAATAAGTATAATCTACTATGCCCCAACCAGGATGGCTTCAGACAAAATCACAGTATCACCACTGCCTGGCTGGATTACATGAACTATGCACATAAGGCCCTGGATGATGGCAAACTGGTGAGGTCTGTCTTTATTGACCTCACCAAAGCCTTCAATGCAGTCAACCACCCCTGTTAGTGACCCAACTGCAAAACATGGGTGTGGCGCCCAATGCCCTTTGCTGGTTTCAAGACTACCTAATATGGAGAAATCAATGTGTCAAAATTGGGCAAACAGTATCCAGCACAAGAGAGGTATCATTAGGTACCCTAGGATCAAATACTGAGGCCCTGCTCTTCAGCCTCTTCTTAAATGACCTTCCCACAGCCTGCAACACCAAACTCATACTATATGCAGATGATGTTGTGCTCCTAAGCAGCAGCATGTCTCAGGCTGCTACAATCTGAGCTGCAGTACTCTTCTCCAAACTCGAGGACTGGTTCTGTAGTCATAAATTGCTACTAAACTACAAGAAGACCAAGGCCATGCTTATGTCTAGCCCCCACAACAAAAATAAGCACCACCCCCTCATCATCTCCAACTCATGCAGTGAGCCGCTGGAATGAGTTCCCTTGTTCAAGTATCTGGTCACCATATTGACTTTCTGGTCAAGACAGTCAGTACCAAGATTGGTATCCTGTACAGGCACAGGCAATACCTCTCTCCAGGGGCCCTCCGCCTCTCAGTCCACAGTTAAATTATATCTACTATTGACTATGGACTAGTGGTCTAAGGGGTAGCAAAGGATACAGAGCTCAAGAGGGTTCAGACTGCACTCAACAAAGCCTGCAGATTCACCCTGGATGCTGAGCATGGCACTCACACCTGCACTCTGTACGAACATGCAAATTGGCTGTCATTAAGAAAAAGGGTCAAATTCCAGACTTGCATCCTAGGGAAGAAGGCTCTATTGGGTAAAACACCACCTTGTGTAGGCAATTTGATAAAGTTGGCCTACCCATTACAGGTTACCAGAGGGAGGACTAGCAGGGCCTTGGCTATCCCTTCTGTTGCACCTCACTTGGGCAAGTGCATTTGCCTACCACCCCCGTGGATGAATGAACTCCCTGGGCACCTGTTGGCCACCATTGTCTGGCACAATTCAAAACTGACCTCAAACAGTACCTAATAACACTCTCTAAGTGCACCTGCCCCTGAGTCCAGCCACACCTGTTCGCTCTGTCCCCAGGAAGCACTAGGCAGGCCTCGGTACCCCTCCCTCTGTCCCTTCTCATGACTTGCCTCAGCAATCAGTCTGCATCATGCTCCTTTGGCACCTGCCACCCCCCCAACTCACAGTCCTGTGAGTTTCCCTAACAGTCACTACTAATTTATTTATTTCATTTTTGTTGATTGGGTAAGTGTACTAGACAAATTCTGCCTATTTTCAAGCATGACCTGGAGGAGGGGGGTACAGATGAATGCCAACTGATCTTGAACCAGATTAAGCTGTTGGTGGTATTTTAGTGAACATGGATGCATGTGAACATAATGCAGGTTGCCCGACCATGCCCCCTCACACCCCACCATTTGCTCTAGCATGTCTTCTCCACTTAGCCTCCCCTCACCCCACTATTTCTCCCTATACCTTATTGCCCTTCTTCCCCCACCCTTCACCTCCACTGCAGTACATACCTCTCTCTCTCGTAACTCCTTTCTTCACCCCACTGCCAGCAATCCCTGTCCCTCTGAACTACTGACAAGGCACTTTGGGGTTGCTTATCCCCCACCCTCATAAAGTGTTTTTCTTGTTATTTTAACTTGTACCTATGTTTTGAGTTATTCTGTAAGTTCTGAATCCAAGCTGTATTGTTCATTGTAATGTACCTTTGCTTTCTCCTATTGCACTTTGTTTTGCAGTCTATGATGTGGAACCTTTGTAAAAGAGCTTGCACTCAAAGGTATTTTCCGAATCACTAAATAAATAAATAGATAAATAAATAAACAAACAATATGAATGAAAAAGGCCAAAAAAAAAAAGAAATGTTTTTCAGGTGTCAGGAACATTGTGGAGTGCTGCATAGTGGCACATTGCTCTGTGGGTGCCATTGTGAGGTGGCCGATGCATTTCATATTGTGTGCAACAAGATGTGCCCAACATAAATAGATGCATGCTTTTTAACAGAATGGGAACGTCATATAATGTATTTGGTGGTTTGGAGATGGTTGTTGTATAATGTTTTGGTGGTTTTAGACTATATGACACAGCTGTGTCCTATAGGTAAAAACACCAAATACATTACTACTGTAAGTGAGTTGCATATACACACAGCTGCTATTTGTTAAAGGACAGCTGTCTCATACAGTGCAACCAGCTCCAAACTGCCAAATACATTACACAGCAGTAAGCTTTATTTCTTAGTTCATGATTCGACTTTAAAGAGTGCAGACCTGTCCTGGTCCACAGAAGATGACAGCATATGACCTCCAGAGGTAAGTATTGGGTAAGAAGTGTGGGGAGGTGCACGCTCAGTGGGATGGTGGGGATGGTGATGACAATGGGGGACCATTTTCTTCATTTCAGGTTTAAATAAAAATAAATAAAAGATGTCAGGGGACGGTTTTCTTTTTTCAGGTATACATATAAAATCTGTCTCTTTTGGGACACTGGGGATGGGCTCCCCAGTGTCCCACTCTGGGGGGAGAGGTGAATTACATTAAACAACAAGCTGGGGGGCAGTCATAAAATTAATAAATACGTGAATAATTCATTAATTAACTAAATAAATAAATGAA
This sequence comes from Neoceratodus forsteri, assembly GCA_016271365.2. Classification (NCBI taxonomy): domain Eukaryota; kingdom Metazoa; phylum Chordata; order Ceratodontiformes; family Ceratodontidae; genus Neoceratodus; species Neoceratodus forsteri. The sequence goes on along the minus strand of JADMNL010000024.1, from coordinate 240,223,710 downwards.
TACACTGTCACTGGGGATTTGGGCCCTTGGTGTGCAGATACAGTTGAAGGCATAGCACATTCAGAATGGTGGGGCTACAATGACAGTAGCCCTGTCCCTGACCTGCGAGTGGTGACAGCAGCAGGGCGTGCACTATATGACACAGCTGTTGTTTATTAAAGAAAGCTATGTCGTATAGTGCAAACTGCTGCTTTCGCAAAAATTCAGTTATGAATAGAACATTTACATTTTGAACTGCGCATGCTCAGAAACAGAAAATTTTTAGTAAATATTTTAAAAACTACTTAACAACGGGACCTAAAAACCACAAGAGCACACACCTTGGACCAACCTCTATCAAACCTGACAGTTTCAGGTTTCAAAGTCTCCTATTTTGTTGAGTTATTGGGTGGTAAAAAAAGTCTTAAACTTTTCAAAAACAGAGACTTTTGCATTTTTTTGCACCTCTGTAACTTTACCTCCCCTGAACCAATCCCCTGACACAGAGGCTGTGCTGTCAAAATTTCATGTAAATCAGTTGAAAGGGGGCAAAGTTATTAAGGTGCAAAAATTTGAGTTTAACATAGACATGCTTACACAACCCTAATATAGAGGTACAACCGTATCTGTATAATTTTATTTATATGTATATATATATATAGTGTCAGTTCTGTGTAAAGAAGCCAAAGGAGCAGCACTAAAGGAAGGCCCTATGAAGATAAGGAGGTGCCTATAATAATCTTTTTTTGCTTTCCTTTCCTCCTCCGATACTAAATTCCTGAGCCTACGATAAAGGTTCAAAGCAGATATACTAGGGAGCCTTTTAAATTTTGACCAGGCCACATTTTGATCCCTTATCAGGTTCTTAATAACTGAGGAAAACCACCCAGTGGAAGAACCTTGACACCGGAAAGAGCGAAAAGGGAACATAATATCCTAAATCGGCAGTAACTGGCTGTAAAAATAATCCAATGCCACATCAACATCAGGAATACACTCTAAAAAGGACCAATTAATAGCTTCTAAGTGAGAGTGTAATAAAGGAATATTAGGCTTCTTAAAGGATCTAGCATAAACCAAACGAGGAGGAGGTTTATGATAGTGAAAATCCATCACACAGTATATAGCCATGTGATCGCTGACTGAATCAGCCAGTACTCCCAAGTCAGCAGTCCTATGCTCCCTGTTCGTAACAACCCAGTCAAGTGCTGAGTAGTTCAATGTTAATAGGTTTAACCGAGTAGGCTCCCTAATACACTGAATCAACCCGTAAGACGGAAGTAGAGATTCTAATCCCAATGCATCACTATTCAGCCAATTCAAATTCGTATCTCCCACAATAACAACATCACCACATTTCAAATAAGGAACACAGCTATCCAAATAATATTTTGAGCCATCCTGACCACGCAAAGGAGGGTTGTGTATACAACCCACAGTAACATTCTTCTTTCCCCCTAAGACAAACTGAAGTAACAACCAGTCAGACTCCTAACTTCTTCACTACTTGATTTCAATATTTGTACCTGCAAACATTCTTTAAAATATATCAAAACACCGCATTGTGACAGTACTTCCATCTGCATAACTGCAGGCTCCACAGGGGCCTGTTCTTTTGAAACCAGAACTGGGTGTGTATGTCTTAAACCTGTGGCCGAAGAGGCACAGGCCCTCATGGGGGGTCGGCAGGGCAGGGAAGGGGTTGAGCATCTGGAGGACTGCTCTCCCTTCCTGGGGTGGGCTAGGGGACTCACACCGCTTCAAAGGATCTGTGATGAAGCAAAACCATTTAAAAGGATCTCCCATCAAGCAAGTTGATGAAGAACTTCGACCAAGGTGCGAACATGTCCAGAAGATGATCCTATCTATCTTTGACTACTGCGACATAGTCTATGGTGCTGCTCCCAAATCCTCCCTGACCAGACTGGACACCCTCTTTAACGCATTCTGTCACTTTGCTCTTGGCGCCCTTCTTGTTCTCATTACTGTGATCTCTACCATGACCTGTCCTTTCCTTCACTTACAAATAGATGCCCCTCCAACTGTACCAAACTGACCTCAAAATTTTTGCTTGGTGAACTTCCTTCTTACCTCAACTCATCCTTCCTCCCTACTCCACTGCCCCTTCACTCTCTCAGATCGTTTGACACCCAGACCTTGGTGATCCCTGCCATTCCACCCTCATTGGTCAGACTGTTTTTTCTCACAGATTCCCCAAAATCTGGAACTCCCTCCCTCCACAAATACTCCTCCTCTTCCCACACTCTCACACTTGCCTTGCAAAACTACCTCTCCTCTAGCTGCTCCTGTTACGATCTTCCTTATCCCCCTGGTCCCTTGCTTCTCCCTCCCTAAATCTTCTTTCCCATTGGCTCTCACAATCACAAACTCAGCACTTAATCTAACCCCACATTATTACCTCCCCTTCCCCTCCCTATCTCTCCCTCTTTTCTCACTCCTATCTCTCACCCTCTCTCTCTCTCTCTCTTCATTAACAAGCCTGCTTCTTGCCCCTTCCCCTTGCAGGGTTCTCAGCATCCTGAAGGAGGAATCCTGGGCCTGGCATTTCACCCCTTCCTTCCTACCTTGCTAATTTCAACCTTCTCACTGGCTCTCACAAATACAGTCTCAGCACTTAATTCACACCCACACACTACCCACCACTCTCCCCCTCTCCCCTCTCCCCTCTCTCCTCCTCTCTCTTTCTCACTTCATTAATCAGGCCTGCTCCATGCCCCCCATGCAGGGTTCTCAGCATCCTGAAGAGGGAATCTGGTTCTGGCATTTTCTCTCCTCTTTCCTAAAATCCTCCCTCCCCCCACTGGCTCTCACAAATACAATCTCAGCACTCAGTTTTCCCCCTGCACTCTATCCCCACTTTCTCCACCCCTTTCCCTGCCTTGCACTTATTCTGCCTTTGCCTTTGTTTACTGGCTTGTCTTGTTATCCCCTGTTCTCTGTCATATGGTTTATTCATTGTTAATGAATGTGGCAGGTATTCCAGTCCATTTGTCCCTAACTGCACAACTTTATTTTATGCATAAATTAGTAATTTGTTTGTCTGCCTCCGTGTTACCTCACCTATCACCTGTCTAATTGCTAGCTATGTATGTTTACGCTTACCTAATGTTCCCTGTGTGTAACTATTGCTGTATGTAACATTATGCTTCCTTACTTATTTGTACAATTTTGTTTAAATCCTTTGTACCCTCCTCCTCCAGGTCACACTGGGAGACGAGCAACTTGTTGCTCAATGTGTCTTCCTGGTGAAACATTTCAATTAATAAATAAAACAAATTCTTGCCGGCTTGTGCAACTGTGTTTCTATAAGATCCATATCTATAAGTGCTGCACTGTTATTAGCATGGTTTGAAATGATTACCAGCTGGCTGCCTGTAGTTCCTTGTTTCACAGTGACTGTTCTTTGATTCATTATGATTAATTGCTGGGTTCCAATAAACTGAAGTCTGAATATTCACAGGGCCATCATGCCCAAAGAGGCACCCCCCACCATTCTCATTCAAGTGAGGAAGGACTGTGAAAGTGCAATTTAGTGCCCTCTCTTAATTCATTTTTAATTGTGCCCCCCCCAAGAAATTTCTTGTCATGATGTTACTGAATGTTCATTTCACGTACCCTTTTGTATTCCTCTGACTTCTGAGTATATTGTTCCAATGTTCTTGCCAGGTGCTAGAAGATATATTAGAAAACAAGTTGCTCAGTAAGAAAACCAGTAACTGTTGTATTTTTCTTTATCAGTTTGTCTTTTAAATTTCTTAGGCCTTCTAACCATATTTTTAAATTGTGCTTTATGATATTTTAATCCAATCAACATATATTTTATACACTTTATATGAGTATAAGTTGTAGCTTGATTTATACCTGTAACAAAAGGCTAACAGAAGGTATATCTTTTTGAGGATGACACCAAAGTATGCAGTAGGGTGGACACTCAGGGGGGCTGGAGAATATGTACAGGGATCTAGGGAAACATGAGGAGTAGTCAAAGGCATGGCAGTTGGGGATCAACGCCAAAAAGTACAAAACCATGCACCCAGGGCATAGGAACCCTCGTACTGAGCATAGGATGGGGGATGGATGGACGGACGGTTATTGGCAGTTACTAAACAGGAAAGGGACCTTGGTGTTATAATATCAGAGGTCCTCAAGGTAGCAAAGCAGTGTGACAAAGCCATAGCCAGAGGTAGTGGTATGCTGGGCTGCATAGGGAGGAATCACCAGCAGGAGGAAGGAGGTGGTACTGCTACTATTGCTCTCAGTATACCCTCATCCTGAGTACTGTGTCCATTTCCAGTTGGGGTTACAATATCAGAAGTCTTCAGGATAGTATGACAAAACCATAAGCAGAGTCAGTGGGATGCTGGGGTGCATAGGGAGGAGACTCACCAGCAGGAGGAGGGAGGAGGGAGGAGGGCTGCTGCTGCTATATTGCTGTCTGGTACACTCTCACCTGGAGTACTGTGTCCAGTTCTGGAGATCACAACTCAGAAGACATAGACAATATGGAGGTTGTCTGGAGGAGGGCAACCAGAATGGTGCATGGATTGCAAGGAAGCCCTACTGAAGAGAGACTGAGGAATCTCGACATGTAGCACCTGGGCCAGTCCATCAATGCACCAGTAGCACTACTGCTATGCACTAATGATCTGAGTGCTTGAATGAGCACAGAGCATCCGAGAGCCAGCTATATAGAGGAGGATAACATCTGCGTGGCAGCTTTCCTCATCAGGGAGGGTGAGAGTCAACTTTGTAATATCCCAACTCCTGGCAGTGGGCAGGAGCCAGTGCACCATTTAGAGCCTCAGATTGGGATTGGTGCTGGGGCAGACACTGGCATGCAGCATACAGGGTGCATCATGTGGGTCACTGACATCATTGCATGTTCCCAGCATTGGGGAAAACAAGCTGGGAAAACCCCTCCTACACTGAGCATAATGATGCCCAGTCCCCTGCTCCACTCTCGCTCCCTCACTGCCTCGCTGGATTAGCATATCTCTACTCCCCTCCCTCTTGTGCTCCCTAGAGGGGTCCCACCATACAGGTTACTGCATTCTCCCAGTTAGTGCAGGAGGAGGGGAGTTGATGTGCATGGGGACCAGGGTCTGCCAGCTACATGAGAATAAAAATAGAATTAAGCAATTACACCCTGAAGGAGAAGAGAGTGAAAGGCAACATGATAGATATCCTCAAGTACCTCACAGGGGTGAAAGGGGTGCAGGAGGGGAGCCTTTTTCAAATAAGGACATGCTCCAGGACTAGGGGACATGCAGTGAAGCTGGATCGGGGAAGTTTCAGAGGTATGTGAGGAAATATTTCTTCACTGAAAGGGTGATAGATGCATGGATCTGCCTGCCAGACAAAGTTTGGGAGGCTAGAATGGTGGAGGGCTTCAAGCATGCGTGATATAAACATAATGATATATTAGATCAGAAGCAGGGAGTGGGAATTTTTCTGGAGACCAGAGAGGTTCTGCAGAGGTACTGTAGTATTGACAGATAACACTTGGGCAGACTGGTGGGCCAAGTGGTCCTTTTTTTGCAAACAGAGTCTATGTTTCTATATAGTAAGTACCAGGACCTCAGATTAAATGACTTGATTGCATGCCCCATTTCCATGAAATAATCAAAACTCTCACCCATACCATATGCTTTCATATCATGTACTTTCATGTCATTCTGCTGTCACTAGACCTTTCAGTATCAGTCTGCCTTTTTGCTGACACTCCCCCCCCTTAGCAGGGGGGTTATACAAAATATTTCTGTTTAACGTGCCAAATGGGGTAGGCCATGATGCTGGGGATCTGCACAATCATGGTGGGGCACCAGTAACACACTGCATTGACATACAAATGTCCTCTCCTTTAACTACTGTAGGTCAGGTAGGTGTATTTTGTACACAAGACACAAAAGCAGTCATGTTTTGCCTGCTGGGGGGCTGCAAGTGCACAAGGTATAAAGGGTATACATGGGTATACAGTCCATTGCACTGTGCACAAAAGTCTAAAAGGCCCCTGACTTACGGATCAAGCAAAAGTCTCTTTGTCCATCCCTGTTCTGGAATCAGAACCAGAACAGAGAATGTCCTCACAGGATTTGAACATTTGGGGTTCAGAAAGCACATTTTTGCGCACAGGCAGAAACATTGTTGAAGGCAGCTGGTGCCCATACAGAAAACACTTTTTGTCAGAAAACCTAGTGAACTGTTTGGGGCTGCTGATACCCTTAATTTCATATACTTCACATTATTGTTAGAAACTGCACACTTTGAGACAGATCATGTTCTTTGTTGAAACACATTCTTTGGCATGTACAGCATGGTTTGTTGTGTGTGAGCCCTTCCCCATCTTCTGGTCAAAGACTATACTGCCCATTATTCCAGTCAGGGTGATCTAGTCTATCCTCTACAGAAACTGTACCAGTGAGGCATAATGTGGACTTTTATTTTTCAAACATCCTGTCAGACAAACTGGAGTTTATTCCCTCCAAACCCTCACAGGCATTCCCATTGGAGTCATCCTGGAGGAGCCTGCCCGGGACTGCCACACAAAGAACAAACTTTGGTTAGAGCCAGTACAGCTGCAAAATCATGTTAAGAATTAAGTAGTAAGCCAGCCTGGTGGTGTTGAGGGTTGAGGTGCTGGTCACTACAGCTCGCACCATGTCGGTGACCCGGGCTCGGGAGCAAGCTTGGGTTGCAAGGAGTTGACTAGGAAGGAGAGGATTGAGTGTCCAAAGGACTGCTCTCCTCTCCTGGGGAAGGTGGGTTGTGATTCCCCAGCATCAGTGACTCCCAGAAGGGGCTGAGGGTGCTACAGCTGGGGATCACACCAGGAAGGTGTGAGATGACGACGCCATTCATGGACTGGGTGGACTGTGTGCTGATGTCATTGCACATCCATGCCTCTGGGGTCACATCCACATTCATAGAACAAGAGAAAAACCCCGGCACTTGAGAGGACGACAATGAGTCTGCAGCAGCCCCATGCCCACTTCTGGATCCTGCCCGCCCAGGTCCCAATATCCTCCAGCTTCACTATGTCTGCACAGATTGAATTGAAGGAGTACCAACAGTAAGTGGATGGTGGCCCTGCCTCTGGGGGGGTCACATGCACGTTAGGAGTGGCAGGTTGGAGTTCCAGGGGGAAGCTAGGGCTGGAAGGGTTTCAGGCCTGGCCAAGTTAGTATCAGCTCAAGTTAATATGTTAACAGAATCTTTTCAAGCTAGCTGCCAGCTGAATAACTTTAGCAGTAGTCTTTAGTGGTTCTGCCTATGGTATGGGTTTAAAATAATCTACTGGCTAAAATATCCCCTAAAATAATAATCAGCATGTGTTTACAGGGATGACTCATATGGGTATATTTATTTGCATAACTATACTTAGGACTACAGCAGTTACCACTTCAGAGTTAAGTGTGTCAGACAGACTTGAAATTGACAACAATATGCAATAAAGGCAGTTTAAGAATAAGTGATTGAGACTAAAGGGGAGAAAATGGCCTTAAGAATGACCTGGGCATAGCTCAGACCTCCCACTGTCCAGCCACAGGACAGATGTTTCTGATGGGGACACTAGCATCCAGAAAATCCTTGCTGGAATTGTGGGGAGAGAAGGGCAACCAAAATGCTGCAGGGACTGCATCAGAAAACATATGAGGACAGATTAACAGAGCTCAATATGTATACCCTAGAGCAAAGGAGGAGAGAAAGGTTATATGATCGAAACATTCAAACACCTTAAGGGCATTAACAAGGTGAAAGAGTCTAATATGTTTCAATATAAGGAAAATAGCAGGACAAGAGGATACAGTTTGAGATTAGAGAGAGCTGATTAAGGGTAATATGAGGAAGTTCTTTTTCACAGAAAGGGTGGTGGATGCATGGAATGGCTTACCTCAGGAAGTGGTGGATATGAATACAGTGCAGGGCTTTAAACTGGCATGGGATAGGAATAAGGGAGCAATACAAAGGTGTATGAATAGATAGGCCATTGAGAGAGTACAGACCTATGGCACATTCATAAGGCAGTAAAAATGAGCAGACTGGATGGGCCTTTGAGGTCCTTATCTGCTGTGAACTTCTATGTTTCTATGTAACTGCTCAGCAGCTGTGCAGGGTTGGGTCAGTTGAGCACTATATTTGGGTGAGGAATTGGCAACCCAAAAATAGAGAATAAAATGCAAACTCATTGAACCATATAGTTACCTTTTGGAGGGTTGAGTGGTAACACAACTTCAGTGTAATCGAGCTCTCCTTGAGTAGCCCCTGATAATAAAACTAAGATAAGATTAAAAAGTCATAACTCATAAGTAAATTAGAAGTCAATCTGATTTATTTTCGAGGCAGTCAGGCATCACAAAAAATGGTTTATTGAGCAGTACACTTAGAAAAAGATTGTTCTGTATTGTTAGATTTAGATTTAACATTTTGCACAAGTCTCCCTACTCATTCACAAGTCTTCTCCAGTCCCCCATTTGTGCATATCTACTAAGAGCCACCATTCTAGACCTACTGACCATATCCAGAACTAGGACACATCTGGGGACATTTCATTCTCTTTTGTTGCCCCCCAGGTGATGAGACTCCATATCACCTGATCTGCATTTGCGTCAGACTATGGCCTCCTTCAGAAAGGGATTCCATAGCCATCTTCTCAAGTCCTCTGTATGTTCCTGTATCTAGCTCACTAAATTGATTTTTTTTAGCCAAGAATTTCTATAAGTTCCTAAAATGTTTTTATTGTTTATGCTATAATGGTTTGTTTCGCAGTGTTATGATAGTCAGGTCATTTTGACAGCTTCCTGGTCAAGCATTTGGCCAACATCTCCATTGTTATGTAATCTTTTAAATGCTTCTGTCTACCCATGTAATATGCCATGTAATCTTTCATACAGTATATTCTGTTTGTCAGTGTAAATGCTTGTCTTGTATTATGCCTGTTGTTTATCGACTCTGACTCCTTGTAACCTCCAAGATTTTGTCTGAAAATAGGCATTTAATTTTCTAGTGTACCCACCTGGTCAACAAAAATGAAATAAACAAATCAGTAGATCAGATGTATTTAATGCAATTGCAACTGATCCCAAAAGAGGTTAAATTTCACTACATGCAGATGCAGTGGCAGCATGTCATCCTACCATGTGGGCAGTGCTGGAATTACCCTTTATGAGCTTTGGGAGCTGGGGGAGCCCATAAGGGCCCTATGTTTAAATTGAGCCCTCCCCTTCCCATTGTACATCAATGGCAGTGATGTGTGAGCTACTGGAGCTGGCTCACTTCAGAGCAAGGGTACTGAGCCCTGGCAAGCCCCCTGGAATGCCAGCACTGCACGTGGGAGAGGGACCCAAATTCCTGTCCTGAGCCTGGAGCTCTCAGATTTAGGTAATCAAGGTTGTGATGGCTGTGGAGGTAGAATTCCCAGTTCAGCAGGTGTGGGACTGGGACAGCACCATCCTGGCATGTGGGCAAACCATATTGATGGTCCGTTTAGTAGCCTTGCAACTCAGGAAGGCACGTTCATTTGTAGTGTCATGGTGTATAAGAACATGAGGGTTGTCTAGCAGAGATTTACAGAATGGAGGCCAGATCTGATGCCTCTCAATGCTGATCTGGGAGTCCTCACTATTTTGCTAAGTTGGTTTCACATCCTGGCTAGAATATGGCAGACATTTTCACTCCTGATTATAAGGTGAAGCTTGGATTACCACTCATCCTCATTTCATCTGGACAGTCCTGGTTTGATGGACTGCATCCTGATGAAAACTTAAAAAACTTAAAATGGTCTGATCTGAAATTAGAAAAAATACTTTCTTACCTTCCCAAAGTGGCAAAACTATCTTAAAATCACTCAGCATGAGTGATAACAATCAAAATGAATATAAACAAATAAAAACTAAAATAAGTTAGTCTTTATTTTTGATTATTTAGAGAAGTGAATTATGTTGTATTAGTTGGAATTACACATTGTCCTGGTAAGAAATGATGTTTTGTATGAAATATCCTTACTGGGTGGGATATTCAGAAATGCACCTGGTAGGGGCACAAGCAGGGTGCAGCGCAACTGGGATGCGCCAAGGCATGGACTGGGTGATATTCAATGGAGCTGCGCCATGGCTCAGCACCATTGAATACTGCAACTTAGCCTCTCGCATTGCACATGGCGCAGTGGCACTGCGCCAGTGCAAGTGGAAAAAGTGGAGCAGGGAGATGTGCCAGCACAAGTGCTGTTACACTAGGTGCAGGAGCCGTGCTATTCAGCAGTGGAAATGCAAATGAGGCCATAATGCACGCAAGGCACAACTGGGGCCATTAGCATGCCATTTGGCCCCATTTGCATGCAGGTGCACAATCTCCTGCGGAATTGTGCCTGAAGCCCTCACAGGCTGCAGTCGCCGAGGGACTGACACCCCTGCACATCGACAAAGTGCCCCAATGCCTGATTGCTGGCATAAGTAACATAAATCCACGTCCAATATCCTTGGTGGTCCAGTGGACTGCTTGCATCCTGATCGCGACCATAAGTAATTTAAACTACGTCCAATATCCCTGGTGGTCAGTGGACCGCTTGCAGCCTGATTGTGGGCATAGGCATACTAAGATCAGTGGAAATCAACCCTAGTGATCCAGCGGTACCCCTCTCACCACCCACTGAATCCACCACCCGCTCCCCACCGGTCAGCGGTGGTAGCCGCACCCACCCACAAGCCGCCTGTCCACCCGCCGACTGATTGTTCAGCATGGCGGTACACCAGTGGTCCAGCGTGGGCCATGGGCATCTGAACAGTACCACTCTACACGGTCGATATGTGATGGATCCATTTCACATATCTGGACTATGTGAATGATAGTCTGATCCCCTAGCCCATGCTGTGAACCAATAAACATACAATCGAAATTCGTACGCTGTCAGTTGGTGGGCAGCTGGGTGGCTTGTGGGTGGGGTGCTTCCATCCGTGCGCTGACCAGGGTGGCGGGCCCAGTGGGCGGGTGGGGAGGGGGGTAACGCTGGATCACCAGGGTTGATTTCCACTGATTTTAGTATACCTATGCCCACAATTGGGCTGCAAGCAGTCTACTGGACCACCAGGGATATTGGACGTGTAATTTACATTACTTATGCCTGCGATCGGGCTGTAAGCGGTCCACTGGACCACCAGGGATATTGGACGTGTTATTTACATTACTTATGCCCGCGATTGGGCTGCAAGCAGTTCACTGGACCACCAGGGATAGTGGACGTGTAATTTGAATTACTTATGCCCGCATTCAGGAGTGGGGAGGCGTGACGCCGACAGACCCTGGCTCCGGAGCTTGGGTGGCCACCCACAGCTGGTGGCTGCTGTGTTGCGCCCTGCATCACGGCAGCTCACCTGTGGGTGGCCAGCCCTTGCTCCTATTTCTTTGTGGCTCAACTTTAGCACCAGTGTGTAGTGCAAGTAGAGGTTGCACCAGCTGTGTGGCGCACATCCCAGGCCTGAATATCGGGATGCAGGATATGCATGGAGCGCGCCCCCCGCGCTAACGCTGCATAAGTACCTGGTGCACCCCGCCACATCAGGATCTCGCATGGTGCAACATCCCTTTGAATATCGCGCTGGGGTGCATTAGTGGGTTGCGCATGGTTTAGCACTTTTATGAGCAAAACACTAATCAAATTTGTAGAGTTAAATAAAACCCTGCCCAGTAAGTCATACATAGAACTATCGCATGAATCTGCCCAACGATAAATCAGGGGTACAGTATGTGCCACATTAATTCACAGATAAAGCAGACAGACACTTTTACCTAATGGAGCCCAGAAACCAAATGCTGTCTCCCTCTGAAATCTGCCGTATTTACTTACAATACACTGAACCTCGAATTCTGCTTATAGCGGCCACCGGAGCCCTTAACTGCTTGTATTCTTCTACTGTGCTCTACAACTGATGGTCTGTAAATGACTGATACTCTAGGTATTAAATGGCTTACTTACTTATTCACTGCTGACAGCCTTCATTCATTCATTCTGTTTTTGTGTCCTGGTGCTCATATCTACTCATGGCTAAGAGGAGCACAATTACACTGGCCAGACAGGTTGAACACCTTTTTATGATTGAACACTTACCTGGTCCTCTTTATTATCTACATTAGTGACATTGCGAACAGATTGGAAGGGAAGGTGTACCTATCTGTGGATGATACAAAAAAACTGCAATAGGGTAGACACACTGGGGGCTGGTGGAAAGTTTGGAGAACCTGGGAAGTCGGAGGTGATCAGGAACTTGGCAATTGAGATTCAATGCAAAGAAGTACAGAATCATGCCCTTAGAACATAAAAACCCAAGGGCTCGTATGAACTGGGAGGGGAGAGTAGTCACAGTAACAGGTCAGGAGACAGACCTAAGGGTTATTATATCGGATGACCTAAAGGTGGTGATGCAATGTGACAAGGCAGTGGGAAAGGCAAATCGCTATTGCGCTGTATAGGGAGAGGTATAACCAGGAGGCAGAGGGAGTTAATAATGCCCCTATATAAATCACTGGTGAGATCCCATCTTGAGTACAATGTGCAGCTCTGGAGGCCTCATCTCCATAAGAATATAGACAGGATGGAGAGGGTACAAAGGAGGGCAACCAAAATGGTGCAAGGAAGAGCATCTTTCAAAGAGAGGTCCAAAGACCATAGGGCACAATATGAAGCTGGAAGGGGAGGGACTAGAGGAAACAGGAGATAGTACTTTTCATGGAAAGGTGCTGGACCCCTGGACCTCCCAGTAGAAGTGGTGGGGCTAAAATAGTTACTGGATTTAGAAAGCATGGGACAGACACATGGGTTCTCCAAAACTGGTGGGAAGGAAACTCAGAGTCGAACAGGACTGGAGACACCAGTGGTAGGGGTAGGGGCAGGAGGGCAGAGGCTGGTGACCATGTGGGGTCTGTAGTTTATATTAGGCAGGGAAAAGGGGCAGACTGCATGGGCCATGTGGTCCTTTTCTGACATTTTTCTGACATCAACCTCTATGTTTCTATATTAGCATTACTGGGTAGACCCCGCCCGCTTAAGGCATTAGGATTGGGAGCAAAAAGTTTTCAACTGTGAGGAATAACTTTGCCACTAGTTGAGTAAAAGTCCCTCAAAGTCAGTTGGCAATACATTTAGTTAGAAACAAAAGCCCACTCATTAAAAGTGATTACTAGCCACTGTGTAAAGCATTGTAAACTGTAGTAGCAGCCAAACTGGCCGTCAGGGCTGCCAAGGAAAGAATTTGTCTAGAGCTAATACAAAAAAGTTTAATGGTACAAAAAAAAAAAAAAAGGAATACATGTGATGACATATTTAAACCTGGAGACGGGCAGTGCTGTAAACTTCCTGTTTTTCATTCTTTCTAGTTAACTGTGCCTACTGCAGACATCTGATAACAACATGCAATAGACAGTTAAACCTTACAAACCATGCCCAGCAAGGTTTTAAATAATTGATTAGCAGTTTTTCTTGGGACTATACTAACTGTACAGAAAGTATTTATATAGATTTTTATAAGTCTGTGTTTGTTAAGCACAGTGAGGCAAGAGGTATGCAATATCTCACCTACTGTATTTTGTCTTTTGTAAGGTGGTAGGTGCCCCTTGAACTTTGCTAATGTCTTCTTCCACTAGCTTGTCCAGAGGGGTTCTATGTGATAATGGTGATAGTGGAATAGTGATACATCATTATGGTGAGTGTACATCGCTGAAAATGAATTTTGGTGATGCACACTGCTGTGACCAACGAGGCACCGAGATCCATGGCTGTATTTCATTAGCCCCTCACACCCCCTACTAAATGATTCTCAACTGCAGGGGTGCATGTTGGGGAGGGTGAAATACTTGTAAAAAAAAGCCGTCTGCCAGCAGAAAAAAAAAAAATCGCCGGACCCGAGCCCTGCACCCTACACTCCCAGCGATGACCCTCCCACCACACTAGTGGGACCACTTGGCAGCTGCCCACCACACCCCTCCCACATTCCCCTCCTTCCTCTCCTCTCTGTGTGTGCGTGCATGAACGCGTGTAGCTCCTCTCGCCCCCACCCGTCCACCCAGGTATCTGGGTGCTACTCGCCAGGTAGCCCTGAATACAGGCACTGTAATTGAGTCACCATGTTTGTAGGCATTCAACTGCAGATGCCGTCTTCACAGATACCATCCAGAGGTTTGTTCTACCAGCTACTGCCCTTTCCATGAAATAATACTTTCTAATGGCCTTTTTGACCTCCCCTTTCCAGCTTAAGCATTTGGCCCCTGGTGGATGCACTGTTTCTCAGTTTAAATACACATTGTGATGAGAAAGAAATATGACCTACTGGGAATTGAACCCAGGCTCCTGGGATATCATCCTCATCCCTGATTATCAAAAATAGGTAAAGCAGAGCGTAAAGTTTTGCTCTGTGCTCTGCCATTGCCCAGGGGTCTGAGGATGCTATATTAGTTGGATAGCACCCTGGCATGAACCGGTTCATGCAATTGTCCAGGATGCGTGTGGATGTTGATGTGTGATATGGCAGCCACTACACATTCAGTCACTTCACTACCAGTCTAGCATTGTTTGTAAAGCACTTTGGGACACATTGTGTATGGAAAGTGATATATAAATGTTGATTCTACTTCTTCTAGTTAACTGCAGTACGTCCATACTGGGCTGGCATTTGCACACTGGGGGGGGCCCACTAGCCACCAGGCATGTGTCCTATGCCTACAAGGATGGGGGACCACTGACCACCAGCGTTATGCATGCTGGCACATGGGGTCAGGGTATACGGTGACTGGGGGCCAGTGAGTGGAAGGGTATTTTTGTTGCATATGGGCAGGCAATTAATGTGTAGGGTGGGAATGCTAGGCACCAGGAACAGAGATCCATACTACAAGGCTGGAGATCAGAGTAGGGAGGGCCACTGGCACCAGGAACATTTCAGCCAACTATCAGGACAGTGATCAGGGGGTGGTTGGGCCACTGGCCACCAGGGATATTTTTATGTTTTACTTTGCTGGCGACTGACATGGGTTGGGACCCCTGGGCACTAGGGGGCAAGTGTGTTCCCCCACTGACTGACTTGGTGGTTGGCTGCAGTAGCTCCAGCAGCAGCTAGGGTTGCCCAGAGTAAGACAGGGTTTTAGTTGGTAGTAGTTGCACTGTGTAAATGGACCATGCTAAACCCTTTTGCACAGTGAAATGTGCTGAACTTGGGATGGTACAGGTATTGTTGTCCCCGCTCCCTCCCTTTGCCCACCTGCATACTTATGTTTTGTTTTTTTCCATAGAGATTTTTTTCCCCTGGAGCCCTGGTAGGTGGCTTTGGCCCTCTTGATGGAGAGATTCTCTCTTCGGTCTCACCACTCCCACATTCGCTGATCCCTGGTAGTTCCCCCACAGATTGCCACCTGTGGTGGGACCAGGAAAGAGGTTGCTGGCTTCTGCTCCCTCCCAGAGGTCCAATCCAGAATCCGGGGATGGCCTTCGGGAGCAGCAGACCATCATCGGGCCTACCGTTTTTTTTTCCTCCATTATTCCCCATCCCCCCAGTCCCGACTGACGTGAGGACGTCAAACCAAGTCTCCTGGCCTGTACTGCCTTCCAGCCACTGCCAGAGGGCAGTCAATGAGCAGAACAACAAGTCTTCCTTCCCAGAGAAAGGAGAGCAGTCCTCCGGGTGCTCAATCCTCTTCCCCCCTGCAAACCCCCGGTGGCTTGGGCTCATTCCCAAACCCAGGTCACTGGCATGACGCGAGGGGTAGTGACCAGTGCCTAAACCTCCAGTGCCACAGAGCCGGCTCATACTTATGTTTTGTGTGAGTGCTAGCCCTGTTTGCCTGCACAACTGCTCCTTTTAAATATTGTGCTCTGGACAACACTAGCTGGCAAAGGAAAACGCTCCATTTGTGCCTCATGCAGACCTTTTTAAATATTAGGCCCCTGGTGCTCTAACCACTGTTGCAGGCTCACATGGTTGACCTGTGGTTCCCAGATACAATTCTTTTCTCTAGTATTGCATATCCTGCAACTAGAAATAATGAAGATGAGAATTAATTCTTTCTGGTGCAGTATTAGCCACTGCTAAGCAATTTAAATCACAAATTGTAATGAGAAAGAAATAATGTGACCTACTGGGAATTGAACCCAGGCTTCCAGAATACTGTTTTGGTGCTCTAACCACTAAGCTACAGGCTCACATGGTTGGACATGGGATTCCCTGACACGCTTCCTTTCTCTGGTATTGCATATCCTGCAACTAGGTATAATCAAGATGACAATTAGATGTTTTTGGTGCAGTATTAGCCACTGCTAATACTCCTCCAAAATCCGGGGGAGCCTGAGTTCAATTGAATATGGTACACGGCTCCAGGATTTTCACCCTCAGTACACCACCTTGCACTTTTGCCGCTAACTTTTAACTTCCAAATAGTGAAGCCTTCCAGTCCCTTACATCCTGCAGCTTGTCAGACTTATCTTGCCCTGGATATCCTCATCTAAAGCTGCAAGCATAAAGGTGGATGTCAGTGTGGGTCTGGGTGGATGGGGCCTGGCTCAGATGCTGGGAATGTGGCCACAGAGGAGGGATATCATTAGAAAAGAAATGTTTCAACAGTAATATGCAATGAATAGCCGAATGGCAGAAATAAAATAACTCTATACCCTATAATCATAGGATTAGGTACCAACACATTGTGCACTGTGAACACATTTTAGAAGATCTGATGTAAGATAATTCTGATGATATGGCATTTTGTCTTTAATTCTAAAAACAGTTTTGTGGCATATCTTGCCAGGGCACAGGTAGTTGTGGTACTTTTTGGGTAGAATGGTCTTTTAAATAAGTTGCATTTGTGAATATCGGCCTATCAAAGTCTAATGTTTTCATTATGGATACTATTACTAGGATTTCTTCATATCTTCAGCACTTAGAAAAAATAAAAAAGAAGGACGACCTGGTGGCACAGATGGTGGAGGTGCTGGGCACATTACTTCACGCTGCACTAGTGACCTGGGTTCAGGAATGGACCAGGGTCATGCAGGGGCCATTTGGGGGAAGGAGGACTGATGGACACTAAAACTGGTCTCCTCTTTTGGGGAGAGGGGTTAGCCTTCTAACTGCACCATCACCACTCAGTGGAGGCTGGGTGGTATGACTGGGCAAGTGCCTACGGAAGGGAACCCGACATTGGATGACATTATTGTGCAGATGCATCTGCATGTGGGTGTGCATCATTGCACATGACTTGGCACCAATGGAAACCATTCACAAGGAAATGGAAAAGCCTCATGGCAGCAGGATGATCATCCGATTGCTGCAGCTGCCACACCACCTACAAGGCTCTGGAGGGTTCTGGATTGTGCTTCATTGGGTGATATATGTGGGGGATTTTCCCTCCAGTAACTCCGTGAGATGGTGGATGAGAGGGTGGACAATTAGATGGGAAGGAAGCCACCATGAGGACAAGGTAAAAAGCTAGAAGAAAAAGATACGTAAATAATTACTTAACTATAAAGAAACCTATAAGTAAAGATAGGTTGGGAATCTAGGCAACCATATAGCTCTTTGTTGTAGTTTTGTGTGTAGCTGCCCTTGTGGGAGTTATAGTAGTAGTGTTTCTTTAAGAGGGCATGTGCTCTCTAGAGTGCTGCCAGCCTCTGTGCCCTAGGCGGACCAGGACAACTGTACTGTCCTAGCATTCCAAAGGGGAGGAGTCAGAGTTCTGTTTTGGAAAAAGAGAGAGTTCTAAGTCAGTTGGGTGGAGACTAGAGCCAGGCACACAGTGCCAGCTCCCACTGAGCTAAAACCCTTTTCTCTTGAGACCGGTGTCATACAACTCCAAGTTCTTGGTGTTGTCCGTGGACAAGGGCCCTTCAAAAAGGGGTGCTCCTGTCCTGTAAGGAGGATAACCTGTCTAGAGACTTCAGAGTTTCTTCATGTGAAGGGCTGCCAGTCAGTGAGTAAACAGAGATACTGTGAAGTGGCATTTCTAATGGCTGTGTAAAAGTTAAGTCGGTGATAGTGGAGAACACTGGACCACCGGTGCTTACTTAGAATCAGCATAAGTCTCAGTGGACTGACATCATGTAACCTGACATCATACATTCAATCACATATTGCATCTGCCTGAGTTCAACGTGAGCTGGTGTTTCTAATGTACCAAATCACGGTTAACGCTATTAACAGTGCCAAACACATAACAGAAAAAAAAGCATAATACCAATGCCATGAAACAATAAAATACCTAATAAGTCCTAATAATACTGTTAAACAATCCAAAACTACTCTGATTCCTCCTCACCAACTGCCATTAGTAATAGAATGAATTTAAAAATAAAGCACATCAGTCAGGCACTCTGGACCCTCCTCCTGTCCTGTCTGCCACCTCCTATTGCTGTCTTCCTCAGAGGGTGGAGCAGGATCACAATAGCAAGACTGCAGTTTCCGCATCCTGTGCCATCTTGGATTATGTCACTGGGAGACCTTGGAAGAAACGCTGGCTCAAAATCATGAAAAAATCAACCCCCCACCTCAAATTGAGTGCCTGGTTGCCCCCAGTGTTCCCCAGCTCACGGGGGGTGAAATGGAGAGAGCTGGCGTGAGCACCACAAAAACAGAGTTCACTAGCATGATTGCACGTGCGCTATCTCACCTATGCTCAGGGGGTGATGGGAAATATAGTGCTGACAGGAAAGGGAGCCATGCTTTCAGTGTGGCAACTTTGGAAAAAAAAATGAGGAAAAGAAGAGTGTGAGAGTGAACAGCCCCATCACGCTCTGCATCAGTAACTGTTTAAAAATTAACTGAATGGGCCTTATCCCTGCCTGTTACACACTGCAACAGCCAATTAATGCTCTGCACACCCTTGGTGCTTTGGGAAGTGAGTCCAGCACAGGAAGCATAAATCATGAGCTAAGGGACTGTGACTGCCTCCTGATAAAAAAAAAGGGGACAGTATCTACTGCTTTTTTCCTGCCTATTATACCCCTGCCACCTGGGAAAAGAGAGAGAGAGAGAGAGACAGGACAAGCAATTGTACCTGTGGGAAAAGACTTGAACCAAGGCATGAAGTGTGTAACCCCTTGGCAGTGAGCACCTGACAGGATGTTTTGCTGTACAGTTTGGACCCTAAAAACTTATGCCATGGTAACCCAACCCCAGAGCACTGTTGCAAATGAACTCCAGTCATGGCACTAACAACTTAGGCAGGAAGAAATTCAATTCAAAAACAGGCACACCTTTGAGTGTCAAAAAAGTCCCATTTATTCAAACTTGCAGACTTACAAACCTGCAGTGCAGATGGACAAGATAAACGGACCAAACGGCCCACAGTGCAACTGAACAAACTGTGTTCAATGCCACTGTAATTTATATGGAGCTACATGGAGGCTCCAGCAACTGCCGGCTGGCCATGGGGGAAACTGTATGGCCCATGAATGGACACCTTGGGTGATGCCCAGATGACCAAGGGTAGGTGTGGTGTGCGGAGTGCCACTGCCTACTCCAGGTAAGGAAACCCACCAACCTCCCACCAGGCTAATGTTCACCCACGTCTGGCCAGGTCACCAACAGTAGGAGATCACTCTGCAAGATTACCTCAGCCCAACAGTCAATCAACCCATGAATATTTTATTTATTTATTTAAATTTTGGTAACTGAGTAGGTCCATTGGGACCGTTATAGTCCCTTTTTAAGGGGCAACCCAGACTTAATTACAAATAATACAGTAGAACATTCATATTGCACAATACATCATTGACAAACATAGGTACAAATGTGACTACAAAAGGTAATACAAAATCACACATACCCCCATAATGCAAAGCAGCTATGCCCAGAGTAGGCGTTATGTCTGTAATGGATATCACAGTGAATAAAAGGTTACTAGATTTTGAAGGATGTGCTTTGTGAGAAAACAGAGTGGATCTCGGATAAAATTCCTTTCAGGAAAAGATGTGGCACCTCACTGCTGCCATGTGGAAGGACTGTGCTATTAGCTGGGTGGCCAGTGAATGTTTTGGACTAACAAATGTCCTGTGAATGTGCCTGCTGTTAATTTGGAAGTCTGGGACCCTCTCCTCATGGGGGTCAGTTCTTGAGTGAGGGTGGGGTGGACATCCATAGCACCTTGGACCCCCAGGGGATGCTGTGCCCTCATTGCCCCTAAATTAGGTCACTTTGGGATGTTCCAAAGATTTTGGCTTGGACTCTCTCCTCACAGGGGTCAAGTTTTGTGGGAGAGTGAGTGTGCCGTCCAGTGGCACCTCAGACCCCCAGAGGATGGTAGCCTCTTCTTTTGCCATATAAATAATGTTGGACATGCAGAGTTTGAAGTTGTACCCCATTAATGGAAATGTTGGTCAGGGATGGAAAGGCTGTAGCAAGCCCTACCTACCCCAGTTGGGCAGGAGCATGTCTGAGGAGAGTGAGAAGTACCGTGACATACGTTGTGTTGCCCAGTGTGGTGAAACTAAGAATACAATGCCTTTTAGAGGCTCTGGGAGGGAAATGTACCTGAGAAAGACTGTGAGAATCAGATCAGAGACTGATTGTAACTATTTCCCCATGCTAACATGCTCATGAGTTCTGACACCAAATAAAAGATCCTTGTTTTAGGCTTTACACCTTTTTGGACCTTTGTTAATTTTTTAAGACTGTTTGTTTGCTGATCCCCTTTACAGTAGCTCTGACTGGCTCCAAGTGGTGTCCGGGTGCTCCGTAGGTCAACCCCAAACTGGGAGGTCAAGTAGGTACATTGGTTTTGTTTTGTACACTCCTTACCATCATCATACCCCTAGACATGGAGAGGGGGTTACATGTGTTCGCAGAAGGACTTGAGCGTAATCCTCATTGCCATATGGAGCTAATGCTAATAAAGTCATGATGTGACCGAATGTTCAACGAGTCACCAAAAAAGTAGTCATATGCTGAGCTTGTCTGGCTAATCATTTATTGAGTTGCATGTGTAGAATCTAGAAACGCTTGTTTAACGACCAGTGACAGTTTGCTTTTCAGATTAATAGCATTGCTAAATTAATCTGAAAGTTCACTGTAACAGAAGTGCTTGCAATTGCAAGAAAGGCACCTGACTGCAGATCAAGTGGATGCTGATTACATCTTAGAATACCTGAGAATTTGTACTACATTTTGATAGGAAATGATCGGGTTGCATCAGATAGACTAGACATTGTACAGTAGTGAGAAATGCATCATAGGGCCAATTAGAAATGGAAACTAAGGAACAACATGCTTTGTTGGAACTCTGTGCTGATGTAACTGTAATGACTAACTGCTTACCTTCACAAATGAAAACAAGACATTTGCCAAACCAAATCAGGCAGTGGGAAAATGATAAGCACTACGATTACGTGAAAACACAGTATACTATTATAATGACAGAAGAGACTAAGGGTCAGTCTTGTCTACCCTTTGTGCTGCATGGTAGTGATTATACCCAGCTTGAGTATTAGCACACCCAAGCTTATCAGCCAGACAGCTACCCCAACTCATGCTGTGTAACCTTACTTCTCCCTTTAGCTCTATTCCTTGACATTTGATAGAGATTACATCTAATACTATTTTTCAATCACAGCTAAAAGAATATTTTTGACTGCTATTAAATGCACTTATTTCTGCTTGTGTTGTGCCATGCTTTATGATGTGTGCATTTGTGTTTCATGTTTCTATTTATGGTGCAAGTACCTGTTACTCCTTAGTCACACCTGTCAGTGGAGCCTTGGTCTGTGACAAAAACATTCTGGTAACCCTAAACATCTTTGGAATCTGTTAAGTTCTACAAGCCACAAGCCTAAATGATGCTAGCTTCTATAACTTCACTAGGAAGAGTATTCCATGTGCTAAGCATCTGAAGAGTGTGAAGCAATGCTTCCTAACGTTTTCCCTTATCCTGGCCCTCCTTCAATTTGAGCACCTGTCCTCTAGTTCTGCTTCCGTTCCCCATCTTAAATGAAGTGTTTTGTATGTAGTTATTGTGTGTGTTAAAGGGGTCAGAAACTATGCTGCTAGCTGGCAGTAATTAATAATCTTCCTATTTACAGAAGTAAAACTCGTGCTGTACCTCCAATGATCCTAATGTAGATGTAACTTTTAAAGGAAAACAGTGGAAAATACACAGCTTTCCTCAGACACTACAGAAACTCTCAGTGCTTTCCGACAGTAACAACTTTATTTTAATGATTTAAAACAGCTACCCACAACTTCCACTTTCTGTTGCTGGCACAGCACCCATCTCATGAGCAGCTTCCTGAGCTCACTTTATGCTAATATGCCTGTTTGACCTCTGCTATTGTTTTTTTTTTTTTAACCAGGAGAGGCACACTAAGCTGAAAGCTTGTTTACAGATGTGACCTGGGAGCACAAGGAAGTTAAGTGACTTGCTCAGAGTCACACAGTATGGAAGTGGGGGTTGTGGGATTCAAACCCAGGTCTCTACGTTTGCAGCTCAGAGCACTAAGTCACTGCGCTGTACTGCTTCCTTGGTTGGCAGGACATATTAGCATAACGTGAGCGCAGGAAGCTCATTGCTACTCATGAGATGGTGGCTGCCAGCAATAGAGGTGAAAGCTGAAGGCCACTGTTTAAATCACTAAAAAGCAATTGGAGGTAATTTTTTACAAAAAATGTTAGTGTCTGAATGCACTAATCAGGCATTTTTGTAGCGTCTGGGTAAAACTGCGCCTTTTCCAGTGCTTCCCTTTAAACACTAATGTGAAAAACTATGTTTTCAATTGTTCTCTTTTCATGGGCAGCATTCTGTTACAGTTCTCTTCATGGAACCAGTAGTGTGGAGCTTTTACTACATCACAGTTTGTGTACAGAGTGGTAAACATGAGCTGGTGACCTGTTAGAATGTGTTGAGAGTTCTGTACACAAACTGCACCATAGTTATAACTCCAAATCACTGGTTCCATGAAGAGAACTGTAACAGAATGCTGCCCATAAAATTAAAACAATGCAAAATACCGTTTTCACATTGCATTTTTTTTGAGGTACAGTTACATATGAATCATTTAGTGGTATGAATATAATTTCTAAAAACAGGAACCTCATAAACAACTGCTACTGAGAAATCATTTCCTGCCCTCTTTAAGGTTACAAGAATACATGCTTGAGTTCTTTGTGTGAGTAAACTGGGAAAGCAAACTGAGCACTTCTGTCTCACAAAGGGTTTGATAAGAAACTATTTTAGCAATAAGAGGCATGTGAACTGTATATAGAAGCATAAAACAAATAATACTGTATTGAAGATTTCTGTTTTAAAAATGGAGCTTGAATTTAAAAAATGTACTTTGCAGAAAACTAGAGAAACCCTGTGTGGGGAAAAAGGACTATGGCAGCTGAATTTGTGAATGCTACTGGTAAACCATGTTTCCTCGTAGCTGTTTTATCAATATGTTTATTATGCCAAAGCAGTCGAGTCTGTATATATTGCATATCATACCATAGCTCTATAATGTAACCCAAATATACTTTGAAAGTCATTGAAAATGAGCTCTGCTCCATTGGCTATTCCAGCCAATAATGAGATTTTCCTACTGCTACCACTACTTCTGTACTTAGAACTTCAGAATGTTATAACTACTAGCCAGAGGCATCCTCTTATAGTTATACACGTACCTGTAGTGTTTAGAAATAAACAATTCTGACTGGCTAAGAATGATGTCAAAATGTATTTACCTGTGTAGACTCTGCCATGTATGTCCCTATAGTATTCAGAACACTGTGATCATATTCCTTATCAGCTTCTCTTCTAGGCTTAATAATTTGAGTATTTTCAAGCTTTCCTCCTGGCTCTAACTCCTAAGCCACTAATCTGCTTGTTGGCTCTGTGTTGAACCCTCTGGATCACTTCAATATCTTTTCTGTACTGTGATGACCGAAATGGATGCAGTACTCCAGGTGAGGTCTAACCAAGGTGTTTCACAGTGGAGGATCGCCTCACTTGATCTGCTCCTTAATCCACTCCTAATGCATCCCAGCATTGCTTTTGTGCTGTTGACTGCAGCAGCATATTCCCTGCCTGGCTTTAGCTTGCTGTCCACAGTTACCTAAATCTTTTACCTCAGTCATGCTGTACACTGTGTCACCACACAGGGCATATGTGTGACCAAGATTCCTTGCCCCTAAGTGTACCTCCACCTACTCCTTATTAAATCTAAGCCTCCATTTCACAGCCCATGCCACTGTTGTGTGAAGATAGCCCTGTAGAGCATCCCTCCCTTGTCTGCTGTTCTTGTCACTTTACTGTCCTTGGTGAACTTCAGCAGCCCACTGCTGACCCCCTCCTCCAGGTATTAAGATCTGTGTTAAAGAACAACAGACCCAGCACCCAACCCTGTGCTATGTCACTCAAATGTCTCTCCAACCTGCTTGGGGATCAATCAACACCTCTCTCAGCATCTTTGAAGTGCAACACCCACCCCTGTGATATACCGCTCATATGTCCCTCCACTTTGCATGGGGATCGATCATCAACTCCCCCTGCCTCCTACTTGTCAGCCAATTTGCTATCCTTCTGGAGTCTTTGTGCTACTTATTACACATATTGTGCTACTTATTACTAGAGGGCATTACAGGAGCTTGCTAGGCATTTGTATTGCTTTAGTTGTCTAAATTATTTGATTAAATATCAATGGTAGCTATGTAGAAAGAATGGCTATATTAAAGTGATTCAACCAGAAGAAGAGAAGACTGAGGTGTATATGAATATAATGCTCAGAATACTGAAAGGGACTGATGGAGTTGAACATATACAGTCATTTGATTTAATGAGTGCAAATAGAATTAGTGGCACCCCCTCAAATTTGAGTCCAGATTAAGGGGAAATATCAAGAAGTATTAGTCCACATGAATTGTGGTTAACATGTGAAAGTACCTACCCAATAAGTTAATGGAAGTAAGTAATGTTTAGACATCCAAAGTAGGACTTGACAGATTCCTGACGGAGAATTACAGTTACGGTTATCCAGCATGAGTGTGTCCTCCTCAGATAAGGTAATGAGTCACAACCAAGCTAGGAATTGTTACTTGAAGGTGCTTTAGGATGGCTATGAAAGATATTACCTGAAAGAAAGTGTGCATTATTCTATATTATGATTACCCTATCCACTTTTGAGGTTTTCACTGATAATGCCCCCAAAAAACACTACCAGATTTGTTTTAGGCATAAGGTTAAAACTGGAAAGCACTGAGAATGCTGGTTAGTTACTGACTTATTTCAGTATCTGTATTGTGATGCTCATGGCTAAGATGAACCTCCACTTCACTCCATAATGCTCACAATGAAAAATCAAATCCAAAAAGCAATTGCCACGAACTTCTTATTCAGCCGTGCAGCTGCACAAGTTCAAGGCGGCCAGCCTTAATGAAACAACAAATCCAAATAGTGGTGCACACATAAGAACAGTCAAAAAGCAAAAGTGGTGCAAATAAAATGAGGTTTACTTTTTCTTTTTCCACAAGATGTCAAAATAACAGCACAATGGTAGTGCAAATAACTTTACCTCCTGGTCTAGCACAGTCCCCTAGCGCCTCAACTCGACAGAGCCTTCAGTAGGGGTGAAGCTAGTGAGGTGCACTAATACTTTTATAGGGCACATGATTAATTAATTAATCAATTAAATATTCATCATTAAACTTTTGTTAGATACAGAGTTCAAAACATCAAGAAGTGCCTCGACTGAAGGAGCATTTTACTAACATATTACTTTAATAAATAGGCTCAGATTTTTGTATCAGTAACTAACATTAATGCAAATTTAAATCAGGTAGACTCAATGAGAGGAATCTGAACAATAATCAATATGCTCAAATATTTAAGTGTATATACAAATTAAGCTTAAACAATCAGATGCAAAAAATTGCAAAAACAAAGTTTGCTAAAGCTTGTCAAAACAAATGACAACCCATCAATAGGCAAGTAAGTTCAAAAGTGATAAAACAAGAACATTATTTTGACCTGGACCAAATTCGTGGCTTTACCAGTAGTAAGCTCCTTGGATTATATCCAAACTGTATAGTTAAAATGTTAAGATGGATTTTTGCATGCATTTTTGATCTTTGTTCACCATGTTTGATTTGTGTTACCTCTCTTTCTCTTTAGGCTTCTTTCAGACCTTTGAATGACCTGAAACTCCTTCCTACCTGGTTTGGATATAATCCAAGGAGCTTACTACTGGTGAAGAACATGAATTTGGTCCAGGTCGAAATAATGTTCTTGCAAATTAATGTGTTAGTAAAATACCCCTTAAGTAGAGAGGGGGCACTTCTTGATGTTTTAAACTCTGTATCTAATAAAAGTTTAATTACTACTATTTAATTGATTAATTTATCATGTGCCCTATAAAACTATTAGTGCACCTCACTAGCCTCACCCCCACTGAAGGCTCTGTCGAGTTGAGGCGCTAGGGGACTGTGCTAGACCAGGAGGTAAAGCTATTTGCACTTCCATTGTGCTGTTATTTTGGCATCTTGTGGAAAAAGGAAAAAGTAAACTTCATTTTATTTGCACCACTTTTGCCTTCTGAATGTTCACAATGACCCTGCTCTGCAAGATGGCTTTATCCTGTTGCACTCACTAAAATTGTATTGCTCGATTTTGTACAACAAATTATAGTTGTGAATCCTAGCACTTCCTGTAGTACAGTTGCAATCAAAGCACTAGCAGTTTCTGAAAATGCATTGTAAGCATTTTGATAATTAAACATGACTTGTAACTTTCTTCCAAGAAACACAATAAAAATAAAATTAACACTAGAAACATTGTTTATGTCATTTTTATTACATTCATGTATAAATACCAGAACAACATAATTTTCCAAAAAATATAAAATGTTGAAAAATAGACACCAGAATCAGGAAAAAACAAACACTAAAAACTATAACACAAATTATAATATGGCAGTATGAGAAACATTCTTTTTGTGAAGCAGCAGTTGCTGAGGATCATTTTATTTGTCAGTTCTGACATTACTGATTGTGTTTTGGGCTATCATGCCCTCGTTACACATAGAATAGCATTTAGGAGTCTATCTGTTACAATGCTGTAACACCATGAATGCACCTAAAATGGGGATCCAGAACCATAATATTTCTGTAACCAGAACACCAGAACCAGCCAGACTGCAACAAGTCCAGTTCTGGATCTGGAATGCACCAGAAACTGGGGTTCCAGACTCAGAATTGACCTAGAACCAAGTTTATGGAAGTGGAAGTGGAATGCACCCAGAACAACACTGGAAGCCATGCAGCAACCTATTTCTGTATTCCAGCTTGCTCCCTCTTTTGTGAAGGGGAATGACATCCACCTTCCTCCAGTCCTCAGGCACCACACCATCCTCCCATGATTTGCTAAAAAGGGTAGTTAGTGGTGTCACTAGTTCTCCCCTTAATTATTTTAGAATTCTGGATGAATTCCATCAGGCCCCAATGCTTTGTCCACCTTCAGTTTTAGGTGTTCTTTCCGAACCCTTTCTTCTGTGAAAGGACTGGGATCGACCCCCCCCATCCAGAGTGCTTCTGTTAATTGGATTAGGCACCTCCCCCTCCTCCTCTTTTGTGAATACTGAGCAGAAGTATTTGTTCAGTATCCCTGCTTTTTCACTGTCCCTCTGTGCCCACCCACTGTCCATTCTATTCAGCCTCACTATTCCTCTCTTTGTCTTTCTATGCTCCCTGATGTACCTATAAAAGATTTCATCCCCCTTCTTAACCGAGTTGGCTATCTTTTCCTCAGTTTAGGCCTTTGCTATTCTGACCCCCCCCGCTACCTTCTGCCTTAACTGGTACAGTTCTCTGTCCTGCGCCTTCTGTGTTTCCTTATACTGCCTAAGATCGCATCTTAAGCTGTTTTAAGGACTGGGTTTCATGGTTATGGCTCCAGGTTTTTTGGAATCAACTGTTTTGCAAGCTTAGGGAGGCCCCCTTTGTTGAGATATTTAAGTGGTGTTTCAAAAATTGTTTGTTCTTAGCAGCATCCCCACTTATCCTAAGAGATGCTCTGTTTTGGCCTGACCAAGCTGCAGTAAAGTCAGAGATCATGGAGCCCCAAGGGAAAGAATAGGGGTGTTTAACTCATGGCTCAAAGCTCCCGACTTTTTTTAAACAGTCTGCTGAAATCATATGGTGATAGCGAAGCAGTTTGCTTCACTGTGTCATAATTTGGAATAGCCAAATGTACCACTATTTTATAGTTATGCTAACATTCAAGTCTTATAATTTTATTATCTCAAGCAAAGCTACCTGGGATCTTTGGGAACTGACCCTTTATGATTTTTTTATCATGGGAGAAAAAAGAACTATTAACTGCATCTGTGTATGCTGTGTATGCTGCTTAGCCATAAACTACCCAGACTTACAGTTTATTCAGAACTACAATCAAATGGATGATTTTTGTATTTTTATATTCAAGTACCTTCATCACTTATGACATCTACTGATTACAGCAAGCAAGTTAATTAGAGCCATGTTGCCCTACTTATTTCAGGAACTCTATACATTTATAAACGGACAAAAAAGTGATAAGTACTGCTAATTAATAGCTCTTTTGTAGGAGTATTTATCTATATCTATCATTTATTAGATTGTTTATTATATTGTCATTATTGAACATATTACATGTTATTCTGCTTTTACATGCTGGCAAGGAAAATCTACTTTTTCATAACTATAGAAACATAGAATCTGTCAGCAGATAGGGACTATACGGCCCACCTAGTCTGCCCATTTCCCTACTCGCTGCTGCAGACCCAGATCCTTTTTGATCTGCAGCTCTTCTGCTCTACACATCTCCAGGGTGCCCTTATGTCTATCCCATGCTCTCTTGAATCCCTGTTGGTAACTACCAGGGAGAAATTACTCAATATGAACAACCTGGATATTGACTTGGAGCCGCCTAACTCCAAATTGACAGTGGACTGGGAAAAAAAGGGGTACCAAGGTAAAGAAAGGTAAAAAGAAAAGCTGTGGGGAACAAAAAGAAGGTTGTGGCAGCAAACCAGGGTAGCAAGAAGGGGAAACATAATTCTAAATCTAAAAAAAGGTAAAGAGGGGCTTCCAGGCGAAAATCCGACTAGAATTTCCCCTCTTCTAGTTCAAGTAAAACTAAAATCTATTCTTAAGGAAAATTCTGATAAAAAAAAGGAACTTAGCAAAGCTCTCCCATGCAACCAGTATTCCACACCCACCCCTAAATTACAGGTCACTTGGCCACTTCAAAGAAGGAGTCAAAGTTTAACTCCAAACATATTTGAAACTCCATATTCCAGCAATGGGGCAACCCTAAATTGTAAGGAAATGTCTCTTAGCAGCTCATGTGGTTTGGATGTGGGAGGGGATGACCATTCTACTAATCTGGATTTGATTAGTGGGGCCTCACCGCAAAGTTTCTCTTTCTTGCCCTCTCTGCCCATGGTAAACTCCTGTGCTAATGTGCATTGTCTAAAGGAACTGATACACCCTTGATGGGAACATCTATCACTAACACTGACCATATGGAGATTATTACTAATTTACAGAATTTACAGGTACTAAAAGAATTAGATAACCTTCAGAAAAGCAAAGCACCCCTGGATACTAATGATAAATGTAATCAAAATGACTGACTGGTGGCTAGTTTAAGGACTGGAAATAACAGTAATAGGTCTTATGATTTCAGTCAGAACAAGGATGAGTTGCAAGTTAATGAATCACTGACATATATTCCTTCATATCTCCATCAGAACATCATAAGAATCATGGAAAATCAGCATGCAGCCAATTTAATGCTATTGGAACAATTGATCATAACAAGGAGCAAAACTGAGACCTTAAAGGAAAGCATCACTATCAATGGTGCAAGGATGGAGGATGTTTTAAGAGTTCTGAACAGTATACATCCACCTAGAGAATCCTCTGCCACCCCTTTAACAGAAAATGCTGAAAATTCAGCTGCATGTAGACCTGATTTCTTCTCATTAATAATTCCAAGTTCATCTGATAAACCTAGTAAAGAACTTAGAAAGGAAAAAAGTAAGGAAAAGGGAAAGAAACAGACTCATGAAAATAGGCCGTGCAAAATTTCAGGTTCAAAAAGTCAGCAGACTAAACTAGATACTGCTAAAGGACAAGTGATTTTACACCCAATAATTAGCATATCACAAGAAATTCAGCCACAAGAAAGGGATAATGGGCCCTATGCATGATGCCAATGCACCGCATAAACTGGGCGTGTTGGCATAGCTATGAATGAATGCCACAGAGCGAGGTCTTGTGGACCCAGTGCAGCATTCACAAACCAGGGTATGCACTTGATCCCCCGGCTGTGCATTAAGCAATGTGCTCGGGTGGGCAGGGGGAGTGTCGGTGGTGTGCTAGCACTACAAGCTATTCACTAAAGCGCATAGTGCTGGCCTCATGGGTGCAGAGATGGGCGCAGGTTATGACAGGGGGACCCTGGCATATGTTTCCTGTGTACCATGACCCACTCCCACAGATCACCCGCCCTGTGCCTGTGTCTGACTAGGTGACCCCCCATGACCACACATGAACCGGAACACCCCCCCCACCCGGCAGTACAATGCAGCACCTCCAAACTTTTCAGATACACCCCACCCTTGGCCAGCAAGGCAGGCCACCTCCCTACCCATACTGGGCTGCCCTGATCCCCTGTGAGAGCTGTCTCCCCAGCCCTCATGCACACAGCATGGGCCTGGCCCAAGCTCGCACCCCCACAGCACTGACATCCTCCCACAGGTATGCCGGTGCCATGACTCGGGACAGCTAGTGTCTGGACAGACATCTGCTGGGGCATGCAGGTCCAACGCATGCCCCACCACTTAAGGGATTCACTAAGGGACCTGGGACATGCATCTGATTGGCTATCTGCTTGGATCCACAGCTCCACCCCATCTGCCTCACATGACCCTGTGCGCTGGGGGGGCGGGGCTGTGGACAGATTGCCAGCGGTCATGCATGCCACCAGGTGTGCACCTGTCCACAGTTGCAGAGCTACGTGGGTGGAGTATGCGCCTTTGGCCTGTACCTGTGCCCCGCTTCATGCATAGCCACCAATATAAATACTAATTCCCTCAGAACATCTGAGGTAATGTTCCCTTATCCTATGCATGAAGCACATAATATTAAAATCACAGCAGTACATAATTCACCTGAAACCTGTACTGATAAGCACCCATTCATGAGGATCTATGGCCTAAAAAAGGATGAAGGTGAAACTCCACAATCTTTTAAAAATAAAATCAAGCAGTTCTTACAGGTAGAGTTGGATCATCTTATGAGGAGGATGATATTCTCAGGATTCTAAGATCCAGTGATTCAATGGAAAATGATTACACAGAACACATAGATATCTATTGTGTCTGTCCAAGAGTAACAAACTACATAAGGAGGAACAGCCACTTGTTAAATAATTTTAATTCCAAAGCTGATTTGATAGGCAAGAACAGTAGTCTAACAGGAGCACACTCAGGCAGAGGACCATATAATCCTGTTATACTAAGTCTTTTCAGATATCAAAAAAATTATAAGGAGACAGACTTTAAACTGACTCATGTTATACTGTATGTAACCTTTTTTAGTAATCTTTTACAGATGAGGCTTGGCAGAAATGATGTATTGAAAGTTTTTAGGCACAAGAGTCTGACGGGTGATGGGCAAGTTGATATTCTTTTTGAAATTCTGAAATAGTCAATAGGGTACTAGAGAAAGCTTTCATTCTTGATCAAGTGGGTTTGCATGTGGTGGATTTATTGGCCACTGAAGCAATCACAAATCCCAAAGCTGATAACTGGACTTCTGTTAACACAGAGACCACACGAGAAACTAACACAACTACACAACAATATGGAGGGACACATATCCTATTTCAAATCACTACACAAAATAGATTCATGGCCTTAGCAGTCTATGACAGGTAGAGGGAAGGAAAGAGTAGACTCGATGGCCCAGGAAGGTCCTTTTCTGCTGTCACATGTTTATGACTCTATGAAGGGTGGCTGTCCCACTCCACCTCAGGAAAACTTTTCCCAAATATTGACATGGAGAAGTCTGATAGCTTGCTCTGTCAGGGAAATATACTCATCTTTTATAATGCATTAATTTCATGGAACATTGCTGGCCTCAGTGCAAAAAACCAAGACTCGGATTGGTCTAAATTTATAAAAAAACTTTGTTATGATTTACCTGCAAGAAACTTGGCATGATTTATCAGATAACATGGTGTTAAATGGGTACCATAGTTTCCAAAGACCTGGGATAAAAATAGCTAAATTAGGCAGAAGAGCTGGGTGTCTAGTAACCTATATTAGGTTAGGAATATTTGATTCTGTAGAAAAAATAAATGAGGAGGATTGTTTTCTAGAGATTAGAATTAAAGGGTTATGTTATACAATAATCATGCTGAATTGCTATATGCCTCCATCTAGATCCAAATTTTATTTTAACAATTTATGGGATAAGTTAGCTGATTCAATCCAAGATCTCCAACTGAATCATCCGGATGCTTATTTACTATTATTAGAAGATTTTAATGCAAGGATTGGCCCTTTTGACAGCTTATGTGATAGTACTTTCTAGTAGACAATTATAAAAGAACTACTACAGATCTTAAGACTAATCATCATGGCCATTGATTATTGAAACTGCTGAAAACAAATCTAATGTTTCCTCTAAATGGGAGATTAAAAGAAGATCTAGGGGGCTGTCCCACCTTTTTCTTCTTTTTTTTGGGTAGCAAGCCACCCCTGAACCTCAGCCTCTGCTAACCCATGGCACCCCTTCTTCACCCCCCAGGGCTTACCTTTCTTTGCCCCGGTATCCCCTAGATTTCCACCCAGGGTGGGGCCACCACACCAGCTCAATCTTTGAAATGCCAGAACAAGGATGCTGGCAGATATGCTTACTGGCATTGCCTTCTTGGCTTTTCCCCTTAGACAGGGCATGGGACTAGCTGGTGATAGCAGATGACGGGACAAAGCAGGACTTAAAAGTACTGCAGTGTGCAACCGATGCCAGGCTAAGTGGGTATCATAGATGGCAGCTGTTATTTTATGCTAATTTTTCCCCTGGGGTGGGGACGTGTAATGATGTCCTGCATCTGCCCTGCCCCCACAAGTAACAAGTAATAGTGCTGGCATGGAGGTACCCCCAGCCTCCACCAGGGGTCCACATTGTGCTGGACACTCCACCCCCCCTCCCGGAGAAGGAGAGCAGTCCCTGGGATGCTCAATTCTTCTCCCCCTGGCTGCCCCTCCGATGTCTCAGGTCTGTTCCTGAACCCAGGTTGTTGGCATCACAGATGGGCACCCTGCCCCTGCACCAGCAGGCTGGCTCCATCCCACCTCTTTCACACAGCAGGGTTCTTCTGTTCTTGATTTGGTTATCTGGAGGGGACCACTGGAATTCTGGAATGGTTTATTTATCTGTTCTAGAAGTGAGAGTGATCACTTCCCAGTCATTCTCACTGGAGACTTACTGACTTCAAATAATCAGTTTATTAATGATAATAGTCTCTTGACATAATGAAAATCAGATACACTAAGAAATTATTATGGACAGACACACTGGAAAGCGGTATTAAAAGTAAAATTAATTTATGTTTGCCAAAATGGTCCACAAATTTAGTATAAAAAACTTACCCTGACAACATGGACATGGGCCTACAGAAATTTTTCCAGGCAATAAGAGATGCCTAATATGTTGAGAAAATTTGTAAAAAGACTTCACCATGTTGCACTGGATGGTTTGATCCAGACCACAGACTACAGAAAAAAAGACTCAGGGCAGTACTTAGATATGTGAAATTAATGGCAGATAGGGAAAGTGCACAGAAACTATAAGCTGCTAGGAAGGCATACCAAATCTAGTAGTAACAGTAGTAATTGTGTATTCTTGAAAATCAAGAAAAGGATAGCCCAGTTGAGCCAAAGCTCATTTACATTGGGATCCATCAAGCACACAAGTAAACAAACATATTGTTACAAAATTGATACAGATAGTGCAATTAAATATAAACATGTATATAAACATCAACATCATTGGTATCAGATACAGCAAATTCAAAATATCCAATAAAACCATTCTATACTTTAGTACCCAATTATCCTTTCTTAATTAAAAGAAAAAAAACCTTCTT
The DNA here is from genome assembly GCA_016271365.2 of Neoceratodus forsteri. Lineage (NCBI taxonomy): Eukaryota > Metazoa > Chordata > Ceratodontiformes > Ceratodontidae > Neoceratodus > Neoceratodus forsteri. The sequence continues at coordinate 240,189,582 of JADMNL010000024.1, read as the reverse complement.
AATTAAAAAAAATGTTTTTTTTTAAAGCCCATAATTAATAGGAACCAGAAAGTCTCTTCGACATTTGTGGTCTAGGGATTTAAGGGTAGAAAGACTGAACTAGACAATTGTATTTCCACTGACATTTGGGTACAATATTTTACTGGAGTATTTTTTGACCCAGCAGTGAGCTCATTCTGGACACCCTTGGAATCAAATGCAATAAATGCAAAAATCAACTTAATTACTAGTCAAGAAGTAATCTCATCCATAAAAAAGTTTAAAATTAAACAAAGCCCCAGTACCTGACAGGATACCTGCAGAGATCTATTTGTGCATGACTAATGATTGGGTAGATAGCCTGAGCCTTTTTTCTTTCCAATAAATGAATACAAAAAAATTTATACTGGCCTCATGGAGAGGCTTGATGATTGTACCAAAACACAAAAAAAGAGATAAAACAGATCCCAAAACATGTAGACCTATAAACCTTATTGGTGTTATGGAAATTATTTTTGAAATAATTTTACTGGGCAGATTTAAAGGTGAAATTAAAAGACTATGTGATCTATCACCTCTTCAGACAGGATTCAGGAAAGAACACTCTACCCTGAACAAGTGCTTTATGTTGCAACATCTCCTTCAGAAATAAGTGAAGCTTCAACATCAAAATGTTTTTACAGCATTTATCATTTTTAGCTCCACATTTGACATCATCAATAGGAAGACCATGAGGTCTATAATGTATGATTGCGGTATTTGCCTAATATTGATTAACAGTATTAGGAATTTATATATTGAGACATGGGCCCAGGTAAGAGTAGGACTAGGAACACAGCTCTCAGATTCATTTTACACTTACAAAGGGGTAAGACAAGGCCATATATTAGCCCAATTATCGTTATCAATTTACATTAACAGCCTACTAGTTGCATTCTCAGACTTAAACTCTACTAAAATCAGTTCCATCTTCTGCCCAGCATTAGCTTACATGAACAATTTGTTCCTTCTCGCTTTAACCCCAGAAGGACCGCAAAGGAAGCTTAACATCTTTGCACATTACTCAAAGAAACTGACATGGAAAATTAATATTCAGAAATCTATAATTGTGGTCGTTGGTGGTTCACGCGCTAAATACAAATGGAACATTGAGTCCCTTTCTCTGGAGATTGTAACAAAAATACACTTATCTGGGCCTTACCTTCTCCCCAACTCTTAGCTGAAAAATCACACTTTGAAATAGTCTTAACCAAAGCTAAATCAACCATTCAGAGATTAAGAAGATTTAACAATTTGTTCCATGGTGCCTCAATAATACCTTTGCTTAGGGTTATAGAGGCTAAATATAATAGACAAATCCTCTATGGCACTAAAATATTGGATCATTCATTTGTGGACAGTCTAGAAAAGCATGTCATACAGGCACTCTGCTCAGCTCTGGGTTTCTTAAGAACTACCTCCAGCTTGCTTTGTCAGAGCAGAATTAACATTTCTGAGTCTACAAGCCCCAGTGGATTATAGTGTTATTAATTACTAGATAAGAGCAAACAAGTTATCCCAGCACAGATTAGTGAACCAATGTCTAGAACAATAGAAGACTTGGGAATACATTGGTTGTACATAATCTCAATGGGTATGTTACTGTATTTCAAAAAATTATTGAATCTTTATAAATTAGGGGATCTTCTTGGTTACTGTAACAGAAATATTATCATTAGTGACCAATATAAGCCTTTTATTAAAAAAGTAATGATAACCTACTTTAAAGCTAACATCTGGAACTTATTCGAACATCTAGATATGCTATATGGTACAGTGCAAATGATTGTAAGCACTTGTAAAGATATTATCTGGACATTCTCGATGACCAAAATTGTCATAAAACTTATTCTAGACATAAAATTGAATTCTTTGACTCCAACATTCTATGTACAAGGTTTAGAAAATCCTCCAAACCAAATGATCGTTGTTGTTACTATAATAAAAAGGTCAAAGAAGGCCTGGTTTATGTGATTTTAAAATGTAGCTGGTACCAAAAAGAAGGAATGAAATGGATCTAACCTATAATTAAATTGCCATATCAAGTGTTTTCAGTACTGAAGATGAATACATCATACAGAGAATGGCAAAATTCTTTGTTACTATACAGAAAGGTAGGAAAAGGATGGTGAAGCCTAATTGCTTAGATTAACTGTTCAAAAGTTTCATTGTAATTCTTATTTTATGTATATTTATATGATTTTAATTTTTGTGCTTAAAATGTTATATTGTAATGATCATTTTATTGATTTATCAAACAATAAACGATACCATACCATACTATGCCACTTATCTCTAAGTACTGTACAAGTGGAATATTCTGTATTGTTATTTACTATGTAAAAGTGTAAATGGTGTCTTTGTAAGGCATCCAGAGCCTGTGGAATTGGGGGCCAAAGAAATAAAAACATTAGTACTAATTCACAGCACCAGATTGTGAAATAGGACACTCGAGCTTCAACTCCTACCATGTACAGTAACTCATTATATAACTTTAAAGATCACTGGACATTTAATATATATATATATATATATATATATATATATCTCACTATTAGTGTGATAGTGTGTACTAGAAGTAGAAACCATGTTTAAGGGAAGAAGATGGCCATTTGGAACATTGTAGGGGTATTAGATAGGATTGGGAAGACCAGATGGGCTGGTGAGCCTTTTTCTGCCATCACACTATATGGGCAGGATTCACAAAACACTTTAGAGGGGGAAAAATATGCAAGCCCCCAAAATGTGTGCAGTTGCAGGAAAAAGAGAGTAATTGCGCTACATCATATACACAAAAAGCCCATAGCTGTGGAAAAAAACATACTGCAGACTGTGGAACATGCACAGCTGTGGAAAATTCCTGTGCAAAAAATTGCACTGTAAAGTATGGCATATGCCCTTAAAGGCTATTCTCAGCCACCGTTTTTCCACGGTTGAAGAAAAAATGTTGCACACATGCTGCACCAAGGAGAGTGAGGTGTAACTCACCCCGAGCACAAGGCAGTGTACTAACACTTGGGAAACAATCGTAGTGGGGGTTCAGGCACCAAACAACAGGAAACCTGTGGGCTGTATAGTAGTGTCAGTTGCTACACCAAAATTAGCACACATTTCCACTTAAAGGCAACAAAGCACAACCACATGACCCTATGCAGCTCATAAAGGAGCCCCACAGGCAGTAGAGGCAGAGGTGGTAACAGCCAGAAGTGTGTGCTACAGACACAGGAGAAAGAAACATCTCAGAGACACAACCAACAGATACATATTGCCACTGGGTGCAAGGTCTTACTGGTACAGGTGGTGTTACCATGGTCCCAGTTGTGGGACAGGCTGCTTGCTTTGCTGGGAGTGCTGTTTCTGTTGCAACATTTGCAAGACTGTCAAAGTCTCCAGCTCCTCTTAATATGGATCACCTGCTGTTGTTCTGTCTGCTGGGCCTTTTATTTTATTTCTGCAGCTGCAGAAAACATGTTGCAGATTTTCAGCACTTGTGGAATTTCACAACTCACTTGTTTTGTGATTTTCCACAGCTGCGGAAATTTCAAATGTGAATATGCCACACTTGCATTTCCGCAGTTTTGCAAGCCTTTTTTCTGCACATGCAGATTTTTTTGCTCTCTTTGTGAATCTAGCCCAATATTTTTACATTTCTAAAGAACAAAATTCCACACAACACGTAAATATTTTTGCAGCGACAACATGCTTTTTTCCTTGGTGCTCCTCTCCTAATCTCTCAGGCCAACAGTACTTTGATTTTATCTATTTAGTCCTTAGTTTTCATTGTTTTTGTCCAGAGACTTTATGAACAGTTCTTCTAGTAAAATAATAATATGATATGAATTCATAGTGACAGAATTAATTGTTATGTATCAAAGAGCTCAATGTACCTGTGTTTAATAGGAGAAAAACTATGCTGAGATTAAATTGACAATATGTGGTTGGCCCTAAGCTCCTTACCTTGGGAATGAGCACAGGTTGCTGGGGGGCAGTGGGATGGGAGAGGATGGACTGTCCCAGGGATTGTCCTCCTCTCCTGGGGAAGGGCAGCTCACTGTCTCAGCTTATGATTGCTATTGGGTGGAGGCCCACTAGCAATGCAGGTTTGAGTGACACAAAAGGGGGGGTGACTGTGCGGGATGTGGGCATCTTCATACACACATCCTGATACCACATCAGGGGAGGACAAGAAAACCAGTAAAAATAGAGTATGGACTCAGTAAAGCCCTACCCATTGCTCGGTGGCCTGCTCTGCTGCTCTGGTCTGGGATAGATCTAGATATGTGACCCAGGGTGGATGTCCCTCCCACTGGCCCTGCCATGGGGGGGAGTCTGTGGGGGATAAGACTCCAACTAGAAGGGGTAAGAGACAGCCACAGTGCATGGTGACAGGACTGAGGAGCCACCCATTCTTCCAAAGAAGATAAAAACCATTATGGAATAAAATGACATCATACTATTTCTCATGGAATATTATGGCACAAAGAAATTGGGGTAGACACAGCAAAGGCAAAAACACAAATAAGTGGTACACTTTGCATTATTGTTGTATTAACAAAATAGTATCTTGTCACAAACAAACCTTAACAGTGAAGATAACACAAAGCACATTTTTTTTATTTCCAGTGATCTTTAAGCATGTCACCTAACCTTACTCTTCCTCAATCAGTCCTCACTACTGAAGTAGCAGTAAATATATTTATTCACAAATGAAAATGAAACTTGATTGAGAATAGTTTATTTTTAAATGGGTTCCTATTCTCACAACACAGATTTCATTATGAGATATAGAAAAGTGAATAAATTCATTAATTAGTTGACATAAATAAATGATAAAATGGAAAAAATAGGTAGAAGAAGGATCCCACTGGAAATGAAATATTGCATCTCAGGTGGACTATCCTAGTTAAATTGTTACTCTATTGTAACAAAACTGTAATTGAACTGTAACTTTTTTATTTGTAAGTACTGTGTCCCTTGTACTACTGTTCTGATGTCCTCTTTGTGACGAGGTACCTTTGTAAATGAGCCTCTGGCTCAAAGGTTTCTAAACTGATGTTTAACTAAATAAATAAATAAAATAAATGAACTGTAGATAAATGCAAGGGTGAAATGCTTATTTTAAGGTACAGAACAGTTTTGAAAAGATTTGAAAAGCAGCACTCATTCAACATTTGGGTAATGATATTTCATGCTTGTATCTAACTGACTGATGTCAAATCACAACACTTCGGTGTTTGATACATAAGTACATTTAAAACCAAATAAATACATAACTAATAAAATATTTAAAGAGCTACTGATACCTCAAAGAAAACAAAAAAAAATCAGGTACAATTCTGCCTGCATTCCATATATATATTCTATATGTTTCTCCTCCCCATCATTTCTTACTGGGGAAATGTGCATGAATACATGATCTTTAGCCCTTAAGAGTTCCTTTAGAGTACATCTGTCTCTATAGCTTGCTCCCTACTTTGGGTCATAATTCTCTGCTATGACATCACAATCTGTTGTCATGGGAGTAACGGTGATGTCACAAGGGATGCATTATTATTTCAGGTAGGAAGAAAGCAGCAAGAATAGATGAACTCTTCAGGAGCAAAGATCCTGTTTTCAAACAAATGATCTCAGTTATAAATAATGGGGAGGAGAAATGCAGAACTAATGTGAAATATAAGCTTGACTTTGTCTACAGATTATGTTTTGCTAACGTTTACCTGAAGGTATCAGCTGCTCTTTAAATATTAGTATCAGCCCTGAGATCAGACTTCATCCTCCAACAGTTACATGCGCCATAATAAAGGAATTTATGTTTTTTTTATGTGAATGTCCTACTTATCATTTATATTCTTTTGTTGTATTCTTCACAATTATTTAAAACAATATTCTTCCCATTTCAGTCTGTGTACATTCCCAAAATAGGCTGAGTTGTATAAATTGTCATGGGCCTGATATTTAAAAGATTGGAATTATGCAGTTTGATTGCTTGCACATATTTTAAAAGTGACAGGAAATTATTTTTACATAGTTACCTGTCAGAGCAGTAACAAAGGCAAGACGTTCAGATTATTAATTTAACAAAATGGTCACAACATATCAGAATATTGGGCAGACACTGAAAGGAAAACAGGAGGGTACCTAGAGGTGTAAAAAACTGTTTCCTGTCACCTTTAAAGCATTGTTTTGGCAGAATTATTGCCTGCCTTGAGTATCCAGGAACATCAACAGAATTTATCAACATTGCAAATGCTGTGATGTCCCTGGAAATTCTGGGCAGGAGGCTTTCTACCAAAAAAGTGTTTTACAATTTGCTGGAACAACCAAATTGTATGGCTACATATTCTGAATAGTAGGCCTTTGGTTTACTATATAATGCCTTATTTGCCCTTTTCTATATACTTAAAAGTTTTCAGACTTGTGCATGCAGCTGTGCATAAATGTAAGAACGTGTAAGAATATATTCACCATGTTCCTGATTTTATATTTGTTTGAACATATTGCCAAACTGACTGTTAAAAGAATTTCATATTGTTAAGTTACCTTTATTTGAGGAATGAGTTCCATTATATGGAATGGAATAGTCATAATCAGGTTCTGCTGATAAATCAGAAGTAAACATTTATGTAAAGGAAACAGTATATGTGCAGAACAAAAAAAAAATCAGACATAAGAAAATATATTTTTTAAACAGGCACTTATGTCTAGTGGGCCTTACCTGGATACCAAAGAATTAAAAACCAACCAAACAAAAAAATGCTAACTAAAAGGTATCTAAAATGTTACCAAAGCAATGAAACTTACTTGTTTAGGGTCCTATGTTAAAACAGTAATACACTATTCTGAAAATGACAAAACCTGGAATATTTACTTCATTTTGTCGATTTAGGGGTGCTTAAAAAAGTAAAATATATTTAATAACAATAAAATAAGCTTAAAAAAATACATTTTTCTGTTATCCACTTCAGATTGCAAAATCCGTTATCCTCCATAGTTTTCATTAGGTTTGTATACCATCATTTTTGTTTGATATTCATTTTGTACCATTTTTCTTTTTCTTTTAATGCTATGGACACCAAAGACAATGGATCTTTCCTACTCAAGGTGAGCCAAAAATTAATTTTTCAGGATTCCACCAATGTGTGAAGATTATTTAACCCCAATTCAGACATCAAGTAAACAGCTAGACAGGAATGTCCTACTTTTAATATGGAATGTAGATACTTATGTAATGGAATAAGCAACTTATTTATATTAGTTATATGCCATATTTCAGAAGCATAAAGTATTTGTGAGTTGAGTTTGGCTTTTATGACTTTTATCAAAGGTTTTAAAGACATCCCCCCATATTTTAAGTTAAAACGGACCAAACCTGCTATTGTGCTTTTTAGCTTACTTGACAAGGATTGAAAATGATTTGTCCAATTTGTGTTTTCCTGGAAATCAACCCCTAAGTACTGATATCCCCTGACTCTTTCTAATCGTTCATTCCCTAGTGTCCAAAATGTGGAACATCTCTTTTGCCCCTTGGAAAATACTAAAACTTTTGTTTTGTTTAAATTTATTTTTTACTTTAAATTAAATGATTTTAAAGCTATATTATCAATGTGCTTTTGTAATCCCACTTTTGAAAGGGAGAAAATAACAATGTCATCAGCAAATGCCAATAAAGGACATTTGCACATATTTATATTTGGAATATCAATAAATTCCTCAGCACTTTCCTTCAATATCTGGTCAATATATAAGACAAACAGTAGGGGAGCCAAAACACAACCTTGTCTCACACTCCTATTAATTTTTATATTTGTTTGAGCATATTGCCAAAACTGACTGTTAAAATAATTTCATATTGATACGTTACCTTTATTTGAAGAATGAGTTCCATTACGGGGAACGAGATAGTCATAACCAGGTTCTGCTGATAAATCATGTACATAAACATTTAGTTAAAGGAAACAGTATACTTGCTGTACAAAAAAATCAGACATAAGAAAATATTTTTTTAAACAGGCACTTGTGACTAGTGGGCCTTACCTGGATACCAAAGAATAAAAAAAACAAACAAACAAAAAATGCTAAATAAAAAGTATCTAAAATGTTATCAAAGCATCGAAACTTACTTGTTATGGGTCCTGTGTTAAAACAGTTATACACTATTCTGAAAATGACAAAACCTGGAGTATTTACTTCATTTTGCTGATTTAGGGGTGCTTTATGTGCTGCACTGACTTTCCCTACAAAACCACAGTGACACTGGATAGGGATTTGGAAAATAATGGATGGTGGTGTTGGAATAGGGGATACTATGCTAATTCAGAAAGGGCTGGGACTTTCAGGACCACTCAGGGCATATGATATCCCAAAACTAGAGTTCTGCTTACAATTTTTAAACATGTTTCTACATTCCTTGTGTCTCCCTTTAATTATCTTTTCTTCCAACTATTTATCCCTTATGGATCTCAGTTGTGAGTGATATGGGTAGGTTGTCATCTCTGAGTTGTGCTCATGAAGCAGCCACAATTAATGCTTATTAGAAATGTGCTAGGCTCTCCCTGCAGAGAACTGTGTGATGCATTTGCAATCTGGAGAGAGAGTGATATGGGGTGATTCTTACCTAACAACATTAGGGCAAACCACTGCTCAGGTAGGTATGTGTGTCTGAAAATGCACTCTTGCTCAATGCATTCACAGGCATGTATTTTGCCTTGAGGCTATGTCTGGGCATGACATCTTCTTTGTCTGCTTATGAATTCTCACATGAGATAGCCAGTGCATTTTGTGGAACAGGGAGCTGGGGTGAGGAAGAGCATGGAGAAAGTGGAACTCTTTAAGGGTCAAATTCAGGACAATAATAAATGAAAATTGGGTGCTGGGAGATGGCAGGTGGGATTGTTGGCAGTGAGAGGTGGAAGCTCAGGAAGGCCATTATTTTTAATTACAAACAAAAGGAGTAGAACAATTGGCCCACCCAGACAGGGTGCCCTACCTAGTCTGGTGTCTGATCAGGTCCCTTACTGGACAGGTTCCGGGTGTTTCACTGATCACTAAATATGGATTTCTGCTTCAAAGGATCACATATTTCACAATTATAGTCTAACAAAAATTGTTCTGCAGAAGCCAACCCTTTGACACAGTGGTAGGGCTACCATTCATGATCCTGGTGACCCAGATGTGGGAATGAGCCTGGAGCTTCAGGAACTGACTGGGGGAGGAGGACCAAGTATCTAAAAGGATGTGGTCCTTCTCCAGAGAGGGACAGCAGTTAGAAACTGCTGCTATACTGTCAACTTGGAGAGCACAGGTTGCAGGACAGTTGGAGCAGCTTTGTGTGGAGGGTGATGCTTGCAGGTGGCATGCTACACACATTTGCATGCATGCCTGCACATACACACCCTTGCCAGCAGTATACTGAGGGTATGGGAGCAAAAGTGTGGTAAAACTCCAGTCAGTGCAGGATGACCTTTCAGCCTCCCACAGGCTCAGCACCAGTGACTTGGTCTTCCTCTAGCTCTAGATCTAGCTCTAGATCCATTCTGCAACAGGTGTTGGTGAGCCTCATGGCCAGTGCCATGGGGGGAAAACAATGGGGGTCATGGAGCTCAGGTAAGTCCAAGAGAAGCTAAGTGACAGGGCTGTTGAGGATGGCAGACAGGGCACGACCAAGGACAAGGAGGGGGCTAAAGAAATAAAGTTAACAAAAAATGCTAGGTTAGGCTAAAAACAGTTGTTGTATAAACCTCGCAAATTAGTGTAACTAAGTTATGGGAAGGTATTGTAATGGATCTGGTACTTAGATTACTCATCCATGAAACAGATGATTGATTGATCACTCAATCAATCATTCATTCAATTATTTTACTTTATAACATGCAGATAATGTACTAAACTATGTCAAAATGCTGTACAATAGTGTAACTAACAATTTTAAAAGCATCCATATATTAAGATGAAATAGAGTTAGATGTGTTATTTGTGCCTTTAGCTACCAGTAACAGCAGCATCTGGCATAGTTACTGTAGAATGCTTGGAGCATATCTTGCCACTTATTTAAACTGAATAGTGTTTTTCCCATTCCAATACAAGCACTTTATATACTTATTTTTTCTAGATCCATTAAGGATAGATAGAGCCCCTCTTGTTGGATTTTTTTTGAAAGTCTGATTTCTCAATTTAACATATTTTTCACTTTTCTACAGCTTTAATTGAACCAATAAGTTTGTTTAAACTATAGAGGACTCATACAGGAGTGAGATGACAATCTTGAAAAAATAACGTATGCTCAAGTACTTTTTGTCTTACCATTCATTAACATCACCTGAATTCAGTTTGCAGTGATCTCAGTGCAGTAACTCCAATAAATCTCTTTGAAGATAAACGCTCCACTTGGCTCTTCACTTGTTTAATTAATAAATCAATATTATTTCAGTTAGTGGGATGTTCCTGATCATTACTCTTTTGCTTTAGAGGTTTTCTGTAAAATGGGTGAAGGAATGTGGTTGCTTTCAGGTTTGGATGGAATAGATGAATTGTCATATTTGCCAATATCTATGAAGGATATTAGAGCATCATCTAATAATGATGCCACTCATGGGCCCAGAAAGGTAAGGGCATCCTCAGAATCTCCTGGACACTACAAATTTGGAGTATAAGGCTGTTTTTCTTTAGAATTGAAATAGAATAGAATAGAATATAATTGCTTGCCATGGCTGTTACCTTTATTATCTAGGGTTTTCATTGAATATAATCCTTCATATGATCATGTAGTTATTATATCTGGATATAAAATAGTATTAAAGATACAGAACCTTTCTAGCATTAAAACCTCCCACGAGTAGAATTTTGGCCCTAGGATATTTTTCTAATTTCAGTTTTGTTTGTTTATTTAAAGTCATCCATAATGTCATAAAAGTAACTGGTGTTTTTGCTAGGATGTAAACGTTCATTGAAATAGTTTATTTGGACATAATGAAATTAGTAGGAAAAGTCTGTTTTCTTTTTTAGACAGGACTTGAACCTTAATATTATCACATATCTTTATACAAGTTCAAAAATTTTAAAAACAGTGCATATGTTAGATTTATCTGCTGAGATGGCAGGGGATCAGACTAAATAAATCACTAGGTCTTTTTCTGACTCGAGTCCTGTCAGCGGTTGCACTTAACCACAGAAATATTATTAAATCAGCCATATTGCAACTATAATTCTTCCAAAATTGTTCTAGTATTGATCTGAACTATGATGATGATGAGAGTTTGGGATAAACTGATTTACTATGGAGTTAAAGAGGATTGACCCACAAATAATAAAAGCAGAGGCCCGATTTCAAGAGGAGCTATGCTGGTGTAAGCCGAGATATGCCAAACCCCATGGCATATCTCGTGACTTACACCAAGCGTTATGCCAGACCCTATTCCAGGAAGTGCCCAGTGCCAGTGAGTCTGTGGGCTGTGACAATTGCTAGTTAGGACACTACTTACGCTACAGCCCGCTGACACCTGGCACAACTGCAGGTTATGACATGCACATAGCCCAATTCCAGGTGGGCGGGTGTAGTAACCCACAGTTGTAATTCCCAAAGCTGCAGTGGCATAGGGAATCTATGACAGCTCGGAGCTGTCATAAGTGGCATCCATCAGCTGGCACCATTGGTTGCAGCCATGTAGTGCTGCAACAGTGGCACCATGCTGTCCCCCTGGCCCCCACATGTACACCCCCACCCTCTATACCCCTGATTGTGAGGGACCCCTGGGGGTTCAGTCCTGTAGCACCCCCCGATACCTGTGCCATCTGTCCTGGCCTCCCCATGCCCCCTGATGTGTGCTGCGGTGGTCCAGGGTGGCGGGGCTCTGGGGGGTGCCTGTCGCTCACCGTGAGTTGTGACATGTGGCTTAGATATGCCATGTGTGGGCTACTGCCACACTCATGGTGTATCTCACATGTTGCAATTGCCAGGACCCTGCCACTTATGGAATGTGGCGAAGGGTCCCTGGCGTAGAGGTGACCAGTGTAACTTGCAACTGTGTGCAAGTTACACTGGCTGTCTTGGAATTGATACCCCTGTCTTCAACCAAGCAATGGGAATGGAAGCATAAGTAATCTTTGGCTGAAGATGTCAAGAAGGAAGATGCGACCTAATAATAAAGAACAACTTTGCAATGGTCAGGCACTTTCTCATGTGAGTTTAAAATAGTAGAGCTATGATCTTTTATTTATTTATTGAAAGTTGTTGTCCAGAAAAGGCACTTTGAGTCAGAACTTATTTCTAGGTGTGACTTGTGGGAAGACGTTAAGATTAGAAAAACAAACAAACAAAAAATCAATAACAGACAGTAAGATACAAATTACCAAAATAGTGTAAACCAACAGCAAGGCAAGGATCTTATAGGAACAACTCAGAATGAAAAAGTGCAAATACTGCAGTTATATAGCAAAATATAACAATACAATGTCCTTGAATAATTATTATGAGTTGGGGACTAGGGAAGTTGGAGACGAGGTGAGTAATAAAAGGGTCATGGATAAAAAGGGGCACCTGTTACACAAGACAGGCAGCAAACACTAGGGTGGGGGACACTGCTGCAAGGCTATGCAGAATAAGACATGCCAGGGTGTGTAATTATGGGTCAATAATTGCACGCCTCCAGTGTGTTGTTAGGTGTAAGGTGGTTGCTCCAAGCTGCCTTTAAACACACAAAAGGGATGTGGGATTCATTTCTTTCTTTCTTTCTTTCTTTCTTTCTTTCTTTCTTTCTTACAGCTAGTTTCCAGATGTGTTCTGGGGGAAGAGGTTAAGGGAAGAACAAAGGTACACTAAGAACAAGAAATATAAATGTGGTTAATGCAAACACAAGAAAACAGAATTAACACAAATAGGTAAGTAAGCATTATAAATAACGATTGTGCAAGGACACTTGTTTACCATAATTACACATCCCTGAATTGCCTTATTGCATTTATAACATGGGTCCTTCTTAAAAATGTTTCACAAAAACATTTTGTAATGATTTTTAATATGAAACTACTGTGTTCTGTATGAAATGTGAGCAGAACTAAACAAAACATAGTTCCAGCTGAGGTTTACTGATATTTTAGCCAACCCTGGGGCACAGGCTAAACAAGCACAGCAATGTAATTTGGGACAGATAAATACACTCTTGTACTTTCTTTAGCCAATCAGATGTTTAGAATGGTGTTAGCCAAGCTATGATAAAAGTTTGTCACAAGCACCGGGAGGGGGGCGCTGTTCCAGTAGTGGGAGATGGGAAGAGAAGGCAGACTGTCCAGCAAAGTTTTTTCTATGGGGCATAGAGAGGAAGTGGGTTTCAGAAAAACAAACAAAGTAGGAAGGGGGGAGAGGAATAAGGAGAGGTAACAGAGAAAGGATGAGAACCAGTATACTGACTGGCACAGTGTTTAGAATATTCATTTCTGAAATATGTTACTATTACAGATGTTCTCTGATATGACTACTTCATAATCCAAACAGAAATACTACAGACCATAATATCTTTTAGGGCTGGGCAAACAATTATTGTAGCTATTCAGATTACTGGTTATTATGAGGTTGTTGGGTTGCCTCATACAGGTGATACATCAGGCCTCTTCTATTCATTTGGTTAATTTTTCAGGAGAGGATACAATCATTTTGATGAAATACTGTAAGTCTGGGTGTTTTCACTATAATTTAAATGTTACTGTTTTCACACATTGATGATTGTATGCAATTACAATGGCTCCAATTGTCTGAAATTGTGAATTTTCAATAAAAGTGAATTAGACACTTACTGTTAGTAAGAAACTAAATGTATACAATTTTGGCTCATTTGTGTTATGTGGCATATGTGAATTGTAATTCAGACCATTAGTAATTCATTGGAATTTCATTTCATTCATTCACATGCATCTTGACATCATGATGTCATGAAATAAGAAATCATATTTTATGGATATCACACAATGGCTTTAGATGGTTATTTTTCTTTTCTTTTGTTTTCCTTTCATATTCCATGAACTCTGTTCTCATTCTATTGTACTTTTTACCATTTCACACTGACTAGTACATTACAGAGATGCTGGAAACTGGTCAGTTATGATCTGATAGGATTCTGTCCGAATTTCAGAATTTCTGATTCCAATTTAAAGGAGAACAGTTACCCCCAAGGGCCCCATATGCAAACATGGAGCTGGTCTCAATGTGTACTTTGTATGCAATACCATTTTATTTTCTTAATGCTTACTATAACATAGAAACATAGAAACATAGACTTTTACAGCAGATAACGACAGCTAGGCCCATCTAGTCTGCTCATTTCCCTACCTACAGGATAGGCCGCAGATCCTAGTTAACCAACAGCCTATTTCTTCCTACCCCCCACAAGAATTGTCTTATGTCTGTCCCATGCATTCTTGAAATCTCCCACAGTTTTAGACCCCACAACCTCCTCAGGAAGGCTGTTCCATGCATCCACTACCCTCTCTGTGAAATAATACTTCCTCACATTGCCCCTGAACCGCCCTCCTTCTATCTTTAAATTGTGTCCCCTTGTTCTTGTAAGTCTGTTTTTCTGAAAGATGCTACCCTCTTGGACTTTGTTGATTCCACTGAGGTACTTAAAAGTTTCTATCATGTCCCCCTTCTCCCTTCTTTCCTCAAGGGTATACATATTAAGCTCCTTTAGTCTCTCCTCATATGGCTTCTCTTGCAGACCCTGCACCATTTTAGTTGCCCTCCTCTGGACTACCTCTATCCTGTCTATGTCCTTGCGGAGATGAGGTCTCCAGAACTGGACACAATACTCCAGATGGGGTCTCACCAACTGTCTGTACAGAGGGATAACAACTTCCTGTTTTCTGCTGCTGATGCCTCTCCCTATACATCCCAGTATACCCCCAGCCCTCCCTACTGCCTTCTCACATTGATTGCTAACCTTAAGGTCATCTGATATGATTACCCCCAGGTCCCTTTCCTTTTTTGTTGTTGTTACTACCTCCCCACCCATTGTGTATTCTTCCCCTGGGTTCTTGTTTCCCAGGTGCATTATTTTGCACTTCTCTACATTGAATCCTAGCTGCCATACGTCTGACCATTCCTCCAACCTTGCCAAGTCCCTTTTCATCCTTTCCACGCCTCCTTGTGTATCAACCCTGTTGCAGATCTTTGTGTCATCTGCAAAAGGCATACTTTCCTTCCAGTCCTCTGCAATGTCACTGATGAAGACATTAAAAAGGACTGGACCCAATACTGAACCCTGCGGTACCCCACTAGTAACCCCTCTTTCTTCAGAGTGGACTCCATTTACAATTACCTTCTGTGTCCTGTTGTGCAGCCAATGTTTTACCCAGGCTACCACCCTG
This sequence comes from Neoceratodus forsteri, assembly GCA_016271365.2. Taxonomy (NCBI): domain Eukaryota; kingdom Metazoa; phylum Chordata; order Ceratodontiformes; family Ceratodontidae; genus Neoceratodus; species Neoceratodus forsteri. The sequence continues at coordinate 240,174,210 of JADMNL010000024.1, read as the reverse complement.
GGACCCACTCCAAGGCTGGTTAATTTGACTATTAATCTTTTGTGTGGGACTGTGTCAAATGCCTTGCTAAAGTCTAGGTAGGCCATGTCCATAGCCCCTCCCTGGTCTACTACTTTGGTCACCCAGTCAAAGAAATCTATTAGATTCGTCTGACATGACCTTCCCACTGTGAACCCATGCTGCCTTGGGTCCTGTGCCCCACTGGCCTCTAGGTACTCAACTATTCTTTCCTTCAGAAGTGACTCCATCACTTTCCCTACCACAGAGGTCAGACTGACAGGTCTGTAGTTTCCTGCCTCTGTCTTGGTCCCACTTTGTGAAGGGAATCACATCCGCCTTCCTCCAGTCCTCAGGTACCACACCATCCTCCATGATTTATTAAAAGAGTAGCTAGTGGTTTCACTAGTTCCTCCTTAATTCTTTTAGAATTCTGGGTGAATTCCATCAGGACCCATTGCTTTGTCCACCTTCAGTTTTAGGAGTTCTTGCAGAGACCCTTTCTTCTGTGAAAGGACTGGGATCGACCCCCTATCAAAGTGCTTCTATTAATTGGATTAGGCACTTCCCCTCCTCTTTTGTGAATACTGAGCAGAAATATTAATTCAGTATCCCTGCTTTTTCACTGTCCCCCTCTGCCCACCCACCGTTCATTCTATTCAGCCTCACTATCCCTCCCTTTGTCTTTCTACGCTCACTGATGTACCTATAAAAGGTTTTATCCCCCTTCTTAACTGAGTTGGCTATCTTTTCCTCAGTTTGGGCCTTTGCTATTCTGACTTCCCTCCATGCTTCCTTCTGCCTTAACTGGTACAGCTCTCTGTCCTGCTCCTTCTGTGTTTCCTTATACTTCCGGAATGCTATCTTTTTCTTCCTGACTTTCACAGCCACCTCTTTTGAGAACCATAGTGGCTTTTCTTTCATTTGATTTGTTTATTTGCTTCACACAAAGGCTTGTTGCCTCTGTGATGGCAGTTTTGATGATTCCCCATCGTTGCTCTCACATCCTTCTAGCCTGTTTGCTAGTGCTTTTCTGAGGCACTCCCATCTTGCCAAAGTTAGCCTCCTAAAGTCCAGTACCCTCACTTTTGTATGTAGCTTGACTCTGTAGCTGAGTTTAATGTGAACCACACTGTAATGATGGTCACTTGTCCCCAGATGGCAACCCACTTCTAGATCAGAGATCCTCTCACTGCCCCCGTTTGAGAGTACGAGGTCTAAGATTGCTCCCTCATGAGTGGGTTCTGAAACTAGCTGTCTAATGCCTGCCACCTGTAGGGCATCAAGAATGGCCCTGCTCTTGGATGTGGCTGCAGCAAATGTGCTCCAGTTAACATCTGGCATATTCAGGTCTCCCATCAACAGTATCTCCTCTTTCTCTGCTATTCTAAGAATGCCTTCTATCATATCCTTGTCCATTCCCTCCCCCTGACATGGAGGTCTGTACACAACCCCTTTGCAGATTGTGGTGCCCTTTCTAGTCACCAAGGTGACCCACAGTGCCTCATATCCTCCCTGTTTACTCTTTTGTTCAGTTGCTTTTATCCCTTCCTTTACATAGAGAGCTACTCCTCCCCTTCTTCTCCCCTGCCTGTCTCTCCTGTAGGTTATGTACCCTGGTATGTTAACATCCCAGTCATGGTTCTCTGTGTACCATGTTTCTGTGACTGCTACGATATCCAGGCATCCTCTTCCATCAAGGCCACCAGCTCAGGGAGCTTGTTGCCCAGACTACGGGCATTGGTACTCATTACCCTCCACTTCCTAATGGCCTTACTCCCTTTTGCCCCATCCCTGTCCTTCTTGCCTTTGTCACTTTCTCCATTTACCCCTGCCCTTCTCCCTATCGACACCTCTATGTTGGTGTTTGCCGCACTTAATACCGTGATTATTTGGGGGCTGGGATTTCCCTGCTCTTTCCCAGTGCCTCCCCCCTTGGCTAGTTTAAAAGCTTGCCAATGAAGCATTTAAACCTATCACCTAGGATCCTGGTTCCCCTCCCGGACAGATGCAGCCCATCATGCCAATATAGGCTTGCATCACTCCAGGTGGACCCCCAGTCCCCAATGAAGCCAAATCCCTGAGCTCCACACCAGTTTTTCAACCACTGATTGAATCCCATGGTGTGGAACACCCTAGCCTCTCCTATGCCATAGATGGGCAGCACTTCCGAGAAGGTTACCGTGCGTGCTACTTGACTAAGGCCCCTCCCCAATTCCACAAACTCTTCCTGCACTTCTCTAATCCCTCTCTTAGCCAGGTCATTTGTCCCTAGGTGGACAATGACATCCAGCTCCCTCCCCTGTGCAGTTGCTCTGGCAAATCCTGAGGATTCGCTCCCTGTCCCTCCAAGCCATGGTGCCAGGCAGGCACCTCACCTCCCTCTCCCCTTCCTCCCCCAGTTCTACCTTCCTAACAATGGAGTCCCCCACCAGGAGTTGTTTCCTTCCCCTGCAGGATCCCCTGCCACCCTCCTGTGGGTCTCCTTTGTGGAGGTTCCCAACATCCTCCTTGGTCTCCACTGCAGGTGCCTCCATAGAGGAACCACACTTTGCCAGAATGGCATAGGAATTGTGGAGGTACAACTGGAGGGATGCACCTCTGTTCCACCACCCTCACCCTCCCTGAGCCCACAGTGGTCCAACCACTCCTCTTTCTTGGCAACCTCTGAGGCAACGGCAGAGGTACTGGTGGTCCCTGGATGGAAGAGGAGGTCCCACAAATCCTGGCCAACTCAGCCTGTAGATGAGTAACCTCCTCCCTCAGCCCAGATAGGTGCCTGCAGATGGGACAACACCGCATCCTCCAGAATGTCTCCCGGAAGACTGCTGCTCCACAGCCACTGCACTGCACCACTCCAATCATGTCTTATTTCTGGCCCCTTAACTGTTTGCAATCTTTAGTCTTTCCTCTGTTTTTTTTCTCTCTCTCCTTACTTTCTGCCTGTGTGCCCTTTAAGCTCCTGATTGTCCTGTTCTGAGACAAGAATATCCTATATTTCTCAGTAGACCAGTTACTTGCTCAGACGCAGACCTCCAGCAGCTAGAGGGGGGCTGGAGAGCTACTCTTGCTCTTCTAGGATGGTGGGTCTTTGGTGGTTCTGTGATCACTCACTTCCTGCTCCCAAACAGGAAGTTCCTGTTGTCAGTCAAATCCTGTGCCTATAAAAATAGAACTAGCTTTAGGTGGGGGGTGGAGGGGAAGGAAGGAGGGCAATATAGTCCCAGCAGAGAAGTTCAGTCACACAGCAGTCCTTTCTCCTGGTGTCTTCTGCCAAGCTATTCCAGTGGTATAGTATAATAGATTGTATAAGAGTAATTTTGCTTAGTTCTAGGCTAACATCTTTTGTTACTACAAACCCCAGAATCTCCTGCAGCTGACAGTTCAGTAGGCAGCAGTGGGAGATTCCATAGTCTGTGGTGCATGTTAGAGTTGATACAAGCTCTGATCATTTGTTTGCTGATCCTGCTGTCTTCCTTGGGCTATGTATTGTCACAAAGAACTGTGTTAGCCCCTGGAGAAAAGCAGACCTGGAAAACATCTGATCAGAGATTATAAACACTCTAGCGTGCACTGCAGGCTATTGACTCTCCCAGTGCTGCCTATTGCTCTGATGGCAGCTGCAGAGGTTTCTGGGATTTGTAGTAAAAGAAGACGTCAGCCTAGAGCTAAGCAAAATTAGTATGATACAGTCTACTATGCTGCAGTAAACAGTAATTAAAGCAAAACATTTTTGCACAGAAAATGCACATTTGGACCAGCCCCACACTTGAGTGTGGGGCTGTTTGAGCTGACTGTTCCCCTTTAATTCAGAATAAGTAAGACCTCAAAATTAAAATTCTTATTTTTATTTAGTATTTGTTTATTGGGTAAGAACCCAAGGACATCAAATTTCCATTTTTGTGAGGGAACCGAGTGCAAAATACAAATAGAACACATATAACATATACAATACAAGACCAAATGAAACAATCACACATAGCTGACATGATAAAGTGAACCTTCAATTTTGATTTAAACAAACTACAAGAATGAACATGATGAAAATCATTTGATGAGGAATTCCAATCCTTTATCAACCTGGATAGAAATATTGCTGCCCAGCAGTAGATTTGTAAAAAGGAAGTCTTAAATAACCAGTCCAAGCTAACTTAGTTGAATAACTCATGAAAGAAAACGTAAAGCATTTCTTAAATGTAAACAGAACTGGACCTTTAAAAAATCTCCAAAGAGTAATTCACCTAAAATAGGGACACCTAGCTTCAAATGAAAACCTGTTTAATATCAAATAAAGTTCACAATGGTGTGTATATTGAGAACTTAAAGTAATGTATCAATATACATTATTATAAAGTATTTCACTCTCTTAAGAGAGGATTCATTAGCTGCAGAATAAATAGGAAGTCCAAAGTTGATGAGCAACAAAACCAAAGATTGAGCCAACATTTTTTTGAGAATTAAATGACAAATAGTTTCTAATCCTATAACATAGACCCAAATGAGAATGTGCATTTTAATCAAAAAAGCAATATGATTACTATATGATAAAGAACTATCCAATACAAAATCCAAATACTTAAAAATGATCAACTTTATCAACTAAATTATGAAGGTCACTAATTGATAAAGCCAATTAATCATGAAGCTGCTTGCTTACAGATTGGAATCCTAAATGCTATAATGCTTTTCCTATATAAAATGCTTTGTTAAAATTGTCCTATATTACTCCTGCATCCCCTACCATTTATACTTTTGGAATTAGTAGTTTCAGATGGTGTTTCTAAATCTTAATTCTGAAACAATATTGGAATCCGATGATTGCATTTCCGCAGTTTCAAGCATTCCTAAGCCAATGGTTGTGTTGGGGCTACCTTTTTACTTGCTTACTTGCTTTATCTGCTTCCAAAGAGTTCACTAGAAATGTTAGTTTTTATGGTGGCTGACTAATCTCCTCAGAAGTGAATCTTCATGGTTCCATGTCAAACAGCAATTGCAAAACAGCAATCGCTGTTACGGTGAGTGTACATCACCAAAATGAAAATTGGTGATGTACACTAATAAGCAACAACACATTTGGCAAGCTTCATCCCCTGCACCCTCCTAACTAAAGATAACCAACTACAGGGAGGTGCATGTCAGGGAGGTGGAGACAGTTTGAATATAATAAAAATAATTGCGGCAGCAGTTAAAACTTTCCCCGGTCCCTAGCCCCAAACACAGTACCTGCTGCACCCAAGCTAACTACCACACCACATGGCCAGCTCATTGGCAGCATGGCACACTTTCCCACACAAACCCTCTTCCCTATTCCTCCCCTTCTCCTCCCTATACCTACCCTTCTGACTGTTCTCCCACGCTTATCCCTACTATTGCCATTGCATCATCTCGCTATTCTTACAGGGTAGTCCAAAACGATAGTGCTGTAAATGAGCCACTGTTTTAACAGTGGCTCATTTACAGTCACTATCATCACTGAATACCAGCTTCTTCACCTGGTAACCCCTTTGCTGTAATGTAATCACTCATGACATAGCACCCTCTTGCTAAGCACATGTATAATATATCAGAGATTCTCTGTAGTATTGTCATTTTGAATGCCTCCTACTGCCATCCAGTTTTTATGGTGACACCTCTCTGACCAGTGCCTAAAAGGATTATTGTACAATTATAGTATTAGCTACTGCTTCTAGTTAAATTTACAGTCCAGGCTACGGTTCATTTTAAGTCTATTAGTGGGTGGGTGGGTGGGGGGTCTAATCCAGAGGTCTTTATCTAAAAGTAAAAATATAATGGAAAATGTGTTTACACACTAATATACAAATAGCACTTCAAGATTTACCTTCAGTGGAAACAGTGTGATGTGATGGTGACAATGGAATATTATCTGAATGACGTTTCCTAAAATTGCAAGAGGAACAAGTCAGACAATCTTCTCAATAAAGTTAAGTTTCAGAACAGAATACAGTAGACCACTTTCCAAAATGCTAACTACAGTCTTTGCATACTGTTGAAAGAGTGTTGCTGTTGATCCCAAGATATGACTGAAAAATTTTTTTTTTTCTTGAATCTGTTTTACTAGCATTCATACTAACATTTTAGGGATGGAGGTAGGCAAGTGCCCATAGATACCATCCCCCTGTTATCTCAGCAATGAGATTTGAGTTTCCCTCGTACCATTCATTTATCAGTCTCAGTTTTAAAACCCAAAGGAATTTCTTGCCCTACTACTTGTTCTGGTAGATTATTCCACAGACTCACAATCCATTAGCTATAGTAAAATTTCCTTTTATTTGTTTTGAATAATTGCCCTCCTAGCTTCCTATTTTGTCCCCTTGCATTATTCATTTCTTGCATCAGATATATTCTCATGTCGTTCACATTTTAATTCAATTTCAATAATTTAACATGAGTGTATCTCCCTCAGATGTCTTTCCTGCTGCATTACCATAGTAAGTGTACTAAGGCTTTTTTATGTTCGATTATCCAACCCTCTGATGAATTTTGTAGCCTTGTGTTGCACCCCCTGAATTCCTTTTTTGTCCCTGATCAATTATGGTTTCCAGTAGGGTGAGCAGTAATCAAGATATGAATGTGCCAATAGAAACAGAAATTGTCAGCAGATAAGGACCGCTAGGCCCATCCAGTCTGCCTGTATGCCCTATACATTGTATGTGGCCACTGACCCAATGATTTATACAGTGGGATAATAAAATTCCTCTCTCTCAATATAAAGTGTCTTTTGATTAGAGTTAGAACATGATTTGCCCTTCTTGTAACTCCACTGCAGTTATTTTCCATTTCAAGTCTTTGTTATTATTACTCCTAGATCTTCTTGGATTCTGAACTTTGTATAGCAGTTTTATCTAAAAACATAAGGTGTATGTGAGTTGTTTTTTCCAAAAATATATTGTTGAGCATTTTTCATATTCAAGTCAATACCATTTTGTAATCCCCAAAGAAAAATCATATCCAGATCCTGCTGCATAGACTCAACAACATGTTTTGTTGCTCCTCTAATCTTACTGTTGTCTGCAAACATAATTAATCTGTTCTTGACCCCTGATTGAATATCACTGTTGAGCACCTTAAAAGGATTTGATCCCAGCACCAACCTCTGAGGCACCCCACTACTTAAGGAATTAAGTTTGATAAATCACCACTGATGTTGACCATCTGCATTTGATTTGCTAACTAGTTATGTACCCAGTTACTGTATGTAAGGGAGAAAAAGAAAAGTTTGGGTAAGATATTCATTTGTATTACACTCGCTCTCCCAATTAGTGTTATAGGTAATGTTATTCATTTTTTAAATAATTTTATATCTGGGTTAATAATGGTAGGTAGTTAAGTTGGAATAGGTGTTCCAGATGGGGATTAAGTTTAGTTCCAAGGTATTTGATTACTTCAGATTGTTGACAGGGGCAATCGTTAAGAATTTGTAGTGGGCATGTTTATCTTTTAACCTGATGCTTTCTCAAAGCTCTCTGAAATTGTAAATGATTGTTTCATTGAGGCTGTAGGATTTGTGAGACACAATGATGTATCATCAGCATATAAACTAATCTTGCATGTGGCATTATCAATAACACCAGAGATCTTATGATTTGTTCTTATTGCTATCATAAGGGATTCTATTACAATTGTGAAGATTAGTGGGGAGAAAGGGCAGGTCTTCTTCATCTACTTACTATGACAAATTATGAGATATTATTATTTATAGTATATGGTTAGCCTTTGTTAATTTCTGAGCGTGTCTTTTCAGTACGCACTCATACTGAACTCAGTCGGCGGCTGGCTGTGGTGATGAGATGTGGGCTGTGCCAGTCGCTGGCTGGGGATGGGTGGGGGGTGCTGGGTGGTCTGGCACAGCTGGGTGGGGGGTCACTAGGCTGTCAGGGCAGGGTATTTGCCACAGTTGCGGCCGGCGACTCGGGAGTCAGGGCACAGGTAGGGGGGTTGATTGCGTCACCCTGTGGGGCTTATCAGAAGGATGGAGTCAGGGGACATGGGTTGTGGGCATTTCTGCAGGGCATTGAATGCAGTGGGAATCAGGGGGCAGTTGGTGTGGGCAGCCCTTCAGGGCTGTTACTGTGTGGGGGTATGGGGGGCATGTACAGAATGGGGGATGGGGTAGGGGGTGTGATGCCCATTGGGGCAACAACGGAGGTGGTCTGGGAATGGGGAGTAGGGCAAATGGGCTGGGTTCCACAGGACCCTTGGAGGATGGATGTAAGTTACACCAGCTAAATGCAGGTGTAACTTCCATTGCCAGTTTTCTTCTGGGGGTTCTTGTAGAATCCCAACATTGGGGACTTTGTTGCTGCCCTTTTGGAATGGGGCACAATTGCTGCCGTAAACCTCCTAGCACCATGTCACAGGGGGTTTATGGTGCAACTGCAGGCATAACATCTGTTCAGCACAAGTGGACTACGACATGTCGCAGGCCACTTTGTAGAACAGCGAAAGTTGCAACTGCTGGCGTAAGTTGCTATTTGCACCATTCTACTTGCCACAAGTGCTGTTACGCCAGGTGTAACCTTTCTAGAATTGGGGTCATAATCTATTAGCAATGTCCTATTGATTCTCTAAGTCCAGTATTTTATAGATAGATATCCATACTTTGTAAGAAGGAAAGAGGGGCGTGGTCTGAAACCCGAATTCCTCCATATGAAAGATTGGAGATTTTATGGAAAATAATCCTGCAGGCTAGCAAAAATCAGTCCTTGACTATAAGTTGTATATGTGGAAGTAGTAAAACAGAATTGTTCCACATTTGGATTATTGTAGTGGTATGGATCTGCTAAGGTCATTCATAAAGATTTGGATGGTGGTGGTCACTTTAATTGTCCTCTCAGATGTACCAATTGATCTTTCCAAAGTATAGCTTCTAAAGTAAAGTTGAACTCTCTTACTATAACACAGGTGGTAGGAATTGAGAAAATCTCATGAGAAACTCTATAAAGAACTGAAGTTCCTTCTCACAGGATGAATATATATTAGCACAAGGGTGAACAGTTGATTATCATGCTTTATTTTAATAATTATATAGCGTCCATCTTGTTCCATCTGTTTATCCTCTGTTTTCCATGAGAAACTATTTGAAATGTATTACCGCTCCTATGGAGCTGGCCATGTAGGTGGCATGGCATCTAGGTGGCATGGAGTCCCCAGCCACCTATCAAGTTTTTAAAACACATAAAATCTTCATCTAAACAGTGAGACACCTGCACAAAAGCAATTAACAGACATATATTTAAAGCTATTAAAAATTGTTCTAAGTTTAACCATATCTTTGGACCCTCTAAAGTTTCCATGATGTATATTTTATGGATGCCATAGCCATGAAGCAATGAAAAATGATGAATCAAGAAAAAAATGCCCCCCTTTTTTAGGTACATCAGGGAGCAGGGAGGGATAGTGAGGCTTAATAAAGGGGAGGGGGGTGAGCAGAGGGTGACTGTGAAAAGGCAGAGATACCAAACAAATATTTTTGCTCAGTATTTACAAACGAAGAGGGGGAGGTACCTAAAACAAACAATAGAAACACTCGGGATAAGAAGTTGATACCAGCCCATTTACAGAAGAAAAGGTTCTGAAAGAACTCTTAAAACTGAAGGTGGACAAAGCAATGGCGCCTGATGGGATTCATCCCAGAATTCTAAAAGATCTAAGGGTAGAACTAGTGACACCACTGACTACCCTCTTTAACAAATCATGGGAGGATGGGGTGGTACCTGAGGACAGGAGAAGAGCAGATGTGATTCCCCTTCACAAAAGTGGGAGCAGGGCAGAAGCGGGAAACTACAGACCAGTTAGTTTAACCTCTGTTATAGGGAAAATGATGGAATCACTTCTGAAGGAAATAATTGTCAAGTACCTAGAGGCCAGAGGGGCACAGGACCCAAGGCAGCATGGATTCACAGCAGGAAGGTCATGCCAGATGAATCTAATAGATTTCTTTGACTGGGTGACCAAAGTAGTAGATCAGGGAGGGGCTGTGGACATGGCCTACCTAGACGTTAGCAAGGCATTTGACTCAGTCCCACACAAAAGATTAATATTCAAGTTAGCCAGCCTGGGAGTGGGTCCCAAGATGATAGCCTGGGTAAAGAATTGGCTGGAGAATAGGACACAGAGGGTAATAGTAAATGGAGTCCACTCTGAAGAAGGGGGCTACTAGTGGGGTGCCGCAGGAGGTTCAGTATTAGACCTGTCCTCTTCAATGTCTTTGGCGACATTGCAGAGGGACTGGAAGAAAAGTATGTCTCTTTGCAGATGACACAAAGATCTGCAACAGAGTTGATGCACAAGGTGGGGTGGAAAGGATGAGAAGGGACTTGGCAAGGTTAGAGGAATGGTCAAATGTATGGCAGCTTAGATTTAATGCTAAGAAGCACAAGGTAATGCACATGGGAAACAAAAACCCAGGGGAAGAGTACACAATGGGGGTGAGATACTAACAACAACAAAAATGGAAAGGAACCTGGGGGTAGTCATATCAGATGACTTAAAGGTGGGCAAGCAATGTGAGAGGGCAGTAAGGAGGGCTGGGGATACTGGGATGCATTGGAGAGGCATCACCTGTAGAAAACAGGAAGTTGTTATCCTCTGTACAGGCAGCTGGTGAGACCCCATCTGAGTACTGTGTGCAGTTCTGAGACCCAATCTCTGCAAGGACATAGACAAGATGGAAGCTGTCTAGAGGAGGGCAACTAAAATGGTGCAGGGTTTGCACCAGAAGACATATGAAGAGAGCTAAAGGAGCTTAATATGTATAGCCTCAAGGAAAGGAGGGAGAGAGGGGACATGATAGAAATGTTCAAGTACCTCAAGGAATCAACAAAGTCCAAGAAGTAGCATCTTTCAAAAAAGAGGTGTACAAGAACAAGGGGTACAATTTGAAGATAGAGGGGGGTGCTCAGAGGTAATGTAAGGAATTTTTTTTTCACAGAGAGGGTTGTGGATGCATGGAACGGCCTTCCAGAGCAGGTTGTGGAGTCAAAAACAGTGACTGAACTCAAGCATGCATGGGACAGCCATAAGGCAATTCTAGGGGGTGGGGGTAGAAAGAAGTCGGCTGTTGGTTAACTAGGATCTGCAGCTTATCCATTAGGTAGGGAAATGGGCAGACTAGGTGGGTCAAGCGGTCCATATCTGCCATCAAATTCTATGTTTCTATGTTTCTATGTTCACACAGCCATATAGAATTACTTTCTTCCCATTATTGTCAACCCTTCCTAAGTCCACCTCCCAACTGACTCTGCCTCTGCTGAAGCCACCCATGGTGATGACAGTGAGACCACCACCACCAGCCCTCACACCCAAACTTCACAAAAGACAGTAGAAAGGTATGGGTGCACCTCACTACCTCACTGGTGTGCAGTGATGGAGGGAAATCTTCTCCATGGGGGACTGAAAAAAAAATTATTTCAAAAGTTTTACCAGGAAAGACATACTGAGCTGGTATCAGCACAATTCAAGATGCATCCGGGGGATGAAAAAAGAACAGAACAGATACAAAGTATCATGTGTAAAAATTATACAGTAGTATGAAAAAAAAATAACAAAATATACAGTTACAAGAACACTTATGAATAAAATTGCCAAACAGTAAATTACCATGTAATAAATTGTGGAACAGGCAAAAGCACATTAACAGTGAGCAACAAAACAATAATATGAGGAACAGGGAGTAGTGACTGATGAACTGGGGAGAGGGGCAGTGCTAGGGAGTGTGTGTGCTGGAAGACAGGTGATAGGAGTCCACCCCCAAAATCAGAAGCAACCGCAGGAGTGAATAGAGAAATCACAGAGGAGAGATTTCAGAATGAGAAAGGAGCAGATTGAATAGAAGGAGGAAGATAGCCCCATAGTTTAGGGAAGTAGAAGGAGAAGACAGCTCGACCAGCAGTAGATTTCATTGGTGGGATAGCAAGAGAGTGAAAGCAAGCATTGTGAAGGGAGTAAGAGGTAGAAGGATGGAAAGAGAGGAGAGAAACAAGATATGAGAGGAGGGAGTCAAACCAAAATCTGGAGATAACGGAGGTGCAGTGGGTAAGGCGTCTGTCATCAAAAGAGGAAGAGGGAGGGAGGTATACAAAAAACAGTGGTGAGTACACAGGGGTTTGTCAAGGGCAAATCAACGGAAGGAGTGAAACAGGGGGTCCAGGCTAGCTAAAGTGGACTTAGGAGTAGCAATGTAAACAATGTCTCTATAGCTGAAAATTGGGAGAATCATCTGTTTGAAGAGTTCTCTGCGTACAGGAAGCAGGATGCTTCTCTTATTTCTGTAAAGTGCTCCAAGTTTGGGGTGGAGCTTTTTGTGGATAGCATCCAAATGGATAGGAAACTCAAGGTGGTGATCCAGCCAAACCCCAAGGTACTTGTAGGGGGAGACATCTTCAATAGCTGCACCATCAAGGGTATGAAAGGAAGGAAGGGGAAGGAACTCTAGCCTGCCTCTTCCTGGTGCCAAATGTTGCAGAGATTATTTTCTTTTCATTGAGGGACAACTGATTTTTCTTGGAACCAGGACAGAATCCGTGAAGTATAACATTAAGGAACAAAAAAAGGGGGTGAAGAGAAAAGGAATGAGATCCACAACATCTGTATGGAGGCCTGTATTGCCAGCCTCAGAACTATACTCAGAAATGTAGATGGATAGAAGGCTTGAGCCCATAAACTCCATCTAACCTACCAGGGGTTACTATCCCTATTTATGTTGAGTAGATAGTTATTCAACCTATTCTTAAACATCTGAAAGGATGGAGCCTCCACAACCTTTAATGTGTTTCAAACAGGAATAGTCCTCTGGGTATAGAACTGTCTCCTTGGTCTTTTTTTTTTTGGAAAAGTCAGCCTTAGTTGTCTCTCATGGCTTCTCAGAGAAATGCCCCTATTTACTGGCTTCATATTGAGACTGTCCATCAACTCAGTGTCCTGACTTATCCGGTGCATGTGTAGTAAGTCACCTTGGTTATGTCTATTTTCTAATTATTAGAGCTTAAGCTTCCTTAACCTGCCATTATATGGTTCATTCTCTAGGCCACGAATCAATTTTGTAATTTGCCTTTGTACTGCCTCCAGGTTTGCTATGTCTCTTTTCAAATATGGGCTTCACAGAGGACTGCAGCAGTCCAAATATGGTCAGATAATAGATCTATAGAGGGGCATGATACAGGTGCTGTGTCTAGATATGAAAGCCCTTCTTATACATCCTATTGGTCTATTGGAATTTTAATGACATCTGTACAGTGATTGCTGAAGGAGAAATCATTGCTAATTAGGACACCTAAGTCTTTCTCACAATTTACTACCCTAATTATAATGCTATTAAGAGTATATTCTCTACTTATATTATTCTGGCCAAAATGTAGAACTGCACATTTATCCAAGTTAAATTTGATGCCATTTGTTTCTACCCAGGTTTGCAAATTACCTAGATCCTGTTGTAGGGTATCCATGCTAGAATCATCACTGGTTTCCAAAAAGATTTTAGCATCATCAGCAAATTTCATTAATTTGCCGGTGATATGATCATCCATATCAGATATGAAAAGTGAAAACAGGGCTGGGCCCAAAACTGATCACTGGGAGACTCCACTGGTAACAGCCCCCGGAAACATACCCTCTTATCCTAACCTTTTGTGTTCTATTCAGAAATCAGTTAGAAACCCATCTGGTGATGCTATGATCAATTCTGATCTTTACCATTTTATCAATAAGTATGAGGTGAGGGACCCTATCAAAAGCTTTCTTGTAGTCCAAGTAAACCACATCCACTAGTCTGTTACTGTCAGACAACTGTCTGATATTTTTTTTAAAAACAGGGTGTTAGTCAAGCAGGACCTATTTTTCTTAAAGCCATGCTGAGTTTTGTCCACAAGTTGTTTGTATAGAATGTTACTATCCAATCTATCCCTAATAATGGATTCCATCATCTTTCCCAGAGTTGATATTAGACTAATGGGTTGATAATTGCTCATAATAGATCTGTCCCCCTTTTTAAAAATGGGGACCACAATAGTGGTTCTCTAGACACCTGGTATATCCCCAGTACTTAAGGATAGGTTGAAGAGCTTGTACAGTGGCTCTATCTGCCAGGAACAAACCTCTTTAATAAGTATAGGGTGGAGGTAGTCAGGTCCAGCGGACTTAGTAGTGTTTATACTGTGTAGCTTGTTTACAATTTCGACCTAGATAAATGGATCCCCTTCAATTATGTTAAGATTAATTAGAAGTATATCAACTATGGTGGTGTAGACAGAACAAAAATATTTATTAAATGCATTTGCCATAGTTCAAGGGCCCGAGCTAACGTTGCCCCCTAAGTTATGGGTCCCATTGATCTGTCTGTGGCCCTATTATTAATGTAGGCAAAAAATGATTTCCCATGGTCATTTGTTTGCGCTAGTCTAAATTCTACATTAGCTTTAGCCTGTTTGATGACATGTTTACTGATCCTAATTTTCCTTTTATATACATTGATAGTATATGCACTGTTATCTTTTTTCATAATCCTATAAGCTCTTCTTTTTTGTTTACTTGTTTCCTAACCTTATAAGTGCACCAAATCGGAATGTTACCCTTCTTATTATATATTAATTTGCTAGGTACTTATTTGTCCTCCAACTCCAGAAGTTTATTTTTGATTTTAACCCAAAGCAACTCAGTAGTATTTTGTGTAGTGTCCCATTCCCAATTAGCAAGTTCCCTCCTTATCGAATTGAAGTTGGCTCTGTTGTAATTTTTAATAACAGTTTTGCCATGGACCACTGTAGGTTTCATGTTGTAACTAAAAAAGCGAACATTATGGTCGCTATTACTTAATGGTTCTAAACTTGACAAATTTCTAAGGTCATCTGGTCTATTGGTCAGAACCAGATCTAATATATTATTGTTCCTAGTTGGAATAGTGACCATTTGGTAGAGGCCATTCTCTACACACACATGTTAAAAAAATTGCTCTTGGTTATTTGTCATAGAACCAGTTTCCCAGTTTATACCCAGAAGATTTAAATCCCCCATTAAGAGAATGTCTTTATTGAGTATGAATTTATCAATACTGTTGACAAGGTTAATGTGGTCAGCTGAGTCAGTATTTGGGGGTCTATAACAGACACCTACTGATAATTTCTTTGTATTGGATATAGTAATGTCTACCCATAGTGTATCAATCATGTTATTAGTGGTCTCGGCAATATAACTGATGCTACTCTGTATATCCTCTTTTATATATAGTGCGATTCCACCACCTATCCTACCATCCTTATTCTTGTAGAATAACCTATACCCTTTAACATTTTGTAGCCAGACTGTACTGTCAGTCCACCAGGTTTCAGTATCCACAGTAATATCGATTCCTTTAGACCACATTAATAATTCCAGATCTGCCCTTTTAACACTATTCAAGCTCCTAGCATTTGTTAATAATATTTTGAGATCAGATTTGGTGTGGACTCTGCCTAGTACACTATTAATTTTCCTTGGTCTCAACTGGGCACTGGTGTCCCAACACCCCCTGCCAGCTAGTTTTTTGCTGATCTGTAGATGTGCCTATAGCCCATGTGAATAAATTGCTGAGTAATCTAGTACCTCTTTTATTGAGCTGTAAGACATCATAGCTAAAAAAGTCCCATCGATCTATAAACATTTCCCATGTGTATGGACACTTAATATTGTTCTCTAGACACCAGAATCTTAGCCAATTGTTGTATCTTTTAATTTTTTTAATTTGAGTGTTACTTGTCCTGGGTACTGGTAGGATTTCTAAAAAGATAACTTTAACATTCTAAAGGGTCAACTCCTTGTAGATTTTTTTGTGTCCTTGATTATATTGTTTAACTAATAATGTCCTATATTATTAAAACCTTACTTGGACCTTCAACATTCTTTAGGATAGTCGGCAGCATTTTTGTAATATCTTCTATTTTTGCCCCATTACAACTGCAACTAGTGACATTGTGTTTATTTGTCCTAGTAGAATATCTGTCTGTATATTCTGTAATGGAGTCCCCCAGGATAAAAATCTGTTCTGCAAGGTTGTTCTTATTGTCTCTCCCTTCCTGGCAGGCTGTCTCTCTATCTATCTGACCCATACATTAATTTTCATTGACCCTTGTTGAGGTGCTAGGCGAGAGGTCAACATCCCTGTCCGTAGATGTTTGAGACTGTGATATATTAAGAGTCTGTGGTGCAGTGGGGCAACAGGAATGTCCATGTGTAGCTCAGCCAATGGATCTGTACTTGCAATCTCAAGGATATCTTGCACTTGCAATTCTATATTGTGCAACAAGTTAGCTAGTGGGGCAAACCTGTTTTTGATCTCAGGAATACTATCTATTGCTCTATGCCTATATATTTTGGCCCTGTTCCTTTCCACCACTGTTTCCCAGCTATCAGGTGTTTCATCCTCATCCTCTTCTGTGGTTCTTCCTCTTTCTGTGCTAGTACCTTCCCCTACCACCGTTCTACTGTTCTGTTTATTCTTTTCCTGAACTCACCCAGTTTTATCTGAAGTGCCTCAATTTCCTTATGCTATGCTAATATTTGTGACTTAGCCTCATGCAGTTCCTTGCATTTAATGCATATATAAGTCTTGAAGGTTGTCCCAGGGCTGGTGCTAAACATATCACACACTGAGCACTTCATACCTTTCTCACCAGTAGCAAGTTTTCATTTTCTTTTTCTTTACTTAGTTTACTCAGTTCACACCACCATCCAAACAATCATGTTGTCTTTGATCTGCTCAGACTCAAGTCCAACACTATATTATGCCTTCTCTTTGCTGTTCCTGTGTTTCTGGCATTGAGATTTCCATAAAAGTAGCCGATCTGCCGATACAGTTGTAGTTACGCTGTCTTAAGAAACCAAAGATAGGCTATGATTCGGCTTGTTAGCACAATGATATTGCTACCGCTTGTGATGCTGGTGAGTGGGAGCAATCTTGGGTCGGGGAGAAAGATTGATCCTTTGGGGAGAGAGGGATGTTACCTCTGCCACTGCACTGCCAGTTGTGTGACCACAGGTTGTAGTGCAGCTGGAGGAACACTTGGTGGCAGAGGCAGCCATGGACATTGATGCAGCATGCTCAGGTGCATTTGTCTTGGTGTCCTGACCTGCACTGCCACAGAACCTGGAAAAAAGTAGGGTCCCTGGTACCTGGGGCTAGCAACCCTGATATATCTGGTGCCCAACCCCAACTGGGACATCTCCATGAGGTCTAACTCACATACCTAGTACAGGGCAGGGGGGCCTACCTGCCCCAGCACTGCTTATACATATGAGATGACCAGAGATGCCCTTAGGTAAGTGGCAATGGGGGGCTGGTACCAGAGTGAGAAGGGGGCATAAAAACAGAATGAAAAAAAGATGCTGCCTTATGGATAGATTCCTTCAGGATCCCACTCCTCCATATGGTGGAGTAGGCTGCTTGAAGCTTATCACTCCTGCATTCTAACTGGATTTACTGAGGTATCAGGGCAACATTGGAGCAAAAATCTGTGAAGGTAGAGGGTTGAACTGATGCCTGTTTTGTCTTAGGAAGAGAGGTCATAAAAGTGGAGGTCATCTTGGTACTGTGTCTCCCTGGCAGTGCATATTGGGATCTCTGATTAGAGGGTGGATCTTGCAGTGCTACTGACTGAGAATTTCATATGACTCTGTCTGCATCCTGCAGTGAATTAAAAAACCTTATTCTGCCCTTATTTTGTCCTTAGCCTGGAGGTAGCATTGTGAAACAAATGCCACAGGCACACAAATAGTCCATAGCCAGTGCAAAAACTTTCCTTTTGTTGAGAACAACAGGTGGGATATCTGCATAAACATGAATATGGAGCTCCCAGGCATGTCATCATCTTGTGAGGTGGGACTTTTTTAAGATCAGCTCTTTGCCATGGAAATGATGAGAGTTCACATAGATAAAGCTAGATGAGTTGCCCTTATAATTTGGATTGGCCATACTGCAGAGAGAATGCTCCAGCTCTATCTTATGCTCAGGAGACTGATGGCCCAGAGCTCTCAAAAGGAGTCTTTCAAAGAAACTCAGGGGATCAGAGCCTTCAGATCCTATGGGTATATCAGCCAGCTTAGTATTTTCCCTCCTTGCCCAGTTTCCATATCCGCCACTTTAAAGAGCTACTGAAACCCTTGAGTCATGCAAGTCTTGGCAAGAGGTTGCCTGCCCAAGGACCTAACATCAGATGGGAGCCCTACATAAACCTGAATATGGCTGTCTATGAATAGTCACTTACACATGTTAAGGGGGTAGTATTACATTTACATACCCCTCTTAGCATGTACTGTATAAGTGCCTACAAAGTAAACTATATGTATTTAGAGGGTGTCACTGCTCCTAATTGCTGTCTGTAGCTATTAGTAGTCCTGCAGGCCCTTCTCCACTTTACATTACCAAAATGCTGTTGTAGGAGTGAGGCTGCAGTGGGCACAGAGCGGCTTTTAGACAAGGCAGAAGAGCAATCACAGATAATATTATTTACAAATCTTAAGTACAGCTGCAGTAAAAATTTAAAATATGGGTGATTTAGATTTTAGGCAGGCAACATCTTGTCATGAATTGCCTGACTTGTGGGCATAATCGTATCAGCTGCTCTTTAAAGCTGCAGTATTTGTTGGCAAAAAACTTGATCATGCAGGTTTTTTTTCACAAAAATTTATTTCTAACATTCTTAGATTCATCCTCAGTGTATTTTTAATTTTATCCGATATTTGTAATACAACATTTCAAGCTAGTTTTGTAATTAATGGCTCAGATCATTAAAGATGGCCACCACTCTCAATTTTTAAAAATCTCTTCCTGTAAGGTAACCCGTTGAAAGCTCATACTAAATTCATACTGCAGATGTAGTAGGATGGTACTGTCTCATGTTTCTGATGGTAAACAGCACAGCACTTTACCAAAATGGTTAATTTGTTCTTGGTGGGCATGGCACAGGAGTGGGAACATTTAAAAACTTCAAAGTTTTGTATCTTCGCTCAGGAATGAAAAAAAAGAAAATTGGTATAGTGATGTTTTTTTCTAGAAGAACATTATTTGTGAAAAAAACTACATGTTGATTAACACATACTGCTGCTTTTAACTAGAAATTGTCCGGTTCTTTAGTAAGCCTATCTGCTGCAAAAGTTATAGGGGTTTACTTCAAAGTTTTCTCTGTGCAACCTAAACTCTCCTCAAAATTAATGGTTCTCACCATAAGAGTTTATAAGTTAATACGGCCTCTGAGCATGAGGTTTGGAAAGAGGGCTGCAAAGTGAAGCTGTGCCACCTCCCCCCCATCCAGCTCTAAAGTAGACTGCTCCATTCTAGGGCTCCTGCATGAAAATATATTGTACACAGAATAAGAGGAAAGGCAAGACAAGTCAATTTTATTTCTATGGCGCCCTTTCCCAAAGGCTTAGGGTGCTTTACAATAAATACAGTAAAACTTCAAAACAGTATAATTTATTTATTTAAAATTTGTTAACCAGGAAAAGCACACTGAGCTGAGGCTCGTTTCCAGGTGCGATCCAGGGAAAAGGCTATGCAGGAGGCAAACAGTTGGTACAGGTCATATAAAAAGTACAATAAATAACAGCATAAGTACCAAAATTACAGCAAAAGTACAGGCAATTACAGCAGGAAGAGCTAGGGATTTAACAGACAGATCTGCAAGATACATTTTAGTGAAAGCTAGTAACAGTATATACACAGGTTGACTGAATAATAATAACAAGGATAGCTGCGAATCTTGCAACCAAAAATGGCCTCCAACCTGACCTATAATGTTGGAGAAATGCATAGAAGTGAGCTAGAGAACTGAAAGATTGGAGCAACAGAACACAGACAAGAAGTGGACAGGCCTAGTTGCCTGCGGGCACGGGGATCAGGCTTTTAGCTTTTAGTGAGGAGGAGTTTTGTGGGGAGTCTGATTGCTGGTTCCATAGGTTATGGAGGTGGTAGGAAAAAGATAGGGAGCCTAGGGCTGATCAGGGATGGGGCAGTTTGAATGTGCACTGATCTCTGGACTTTAAGCTGTACTGGGAGGGGAAAATAGGGGAGAGGAGGTCAGACATGTATAACGGGAGGGTACCTACCCAATATTTGGCTAGGAAGGTGACAGAGTGTAAATTGCGCCTGTGAGAAAGGGAAGAGAGAGCTAGGGAAGAGTAATGGGAACAGTGGTGGGTGCAAGGAGGAGAATCTGATGTGAAATGGCAGAATGAGTTACAGACAATATCCAGCCTCAGTAAGGTGGTTGCAGGGGGCTGCACTAAAGACAATATCAGCATAATCAAATAGGGGCATGATGGCTTTGACTGCTAATTGCTTGCACACAGGGAGGGAGAGGGAGTCCTTGTGCCTGTACAAGAACCCTAATTTGTGGTGCAGTTTTGCACAGAGGGAATCAATGTGATAGGAAAGGGATAGATGCTAGTCTAGCCAAACCCCTAAGCATTTAAAGGTATTGACTGACTCCAGGGGATGCCATCAGTGTGTGAAATACAAGAGGAGTGTGGATGGAGGCAAATTTTTTGGGGGTCCTGAAAATCATGGAGACCATCTTTTTGACATTTACCCTTAGTAGATTTTTGTGAAACCATCTGATCATGGCGTTTAGGTCAGATTGAAGAAGGGCTTGGACAGCAGAGGGAGAGGGGGGCCAGGCACATACAGAATAGCATCATCAGCACAGAGATGAATATCCGTAGAGATGCAGACTGACAGGAGTTCATTTATAAAGATGGAAAATAATACGGTGCCCAGAACAGAACCCTGAGGTACTCCAGACAAGATGGGAAGGAGAGGTGAGGAGGAGTTTCCAATACAAACGCATTGTGTTCAGTTTAGAAGATATAACTGGAACCATGCAAGTGTGGAATTAGCAAGACCCAGGGCACAGAGCTTCTGTATAAGTAAGTGATGGGACATGAAGTCAAAAGTCTTGGATAAAGCTATGAAAATTGAACCTGTGATGTGGCTATGATCCATAGATACCTGAACTAAGTTGGTTACTCTAAGCAAGGAGGAGACTGTTGAGTGATGTTTATGAAAACCAGATTAATATGAGGTAAGTGCCATAGAGGAGTCTAGGAAATGCTGAAGCCTTTTGAGAGTGAGAGATTCCTGTAGCTTTGCAAGTGAGGGTTGCAGGTAGATCAGGAGTAGTTACCAGGTTCAAGAGGGCGGCTACCCTTGTGAAAAGGGATAACATGGGTGGTTTTCCAAGCACGGGAGACAGTGCCTGTCTAGAAGGATAGATTTAAGAGGTGAGTGGTGGGGGGGAACTATGGCAGGAGCTGCAAAGTGGAGTAGATGGGGTGAATACCATCAGGGCTGAGTTTATCAGGATTAAGTGAGGCTAGGGATGAGAGGACTTCTTCATTTGTAATAGGCAAAATACAAAGTTTAGTGGTTCAGAAAGGGGATTTAAGGTGGCACTGTGGGTGGCTGCAGAGTACTGAAGGGAACAGGTAGTGAAGAATTTGTTCAAGATTTCACATACCTGTGGGGGTGTTAGAGATCAGGGATCCTTCAACCTTTAAGGTGGGGGTGGCCAGGGAGAGGTGGGTGGCTTTAAGAATGAGCTAACTGTTTTCCAGAAACAGGAAGGTGATACGTGACCATTTTGTAGTTTTTGCCTGAAATAGTGTGACTTAGCAAGTCTCACTGCTCTAATGCAGGTGTTTCTGAGAGCCATGAAATGCTGGTGGTCAGCAGGAGTGAGTGTAGACTTAAAACATTGCCCGGCATGGTCACGTGCTTTGCAGGGCTGTAAAAGGTCAGGGATCACCCAGGGGAGGTGTTGATGACTAACTCTTTTCATTTTCAAAAGGTCGTGGAAGTTCCAAATGGTGTTAAAAATGTTTACAAAATGTTTGAGTGTGGAGTCGACATTTATGTCTGTAAGAATAGGGGACCAATTGGCTGCCTCAAAATCCAGTAGGAGGGCCACAGGATTTAGATACTTGAGGAGGCAATAATGGATGTATTTTGGACTAGACAGCAGAGCGTAGACCCTTCTGACACAGAAAGTTATGCAGTGGTCACTGAGGGCATTTGAAAGGACACCTGGCGTCAGAGATTCTGTGAGAATGAGACAATAAGATCCAGTCAAGGAGTGAGTGTTTAGTGGAGTTGGAGTTGTGTCTGGTGGGTTTGTGTAGCAGCTGAGAGAGTTGGAGGGATTCAACTTGGTCAAGCAGGGCTTTATTGGAGGGTGAGAGTTAGTCTTTGTTGAAGTCACCTAGTAGGATGAGCTCACTGGAGGAGGAGATAGAAGAAATGGAGGTGATTCATGTTCCCAGGGAGCTAGCTGCTGGAGGGGGTTGGTGTTGCATGGAGGACACCAATTAAAATGGGTAGGGTGGAGGTGATAGAGAGGCGAGTGACCAGGAGCTCATGAAATGCAGAGCAGGTTTCGTAGTGAGAGACACTGCAGTTTAAAGGGTTGCCATAGCAGATGGCCACTCCACCACTGCAATTTCCCTGATCCTGCCTCAGCAGGGAGTAATTGGGAATGATCATAGCAGAATCAGGGAATTTGGCAGATAGCCATGTCTCTGAGATGCAAAGTAGGTTGGGAGAGTAATGAAGGGCTCAGACTCTAAGGCCATCAAGCTTGGGGATGAGGCTTCTGATGTTGATATGGAAAATCTGTAAGCCTTTGCCAGGGTTAGGTTCCACATCTCCTGATAGTAGTAAAATGAGGAGAATAAGCTGAGTAATTGCAGACTTGTTACATCTACAGAGTCATACAGCATTTTGGGGGGGGGGGAGGAGAGGGATAGCAGGCAGATGGCAACTATATAGTTTAACTGCCTGGATACTAGGAATTCAGGATAAATAGCAGAAAAGTGGGACTGGGGGGTTGAGGTGTGGGTTGATATTGTGAGAGGAGTGGTGAGAGGGACTGATGACTGCTGAGAGAGGTGAGAAGAGTATGAGCATAATATAGTAGGTAGAAAAGCAGAAATGATATCCGAGATAGAGGTAAAGAGAGTGAGGAGAACATGGTGAGCAGCAGGGTCCAAAGTAGAAGAGGAGTAATGGAGAGGATGAGGCTGAGAGGGAGGAAATCACACTAGAAGGAGCTGAAAGGGTTGGAAGAGTCAGTGAGGGAGAGGTGCAGTGGCCTCTAGTGGTGAGAGGCTATAGGATGCTAATGGGAAAAAGGGTTTTTAGAAAAGTCAAGATATACACATGTGACCAGAAAAATCAAGACACCCACGTGACCAGACACACACGTGACCATGTCATGTGATCACATACATCTACAAATGGCAGGACAGCAGAGGGTGGGGGCTGGGGGGTGGAGCAGTGAGCAATAAATCATAAATGTCAACAATAATTTAAAAGTATAAAATATAAGAGGTACAGTGGCTCTGCGCGCTGGTTGGCTGAAAGCACCATAGTGATTTATAACTGATTTCACTGGCGGTCCTGCAAATGAGTTTGTGAGAAGTGCTATTGAGTCCTTGATTTGTATGAAACCCTGCCTGACCTGCTGCAGGAGCATATTCTGTGCCTACATCTGTGGCAGAGCTTCCTCGGGTCTAATATCTTATCATTTTTTATCTTTTCTTCCAAGCATCTTGATGCTATGAAAAAGCATTTGTGAAAAGTCCCCAAGAGCAGTGGGGAAGAGATATGGATCCCGTTGCCATTTTTTCATGATGGTGAGAAAAGCTCTCAAGAGAGGATGGTGCTCTCATGGGGGAAACAGCTAGGTTGGTAGTGGAGTACAAAAGAGCAACAAAACAGCTTCATCTGCAGCATGTGCAAGACTCATAAGACTGAGTAGCTAGGCAAAAATGTCTGCACCAACTTGAGGTCACATAAAGATCAACTGTTGCTTCCAAGGGTATGCACCAACAAAAGAGGCAACTTTTTCACAGTAAGATCAGTGTGTCTATGGAATAGGGTTGTCAGAACCCTCTGACATTCTGGGTTCTAGTTGTAGTCTAGAATCTATGAAAAAGTTCTAGGGTTCTAATCTTTTTTTAGAACTTTTTAGAACTCAAACCCAATTTTTTAACTGTGCTGCCAATAATGAAGATAATAATGAAATTGAGGACATGCTGCCAATAATGAAGTAAAATAGAAATGCACATGAAACTGAGGACAAAGAGAAATAAAGTCTTTCAGTATAAGGGGAGAGAGAAATGATCATGTGTGAATGATATGTTGGGTACAGTGCAGCAATCAAAGGGCACACAGCAGGATGATGGCCAGTATGCCATGTAGGAGTCACATGCTCACTGGGTACAGTGAGGCAGTGAAATAGCACACAGCAGGACGATGGCCAGTACGCCACATAAGAGGTGGAGCCACACAACACAGTGACACACAGATATATATTTTTTTCTTTGTAATGAGTAAGGGATTTTCCCATCTCTCCTCCCAACAGGAAAATATTTCTGGCATGCATTTAAGGATACCATACAACTGGGTGCTGGGCTGCACATGGTTGCACACACTGGTGAGTAGGGTACAGTGCAGTCAAAGGGCACACAACAGGATGGTGGACTGACCAGTCTGCCACATAGGAGACAGAGTCACACAACACAATGAAAGTATTTTTTCTGTTTCTCTTCCCAACAGGGAAATATTTCTGGCATATATTTAAGGATACTAAAAAACAGACTGGTAGAAAAGAAGCCAACTCACCAAATTCAATATATTATTTTTATTATAACTGTTATTTTCTTATTTTCTTTTTTCATTTTTTTTATACCAAGGAACAGTATCAATTTGTGTACCCATAAGCACAACAACAGCACAAATGTTTCAGAATTGCTCCTTCATCAGTGTATCATACTGTCCTGTTAATATATATATATATATATATATATATATATATATATGTACATACAAAACTAAATTTACTTTGATCATAAATAAATATTCAACAGCTCAAGGAGCTCACCTTCAAAGGTTTGACCATCTCCAACATAATATATACACTCTAAATAAGTTACAACCCCTGTCTGGAATAATAAAAAATAGCTCAAATCAGTCCCTATCACTGAGGTTAAACTAACAGGTCTGTAGTTTCCTGCTTCTTCTGCCTTGCTCCCACTTTTGTGAAGGGGAATCACATCTGCCCTCCTCCAGTCCTCGGGTACCACCCCATCCTCCCATGATTTGTTAAAGAGGGTAGTCAGTGGTGTCACTAGTTCTACCCTTAGCTCTTTTAGAATTCTGGGATGAATCCCATCAGGCCCCATTGCTTTGTCCACCTTCAGTTTTAAGAGTTCTTTCAGAACCCTTTCTTCTGTAAATGGGCTGGTATCAACTTCTGTATCCAGAGTGTTTCTACTGTTTGTTTTAGGTACCTTCCCCTCTTCATTTGTAAATACTGAGCAAAAATATTTGTTTAGTATCTCTGCCTTTTCACAGTCTCCTCTGCCCACCCTCCCTCCCCTTTATTAAGCCTCACTATCCCTCCCTTGGTCTTCCTTCGCTCCCTGATGTACCTATAAAAGGTTTTATCCCCCTTCTTAACTGAGTTGGCTATCTTTTCCTTGGTTTGGGCCTTTGGTGTTCAGACTGCCTTCCCAGCCTCCTTTTGCTTTAACTGATACAGTTCTCTGTCCTGCTCCTTCTGCGATTCCTTGTACTTCCTGAATGCTTTCTTTTTCTCCTGAACCTTCACTGCCACTTCCTTTGAGAACCATAGTGGTTTCTTACATTGTTTTGTTTTATTTGCTTCACACAAAGGCTCGTTACCTCTGTGATGGCAGTTTTTATTATTCCCCATTGTTCTTCCACCCCTCCTTCCTGCCCATTTGCTAGTGCATTCCTTAGGCACTCACCCATTTTGGCAAAGTCAGCCCTCCTAAAGTCCAGTACTTTTGCCTTTGTATGGCTTGGACTCTATTGCTGTGTTTATTGTGAACCATACTGTTCGATGGTCACTAGTTCCCAGATGGCTACCCACTTCTACATCTGTGATCCTCTCTCCATCTCCATTTGAGAGAACCAGGTCTAAGATTGCTCCCTCTCGAGTGGGCTCCAATACTAGTTGTCTAAGGCATGCCCCCTGTAGAGCATTAGAATAACCCCACTCTTCAAAGTGGCTGCTGCAACTGCACTTCAGTTAACATCTGGCATATTCAGATCACCCATCAGCAATATCTCCCCTTTTTCTGCCATTCTAAGTCTACTTTCTATCATTTCCTTGTCCATTTCCTCCCCCTGAGAAGGGGGTCTGTATATAACCCCTGTGCGGATTGTGGTGCCATTGCCTGTCTCCAAATTTACCCACAGTGCTTCTCCTCCTCCCTGTTTACCCTTTTGTTCTGTTGCTTTTATTCCTTCCCTTATGTAAAGAGCTACTCCTCCTCCTCCTCTTTTACCCTCCCTGTCCCTCCTGTAGATAGTGTATCCGGTATGTTTACGTCCCAGTCATGGTTTTGTGTGTACCATGTTTCTGTGACTGCCACGATATCCAGATGTTCCTCCTTCATCAAGGCCACTAATTCAGGAAGCTTGTTGCCCAGACTACGGGCATTGCTCTCCATTTTTTGATGGCTTTACCTTCTGTTGCAGCATCCCCCACTGACCTTTCTACCTCGGCCTTTTTCTCATTTAGTACCCTGTTTTGTAGGGAGAGGCTGGGATTTTCCTGCTGCTTATCAGTGCCTCCCCCTTTGACTAGTTTAAAAGCTTGCCAATGAAGCATTTAAACCGATTGCTCAAAAGACTTGTTCCCTTCCTGGACAGATGCAGACCATCCTGCCAGTATAGGCTGGTGTCCCTCCAGGTGGAACCCCAGTCCCCATTGAAGCCAAACCCCTGTGCTCCACACCATTTTTTCAACCATTCATTAAACTGCATGGTGCTAATTACCCTCGTCTTCCCCATACCATTGACAGGCAGCACCTCTGAGAAGGATACTGTGTGCTACTTGTCTTAGGCCCCTCCCCAACTCTGCAATGTCCTCCTGCACTGCTCTAATCTCATGATGAGCCAGTCATTTGTCCCTAGGTGGACAATGACGCCCAGCTCAGACTCCTTTGCAGCTGTTCTTATGATCCTGAGGATGCGCTTCCTGTCCCTCCAAGCCATGGCACCAGGTAGGCACCTTACTTCAGTTTTCCCTGCTCCCTCAAGTTCTATCCCCCTAATAATTGAGTCCCACACCAGGAGCTGCTTCCTTTCCCTGTGGTGCCCTCTGCCTCCTTCCTGTGGGCCTCCCTTGTGACAGTTGTCATCAGTCTTCTCTGCGGGTGCATCCATAGGGGAGCTATGCTCCCCCAGAATGGTGTATGGATTGTGGAGGGGAACAACTGACTGGGTGTGGCTCTGTTCCACCACTAATTTAACTAGTCCCTCCCAGTTCCTCCATCCCACCTGTCAGTCCATCCAGAGGAGTGATTCTGATGTAAAGGTTGGGGGAGAGGCAACCACACTCTCATCCAGCCTCGGATCATGAGTGCTGTGCTACCCATCAGAAAGTAAATTATCTATGTTATTTTTGATTTTGCACAGCAATTACTGTAATTCATTTTAAGATAGAAACATTGAATTTGATGGCAGATGAGGACCATTTGACTCAATCAGTCTACCTATTTTTCCATACCTACTTTGTCACCATAGATCCCACTTGATCTACAGCCCCCCACCCCTTCCTTTCCATAATGACTCCCTTGTGCTATTCCACTTACCTGCAGGGTAAAAGTGATTTGTTTTGTTAAATTTAACTTTGGTAACACAGAGTAAAACACTGGAGTTGCACTCTAGGCTAACCATATACCCCCTTCCTCCCCCCAGCCAGCAGCCCCTACCAAAGCAGACATATAGACTATAGTCAGGCTCAGGTGGCACACAGGAGAGATGCTAGACAGCACATCATTTTAAATCAGACACTGGCTGTAGACAGTACAGCAGATACATCCAACGCAGCACAGCAGAACAGCCCATCAACAAACATAAACATGACCTACCCTTGCCTTGTCTTCTCATAGACTAGAGCTATATTAGTTCAAGTTGAGCAGTTTTGTTCTGTTTTGCTAATTGCTGTGCCCATCACTAACTGTTAGTGCCACTAACCCACTCCAGAGACCAGACACAACAGGAAGAGAGGCTACCTCACAGACTGCAGCAGGCTTCTCTTCCCAGGCACTCCTTGATCCTGACTGGTGCCAAATGAAATGGCCAGTACTCAGTGTCACAAATGCACTCAGCAGGTCAGGTCCTCTGCTTCCACAGTGCCAACCTCCGAGTGCAGTAATGTGAACAGGTAACAGACAGGGTAACACTCCTGTCTGCTTGTGGGTCTGAATCACCTTTAGTCTCAAGTTCTGGGGGGATTCAAACTGTGAACCTTATGTTAGCATACCCAATGTACAGGCTCAGATACGTACCCTCTTTGGGGATTGTGGTACAATCTTTCACCAGGAGCACCAAGCCAGGCTTCCAAAATGAACCCTTAAAACTCTGTAAAAGACCTTAGGTATATTCTTACCTTTTCCCAGTTTAGTAACGCCATCAAGCTTTTGAACAGTTTTTTGTCAGTCTTAACCCTCTATACGTCACATGCAAAAAGAGAACTGGCAGATCCAGGTGGTCTTTCAAGTAAAGATTTTACTAAAAGATGATAAAAATATGAAAAATGTAAACACAGAACAATACAGTATATCAAAGAGCATACAATCACTTAAAAGAAAACAAGGAAAAGTACAAAACAAAAACTCCTACCACAATACATTTAGATCTTTTCTATCTAATGTATTACCTCTATAGTGCTTATTGTTAGATTAGGGATCTGTGTTTCTTGAGTCCCAAAATGATATGTCTTAACAATTCAGACACAGTATAGTTTAAACTGTGTCTCTCCACACCCCTTTTGTGAGTCATCTAGCTCTTCCTTTGAAAATATAAAAAAATACACACAGGATGTCCTGTCTGGAGGTATATTAAATAAGGTGGCATCATCAAAAACTCATTTCCCAAATTATGAGTCGTTTGATCCACCAGTTCTTTTTAAGTTTACAGCCCTGCAATTCTCTCACCTAGGTGCAAGATATCTGTCAGAAATCAGCTTAATGATGTCCTGTTTCTGAAGTCATAAAATGTATATTTTAGTTTCCCAGCTTCAGAGCAGCAACAGATCATAAAACAGCCATAAAATGCAATTTCTCAAGGAAGTTTATTACATTACAGAGATCTCCTGTCAGTGTAATATATGTAACTTCACTGAAACCTGGGGGGGGGATGCACCCATGGAGCCCAGGCTGTCTTATGTGAGACAATCACATACTGTATTTTTATTTTACAAATATCATACAGCAATCATAACCAGCTGGCGAAGTGTCACAC
The DNA here is from genome assembly GCA_016271365.2 of Neoceratodus forsteri. Classification (NCBI taxonomy): domain Eukaryota; kingdom Metazoa; phylum Chordata; order Ceratodontiformes; family Ceratodontidae; genus Neoceratodus; species Neoceratodus forsteri. The sequence goes on along the minus strand of JADMNL010000024.1, from coordinate 240,144,893 downwards.
TTAGTAGTATGTGGCCCCTGCCAGCTTAGAACTGCCCTGTGCAAACTGGAATCCCCTCAATCCCACCACCTCCTCTGCTTATTGCTTTGCCTTGTATTTGTCCATACAATATAGTGAGCATACACCCCCCTATGGCATGATGATGACGCTGGCTGCCCCCCACCCCACCCATCACTACACGCTCCCACCCACCACACTGCAGCACCACCTGTCTATCCTACCTCCCAGTTAGTTATTGGTTTCAACAACAGCCTCCACCTCAAGTCTCCAGCAGTCCATATTACTCTGTTATCTCCCTTCCAAACTTCCATCTGGCAGCGTCCAATTAGTTCCACAGGGTACATACTCAGCCTGATCAATGTCTCAACTGAACCAACCCCCACAGTCACTCATTGGTACCCTCAGACCCACAATGCTTGATCCCAGGCCAAAGGACTCCACGACTGACTCCCAGCACTGGCAAGTAAAGCAGCAGCTCCCCGACATCGGTGGGAAGATGCAGCAGCAGCATTCAGCTTTAAAAAGACAAGCTAGTCACAGGAGGAGCAGAACTGAAGCACTAAGCATGTCAACACTAGTACCACAGTTCTCTCAATGCCAGCAATCAGTCTCCCGCCCGCTCATCCTGACTCCTCACTATAGGTGGCAATACGCACTTATGCTACTTCCACAGTGCGGTCCATCACTTTCCTCTATCCCTTCTACAATTCACTCCTGCTCCTCCTGGTTCCAGCCAGACCATCTTGTGCAGCGATCCCCTGCTAGGGTGCCGCAGCATGTTGTGCTATCCTGTGGCTCTCTCTCCCAAGGTCCACTAATTAACTCCCCCAGAACAGCATGCTCCCAAGTCAGTCCCTCCTAGTCCATCAGCAGGCAGCAGCAGCAAAAGAGAATGAGTGTCAAATGTGCTTACCTTAATTGTTGGGGGAACTTGTGCCCCCTTCTCCCCCTTATAATCATACCCTGAGTCTGTCCCTCTCAGTGTTTCTGTCCCTTTCTCCCCAGAAATAGCAGGCAGTGGCATGGCGGTTCCGTTTAAGTAATAAAAAAAAAACCTTGAACCCTTTTCAAACTCTCTAGTGTTCGAGTTCTAAATTAGAACTCGAACACCAGGGTTCGAGGAGGGTTCGAATCTTTCCCGACAAGTTCAGACAACCCTACTATGGAATAAACTAACATCTGAATTATTAAACAAGCCAATGTTTGCTTGCTTTAAAAAAGGGTTGGATAATTTCATTCTATCCTCAAGAACAAAATAATACACTCACCAGGAGTGGAAGACATATAAATGTGGCATCTGACCTTCTTTGTCTAATTGAACCAAGTAACCGAGTAACCACCGGAATTGCAAACATGAAGAAAGTTTATTTTCTAATTGACATTTTCAGTAGGCCCTCAAGCATGGTGTGAGTGAAGGCGGCTAGCTTTCTGAGGAAGAGCTTATGTTTGAAACCAATAGAGGCAAGGAGTGAACCCAGAACTCTCTCCATGTCTGAGTGTCTACTGCAAATGTTTGTAAGCTTTGCAGTTGTGGTGGTTGATGCAAACTTTTGTTGCCTAGCTCCTTGGTAGTGAAGTACAGCCTTTACATGGGCTCACGGAGGTTAGTTTGACATTTACTAGTCATGTTCTCTGGTGAGTTTCAAGACCCTTGATCCATCCATCCTTTTGGACCTACTCTCAAGCCAAGTTCTTTTGTTAAAAAAAAAGGCTGTTTTACAAAGTCCAGCCTGCAAAATTCCATCATAGCATATACTTTTGGTACCACTTTGCACGGATCTTCACTGTGCATGCAGATAGCTGGCCATACTGTCTCCACAACCAAATGTCTGTTTAAAGCAGCAGAGCATGTTATGATGAAACCTTTGACTCAACACATTAGCTCCACATTCTTTTTTAGATCAACCTTTTTCTCCTGTCTTGTAAGACACCTTTTTTTTCTGTTTCCAGATTATTTAAAAAAAAATTTTAGGTTTGAAATAATTAAAAGGAGTGCCTTAAAAGGAGTACCTTCCTTTAATATGGTTATCCCCAGGTTTTCACAAGTATTGTCAGCTATTTATGAATACCCATTGTTGAACATCACTTTTCTTGTGATAATAGTACACTAACAAGCAACAGACACTCAAACAAAGTAGAAAAAAGCTGGGCACACACCCGAGCTGCTAACATTTTATTTTAACTTATTGCATTAAAAAGCATGGCTGAAACCAGCACTAACACCCCTATGTATCGACCCAGTCACATGCGTCTTCCTAAGTTAGTGGAGTTAGCCGAGCTGTGCACTGTTTTAAATATACCCTTCAATTACAATTCTAATTAATCAATTTACTCTTAACCAACAAGTTGCACAGGTTCAAAATGTGTATGTAGAATGCCTCGTCAATTACATAGTTAAAACACTTTATCCATACAATTCATTATAAATATGCTGTTTTGCAAATTAAATACCACTGAAGTTCATATGGATAAAAACAATATACAGAGCTGAGTCGATAAGTAGGGGTGTTAGTGCTGGTTTCAGCCATGCTTTTCATGTAGTAAGTTAAAATAAAACTTTAACTTCAACTTCCACAGCTCTGGTGTGTGCCCAGCTTGTTTATACTATATTTCTATATCTGCATTTTCTGGAGCACCTTTGAGTGACTGATGTGCGCTTCTTCTCTTACTCACTGAAGCAACAGACACTGCTCCCTGACTTAAAGTGATAGTTCAGCTTGCCCACTCTCTAATGATGTAAACTACACTGCTTGGAGCCCTTCTTTGACACACACAGAGAAATATCCCTTCACACTGCTATTGTAGTTGCAAAGCCATTGCCAGCTGGAGAAGCCCTTGATGTCACAGGAACCCAAGCCCTCCTGGTCATCCATCCTCACACTACAGCACTCACCTGAGAGAGTGTGAGGGCCACATACCTTCCAAACTTCACTCTGTTTACTAAATGGGCAAGTTTTCTTGGTGCACATGGGCAGAGAAGATAACCAGTACAGTGATTTGAGTGACCCACCCTTGAGGGGATCCCCCTTTCAGGTGATACATAACTCAGTGTTGCTCTGCCTGCCCTAGGCAAACCCAAAACCAGACCTGATCGAAGATGTGTGCCATACCTCAGACCCAGGGCACATTGTGCCATTTTCTGGACCTTGCAGATCACCCCAGACAGTCACAGCCAGCACTACAGGTCCTTTTTCACTCAACTGAAACTACCAACTACCATTCTATCTTTAAAATCTCTCTAACCCCTTTTTTCCACTGAAGTGCAAGTATTCATGGTCATACCATTTCAGGGTTCAGCCCCACAGTAGTGGTAGTAGAAACTCTATTTATAAGGTGCTCTTCCTCTGATACTTAGAGCACTGTACTATTGTAGACAGGCAGATAACGGAACAGCAGAATACATACATGAACAAATAACTAACAAGAATCATCAGTATTGAGTAAATAAATCATAGTCAATGCAATTGAAACAGTAGCTACTTGCTGGCCCGGTGGTGCTGAGGGTTGAGGTGCTGGACGCCACACCTCACAGCACACCAGAGACCCGGGGTCGGGAGTGACCTCGGGTGCTGAGGGTTAGCTGAGAGGGAGGAGGACTGAGCATCCCAGGGACTGCTCTCCTTCTCTAAGGAGGGTGGGAAGAGATGACCGCGGATGTGCTGGCTCCTGGCAGTAGCCGGGGGCTGGTACAAGTCACGGTCCGTGTGAGGTCAATGCAGGCTGACGCCGGATGTGCCAGGCACAGATGCATGCATGGGACATCCTTGATATCATTGCATGCCTGCACCGTTGGGGGGAGCACAAGAAGAAAATCCTCTCCGTGCATGTGATGGTGGTCTATTGGCGTAGTGGCACACTCACCAAGTTAGCTACCCTGGTGCTCGCTTGTCCTTCTGCGATGAGCGGGGTAAGTCCCCATTGTGATGTGGCTGGGGAGGGCATAGGGGTCAAGCTCAGGCTGTGGCTGGGGCTAGGCCAAAAAGTGACTACTGGATGGGGGGACCATAGCTACAACTCCCACCCCCCAAGCTGAGGAGCAATAAAAACAAGTAAAAAAAAAAAAGAAAGAAACAGCAGCTGCTACATGCTGATTATGGGGACTAGTTTTTGCCCCTGATAATCAGTCTAAACAGGTATGTTTTCAACCCCTTTTAAAGGTCACCACCAAGGGGGGGCCCCTCTTAGTGCCCTGTGCAAAGTATTCCATCCACAACATAGGGCTGACCACCTCAGATGTGCACTCCTCTGAGGATTTCAGCCATGTCCTTAGGACCAAGAGAAGACCCATCAGTGAAGTCAAGGGGTCATGAGGACTGGACAGGATGCAGAAGGTCTGACAGGTAACCAGGACCCACCCATGTAGGGCTTTATAGGTTAGTAAATCAACCCTGAAGGTAATGCATAACTTCACAGGCAGGCAGTACAGATCACGCAGCCAGTGCAGGTCAAATAACTGGACTTCGACAACCCAGTCAGCAACCTGGCCACTGCATTCTGTACCAGCTGCAGCATCATAGGGTACCTCCATTTACCCTGAGGAAATCCAGCCTGGACATCACGAATGCATGTATTAGGGTTGGCAGATCTTCAGGAGAGATAAGGGACATAATCCAGCTGATGTTCCCACGGTGGTAAAAGCCACTCCTGGTTATAGCAGACACTTGAGGCTCTAGTGTCAGCCAGTCATCAAAAATGACTCCCAGATTTTTCTCTTTTGCAGAAGGCAACAGCCTGGATGACCCAAGCTGAAGATCTTCCATGAATACTTCTGCTCCCCGCCTCTGACCTGGCTCAGTCACCAGAACCTCACTGTTATCTGGGTTAAGTCTCAGCCAACTGGATTCCATCCAGTTTGACAATGCTCACTGAGCTGCTCTCCCCCCCCTTCCTTTCCCTACTAATTCCTCCTCCCCTATCTCCCTCCCTCCTACTCCCACCAGCTCTCCCCCGACCATAAGTTTTGCACCTTTTGTTATCTTTTGCTTCATTGGAGATTGTATTCTATTGAAACAAAATTGTAATTGAACTGTAACTTTTTTGTTTGTAAGTACTGTGTCCCTTGTACTACTGTTCTAATGTCCTCTTTGTGACGAGGTACCTTTGTAAATGAGCCTCTGGCTCAAAGGTTTCTAAACTGATGTTTAACTAAATAGCTAAAAAAATAAATAACTTCTGAATTTCAACAGGCACAGATTCAGCACCTCATCTGGAGGCTGTTCCAGCAATCCACCACTCTTTCTGTGAAGAAATACCTCCACAGATCTCTCCTGAATCTACCCCCTTCCAGCTTCATAGCACGTCCCATTGTTTTTGAGCACCTTCTTTTCTGGAAAATACTTCCCTCCTCTACCTTATTTACCCCTGTGAGGTATACAAAGGTCTCTATTATACCCGACACCCTCCTCTCTTCCAGGGTGTACATACTAAGGTCCTTTAGTCTCTCCTCACAGGGCTTTTGTTGCAGACCCTGCACCATTTTAGTTGCCCTCCTCTGCATCACCTTTACTCTGTCTATATCTTCCCAGAGATGTGGTCTCCAGAACTGGACACAGTACTCAAGGTGGGGTTTTACCCACTGACTATACAGGGGCAACATCACCTCCCTATTTTTGCTGATGATACCCCTTCCTATGCACTCCAGCACCCACTAGCCATCTCAACTGCCTTGTCACACTGCCTGGTCATCTTTAGGTCATGTGATAAGATTATCTCAGGTCTCTTTCCTGCTTGGTAGTCGTCAATACCATTCTACCCATTTTGTACTCTGCCCCCTGGTTTCTCTGTCTCAAGTGCATTATTTTGAACTTTTTCACATTGAAGCTAACTGCCTTTCTCTTGATTACTCCTTGAGTTTTCTCTGGTCTCTGCGCTTCCTTTCCACCCCCTTGGAGTGTCCACCCTGTTGCAGATCTTGGTGTCATCCACAAAGAACCAGACCTTCTCTTCCAGTTCCTCTGCAATGTCACTTATAAAGACAATAAAGAGGACTGGTCCCAGCACTGATCACTGAGGCATCTCACTGGTTGCCCTCCCTGGAACGAGCTCTGTTTACCACCACCTTCTGTCGCCTATCCCTTAACCAGTTTCTTACCCAGTTTATCACCTTCTTACCCACCCCTAGCTACAAAGCTTACTTACTAGTCTCCTATGTGTAATGGTGTTGAAATCCTTACTAAAATCTAGGTAGGCCACATTCACTGCTCTTCCCTGATCTAATTCCTTGGTCACTCAATCAAAGAAATTTATCAGATTTCTTTGACATACCTCGCCTCTGTGAATCCTTGCTGCCCTGGGTATTGTAACCCATTGGATTCAAGATATTCCACAATCCATTCCTTATTAGCAGTGTTTCCATTAACCTTCCCACTGATATCAGGCTGACCAGTCAATAATTGTCAGCCTCTTCCCTGCTACCACTTTTGTGAAGTGGGACTACATCTGCCCTCCTCCAGCCCTACCGGAACCACTCTGGAGCCACTTCATTTGTAGTAAAAGAAGATGTCAGCCTACAATTAAGCTAAATTAGTATGATATAATCTACTATATTGCAGTAAACAGTAAGTAAACCAAAATGTTATTGCCCACAAAGTGTATGTTGGGACCAGCTCCACACTCAAGTGCGGGATCCTTTATGCTCTTGTACTACAGATAGGGGCTAAGAACATAAGAACAGAGTATGTGAATGGTATGGTAGTGGAGATAACTTTAGAGAAAAGGGACCTCTGGCAAATAATAATGGAGAACATGGTGGCATATGCACACTGTAGAAGGGCTGTGGGTAAAGCAAACCTGTTGCATGGGTGCATAAGGAGAGGGATCACTAACAGAAAGAAGGAGCCCTGTATAGATCCCTGGTTCACCCGCATTTAGAGTACTGTGTGCAGTTTTGGAGCCCATGATTATGGAAAGATGGGCAGGGACAGGGACAGGTTAAAGGTAGTGCAGAGACAAGCCACCAAAATGATACAGCGGCAACATCGTAGGTCCTACCAGAAGAGCTTGGATGATCTAAACGTGTACACACTGGAGGGCAGGAGAAAGAGAAAAGAGGTGATGTGATTGAGACATTCAAGCACTTAACAGAATTAATAAGAAGGAGAGCAGTGAGCTGGTCACAGTAAGTAGTAGCACGGGTCCCGCGGTAACTCCCTGAAATTGGTGGAGGCAGGTTTCGGAAGGATATCAGGAACTACTTTTTTACAGAGAGAGTGGTGATGGACTGGCTAAAACCTCTGGAAGAGGTAATTGGGACTGAAACAGTGAGAGGCTTCAAAGGAGCATGGGACAGGCATATGAGAATAGTGTTTAGGGTGGCAGACTGGGTGAGGGGGGAGTAAGGGGGACTGCCAGGGGCAGAGTCCCAACATTAGACAGGCTTGGGCAGACAGAATGGGCTTCTAGGCCTTTATCTGATGTTGTTGTCTGTATTTCTATAAATTAAAAATAAAATTAGGAAATGTCTTCAAAATTATTTATGGCCTGCCTGATACCAGAGCAGCAGCAGGTACTGCTTGCCATGACAGTGATCTGGGTTTGCACCCCTAGCCTGAGACATAATGGTGGACTGGCAGGAAGAGGCTCAGACATCCCAGCGAAAGCTCTCCTTCTCCAAAGGGGCAGGGCTATGACACTTCCAACACCTGTGTGACCTCAGGTTGTGGGGAAGTTATGACAGCGTGTGTGTGATGGTGGAGGATTTAATAGGTGGTGTGTCAAGCTTGACTATAGCAGAGATGTTCCTGCATCCTTGAGAGTGGGAATTGTAGGAGGGAAGATCTGGAAAAGGCAGGTCACCAGGTGGGAAAATGACACTTAATCCACACCCACATCCATCAAGGGTCTTCTCCTTCACCCTCTGTCACTCACAACTGGATCTCTACCCATGCAGGAGCTGAACTGGGGGTAGCGGGGTTTAGGTGATGAAGTAATAATCATGGTGTAATTTTCTGGAATCATCAGGGCACTGGACATGGTGAGGCAGCTCTGGCTGGGAACAGGCAGGGCTCCAGTTAAAGGTGGTTCTGCTCTATGGCCCAAGAGATCACAACAAACAAACAAACACACAAACAAAGAAACAAACAAGCAAAAAACTATCTTTCTTCCTCTGAAGAGGTTTTTCTTATGGCCACCTGCATCTTCCAGGGATATATCCTGATCCCAGGTACATACTCTGTCAGGCTTTCCCAGACACTGGTAACCCACTGGCTACCCTCATGGCTTACCTTTTGTGACAGGGGCTCCAGGGGGAAGCGCCATCCTCTCTCCTTGAGCAGACCACAATGTGGGCCATGATACAGTGCCAGCAGGCACCATGCCCAGGGGAGTCCAAAAGGCTCAGGATGTTCTGTAGATGGAAGTGTTTCATTTGGATTAAAGTGTTTTATATAGATGGAAGTGTTTTTTCCCTGTTTTGGGTCCCCTACCGCCTCCCCCATCATGAGGATAACCTACGGGATGGCCCCACATACACACAGCTGACCCTGTGGTGGGAGCAAGCCCCCTGGCCCAGCTGCAGGGATCACTGTGGTGTCAGTGCTCCACTGCCTTTCTGCAGCTGAGGTGCACTGCCACATTGATGGCTACCTTGGCCTGACCTGCCTCCTGACTTGGGAACTCAAGCTTGCTCCAGAAATACAGCTGGCTGCATAGAGGTGCATCAGGATCTGTCTGTATGTTCATACTAAGGTGAGTTAAAGAGCAAGGAGGCTGGAGCCCATAACACTCTTATAGTAAGCCAGTGAGTAGTAAGAAATATTGTAACCTGCAGTGATTAATTTATCAAGTCAATATTTGAAGATAACTCTTGGTCTCTCTAATAACTATTTCCAAGGGTAATCTATTCCAAGGACCTACAGTTCTAAGGGTAAAAAAGTATTTACGACTGGTGAGATTAAATGGTTTCCTTATTAATTGTAATGGATGACCTCTAATATCATGGGAATAATTTTTAAAGTCAAGCCCTAATTCGAACATAAGGTAAGGGTCCTATATAATGTCAAAAAGAAACATGAGGTCACCACTAAGATGACAGGAGGAGAGTGATATCAGATTCAAAGTTTTTAATCTGTTTTCATATGTTTCAGTTTTGAGCCCTGAGATATGTTTAGTAAACCTTCTTTGAACTTCTTCAAGTGAGTTACCATCTGATTTTTTGTAGGGGTACCATAGCTGGGAGGCATATTCTAGGTGCGGCCTAGCGAATGACCTGCATAGAGGCATTAACACCTCAGGCTCCCTCGATCTGATATTATGCAAAATAGACCAGACAACTCTATTAGATTTATTGATGACTCTCTATAGGTGTTTATTGTGGGTCATATCATGTGAAATTGTAATACCCAGATCCTTCTCATCAGAAGTGGTGTTAAGTATAGAACCTGCCAGTGTATATGCATAGTTGACATTTCTGGGTCCTAAATGCATTACCTTACTTTTAGATGTATTCAGTTTCATCCCCCATGTATTTACCCATGATGAAATAATGTCAAGGTCATGTTGAATAGTTGTGGCTTGTGATAGATTTATTCATGGGCTCCCGAATTTGACATCATCTGCGTATTTAGTGGTGATGGAAAAGCAGTCTTTGGTCAAATCAGCAATAAATGCCTGAAAAAGGCAAGGACCCAAGACTGAGCCCTGGGGCACCCCGCTAGACACTTTTCCCTCGTTGGACAAGGAGCCATTGATGATTACCTTTTGGGTCCTATCTTGAAGCCAGTTACTAATCCAGTTAATAATGAAACTATTAATATTAAGTTTCTGAAGTTTTCTGATTAAAGCCCAATGAGACATGATATCAAGTGCCTTACTGAAGTCAATGAATATGATGCCGCAAGATATTCTTCTGTCAAGAAAGGAGTTGATATGTTCATAAAAACACAGCAGATTTGTGAGGTAACTTCTTCCACTTTTGAAGCCACATTGCTCTGGGTCATAATTATTAAGTATAGGGGTAATAATATCTTTGATGAGACTCTTTAGAAGCTTGCATACAGAAGAGGTCAAACTTATGGGCCTATTGTTCTCCCAGTTATTTTTTGGGCCCTTTTTATGAATCGGAACAACATTTGCCTTTTTCCAGTCATCTGGGACATAGTTTTCCACCGAGAAGTGTTCAAAAATTATTTTTAAGGGGAGGGCAGTATTATCTGTCAATAGGAATAAGAGATGTCCCGCTAGATTGTCAGGACCAGGACAATATTTACCCTTAAATGCAATCATCTTTTTTATAAGAGTCTCTTCTGAAAAATAAATATAAGGATCATTATTTTGCTTGGTAGGATGGGGTTTGCTAGGATTACTATGCGTAAACATATCGCAAAATTCTTTGTTAAATAGGTCAGCCATAGTCTTAGGGTCATGGATTAGTTGATTATTCTGCAATAAGGTGCCTACTTGGCACACTGTTATTTTCAGGGAATTAATATATGAATAAAAATGTTTGTTTGTTCTGTCTGCCTGTCTGTTCCAGAAGGACAGATCATGGAGGAAAGGCAGAGAGGTTGTTTTATGTATGAAGGAGGGTATAAGGGCCACTGAGTTATAGGGACAACCGGAGGACATTGAAGGGCTGGAGGTACTATGGGTCAGCTTAGAGAGGAAGTCGAGGAGCTGTTATTTGCATGGGGGTGGTGTGCAGACCTCTGGCACAAGGGGAAGATTTAAACAGAGCCCTGAGGCAAGCCAGTAGCAAAATGGCCAGCAAAGAGGAAGTCTTTTTTTTGTACTTATATTTTATTGAGTATCTGTAAAACAAATTACATTGTAGATTCATCAGACAGGCATCCTTACATAGTGTACTCACTTAATTAGTAAGCTACACATTGTTACAGTGGGCCACTTCTGAACAGTCACCACAGGGACAGAGGACTGCAGTGTCCAACTTGGGACCCCTCTTCCCCCACGGACAAATCTTCTGCTGAAATCAGGAGTTTTTGCTGAAATTGTCCAGCTCCTATCGGGCTGCTGGGAAGAAACAGAAGCCTGCAGCTAAGTGTGGGTGCTGTGGAAAGCTCTATGCCAATCAGGCCAGAGCAAGGAGGAGGCACCGGGTTTAAAAAAGGAATCCGCCGTTGGCTTTCAGTGGGGCTGATTCTGAACAGTCATCGGGGACAGAGGACTGCGGTGTCCAACTCGGGACCCCTCTTCCCCCACGGACAAATCTTCTGCTGAAATCAGGAGTGTTTGCTGAAATTGGCCAGCTGCTATTGGGCTGCTATGAAGAAACAGAAGCCTGCAGCTAAGTGTGGGCACTGTGGAATGCTCTAGGCCAATCAGGCCAGAGCAAGGAGGAGGCACCAGATTTAAAAAAGGAATCCGCCATCGGCTTTCAGTGGGGCCAATTCTGAACAGTCATCAGGACAGAGGACATGATATCCAACTTAGGACACCTCTTCCCTCACGGACAAATCTTCTGCTGAAATCGAGAGTTTTTTTTCGCCCATCCCCTCCAGTTTTAAATACACTTCAAGGTCCCACCCAAACCGAGCGATTGGATGGAACAAGGTGCTGAGCAGGAGCTGGCAAGAGGAGGAACACAGTGGAGTGCGAGGTCCTTGGGGCATTGAGGTGGGACTGCTGGACAAAACTCAAGGAACTGAAATTGCACCCTTAAGTTTAAACTGGAGCTGGAGTTTAAACAAGGGACCAAGGGCACAAAGACATCATGGGCATGTTATTGTCATATAATTCAAATTAGAGGTAACCTAGTAATCAGACTGGCATCTAGCATCTTTTAGCTTACCCTTAGGCAAGCCATGTCAGTAACTTGCAAAACTATTCTTTTCTAGGAACAGCTAGAGCTGTCATCTGTAAGAGGTTTACCTAGCCTAGAAACTGATTAGAGGAAAGAGGCTATTACTGTTAGGACTATTTTTGAACTGTGTAGTTGCCAAGTTACCTACATAACTAGGGACTGTCAGTACTGTAAAACTGTAAACTGTACTATCAAGATTAGGTACTGGTCCCAGGGAGTAGTTTCAAATTGTTAGACTTGCTAGAACTGTAAATGTAGTTGCCAAACTACTTACATAACTTGGGACTGTTAGAACTGTAAAACTGCAAACTGTACTACCTGGATTAGGCATTGGTTTTAGGGAGGCGTTTTAAACTGTTAGACCTGCTAGAACTGTAAAACTGCAAACTGTACTACCAAGATTAGGTACTGGTTCTAGGGAGGTGTTTTAAATAGTTAGACCTGTTAGAACCATTAGATCCACCAGAATTGTTTAGTAGCCCAAGTATCTATCTTCACCAAGATTAGGATCTGGTCATGGGGGCGGTGGTTCACCCGTTGGAATGCAAGGGACTGAAAGACATGACCTTATATGACCCCAATATGGCTACTTGGAGAAGGGAGAAGGGTGATACTCCTGGGAAAGGTGACTGGGCCAAGGGTAAACGTACAAATATGTATGGAGAAGGACAGTTTGGGGGGCCCCCTGCCACCCGGGCAAGCATCTTTGAAAGGGTTGTAGGATGCACTGGCTGTGGGGCAGCGATAATACTAAATTGGGCCTGGAGGGAGGGTGGCTGCTCACTCTGCAGGCAGCTTTTGCAGATCAGGGGTGAGATAAACTGGCTAAAGATGCAGCTGGAGACTTTCAGGGGGGCCATGAAGGAAAGAAGGAGGAGCTACGGGAGGCAGGTGGGAGGTGTTGTGAGAGAAAGGAACATGATTCATTAAGTAGGCAGGGTGAACAGATGGAGCGTGGACCTTTCTCAAGGAAAGAAGAGGCCAGGGAGGTAAGCAGTCTGGCCAACGGCCCAAATCACAGGGACTACGGGAGGCAGGTGGGAGGTGTTGGTGAGAGAAAAAGACATGATTCATCAAGCAGGCAGGGTGAACAGATGGAGCGTGGACCTTTCCCAAGGAAAGAAGAAGCCAGGGAGGTAAGCAGCAGGGCTGACTGCCCAAATCACAAGAGGTGGGTGGGTGACAGAACATCGGGGCTGGCAAGGGGCAGCCTGGAGGCGCAGTCAGTGGGAAATTGGGTCAAAAACAGGTGGCTGGCATTGAGTGCTGCAATAAATTTGAGACCTTAAGCAACATGGAAGGGGAGGAAGGGGAATGTGGAGAGGAGGGGGATGAAACTGAGACCGGAGGGAGGGAGGTGGGAAATCTTAGGGTGACAGGGACTGGGAAAAGTAATGCAAGCACTCGGCCCAGCAGGGGAAGGGGCAAGTTAATTGTCAAACAGAGGGAGGAGGGACAACTGATAGCTGACTCGGGGGGTAAGGGCACGATTGCAGGGAAAGGAGAAAGTAAAAAGAATTTGGGGGATGTCCTGAAAATCACAGAAGTTGAGGAAGGCCTGAAAAACACGGAAGGGGAGGATGCAGGGGCACCTGGGAAATCTCATCAGAGAAGAAAAAGTAGTGAGAGGGCAGTGGGGGCCCAGATGGCAGAGGACGCAAGTAGGGGGACACCCCAGGCTGGACGAGTCCAGTCAGGGGCCTTGGGGGGTAAGAACTGCAATGTGGAGGGGAGACCAAAGTGGGGGTCTACTCTGGTTGGGGCTGGGCAGGCACCTGTAGGGGAGATGCCACTGGATGGGTCCAGGCAGGCCCCTCTGCAAAACAGGGGCAAATATACTGCCACAACCAAAGTAGCCACAACCAAAGAAGCGCCAATGAGGGCTCAGGAGAAAAAACTTGGTTCAGACAGAGTGCAAGGGATACTAAAAGAAGAGGGGGTAGCCAGAAACACAGGACCCAACGTAGGGGGACATGAAGGCTTCCACTAGGGAGGTCAGGTTGCAAGGACGAGAAAGAGTGTGCGAGTGGCTAGTATGGAGGTTCCGGGGGCTGTAACAGTGCACTACATGGGAGGGGAAGATGTAGGAAATCAGCCAGGGAGTGGCCACGTGGTGGGAAAGGTGGAGGACAAGGTCATGATCATGGGGGATTCTATGGTTAGGGGTATTAATTGGAGAGACAAGGGCAGGGGGGTAGCAAGGTTTGGGTCAGCTGCCTGTCAGGAATGACAGCTGCAGAAGTCATTCATTATATCCCTTCCTAGGGGAAGCTGCAGGATCCAAGAACACACCTGGTGTTCTATTTGGGGACTAATAACCTCGCTGGTCATAGTCTGATGGAAGTTCAAGCTAGGTTTGAGGCCCTATCATGCTTTTGCAGCAACCTGAGCTTCCACTCTATGGCGTTCTCGGAGGTGCTACAAGTTCCTAGGGCCAGCATGGATAGGAAGTAGAGGATGGAGGAGTTCAACTGCTGACTTTCCAAATGGTGCGCCCAGAAGGGTTATGGGTTGGTGAGCCGGTGGAGGACCATCTGGCAAGACAACAGTCTCTTTGCCCCAGATAGACTTCACCTAAGTAGTGATGGAAAAGAAATGCTTGAGTAGAAACTAGAAGAGTTCTTTAATACTCACCTTAATTTAAACTAATCTGGGGGGGGAGCTGCTAGTGACACCTGATGGTGCTAGGGACAAGGGGGACAGTTGCCTCCCCCCCACAAAATATGTACCATTAGATGGAGGCAGTGAATAATGTGGCTCGGACGACTAGGTTTAGCAAGGCAGGAGGTGGGGGCAGAAATTCCACATACTGGAAGGCCATGAGCACTAACGCCAGGAGCCTGGGCAACAAGGTCCCAGACCTGTTAGCGGTCATGACAGAGGAGGACCTAGGCTTGGTGGGAATAACAGAAGCATGGTTTCATGAAGATCAGGACTAGGACTTAAACATCCCAGGGTTTACACTATTTAGGAAGCACAGGGTGGACAGGAGAGGAGGAGGAGGAGGTGTAGCTCTATATGTGAGGTAAGGGATCCCAGCATCGGTCACACAGGGTAGGTGGGGGGAAGCTGAGGAGCTGTAGGTATCACTGACCACTGAAAAGGGAGAGGTGGTGCACACAGGCATGGTATACAGACCACTTGGGCAATCAGAAGGGGTGGACAACCAGATGACAGATGAGATGCTTCAGATGGCGGCTAAGGGGGGAGGTGCTGTTGATGGGTGATCTCAACTTGCCAGATGTGGAGTGGGTGACTATATCTGTAGCTTCAGCCAGAAGCAGAGCAATCATAGACTCCCTCCAGATTGCCCACCTCAGGCAACTGGTCAAGAAACCAACCAGGGAAGGCACAGTGCTAGACCAGTTGCTCACCAACGGAGACAGGGTGGAGGAGGCACTGGTGGGAGAACACCTAGGCTCCAGTATGCACAGCACAGTGTGGTTTATGGTGCGCACATCAGCCTCGCACCACCAGACCAAGGTGAAGGTTCTTGATTTCAGGCGTGCCAATTTTGACAGGATGAGGGATCACGCCCGCCAGGAAATTGATGGGTTGGGGGAGTGCAGAGGGGTGGAAAACCTATGGGCCACAATAAAGGAAGCCATAGTGGGGGCCACTGACCACTGCTCAAAAAGGGTAAGCAAAAGCAGAAAGAAAAGGAGGCCTCTGTGGTTCAGCAGGGAAGTGAGGGCCAGTGTCAGGGCAAAGAGGAGAGCTTTCAGGCTATACAAATCATCACAGAGTGAACCAGACCGGGTGGAATACTGGGAAAAACAGAGGGAGGCAGGGCAGGGAGAGTGGTTAGATGGACAAAGGCAAGGACGTAAGAGAAGACAGCCAAGGCAGCAAAGAAAGGAGACAAGACCTTTGTCATGTATATACAGTAAGTGAGCAGAGAAGAGGGGAAAGAGGGATACCTAGCCTGTCAGCAGAGCCTGGAGAGAGGAAAAAAGGAAAAGGAAGGTCCTGTCAAACTAATCTCATAGATTTCTTTGACTGGGTAACCAGAGTGGTGGACCAAGGGGGAGCAGTTGATGTAGCCTACCTTGACTTCAGCAAAGCTTTTGACACTGTTCCACATAGAAGATTGATAAATAAGCTGGGTAGGCTCGGTGTGGGTCAGAAGTTGGTCAACTGGGTGGCAAACTGGTTGACAGGCAGAAAACAGAGAGTGGTGGTAAATGGTATACAGTCAGAAGAGATGCAAGTCACAAGTGGGGTACCTCAGGGATCAGTCCTGGGGCCAGTCCTCTCAACATCTTCATTAGTGACCTTGCAGATGGACTAGAGGGTAAGGCTTGTCTGTTTGCAGATGACACCAAGATCTGCAACAGAGTAGATGATCCAGATGGAGTGGGCAGAATGAGAAGAGATCTGGATAAACTAGCAGAATGGTCAGAAGAGTGGCAACTGGGATTAATGCAAAGAAGTGCAAAATCATGCACATAGGGAAGAGAAACCCAAGCCACCTATAGGCTGGGAGGAGTTGCTAGCAGTCACAAAGGAAGAAAGAGACTTGGGCATCATCATCACTGATGACCTAAAATCATCCAAGCAGACCTCTAAAGCAGTAGGTAAGGCTAGGGGGTGTTAGGGTGTATTAGTAGGGGTATCACAAGTCGTAAGAGAAGTAATAATTCTCTGTACAAGACATTGGTTAGGCCCATCTGGAGTACTGCGTGCGGTATTGAGGCCACACCTTCACAAGGACATTAACTAAATCATCGAGGCAGTCCAGAGAAGGGCAACCAAATGGTGCCGGACTGCATCAGAAGACATATGAGGACAGATTAACGGAGCTCAATATGTATACCTTGAGCAAAGGAGGAGAGAGTGATATGATCGAGGCATTCAAACACCTTAAGGGCATAAACAAGGTGAAAGAGTCTAACATGTTTAAATATAAGAAAAATAGCAGACAAGAGGACACAGTATGAGATTAGAGGAGGCCATTAAGGGGAATGTGAGGAAATTCTTTTCACAGAAAGGGTGGTGGATGCATGGATGGCTTACCACAAGTGGTGGCTATGAATACAGTGCAGGGCTTCAAACAGGCATGGGATAGGCATAAGGGAGCAATACAAATGAGTATGAATAGATAGGTCACTGACAGAGCAAAGGCCGATGGCACATTTATAAGGTAGAAAAAGAAATGGGCAGACTGGATGGGCCTTGCGGTCCTTATCTGCCATCAACTTCTATGTTTCTATGTTTCTATGTAGAGGGTGGAGGGGGATTGGGAGAAGGCTGAAATGCTCAACAGTCACTTCAGCACTGTCTTCGTGAAGGAGGAGGAATGGGAGGGGGAAAGCTCCAGGCCAGCTGAAAAAGAGGGAGGAGAGATCAAGGTGCCCCCCTTCTGGGAAGATGAGATCCTAAGGGAACTCAAGAGCCTAAAGGTAGACAAGGCCATAGGGCCAGATGGGGCCCACCCAAGAGTGTTGAGAGAGTTGAGAGAGGAGCTGGCAGCCCCCTTGACCACTCAGTTCAATGAATCCTTACACGCGTGGGAAATCCCACTGGACTGGAAGAGTGCTGATGTACTGCCCCTGCACAAGGGAGGAGGAAGGCATGACATGAGCAACTACAGGCCAATAAGTCTCACTTCTGTAGTTAGCAAGCTCATGGAAAGACTGCTTAAAGACAGAATCATCAGCTACTTGGAGGCAAATGGCCTCCTTGATCCCATTCAGCACAGTTTTACCAAGGGCAGGTCTTGCCAGACAAATCTGGTCAAGTTTTTCAAATGAGTCACTAGGGTAGTGGATCGGGGGGGGGGTCAGTGGATGTGGCTTACCTGGACTTCAGGAAGGCATTCGATACGCTGCCACATGGAAGGCTACTGTACAAAATGGAGTGCCTGGGTCTGGGGAGGGGAGGTCACAAGGTGGGTGTGAAACTGGTTGGAATGCAAGAGGCAGAGGGTGCTAATCAACAGGGTGCCATCGGGTGTATCGGTGATCACTAGTGGTGTCCCGCAGGGGTCTCTACTGGGACCACTGCTTTTCAACATCTTCATAGGGGACATAGCTGAGGGGCTGGGGGGTAGAATGAGCCTGTTTGTGGATGATGTCAAGATCTGCAATTGGGTAAATGTGCAGGATGGGGTTGAGAGGATGCAGAGGGACTGATGGAAAATAGAGGAATGGGCCAAGAGGTGGAAGCTATCATTCAACACGGCTAAATGAAAAATCATACACCTAGGCAAAAAAAAATGACAGAGCAAAATACAGCCTGGGGGCAAAACCATTTGTGATGACTGAGGAGGAAAGAGACCTGGGCATCAACATCTCACAGGACTTAAAGGTGACTGGGCAGTGTGGAAGGGCAGTGGCAACAGTCAGCAGAATGCTGGGGTGTATCAGGAGGGGGATCACCAGCAGGAGGAAGGAGGTCCTGGTTCCCTTATACACCCAGCTGGTCAGGCCACACCTGGAGTATGGGGTCCAGTTCTGGAGGCCATACTTAAAAAGGATGTGGAAAGGGTAGAGAGGGTAGAGAGGGTACAGAGGAGGGCTACTAAAATAGTGTTGGGCTTCAACCACTTGAAGTATGAGGAGAGAATGGCAGCCATAGACATGTACTCCCTGGAACAGAGGAGGGAGTGGGAAGACATGATAGAGACCTTTAAGTACCTAAATGGGATCAACAAAGTGCCTACAGATGGCCTATTCCAACTGAAGGAGTGTCCCAGGAAGAGGAGCCATGATCTCCAGCTTGAGGGTGGGAAGTTTAGGGGAACATTAGGAAATACTTTTTTACTGAGAGGGTGATGGATGCCTGGAATGGGCTGCCAAGAGAGATGGTGGGAGAGAACACAGTGGGGGGGGTCAAGAGGGCTTGGGACAGGCATAGAGTGTTGTTGAAGGGCGGGTGGAGGGTTCACAGCAAGCCTAGAGGTTGCTGGACAAATGGGCAGACTAGATGGGCCTGGCGGTCACCTTCTGCTGTCACTTTCCTTTGTTCCTATGTTCCTAACTAAAGGTTAAACACCCCTGATCTTGTTACCACACTTGGGGGATTATAAATTTATCCAAACACTATAAATTTCAAAAAGGCATAGACTAACAGTCTAAATTGACTGTTCTACAAAATAATAGTCCAGACTTAAATCCCAAATTAACTGTGTCAGCCATGAGCTGGGATTGAATAAATATCCAACAAAAACGTGCATCCTCTCAAAGGGTTAATATATCCCAAGTCAGTTACATCAGTGGTGTAATCCATTGTTTTGAACCTTCCTGCACAGATAGAACAGTTCACAGTACCTATTCCACTAGGAAAATGCTATAGGCTAAGTATGCTAAACAGTTAAACTGTAAAAAATTAGTTTAAATTTAATACACTTGAACTTCTATAGAGAAGATTTTCCTCTTGGTTAGACTCAGCCATATGAGGTGGATATACACCTCTACCTCAAACCTGAGATATTCATCAGTAAAGAACTTGAGGGGAAAGGATAATAGAGAGAACAAGGGGAAAAAGGGAAGAGGGGGAGAAGACAATCACATTACACTCTAAGGCGCCATCTTGTTAAAATATACCCTGGTACCTAAAAACGTAAAATCTAAAAATTTTCCAACAGTTTAACATTCTCCAAGGTACCCAGATATTGGGTTAACTGATATTCCCTCCCATGTACCCCAACAAAAACCCCACATGCAATAATATTTCTCTCCAAAACCCCATAAGTTAACAGTGTCCCAAATATTTAAAAAAGAGTTCAGGTTTCTTGTTCATCTTCTGAATTAGAAGAGTTGCCACAAGCCGTAAATTGTTTTTCAATCTTCTCCAGTAATTTAGCAGTGTCAGCTGCTTCTGAGAACTGGTAAACCTTACCTCCATTGTGGACATGCAGGCTTGCAGGCATTAGCAGGACATGATGTACCCCCAATGTGCGGAGTCGTACCTAGACCCTATCAAAACTTTTTCTGCACATTTGTGTGGCATAGCTAAAGTCTGGGAATAAATGTACTCTACTGTCCTGCCACACCAAGGGGGTCAAAGATTTTGCTCTTTTCAAAATCAAATCCTGTTCCGCCGACATTTGTAACTCCAGCATCAGCATACGAGGGGCATAATCTCCCATAGCAGTCTTAGGTCTCCCACCATGTGGCATTATACAATACGTTTTAAGGATAACACAGGCCTCCTCCAATTGAAGTAAATCCATCAGCCATTCTTTTAGGAAATTAGTAGGGTTCTCACCCTCCATCTCCTCTGGCAATTCCAGCACCCTGATGTGTGTTGATCGTACCACATTCTTGACATTTTTCGGGCACCGCCAAAGCAAAGAGTTTTTCTTTGTATGGCCAGATGCCACGGTAAGGGTTTTATCTGCTGCTTTCGTTGCACCCTTCGACTCTTCTGGTAGCAGTTCTACTCTGGTGTTTACTTGTTTTAATTTTGATTTGAAATACTCCAATTTGTGGTCTAAGCCTTGAATAGCTCTCAGCAAAGCCACGTTGGTAGGTTGGGATCCCCTCCTGATCCCCTAGCCCGGATGGGCCTTCTTTGCTGCCGCTCGCCTTTGGGTCTTTCATGTGGGCATCCTGCACATTCGCACTCGCTTTATTGCCGTGGACCATTTTCAAAGTTCTTCTGTCCGCACCGGGAGCCAGAAATTCACCAACTTGTAGCTTGTAAGATGCTCTTTCAATTGGACCCGAAAAAGCAATGATTAGCAGCCACAAAAAGATATTTTTTAATCTTTTAACCGTGCTAGTTTACAGAGCTGTACAGGAAGGCTGTTCACAGCTCAGCTGCTGGCACTCCCCCATCCAAAGAGGAAGTCTTGATTATGGGGAGATTTTAATCCTGTCTGATGTAGACTGGGGCATTCTAGCCACAGCTACATCAAGATGCAGGCCATCCTCCACTCCATACAAGTGCATTTCTCAGGCAACTGGTTTTGGAACCCAATAATGACGAGGCACTGCTGGACCTGGTACTTACAAACAGAGACAGCGTTACTGATCTCACAGTGAGTAGTCTCCTGGGTACAAGTGATCACTGTAATGTGTGATTTGGCATATGGATGGGACAGGGAAACAAACACACTAAGGTGAGGGTCCTGGACTTCAGAAGGGCAGATTTTAAAGAAATGGAAAATTGCTTGGAGAATGCCTCAAAGGTGGGGAAGGCAGAGGAGTGGAGGCCCAGAGGTGATGCCACTGTATAGATCACTGGTGAGGCCTCATCTGGAACACTGTGTCCAATTCTGGAGACCGTATCTCAGGAAGGACATACACAGAATGGAAGCAGTCCAGAGAAGAGCAACAAAAATTATACATGGACTGCACCACAAACTTTATTAGGAAAGACTCAAGGAACTAAACAGCTATTCACTGGAGGAGAGAAGGGAGAGAGGGGATATGATAGAGACTTTCAAATACCTTAGAGAAATAAACAGGGTACAGGAGGGGAGCATATTTCAGAGACAAAAGTGCACAAGGACAAGGGGGCATAACATGAGGCTGGAGGGAGGGAGGCTTGGGGGAATGCTAGGAAGTATTTTTTCACAGAGAGGGTGGTAGATCCATGGAACAGCCTACCAACAGAGGTGGTGGAAGGGAAAACAGTACAGGGATTCAAAAGCGCATGGGATAAGCATAAAGGCACCCTGCTATATAGTGGAGCAGGGGAAAGGCAGTCCAGATAAGAGTAGGGATTGCCAAACCAAGTGGGGAAATGGGCAGACTAGGTGGTCTGTATGGTCCTTATCTGCCGACAGATTCTATGTTTCTATGTTTCAATGGAGAAAGATTAGGGAGGGTATAGCCCGTGCAACAGCATGCTGTTTGAAGGAAGTGAGCAAGGGAAAGAGGAAGAAGAGGCTGCTATGGTTCTCTAAGGAGGCAGCAAAGGCAGTGAAGGAGAAGAAAACAAGATTTAGAAAGTGCAAGGAGACCCAGAGGGATGAAGACAGGGTGGTATATCTGGCAAAACAATGATTGGCAGGAAGGTGGGTGAGGGCAGCTAAAGCACTAACAGAGGAGAGGCTAGTTAAGGAGCTCAAAAAAGGGGGACAAAACCTTTTTCAGGTATGTGGGGGAAGAGGAAGACAATAGGAGGGATATTGAGAATCAAGATGGCAGGGGGGACTGATCAGAGAAAGATCAAGAGAAGTGGAAATACGAAGCAATCACTTCTGTTCAGGCTTCCGCGGTGGGGTGGGGGAATGGACCAGCACGCTGTTGTAAGCACCAGGAAGAGTGGGGAGCAGACACAAGTCCATCATTGGTGCAGACGGCCCAGAAGGGATTGGAAGCCTTTAAGGAGTATAAGGCAATGGGGCTGGATGGGATTCATCAAGTGTCCTAAAGTAACTGAGCATGGTGCTGGCTGCTCCTCTGGTAGCACTTTTTAGTACCTCGTTGGATATGGGGGAAGTTCCAGAGGACTAGAGGAGGGCTGATGAAGTCCCTCTGTGTAAAAGCAGCAGCAGGCATGATGCAAGCAACTACAGGCCAGTCAGTCCCACATTAGTGGTGGGGATGTTAATGGAGACACTACCGAAGGAGAGGCTTGTGGAGGACCTGAAGGAAAAAAGGCCTGCAGGACCACTGGCAGCAGGATTTTGCAGGGGGAAGTCATGGCAAATTGATCTCACAGATTTCTTTGACTGGGTTACCAGGGAGGTGGATCAAGGGAGAGCAGTGGACGTGGCCTACCTGGACTTCAGTAAGGCTGTCTACACTGTGCCACACAGGAGGCTAGTTAAGAAAATAAGCAGCCTGGGGGTGGGGGAGAAGTGACAAGCTGAGTATCAAACTGGTTAAAGGATAGGAAACAAAGCATTGTGGTAAATAGTAGCCACTCAGGTGATAGGAGAGTAACTAGTGGAGAGCCACAAGGTCTGGTGCTGGGACTGGTCCTCTTCAATGTCTTCCTAAGCGACATTGTGGAGGAGCTTGAGGAGAAGGTGTCTCTTTGCAGATGATACAGAAATCTGCAACAGTGTTGACATTCAGGAAGGGAGTAGAGAGAATGCAAAGGTATCCGAGGAAACTAGAAGAATGGTCTAGGGAGGGCAGCTGGGTTTCTTTTTTTATTTTGTAATTGTCTTTTTTATCAAAATTTTGAACTGAAAGGCAAGGAACGATCAGTACAGTAGCTACAATTCAAATTAAAAGCAGTTAGTAACCTGCATCAAGCAATCCACATGTCAATAATGGCACAGGAACAGTTCCAAATAAATGATGTAGTTACATTAATGAACTCATAGAATATTTAAGTGAAAATCTGTGCAAAACAGTCCTGATCAAATCTCTCTTCCACAATGTGAAAGACCCAGGCATGCACACTGACATTTCATTACCATAATGTTTTGTTAGATTTGTGGTATTATATAGGCTGTGTGTGCCATCACCCATACTATCCACCTTTTCCATTGATTCATGAATGTAGTTAAAATGGATGGTCGATTCCTAAGGCCAACCGGTAAGTTTTTCCATGTGGTATATTGACATAACCACATCTTCCCATTCTTGCACCTCGTGTCTATGTTCAGTGTACCAGAGTCTAGTTAATACTTTTTTGGCTGCTGTGAGCTAAATACCCAACTGTTTTGTAGTGCTGTGCCTTAATACAGTATGCGGGGGATATAATAGGAACAGAGCTGCTTGTAGATGAAGCACTCCATATTCTGGGATAAGGTCATTCAGTGCTTTTGTATCTCCTCCCAATAGGGTCTAATATTAGGGCACATCCAAAATAGGTATGTACTGTATGTGTGACTGGAGCCAAATCACAGCCTCACCAGCATATATGTCGGGAAAGAGGACCATACTGGGTTGTAATATGTGGTGTACGGAACAGACAGATTATGTTTTTTCCATCCAAATTCTTTCCATTTGTGGCTTGAAGTATCATATGCTGTCTAGGACATATTAATTGCCAATCTCCTGAGATCTGAAGGCCAGTTTCTCTCTCCTATTTCTGTCATATCCTATCTGCAGTGTGCCCCAAACTAAACTGCATGATTTTATATGCTTTAGAAATGACAGTATTGGGACTACTCATCTTCAGGACCTGAGTTATAAAATCTATTATAGAGAAAATTGCCTCCCTATCCCAAGCTAGTCCTAGACTATTGCCCAAATAATGACGTGCCTGCAAGTATCTGTAATAATCAGTTCAAGGGAGATGAAATTCTTGTTGAAGTTGGGCAAAACTTTTGAAAAGTCCCTGACTGTAGTATGGTACCAGGTGAATATAGCGCAACAAGAACAGTTCAAGAACAACCGCTCTGTGTAAAGCCAAATCCTTTCAGAGTGACAGAGGTATAATAACAGTAGGAAATAACCGCTACCCCTGTCGCTGTATGGAAGAATTGGGAAGGGATGAAGAGGCTGCAGATATGGGGCCTGGTCAAGCTGCTCCCATGGTAGAGTGGCTAAGGCACTAGACCATGCAGTGGGGATGACCAGAAGATCAGGGTTTGATCCCCTGTCTCCTGACATTTTATTTTTTTCTCTTTTGCCGAGAAACAAAGTTTCCCTACTCCCATGTTACAACATATCCTCAAGGTCCACACCCCATCGGAGTTGATTATAGTAATTTTGGAGGGTGTGGGGGGTGTGGGGGTGCAGCCTCCCATGAAACAAGAGAGCTCTTCTGTTGCCTCCTATTGTTTGAATGGGCAGATGGAATTTCTGTAACAATCGGTGTTTTGACCGACGTTTGTGCAGGCGGCGTTTTGCCTGCAAGATTATGTGCTGTGCTGTTATTGTGTGCAACATCATGACCCCGTGCCCTGTAGTATTGACAGTTGTATTGAAGCCCTTGCCTACTCCATGTCTGAAAGCCAAGGTCTAAGACATTCGGTTGGAATTGAGAGTCTTGTGTTAACCACCCCAAATATCTAGTAGCTTGGATTATCTGAGTTGAGCGAAGTAAGCTTTGCCACATCTGAACTAACAGTTGTATGAAGGGATGCTCTATAGCTGATCATCTACGGCTCAGCCACTGTTACTGCCCTCCGGCGGATCTCCACAGCTCTCAACAAAGCATGTTGTCCCATTGCGGGAGCTCACCGTCTCACTCGCACGTGTGACCTCTATGCATAAACTGGCTGGTTACAACTCACAAACCACATCAAGTATCAAACATGCATAAATGGCAAAGAAAATAGCACTAGGCCTTTCACCTTCTGGAGTCCAAGGTCTCCTTTGCCCCTCTCATAATCCTTGCTACACCCGAGGCTCCAAATCTCAACTCCTGCAGGTCCCTCACTGCCGCACCACTCAGGGACAAAGATCATTTGCACATAGGGCCTCTATCTGGTTGAATGGTCTCAGCAGGGACATCTCCCCACAGCCCAAGCTTGGTCCTTTCAAATCCAAGCTCCAGCTTCTACACTCAGCTTCAAGCTCCTGCGATTGTCTCCTTTAATCTGTTCTCCCCACCAGGACCCAATCTCTTGTCGGAATTCCTAACAACTTAGCACTTCTGTTATTAACCCTAATTACCTTCCACCTCCCTCCCCCCCCTCCTCCTCCCTTCTCTCTCTCCCTCCCTCCCTCCTCCCTCCCATGATCCTCTCCTCCACCCATCTCCTCCCTACCCCTTCTATACTCTGTAAGTTCTGACAATGCCTCTGGCTGCTATTGACCTAAATGTATGCATTCATGTTCTTGTAACTGACTGACTACCATGTATCTTGGCTTTTTTACTTAATTGTCCTGTTTGTATTGTTTATCTACTGATGTGGAACCTTTGTAAAAGAGCTCTCAGCTCAAAGGTATTTGTAATCCTAGACTCAAATAAATAAATAAAATAAAAAATACTAGTAAGCATACTTCTATGTATGGTGGTTAAACAACTAAGTTTGCAGTTTGGTTTAATTTCCCATCAGTTTAATTATTCCCAATAGGGGGACTAGCTAGAGTCAAGTTAACCCAAAATATGCTGTAACTGCACCACTCTGCAATAATCGTGAAAGTTTGGAAGAGTCAACCCTCCTTTCATTTTTGCTAATTGAAGGGCCACATAAGAAATCCTTGTTTTTCCCCTGTCAAAGATAATGGGAGAAAGCCTTGTCCCATTTTTGAAAATCTTTTGTAGGGGTTATCACCATCAGGGTTTTAAATAAAGATAACAAGGGAGAAATGCCATTTGGATAGATTTAATTCTTTGACTTAGGAATTGGCAGGGGTCCACCGAGCCAAGTCCTCTTTAGTAGTGTTATATAACCTATCGAAATTCACTGTGTAGAGCTGCTGAAGGTCCCTAGGAATATATACTTCCAAGTATTTAATAACTGGGAGGTCCCAGCAGAAGGGAAATGTTCTCCTCAGCAATGCTGATGGATGAAAATAGAACCACACAGCCTCTGTTTTAGCTCTTTTTAGCTGGTACCCTATAACCCTCTCCATTTCTTGTAGCAGACTGAAAAATGCCGGCAGGGATTATTCTGATTGCACCAGATGGACTAACAAATCGTCCGCATGGAAAGCAATGCAATGTTCCACACCAGCTTCCAATATACCCACACGTTGTGTAGAATCTCACAACACATGTCCCAAGGGCTCCACATAAATTGTGAAAAGTAATGGTGAGATTGGGCACCCTTGGTGCTTGCCCCTCATCAGAGTAAATCTGGTGGAATATATGTCATTGGTTTTTATAACTGCCTGTGAGTGATGATACAGATTTTGAAAAACCTCCAGAAAAACATTGGGGAAATGAAAAGTTTTTTAGGGTATGAAACAGAAACATCCATGACACATAATCCAGTGCCTTGTAGGCATCTAGACTCAAAATTACAGATGGTATCTCATTCCTATGTATATGATAAACTAACTTAAGGGTATATTTAAATGTATCCGTTGTTCTCCATGAAATTTGGTTGGCCTTTATATAAAATTACTGGGAGAAGCGGTTCTATTCTGGCAGCAAGTATCCCAGCAAATAATTTATAATCTATGTTAAGTACTGAAATATAGTGGATATATTTGCATATCTCCAACCAACTATCAGGAGGTTGCATGCTCTTCTATATTTCTTGGGAGGTTGATGTCAGATATGGTAACACAATTTGCTTCTGATGTTTATAAAATTCTGGTACATGACTATCCGATCCTGACTGCAAATTAGTCATACTGGCTAAAATGTCTACTGGCATAATGGGGCAGGTAATGTTCTATTGCTGAGCATCCAATAAGTGAAGAAGTTTCAGTCTCTGAAAGAATTTATCATATTCAGCCTGTGGAGGTTTGGGGGGCTGCACATAAAGGTTTGCATAATAGTCCTTAAACATTGTTAAAATAGTGGCCATAGTGTGATAATGTCTACCAGTTTTCTGATCTATGAACTTCATTATAGTATTAGCCTTTTGAGTCTGACAGAGGAGGTATGCTACTATTCGAGAGGCTCCCGCCCCACCTTCATAGTATTTCTGGTGGACATATAATAAGGCTTGTTGTGCATTTGCATCCAAGATTTCCTGTACCTAGGTTTGTGTGCGCATAATTTGTGGAAGCAGGGAGGCATCTCCCTGCTTGTGTGCCATCTGCAGGAACTGTAGGGTGCACTGAGTTAATCGTTGTTCCCGTAACTGCTTTTCTCTAGTCGCATATTTGATGATCTCTCCCCTGAGGACAACTTTGATAGTGTCCCATTGGGTCCCTGTGGTAATATCTGGTGACTGACTATCCTGCTTCATTTGGGTTATTTTATGTTTTTTAGAAACTCTGGGTCTCTTAAGAGGGTATTACAAAAGGGTCATTGACAAATTCGTGGGGGTTGATGCAGGGTAAGAGAGGCAGATGGGTTTCAAAGCCAAAAAGTGCAAGATTATGTACTTAGGACTGAGGAACCCAGAGGCTGTGTACAAAATGGGGTAAGTAGAGCTAACAGTCACCAAGCAAGAAAGAGACCTAAGGGTCATCATATCTGATGACCTCAGTGTAGCTGAGCAGTGTGACAAAGCAGTAGAAAAGGCTAGCAGGATGCTGGGGTGCATTGGAAGAGGGATTTCTAGCAGGAGGGGGGTGGTGGTGCTGCTGTTGTATCACTCACTGGTGAGGCCCCACTTGGAGTACTGTGTCCAGTTCTGAAGGCCACACCTCTGCAAGAACATTGAAAGGGCAGAGGTGGTGCAAAGAAGGACAACCAAAATGGTGAGGGGGCTGCACTAGATGCCATCCGAGGAAAGGTTGCGGAAACTCCGACATCCACAACTTGCATACTGTGTAACCATGAGCACGTCGCATACTGTGTGGCCATGAGCATGTCACTTGACTTCCCTGTGTTCCTAGGATGCACCTGGAAATAGGGCTTAGCTTAGTGTGTCTTTTCTGGCCAAAAATTGCAAAAAACAAACAAACAAACTGGAAGAAAGGAGAGTGAAAGGGGATATGATTGAAACCTTCAAGTTCCTCACAGGAGTGAACAAGGTGCAAGTGGAGGGTTTATTTTAGAGAAAGGAAGGCACTAGAACAGGGAGGCATGCAATGAAGCTAAGAGGGGAAGTTTAGGAGAGGTGTGCTGAAATACTTCTTCACAGAAAGGGTGGTGGATGACTGGAACAGTCTGCCAAAGGAGATAGTGGGGGAAAAGGCTTTGGGCCCCTTCAAGCATGTGTGGGAGTGGCACAGGGGCATATTAGGTAGGAAAAATGGTGGGGGGGGTGGATGCCTATGACCAACTGGGGTCAGTGATGATGGAATAGGCAGGGACAAGGGATAGACTGGATGGGCCTAAAGGTCCTTTTCTGCCAAAAGAATGCATGTTTCTATGTTTTCGTCTGTCTGTCTCTCTGTCTGTCTGTCTATCTATCTATCTATCTATCTATCTATCTATCTATCTATCTATCTATCTATCTATCTATCTATCTATCTTTTTCATGAATCTATGTTTTTAATGGTTAATAATGATAAAAGTGACATACCTGGACATTTTTAAAGATAGACGGCATGCTGTTACAAATAGAGGAAGAAATATTT
Organism: Neoceratodus forsteri; assembly: GCA_016271365.2. Taxonomy (NCBI): domain Eukaryota; kingdom Metazoa; phylum Chordata; order Ceratodontiformes; family Ceratodontidae; genus Neoceratodus; species Neoceratodus forsteri. The sequence continues at coordinate 240,116,186 of JADMNL010000024.1, read as the reverse complement.
ATTTTAATCAGTGATTGGACTTTATGTTCAAAAAATTAAACTAAGACAAAAACAAGCCTAAAATTATTTACCTGTCTTTTTCAGGTAGCAATAAAAACTGCAAAGAAGGGTAATTACTGCTGCTGCTGCTGTTAGACCTATAATCACCCACGTGTACTCTTGAAAGAAAAGAAAAATATATGCAAAGATACATTAACATTTCATTACTTCAACCTAAAATTTGTCCATGCAAACATCACTTACATTTTTTAATATTTATCTTAATATTCCTAGTTTCATGGGATTTGACAATGTATAGCACCTTATGTGGTTTCAAAGCAACCAGATATCTATACACTGGTATAGGACAGTGTGACAATATTACAGATCTAAACCCACCTTAGACAGGTTCTAAAAAAATATTTTCATATAATGATTTAATGAGACAAACTAGCAATCTATTATTTCTGGATTAACAAACTAAAATGATGTCCTTGAACATATTTACATGAAAATAACTTTTTTAAGCAGAAGATGCCAAAGACTATATTATAGTGCACAGTGAGGGTTTGTTCTGCATTGATTTCCATGCCAGCTGAAACCTTGTTGTACCACAGTTCAAAGGTCATGGAAAGCGGTTGTACCCTTCTGTGGTACAACAAGGTTCCAGCTGATTGGAAGTCCTCGAGGCAGGTGGTGTTTTTCACAGTGCAGTCATGTCAATGTATTTCAAACTTGGTTGGCTATCACTAAAACATAGAATTTTATTCTATTTTGTTTGCCAAGTATTCAAATTAGTTTTTCTAAATACAAAATATCCTTTATTTGAGTTGGTGAAAATTCGGTCTCCCATATGTAACTTGCGTTCTTGTGATGGCCTAATTTTAACTAATATTTCCTTTGAACTAAGGTGGGAACTAGGTCATTCTCTGTGGCAGCACCCTAATTTTGGAACACATTGCTTTTCGTTTTTCATTCATCTACCTCATTATTGCACTTTAAAAATAATTTAAGGATCTACTTGAACTCATTTGAATCTTGTACATGCTATATATAAGTTGTTATTTGTAATGTTATTGTATATCTGTACGTTTTTTTGTCAGGTCGGATCTGAAAATTGTGTTGTCCCAGTATCTTTACCCGGTTAACAAAATAAAAATTAAAATGAAAAATGTGTACCGCAGTCAGAGCTAGTGGAACAAAACAGGTAGACAGGAAAAAAATACAAATTGCAAATAGTAGTCCGTTATAACTTTTTATTTCTGAAATATTTATCTTTTTCCTTTTGCTCATCAGAAAGTCTTCTGTGTGATAATATTGTGCTGGATGTGTGGAACAGCTCTTAGCCTGGCAGCTGACATATCGAACTCCAGTGCCCCACACTGCATCATCAGCATAATGCTCTCACTGACAGTGACATCACAGGTGAATGACCTGGCAGTCACTCACTTGCTGTTCCTAAGTAGCAGTGCTGTCACAGTCAGTGAGATCACATTGCTGATGATGTAGTGTGGGGCAGTAGAGCAAGATGCCAGCTGCCAGGCTAAGAGCTGTTCCACACATCACACCTACTAACATCAGGTAAGCAATCTGCTAATTAAAAAAGGGAAAATAAAAGTACCTCAGATATAAATGGTAATGGTTGGCTGCTTTTAAAATCTAATTTTAGTTTTAGGCAGTACACTAGTCTTTAAGTTCTGAACTGAAATCACCAGCATGTTTACTGCTGCCACAAAGTGTGTGAAAACACTTTTAGTTTTCTTTAAAAAAAGCAGAAACTAAAGAAAAACACCATACACTATAAAAAATACTGGTTGGGCAAGCACATGCCCAACCAGCCTGTGCTGCCACCTCAGGCTTCTTCATTACATTGGACCTCTGGAGCTTCACTGTCGAGGTCTGATGTAGTCATAACCCCTCTGTGGCAGTACAGATTGGTTGTGCATGGTTGCCCAACCAGTATCCTACATATGTTTAGAAACATAGACTTTGATGGCAGATAAGGACCACCTGGCCCACCTAGTCTGCCCATTTCCTTACTTATTTGATAAGCTGCAGATCCCAGTTAACCAACAGCCTACTTCTTCCCATTTACCCCCCTCACAGCGACATTTTTCCAGTGAGGTCCCCCACGGCGACTACAGCACCTAGCCGTGGTGGGAGACCCACTGGAACCCGGTGCTGTCTGTTGGAGGTCCTGCACCCCCCAATCAGCTCTGACTGGAGTTGGGAATCCTTAAGTGGGTGTGTGTGGGAGTGCCGCCCCTCACATGGGGGGTTTGGGGGGTGAAGCCCCCTGAAGAAAACACAGAAAGCAATAGCGAACTGGCAGCTGACCGCAGACTGCGGTCGACCTGCCGGTGTCGCTGACAGGGCATTCGACAGAATTTCTGTCAGACTCCATCGTGGATCCCTTCTTCCAACCCCCCACCAGAATTGTCTTATGTCTGTCCCATGCATTCTTGAATTCCCCCCACTGTTTTTGACCCCTCAACCTCATCAGGAAGGCCATTCCATGCATCCACCACCCTCTCAGTGAAAAAATACTTCCTCATGTTGCCCCGAGCAGTACCCCCTCTATCTTCAAATTGAGCCCCCTTCTTCTTGCACATCTCTTTTTCTGAAAGATGTTACCCTCTTGGATTTTGTTGATTCCCTTGAGGTACTTGAAAGTTTCTGTCATGTCCACCTTCTCCCTCCTTTCCTCGAGGGTGTACATATTCAGCTCCTTTAGTCTCTCTTTGTATGGCTTCTGGTGCAAACCCTGCACCATTTTAGTTGCCCTCCTCTGGACTGCCTCCATCCTGTCTATGTCCTTGCAGAAATGGGGTCTCCAGAACTGCATGCAGTACTCCAGATGGTGTCTCACCAACTGTCTGTACAGTGGGATAACAAATTCCTCTTTTCTACTGGTGATGCCTCTCTCTGTGCATTCCAATATCCCCCCAGCCCTCCTTACTGCCTTCTCACATTGCTTGCCTACCTTTAGGTCAACTAATATGACTATGTCCAGGTTCCTTTCCATTTTGTCAGTCCCCCCCCATTGTGTATTCTTCCCCTGGGAATTTGTTTCCCAGGTGCATTACTTTGCACTTCTTCGCATTGAATCTAAGCTGCCATACTTTTGACCATTCCTCCGACCTTGCCAAGTCCCTTCTCATCCCTTCCACCCCCCCATTGTGTATCAACCCTGTTGCAGATCTTTGTGTCATCTGCAAAGAGACATACTTTTCCTCCCAGTCCCTCTGTAATGTCACTTATATAGACATTAAAAATGACTGGTCCCAGTACTGAACCCTGCGCGGTACCCTGTTAGTAACCCCTCTTTCTTCAGAGTCGACTCCATTTACTATTACCCTCTGTGTCCTGTTGTCCAGCCAGTTATTTACCCAGGCTACCACCCTGGGACCCACTCCCCAGCTGGCTAACTTGTTTATTAATCTTTTGCATGGGACTGTGTCAAATGCCTTGCTAAAGTCTAGGTAGGCCATGTCCACAGCCCCTCCCTGGTCTACTACTTTGTTCACCCAGTCAAAGAAATCTATTAGATTTGTCTGACATGACCTTCCCACTGTGAATCCATGCTGCCTTGGGTCCTGTGCCCCCACTGGCCTCTAGGTACTCAACAATTCTTTCTTTCAGAAGTGATTCCATCATTTTCCCTACCACTGAGGTCAAACTGACAGGTCTGTAGTTTTCTGCCTCTTCTTTTCTCCGAGTTTGTGAAGGATAATCACATCTGTCCTCCTCCAGTCCTCAGGTACCACACCATCCTCCCATGATTTGTTAAAAAGGGTAGTCAGTGGTGTCACTAGTTCTCCCGAATTCTTGGGTGAATCCCATCAGGCCCCATTGATTTGTCCACCTTCAGTTTTATGAGTTCTTTCAAGACCCTTTCTTCTGTGAATGGACTGGTATTGACCCCCTGATCCAGGGTACTTCTATTGATTGGTTTAGGTACCTCCCCTCCTCTTCTTTTGTGAATACTGAGTAGAAGTATTCGTTCAGTAACCCTGCTTTTTCGCTGTCACCCTTTGCCAACCCACCTTCCACTTTATTAAGCCTCATTATCCTTCCCTTGATCTTTCTCCACTCCCTAATGTACCTATAAAAGGTTTTATCTTCCTTCTTAAATGAGTTGGCTACCTTTTCCTTGGTTTGGGCCTTTGCTATTCTGAGTGCCTTCCCCATTTCCTTCTGCTTTAACTGGTACAATTCTCTGTCCTGCTCCTTCTGTGTTTCCTTATACTTCCTAAATGCCATCTTTTTCTCCCTTACCTTCCTTGCTACCTCTTTTGAGAGCCATAGAGTTTTTTCCTTCATTTTAATTTGCTTCACACAAAGGCTTATTGCCTCTATGATGGCAGTTTTGATTTTTCCCCATTGTTTCTCCACCCCTCCTTCTTGCCCATTTGCTAGTGCTTTTCTGAGGCACTGTCTTATTTTGCCAAAGTCAGCCCTCCTAAAGTCCGGTACCCTCGCTTTTGTATAGCTTGACTCTGAGGCTGTGTTTATCGTGAACCACACCGTTTGGTGGTCAATTGTTCCCTGATGGCTACCCACATCTAAATCTGAGATCCTCTCTCCATCCCCGTTTGAGAGTACCAGGTTTAAAATTGCTCCCTCCCTAGTGGGTTCCAAAACTAGCTGTCTGAGGCATGCCCCCTGTAGGGCATCAAGAATGACCCTGCTCTTGGATATGGCTGCAGCAAAGGTGCTCCAGTTATAATCTGTCATATTCAGGCCCTACATCAACAATATCTCCCCTTTTTCAGCCATCCTAAGGATGCCTTCTATCATTTCCTTGTCCATTTCCTCCCTCCTGAGATGGGAGTCTGTATACAACCCCCATGCGGACTGTGGTGCCATTTCCTGTCTCCAGGGTGACCCACAGTGCCTCCACACCTCCCTGTTTACCCTTTAGTTCCATTGCTTTAATCCCTTCCTTTGTGTAGACTGCTACTCCTCCTCCTCCTCTTTTACCCTCTCTGTCCCTCCTGTAGATTGTGTACCCTGGTATGTTGACATCCCAGTCATGGTTCTCTGAGTACCGTGTTTCTGTGACTGCCACAATATCCAGACATCCCTCTTCCATCAAGGCCACTAGTTCATGGAGCTTGTTACCCAGACTACGGGCATTGGTACTCATTGCCCTCCATTTTTTTATTGCCTTACCCCTTTTAGCCCCATCCCTGTCCTTACTGTCTTTGCCTTGTTCTCCATTTACCCCTAACCATCTCCTTATGGACTTCTCTACCTTGTTTAATATTTTTGTGGAAAGCTCTATTCTGTTGAACAAAGCACTTTTATGGCTTTGAAGGGGTTGGCAGCATACCTTACGACTTTATAACATGTGCACTGTTATTGCGTCACTATAGAGATATTCTGCATATAAGCTAATGTTTCTGATTCAACATTGTTTAATGGATCATGGTCACCTCTAATAGTCACTGCTGCCGTGATGTCTTAGGAAGAGTGAATGGACAGAGGTACAATGTTTTACAATGCCTCTCATTGTTGTTTATGCACTTAATATTTGTCTGGAATAGTATGATATATTAATGGAGGGCTGTCCGTAATATTTCAGAAACAGAGAAGCTGTCTCCAGAATGTGATGCAAGACAGCTGGGAACTTGAACACTGAAGTTTATCTTTTTTTTTCCTTTCTTAATCCCCCTGTTGCTGGCCATGCCCTCAATGTACTGGTCTCCCTCGCTCTGTCACCCAATGTTCCCTGTGCTTACCTTCACTCCTCACCCCCGCCATGGCTTGCCCCATGGCAGGGGTGGTGAGGATCCCAAACACCTGCCACTGAATGGATCTGTGTCTGGAGGAAGGCCAAATAACCAGTGCGGGGCCTGTGGAAGGTAAGAAATCATCCTGCTCTGACCAGGGCTTTTCCACACAGTTGTGTTCTCATACCCTGAGGATTCCAGTGTGTAAGCATGCAATCCGCGACATCAGCTGATGACTCCCCTTCCCACAATGCTGCTTCTACTGCACTGCCGCCTGGGGTCACCCAGGTGGTAGTGCTGCAGCAGAGACAGCTGTCCCCTAGAGGAGAAGGAGGACGTCCTCTGGGATGCTCGATCCTTCTCCTTGGTAAACCTCTGATGTCCTTGGTTTGTTCCCAAACCCAGCTTGCCAATGCCACAAGCAGTAGCCCTACTGCTGCACTGAAAGGCTGGCTAACACTACACACATACGAACAGATGAAAATAACATGCAGAAAAAGGCTATACAGTCTATCTAGTCTGCTTGAATTTGCAGACCCCAACCGGTATCTACTGAGGGAACTGCACCTCCCTTCCCACTATCCACTTCTTCCTCCCCTTCAGAGTTCCCAAACCAGTTTTCCCTTTTACCCTTTCCCAGCCTCTGTTAAAGCTGTCTACAGTCTTCAGGGAGACAGCTTCCTCCAGCAATTCATTCCATTTTGCCACCACCGTCTAAGTGAAAGTGTCTCTTCATTTCCCTCTTGAAGAGTTCCCCTACCAGTTTGAGGCAGTGCTACCTAGTAGCCCAATGTTGAAGACACCCTCAGAGTTCACTTTGTTGAAGCCCTTAAGGTATTTAAAGGTTTTGCTCATGTCATCCCTTTCCCTTCTGTCTTCCAGGGAGTACATATTGAGATATCTGAGTCTCTCCTCATATGGCTTGCCTTGTTGTCCCTGGATCATCTTGGTTGCACTTCTCTGTACCATCTCCAGTAAGTTGATGTCTTTTTCTAGGTAAGGGCTGCCTACTGCACACTGTACTCCAGAAGCAGCCAAACCAGTGACCTGTACAGTGGCAGGATGACCTCTGCTTTCCTACTGGTTGTAACCCTGGCTATATACCCAGCATTTGACTTCCTTAGGCCACTAAGTTCTTGCAGTGTGCTGAGTGTTGTTAGGACACTTGTAACATAAGTTTATGGGTCCAGTTGAATGGCCGCTAATGAAAATAAGAGTGTCGCCTTGTGCATTCTTAGGACCAGAAGGACTGAAAACTGAAGGTGAGCAGTTCTGTGGTCCTAAGAAAGCAAGAGGTGACACTCTTAGATCCATAACAGACCCTCCTAATAGACCCATAGGTCAGTGAGAAGCCTATTACAGTGACTCAGTGCATGAGATATTCTTACGGTAATAAGAGTACCTCACACGCAACTGAAGGAAGTGCTGTGATTGGTTGGAGGCGCTCCCGTAATCTATAACTATCACACTCCAGTCTTTCTCCTACTCTGCCTTGGTGACTTACACTCCTCCCAGCAAGTATGTGGTCTCTCTGTGTTCTTCATTCCCAACTTCATTACTTTACATTGTTTGGCATTGAATCCCCACTGCCAAATACCCTCACCATCTTTCTAGTGCAGCCAGGTCCTCAGTAATGTCCTGTCTCTTTTTCTGTGTCCACTCTCCCCCAGAGCTTTGTACCATCTATAAAGAGGCATATTTTGCCTTTTACTCCATCGACAGGGTTGCTGATGAAGATGTTGAATATCACTGGGCCAAGAACCAAGCTCTGTGGGATTCTACTACTGATCTAACATCAAGAGAAGCCCCCCCTCCGACCATCACCTTCTGGTCTCTACTTTGCAGCTAGTGTTTTACCCACCTAGCCAGTTTCACCCATACCCCCAAGTTCTTCCACTCTCTAACTAATTTCCTGTGGGGAGCAGAATCAAAGGCCTTACTAAAACTAGATACAGTATGTCCACTGCTTGGCCTTTGTCCACTGTCCTGGTTACCCAAAGAAATCAATTAGGTTGGTCTGGCAGGGCCATTCTGACATGAACCCATGCTGCCTATCACCATGGAGCTCATTTTCATCCAGAATGTTTACCAACAGTCTTTCCTTCAATATGGTTTCCTTGAGCTTTGCCACTATTAACATCAAACTTACTGGCTGATAATTGCCAGGTTATCCCTTGGCCCACTCTTAGGCAACCGCACTACACGTGCTGTCCTCCAGTCCAGGGGTACCACTCCTGTCTCTAGAGAGGTGTTAAACAGGTCTGCCAGGGACCCAGCAGCACATCTGTTAACTCCCTCAGAAGTCTCTGCTGTATTCCATCCAGTCCCAGGAACTTATTCACCTTCTGGGCCATTGATCTCTTCCTCACCTTGTCAATTTCAAGCTTCCAATCTGTGACTCCTCCCCTCGTTACCTGCTCCTTCCTCCGTGGGGTACAAGGCCATCCTACTTTTTTGTGAAGACTGAGCATAAGTACTTATCAAGTACTTCTTCCTTTCCACAATACCTTCCACCTACCTACCCCTTTTCCTTTTTCAGCCTGATTATCCTGTCCTTGATATCCCTCTTCTCCCTAAGGCACTGAAGAAGATATTTTCTCCTCTTTTCACCATCTCTGTCAGCTGCAGTTCCTTCTTGGCCTTGGACGATCGTACTGCTTTGCTCACCTCTCTTGCTTTGCTGCTGTACTCCTCTCTGTCCTCATCTCTCCAGGTGAACTTGAAGTTTGTAAGTTAACAACCTGAGTCAAACTAGGGGCTGTGTCACTGGAACAGTGGACAGTAAATTACATTGCCATGTTGAGGCCTGAGTTCATTTCTCTGTGGCTCTGCCAAATGGCTGTCAGAAGTTTGCCACAAGGCACAATCTGAGCAAATTGCCTGAGCTTTGGAGCTAGATAGGGAAGAGTTGTGCAGTGCCAGTGCTCCTTGGTGGTGGACACTGTTGTAGGAGGAGGCTTTCCTTTTCTCATAATAGCAGTAGAATACCATTCTGAGCAGAGGAAGTGCTTATGATTCTAGGCTTCTCTCAGGGTTGGATAAGGATCAGGCAGAAGAAAATGGTAGTGCTACTACAGGATGATGCTCTGATGTTTAACCCAGCCTCCACTGGGCTTGCCATAATACTTAGCATCTGTCCTGAGTCTCTCCCAGTCAGATTATGTATAAATTTAATCCGGGGAGACACCACCATGGGGTGCAAGCTTCAGAGGCTTTGGGGACATAGTTATACTCTGGGTTCTGAGACTGAGCTCTCCAGAGAGGCAATAAAAACATGTGGAGGAGTGAAGGATGAATGAAGCTATTGAAGTCGTGGAGCAAAACCCCCAGAGTGTGACTGAAACAAGAGTCCCTAAAATTACCAAACAGAACACAATTTACTAACTGAACTGGGAAGCAAATTTTCTCCATGAACACAAAAAGTCTCCATTTCTGCAACTGCACCTATATATAGTATGAAGCATATTTTCATTGCACAATAGTACAGGGAGTAAGGTGCAGTTCAGTGATGCACTAAATTATATTAGTGCTGAATGTAAAGAGGAATAGAAAGTATAGTTACGCAAGAACTTACCATAAAAGTAGAGCTTTGAGAGAAGCTCTTGCATCAGGCCACATCGGTAGGACTATGCCGATAGGCAATAGGACCACATGGAAAACTTCTAGCTAGCAGTCACCTGATGTCTGGCTAGCCTGTATAGGTGGGCCATCCCGCATACCTACCTCAGTTCTCCCACCAGAGACCCTGTATGGGCAGCTAAAGGAGAACAGAGGAAGTTACCTGAGAGCCAGAAGAAAGGTAGAGGTAGTGTGAGAGAAAAAGAGCAGCAGGGGGAAGGAGGGAGGGAAAGCAGGACCTGCTGCAAGAGCTTCTCTTGAAGATCTACTATTACGGTAAGTTCTTATGTAACTGTACTATCTTGCTTCGAGGAAGGCTCTTGCAGCAGGCCACACTGGTAGGACTGAATCCCAATCAGTACTGGGTATCAGCAGGATAACACCACTGGGAAGAGGACAGATCAGCAGCCAAGAGCTCAGGATAGAAGGCTCTGAAGAACTGCAAGACCAAAACTGGCCCTGTGCCTAGAGGCGATGTCCTGGTTGTAATGCTGTAATGAAGGCATGGACAAAACTCCAGGTGGCAGTTGCACAGATGTCTGCAGCAGACACATTTTTGAAGCAGCCATATCTCTGGTGGAATGGCTTTTGACCACCCATGAAAGGGTATATTGTACTCGGCAATAAACAATGAAATTTGCTAACCACTTAGACAAACACTATTTGGAAACAGGAGCACTTCCTCTCTTGGGGGTGAATGAAACAAACAACTGTTCAGATTTTCTGAAAGACTTTGTGTAGTTTGTGTAGTACCGCAGTATCCAATGTACATTCAAAGTACTGAGCAAGGCCTCCCCCTGACTGGAATACTCAGGAAAATAAACTGGAAGGCAGATGGATTGACTCACAGTAAACTCCAACACCACCTTAGGTAAAACACTTAGGATTAGTACACAAAGACACCCTGTCTTTGTGAAAAACCAAATAAGGCTCCTTATACATAAGAGCCTGGAGCTTGAAAATCCTTCGAGCAGAAGTAACAGCAACTAAAAAGATCGCTTTCCACACAGAAAGCACAGCTCACAACTCATGGCCAGTTCAAAGGGAGGTAAAGTGAGTTTCACCAACGTAAAGTTGAGGTCCCATGGAGGGACCAGGTCCCAAATGGGAGCTTTCAGATGCAAAATGCCCTGCAGGAATGTGTGGGACACCTTTAGCTCGGTGACAGCTTTGCATTCGATAGGTGCACCTTAAGTGAGGAGTATCCCAAGCCTGAATCCAAAAGGGAAAGTAGGTACTCTTAACACCTGATTCACCAGACAGGTGAAAGGTTCCAAATGGTGATCAGCGGCCCAAATGGAGAAGCACTTCCATTTCATAACATAAGTGACCCTGGTGGATGGTTTCCTTGCAGCCATCAGAACATCTGTGACCCTAGAGGATACATCAAAGTGGGCTTCATCAGGAGCCATGCATGGAAATGCAGGCACTTCAGGTTCGGATGGACTTGGGTGCTCTGGTCCTGCGACAGCAAGTCAGTGCACAGGGGCAAGGGCACCAGAGATTCCACTGCCGACTGTTGCAGCAAGGGGAACCAAATGTGGTATGGCCAGAAGGGGGCTATAAGTATCATCTCCACCCCCTCCAATTGGAGATTGAGCAGAACCTTCTGCAGAAGCGGGAAGGGAGGAAAGGCATACAGAAACCTCTCCTTCCAGGAGAGGGACAATGCGTCTCACCAGAAATGTGGACCTGGATTGAGTAAGCAAAAAAGTGGCAGTTTTGCATTGAATGGGGACACAAAGAGGTCCGACTCTGGAAGGCCACATCATTGAAGAGATCTTTGACTATCAAGGTTAGAAGCTCCCACTCATGAGCCTGTGACCTGGATCAGCTGAGACTGTCGGCCAAGACATTTTGAACACCTGGGACATGCATGGCTAAAAGCTCCAGCCTGTGCTCGATGGCCCAATACCAGACTCTCATCATTTCCCAACACAGAGGATAAGAATGGGTTCCCCCTTGCTTGTTGATATAAAACACCACACACATGTTTTCTGTCTGCATCAGAAGCAGACCAGGGAGGAGATGAGTCTGAAAGGCCTGTAGAGCTTAAAAAAATACCCACTTCTCCAAGATGTTGATATGAAGACCTGCTCCACAACTATTCTGGTGCCGTGGGTCTAGTAATCGTCCAGATGAGTACCCCATCCCAGACTGGAGGTGTCTATCATGAGAATCTGCCAAGGGGAGGTCAAGAGCTGAAAAGAGGCACCGTAAAGAAGGTTGGCAGGATCTAGCCACCACAACAGAACCCTTCAGACCAGGTCAGAGACCAGGACCAATTTTTCCATGTCATCTGTGCACTGGTCCCGCTGGACCCCTAAGGTCCACTGAGGAGCCCCCATATGCAGATGGGGCAGGGGAACCATGGCAATTGCCACTGCCATGTAGCCCAGAGGGCACAGGACAATCCTTGTGGGGGGTTCCATGTCAAAACAGAGAAGTAAAAATAGTGAAAGTCAAATGGGTGAAGTCATTAGAGCGACAATAAATACAGTGTTACCAAATTACAGCAATGCACAATATAGCTACAATACACGCTCATACCTGGAGCTGTAATTGCGTTGCTTCAAGTTGCCTAATTACATCTTTTTCATGCAGGGGGGCTCTACCCCCCCATTTCTATTATTCTAACTCCACAGCGTACATTGATAGTGGGGTATCCTAGCATACCCCCATTCACCCATATTGCCCAATCGCCATTAATTGACAGTCACTATAATTGCTGTCGCTCATATTGAGTCTCTGTTTTGTGTTCATTATTTTTCACTCGCTGTTATTACGTGATACCTGGCAGTGACCTGTCGGCTGGAGAAAACCAGACATGCCTGCTCCATTAGTCGCTACACGCAGTCCTTGAACAAAAAGGCCTTTTCCTGAGTGGTGTCCAGGATTCCCCCTATGTATTAGAGGTGCTGGCAAGGAGAGAGCCAGGACTTGGGCAGATTTATAGTGACCTCCAAGGCTTGGAAGAGCCAGAAGGTGTATTCCAGGGACTGAACTAAGCGACTCATGGAGGGGGCTGCTAGCAGCCAGTCATCCAGCTAGGGGAACACATATCCTGTCTCGTCAATGCAGCTGCCACTACTGCCAGACATTTTGTAAATACCCAGGGAGCTGAGAAAAGGCCAAAAGGGAGAGCCTGAAATTGAAAATGGGCTCCCTGGAAATGGAGGGAGTGACAATGGGCAGGAAAGACCTGGATGTGCAGGTAAGCATCCTTCATGTCCAGTGAGCAGAGCCAGTCCCTCTGGTGCAAAAGGCATAACAACCCAGAGAGTGACCATCCTGAAATGTTCATACTTGATGTTCAGATTCAGATGGCTCTGGTCCAGGATGAACTGAAGATCTCCAGTCTTTCTGAGGATGAGGAAGAAGTGATAGTAAAACCCCCTTCCCTATTGAGACTAAGGGATGGGCTGTATGGATGTTTTTTGAAGAAGAGCTTGAATTTCCTCCCAAACCAGAGACAGGTGTGCAGAGGTTGGGGGGGTATGTGGAGTGAACAGGAGGGTTTTCTAGTGGCCAACTTAGGAATTCCAGAGTGTGACTGTGTTCTATGATCTGGAGTACTCAGTTGTCTGTGGTCACCCTCTGCCACCACTCTAGGTGGAGGGAGAACCAACCCCTGACCGACTCCCTTGTATCCTTGGGTGGAAGAGTGGTCAGCTAAAGGGTCAGGAGGTAGGGGTGGGTGCAGGCAGGGGGCCGCAGGGTCTCTGGGGGTTCTGGTGGTGGTAGCAGCAGGGGCCACTAGGGCCTTATGCTCATGCTGATCCTTGGCAGACTGGTTCTGAGACTGCTTGCAGGAGGACCTGTGAAAGGGCTGACATTGGCCTGCACTAAGTTGAGTGTGATAGAGTGAATGGATTGACTTGAGGGCCTGCCCTGACTCCTGCAGGGTAGAAATGATGTCTTGGACATCCCCCCACCCCACAAAGTATGGCTCTTTGGAAGGAGGCATCTAAAATGCTGGCTTGCATGTCCAAGGCAAAGCTGGATACCTGGAGTCAAGAGTGGCACAAGAGGAAGACTGCCCAGAGGACATGATTGCCAATATCCAAGCCTGCCTTCATAAGTTGGTTGAGCTGCGTCTTAGTGGGGTCCTTTGGTAAGGTCAGTACTAGGTCCCTGGCATGGTACCACAAAACATTATGGTATTGGACCATGTGGGCCAGATAATATATGGCCTGGATAGCCAGAGTGGTAGAGGCAAAAACATGTTTGCCAAGGTTATCCAGCTGCCTGGACTCCCAATCCAGGGGAAGGGTACTAAGGTGCTTGGGATTCTTAGTATGGTCATGAACTGCATTAATTACCACTGAATCCACCTTTGGGTGGCTCCCCAGAAAGGGCTTGCCAGCCAGGGCATAGTAAAGGTGGTCTGCCTTTTTAGACAGAGGAGGGATGGTAGAAGGGTGATTCCTGGCCACCCTAGTGACATACTCATATGAGCCAATCAAATGGGGCACCACCACTGGGAGGACTTCTCACTGCTGGAGACAGATGGCCAGCCGGTGTCTCTCCAGGTCCTGCTCCTCTGTCTCCCAGACCATAATAGCTTGGATGTGGTGCATGACATCCATGAAGGATGGATCATTGGAGGCCACTTTGGCATCTCCTTAGCCTGGTCATCCCCTTCTGAACACTCATGAGGAAAGGAGGAAGACCCTAAAGAATCGGAGTCATCCTCAGTAGTAACACCATCTGGATCTGATGCCTGGGGCTGGTGATTGTCCCTTGTAAAACTTGAACTGACATCAAGTCAAGCATCTGTTCAGACCAGCCAGGTCTAAGTTCTATGGCTGGAAGTCCTGGGGAAGGTGGAGAGGGGATCACAGAGGCGGACCTTGAGGGGCGGGGGGGTCTGTTTTTGCATGAAGAACTAGCATGTTGAAAAGAGGACATTATAATCCATTGGGGTGCTATGTTATACAACAGCAGGAATGAGAGAGAGGGTGCTGGGGAAAGGTATGACGGCTGAGGAGCTGGTGAAGGGTACCCCGGTGTAGATCCACCTGGTGCCAGTTGAGGGTCCAGCAATGGCCCAGCAGGCATTGGCTGCAGCATAGATTGTGGCAGGGGTGATGACTGGGTCAGGTCCATAGGCTGGTGCTGTGGCAGCACTGGTGGCAGCCCAGCAGGTGGGGAAAGATCTGTCGGCACTGGCCCAGCTGGAGAAGCTGGTGCCTGAGTGGATGAATACCCCTGAGTAAAAGGCATAGGTGACACTGGAAAAGAAGAGATGGTGGTAGCCTGCTGCAGGTGCTATCTGGCAAGACTGACATTGGTCCCAGTGATGGGAACTGACAAAGGCAGAGCTGTGGCCGGGGGAGGGGTGATGGTTGAGCAGCTGATACTCAAGAAACCCACACCAGCCAAGCCACCTGACTGAGAGCCTGTGGAAGCTATGGGCCTGAGCATCAGAGGCTGGGGATCAGGAGGCAATGTTCCCTGCTCCGAGGAGCCACCACCTGAAATGGAAATAAGAGCAGGTGACAAAGCCACTGGGAGCCTGGAAGAAGAGATGGCTAGTGGGACTGGAGGAGCTGATCCCATGTGGGGGGGGACCACATTGTGGTTGATGGTTTGTGGGGTGACTGCAAATGGTAAGCTGACTGGGACAGGTCTCGATGTTTATCCTGGTGCTTATGCTTCTGGGATTTCTCCTTATGAAAGTACAAAGAGGACTGTGCCGGTGAGACTGAAGAGCTCCTGGCCTGCAGCTCATTCTCCATAATGATCAACTTCTGCTTCAAAAGGTGACTTTCCAAAGTTTTTAAATGATGTCCCTGAGTGGCCCGGTTGAATTTCTGGCAAAACTGGCAGGCTTCAGTGTCATGGCTGGGGCCTAGGCAGATGAGACATACAGAGTAGCCATCCTTTTCAGGGATCTGTTTGCCGCAGGCACACGTCGAGGAACAGTTGGAAGATGAGGCTGGTGAAGAAGAGACAAACTCATTGAAAAGAACACAGAAAATGTGATGTTTAATACAGAAGAAAATGAAAAGTAAAAAAAAAGCAGTAAGTTTGGCAAATGACAGTCAACTGTAGCTGCTGTGTCCACTAAGGTCTGACATGCATGGGTTGATGGCGGGAAAAGAACTGAGGTATGTGTAGGTGTGGTGGATCGCCCACTTATATAGGCTAGCGTGACATCAGCTGACTGATGTTGGCGGTGGGTTGTCCCTCGTGATAGACTGCTAGCTGGAAGCTTTCTATGTGGCATTAGTGCCTGGTGGCATAGTCCTACCAGTGTGATCTGCTGCAAGAGCCTTTCTCAAAGTAAGATTTTGGCTTTCTATATAGCTCTTTTCATTCAAGCTGTAACTAAAAGTGCTTTGCAGAACAGTAAGTTCAGTACTGATAATGCAAGGGATATATTCCCTGTGCTGTTCAGAGCAATGTTGATTAGTTCCAGAGGAAGCAGCTTTGAAATAAGGAGGCAACTGAGCTTTCTCAGTTGCTGGCCTCATTTGTGAAAAAAAAAATATGGGCACTATATTTCAAAATGCTTTATCAGTTGGCCCAGTGGCACTATCTGGTAGTGTGCTGCACTACCAAGTGAAGAAACTCAGGACTGAATTTGATCCCGACTCTGACACCCTGGGCTGGCGGGGTCACGGGTACACAAGCTTGGGTGGGGGAGGTTGCTCACTTTTCAGCTCATCCTGTGGGCAGAAAAGAGCCTTGATGCTGTGGGTTACCATGCAATATCAGCTCTTCTCTACTGCAGACTGGTACAAGCAGTGCAGCAGATGTGTAATGTGTGGTGGGTATGGGAGGGCCTTCTTAGTAAAAGGGAAAATTGCCTATTGTTCAATCAGTATTCTTTATGTGCTACAAGCATAAAGTGCAGACTGGTGGGTTTTCTTGACTGCCTTTCCTGTTGTGTTAGCATAAACCCAAATTGTTTTGTTTTTGCTGCCTACCAGCATCTGTCAGAAACTTTTATGCAAGTCCATTACATCTGATCGAGAGGAACCTAACTATTCTCTGCTGTAAATCATTGTGCATCCTCTGTTTCTCACTTGCTGCCTCTCTGTTCATACATGTTATTAGAAGTCATAATTACCTGTCACAGTAATAGGCACTTTGTCGCTATATAGTGGTGAGGGTAGAGCTCTGTTTTCAGCTGCACAATAGTAATCTCCAGATTGATCTTTACTGCTGAGCTTCAAATTAAATATCCCAGATGTGTCAGCAGCACTGAGACGTTCACCTCCTTTAAAAAATGTGTAATGAATTGGAAGAGTTCCACTGTCTGAGTGACATTTCAGTGTCACTTCTTGGGTCTTGAAGAAGAAAAGGATCACCTCTGACATGGGTGGGTGCATCTTAAAGGTTGGTTTGAATGCTGGAACTAAAATATTAACAACTATTAATATTCTGCCCTTGTAAGAAATAAATATTTAATAGATGCAATGATAGTAAGGCCTATGCAGCTGTATCAGTCCACCAGGACCCTCTTACAAAATAGGTGTTGCACATTAATGAGGCTACATTGGTATGCAACATTTGAAATAAATATAAAAATAAATTAAAACAACTTCTTTTAAATTTCTAAATATTTTAGAAATTATAAAGAAGAAGAATTACAAGTAATTTTGACTTGGTTCCTGATTTTCTGGCTGACTTGTCTGTGAATGCATATTAAATCTTACGTACAGTAGGTGCAGATCATCTGGTTTCTTCTGAGCATTTGTAGGAAAAATCTTACAACAATATTTCATGGAAGGGTTACACAGAGATTATACAGTGACATTCTCTTAACAAAAGAGAAAAATCAAGTCCTTCCTAACTCAATACAGTATTGGAGGTATTACCCAAAATATCCTGGTTTGCATTGACTCCCTTCAACTTCCCCATTCCAATTTAAATTCCAGTGCCATCAGCCATCAAAGTAAGATGTTTTTATTCAAGAAACTGTTCCCCAGAAGGTGGCAAAGTCTATCATCATTGAGTCAATATACGGGGGGCCATTGTTCACCAAACCCCCTCAAAATCATATGTTATTAAGCTCATAAAATTCAGTGCAAAATGACTTATTGTTCAGAAAACAGTTGCAAGGTGTTCACACAGGTCTTCCTGGCTCAACTGCCTATTCCTAATCATGTATTTACTCTCTTTCCATTTTTGCACTGGATTTTATGAGCTTAATAAAGTACGGTATGATTATTTTTGGGTTGGTGAACAATTGCCGCCATGTATTAATTGAGTGCTGATAGACTTTGCCTCCTTCTGGGGAACAATTTCTTGAATCTGCAATTCTCTGTTATCCCAGCACCAGAAATAAGTAACTATGGGACTTGAAAATAGAAATCCGGATGAGCTGCGCAAACACCACATTGCAATTAATAAAATGTTTTTAGTTCAAAATAAAGTTTTAAAAGTTTTTGAACAAGTTTGTTTAGCAGGTCTCTCTCAACAGGTCTGATGAAACACATCTGCCCCCTGCTGCTGCTTAGCCATGCCCCCAGGATTTTTATAACTTTATTTGTTGCTCCAGAGAATGCTCTGCATCGTGCCTTTTTTATTCTTTGTGTACTGTCTCTTCCAGGTTTCTAGGAACATCTATGATTACATGGTTTACACTGTTCTGCACTGGTAACAAATCAGTGGGGAACTGGGGGGGACCAATTTCATAGATTGTCCAGGAGTCACTGAAGCAGAAACAGAAAGTAAAGGGTTTGCATCTAAAGTACACTTGTTAGCATTAAACACATATTAAAAATCAGTTGTTGTATAAAAAAAAACCTCCCAAACTTGTCAAAACAGTAGATGTAATTGAATGGGTTTGAAAGACATGCCTATGAAACATATAGAAAGAGATTTCATATCCAGTCCTTAACTAAGAACTATATCTATCTTAAGTTATATTATTTTGGAGACAAATCTATCGTAGCCAATCAGGAAATATTCTGCATTAGACAGTCAGAGCTCATGTTTTTTAACTTATACTGGGAAATATGTGAAGGACAAGTTGTTAGGGGGAAGGGAGGGATGTTATTTTGTATTGTTATGTCTGTTTTGTAGGATATTTTTATTGTAGATATAACTCAATACAAATGAAACTACAGTGTACAAGAAGTTTTATTTTACAGGCAGGTTTTGGTTTTGGTAAGATCTCTTTATTTTTTGATAAACAAAACATCTTACAAATAGCATACAACACAGATATTTCCATCATATAGTGATCAACATACATGTAATAGGATGGGTGAATGACATGCCCAAGTTATCTATACATTTGGAGGAAAAAACACATAATCATCTACAAACTTTGTAGACAAGCAGTCAACTTACTGTGTAATTCATAAGCCAGCATATGCCCCACCTGTGATTGATTGAATGAAAGAGAGAGTGCACAGCATTCTGTAGGTACAAAAGGCCCACACAGTGAAGTCTTGTTGTCCCATATGCTAATGGGGTATAGCAAAATAGGTTATTTATTGATTCCCCTTAGCTTCCCAACAGGGAAAAGCAAATGGTTAAGTTTGTCTTTATCTAAACCCTCAAGTGTAGAGCAAGAAATAATGAAATGTAGATGTTACTTTTCAGTCCAGGATAATAATAATAATGTAACTCTGGTTCAAAATATTACAACAACAACATACACTTCTCATGGATGTACCAACAAGGAGAATGAGATGCATTGCAACAGGCAAATGCATGAGCATTTGTATTTAACTAACTAAACGCTTGTCTTGAGGAGCCTAAAACACTAAAAGCAACATAATAATGCAACCAAAAGTTAAATGGAAAACAGTAAAACATCATTAAAGTCCTAACATAGCTTATCAGCAGGGCCACTGGAAAACTGCAGGAAAGGTTACCCAAAATTGCGGAGCATTTTGCAAAAACTGCGGGGGTTCGACTATAGACCCTGAGTGCTTCACAATAAATATTTTAATGTTTTCTGCAGCATATATTAGTCAGTATAAATTCCTAAATGAATACATTGTCACCTGAATATGTTTAAAACATAAAGAAAAGTTTATGTTCCTAAAAAGAATACTAAACTGATAAGCTATCGTAAGCGCTGCCTATCTTCCAAAATTTAAAATCATCTGCCTCATACAGTGCTAAATAGATTCTATAAAGTAAGCCACAGCAAATCAATATTAAATAAAGCCAGAAATTTTTTTTTTCTGACTGTAGAATAATGTAGCCTAATCAACAGCTGTTTACAGTGCTCTGCCACCTATTCACCCACTTTGGTACAAGAAAAAATAAGCAGATAGAGTAATGAATAATTCAATTTTAGTAAATTGTTGTTAAAGTGTTTAATGGTTATAATTTCTACTTTAAGAACCATACACTATTTTTGAAATCACATATTTAAACTTTAAATCTGGGGGTTATTGGGGCTGGCAGTATAATCTAGAGGTTAGAGTAACAAACTGTGAATGAGTTGATGACATCTAGCAGACCTGGGTTTGATTCCCATAATCTCCACTTGCATACTGTGTGATTCTGAGCAAGTCACTTAACCTCCTCAGTACTCCTGGGTTGCACCTGAAAACAGGCAGTTGTACTTAGTGGCCCTAACGCAGTTACCAAAAAATGTAATAAAATACTAATATATTTTTACTGCATCATACAGTAGTCAGGGTACCCTGTAATTTACCTTTGTTTTACTCTGGCTGCAGTGATTTTGTTTAAAGATAAATGTTCAGATACATTTTGTGTTTTATAAGCTTGTTTTTAGACTTGAGTCAGGTTTTTATTGTAGTCTTTGCATGTGAGCATGTAGATGGTAGATTGTTAAGAGTGAGATCACTGTTAGCAACTAGCTTAGTCAAGTTTAAAATTGGCAGGGCCGTGCAAAACTCCTCAGCTGTTTGAATCAAAACTAGTCTAAATGAAAGTATGCTCACAAAGAAAAACTTGCCCTGCCACTTACAAAAAGGCTTCATAGTTAGCACCCCATTTAAGTGAATGGGATAATTTACACCTTTTCTCCCATCTTTTGTTTCAGTCTGTGTGGCAACAAAATATTTTCTGATAGACTGATTCAACACAAAACAAATGTTAAGTGTTTAAGTGTACTTATGCTTGGCCAGCGGATTTTGAAACCAAACAAGACAAAGATTCAAAAGAAATCAGTGTCGCATAAAACCGTTGACCTACCTTTCACTGCATTGTTTCGACCAAACCCAAGTCTGCATGCAAAATTGTCAATATATTTGAGAGTATTTTATTTAAAATGTTAATACTTTTTACACAGTTCAATATAAAAACTCAAAAAATGCAAGAAATTGCGAAACATGTCAGTTTTTGCAGAGAATGGTGAAAATTGCAGATTCCGAAAAAAAATTGTGGGTATAATTTTCCAGTGGCCCTGCTTATCAGGAAGGAAAGACATCATGTTCATTTTCAGTTCAGCAGAGATGCTGTTCAAGGGTTAGTTACCAAACAAAGCACAGCTAACACCTGTAGCCACCGCCCTGTGGGCGAAGTGTTACTCGTACACATATTGTTACTGATACAAGTAAATAAGGATTAGCCAACATGGGAAAGCAGCATAAAAAGAAAAGTAACAGTAACTGATGAAACACCTCAAGAACCTCACCCTATAGCAGGTTACAAATGACACAGTATTCAAAAGTACAAATCTTCAACCCTGTTTGGCGTCATCACCAGTAGCCCCTCAGGATCCAAAGTCAGCACTGATTTTCCTCAAAAGGTTGTTAGTGTTGGTTGGGTCCAAAAATAAATATTGCTCCCCCAATATATAATTTGTAAATGGGCTGGAAACAGAAGTGAATGGGATAACCCCAGGGATCTGAGCTGTGTTTGAATGGCATTGTATGATTTTTGATGATCTCTAGTAGCATAACTGAGATCAGGAAAAAGAGACAATTTTCCACTTTCTGGAGTCTCCAGTGGCCATATTCTTCTGGATACAACTAGGGCGCAATCCTGTTCATGCGGTCCTGCACACTGGATCAAAAGAGTTCGAGGTGCAGTAGATTCTGATCGCCTCCTCAGGGTGATCCAAAAAGCATGAGTGATCTCAAGGGATGGTTCCAATTTTAGATTAGAATTTAGTCAAAGCCCAGCATATGCTACTGGGTCATCCCTTGCTGATCCCTCAGGTAAACCCAGCCATCACAGATTTGAGGATCTTGCCTAATTTTCCAAGGCATTCATATGGAATTTTAATGATTTATTTTCCTTAATAACAGCAGCCGTATCATTATCTGCCATGAGCACTGCAGCCAATGCATCTTTGGCCTCCGACTGTGCCACAACTGACTGCATTTCACAAGATGTAATTCTGGTGCTTAAGTCCTGCATTTTTTGATCTAGGGCAATCACCCTTCTGTTGAGGTACTTGGATGGCATTGAGAATATCAGTCATTGTTGGCTCAATAGGCCCATGGCTGACCGCTGCCTCAGGTTGCATGGCACTAGGACCCACTACGTTCACTTTTTTGCTGCCACCTATGGTAGCCTTTCTTGGGTTCCCCATAGTTCAGATAAGCCACAAAAGTTCACAATTAATGCTAAGTTGATGGCAGTCCATAGTGCCCATAAAATTAGAACAAAAGTAATGTTAGAAATTAGTAAATGATTTGAAATTAAAAGTTCCCTGTAGGATCTGGCTCCATGATGTAGAGGACTAAGGTACTGATGCCTTACCTCCTGCCATGTCAGTGACCCATGTTCAGTGATGAACCCAGGTTGCCAGGGGTTGGACAGGGGGAGGGTTGGGTGAGGATTGAGTGGCCACCTGTCAGCTCTCCTCTCCCAGATAGGGGAGGTGATCCATCCTGGACTTCGACTACCACCATGTGGAGGTGTGATGGTAGTGTGAGTGATGGAGTGGGGGCTATGTGCTAGGCCAGCGGCGGCGGGATCAGGTCTGTTCAGGCCAAGGGGACATGCGCACTTCCACATGCATGTGTGTCCTTGCACTGGGACACTGAGGACGTAAGGGGAAAAACTGGTGAAAAGAATTCACCCACAGTGCTGAGTGATGACCACCCCTCGTAGGCTCCACACTGGCGGCTGGGCACCCACTCCAGTTCTGTGGCAGAGGACGCTGTGGCAACATATGTCCCAAAGGAGCCGGGTGATGGTGCTGGTCAGTCTGATGTGGGTCACCATGAGGTGGCAGGCAGAGAAAGGAAAGGATAGGGAAAAAAAAGGTTCATGTAGGAGCCAAGGGAGAACATGATCATTCAAGATGGCTGCTGGCCATGCCCTTAGAATATTTACAGGCAGTTTAATCAGTTTACAGAGCTTACAACACTTCAGAAACAACATACCACAACCTAGAGGGGTTAACATCCTGCCTCTGCATAAAAACCCAATATGGTGGTAGATATGGGAATATACAGTTCTACAAGGATACCCAGAATACACGATTACTAACCTAGGAAAACAGGCATTAATATACAGGAAATTGAGAATGAAGAGATGGGGAGGGGTCAACAGACGAGCACCTTCCCTTAACCATAGCAGCATCCTGGGAATTTCCCAGGGATAGAGAGGAGAAAATTAAGTTAATGTACGGGTTTAACAAAAAGGTCAAAGCAAAATAGAATTTCCCACCAGTTTACAATTTAGTTCAACAAAATCAGCTGCTCCTCAAGGGAAAGATGATATTCACTACTATTCTGCCTGCTTATACATGGAATACGCCCATCTGTATGGCTAGTTCATGTTGTCCCCAGAGAGTTTGGAGGGTATACCTGTTCCCCTGGATCCTATACTGTAAACACTCAATATGCATTGATGCAAATAGTGAATTGCTTCATTTTGCTAGTGTGGGAAGTTCCATAAATATCCAGAGGTGGGCCTCTATGTGCTTAGTGTGTGCCAGTGTGATCTCTTCCTAGATGTGACTTCAAGTTGGAGGCTCAGACCTAAAATGAGGTGTTCTGGGAATTTAGTCATCTTCTGATAAAGCAACTTAGGCATTATGTCACACCTTTTGGTACCAAAAAGGATCTACTCTCTGGCACAAGAGCATAAGATGACTCAGGGTTCCCTCGTCTGTATTACATTTCAGGCATATACTTAAAAGGTCACTATTATACTTATGGTCCTTAACCGGTGTGTGGTACGAGCAGTATACAAAATGGTATTGTCCTTGTCTGTGCTGCTGTTCTATGAACAGATGTGTACAAAAGCTATGTCTTCCTTCCACTTTGCATCTAATGTGGGTGGAATCCCAAGTCCTAGACCCATGGAGTCTCCCTCTGTATGTAACAGCAAGAGGTAAAGGGCAGCCAGTGGTTTCTCTGAAGGGAGGATGCCCATCAGCATTGCCTGTACTGGAAACAGCTCAGGGGCAGACCTAGTTGTACCCAAGAGTTTCTCAGTATGAGTTCTTACATGGAGATAAATAA
Organism: Neoceratodus forsteri; assembly: GCA_016271365.2. Classification (NCBI taxonomy): domain Eukaryota; kingdom Metazoa; phylum Chordata; order Ceratodontiformes; family Ceratodontidae; genus Neoceratodus; species Neoceratodus forsteri. The sequence continues at coordinate 240,092,488 of JADMNL010000024.1, read as the reverse complement.
AGATAAAGAAATAATTGGGCTAAAGATGGAATTGGTCTTTTAACTTCTTATATGATTAGAGGGCACCCCCTTCATAAAGTACTCCAAGGTTGTGAATACCCACACATTCCCAGTCTTGCAGGTCCTATTTAGCACAGGGCGGGGAAAAAGATACCCCCCCCCCCCGAGGCCTGATAGTAGGCTCATTTGAGGAAATAAAGCTTTTTGTGTTGGATAAGGCAATGCCCATTTAGCCATGCTTGCACAGATGCTGTTGCAAAGGGGTTACCCATTTTCTTTATGCAAAGTTTTTTGAGGAGAGAGAGTATATGAGCCACCAAGGGAGCACCAAAAGCGTTTTCCTCAAGTGCCAACCAAGGGTCTGAATACTAGCCTTCGAGCTGGCTCTGTAAAGGAAGGCCAATTGTGCAGTCACATACTACAAGTCAAAATCTGTCAGGCCCCAGGTCACCGTCCTTGGTCTTTCTCCTTAAAACTCATTTGCTCCCTTTGTCCATTTTGGGTCAGATCCAGCAATGGATGGTTCCGACACCATATGGTGTCTATGGGAATAAAGGAGTTTTAAGATGGCCTGTTTAACTCTTACCATCTTCTCACCCCACAAAAAATTTCTCCTAAAAGCTCTTAATCTGGCAAAAGAAAAAGCAAACATGGATCAGGAAAACCTGTAGAATGTATATGTGCCTGGGGAGATGTTCATCTTAATAGTTTGGATTCTACTTATGAGGGTGAGAGAAAGTGCCCTCTGTCTGTCACAGTCAACTGCTAATTTGCAGAACAAAGGATCAAGATTCATTTTATTCAATAAAATCAGCTTGTTGTGCCAACCATTCACTAAGTATTTAATATGTGGCACTAGGGTCATATCAACACCCCCTCCACCATAACCCTGCCTTCCCCTGAATAACATAAATTACGTCGCAGTATCCCCAATTAATTTTATGTTCTGACATACTGTAAGGCCACACGCTCGAAATATGTCCATCAAAAATAGAATGGGTTGGTTCGGGGATTGTAAGTAAAGCAGAATATCATCTGCAAAAGGAAATATAATGTGTTCCCTTCTCCCACACTAAGGCCCATCAATTCTGGGTGTGGCCTAATGGCTACTGCCAAGGGCTCCATTGTTAGAATATACAATAAAGGGAAGGGAGGAAACCCCTGTCTGGTTCCACAGGACATTTTAAAAGAGAAGAGGTGAAATCATTGCTTAGAACCTATGCTTATGGGGGAAGAATACAAGGCTGATATCAAGTGAATGATCTTTGGGTTGAATCCAAATTTTCATAGGGATGCAAACATAAAGGCCATTTGATATGGTCGAAGGCTTTTTCAGCATCAAGGGGTAGTAAGCCTGCAGAACCAGTTTTAGCCTTTGACCATTGCCACATGATGTTCAGTGTCCTTTTTATGCTATGCTTGGCATGCCTACTCTTTTCAAACCCAGTCTGGTTGTTATAGAAGAGAAGGGACACTTTCCAGGCACAATGCCAAAATCCTGGCTATGGCTTTATAGCCAGCTTTTAACAAAGATATTGGCCTATAAGAGGAGCATATATTGTGGTCCTTACCTGGTTTAGGAAGAATGGTTACAGCCACCGTATTAAGGGAGGGAGGTAGGGAGCAGCTGACTAGGGCCTCTTTAAACATCTCATTCATAGGGGTACATATCTGGTCCAAACATACCTTGTAAAAATCACAAGGGAGGCTGCCAGGTGCCTCCCTGAATGCATGTCCTAGATATCTTTGCAGACCACCTGAGCCACAAGGGCTCACTCTAGAGACTTATACTCCTGGGCCTGCTTGATTGGGACAGTTAAAGGGTCCATAAAACCTCAGGTGTAGGAGTGACCGCTGCTATTTCTGAAATGTATAGACTTCAATAGAAGTCAGTGAAATCAAGTGTGCCTAAAACGTAATGTGCAAAAGGAAAGCTTTTGATAGGATCACCATCTGCTCTTTCTCCAAGTCTAACATTTGTTTTTGTAGGGTAGATTCTTTTTTAAATTACCCTTTCATTTTATAGGCAGCATAGGAAATTGTTTGGCCCATAACGAGGGTCTTCATCACCTCCCAGTGAGCTCTTAAACTCGTTTCTGACAAACATTTAAATTGGAAGAGTTTGATAAGTGCTTTCTGCATATAACTTTTGAAGTCTGGGTTCACCAGGAGCCTGGGGTCCAGTCTCAGATTTGCAGAATGGGGGGATGGGGATGGGCCTAACACCTTCAGGCAAAGATGAAGAGGGGCATGATCAGAGTACAATATAGTATGGTACCATATTTTACAGATTCCACCAGGTTGTATAGTAGGTGGGAAACAAGGAACATGTCCAATTGGATGTAACTGTTACAGGTGTGGGGAAAAAATGAAGTCTGCTCCCACAGGGTGTTACCTAGAAACATTTTTATTTATTTATTTATTTATTTTTTATTTAGGGATTCGGATCATGCCTTTGAGCTCAGAGCTCTTTTCCAAAGGTTGCATGTCAAACATTGACAATGACAACAATAACAAACAGTTTATATACAATACTCGAATAGTAGTATACAATAAGGTTACAATGTCATTCATAGTACCAATGGTGACAGTACAGCATCAAGAGCATTCAACTAAGGTAAAGGACAGTGTTTATATGTAGGAAGGAGATAAATAGGTGTGACACCTAGTGTGAGAACCAGGAGGAGTCAAGGTGAGGGGAGGGATACTGGGGAGTGGGTGGCCAAAAAAGTGGCTTTGTCTAGGAGGTTGGAGGTAGTGGTAGTAGGTTGGTTTTAAGGTTGATCCAGTGGGGGAAAAGGCACAGGGGGAAGAGGAAAACAGAGGGATAGGGCAAGGGGAAAAGGCAGGGGAAGGAGAGTGTGGGTGAGTGAGCATTATGGGTGTTAGATTCCTAGACAATAATGGTAGAAAAAGACCACTGGTCCATCCAGTCTGCCCATAAACCCTAACAAACATGGAACAAATTATCAATACAGGGTTCCATCGTACACTGTCCACCCCCATGCTCTCCGTTCTACCGCTATCACTTTGAAAACCACTAAGCCCTTCATTTCGTCCTAGCCATGTTTGAAATCATTGATAGTTTTGGCACCAACCACTTCAGCTGGCAGGTTGTTCCATGGCTCCACCACTCTTTCTCTAAAATAAAATGTTCTCACTGCCCTCTTGAATCCCCCATCAGTTTCCACTTGTGCACCCATGTTCTTGATCTGCTACTTATGCTAAATAGTTCCTCACAGTTTAATAATAATAATATTTTTGTTTATATAGCGCAATTCCAGTTTCAAAGCGCTGCGCATACAAAACATATCATAATAATTTAAAAAACTTAACACAGATTAAACATCGGTTTAAAAACATCCCCAATTATAAATATCAATCATTAAAAGTTTGTTGGAAAAGATGTGTTTTCAGTCTGGTTTTAAATCTCTCCATGGTCCTACAATTCCTAATCTGACAAGGTAAAGAGCTCCACAGGGACAGTACTGCAAACATAAATGCCTGGGCACCAGATGTTTTTAAACGTACCCTGGGAACCTCTAACAACCCATCGCCAGATGACCGGAGAGGCCGACTGGGGCTGTAGGGAACCAGGAGCTCTTGCAAGTAACTCAGTCCCAGTCCATGCAGGGCTTTATAGGTCAACAGACTGATCTTAAAGGTGATCCGCCACTGTATAGGCAGCCAGTGCAGAACACGCAGCATGGGAGTAATATGACTAGAGCGTGATGTCCCAGTCAACAACTGAGCTGCAGTGTTCTGCACCAGCTGCAAACGGCGGGTATCAACCTTGTTCATTCCTTTCATTCCTTTCAGGAACTTGAAGGTTTCTATCATACCTCCCCTCTTGTTACCTCCAGTGAGTACATGTTTAGTGTCTTGAGCTGATCCTTGTAAGATCTGCCCTGCTGGTCCTGAATCATTTGGTCACCCAATGTTGCATTGTATCCAGTCTGTCCTTATCTTTGCTTAGGTGAGGACTCCTGAACTGGCCACAGTACTCCAGGTGGGGTCTCACCAGTGATCGAGAGAGAGAGAGTAATATCTCCTTCTGCTGTCAATACACTTCCTATACACCCCAGCATCCTATTTGCCTTACTGTAGGCCTTGTTACACTGGTTTGAGTGTTTAGGGAGTCACTGATGATGACCCTAGGTCTCTTTCCACAGAGGTCACATTCAGCTTTACCCCCCATTCAGTACTCTGTCCTCGGGTTCTTGCACTTTTTGGCATTGAATTTCAACTGCCAAACCTTTGACCACTAACTTTTGCAAGTCTCTCAGGATGTCCCTAGCCCCCTCCTCACTGTCTGCCCTGCTACAGAGCTTAGTGTCTTCTCCAAAGAGACATATCTTTTTTTTTTGTAACTCATGTTTATTCAAATATAAAGTGCACAATATGACAGATAATACAACCGTCATTACATATCCATAATGCAATACTGAATGACTGTCTTCTTGACATGGAGGCTTTGAAAAGGAGTCTCTGACTCGAAGGATTGTAATTCTGATACCTTCAATAAATAAATAAATAATAAATACGTGACTGTCCCATACCTACTCAACCATTAACATATGGGGTAGTATTTCATCGACCTGTAAAAAATCAAAACACTGGTTCACTACCCTCCTCCCCTGAAAATAAAAAAAAAAAGGGGGAGAAAGGTGCAGCAAAGTGAGAGGGGAATAGTGAAGGGTGGCAAGGAAAGGCCTCTTAGCCTCCAATTGCCAATTTGCTGTCCAGATATCTTAAGAACAGAGGGTCATCTTGCAATTGTGGCACTGAAATCTGAGTGATCAAACCTACAGTATTTGTTTCTCCAGTTTACTATTAGGAGTAAAGAAGGAGGTCATCCTAGCTTAAGTAGTGGGGCCTTCTTGCCCATTGCTTTCTGTCCAGCTGAACCAAGGGTCCCACACTATCCTGTACTTCTCCTCCCTCAGGTATAGTCTGGCCGTCATGTGCTCCATTTCACAGATATGTGACATCCTATTTCCCACTCTTTAAGGGTAGGGGGACCAAAGAGACACATCTTGTGCTAGATTCCTTCTCCCATGTCTCTAATTAACATGCTGAAAAGGACTGGACACAAGACAGATCCTTATGGTACCCCACTGGTGACCTCCCTGTCTTCTGATTTGACTCCGTTAATTGCAACCCTCTTCTGTCTCCCTTCCAACTATTTTCTTACCCATCTTTATCTTTCACTGCACCCAGATACTATAGCTAATTCAGCAGCCTTCTGTGTAGCACAGAGTCGAATGCCTTACTGAAATCAAAGTAGAGTAAATCCACAGCATGGTCCTTATCCACTACCCTTGTTACCTAGCCAAAATATACTATCAGGTTGGTTTGACAAGATCTTCCTGCCATGAACTTGTGTGCTTACTATCTTAGAGTCCATTGCTCTTCAGGTAGTGTACAAGGTCCTCTTTTGCTAGTGTCTCCATCACTTTGTGCACAATAGAGGTAAGACTGACAGGTCTGTAGTTACCTAGTTGCTACTGGTCCCCACACTTATGGAACAGGACTATGTCTGCTACCCTCCAGTCTTTTGAAACTACCCCTGTCTGAAATGAGCTACTGAATAGCCCCACAAGGGGTTCAGTTACTTTCAACATCTTACATGCCTCAACTAGCACCCATTCTCTGGCCAGTGTTTTAAGGGCCCCTCCCCCTCTACTAGGGGGTCTCGGGGTTTTACCTAATCTGTCTAGGAGCAGATCCCATAGAGTACTGTAGTCACCACCTAATACTAGTGAAAATGGAATGGTTTGCAGTTTGAAAGATAAGCTCTGGAAAAACACTGGGTCATTGATGTTAGAGGCATGAATTGAGACCAGGGTAAGGGATGTGTGACCTAGTGGCCGATGCTAATATAAAATGACCCAGAGAATCACATTTAATATCCTGGACCTGGATCTGCAACCCAGGGCAGAACCGGATAGTCATGCCTGTAGCCCTTGTGGTAAAAGATGAGAACAATACAGTACCACCTCAGCAAGTTGCCAGTTTCCCTGCCTCTTTTCAAGACATATGTCTGTCTTGCATCTTGAGGACATCTACTTTTTTCATTTCAATCTGGGAGTGCCCCTGCATGGTGGTGAACCCCAGGGGTTGGTCCTTTCAGTTATGTTGTTCGTGATGTATAGTTTGCCATTGGGTGAGAGCATTTGACATTACAGACTGGGTTTCCACTGTTATGTAGATGATATCCAGCTGTATCTGTCATATGCACCTGAGATGCCTGATGCAGTTGAAGTACTAAATTTGTGCTTGGCTAAGATTCAAGTCTGGATTTCATCCAGCTGTCTTAGACTCAACCTGATAAGATAGTGGTATTAGTGACTGCGCCTGGTTGAAGGTGGGGTTGGTAGGCAACGAGGAGATGACTGGCCTTGTGCTTGGTCCTTCCTGGCTGGTAGCCTCTGCCAAAGTGAAGAATCTGGGGGTCATTCTGGATGAGAGGCCAACACTTGAGGCTCAGGTGTCAGCAGTTGTCTTGAATGACTTTTACCGTCTCAGGAACATCACCCGGATTAAACCTTGATCCCCCCAAAGATGACTTGCCATCACTGGTACATGCTTTTAAGACTTACAGATATGCCGCCAGCCTGGTGGCACTGAGGGTTGAGGTGCTGGATGCCACACCTTGCTCCACGCTGGTGACCCGGGTTTGGGGATGGACTTGGGCTGCCGGGGGTTGGCAGGGGAGAGGAAGCACTGAACATCCCATGACTGCTCTCCTTTCTCTGGGGTGGGCATGGGACATGCACCACACTGCAGTGGCATCTAGCAGAGGCTTGGTGTACTACTAGTTGTGGGCATATCAAGGGGAGGGAGCGCGGCGGGCATCTGTACATAGATGCATCAGACACCATTGCATGTCCAGCTCCCTTAGGGGGTTGTAAATGGTGGAAAATTATGGGTCAACCGTGGTGGCTCATGGCCGAGCTCTGTGCCCCCAGACACAACAGGCGTGGTCACCAGGATCCTGGCACAGGCTGCTGGGGGGGGGTCCTGCATATGGGCCGGCCTGTGTGATTCAGGTGCATAGATGTATATGCCAGACCTGGTCCGGGGTGAGGGTACTGGCGGCCGGTGGTTTCTGAGGCCTGCTCCGCACAGAGGAGGAGGAGGAGGAGGAGGAAAAAATGTGGTATAAAAAAAAGAATTACAGACTTGACTGCTGTAACACTCTTTGCCTTAGAGTCAGTGGAAGGTCCTTTAATGCCTGCAGCTGGTGCAGAATGTACCAGCCACGTTACCGATGGGCCTTCTGAGGTCCTGACATAGAATTCCATTTCTTCATGATCTGTACTGGCTGTCAGTTAAGTGGTGTATCTCCTTCAAAGTTGGTATGCTGACCTATAAAGCCCTGGCCCACCACAATACCACTAAAACAAACACAGCACGATCAATAAGCGTGCACACAAAATGCCAACACAAAAAATCGCACTTCACAAAGACAGGGAAAGGTAATGATAGTGGGGTGATTTATGATTACAACTTGGGTGGTGAATTTATAATTACTACTCCGGGCGGGGGGAGCCATTTATGATTCCCAATTCCGGGAGAGAGAAAGCCGGGAGAGGGACGAATATTTAGAGTCATGTGCAATAATATTCCCATGCTGTTCAGTACATGTAGCTGTTTTCACCCATGCTATTTCCGTGGCGCATATTTCACTGCACTATTATTCAAATGCTATTTTAACGGTATACCATAAAGCCTTATATGGACTGGGCCCTGGTTTTCTGAGAGATCTACTGACTCCTTATACCTCTTGCCTCTTTACTCTTCCAAGGTGGGCCTCTCGGCAGTTTTGGCAGTTCCAACAGCAAGGCTTAAGTCATCGGGCAATCATGCCTTTGAGGTTTTTGGCCCAGCCCTGTGTAGCATATTCCCAAGATCTTTGATGAAGGCCCCTTCAGTGGAGTCCTTAAAGAGGGACCTGAAGATCTATTTATTTAAAGAGGCCTTCGGGATCAGCTAGCTGCATCCCTGCACTGGTTGCACCTTTATAAGCATTTTAGTAATTTTAGCTGATATTTATAAGTTATTTACTGAGCTTAATTTAAATATGTGTTTATAGCAGTGTTTTTTTTAATTTACACTTATTAGAGAGTTTGTCGTGTTAAAACAAAACAGGGCTCAACCATAACAAACAGACATTGGGCTGTAAAAAAACATTACACTGGAGAACTGCACTCCCCATAGGTGTCCTAGTAATCTACTCTATTGAGTACACATGACATTTATACAATCATGGTACAAAGTCTTGTTTCTGATTTAACATGTAGTAAACTCAACAGGTTCAAACTGTATCAAATCTGGGAACAACATGGTTTAATTGTGCTATAATTTTCTCCGTGTCATAAGCAGACCACATAAGATCCTGCCATTTTTTGTACTGATGGTATCTTATCTGTAAGCCAGAGTTTCATTTTAGATTTTTGGGCAATCACCAAGGAAATATGCAACAATTTATGGGTGTTGGGGCCCCGGAAACCTTCTGGAATATCTAGAAAAAGTATGGTGTGGTCTGTTAGTTTTAAATCTGTTCCAAAAATATCCTTTAAGATGGATGTAAATTGAACCCAACATGACAGGACAATCCCAAAAAAACATGGCCATGAGTGGCCAGGATGGTCTCACATCCTCCCCAAAAAGCTGCTGTCAAGACTGGTTTGAATTTTGCCACTATTGGGGGGGGGGCAAAAAAATTTACATGTCTTCTAGGAGAATTCTCTACACAGAAAAGAAGAGGTCACCCTAGGTACATATGACAGATATCTGTCTCATTACAGAGGGGGAAATCTGGATTAGTAAATCAGTTGCCCAGTGAGTTTTAATGTAATTCACATTGCCGCCAGAAGAGCTCAATGTTTGTGAAATGAGTGAGGTTGAGGTCTCTCCCCCAATTCTCTAATAAGGAGCTGCAAAGGTAGTGGCAGTTCCCTTTCCTCTGGCCAGTTCCTTAGTGATTGCTGTAAAAAACGTGTTACTTGGCAATAGCATTATTGGTCTACTTAGTGTAAACGAAATCGTCTCTGCAATTCAGGAAGTGGAAGGATCTGCCTGCCTCATAAGAAATGAAAGGGGAAGGTGAGACTACGTCGCTCCCATCTATGGTAACCATGGATCAGAATGGCTGGTAGGAAGGTAGAGTTATATGTCAGTTGGAATGCCTGAGAGGAAAGGAGCCTATCCCAAATGCTAAAGGTGTTAGAAGTATTGGGGTTGTGAAAGAGCTGGTTCTGTGGTGAGGCTGGCTGGGCAACCAAAATAGAAGTGAGGGACAAGATGTCCTCCATCCTAAGTTCTATGGTTTTCCAATGAGCGGCATAGGTGGACAGCAGCCAATATAGGGGAGTACAGATCTGAGCAGCAGTATGGTAAAGGGAAAGGTTAGGTAAGGCACCCTCCTTTGTTCGAGGGAGCTGCAAAGCATAACATTAAATACAAGGGGTTATCCCATCCCAAATGTAATGGGAGTTCAGTTTGTCCCATTTCCAGAACAGATTTGCTGGAAGGGAAACTGGGAGCATCTGTGCTAGGCACAGCTTCAAATAAGTGGATTTTAGCATATTTTACATCCTGAAATGTGTGCAAAATATCCAAAATAGATTTATTGGAGTCATTTACGCCTAAATCAAAGAACACTGATAAGAGCTGACGTCCATTTTTTATGTTCTGGATGTCCTGAGAATAGCCCAAGTTATTACTGCATGACAATGTCAGTGCCTTTGATCTGTGAAGCGCTGCCCTTCCTCCAAGCTGCCACCTCCAGGTTTTTTTGATCTGACCCTAATTGCCCTTTACATACACTTAACAACTGCAGATGATCAGGTCTGTGGTGCGTTACAGTTCTGACAGTGTCTTGCCTTCACCGTTTGCCCTGGCCCACCCCCACACTAAGCAAAAGATTACAGAAATCAAAGAAGAGAACTTGTAACAAGCTGTCCAGTCTCAGTGTTGATTCCCTTCCCCAGTCCCAAAACAGGGATGTTAACAAATAATTGACTGCATAACTGGTTGAACTTTAAGCTCTGGTGAAACTTTCAGCTCCCATCTGCTGTTAATTAAGGAGCCTTGCTTTCCCCTTCACCAACCCTTCCCTGTACAAAGCAATAACTGGTGTGGTGATGAAATAAATTACTTTATTTTGTGAACAGAAGGTCCCATACGATGTTCCGACTCAGGTGGGTGTATAATAAACCTAGCTCCATACCATAGCCATCCCATTTCTCTCTGTGCTCCAAATTGGCTGACTCCTGCTTTGCTAGCTAAGTTAACCTACCTCCAATTATTCAGGCTGGGAACTTAAGGAATCCACTCTGTTCTGCTGCTGCCTGTAGCTGCTCTCAACTGCTCCTCTTTCCTATTATTGCAACTGAACACAACAACCAACAGGTACATTCATTAATCATTTTACTGTATTATATGCCTCCATTATGGCTACATGTTTATGAGCACTTGTGAGTTTTGTGACATGCATTAAGTGACCAAAAAGGTAAGGCTTCAGCCTTCCCAGTATGTCATCTTGTCCCTTTATTATTATTTGATCATTAGAGAGGCTATCATGCAGCAGTAAGCATGCAAATCCTCCTGAAGGGAGTGAAGGGAGTGCAGAGTGTTATAATTATTTGACAGCCCTTTCCTCAATGCTTGGTACTGTAGCCGTCATTTATTTTTCAAATGTCACTGTGCTCTATAATAAAAAAAAAATAGTAATTTTCTGTGTCATAACAGAAAACACATGCCATGTTGTACTGGGGAGAAGATTGCAGATATGTATACAGAAGTAAACACTGTCAACTTTATAAAACACTTGCAGACTAAATCATATTATGCTGTGGAAGTAGTAATAATGCTTTAAGGAGCAGCGGACATTATTGGGGCAGAGACAGACAAGTCACATTAAGGTCCACAAAAGCTGTTTAAATAATATCTTTCTTGAGTAATTAGTTAGGGTTACCACCTTTTAAAAGGCCAAAGTGGGACATTTCTTACTGAAACATGATTTTTCACAGGACAATATATAGTCTCGACCAATGCAACATACTCGTTTTCTCTAAATAATCAGAATTAAGACTTAAGTGTTGTAGTTTTTTAGCTATGTTTAGTGTTTCTTATCATTTTAAGGTATTTTAATTAAGGTATTATATTGTTTTGCAGCATTTAGAGGAAAGTCAGAAAATATTTTTTTCTGCTATAATGTCAGGACATGTAGTATTTTTCATGTGTTTTTGGAGGACACAGCTGCCCAAATCAGGACTGTCCTGCGAAAATAGGGACAGGTGGTAACCCTATAATTAGTTCAAGAAAAGCCTTTTATAGGGCCAGTGTATATTCAGTGAGCTTTGAAGTCTCAAGCTGCAGCGGTAACCCAACTCAACATTTTGGCCCCGTCCACACTACACCGCTTGCGCCTGGTAACGGATACAATCTGTTACGGCCGCGGAGCGGTGTAGTGCGTCCACACCTCAGTGGTGTCCATTATGGGACCGGCACCACCGGTCCACACATCAGGATCCAGGCGACCGTTACAGTGGCGCCTGATCCCATAATGCAGCTCGCACTGCGCTTTGTGCCCTGCAGGGGACCGTTACCGGCAGTCTACACTACCGCCGGTAACAGTCCCAGGGCCAGACCGGTTTCATAACCGTTGTGGAAACCACCTCATATGTGGTTTCCACAGCGGTTACGAACACGCCTCCTGTAATGTTACCGGTGTAAACGCACGCCGTTACCGATGCGGTTTACACTATCTGTAATGTTACAGAAGGGTTTTCGGCTGCAGTGTGGACAGGGCCAAAGATAATACTAAGTGAAGAATATGGTTACAGGATGTTCAATGTAAAGTGTAGCAGTAGGAGGTGGGGTGCTAACTTTACACAACTTAGCAAACTACCTTTTATTTTGGGAGTGCTATGTTAAACATGATAGTAACCTTGACTATGAAAGATGGCCTACTTAGCTCAATAAAGTGACAGTGACAGCCCACCCTCTCCAGTTCTACTGCACTGTATATTGGACACACTGCAGCACTCATACTGAAGAAATTAAAAATGCTGTTTTGAGGAGGAACAACAGAAAGCGATTCCAAAGCATACTGTCTATAAGCTAGCCTTACAAAGGTGTTTACTAATTAATTACTATATGATTTCAAAACAGCTGGTTATTTAGAGTCTGAAGCAGGTATCACTCTGGTGTGACTTGTCTGCTCCAGGTTAAAAAGGAACGAAAGCAGTTTTAAGCTGTTTGTCATATCCACTGATCTAGCATATACATTACATGTCTGTGATAAGAACTAGTTTTGGCCAATGAAAATGAATAGACGAATGAATGATGATTAAATAAATTATATATTACAGTTTCAATGTGTAGGTAATCCATGCACTGAGTGTATGAAAAGAATCCTGAATAGAATAGAGTAGAATAGAATAGAATAGAATAGAACAGAATGTGTGTACAATTTCCAGAGCTCAAATGGCTGCTTGCTGGTGGGCTGATTCTGCTGGTGTCAAGTGCTGTGGAGGTACAAGGCAAGTACATGTGAAGATAGGTAGGTCGGGGTTCTGCTAAGTATGTAAACAAGCAGGAGCATGGGAGTATATAAACAAACCAAAATATGAGAAGGGAGATGGGGGTTTGTAAACAATGGTAAGCAGTTTGGAAATGATGGTGTGTTGTGGGAGGAGAACTCAATTCAGTTTCAATTCAATTTTATTTATTTGACCAGGAAAAGGCTCCATTGAGCAAGCTCATTTTCAAGGAGTTCTTGGGTAGGGCAGGTGAAATACACACACTATAGTGAACAGTAGTACAAATACAGAAAACAAAATATAGCAGTGCCATGTCACATACAGAATCAACAGCTAGTGTTTAAGGATAAGAATATCTAAAACATAAGGATAGAAATCTCAAAAACCGCATAGGATCCAGATAGTTTGGCGGTATATGCTTAATGCTAGCAGTGTTGTTGTACTATCAATGGTAGTTATCCCTTAAGGCTTCCTCAATGGACTCTCTAGAATAGGTATACTCAGATGACTGGCTATGTACTTAGAATATTCTATAGTGCTCTACCTGTAACACAGCCCTAATGCAACGTATTTACCTGTGCAGATTTCTGAATAGTTGCTGTTGATAAGAGATTTGAAGTGTATTTGTCAATGGTTGAAATATGAGCAGGTCCACTCTGGCGTCACAGGAAAGAAAGGGAAGTGAGCTAGCTCTGGGGTCACTGAATGGAGCTGTATAGCATGTTAGTCTTCTAGGCCATTACAGTTTTGACTTTGCTGGAACTAGTGCAGAGCCTGCATGATTTCTGTAATAGCCTGTAAAACTACAGTATGTTGACTTTTGAGAATGGAATTCTTTAATGTGGCAGGTTACAGGTATTGTATTTGTTTCCACTGGTATTGAACATAGTCTCTGCTAGGCAACAGAGACCCTGCCGTGTATCTTGCTCCCCTACTCATCAGCCCAGCTTCGGCTGCTGGCTCGCTTCCAGTTCTTCCTGCTGTTTTCCCAGCTGTTCACATGGCTTACCCCCTCCCGTATATTGCCCATTCACTCAGTCTGACCCCAGGTTCTTAGTCTGTCCTCATGGTCTAATCAATTTCATTGCTTACTCTTCTCCTCAATTGGCTGTTGCTGGCAGGATCAGTCTGCCCTGCAGCCTGCATTTCGTAGCAGATATCACTTGCTCTGCCATCCACACGTTTGACTGTCTCTGGCTGACTCCATCTGGCCTGCAATCAATATTTCTTTTGGGCAGACCTATCATGAATCCTATGCCACCCCATTGAACCGCAGCCCTCCTGCCGCGTGAATCCAGGTTCATGTCTCCAGTCATCATTCACTCATTGCATACCATCTGGTTCCAAGCATGCCTTATTGGCCTCTGAGTCTACTTACTCACATTGATCAATCCAGCATACCTCTTAATTGTGTCTTTTCCTACCTCATTGAACTGCTGCACTCCTGCAGCGATCTTTCCATCAGTCTTCTTCATCTTCCTGCTTCTCATGAGCACATCTGGATGCCCGACTACTATCTCTCCTCAACCTTCTGTCCGTAGCTGGTATTCCTCGTTCATCTGACCTCTAACTGCCCTCACTCATCCAACCTCTGCATGGGTCTACTCCTTCACATCGAGTACTCGAGCTTGGCTCTCTTGGTCCATGCTACCTCACCTCAACCTGCTCATCTAGTTACATTGCTCAATCAGTATGCCTCTCATCGAATCCTATGCTTCCTCATTGGACTGCTGCTCTCCTGCAGTTCTTCTCACCATCAGTCTTCTCATGCATGCCTGTGGGAGTCCCTCGCTCATCTAACCCCTCACTCATCCAGCCTTTAGGTAGGTCTTTTATTCACATCGCTGCTTCTCACTTTATTATGCTGTCTCTGATCTGTGCTTTCTTTTGGGGTTTTTCCCTATCCTGTCATCACCTTCCCTACTTGTATCCTTCTTTTTAGTCCACCCATCATGTAGGTCTATTCCATCACATCGACTACTCGAGCATATCCCTCTCAGGTCCATGTTACCTCGACTCCGCTTACTTGCCACTCAAAGACATGCCTTCAGTTCCATTGCCCCTTTGTTAGGGGCCGATTGGCACTCTCAATCATTGTTCAACATTCATTTCATGTCTCATCTGCAGCCTTTCAATCCTTTAAAGCTTCTCTCCATCATTGTACTTCCTTGCTGGCTTTTGCTGAAAGTCTGAGTGAGAGGTTCATCTACAATTGAAAACTTTTCTACTTCCCAGATCTCTACTCTCCCTCTGTTATGCTCACCTTCCATTTTGCTCCTTCTTCAATTTGTGCTTCCTTTTGGGGTTTTTCCCCTAACCCATCATCGTCTTCCCTACTCACATTCTTCTTTTTAGCAATACATGTCCATAAATCAATTGTCTTTCAGCCTGGAGGGAAGGCGACCTAGGCCTTGGATCCCCAGAGGTTTCCTCCTCAAAGGTTTTTTTCCTCTTCTCCATGCCAATGGTCATAATATTAGATAGGGTTAGTGGTTTCATGGGTCTCACAGTTAGGTTCCGCTGGTGGATGGAGTTGGATGGTGGCCCCAGCTGTTCCCTCTCTCCTTAGGAAGTCTGCCTTTACTCATCTTCTCAGATTTCCTTTTGTCACAGGGTGCTCCCTGTGATGAGCACAGGCCCTAATATTCTTCCAAGTCCCCCCCCCCCCAAAAGAGAGAATGTGCTTAGGTATAAAGTACCAGATAATGAATAGTGAAGGCATTGTGAAACATAGAAACATATAATATATACACATGGATATATTAAAGGAGTATTGCTTCCATAAAAGTGGAAGTACTTTAAGTGCCCAGTGGGGCAGACACAATATGTTTTAAGAGTTGTCTGTTTCACAGCTTTGCAGGACCCTTTTAAAATAGCCTGTTAGGTCCTTAGTTTTTCTAGCATTATCTGTTAGATTTGGTTGAGCAGATAGCCTGTTATACAGAAATATAATGAAGTAGCAAAATTATTTGTGTTCCCTATCCCTTTTCATTTCATTACCTTATGCTGCATTTTGGGAGCATTAGTTTGGTTAATAGAAGAAGGAATTACCAATCTGCTCTATTTTATTTTAGTAGAAGGGGGAAACTATTGTTTCGTTCAGGCAGGAGTTCTGCAGTTTTTGAAATCCCCCCTCCAAGGACATAGAAAACCTTAAGAAAAGATTTTCATTTGCAGCTTGGTTCATGCCTCTAATGAGCTGAAAGAAAAGAGTTTTTTACTTTTCAAATTAATAGTTGCAGAGAAGGGAGAGAACCTGAATAAAATAAAAACTAAGATAACCTTTGTTGTTAGCAACACCTCTGAAACAGAACTCTCTGTATTGAGCATTTCAATAAACTAAAACTCAGTGTTTTATTTAAAGTGTGGAAGTATGCAAGCTTCTAAATAAATAAAGAAGTTGCACTAACAAAACACATGTAGGAAATGAGACCAGGGAGTCCCTACATATTGCATGGTGTGCCCTTTGGCAAAGAAGTAAATTTAAAGTGAGCAATATATTCTTGTTTGTCTTACCTGTTCAGCTGCATGGGTGTTCTATAGGGCTGGCAGCTCACAGTCTGTCTGATTTTATAGAAGTTGTAATGAGTGATGTCACTATCAAGGGAGGGGTTTAGCCTTATTGAGACTAATTAACTCTATGAACATTGTTTTAGGACATCAAAGTAAGGTTATGAGATTATTTAGTACAACTACTGTTATACACTTATATACCTGATGTTTAGGAATGAAAATGTAAAGTAAAAAAAGGAACCTGTAGTATGTTATTTTGATTTTTCAGAAAGGAGGAGGATCATCTGATTATGATGTCACTCCCCAGAAATGTATAAAAGATTACCACTGGGAGAGTTAAGATAGACGATGTCAGTTGGAGCTGACTACCAGAGGTGATGGACCTCTGAAGTATATATGTTTGCAAGGAGATAGCCTGGTGGCACTGCTGGGCAGAGCAGTGGCTCATCCTCAGTGTAGCTCATCTGTTCATTATTTTGTTGATACTTTGAAAATGACTGAACTAACTTTATTTTCCTGATTTCTGTGAATCCTGAAGTCAATGTTTCCTGACAAAAATAAAATGATAAGTGCCTTTCCTGCACTTTTTATGCACTAAGTTTGTGGGTCTGCTTGATTTGTTATCCTGACTATCCCAACCCTGCTACAATTGGTGTTAGAAGTGGGATACTGGCTGAATGTCCATGGTATAGTGGGGGAGTTCAGTCCGGGGTGCCAGATTTGGCATCGCAGGATAATAGCAGGCAAGTGCATGGCACCAGAAATCGGAAGTGTCTGAGGGAGCTAGTGACCTGGGAGGAGCTCCACCAAAGATGGACAGAGATCAGATAGAAGAGTTGGTGAGGCTGGTACACTGGCTTAGTGGAGAATGGCTGGAGGCAAACCAGCACCGAAAAGAGGCTGACCAGCACAGGAGTGAGGCAGACTACCACTGCGTGGTACTAATGGAGGAGTCCCAACTGCGAGAAGCTAAAGAAGATGTGGTAAAAGCGATGGAGGATCAGGACTTGAGGGTACTGGAGGAGATGGACCCTCTGTTGGATTTATCATGGCATGCTGAGGATTTGTTGCTTCCAGAGTTACCAATATTTCCGGGCTATTACTGGGTGGAAGATGATGAAGTCAGTGAGACCCCAGGTAAGACTATATCGGGACATTGTAAACTGGGGGAGAAGTCTTCAAGCAAGACTGAAGAAGCCATTGAGGCTGAAGGGACACTGTCTTGTTCTAATACCCATGAAATGTTTAATAGGATGTATAGTACTGACTGGGGTAAATTGCAGGCTGAGGATCCAGAGGCAGCCATGTTAAAGCAAAACGTTATAGAGAGATAAGGTAGCCATGTTAAGGCAAAATGTTATAGAGAAAGAAGGTAGCCATGTTAATGGTGATGTGGGGTCAAAGCCAGGGTGGTGGTATGAACAGAAAGAGGGTGCCCTATACCACATGCAGCCCAACCCCTGCACAAAAAGTATAGACGCACAGGTTGTGGTGCCTGTGGCCTATAGGCAACATGTAATAGAAGCTGCACACTTCAGTCCCTGTGGGCACCTGAGCCATGGTGGAGTGTTGGCTAGACTCACTCCATTCTATTATTGGCCAGGTATGTATAAGCAAGTAGCAGTTTATCTAAAGAATTGCCATGAGTGCAACCAGACAGAGGTTCCTGCTACTGCTGGGAATAGAAGGTATCAGGTTAGCAGAAATACTAACACAGGTACTGTAAAGAAAAGGTACCAAAGGGAAGGGACCACCACAAAGTGGCACTCTTGGAGGTGAGGGAGACTCCCACGTAGGCCACTCGAAGGGAGGTGGTAGACTGGTACATTACTGATTGAGATTTTAGACCATGTTGAGCAGTTCATAATCCCAAAGGTTGTCTGTAAGAGAATAGGCTGGCTGTTCGCAGATATACCTGTTTGGGACTGTACTTGCCTGGAAATAGATTTTGGGAATTCCAGGTAATAGTGGAAGACTAGAATACTGCAATATATAGTATGTTTAATGGCTAAAGTAATGGTCACTACTGGGTCTATACCCTGAAGCAAAAATGGCCTAACTCCATCCCCTTCCAGGGAAAGGAAGGTGGAGCTATGCTGCCTGATTAGTATGGACCATTTCTTCTATAGATCTTTTAGAAACTTCTGTCGTGACAGTCTTGCTATCCTGTTCTTATCTATTTTCATTTTTCTAGTTTGATAGGCTGGCCACCTACAGACAATTTCTTCCTATCTGTTGATCTTTTCTTGTACTGCTGATCTGTTTTTCCTTCTCAATGGTCCAAGAGTATTAAGGTTAACAATATTACAAAGGTTAACCATAGTGATAATAACGGAATGTGCACACATTGGAATATGTGCTGGGTATCATGTCAGAAAAGGCTTAAGAGTTATTACCCAGACAATACTGGTTGCCAGTGTTATAGGCATATTATTTTTTTTAGTCACATAACTCAGTAATATGTTACCCCAGGGAAAAGTTATATATAGCATGTTGTATCGCAACTGCTTGGAATGATAGCTATTGTTATGTTTAGCAGGCATATGGGACCCTGGGTGGAGCCTCTAAGGTGAGGGTGGGCAGAGCCCACTCTTTCCCATACTGAAAAGGGCATGGATCTTCGGACAACCAGTAAAATGGTTGCCCTCTTAGGTGGGGAGGAATGTCACAGGGTGCTCCCTGTGATGAGTACAGGCCCTAATATTCTTCCAAGTGCCCCCCGCAAAAGAGAGAATGTGCTTAGGTATAAAGTACCAGATGCTGAATAGTGAAGGCATTGCGAAACATAGAAACGAATAATATATACACATGGATATATTAAAGGAGTATTGCTTCCATAAAAATGGAAGTACCTTAAGTGCCCAGTGGGGCAGACACAATATGTTTTAAGAGTTGTCTGTTTCACAGCTTTGCAGGACCCTTTTAAAATAACCTGTTAGGTCCTTAGTTTTTCTAGCATTATCTGTTAGATTTGGTTGAGCAGATAGCCTGTTATACAGAAATATAATGAACAAGCAAAATTATTTGTGTTCCCTATCCCTTTTCATTTCGTTACCTTATGCTGCATTTTTGGGAGCATTAGTTTGGTTAATAGAAGAAGGAATTACCAATCTGCTCTATTTTATTTTAGAAGAAGGGGGGTACTATTGTTTTGTTCAGGCAGGAGTTCTACAGTTTTTGAAATCCCCCAGGACATAGAAAACCTTAAGAAAAGATTTTCATTTGCAGCTCGGTTCATGCCTCTAATGAGCTGAAAGAAAAGAGTTTTACTTTTCAAATTAATAGTTGCAGAGAAGGGAGAGAACCTGAATAAAATAAAAACTAAGATAACCTTTGTTGTTAGCAACCCCTCTGAAACAGAGCTCTCTGTATTGAGCATTTCAATAAACTAAAACTCAGTGTTTTATTTGAAGTGTGGAAGTATGCTAGCTTCTAAATAAATAAAGAAGTTGCACTAACAAAACACATGTAGGAAATGAGACCAGGGAGTCCCTACATATTGAATGGTGTGCCCTTTGGCAAAGAAGTAAATTTAAAGTGAGCAATATATTCTTGTTTGTCTTACCTGTTCAGCTGCATGGGTGTTCTATAGGGCTGGCAGCTCACAGTCTGTCTGCTTTTATAGAAGTTGTAATGAGTGATGTCACTATCAAGGGAGGGTTTTAGCCTTATTGAGACTAATTAACTCTATGAACATTGTTTTAGGACATCAAAGTAAGGTTATGGGATTATTTAGTACAAATACTGTTATACACTTATATACCTGATGTTTAGGAATGAAAATGTAAGTAAAAAAAGGAACCTGTAGTATGTTATTTTGATTTTTCAAAAAGGAGGAGGATCATCTGATTATGACGTCACTCCCCAGAAATGTATAAAAGATTACCACTGGAGAGTTAAGATAGAGGATGTCAGTTGGAGCTGACTGCCAGAGGTGATGGACCTCTGAAGTATATATGTTTGCAAGGAGATAGCCTGGTGGCACTGCTGGGCAGAGCAGTGGCTCATCCTCAGTGTAGCTCATCTGTTCATTATTTTGTTGATACTTTGAAAATGACTGAACTAACTTTATTTTCCTGATTTCTGTGAATCCTGAAGTCAATGTTTCCTGACAAAAATAAAATGCTAAGTGTCTTCCCAGCACTTTTTATGCACTAAGTTTGTGGGTCTGCTTGATTTGTTATCCTGACTATCCCAACCCCGCTACACCTTTCATGCATCATCCTCACCTTTTCTCATCTTCTCCTGTTCCTGCATCTGTCTGTCACATTTAGTTCCAGTCTTGATATCTTCTACTTCTGCCATCTTCAGTGCTCGACACCTAATTGTATATTCTTTTTGGGATTCTTCCTAAGCTACCTTTAGACAATGGAATAATTCCCGCAGCACCTATGGGGGGGAACCCTCCTCTAGGGTTCCTTGCGTCATACCCCTATAGGGTGGTATGTCCCACGGATAGACAGGCAGACAGCCACAGTGTAATCAAGTCACACACGCATCATCTAATCCAGTTGTGAAAGGACAATTGAATAGGAGGGCTTTAAGCCTGAGGTTAAATGGGCGGAGGAACTACGTCACTCCCCATCAGACTTTATAAGGTCACTCATTCTGGGCCTTCCCAGGATTCGTTCTTATTGCCCCACCATCCACCCCTCCTCCTCCAGTGGCTCATCTCTCTCTTACCTGTGCACTTCTTCCTAAGCTACCTTTAGTCAACGGAATCATTCCCACGGCACCTATAGGGGGAAACCCTCCTCTAGAGTTCCTTGCATCGTACCCCTACAGGGTGGTATATCTCATGGACAGAGAGGTGGATAGCCACAACATAGTCAAGTCACACAAGCATCATCTCATCCAGTTACGTAAGCACAATTGAACCAAAGTTAAGTGCCTCCTGTGTGCATGTTAGTACTATCTACTGTGACCATGACTCCCACACTTACGCTTGAATAGAAACTGATTGTTGAATCTGAAGTTGTTGCCTGCCTGTCTTTGCAACAGTATAGTGCAGTGGGTTAAGGTTCTGAGCTGCAGATCTGAAGACATGGGTTTGATTCCCACACCCACTTAGGTGCATACTGTGTGATCCTGAGCAAGTCACTTAACTTCCTTGTGTTCCCAGGTCGCATCTAGCAACAAGCCGCAGCTTAGTGTGCTACTTCTGGTTAAACACTGTTCCCTTTCCCTTCCTCCTTCCTTTTCCAACCCATTCCATCTTCATCAAACAGATTGAACCTGGGGTCCCTTGTAAGTGGCGAATGGTTTGGTGCACTACTTACCTCTCAATGATTTGGTTTTAACTGACTCTGAGGTGGCTGTTTTGCAATAATGTTAATCAATAGTATCTCTGTACTTTTAAAAGAACTACTGGAGCAAGATAGTTTTTAATGGACTCCCACTACTTCAACTAAATAACTGCATGGGTAAGTTCAACTGGTGTGATAAAAGAGCTAATTCATCAAACCATGTTGCCTTATCAGGCCAGAAGGTTCATCATATGCAAACATGCAAAATAAATTCCACTGTGAAGCTTCTGGGGTTGTGACCTTTTAGTAATAGGGGAGATGATAAGTCCTGGGGAAGGTAGGTGATGGGGCTAGGCCCAAGATCTGCCTGATGGGGCAGGTCCTGGGGTGAGGAAAGAAAGTGGAGTAAGTTAAAAAGAAGTTTTCATTTCGCCAAAGCCTGAATGATTCACTACATGCCCTTCACTTAGGTATACTGGTTTTAGTTTCCTTTTAAGTGCTGTGTTTCCTGTCCTTTTCATTTACTTTATGTTGACAGTATGTGAGGAACATTTCTATAATATACATAGGGTTTTCTACTGCATTGCTCCCTATCTGTAACCCTATGAATAGTGAAAATGATAGGAAACATTATATATGTTATGCTTCTCATCCAATAACCAATATACTACAAAGGACAGCGGATACTGTCAATAACAAAAGTTGTAAATAATGATTTTTCTAGCTGGAAAAGTCTTGTGATAGATACTGGACACTGTAATTGGAATTCCAACATAAGTCTGTGTGTTTTGATACTAATAAGAGCATGCAACAATTTCTCTAAAGAATATGTATCTACTAAAATAACATTTTTAAGACCATACTGTTCATATTTGCATTTACTGTAAATCATTTTTAGGTTTTTAACTTTGTTTATATAAGTGGTCTTCCACTGCACTTTTTAAAAGCATCTGAGTGATCACCACTGACCTGGCAAGTGCTGTGTTTGTGATGTCGCTTGTCTGCTTATATGAACACAGTTGTGATGTCAGAAATAATTGTACTGTAAGGTCAGAGAATCTTAATTAACACTTTCTATGTTTACTTCATAGATATATTGCATTGGTAACTCTTTGGAGGGCTACTGAAATTTAAAATACATTCTCTGGTAAACTGTATATGCTGAATAAACAGTGCCCATGAGAGACATACTGGAGTGTATACCTGCTCGTCTTGTTTTAAAGCATCATCCATGTCATGAGCTGAATGCACAGAATGATTCTAAGTGAAAGAAGTTCTAAGTAAATTTTACCTGGGCTAGCCCAGTTGAGAGATGTGACATCTGGGACTTTATTTTCAAAGGCTGATGCAGAGCGTGCATCAAGCCCTGCGTCGATGCTATTTTTTTGGTGCAGCTGTGCCAAACTCCTTTGCTGCAATTGTGCCCAATTTTCAGTTGTCAGATGCACTTGTGACAATTTCCAAATATTTGGTGCAAGCCCCATAAAAAGGGCCCCCCAAATGCTACAAGTTAGACCAGGGAAAAGCTGATCTGACTTGTGGCATTTGGCGCATGGGGTTGAAAATCCTGATCGCCAGCTGGGAGAATCCTGCAGGCCCTGTGTGCCAAATGATTAGTGCACCAGGGGCATGTGGCATTCTCTGGGCTTTGAAAATTGAGCCCCTGGTTTCTTGTGGGATTCTGCTTCTACGCTTTTCTGCTTCTGGATGAAATGGAGCACTGAGATCAAGTGACTAGCCCAAGGTTGCACAGTGTATATCTGGCAGCGAGTATCTGACTCTAGCAGGGTTTGTGTTTGAATCTGTGATCTTCCAGTTTTCAAGCAGTTGCACTAGCAGCCAGACCACTCGGCATCAACCTTCACTTCTGACACTGTAATGGAATAGCAGCAGTCTTGGGACTGCGTCACTATGGGTGGAATAGGAAAGATAGTAAGGATGTCAGCCCATCAAAGGTTACAGTAGCAGTGCCTGGTACAGTAATGCTTTTGTATACTTTCTTCCCTATTTTAGACTGATCTTTTTCCCCACCTTGTAAAAGGCCATTCTTTTATGTTCTGGGTCTCTTTTACCATTTATTTAAATATAGGAGTCCTCATTTAAAGAGCACAGGTTTTCGTTCTTTCAATCTCCTTCTAGTTGTAGCCTACTTTGTAAGGTCTTCATTGGTCATATTTTCACAGTTTTTATGATGCTGTGTTTATTAGGTGAAGAGATCACAATTATAACCTTGTTAGTTGGATGGTGAGTTTGAGTTTAATCAAATGGACCTTTAAAATACCAGATGTGGGCTTTAGAAAGACACCCCTCTAGTTTTTTAATTGAGCACACTGCCTGCACACTCCACACTTAGATGTCACAAAATGTCTGATCAGAACAAGGGTTTAGTTCTCACAAACTGCAGCAAAACAAAAACAGTAAAAATAGAACTCTCTGAGTCCTGTACATTGAGCTTTGGTTTTGAACATTGAGCATGAACTATCCAAATCGTTCCCCAATTGAGGAGAGTGGCAATGGGTTGGGGAAAGGGTGATAGCTCTGTTGGGACTCTGAGGCAGCTTTGGGTAGGCCCTATTCTTTTGGGACCAGTACTGGTGGGCCACCAGAAGAGGATGTGGTGAGACAGTGTCCTGTGCCTGAAATTGTCCTGAAGTGGTTGAGAGTTGGCATATTTTGGTATCAGTTTATGCCCCCCCCCCCATGGCAGGGAGGTAGGGGGATCTAATTTAACATTTAAAAAACAAACTACTAAGGACTTTTATGGACCCTATGAATTTGATGTGAATGCATTTGTATAATACTGCTTAGACAACTGATGAACATCTGTTATGGACTTTTGTTTATTTATTTTGATTTCTTTGTGTTTTATATTTAAAGAGCAACTGACACATTTCGGTAGAGACATGCCAGTAGTGCCCTATCCTGCCTACAGTACCTCCCAGTACAGAGGGTACCACAAATGGAGGTACTGTAAGGCTATATTTTAATATAAAGATGTTGCAGAGTGCAATGCGTGCCCCCACTGCAGCATCAGGTCCCCTTCCCCGATCCAAACCTGAGGATGACGTCAGGCTAGGATGGGGACCTGGCAAAATGCCATTTCTCTGGCAAAAGTGCAGTGGAATTAGCATTTCTGTAGTGTGAATGAGGGTTCGAGTGGTGGGTTTTAAATAAATAGGTTTTGGTGGGACTTGGGGGTATTAGTGAGTAAACTAAAATTATATTTTACTTTATTTAAGGAGGTTCAGGATGTGTGCAGGTCTTGAAGCACTGGCATGCTGCAACTCCTTGGAAGTGCTTCACTAGTTACATCCTTTTCAGCACCCAGCTCCTCCCAAGGAAGTCTTGGACTTTTATCAGAGACTGGAGATACTGAGAAGGTGTGGCACCAGATGGAGATGTAATCCAGGAGTGGGAACCAGGGAGAGTAGGATTGGGATTCTAAGGCTGAATACATGCCATAGGTTTAGGAGGGTCATGGAGTGGGGTCCTCTGTGCTATGTCACAATCCCTATGGAGCCCCAAGAAGTGGGGGGCAGGTAGTAGAAATACTGACTGCTCCAGTTTATCCCCTTTGCGGGATGTTGTGCAATGCCAGGTCTCTGAGAAATAAAACAACTGTGATATTGGATCTTATCACAGAATGCTCTGGGGACCTGCTTTGTTTTACCAAGACCAGGCTTGGTGATGACTGTGGGTCAGTCCTATAGGCAGCAGTCCTGGCTAGGGCTCTCTGTAGCACACTGCCTGAGGCAGGAGCTCAGGGGTGGGCATCTAATTTAGATTCTGCTTAAAGTTAATGGCATACCCACTGAAATAGGTGGGGTTGCTTCAATGTGTGACAGCAAAGGGTGTAGTTGGTGGGGATCTGGTTAATGGGACTTGGGGGATCAGACCAGGATGTAAAAACTACACCGGGGGGGGGGGGAGAAAAGCATTAACCCCCCATAAAAAATACTGCTGCTGTAAAGCACTGTTTCACAGTATAGAGGGAAACATTTTAAACTATAATATTCAGACACCATCTAGCTTATATTGGATAGATTTTCTATAGTTATGCACCCTTGTTCATTATTATTGAGGTCATTTGCATGAAAGTAGGATATCTATGTCTCATGAGTCATAATCCTTTGTGACAGCATAATCATTTTTAAGGCTACAGATTATGATGCCACAAACAGATAAATACAACCACAGTGGGGGCGAAGCATAAGGATGAGAGTAAGTCTGGCTGCGAAGGCAATGTTTCATGCAAATTTACTTATTTGTTTGTTTATTATTTATTTGTCTGCATCTTTATTTATTTATTTAACAGGGTAGGCCCACTGAGACATAGCTGTCTCTTTTTTAGGGGCGACCTGGAATTAATTACACATAACAAGCAGACAGAGAAGTACATTGTGAAGAAACCATTGTCAGAATTAGTCAAACATGACATTGTCAAAATACATAAGGTGTGAAACTATACATTTGGCCAAGCAAAGAGACAGACATATGACAAAGAGTTACTAATGACCTTAGTCAACACAAGATAGGAAAGGGAAACATTGATCCATAGTGCATCAGAAGTATTCAAAGTGGTCCAAAATGTGAGCATAGACAATCATAGTGCAGGCAGTTTTCACCGTTTAAAAGCACAGATGCTTCCTTCCAGTAGTACAACTTTAAGCCCGTTTTTGAACCCACCCAGCATGCAGTCTTGAAGGGTAGATGACAGGATGTTCCAGACAGTCTATGCAGAGGTGGCACAGGACTGCTTTCCCACACTGGGTATAAGTTTAGGTGTCTCCAAAAGAAGATTGCTGGAAGACTGTAGGACTGTCCTCAGGGATTTGATTTTTAGAATATTGCACAGACTGGGGGAGTAGAGGGACCCTTAACTTTTTTTTTAAATTTTAAGTCATAAGCATTTACAAGTCATATACAATAAATGTATCACATTAACTTACAGTCAGGCTTTGATTACTATGATATTGTCTCTTAAATACAGTACTTATACATTTTTCCTTCTTATACTGTAAATGTGTATATACTGTACATCACCTTTCCCCCTATCCTATCTGTTCTCTAAAATTTCTTGATATTAAGTATATCTAAAAACTGGACCAAGCTTTTTCAAATCCTGTTGCATGATTTAGTAATATATCATGAACTTTTTCAAGTCTATATACATCAATCATAAGATTTATCCAAATATTATACTCCGGTGGTGTTACATTTTTCCAGTTTTTCAAAAACTCTTTATGTGCATTAATTATTCCTATTCTTATTATTTTGAGTTTGTTTTTGTTGATTTTTAAGTTATGTGTGCCATGTGATAATAATAGGGTAACATTATCTTGTTTAATCTTCATTCCGGTATTTGAAATAAAGTAGTTGTAATTTTGGCCCAATATGAATCTAAGGCTGTACACTCCACCATCATATGTTCCAGAGTTGCAATTTGCTTTTTACATCTGGGACAATTATTAGAACAGTTGTCATCCATTAAGTTTAATTTTTTTTGGGTGTAATATGTTCAATGAATTATATTGAAATACATTTGCTGCAACTTGACAGAAATAATATCTAAATCTTTCAGATTCAATATTTGTAGCCATTAATTATCTGTAATTGGTTGATTAAGTTTATTTTACTATTTGTCTTTTAATACAGTACTTGTAAGTTACTACCTGTACATTATAGTATATACGTGTATGTTCTAGATATTAGTTTGCCCTTATTCATTTGATTGATAATTTGTTCCAGCTGGGTTTCTTGGGATTTACTTTGTATATTCCAATTATTTCTAATATGTTCTCTTATCTTCAAATATCTAAAAAAAGTGGTTTTGATTCAATTTATATTTTGTTTTAATGGTCTCAAAATCCATAAAACCATTTTCATTAAATAAATCCTGTATTTCTTTTATGCCTTTTAAATCCTATACCTTAAAACCCAGATCAGTTATGGATGGGGGAAATTATTATTTAAGTATATGGGAATATGGATCAATATATTATTAATAGAGTTAGTTAATTTAAGAACTTTTCCCCATATGTCACATGCAGTGTTGGTCGATGTACAGATTATTTTTTGTTGTTGCCATTGGTTACCTGTAAACAACACATATTTCAACTTTTCATATGAGGTATCTTTTAATTCAGTTTGTGCAGCAGCCAATATATCTTTTTGTTTAAACCAATCATGAGTGATAGCTATATTTGTAGCATAATAATATCATCTAAAATTTGGAAGTGCTAATCCACCATTCTCCTTTGATATATAAAGTTTTCTAGCTTCAGTCTAGGTTTCTTTCCTTGACATAGAAATTTACGTATACTAGTGTCTAAGAATTTGAAGAATCTATCATTAATTATGATTGGGATGTTCTGAAAGAGGAATAAATACTTTGGGAGTATATTCATTTTTATAACATTGGTTCAACCAATTAAGGTTATTGGTAATGTTTCCCAATCCAATAAGTCTTTCTTTGTTTTATCCTGTAAGGACCCTTAACAAGCTTGTAGACCAGGCACAGGAGAGGGTACTCAATCTGACCTCCAGTGAAGGCTGGTTCATTGAGTGCAGTACATTGCAGTGGTGCTCCCTGGGTGGAGTTCCAGCAGTGAAGCACCCAATATTATTATATAAAACATTGAGCTTATTGAGCTCAGAACACCTCAGAGATTGCAAAACAGGGGCACCATACTGTAGATAGGGAAGCAGAGTACCAGTAGCAAATATAAATTGTGACTCTTTTGTGATAAGATTGCCAAGACCATAGAGTAGGCCTATTTTCTGGTGAAGGGCCTGAGTTACATTGTCAGTGTGAGTTCTGTAGGAACATTCCTCATCCAAGTGGATCCCCAGGTATTTGGTGGACTCAACTACTTCTATGGGTGTTCCAGTGGAGGTAGTGAGAGCAAGCAGGTGTTACCTAGACTGTCCAGGTTCCTGGGGCCAGACAAATTAGCCTTGGTCTTTTTGGCATTTAGGACCTGCTTATTGGCGATAAACCAATTTTCAAGTTCAAGGTGGTCACTCACGATGTGGGCACTGAGACAGCTGAGGTCCCTAGAGTTATTATATAGGACAGCATCATCTGCATACAGTAGGAAGCTGGCCCCCCTCTCCCCCACAGTTACTTGGTATGTCATTAACAAATAGCAAAAATAGCAGGGGGCCTAAGAACCCTGAGGGACACTGTCCAAGACTGGTTTAATTTTGGAGAGAGCCCCTCTACATGACCAGCTGGAACCTACTAGTGATACAGTGGGAGAACCAGGAGAGAGAGAGAGAGAGAGAGAGAGAGAGAGTGGATCAAGCCCAAACTGCTTTAGTTTTGATAGAAGAAAGCTATAATTAACCAGATCAAACACTTTAGTGAGGTAATGAAGACTGCTGGTAAGCAACCCTTTCTCCATGGCACCCAGGATATCCGTGATCAATTTGACAAGGGCATTGTCGGTACTGGGATGCCACCCGAAGCCATGTTGCCTTCCAGTCAGCAGGTGCCTCTACTCCAAGAAGTTAAGAATCTGGTTATATACATGATGTTTCTGAATTTTAGCATGGGAGCAGAGAAGAGAAATAGGATGGTACTGCTCTACAGGTTCTACAGTCACTTTTGTGTACTGGCACAACTATGGCAGTCTTCCAACACTCAGGAATTTGTCCTTCTAGTAGGAGTTTATTATTAAGCACGGCAACTGTGGAGGCGATAACAGGCACAGCAGTTTTCAATGTATGTTCCAGTTTATCAAAACCTGAAGATCCTTCCACTTTCAGCCTCTTTAGGAGAACAAGTACCCTGTTCCAAGTAACCAGCCAAAAGTGGAACTCAGAGGCAGTTGGGGTGGAAGGTGGGGGGGGGGGAGGAACCAACTGATGGAGGTTTGAATATCTCCAGATTGGTAAAAAAAAGTCCTCAGTAATAAGGAATAAGGGGACATTACATACGGAAAACATATGAGATCTAAGTTGAATTCCATCTGAATATTATATTTTAAGAAATCTTCCTGAAAGAAATGCATTTATATTCATTTTCTTCAGCTAAATTTTTTAAAGATAGAAGTCATCTTTTTCAGCTACAGGAGCCTCCTAAAATACCACCCTGTCTTCTCAGTCTCTTTTCTTAACTCTGGCCCCAGGAACATGGGCAGTCTAGGTAACACCTGCTTGCTCTCACTACCTCCTCTGTCCACAACTTATGATCCTTTATTATTCCCCTAAACTGCTTTCCTTTCACTTTGTAAACCTGCCTATCACCATCTCCAAAATGCAGATTGTGCCCATTACTCTCTAAACCTCTCCTCTGATGAAATCACCCTGCGTGCTGCTTGTCTCTTCCCATTTGGAATATTGCAACTCCCCTTTCCAAGACCCTGCCAAATCCCTTAGTTTACTCTTGTAGGCTATTACTGGAATCCTCAGCCACACTTAAAAGTATGACCACGTCATCTACAGTACTGTATGTCCATACAGGGTTCAGTTCAAAATTGCCTTCCTTGTTGTTAAGGTTTTTGATGGTCTAACCTCTGCTTACCTTTTTAATTATCCTCCTTACTCCTCGTTCACTCTGCCCTCCACTGATTGCACTCTTTCTGCCATCCCAAAATTAACCACCCCTGCTGCAAAAACATCCTCATTTGAAGCACCATCTATCTAGAACAACTTTTTTGCTGCTCTTGCTTTATTTGTTCTCTCTTGCCCATGCTCCTAATCAGCAATAGTCACTTCTTTACCCTTAGTAACCCTTCCATATAATCTTTCTCTTCTAACCACATCAGGTCAAAACACCTTCTCCTGTCACCTGCCAAAATTATGGAATGCACTCCCCCCACAAATCTGTCACTCCTGTTTAGGTTCTCTCACATCTGCCTTATTAAACCATGTAATCACCAACTGTGTGTGTAAATGACCACCCTGTCACTAGCCATCCTCATGGTATAAAGGCCAATTAGCTACCAGGTCTGCCCATCCCTCTCAACTCACCTGCTCCCCTAACCCTCTTCAAACACTTTTTGCTCCATAGCACTGTGGTGCCTAAATGCCACCCAAGACCACTTGGGCACTTGTTATCATGTGTTACCCCAAATAACTTCTAGTAACCTATTTTTATTCCTGTTATTTGTTCTAGCACAGTACCCTGTCCTATCTTTATTCCTAATCTTGGTATGCCTACTTACATAGTATTGTCTCATGTTCTATTGTTTGGCCTTGTAATGGCCTGGATGTTGCTCATTCGTTAACATGCCTATGTAACTCTGTGTTACTCTGTATTGTTCTTGATTTGGTACATACTTCTGTATAATCCCTACTACTCTTCCCTCAAGATGTGCAATGAGACGAGCAAATTGTTGCTCAGTGCGCCTTTCCTGGTGAAACTTTTCAATAAATAAATAAATAAATGAATAAATAAATAAATAGATAAATAAGCAAACATGCGTTCCACTATCCCCATTATTCATGTTCACTATTTTTTTCTTTGACCTCCATACAGACCTGCAGTGTTTGCCCCATTGCAACCGCTGCTCACCATACAGATCTGCAAAGTTGGAAACCTTAAAGCCTACCATTGATCCTGGGGCAATAACTGTTAGTATAATTATGCTAATCTGCTGTATCCTACAGTGTAATGTATTTAGCTATTGCTGCACTTTCACTGTAGCTATATCACAAGCTTACTGGATGAAAGTCCCCAGTGGCTTAATTTCCCTCTCTGCACCTTGTCTTGGCTGCCAGTCACAGTCCACATCATCTTTTTCAGGATGTAATGCTCTGTGGTGAGCTCATGTCATATTGTGGCTGCATGGATTCATGCTGTAGGGGCTAATCTGCATGACTAGTCTGGATGTCATTAGCTGATGTACAGATGAGTCACACTGATTGACTGATCATGACTGGGGCATAGGGTGCATTGGAAAGTGGGGAAGACACAGGGTAACCATGCATACACCATATACTATGCTGGCAGCTGAGGATTTAAAGGGGTAGTATAAAACACACAAAAAAAGAAAAAGAAAACAGGGGTTCAAGAAAGGGGGGTTGTTTGAATCTGATAAATGCCAGCTGGCAACAGACCTGGTGTAAGGTGTACAATTCTCTTGGCATACCACCCTCCAGCTCAGAAACAGGCGTTCTTTTGGAAATTTGCCGGTTTTATCATCAACCTATTGCTAGGTACCTCAACCTTTTTTTCCATACAGATGTTTTTCCTCCTTGTGTCTGAGGGGCAGAAACATCAGCCCTGTGCCCAGATCTCCCAAGTGGTCCCTCTGCTTCCCTCAGTGAGCTTACCTGGTCAGTAGTTCTCACCATAAGCTCCCCTCTCATGGCAGGGCAAGAGAGGGAGGCCTGTCCCAATCCTCAAGTACAACAAGCCCAAGGCAGACCAGGTCACTGACCAAGTGGCAGTGCAGGACTGGAGACAGCTGGCTGGGATTCATTAAGTCCACTGATGCTCCATTTTCTGCTTTTCTTCCCATCCCGTTGCAGAGTGTTGGGTTCATGCATGGAGGAGCACTTATCCAACATTCCCCACAGTCCCCTCCCTTTATGTGCCACTCTGACAGTGCTCTACCCTCATGCCTTCACCTGGGGGCAGCCTAGGCCATGCTGGCATGCCTTCCCACTCCTGGAAAGGAGAGCAGTCCTCTGAATGTTTAATCCTCTCCCACCATGGCCAAACTCTGGTAATTGGAGCTCCTTCTCAAACCCAGATTGCTGGTGTGGAGAAAGATAATGTGCCCATGGTGCTTTAGCCCTCTTCACCACTGGGCTGGTGGGATGCCCCCAACCTTATTGTGTTGGGAAAGTTCAATGTAAGGATTGTTGATGAAACCTCACTATTTGCTCAGCAATTGCTCCAGTTAATGGAATAATCGAGCCTCACACAGATTGCTTCCTCTGCTATTCATGAACATGGCCATATCTTGAACCACGTCTTTTCCTTGGGGCTGTACACCTTTGATGTCAGGGTGGATCCAGTAGGGTGATTGTATCACAATGCTGTTGTCTTTTTTGCAGGGGTTCCCTGAAAATCATCTCCCCCAGGTGGAGGTGATTCAATACTATCCCAGATGTGCTTTGACAAAGGAAAATCTTCTGGAGGTATTGCACATCTTGAGCAAGAAAGAAGCATGAAGTTGAGGCATGGAGGCAGCATGTAATGGCTATATTTGGCCATTATTGCAGCGCTTGACTCCAGTGCACTGATTTGTGTTTGCATACTGACCTCCCGTCAGAGCTTGCCTTGGTACAATGGTGAGCTGAGGTGGTTGAAGGCAACAGGGTGAAGGTTGGAGCATTCCTGGAGGAGGTCCGGCTCAGTGGTTGACAGCATGGCTCTGAGGTAATGTATAAGGATTATCAGAGGGCAATAACCCTGTGAAAGGCAGAATTCCTTTCATGGGTTATTGTCTTAGGAGAAAATGGCCTGCTCAACTGTTCTGCATTGTGGATAGGCTGCCTAACCCTGGGTATCCTCAGTCCAGAGGAGTTTTTTCTTAAGAAAGAGATGAGGAGTTTGGTTTTTTTTTTCTGGGCAGAATGTCCTCCAGTTGAGCTGAGATCTTGACTGGTGGTCTGTCAGGGACCAGAAGTGGTCTAGGGAAAAGGCACAAGGGCACTCCATTGGTCTGGTGTGAGTTCCAGACAGACATTATGGAGGATGTGCTTGAGGTGATAGCAGCATTGCAGCCCACTTACTGTAAAATGGTTCTGGAGTCCACCAAGTTGTTGGTTAACTGGGGAGGCAGCATAGCACAGTAGTTTAAGGTTCTGAGCTATAAATTTAGAGACCTGAGTTTGAATCCCACAGCCCCCCCTTGCATACTGTGTGACCCTGAGCAAGTCACTTAACTTCCCTGTGCTCCCAGGTTTCACCTGTAAACAAGCTTTCAGCTTAGTGTGCCACTCCTGGTTAAACAATTGAGAAAACAAATCTGTCAGGTGGCCTTAGGTCCAGTGTTTGCCAGCAGAGTCCATAGTTCATTAGCAAAAGGCTGTTTCCCACTGGCTCTGAAAAAAGTTGTAGTGACCCTCACTCTTAAAGAAACCATCTTTGTACTCTGATGTGTTAGCAAACTACTGGCTAGCCTAAAATCTTCATTTTTAGGGCAAGTTATCAAGAAGGAGATGGCAGCACAGCTAGAGGTTCACCTTGAGCAGTATGGCATCTATGATATGCTACAGTTGGGTTTCAGACCACCCCAACATACAGAGACTTTGGTCATAAAAGTGTTTTATGATCTGCTCTTAATGAAAGATTGAGAGGGGAATTCAGTTGTCATTCTCCTTGATCTCTCATCAGCATTTGACACTGTGGACCATAGCGTTTTGTGTTGATAGAGTTCTTTGGGGAATATGAGGGACTTACCAGAACAACACTAATGTGGTTTGAATATTTTCTGACTGGCAGGTTGCATCAGGTTGTGATGGCCAGTTGCAGCCAGTTATGGTGCTCCTCAGGGTTCAATTCTGTCCCCCCCCATGTTGTTTGTGGTGTATAGTCTGCCGCTGGGTCAGGTAATCAGACAGTATGGGTTGAGCTTTCACTGCTATGCAGAAGACACTTAGCTGTACATGTTAGATGGACGAGAGGTGGTCACTGCGCTGTAGGGTTGTCCTCAGGAAATCTCCGACTGGAAGACCTACAGCTGGCTGAGTGTCAATCTGACCAAGATGGAGCTGCTACTGGTGGAACCAGATCCTCGATGGTTGGAGAGAATATATGATACCATCAGCATTCCATCTCTGAATGTCACATTTCTGACAGCTATGGATAGGACTGGAAGTCTGGGAATCATTGTGGATTCATGTCTGACACTCAAACATCAGGTTTTGGCTGTGGTCTGCAGTGGATTTTTCCAGTTAAGGAATATCTACCAGATTAGACCCTAGTTAGTGCAAGAGGACCTAGTGGCCCTAGTACATGCCTTCATGATCTCAAGACTGGACCACTGCAATGCTCTAAACCTAGGGCTATCTAGGGGTTTAGTGCTTTGCCTAGAGCTGGTGCAGAATGCTGCAGCCAAGATGATAGCTGGGATGTTGTATAAAGATTTATGAGTCCACTACTTTAGGGTGAAAACAAAAGGACTGTGGAAAACTGCAGCACAACCAAAATACTGCAGTTAAAATCACCGCCAGCCCAAACTGCTGCTGGTCATGAGGCAAACCCTTCCCAGCAAACACACCGAACATCACACATATCATCAGACGTGGGAGCGATGGCCACAGTCCACCCCACACAATCATCAAGCTTTCATAGGGGGACTGCACCCCCACCCCCAAAATATATATAATCACCTTCACCTGCCCCATACATGGAAGAAGAAGGCAAAGAGAGAATGAGGCACAAAATGTGACAAAGAGACAATACTCAATCCCATGAATGGTATAGAGTTGCAGGAACAAGGGAGGACAGCAGTTAAATGTCCTATCGGCATACCAAGTTAAACACCTTTCCATATAATGCTGATTCTGGGTAGTAGAAAAATGAAATACCTTCAACCCCAAGCACCACTCTCAAATAGAAGAAAACAGTCACCTGTCCCCATACGCGTATATGACTCCACAATCCGAAGATCCAACAAAGAAGACGATTGTGTTGATGGTCTGGAAGCCTTTTTCCAAACTCTCTGTACCATTCGTTTGAGGTAGTCCACGGAAGGTAACTTGCCAGCAATGTGGGGGGGGGATAGAACTACAGCACTCAACCAGCACTTGCTGAGACAACTGTGTTGCTGTCACAGCTCTCCTTTTCATGTGACTTATCATCTGCCACACACAAATATCCCTTCGATCAGGAACGTGGTTGTGACAGTCAACTACCTTCACAACATTGTCTCCTTCTGTATGAACCCTTGCCATACACTTCCCCTTCCGTACTCTACACACATCCAGTAGATTTTTCCCTCATGACAGCACTCTTTGCAATACAGAAAACCGTCATGCACAAGCAGCTGATTTCTCCTATTACTGTCCAGAAACTCCAATGGCTTAGACACAGTCAATGAACACTAGGCAATGATAGCAACACACAACTGCAAGAGATTACCAAGATCCACCACTACTAAATACATTGCCTCACAAGAAGACAGACACACACCTATACGCATCACTCACAACGCAAAACACCTGCACCAGCATACTCCACTCAGACATTTCCACATCCACAGCATATCCACGCATGCTGCAAACACCCCTATAACACACTCACCTACTCATCACATGCTTAGAACACTGCGGCTTCAACTCCCTCACAGTCACATGACACATACACACGTTTTCCCATGATACCATTACAATGCCCTCTTTCCTGCTCCATCCTAATGGTATACCAAGATTTATTACTCCTATGCTACAGCATCTGCACTGGTTTTCAATTAGGTGGTGCACCACCTCTAAGATTGCTTTGTTAACATAACAATCCCTGCATGACTCAGGCCCTGCCTTCCTAAAAGACCTTTTGAGTTACATCAAATAGCAGCATGTCCTGGATCCAATATGGCAATGCAGTATGAGTCTGCTAACCCTGAACTCACACAGGAAACCATTAAGTATCATGGAGGAAGGTGAAATGAAGAAAAGAAAACATGAACTGGGCTTAGTAGCAAAAGAAGTTAACTTTATTAGCTCACATAGCAGGAGGACTATGATGCCCTGGCACTTTAATTTATGCAGTTGTTCCCTGCTGCTTAACTCAGGGTATTTAGCACCCACAATTAAAGACACAGCTTCAAATTTTAATAATGTTAAATGCAGCAGTAAAAGAGCACCACAATGTCTGCCACCATGCAAAAATACAGACTGCTGATACACAATTCATAATGGCAATATGTACATGAAAAAATATCTCTATTGAAAGGATGGTAATGCAAAAAGGTATAGAGGGGAAGAGGTTGGAAGATGGGAAAGTGGTCATTTGCTGTTAGGGCCACTAACTGGTTAAACAAATTACCTCATACACTGCTGAGTCTCTCTAAGTTTAATCATTTTATGAGATCTTTGAGGTTTGCCTTTGCAGTCCAATGCAATTGTAACCATTAAACAGTTTTAGTAGGTTTCTCACTGTACTTAACCTGTGACTTTTTATACAATGATCCGAATCAATTTTTTTTCAAAACTGTAAGTAATTGTTCTGCCTTAAGTGCTTGGAGCCTGACTCAACTACATTCAATTGGAACTGCTTATTGTACTTGTAACATTTTTTGTGACTGTATTTGACATGGAACTTTTGTAAATGAGCACTTGCGCTCAAAGGTAATATCCAAAGTCCTCAATAAATAAGTAAATAAAAGATGCGAAGATGCATGGAGAAAAGCACAAGCCAATAGTTGTAAAGCAAGTCCCACAGTTAGACAATATTAAATAATCAGGACCCTATGTCAGTATTATTCAAGTGAACAAATGTAGTATCAATAATGTTAAAATGCATGAAGTGGAGGCTGCACAAACTAATGGGGTCGAGAATTAACTTTAGCGTTGATCAATTGATCCTGGCTGCATCTGTAAAATGATAAAAGACAAATATACAAATACAGGCATGGGTAATATGAGAAATTACAACCAATTTCATAATACCAAACAATGTTTCAGATATGCAAACTGTTATCTGAGCCACATGGTTTAAAGATGTTTCAAGAAACATTGTTTTGCATGGCTTTCCTTATGTTCCCCGTGGCAAATTCAGTATTCATCGATTCTTAGTGACTCTCAGAGGATGGTTAGAGTGTTCACGTTCCAATTGCTGCAGTAAAAAAATTGCAATTATAATCAGTATTGCCCAGTTCCTGCAAGAGCTCTTTGAAAGTGCTGCTGGTCCATCAAATGGCTGGCTCTGCCCGCCAGGGTAAGTAGCTTACAAAAAAAATGCTGGCACCCATCATATTTATTGTAACCTTTCTAAGTTTCTGATTTTGCAAAAATTGTTGGTCTTTTAAATATTTCAAATTAACTGGTACTTGTTCCCCTGCTTGTTTCAAAAATATCTGAGTGCCATCACTGACCCCACTGTCCTCTTGAGGTCAGTGCTCACCACTGACCTCACTGGTACTGTTAGTGACATCACACTTTGTTGTCAGGAAATGAATGGGATGTCATAAGTAATAGCATGTTGAGGTCATCGGATGAGGATGTGATTAAGCGGATAAAGGAATTTAAGTTCTTAGGACTCACGCTTGACAGCACCCTAACTTAGGAAGCACACATTTCACAATTGATTAAGAGATTGCATCAGAGGTGTGGCGTCCTTTGCTGTTTAAATTTGTTGTTTATTCCCACTACAAGAAAACTATTGGCACAAAACTTTTTGCTTTTATCATTGGAGCATGGCTTGCTGTTCTGTATTTCTGCAAATGAGGGGGTGCTGTCAAGGGTGAGGGCATCATAAAATCAAATAACACGGTTTGCTACACTATTGCCTCCTGGAACACATCACTACTCCTTGTTTTCTAAATTAAATTGGTCTATTTTTCACCAATGATATGAGTATCAAGCCACCATTCTCATGAAAGGTTTGTCTTAAATGTGTTACCATTATCATAAACAAACGTGTTTCAGACAGTAAGCAACTGTTTACTAACTAGGTGGGTCAAAGCTAATCTTATTGGAGTCCCTCGAAGGGTATAGATTCCCAATGATATGAAATGCCTGATGTCCTGCTATTAAGAATGTCTGTTTTATACAGAATGTTAAGTATTTGCTTAAGAAGCATATCTTAAAATGTTTGTACTTGTACTTGAATTTTTGTAGCAATGAATTTTTGTAGTAATGTTTATTACTGTTTGTGCATATGTATTTTCTATCCTTTTTCCTGGTCATCCTTGAAAACAGGCCTTCAGCCTAAGGTTCTGCCAGGTTCTCCAAATGAAAAATCTATACTAAACAAAAAAAATGCCCATCACAAATTGTAGTCCTGTACTCACTTCATGGATATGTTATAATACTGTAGACCCCAGGAAAGTTTACTGAAATGTAAAAATACAGTCCATCCTCTAGCAAATTTTGTTAGCTGAATAAACTGTGCCCAAGCGAGCACATGCCGTACTAAAGGAATAATGCCCGACAGGGTGGGTGTTATGCTGGGATAACATCCACCTCAGGTGGTTGGGCCCGAGGCCAATGCCGAGGCGTCCAACACCTGAGGGATGTTATCCCAGCATAACACCCACCCTGGAGGCATTATTCCTATTATACAATGGCTTATTGTTTCATAGTTAAAAAAATAATTTTAAAGAATGTTTTTGTTAGTGTGTAAAAATATTTTTGTTTCTCAAGAGAAAAAAAAAAGGCCAGGAGCATGCTCCATATCCTACAAACAATCAGCAGGGATGTTATGCCAGGATAACATCCCTGCTGTGACAGCCAACTGACCAATCAGAAGCCAGGAATCTTTCTTGCCATTGTATAATGGAGTGTATATCTGCCTTTCCTACTTGGGTATGGGAAAGCAGCATGCTCCTATCACATGAGCTGAATGTGCAGCAGATGTCTAAGTGAAGATCACTGGAATACTTCACTTGTTGGAGGTGTCATACAGTAGCAGCAGTTTTGGGACTGCCATCATTATAGATGGAACTGCACAGACACCAGTCCAGATGTAGAGCTTCAAAGGTAATTAAACTACTGTTTTAAAAATGGTGTGAATTTATTACAATCATGACATTAACATTTTGTAAAAGGGTTGCAGACAAACTTGCAGGAGTAAGGAAATTTGCAGTTAAGAGTCAGAAAGCAGATTTAATTGGGCTACCACCCCCTAACCGGGTTACGCTATATGCATGCATGACAGTGAAGTTCCATCCTGGGGCAGTAACCCTGATCTCCATTTCTTTTTTACTTTTCATAGAACTTTTTGCCCTCCATCACCACCTATGCCTTCCACTGGGCACATGCTCCATCACCACAAGTTTCATCTGCTGCTCCCCTCACCATCTATCTGGTGGGGATCTACAAGGTGTGGGACCGAGAGCACCAAAGGCTTTCATTTTTGGTGACAGAGGGACATTATTTTACTTTTTTTTCAAGTTTTTCTCCTTATTACCATGGGGCCATGGCAGACATAGAAGCACATGCTCATGGAGACATAGTGGGCTCTGGAATCAGTGGCCCCACTTCACCCACCTGGCCTAGTGCCAGCCCCCCAAGCCTTGATGCTACCACTGGACCTCTACCCATTGGCAACCAATAGCTGGCAAAATGCACCTCCCCAATCCAGGAGAGGAGAGCTTCCCCTAGCTCTCCCCCTTGCTTAGCCCATTGGGACCTGAGCTCATTCCTGAACTCTGGTCGATGGCATGGTAGAGGTAAGGTACCTAAATGCCTCAGCCCTCTGTGCCACTGGGCTGGCCTTCTGATCTCCATTTGTTGTTTGCAGTGTTGAAATCATGCTTACAAAATGCCTAACCCCCTTTTTATCCCAGAATGCCCATTGAAATAAATCCTAGGTTAAGATATACCGTGTTATAAACCACTCTAGTGAACAACGTACTACTTTACCATAACATCCTTAATTTAAAGGGAGACTGACAGCCCCCTCAGAGATTGTTTATGCAAATGGTAGTTTGATTCTGTTTCCTTTTTTCTTTTAAAAAGTGAAAAACAGACTGTCCACCATACTGGTGTTATCACACAAAAACATGTTTGTTTACAATCCCTTGGTCAACCCTCACAGCATCTTTCCTGGACTTGGGAACACCCCCAACACAGTCTAGCCACTCATGATGCAGTGGGAAGAGAGGCGTCTATTGAACCATGAGTGGCTGCACTGTTTGGGGGGTCCTAATGTTCTGGAAGTATGTAAAAA
Source organism: Neoceratodus forsteri (assembly GCA_016271365.2). Classification (NCBI taxonomy): domain Eukaryota; kingdom Metazoa; phylum Chordata; order Ceratodontiformes; family Ceratodontidae; genus Neoceratodus; species Neoceratodus forsteri. The sequence continues at coordinate 240,052,382 of JADMNL010000024.1, read as the reverse complement.
GAGTAGGTCAAGGATCTGAAACACAACAAGGTTGGGTGTAATTACAGCATCGGCATGCATTTCAATTCTACCAAGAAAGGAAGCAGATAGAACAAACGGCAACATCAATTAATTTTAGAGAAGATAGGCAATCATAAAATATTGTTTTTTAACCAGAAATAACATGATACTAAAAAGGTTGACATTGTATCCCTTTAAGTTGTTTTTGCCAGTTGTGGAAACTGTGAACAAACTGGCTCTCTGTTTGAAACTTGTAGTGCAGAATGTCATATGTGATGATGTCAAGAAGGGAGAGCGCTTCTCATCTCATCTCATACAGCAATCCTTTGTCACTCTGTTATTTTTCTAAAATACAGTAATTGATCTGTTGGTAGATGTCAGCATGCTAATAGATACTTAATGCATGTACAATTATACAAAATCATGCAAAAACTGGAACCACCAGTAGCGTTTGGCAAAGGTAATCCTATGGTGTAGAACCCTGCTGCCAAATCTGAAAAGAAAAACTTTTGGCTGAATTGTAAATGGACTTGGCTCAGGGGTTTTCTGATTCTCTTTGAATGAATGAATGAATGAATCAATGAAAAATGCCTAGGAAGGAAGAACATGATCCGGTTATGGGTGTGAAAGAACAGGCAGGAAATGCCTTTAAACCTTTAGCTATAGATTTTCTAGTTGTGTAGATTTGTCTGTAACTCTTAAAGCGATTTACCAAGTTTGGATATATGAACACATATACTGCAAGGTGACTGCATATAGAACTGATTTGCAATGTATTTTGATAGATGCATAGCCTATTTTAGCAAATTTAATTAGGTTCTTACCCTCACAAACCAGGAAGTGTCATTTTGTGTATTGGAGCCTGTATTTGGTGACCTTTGACACTAATTACCTTTGCAATGTCACCACAGGGAGATCTGTGCTCTGCAATTAAAATTAGTTCTTGGTCACAACAATTCTGTCTTGATAACAGAGCTCTTGGTCACAGCATGCAGCACGACACTGGCAATGTCAAACAGTTCATTTTCAGGGTCCGATGATGAAATCATTATGTTGTCCTGCACTAACAGTGATCTTTCGGATGCTGACACAGTGCCACAATTTAACAGCCGCTGCATAGTAAATCCCCATAGAGATGACCGTATGACAGCAGCGAGAATGATGTGGGCAGTAGCTCAGGCAGTCACAGCAGTAGTCCCGATCCATTCCAGTACAGCAGCGAGAGCAGACTTAGCAACATGGACTGTTAATATTATATTTTGCTACTTAGTGCTACGGTTTGGTTCCTGCCATTGCTGTCATTTTACTGTGCAAAATCGAGGTATGGTGTGTGTTCTGTTACTCCCAGCATTGATCTGCCCACACAAATGCTAGCGATAGTACCCTGGGTTTTTATATTTCTTTTTTTTTTGGGGGGGGGGATGCTTTCCATGTGCGAATGAGTTGTAGGCCACTTCAGCTTGACACTGAGAGCACCGCTCGATCTGGTGACATTGCTTTGAGCAGGATAAATGGCTCACAATTTGTCCAAATCCAATTTCTCCAAATTCCTCACCTGGTACTAGTTAGTAGTGACCTCCCACCAATTGATTTATCAGTCACTCACTCTGATGGAGCACAGGGTGGAAATTACAAGCAGGCACCTTGTCCCCCAGCCACTCCAAACCCCCCAGCTACACACATACACTTAGAAAAATGCTGCAGCAAAGAACTTTTATCTGTAAATTATCTATACTGTTTGGGTCTGTCTTTGCCCTAGTGCCAACTGGTCTATGCTATAGCTTTCTTCTCTTTGTATGTGTGTGTTGTAGAGGGTGGGGGGGCTGGAGCCTGCTTGTACTTTCCCTTAGAGGTATCAGTGATTGAGTAATGTGTTGAAGTCACCGTTCCTCTGTTTACGACATATTATAAATTTAAAACTACAAATTATTGCGCCAGCTTTGTGTTACCTCTAAGTGCTCAGGAACTATACAGACTGCAGCTGTCATTAGTGTCTGCATAAGCATCTGTAATACCATCCTGGCATTGGCTTATTGCTGCTACATGTGTGCCTCCAGGTGCATTATGAACTGAGCAAAAAATACACAGTATAGTGGGTGATCGTCACCCACCCCCCAAGGTTAAAAATGACACTGCCAATACCCGTCTCATGGAGAAAGACACTACATTTATGTTTAGATAGCCAAAGTACTGTTTGATTGGTCCACTACAAAAAGGGACATATCCTTGCGGTAGGTACTCAAGTGTTAGACTGTATTTAAACCACCCTTCCTCACTTATGTCACCGTACTTCATTACCACTTCAGTCTGTGTCAAGCTGTTTGTGTTTTCCCATTTTTTCCATTACAGTGGATCTCTGATGCACATGCGTAAAGTGTACAGCAAATACAACAGATGCTGCACTACACTGTCTCCCATGCCTTACCGATGTCATGGTGCATTGTGTAGACTCCCTGCATTCATTGCTGTGTAGCCCATATTTTGGTTCAGACATTAGTCCCTAAGTATGCTGAACTGACTAGCACACTTTGCAATATGACACCATAGAAGCTGAACATTGGTACCACAGTGTCGGGAGAGGATGGCAACTGCAGTATCTTCTTTTGCTGATGTTCCAGAGCACATACAATGATGCTATAATCCTAATTATAAATAAAGACTGTATGTTAAAATGTTAAAAAACTAAGTGTTTAATTTTGAGATACATTGTAAACTATGTAAAGTATAACTATGTACGCTATATAACTGATTTTATTGCATGCATTTATAAACTTAGCGAGGAGCTGGCAAGCTGGAAAACAATTCAGTGCAACTATGTCCCTTTATTCATGCACATCTAAGCATACTTTGGTGGATCAGTGTTATGGTGCTTGCATGAGAACACCAGATGAGCCCAAGAAAACACAGGAGCACAGGAAAAATATAAACTGTCCATAATGATGGTGACAATCAGAAATGCAATAGCAAAGGCAGTTTACTGAAGCAATCACACTGGTAGCAGCACTTGCCAAAAATACACAGTTTATTGCACTGTTCTCTTGGGATTGGACTATGCAGGTCAATGCTTATAGTCTTACTGCACATTACAATTCTGAACTGTTGAAAAAGTCACCCATTTAACACAGACCTCTATGTACAGTACCAATACTGAAAAGCTTACTACAGTTTATAGATCTGCCCAGTTCAAAAGTCGTCCTTTTGTGTCCCAATACGCTACAGATTACAGCTCCATTCAGTCAAAAAAATGTATTTTTCATACAGACTTGTTGCTATAATTATGTACTTGCAGCTCTTACTAAAACTGTAACACTGTACTCAAGCAATGTAGGTTGTGATGTTTCTAGAACCGATGGACCTAGGGCACAGAGCTTAATCAGATGAGTAATATTGAAAATCAGGAGAAATTACCACTTCTGCAATCCCAAAAGCAAGTATCCACCTCAGCTGCCAATATAACAAACAGTTTCAATCATCAGTGCTGTAATTTTTGCCAGTTCAGTTTTGGATCTACACTCACTGAGGCTGGGTCCAGGAAAGATGAATGAACAAGCAGTGAGAAAGGTGCAGTGGGAACACCTTCCCTGTGCTGATGTCACTCATGCATGTGGATGCACTGCTCATGTGCGAACTTCAAACAAAGAAAAAAAAACATGCAAAGACAACTGTGGTACAAAAATGTTAAAAAACCAAACATCTGAATATATTTAATACTTAATTTCAGGGCAGCTGAGCGTTGCATCACTCAATGAAGGGGAGGTGATCTGCAGACATGACATTGGGAGAAGTTGGTAAGTCACTTTAATCTAAGTTTACCTTTTATTACAGCTATCTACCCATCACTCAATATCTCTTTCTTCTATGTGTTCTTTTTTCTGCTATTTTTTTAACTTTCTTTTTTTTTTTTTATTTCACTTTGTCTCTCTTGTTTCACTCTGGTCTGGCTCTTTCATCACAGTTATGCCGTGTTAGGATCTCTGCTGGATGTGATAGTCAGTTGGAAGGTATTTTCTCTCCTATACCATACCTCCCTTCATCTCTGCCACTACCTGAGTGAAACTGCTCATATGTCAGAGTCCAGTTTATGTGCTATGAGTATCCAGTCAAGCTGTGAGTTTGGAGCCCAGGCTATGTAATGATCTGACTTTGCTGACTCTACTAGTGGAGCATGTCTTCACTCATCTCTGCAGATGCCCCAGCCAGTGCCAACCAATGACCTACTTACGCTTTACTTCAACCCTTCTGCTTCATGAACCAACCAACTTCTCATACCCCCTCTACCAGTAGACAGATGGCATCAGCCTTGAAAAATGTCTGTATATTAGTGACTTACAGGGTATTCTGCATTGTAGAGTGGGTGGGTATCCCTATAAATTAACACTTGTTTTCACAGGTTACTTACTAATTTCTGCTTATAATGTGGGATGGGGGGTGGGGGTGGATATGATGGACCTAGGATCCCTTTCAATCTTAATTCACTGTTACTATGTTAGTGTGGTGGCTGTCAAAGTGGAAGCTAAAGACCAGCTGGCAGTTTTTTGAAAGAGTGTGGGATAACCCTGGTTCCATAGCAGCCATATGCATTACATACCGTACAATTAAACTTAGGATTCTTCATACCTGTTACTGTAATAGTTACTTCATCGCTAGTTTTTGATCTGTCTTGAGCTGCATTTTCAGCCTTGCAGTAGTACTTTCCAGAATCTTCAACTCTGTTGAGGGTTAAATTAAATAATGCAGGTTGCAACTCGGATTTGTTGATAGTGCTGAGACTTTCATGTCCTCTAAAGAGCGTGTAAGTGATTGGAGGAGATCCGTTTTCTGACTTACATTGCAATGTTACAAGTTGCCTGAGGATCACCTCTGACATGCGTGGGTGTATCAGGAGCTGTGGTGCAGATACTGGAACTAAATTAAATATTAATGTGTTAATATTTTGCACTTGTGACAAGTATTCGATAACTACAATCTCTTATGACAAGTATTCAGTAACTACAGTACAATATAATTCCCGGCTCTGAATATAGTGTAATATGGACCTTCAAACATACCAAAGTATTGTTCACCATGTTGGCACTACAGCAGTAATGATTTAACTAGGAAAGCATTACTATCTGCAGTGCTCCCATGTAGCCTGTTGTACGCTGCTTGCTTATGCTCTGCTTTTATTATATTGAACCGCTCTGATATATTGCTTTTGCACTGTATACAAACATATAAACTTTCCAGCAGAAACAGGCCTCACAGTCTATCAGGTCTGATTGAATGCACAGCTACCACTTCTGTACTACAGCTGCCCCTCCCTACCCCTTCACCCTCCCTTGTTGTAGTATACATTACTATTGTGGAATACCTTTATTATAGTGCATGTTAGAAAGGTTGTATTCGTCAGAAATCTAGCTTTCCTAGAGTTGTTGTACCATTGATGTGACGTCACGATGTTGTTGTACCATCGTGGTTACGTCACATTGATTGTACAACAGCACGGATCACATGTGCGCATGCGCAACTTGCGGTTTTTTCGGTGGTCACAGAATGAACGTCAGTTTGCCAAAGGCACAGGAGGAGTTAGTAAGTGCCGTTTTCTTTGAAATCTTTGCTGGTACGTAGTAGTACACCAGCTGTGGACCAGGAACGAGTGGAGTGTTTGTACAAGAAGCGGTGGGGAGGGGTTGGGTCTCAGACATCACAGAACGACTGAGGAGGCACAAGCTGTTTCGGTTACTGTTGCCCACACTACCGAGACAGTGTATGGGCAGCAGTGATTCTGTTAACTTCGAGGTTTTCATGCCAAATGAAAACCTCTCGAGCTGCTCTCGAGGTTTTCTTGGTTGTCATGATAACCTCTCGAAGTGAACAACAGTGTTGTTGTTCACTGTTGCCCATACACTATCCTCTATATTGTAGTATACATTTATTATTGTAGTGTAGTATACATTTATTATTGTAGTATACATTTATTATTGTGGTATGCATTTTTTCATTTTAATGTTTCCCACTTGTTCCTTTTGTACAGGACTCCCCTAGAAACGTAGAAACATAGAAGTTGACGGCAGATAAGGACATAGAGCCCATCCAGTCTGCCCATTTCTTTTTCTACCTTATAAATGTGCCATTGGCCTTTGCTCTGTCAGTGGCCTATCTATTCATAGTCATTTGTATTGCTCCCTTATGCCTATCCCATGCCTGTTTGAAGCCCTGCACTGTATTTATAGCCACCACTTCTTGTGGTAAGCCATTCCATGCATCCACCACCCTTTCTGTGAAAAGAATTTCTCACATTCCCCTTAATTGGCCTCCATCTAATCTCATGCTGTGTCCTCTTGTCCTGCTATTTTTCTTATATTTAAACATGTTAGACTCTTTCACCTTGTTTATGCCCTTAAGGTGTTTGAATGCCTCGATCATATCACCTCTCTCCCTCCTTTGCTCAAGGGTATACATATTGAGCTCTGTTAATCTGTCCTCATATGTCTTCTGATGCAGTCCCTGCACCATTTTGGTTGCCCTTCTCTGGACTGCCTCAATTTGGTTAATGTCCTTGTGAAGGTGTGGCCTCCAATACTGCACGCAGTACTCCAGATGGGCCTAACCAGTGTCTTGTAAAGAGGAATTATTACCTCCCTCTTACGACTTGTGATACCCCTACTAATACACCCTAACACCCTCCTAGCCTTACCTACTGCTTTAGAGGTCTGCTTGGATGATTTTAGGTCATCAGTGATGATGATGCCCAAGTCTCTTTCTTCCTTTGTGACTGCTAGCAACTCCCCTCCCAGCCTATAGGTGGCTTCAGGGTTTTTCTTCCCTATGTGCATGATTTTGCACTTCTTTGCATTAAATCCCAGTTGCCACTCTTCTGACCATTCTGCTAGTTTATCCAGATCTCTTCTCATTCTGCCCACCCCATCTGGATCATCTACTCTGTTGCAGATCTTGGTGTCATCTGCAAACAGACAAGCCTACCCTCTAGTCCATCTGCAAGGTCACTAATGGAGATGTTGAAGAGGACCCCCAGGACTGATCCCTGAGGTACCCCACTTGTGACTTGCATCTCTTCTGACTGTATACCATTTACCACCACTCTCTGTTTTCTGCCAGTCAACCAGTTTGCCACCCAGTTGACCAACTTCTGACCCACCCGAGCCTACCCAGCTTATTTATCAATCTTCTGTGTGGAACAGTGTCAAAAGCTTTGCTGAAGTCAAGGTAGGCAACATCAACTGCTCCCCCTTGGTCCACCACTCTGGTTACCCAGTCAAAGAAATCTATGAGATTAGTTTGACAGGACCTTCCTTTTGTAAACCCATGCTGTCTTGGATCCTGTGCCCCTATGGATTCCAGGTGTTGCACTATCCTTTCCTTAAGGACTGCCTCCATAATCTTGCCCACTACTGAGGTAAAACTGACTGGTCTGTGGTTCCCTGCCTCCTCCCTGCTACCACTCTTGTGGAGCGGGATCACATGAGCCCTTCTCCAGTCTTCTGGGACCTCTCCTGTACTCAGAGACTCACTAAACAATTCTGCTAATGGCTCTGCTAGTTCCTCCTTTAGCTTCTTAAGTACCCTGGGATGTATGCCATCAGGTCCCATTGCCTTATCCACCCTGAGCTTAGCAAGCTTTTGTAGGACCCTTTCTTTTGTGAAGGGAGTAGTGCTCACCTCCCTCCCCTGTGTCCATGATGCTGGGCTGTGGGCCTGCCCTACCTTCTCTTCAGTAAATACTGAGCAAAAGTATCTATTAGGATAGATGCCTTTACAGGTCCTCCTCCTCACATGCTCCCTTTTCTCCATTAAACTAGCAATAGCCCTCTGGACTTTCTTCTTTCACTAATGTATCTATAGAAAGTCTTGTCACCTTCTTTACTGTTACGTGCTAGTGTTTCCTCAGTATGGGACTTTGCCTGCCTTACTGCCTTACCTGCTTCCTTAGGGCAGTTTGGTATGCCTCCCTATCTTTATCCCTGTGTTCCTTATATTTCCTGAAGGCCAGCCTTTGGCTCTGTCCTTTTCTGCTACTGTATTTGAGAACCAAAGTGGTTTCCTTCTTCTTTGCGCTTCCTTTTCTGTCTAACACAATGGGATGTTGCTTCAAGTATTGCATCCTTAATGCTTGCCCACTTTGCCTGTACCCCCTCACCTGTGTTTCTTTTTGCCAGGGCTAGCTTAACTCTGTTGGCCATCTTATCAAAGTCAGCTCCTCTGAAGTCCCATATTTTTGCCTTGGAATGGGATGATTTAGATGTAGTAGCCAAATTGAACCATACCATGTGATGGTCACTGGCCCCCAGGTGACCTTCCACCTGGAGATCTGTGATCCCTTCCTTGTTAGTCTGTACTAGATCTAGGATAGCCCTGTCTCTTGTGGGCTGCTGTACCAGTTGTTTGAGGCCCTTCCTCTGCAGGGAATCCACTATGTGTCTAGTTCTGGCAGATGTTCCTGCTGGTATTGACCAATCTGTATCCGGCATGTTGAAGTCTCCCATTATCAGAACCTCCCCTTTACCTGTCATGTTTTGTATATCCTCCAACAGTAATGTGTTTATGTCCTCCCCCTGGTCTGGGGGCCTGTAGACAACCCCAGTTCTTATGGCTGTCCCATTTCCTGTTTCCAGGGTGACCCACAGTTCCTCTGGCTCCTTATGTGTATTCTGAATTTCTGTAGCTTTGATATTTTCATTGACATACAAGGCCACTCCTCCCCCTTTTGCACCTCGGTCTCTTCTGAACAATACATAGCCAGGTACTGAAGTCTCCCAAGTGTGGTTACTGGTAAACCACGTCTCACTAATTGCTACTATGCCCAGTTTAGCCTCTGACATTATTGCCTGCAGGTCTGGGATCTTATTTCCCAGGCTGTGAGCATTTGTGTACATGATTTTCCATTGGCCAGATTTTGGTGTGTTAGTTGTTGGGTGAGGTTTGGCATTACCCCTGTGTGTCGTATGGGTAGACAAACCTTTTTTCTTACCTGGTGATGCAAATGAACTGCAAACATGCTGAATCCCGTTTGACCACTAGCTGAGGGGGGAGGGGTGTTCTTCCCATTCGACGTATGGGGTGCTGCACCCCTCTCCCCATTTGCTAGTTTAAATATTCTGCAAAGATATCAAACTTCTGCCCCAATGCACTGACTCCCTCCTTAGTCAGATGCAGTCCATCAAATTTAAAGAACTTTCGCTCCCAGAACTGTTGCAGTTCCTACAAATCTGTGTCCTTTTCCGGCACCAGCCCTTGAGCCATGTGTTTAGCTCCCTATCTCCCCTTCTCTGACCTTCCATCCATCTGCTCCTCTCCCAGACTGGCAGGATCTCAGAGAAGGAGATGCCGACGAAATAGATGATAGTTTGTCACCCAGCCTGGTCAGGTGTTCCTTGGTCTCCACAACTGACGGCTGGCTAGATCATTAGTCCCTATGTGTACTAGGACATCAATGTTTTCTCCTGCTTTTGAACAATTTTAGAATGTGGTCAGTGTCTCTCCATGCTGATGTACCTGGGAGACAACTGACCATTACCCTGCTGGAGATGGGTATCAACTCCCGAATCATGGAGTCTCCTATGATCAGAAGTTTTTGGATTTCCTTTTGCTTGTTTTGTTTTGGTTCCTGATTTGGGTGAGTTTTGTTGTGCTAGCTCCTGTGCCACAGTGTCCTGCTCTGCAGTGTCTTCTGCCTCTTTGTTTGATTTCAGAGATAGAGGCAGATACCTGTTTGTAGTGTTTATATGTTTTTGGAGGTAATGTGTTGGAGAGCAGAGAGTGATGGGCACCTGATTTGCCCTCTAACCACCTGCCAACCTCCTGGACCAACTACCCTCTGCAGTCGAGGTTTTTCTGTTGGATGCTGGGAAATGGCAGGTGGTTCTTATAATGTATTTCCTCTTCAATATGAAATTTGAGGCGTGCAATCTCTGCCCATGCTGCCCGGAGCTGAGCCCTAAGATCTCCAAAGGCCCAGCATGTAGGACAGTGTCGTAAATCCTGTAAGACTGTCCTTCTGAAAATTGTTCCACAGTACCTGCAGTTAATGATATCCATTCCAGATAAGTTGCTGGGTTTGTAACCTAGTCAGAGTAATTAGAAGGAAAAAAAGGAAAAAAAAATGCAAGTAATGTTTGATTGTGTTTTGTTTAACTTGTTATAACAAGTTAAATTACTAGTGCCCCTGTAAATGAGCTCACCTTGTGGAGGACCCACTGATCCACCCCTTCCTGCTCTGCCACAGGAAATGTCACAACTGTGGTACCCTATAAAAGGGGTGTAGTGTGGGGTGGTTGGGGATGGGGGTGGGTGGCTGGGCCCTTCCCCTGCCAAAAAAAGAACCATGGACGAAAGAACAAGGAGGTAAGAGCAGAAACAATCAGTGAAAAACAAATGCAGTAACCCTGAAAGCTTATCCTAATGTTAGATAAAACTGTAAAACCTGTAAAGCACCACCTGTAATAATTTCAGAGAAGATATCGCTGTAAGAAACACTTTGCTACAGAGAAAAATAAAGCAATGAAATGTTAGCAACAAACAGTAGCAATCCCTGTGAGTAAAAAATAAAAACAACACCACACAGTAAATCTGCTTAGCCAAAATTAGTCTTAATCACTTTCCCTTGCTCTGGTAAGTTTCTCTACTCTGCCTTTCAAGCAGTCTTAGAAGGAAAGAGCTCAGGTGAAGCTAGGTGCCTTTGCCAGCAAACCTAGTCTTCTACCTCCAAGATATCAACTAACCTGACTTTTTAACCCTTCTTTCTGTTGGAAATTACTGACAGTTAGCCAGCTCCACCCCCACATACACCTAATCCTTTGGAAGAGCTGTGGGAGGAAAGCAATTAGCTCCTTCAATGTGAGAAGGAGACTGAAACACCTCTGAGACAACAAACCTTTTCAACAAACAAGAATAAAATAAAACACAGTGTCAAACAGTAATTTTGCTTAGCCCAGTGATAAACAGTCACAAAAATGTAAGCTCCACCTGTAATACAGTAATTTCAGAGAATATATACCCTGTAAGAAACACTTTGCTACATAGAAAAATAAAGCAGTAACAGAAGATATACCTTGCAAAAGACAATTTGAATCAGAAGATTACAGCAGTAATCTGTTAGCACACACCTGTAGGCACACCTTGTAATAATGCAGAAGAAGGTATACCAGCAACAATAATTTGAATCAGAGAAAAAAAAAAGCAATGAAATGTTAGCAACAAACAGTAGCAATCCCTGTGAGTAAAAAATTAAAACAACACCACACAGTAAATCTGCTTAGCCAAAATAAGTCTTAATCCTTTTCCCTTGCTCTGGTAAGTTTCTCTACTTTGCCTTTCAAGCAGTCTTAGAAGAAAAGAGCTCAGGTGAAGCTAGGTGCCTTGGCCAGCAAATCAAGTCTTCTACCTCCAAGATATCAACTAACCTGACTTTTTAACCCTTCTTTCTGTTGGAAATTACTGACAGTTTGCCAGCTCCACCCCCCACATACACACCTAATACTTTGGAAGAGCTGTGGGAAGAAAACAATTAGCTCCTTCAATGTGAGAAGGAGACTGAAACACCTCTGAGACAACAAACCTTTTCAACAAACAAGAATAAAATAAAACACAGTGTCAAACAGTAATTTTGCTTAGCCCAGTGATAAAAAGTCACAAAAATGTAAGCTCCACCTGTAATACAGTGTCAAACAGTAATTTTGCTTAGCCAAGTGATAAAAAGTCACAAAAATGTAAACTCCACCAGTAATACAGTAATTTCAGAGAAGATATACCCTGTAAGAAACACTTTGCTACAGAGAAAAATAAAGCAGTAACAGAAGATATACCTTGCAAAAGACAATTTGAATCAGAAGATTACAGCAGTAATCTGTTAGCACACACCTGTAGGCACACCTTGTAATAATGCAGAAGAAGGTATACCAGCAACAACAATTTGAATCAGAGAAAAAAATAAAGCAATGAAATGTTAGCAACAAACAGTAGCAATCCCTGTGAGTAAAAAATTAAAACAACACCACACAGTAAATCTGCTTAGCCAAAATAAGTCTTAATCCTTTTCCCTTGCTCTGGTAAGTTTCTCTACTCTGCCTTTCAAGCAGTCTTAGAAGGAAAGAGCTCAGGTCTGTTCAAGCTTAGCAGGGTTTTCCTCATAAAATGTTTAAATTATTAAATAAATACTCAAAGGTATCAGCATTATAGAACAGTTAAAGATGTTCCATCTGGTGTGTTCCAGTGAGACATGGGGCACACCATGAAGCTAAGAGGTATTTGTTAAATACAGCATTAGGATCAGGAGGCACTTCTTTTCCTAGAGTGGTGAACCAATGGAACAGCCAATTGGTGGCGAGAGTGGACATTAAAACAGTACAGGTCTTTAAGATAAGCCTGCATAAATGTCTGCATATTAGTGATGTGCAAGGTGTTCTGCTTGGTAGAGTGACTGGGTATCCCTATAAATTAGTACTTGTTTTCATAGAACATTTACTAATTTTCTTTTTGTTATTCTTTTGTGAGCAGGTAAGGCATACTAGGCTCAAGTCCTTGTGTCAGGGGTAACCCTGGAGCACTGGAGAGGTTAAGTGACTTGCTCAGGGTCACATACAGTGGTGTGAAAAAGTATTTGCCCCCTTCCTGATTTTCTCTATTATTGCATATTTGTCACACTGGATGTTTTCAGTCTTTAGACAAAATGTAATATTAGATAAAGGGAACCTGAGTGAACAAATAACACTTGTTTTTTTTTTTTTATTTCACTTATTTAATGAAAAAAAGTTAACCAACACCAATTGGCACTGTGTGAAAAAGTAATTGCCCCCTTACACTTAATAACTGGTTACGGCACATTTAGCTGCAATGACTGCAACCAAACACTTCCTATAATTCAAAATCAGTCTTTCACATCGCTGTGGAGGAATTTTAACCCACTCTTCCTCGCAGAACTGCTTTAATTCAATAACATTTGGTAGGTTTTCGAGCATGAACTGCTCGTTTCAGGTCCTGCCACAGCATCTCTATTGGGTTTAAGTCTGGACTTTGACTAGGCCACTCCAAAACTTTAATTTTACTTCTTTTTCACCATTCTGATGTGAACTTGCTTTTGTGTTTTGGATCATTGTCTTGCTGCATGACCCAACTACGCTTCAGCTTCAGCTGACGGAAGGATGACTGGACATTCTCCTTAAGAATTTTCTGGTACAGAGCAGAATTCATGGTTCCTTTAATTATATGCAGTCATCCAGGTCCTTAGGCAACAAAGCATCCCCACACCATCCACACCACCATGTTTGACTGTTGGTATGGTGTTCTTACTGTGCAATGCTGTGTTTGCTTTATGCGAGACATTATGAGACCCATGTTGTCCAAAAAGTTCCACTTTGCACTCATCTGTCCATAGAACATTTTCCCAAAAGGCTTGTGGATCATCCAGGTGCTTCTTGGCAAATGAGAGATGAGCATTTATGTTCTTCTTGGTTAGCAGTGGTTTCCGCCTTGCTACTCTCACATGAAGCCCAATTTTGCCCAGTCTCTTTCTGATTGTGGAGTCATGAACACTGACCTTAGCTGAGGCAAGAGAAGCCTGCAGTTCTTTGGATGTTGTTTAGGATCCTTTGAGACTTCTTGGATGATTTTACACTGCGCCCTTGGAGGTAATTTTGGCAGGCCGCCCACTCCTGGGAAGGTTCACTACTGTTTCAAGTGTTCTCCATTTGGAGATTATAGCTCTCACTGTGGTTCAATGGAGTCCCAGAGCCTTAAAAATAGCTTTGTAACCCTTTCCAGACTGATGAGGGCAACAAAATGTTTTCTGATCTTTTCAGGAACTTCCTTTGATCATGGCATAATGTGCTTGTTGAATCTTTGTGCTGGCAATGTGACTCTGATGGTAAGGGCCAAAATAAGTGAGGTTTATATTGAGCAGGGCTGGCTGTAATCAAGCCTGGCTGTGTTTAATCAGCTGACTCTAATTATCCCTTTAATTGGGTTGATTTAACTAGGGGGCAATTACTTTTTTCACACAGTGCCAGTTGGTGTTGGTTAACTTTTTTCATTAAATAAATGAAATAAGTAAAAAAAAAAAGTGTTATTTGTCCACTCAGGTTCCCTTTATCTAATATTATATTTTGTCTAAAGACCTGAAAACATCCAGTGTGACAAATATGCAATAATAGAGAAAATCAGGAAGGGGGCAAATACTTTTTCACGCCACTGTAGTATGGAGGTGGAAGCTGCTGGAATATGATATCATAAAATCATATCATAGAAGCTTGATGGCAGGAAAGGACCACACTGGTCCATCTAGTCTGATCTTGTTTCCCCCCTACACCTCCCCTCCCTGCCAGCCCCTGCTTTCCCCCCCCCAATATTCAGCCCCATATGCTTGTCCCATACCCTCTTGAATTCTTCCACCGATTTAGCCCCCACCACTCCATCTGGTAGTCTGTTCCAGGGCTCCACCACCCTCTCTGTGAAGAAACACCTTCTCACACTGCCCCTGTATCTTTTTGCTTGCAGTCTGAGGCTATGTCCTCTCATTTTGACCCCCTTCTTCCTCTTAAGTAAACCCTCTTCTCCCACTTTAGTGAGCCCCTTTACATATTTAAAAGTTTCAATCATGTCTCCCCTTTTCCTCCTTGTCTCCAGTGTGTACAGATCTAGCCCCTTACACCTCTGCTCACATAACTTTCCCTGCATACCCTGCGCCATCCTGGTTGCCCTTCTCTGAACCCTCTCCAATGCATCTATATCCTTGTGGAGATGTGGCCTCCAGAACTGAACCCCATACTCCAGGTGTGGCCTCACCATGGCTTTGCAAAGGGGCATTATTACCTCCCTCCCTCCCTCCTTCTGCTAGTAATGCCCCTGCCTGTGCATGCCAACATTCCATTGGCCTTTCCCACCGCCCTGCTACATTGGATTCCTACCTTAAGATTTGAGGAGACTATGATCCCCAGATCCCTCTCCTGTTCTGTTACTTTAATTTCCTCCCCACCTAGGGTGTACCCTGCTCTTCTGTTCCTACTCCCCAAGTGCATCACAGCACACTTTTTGGCATTAAATTTCAGCTGCCATGTCCCAGACCATTTTTCAAGCATCTTTAAGTCCTCCCTCATGTCCTCTACCCGCACTGTGGTGTCCACCCTATTGCATATTTTTGTATCATCAGCAAATAGGCACACCCTCCCCCTTAAACCATCAGCAATATCACTGATGAAGATGTTGAAGAGAAGCAGATCCAACACTGACCTATGTGGCACTCCACTCTTCACCCTTGCCGTCCTGGGGTGCACCCCATTTAGCACCACCCTCTGAGTTCTTCCTGATAGCCAGACCTCAATCCAGCTTATTATTTTCCCACCCAACCCCAGGCTTTCCATCTTGCTCACCAGCCTCCTATGGGGACAGTGTCAAATGTTTTACTGAGGTCCAGATAGGCCACGTCCAGCACCTCCATGATCAATCACCTGAGTCATCCAATCAAAGAACTGAATTATGTTTGTCTGGCAAGATTTCCCCTTCATGAAGCCATGCTGTCTGCTGTCCTGCAAGCCACTCTCCCCTAGGCAATCCACCACCCTCTGCTTGATTAATGCCTCCATTACCTTCCATACCACTGACATGAGGCTGACTGGTCGGTAGTTTCCCTTCACCTCCTTACTACCTCCCTTGTGTAAAGGCACTATGTCTGCCCACTTCTAGTCCTCTAGCACTCTCCCCATATCCAGGGACAAGTTGAAGAGCCTCCTTCAATTCCCTGATCAACCTGGGGTGTAACCCATCAGGCACCATCGCCTTGTCCACTCTCAATCTATCTAGCTCTGCCTTAACCCTATACACAGTGAATGAGCTCAGATCCACCCATTTGCCCTCCTTCCCCTTTGACTTTAGCTCAGGTTCCCTATCGTCCTCCTCCTCCGGGAATGCTGAGCTAAAGTACTTATTTAATAATTCTGTTTTTTCACAGTCCCTTTCCAATTTTATTTCTCCCTCCCCCCTCAGCCTAGTAATCCCCTACCTTGCCCATCTCCTCTCCCTCACATATCTGAAGAAGGTTTTATTCCCCATTTTGGCCTTTTTTGCTGTTTTCTCCTCAGTATCCAGGTCTGCTGGATGTTGCAAGATTTATTTCTAATTTTTGCTTATGTAGTGATGTGTGTGTGGAAATTATGGACCTATAGTCCCTTCTAATCTTGAATCACCATTGCTATGTTAGTGTGGTAGCTGTCAAAGTGGAAGTTAAAGACCAGCTGGCATTTTTGGAAAGAGTGTGGGATAACCCTGGTTTCATGGAAGCGATATATATTATTTACTTTATATTTAAACTTGGGATTTTTCATATCTTGTACTGTAATAGTTACTACATGGCTAGTTTTTGATCTGTCTTGAGCTGTATTTTCAGCTTTGCAGTAGAACTTTCCAGAATCTTCAACTCTATCAAGGGTTAAATTAAATACTGCAGATAGTACTGAGACTTTCACTTCCTCTAAAGAGTGTGTAAGTAATTGGAGGAGATCCATTTTCTGACTTACACTGCAGTGTCAAATGTTGCCCGAGGATCACCTCTGACATGTGTGGGTGTATCAGGAGCTGTGGTGCAGATACTAGAACTAAATTAAATATTAAAGTGTGTTAATATTTTGCGCGTGTGACAAGTATTCAATAACTACAGTCTCTTGTGACAAGTGTTCAGTAACTACAGTACTATTTCACTCCCAGCTCTGAATACAGTGTTCTGTCGACCTTAGCATGTGCCAAAATACTGTTCACCATGTTGACACTACAGCAGTAATGATTTAACTAGGAAACCGTTACTGTCTGCAGTGCTCCCATATGCCTGTTGTATGCTGCTTGCTTATGCTCTGCTTTTGTTGTGTTGAACGGTTCTGATGTATTGCTTTTGCACTATATTGTCAATCATTTTATTATTGTAGTATACATTTATTATTGTGGTATACATTTATTACTGAAGTCCAGATAGGCCACGTTCACCGCCCCCCAGGTCAATCACCTGAGTCACCCAATCAAAGAACTGAATTAAGGTTGTCTGGCAAGACTTCCCCTTCATGAAGCTATGCTGTCTTATGTCCTGCAAGCCATTCTCCTCTAGGTAATCCACCACCCTCTCCTTGAGTAATGCCTCCATTACCTTGCATACCACTGATGTGAGGCTGACAGGTCAGTAGTTTCCCTTCACCTCCTTACTACCTTCTTTGTGTAAGGGCAGTATGTCTGCCCTCTTCCAGTCCTCTGGCACGTGTCCTGTATCCAGGAACATGTTGAAGACCCTTGCCAAGGGTGCAGCCAGCTCCTCCTTCAATTCCCTGATCAACCTGGGGTGTAACCCGTCAGGCACCATTGCCTTGTCCACTCTCAATCTATCTAGCTCTGCCCTAACCCTATACACAGTGAATGGGCTCAGAGCCACCTGTTTTCCCTCCTTCCCCTTTGACTTTAGCTCAGGTCCCCTACCGTCCTCCTCCTCCTCCTCCTCCTCCTCCTCTCCTCCTCCGTGAATACTGAGCTAAAGTACTTATTTAATAATTCTGCTTTTTCATAGTCCCTCTCCAATTTCAGTTCTCCCTCCACCCTCAGCCTAGTAATCCCCTTTCGTGCCCTTCTCCTCTCCCTCACATATCTGAAAAAGGTTTCATCCCCCATTTTGGCCTTTTTTGCTATTTTCTTGTCAGTATCCAGGTCTGCTGGATGTGCCAAGATTATTTCTAATTTCTGCTTATGAAGTGGGATGTGTGTGGACATTATGTACCTATTGTCCCTTCTAATCTTAAATCATGTTACTATGTTAGTGTGGTAGCTTTCAAAGTGGAAGTTAAAGACCAGCTGGCATTTGTGGAAAGAGTGTGGGATAACCCCGGTTTCACGGCAGCTATGCATATTATATACTTTATATTCAAACTTAGGATTCTTCATACCTGTTACTGTAATAGTTACTGCATCGCTAGTTTTTGATCTGTCTTGAGCTGCATTTTCAGCCTTGCAGTAGTACTTTCCAGAATCTTCAACTCTGTCAAGGGTTACATTAAATACTGCAGGTTGCGACTCAGATTTGTTGATCGTGTCGAGACTTTCACTTTCTCTAAAGAGTGTGTAAGTGATTGGATGTGATCCATTTTCTGATTTACACTGCAGTGTCACATTTTGCCCGAGGATCACCTCTGACATGCGTGGAAGTATTTGGAGCCTTGGTGCAGATACTGGAACTAAATTAAATATTATTGTCTGTTAATAGTTTGCTCTTGTGACAAATACTTATTGACTACAATAGACCTAGAGTCCCTTCCAACCTTAAACCACTGTTACTATGTTAGTGTGGTAGCTGTCAAAGTGGCATTTTTTAAGGCATGTGGGATAACCCCAGGGCCACGGTGGCCACCATTCCCTGACTCATCTAAACAAATTATAAAATGGGCTTGAAATGTTCTGCTTCTTGACTGTATAAATATGTTCTGGGACCCATATGTTAAACTCCCACAAATGCAAAGGTGGAGTAAGTTCAGGCAGAGGGATTTTGAATTTGGTCAACTATCATATAGAAATATATGAGCCGCTTTACTCATCTATGATTACTACCTTTATTCATGAAAACCTTCTACTAGGCCCTAGAATTAAAACTCTCTAAAATGAAAATACAAAATCAATAAATCATTAAATGTTCTTTCCTCGTGATCCCCTACTTAAACACATAAATAAATAAAAATAAGCATTTGACAATGCTGAATGTTTGCTTGCTTGTGTTTACTGTGTAGTAGTTGGACATAGATAGTACAGAGGCTTAAATAACATATTAATAACACGAGTTATAATAGCAGCATTGAAATTATTGGGAAATGAGTTTCACTCATAACATTGTTACTTTCTTACACTGTGACTATGGATTTTCAAAATAGTAGTTTTCATTATACCAGCATGTGAACATGACAGGTGTTATGTACTAAATGTGATCTGACACAAGCTTTGGAGTGGGATTCGGAAATGACACCTGCACTGTTCATTTCACGGGGTGAAAAACATGAGTATGTCCAAAATGTGGCATGGAAAAATAAAAATATTGGAATGTTAGGAGTAAAAGTTGAGAAATGTCAATGTTTGTGCAGAACTTTCATTGTTTTTGGAGATTCTGACCACACATTTTCAAGACAGCCTTTTTATGACACCACCTTATCAACATGACAGGTGTTAATTATGAAATTCTGGTTAAACTGTCATTTTGCAGCACTGATATGACAGGACATTTTTAGAGGGGAATGTGAAGCATTACCCTTGTTATGTATATGAGGAGGGCTGACAAAAGGGCTAGGTTGAAAAACTGGAATACAAATATGCAGCCCCCTTCCATCCCTGCACTGCCTCACCCATATTGGGGCCTATTCACAAAGGAACGTGCAAGAGGTGCCTATAGTGATTTCTGTGTGGGGGCTGCATTCATGAACACTGGCCCCTGCCTGGCTCCCTTACACGGCCCAATCCTCTGGTGTGCAAGTCCTTGGGGGCATGGGGGTGGGGAGCACAGATCATGGTGGGCAGCCAATTAGCTGCCCAGGCAAGGACCTTTAGTGGATCCTTTACACGCCTCTGGTGCCATGTTGCTGGCCGGCATGCAGAGCACCAACAAAGCCATTGTGGGTGGTCACCCCACCCAACCACCTAACCCAGGACTCCAGATGTGTCCCAATGGCTGGGGCAGCTTTGTTGGGGGTGCAAATGCCCCTCGCCATGCCCACTGCATCTGGAGGGAGCCTCCCTGGGGGCATGTAGCTGGCCCTGGTGGTTTACAGCTGCCTCCCAGATGCAGACCCAGCAACCCCCATGCACAGCACTCCATGTGGTTGTAAATGCCATGGAGTGCTGGCTCACCCCTTCACCACCCCCCAGCCCACCCCTGCATGGTGCTCTGTGATTGGCCAGGGGATCGGGTGCATTGGAGGGTGTATCCAGGTGATGAATGCAGCAGAGGGGGTGCAGTGGGTGTGGGCAGCTGCACGGTGGCTATGCACCAACTTACGTGGTGTGTAGCCACCCCAGCCATTCATGAATAGACCCCATTGAACTTAGGCTTTGTTTGTACTCTAGAAGTAATGTAACTGCAATAATTTAGCAGTTATGTGAATTTGTGCACATATGGTAGCATGTCCCCAAGGGGGGACTCTGAGTCAGTCTCAGGTGATGGGCAAGACAGAACATTGGCAACCAAGGAGGGTAAAACTGCCAGGGAGCTCCTAGTGATAGGGGACTCAGTGGTTAGGGGGACAGACTTTGCACTGGGGGGCAGATAGAAGAGAGTTGGCCTGATGCCTGCCTTGAGCAGCAACCAGCTGGAACTTAAACAGAATAAGGAGGGTGGTGAGGGAGGGGCTGGGGGTGCTGGTGCACCTGGGTACCAATGATTCAGCCAACCAGTCAGTGAAGACAGTGAAGCAGAACTTCGGTAGACTGGGGCACAGGTTGGCAGCACACTTGGCTTCCCTTGCCTTCTCCAAAGTCTTTCCTGTGTGGGGCCAGGTGGTAAGGCAGGACAGGACTGGGGTACTGAGATAACGGAATTCAATAGTTAGCTCAGAGGGTGGTGTCGGGACATGAAGTACCACTTTGTAAGGGACTGGAGGGATTTCTGGGACAGATGACTTTTCAAAAGTGATGGGCTTCACCTGACAAGAGAGGGGGCCAGTGTACTGGGACAGAAATCTGATGTCTATATCAGGCATTTAAACTGACTGCGAGGGAGTCCAGGTCTAGAGAATCCACAATGGAGGGTGGGCAGAAAGGGATACAATACAGCACTCCCCCACACCCAGGGGACAGTAGCAAAATACAGGGTGTAATGAACACTATAATGTTTATAGTACTAAGAGGAGGGACAATTGTGAGAGGAAAAGTTACAGGCAAAGACATTGTGGGAAGGGGAAGAAAACACAGAAGGCAGATGGACAGTAGCAGAGTCAGAGCAGGGGTCAAGTGAAATGGGGTATGTATGCCTTAACACCAGGAGCTTAGGGAGTAAACTTAGTAAGCCCCAGGCTATGATAGCACACAATGAGGTGGACCTTGTGGCCATCATAGAAACATGTGCCACAGAAAATAATGACTGATAGATGGTGGTCCCTAGATATACATTATTCAGGAGGGAGGAGGAATCACCCTCTATGACAGAGAGAGCATTGATGTGGCTGAAGATGGGGGCATTAGAGGTAACAATGGGGAAACTGAGTCTATATGGATATAATTCACAGTGGCCTCAGGCAGGAAAGATCAAATGTAGTCTATAGGCCCCTGGGTCAAGGGGAAGAAAGGGACAGAGAACTTAGGGAGGGACTTAAAAGAGGTGTAGCAAAGGGGGAGATGGTAGTGGTGGGGGACCTAAACTTGTAGGACATTGATTGGGAGATCCCGGTGGCAAAGAGCAGCAGGAGTCCATCACTGCTTAGCACCTTTCAGGACTGTCTACTGGTACGACTAGTTAAGGAACCTACTAGGCAGTCTGCAGTCCTTGACATGGTACTCACTAACACAGAATTAGTGGGTGCCATGAGAGTGGGCCCAGTGAACCACTGGTAAATAGTGACCACAACTCTGGTGGGCTTGCAATTGGGATGGAAAGTTGCACTTGAGAACCAAAGTCCTTGACTTCAGAAGGATGGACTTTGATAAGATAAGGGAACTGGTCAGGAAGAAATTAGTGGGGGGGGGGGATAGGTGGGGTGGAGGAGAAATGGAAGGAAAACAAGGGAGCTATTCTTGAGGCATTGAAGACATGTGTAAAATCAGCAGTAAAAAAAAATAGGTCAGACAAGCCACTATGATTCTCATCTTGAGTCAGGAAAGTGGACATGGTCAAAAAGAAGGCAATTTATAATTGTAAGAGTAAGCAAGGAGAGACAGAATGGGAGGAATATCTTCAGAAAACCAGGGGGCCAAGAGGCCCATCAGAGAAGTGAAAGCAGACAGCGAGCTAGGCATTGTGGAGGGAGTGAAGAATGGAGAAAAACAGTTTTTTTTTTATACATATTAGTGAAAAATGTAAAAGGAGGGGTGAATTGCATAACTGGTGGTGGTGGTGGTGGGGGGGGGTTGGCTAAAGAAGAGGATGTGCAAACGTCCTCCATTCTGAATGACTACTTTTGCTTAGTCTTCACTAAGGAAGAAGGTGGGCCCCTGCCTGAGAGTGGCATTAAAGCAGCCTCAAAGACAATCCTGGAAATGAATCAGCCATTGTTTACTACTGCAAGACTCCTGAAAGGGCTGACAGACTACAAGATAGATAGGGCCCAGGGTCCAGGTGGGTTACACTCTAAGATACTGAGGAAGCTAGCGTTGAAACTTGTTGGACCACTGATAGAGCTATTCAATAGCTCACTCAGGACTGGGGAAGTCCCAGGAGAATGGAAGTTAGCAGATGTTGTGCCGCTACATTAGGGAGGGGGGGATTGAAGCAACCAGGTAATTACTGGCATGTTACTCTGACCTCCATAGTGGGGAAGTTGATGGAATTCCTGATTAAAGAGGACCTCATAGAATACCTGAAGGGCAACAGACTCCATGACAATAAACAACAAGGTTTTGTTGCAGGATGGTCTTGTCAGAGCAACCTGATAGTTTTATTTGACTGGGTGACAAAGGAGATAGACAAGGGCTTTGCGGTAAACTTGTACTTTGACTTCAGTAAGTCCTTTGGTTCAGTGCCACACAAGAGATTGCATAAGAAAACAGAAGACCTGGGTGCAGGTAAAACTCTAATGAGCTGGGTGCATAACTGGCTAGCAGGAAGGTGACAGAGGGTGGGGGTCAATGGGGTTAAATCAGAAGAAAGGAAGGTAATGAGTGGGGTTCCACAGGGATCTGTCCTGTGTCCAGTCCTCTTCAACATGTTCATTAGTGATATTGGTGAAGGAATGCAGGGCAAGTTGTGTCTCTTCGTGGATGACACAAAACTACTGTATGTGAGAGGGTGGCTAGTGAAGGAATAAGGAATATGCAGAAAGACTTGCAAAAGTTAGAGGGGTGGTCAAAGCTCTGGCAGATAAAATTCAACACAAAAAAAGTGCAAGGTAATGCACCTAGGGAAAAAGAACCCCACAACAGAGTACTGGATAGGAGGAGAGAGACTTAATGCTACAAACAAGGAACAGGATCTGGGCTTTATCATCAGCAACTCCCTTAAACAAACAAGCCAATTTAACAAGGCTGATAGGAAGGCAAACAGGATGCTGGAATGTATCGGGAGGGGGATTGCTACCCCTTTACAGATGCCTGGTGAGGCTCTGGAGTACTGTGCCTAGTTCTGGAGTCATTACCTCGGAAAAGACAAGGATTGGTTAGAGACAGTGCAATGCAGAGTGACCAAAATGATTAAGTAACAGCAGGGTAAATCCTATGAGGAGTGCCTCAGTGCATTGAATCTGTACTCATTGAAAACAAGACAGAAGAAGGGAGATATGACTGAGAGCTTCAGATTCCTCAAAGGAATTAATAAAGTGAACTGCGGGTAAGTATTTAGCCTGAATACCATCTCATGGTCATAGGGTCACAAGTGGAAGTTGACAGGTGGGGGTTCAGGAGGGACATGAGGAAGTACTTCTTTACAGAAAGGGTGGTGGAACCTTGAAACAGTCTGCCAGCCAAGATGGTGAGAGTGAACACAGTGAAGGGGCTTAAACAGTCATGGGATAGAATGAAGGGGGAATAGTGGTTACCTTGGCTGACAGGACTAGGGAAGAAAATAGAGAAGGTCCAGAAGGATTAGTACCCTGGGGAATATTAGGTTCTAAGGAAGGTCCCAGGGATTTAGGGAACTTGGGCAGACTGGATGGATCATTGGTCTTTATCTGCCATCATTGTCTATGTTTATATGTCTGGGTTGTGCATTCAGCATACAGTATTGGTGTTGCAGAATTCAGAATCTAACATAGAAACAGAAATCTATGGCAGAAAGAGGCACACTGGCCCATGCAGTCTGCCTCACCTTACTTACAGTATGGTGTGAGTGCTGTAGTGATCACTCACCAGCCCTCCCCTTTGTCCTTTATACTTTGTTGATTAAGTGGTTCAGTAAGTAAGTAAGTAAGTCAGTAAGTAATACTTTATTTCTGTTGTGGCGCCCAATCCCGGAGGCTCTTGGCACCATTTTAGAGCAATTGTGGGGGTTTATTGCAGGGTGAGCTGCTGGGGTGCCTGCTGTTTGTTTTGCTGTACTTGCTGGGCCTGGGACAGGTGGTATTGGTCCTGGTCTGCTGGAGGGTGGGCACAGAGAAACCAATGCCTCCTAGAGGGGTCCACCGGTGAGTGATCCCTTTCTGGGGGCCCCAGTCCTGTTCCCAGTGGAGGTAAAGTTCCCCATAAAGATTTAGGCAGCTATTTTCCCCTGCAAACCTTACATTTTTCCTGATTACTTGGAGTTGTGCCGAATGGAGCTGGGCTGTCTGCCGGATTTGTGAGGGGCCTTGGGGTGGGGGTTAGTGTCCCACACAGGAGTGGGGAGTGGGGTCGGTTGGAGGACCTGGTCTGTTGCTCCCCCCTCCTAGGCTTCTAGGGCAGTTCACCGAGGGGTGAACTTGTCCTGGAGCCATAGTGGGGGGGGGCACTGTCCTGACAGGCTGATTCCCTTACTGCTGGTGGAAGAATCTACGTGGCCTAGTGATAGTTCCATCACCTCCAAACTGGAAGAACCGAGGATTTATGCTCAAGTTTTGGATGTCAGTGGGTCTAATACAGTGAATCCCTATATCTGACTTTTAGACTGTGGGTGGTTGGATTACAGCCAGCTTGATCTACCTCACCGCAAGTACTTTTTTCTGATGTCATATAATTTGTGGAAGTTATAAGAGCAGTGAGAGGGCTCAGTTTATATCTGCGAAATCTCCCCATCATAGAGATTCGTGAGAGACTTCTCTGAGGGGAAATTTTTTTAATAACTTCTATAATTTTATTTTAGTTTCGTATTGTTGTGTTGTTAAGTAGTCCAGGTTGTGAGAGGACCGGTGGGCTAATTTATTTATTTATTTACTTTATGCAATAGGGAGGTTAGGTTTTTACTGTTTAAGTTATATACTTTAGTTATTTGTTTGTTTGAAGCTGGTTTGATTATTTAGTTGGGGGGTGGGGGTGGGGGTGAGAAAAGGCCTGGCTGTGATTTGGGTTTTTTAAATTTGTTTAGGTATTGTAGTTAGTCAGTTTGTTTTAATTTGTAAAAGGAATTGATTTTAACTACTTTTATTGTTCTTTGAGGATTTTTCTGTTTGAAATGTGTCTTCCTGTGGCCCCCCCAGTCATTTGCCACTCAGCCTCTGCTCTTCACTCCCTCCGTCCCTTCTATACCCCCCCTCTGGCTTTTTCCATCTACCAACACTGTCGGGCTTTAGGTATTGCCGGGGGGGGCGGGGGTGAACAGTGGAGACGAGATGAGCGGAGCACTCCCATTAGGGTGACTAAGCCCAGGAGACACCCTGGGGCGAAGTGGAGCCTAGAGCGTGGGCCATCTTGTTTGGTCCCCATACCCAAGGGCACCATCCTTAGTGATGGGCAGGTGGTCGGGGCAGTCCATGAATTCTGTTCAACCCGAGCAATGTTCTGCAATGCGAGGTCCGTCCAGAACAAGACTGCAATAATTTCAGATCTCGTTGCCTTGACGGACCTGGCTTGCATTACCTAGACTTGGCTGGATAATAATGCAGGACTGATATTGGAGGCCGCAATTCCAGCCAGGTATACGATGATACATTGCTCCAAGGTTGGACCAAGAGGGGGGGTGTTGTGGTCTGTTTTAAGACCAAACTGGATCTCACTAGTGTACCAGTTGAGGAGACCTCTTCTTTTGAATGTACCATTGTAGCAGGTGTGGGCTATCGAAGTGCTCTCATCTACCGTCCACCAGGAGATGAGAAGCAATTCCTTAAGGAAGTAGCAGACTTCATCATCAACCTGGCATTTGAGTCACCCAGGCTGATGTTCCTGGGTGACTTTAATGCATGGATTGACGATGAACTCTCGCAATTTGGACAACACTTCCTCCAGTTAATGGATTCACTGGGTCTAACACAGGTGGTTCCCACTGCTACTCATAAAGCTGGCCATTCTCTTGACTTGGTCTTCCTCCTGGGGATCGAGGCTTCTGATGTGGGGGTCGAACCAGTCAGTTGGTCAGATCACTACACTGTGAGATTCAATTTTGGTGCCCCCTCCTTATAGGCCTTGTGGAATGTTTCCTCTACTGGCCTTGTGGCGGTTCTTGACCTATCAGAACTTCCTGTGCATAGCAGTGATCCAGAGGCATTAGTTGTGGCTTATAATACTGCCATTACCTCTGCTCTGGATTCTATTGCTCCAGTTTGTGTGCATCCTCTCTTCCTCCAACCTCGAACCCCATGGTTTGATGGGGTTTTGAGGGAGTTGCGGCGACTTGGACGCATGTTAGAACGTTTCTGGTGGAGGTCTGGCCTGGATGCCAACCACATTAGACTGCTAGAACATCATCAATTCTATCAGTCAGAAATCTCCCGTAAGAAGGCAGAATTCCTGTCCGGGGAAATTTCTGCCACGCAGAACCAACCTGCTCAGCTTTTCAGAACTGTGGACAGATTGTGCAACCCAACCTGTCTACAGCTCCATAGAGCGTTGTCACAATTACAGTGTGATGAGATTGCTCAGTTCTTTGCTGATAAGGTGGCCAACACTAGGGCAGATATCTGTTTGACACATTCTTTGCTAGTTGCGGGTGCCCAGGATCGGGTCACTATCCCTTTGTTTTCCTGGAGTACCTTCGACCACCCGGAAATTGTGAATGTTATGCAGATTGTCCAGGGGCTGCATCTTACCTCCTGTAGTTAAGATCCAGGTCCCACACCCCTAATTTTAGGGTGCGAAGATTCTATTCTACTGGCTCTAGCACAGATAGTCTGGTCCTCTCTTGACTCGGGTGAATATCCCATGTCCTTGAAAGAGGCAGTGGTGACACACTTGTTGAAGAAATTGTCCTTGGACTGAGAATGTCTGGCTAACTACAGACCTATCTCAAACCTCTCCTTTGCTGGGAAGATGATCGAGAAGGTGGTAGCAGCCCAGATGGAGAACCATTTGACCATCCATGCCATCTACAAAACTCTCCAACCAGGTTTCTGTAAGAGGCATAGTACCGAGACTGCACTGGTTCGGTTGCTCAGTGATCTCCTGATGACGAGAGACCAGAGAAAATGGTCTATTCTGGTGTTACTGGATCTATCATCAGCATTTGACACCGTCGACCATGAAGTTCTTTTGGAGTGCCTGAGGTGTATTTTAGGACTCTCTGGGGTTGTGCTCAGATGGTTCACATCATACCTCACCAGAAGATCTCAGAGGGTGGTGTCAGGTTTTTTTTTCCCTCTGATCCCTTCTCTCTTTTTTGTGGGGTCCCTCAGAGCTCTATACTGTCCCTTATGTTATTTGCGGTGTACATGCTTCCCCTCGGAGACATTGTGAGACGGTACGGGTTGGGTTTCCACTGCTATGCAGATGATACCCAACTGTACCTGTCCTTTGCACCTGACCAGGAAGGAGCTGTCTCGGTATTTAATAGTTGTCTGGAGGAAATCCAGGATTGGATGAGGTCCAGTTGGTTGAAGTTGAATTCTGGGAAGAATGAGGTGTTGGTTTTGGATCCGGATCGCTGGATAGGGGGACCTGTGGCCGGCTCCCCCTCTGGGGTGTTTTGTGGGGATGTTGAGTTACCAGTCTCTGAACAGGTGCGAGATCTGGGGCTGATATTAGATGTTGGGCTGACTTTATGATCTCAAGTGTCAGCAGTGGTAAAATCTTCATTTTATCATCTGAGAAACATCACCAGAATCAAGCACCTCATTCCATCTGGCGATCTGCTAACTCTGATCCATGCCTTTGTGACCTCATGCCTGGACTATTGCAACTCACTTTACCTTGGGCTTCTGGGGGTTGATATTCGCCACCTTCAGCTGGTGCAGAATTCTGCAGCTTGAGTACTTACAGGTACTCCTAGAACATCTCATATTTCTCTGGTGCTGCGGGATCTGCACTGGCTACCAGTTCAGTGGTGGATCACCTTCAAAGTTGGATTACTGACTTTTAAAGCCCTATATGATCTGGGCCCTGACTACCTGAAAGATCTCCTGACTCCTTACCTCCCTGTGAGGTCGCTCCGCACAGCCGACGAAGGGTTGCTGGAGATTCCTCGGGTTACACTGAAATCAGCTGATGCCCGGGCCTTTATGTTTGTGGCACCAACCCTTTGGAATTCTCTACCACATTGGATAAGGGAGTGTTCAACCGTGGGGAGCTTTAAACAGGCTCTTAAATCCTTTTTATGGAATAAGGCATATAGTATCATTGATTAATGTTTTGTATTTGTTTTTAACAGTTTTTATATTACCGTTTGTATGCTTTCTTTATATTTAATATTTTGGGAATGCACCTTGGTATTTGAAAGGTGCAATATAAATAAAGTTTATTATTATTACAAATCAAAGGCAGGGTTCAGACAACACAAATAATATTATTACAAATACTAAAACCAGATATATAAAATTCACTTAAAAATTGTCATGAAATGCTTTATTTAAAAAGATAGGTCTTCAGGCCCCCCTTTAAATGCATCCACTGTTGGGGCCTCTGCCAGGCAGTGAACGTGCCACACTGGTCCATAGAAATGGCCGGTAAATACTGCAGAGCCCAAGGAAACTTTCTGAGAAACTCCTCCACTTCTTGAACAGTACAACAGTAATTTTTGTTTTGCACTCTCAGTAGCCAGTGACGGTAAAGTGCAGATACAGTGACTAATATGCTATTCAAATGAGCCAAAGCTCTACATCAGCCTGAGACTAGCCTGTATTAACTAATATGTTAAATGATATGTGTCACTCCCTCCCACTCTCACTGCCTGTACTGGTCTGAAGGAATAGGAATCTGGACATGGAAAACTCCGAGTGAGGAAAACAGCCTTTCCTCAAAGAATGTCCCACTCTCCCCATTCCCTAATTACAGACTCTCTCCATACCTGGCTACTTTAGATCTAGTAGTTGGGAGAGCAGTCCCCAGGAGGTAGGCTTGCCCTCTACTTTTCTAGCTTGGGGGCTTGATAAAATTCAATAAATAATTAAAAAAAAAACTAAACAAACAACAATAAAAAAAAAAAAGCAGCCTTCTTCTAAACTGGATTCCTGATAGTGGAGTCTTTAGGAGATCGATGTCAGCATGAAGCTGGAGGTGGAGGGTGGGAGATGGTTCATGTGAAAGTTAGTATTTTATAAAAACAAAATCATAAATTCTTTTGACTGGGCTGTTGGCAGAGACATCTGCAGCAGCCAAAAAATGCAAGGAAGAGGCACTCAGATATCTCAAAATATAGACTCAATAAGCTAGACTCAGCTGAATTTAGAATTAGATGTTCTATAGTGCTGCGCAAAGAGAAATGCAGACAAGTTGAGCATATAAATATTGTATCAATCATAGAAAGGCAGTACATTGCAGCAAAGGGTTCTCTTGCAGAAGACAACACTTTGCAAAATGTATTTCATCATCATCATCATCAAATCTTTATTTATTCAGGCGAACATCATTGAGCAAGGCTCATTTACAAGATGGACCTGATAAGGTCAAGGTTCAATAGTTGATACACAACAGATACATCATACACTTATATAAGACAGTTATACATACAGGGGAAAATAACGTTTATAACACAGTGATGTACAGTAAATTCACATGATAAAAACAGTTACAGGAAAGTTGTTAATATTTACAGTATGTACAGTATATACATATCCCAGTGGGGGCATGGCAGACACTCAACATAACGTAATACTAGGATGGTGAAGGTATTACTGGGTGCCATAAGATGGGGTGTCTGTCTGGAAGGAATATGCCATATATGGTTTGGAAGGGAGATTTGTGAGATGACAATGCTAGCTCTAGTGGTAGCAATTGCATTTCTCTTTGAAGAAGACTGTACAGTGCTGTTTAAAGGATGCAAATGGAATGATATTGGACAGTTTTAGGGATTTTTGTAGGGTGTTTATTTATCTGTGATTTGTTTTCAGCTTACTACCTAAAAACATTTCACTGGTTCAAACATCAAAGAGAACAATTTGAATCAATGTATTACCTTGTTGTGTCTATATATATATATATATATATATAAGTATATATATATATATATATATATATATATATATACAGTATATATACATATACACACACACACACATATATATATATATATATATATATATACAATATTAATGTTTTACTTGTAGCAACGCTATTGGATAGGAATTCAATATAGCACTCTGTTCCACTGAGAAGGTGGGGTGGGGAGGAGGATCATGCAACCAAATACTGTACAACACAATGTTTTGGCACTGCAGTTCAAAACAGAAACAGAAAGAATAAAAAAATAAATATCTGTCTAAAGGCTGCTGAGTGTGTATAGTCAATAGCAAGGACAGCTAACAAATCATGCATACATACAAGACAGAAAGAAATGGACTATCAGCACATTTTATAGAGCAAAAACAGATATCTCAGCAGACTCATGACCGAGGTAAACTGAGTCAAGGCAGCCATGTGTGTGCAGGAACAAGTGCTGCTTCACCTTCCTTTCATTCTACAGTCATTTACCTGGCAACTTGTCACTGACAAGAAGGCTTTCTGAAAAAAATTTATATCAGCAAATAACAAAATATTTGAATATCCAGACATGAGAAAACCAAGCAAGCAAAAAACAACAGACAAACAAACAAACAAACAAACAAACAAGTGAACTAGTACAAATTCTATATGCAGTTATTCATATATATAGACTGGAACGGAAGTGCTCAGTGCTAGGATGCAAACAAAATGGTTCACCCATGCTGCAGCAATATGCATTTTGCTGACGCTGAGTACGGCATAGGCAAAATGCCTCCTGGCATTGCAGTGCTAGACATTTTGTCTCCCGGGAGTTACAGCACCAAAGCGCCCTCCCAGGAAAAGTTCACTTTTGCAAGGGGCTTGTCCCACCACACCCCCACAAACTAAATATAACCTTCTCTAGGGTGTGCATGACCAGAGGGGGTAGAAACTGTGGGGGCATAAAGGGTGACATGAGTGAGGGGCAATCTAAAATCAAGATTGTCCCTTACACTGCTGCACTTGTTGTGGCACCCTAATTGCAACTCCACCATTCAATTGGCACCTTGATAGGATAGAAAACAAAACAGTGCCGACAAAACAGTTCAGACCATGAACTGGACAATCAGACCAACAAACCACATGTTACTTTGTAGTAAGAAGATCTCAATCAACATTTTGTGCCAGGAAAAAAATTATGTTGCACCTAATAATGAACAATTCGATGTGTACAAGTTGTGTTGATGCTGTGTGTCCTAGTTTATCTGAGGTACTTAAATATTTCCAAAGATGGGCTATTGTGAATAAAAAAATAATGAATTCCACTGTCTAGGACGCTTGTATTTAACATCTAGTTTGTAATAGCCCCATTGCTTTTCTTCTTTGGTGTTTCTCTGGGATTTCTTGTAAAGTGTTATTGGTTGGTTGATTTACATCGTGAGCATACATATTCAGCTGTTTTTAATGTAATGCGATTAGTTATTAAACCTGTTTTTTATGTCAAGCTTAGCCTAATCAGATTAAAAGCCTGGAGAAACACTAGAGAAACAATAACGCTATGGGACTCCAGTGCAGGCTGCCCTTTTGCCAGACAGCTCTAAGTAAACAGTTGCAATGCCTGTTTTGTCTAAGAATTTTGCTGTTTGCAAATCATTTAAGTCCCTTTATGTTTTAATAATGCATAGTGCTGTTCACTAGCATCTAAATCAGAGCCCATCTGTCTTGTCATTTGGGATGTGACTTGTTGTTCAACTCCCACCACTGCATTATCTTGATTCGAGTTTAATTACAATAATGTCAGAGTATTAAAAAAAGTGCGCTGCACATTTTCAAAAGATAATATGCTTAACATTACATTCTATCCATTTTTATTCTGGACCGATTTAAGCTGATATGAATTTGTAATGTAGCTTTGATGGGAATTGAGATTTGATGGGAATTGAGCTGATGTTGCATAATCTGTTATGTGAAGTAACACGTTAAAAAGGGTTGGAGGAGGTAGGGCATACGTAAACTCACATTGGATAATTAAACAAAAAGCTGAAACAGTAAAAATGCTTTATTTTTCTTCCCAGTGTGGTGTTACAGTTGATTCAATTAAAAACTATAGTAAACCCATAAACATAACTCAACTGCACAACTGATAGGAGTATTCTGAAGGACCTTTGTGTAAGAGGACACTAGATGGGTTACACAAGGACTCTGACACAATCTGTATTCTTCAGGATGAGCTTCAGGTAGTTTTATTCAACCAGTTCCAAACATAATAATTCCAACAAAAGTACGAGCGGACTTATTCCGGCAAACAATAAAAATAAAATAAAGCAAAAGAACATCAATGCGAAGGCATCAAACGTGAGCAGTAATATCCACATTAAACTAGAGCACTAGTTCTGGAAGCTTACATGCCACCATCCCAACCGCTACTGACTTTTTACTTGCTATTGACCCAGTTATATACCTGATACTAAGCTCTTATTGGGTGAATTACTCATCAATCAAATGTCTTTATAATTTTATTTTACAAACAGCTTAATTATGAATTCCATACAATAAGATATTTATCTTGATACCTTTTAAACTTACATAATGGTTGTGAGCACATTAATATTTGAATTAATGCATCTTTTAGTGGGTTTCCAAAGTAAGTCCCTCCCCCTCTCTATAAGGGTAGCAACACAATGGCCGGCTGGCTCCTAAAGGGAAGGCTTACAGAAGGACATACCCTGCAAAACCAGGTAATATACTTGTACCCACTCATATTTCTTTACCTGGTTAATTTTTAATACCAATTCTTTTTATAGTATTCTTTTAATATATAGAAAGATTCAAGTGTGTGTATACAAATAGAACAAAAGGTTGACTGGTACAAGACGCTAGTATTTGTATATTAGGAAGTAAAAACACCCGGTGTTGCACAATGACATACAGCCCTGTAAATTAGCTGTTTTCTGCATCACAACCATCCTCTTTCTATCAGAAATACAGCGCTTTAGCGCTAAGGAAACACAACTACTTTCTTACCCCTACTTGGAAATGCAGAAAATATCTTTATTTACTAGTCGCGGCGTTTGCGAGCTGTACAATAGTGCGCACATTCGTGCAGCTCGTGAAAAACGTCGCGAAGAACGGAATAAATGCAAAGGTACTTCCTAGGGTACCAAACTCCAGGGAAAAGCTACACTGGAAGACAAAAAGTGTTTTTATCGTCTGGCTCATGAAAAAAAAAGATTTTTACAGAGGCTTTCAACCTAATGGCTATTTAAAGGGGCCATACTTATATAAATTCCAGCTTCAATAAATGACTCAAACAGATGTCCTTGCAAGTAGCCAGAATAAGTGGAGGGGGAAACAAAAAGACAAAAATTAGATTAAAATCGCATAGGTGGCCAGTCTATGCATAACAAAACAACACAGAAGAGACAAGGATATGACACACAAAGGAAAAAGTGTGTGTGGGGGGGGAGTTCTGGCTACTATAACAGCATCTATCAGAATGATATTTTATTTTTTTGGAGACCCTTTGACACTTTGTTAAAGCTCGCTTCAGGAGTGAAACAGTGTAGTTATTTGTTTGTTGCTGTTCTTTCTCTGGGAAGACACAGCACATTTTCTATTTGATTGACATGCAGGGATGGGAACAATAAAATCATTTTCGTACTGTTACTAAATTTAGCATTTTTACAACATGTGGGATATTAATACCAGTACCTGTGCACTTGGAATGTAACAAAGTTTTCATTATCAGTGCTGTATGATCATAATTGCTTTGCAGTGCACGCCAAGAAATGAGCCCCATGTAAATGAATGTGTTTATTGTAAAATGAGCAGAAGTTCCGATGTTTTGAATGAAGTTTGCTAAAACAGTGCCTAGTAGAAATCTATGCCTCCTAGGAAGAACAGCATACTGAGGTGCTACTAAATGCACTTTACAAGAAACAGTGACACAACAATTATTAGGAACACTGCTATTAACTTACTGTAGTTAATGATGCTGTAAATGAGATTCTCTACGCTGTAAGTAAGCAACACAAGTAAAGGTTTGATTTTGTTCTATGTAAAAGTGAGTTATGATTCAGCTGCAGCATGAGCAGGACTTGCAGGGTGCTGCCTGCAATTTCAGCAGAGACAGGGGACTGGATTTTCAGCCAATCCCTGGATTAAGTCCCACTCTGCAGTGACTGCTGAAGACTGAAATTGCTGCACCTGTGGAGTTCAGTACTGTTAGCCGGCACAGCAGGAGGGGATGTTATACCAGGTCCCACCAGGTGTAACTTTTCCTTACAGCTGTGCTGAAAAATCGGCCTCAAGCTGCAGTAGATCGGTGGGGCCAGTGGTAAACCGGTTCTCCCCTTGAAAATACCATGACTGTGGGAAAAACTGTGGCTCCACAAGTAACTTTTTTTTCCCCTGCAGCCAAGGGACTGACAGGGGCTTTGAAAATCTAGCCCAGAGCCCGTCCTTTTTAACAGCAATCCTTGACAAAAATTGTTTTCAAGTAACTTCGTATTTTAATAATGCATAGTGTTGTTCACTAACATCTGTTCATTGGTTGAGCATGTACAATGTACAGTACAATTCAGTGGTAGTTCAGTCGATGGCTGGTTGTGGAGGTGTGTGGAGGGCTGAGCCAGTCACCAACTCCAGTTCGGTTTGGAGGGGAGAGGATGGGGCCCTGTCCTGATGGAGTGGGGGGCTCTACACTATGGAAAACTGTCGGGTGTGCATTTCTACTTTGAGATTGGGATGGGAGGGGGCACACTACAGTATGGAAATGGGTTCAGGGTTCATTCTTACTACAATCAGGGATCAAGGCTGGGGGGGTGGGTGTCTCATTCGAATGGGGTTCAGGGTTGGAGGGGGTTCCTAAACTATGGAAACAGTTTGGGGCAGTGTTCTGAATTGAATGGGGATGCAGGTTCAGTGATGCTTTCTCATCTGATCAGGGATGATTACAGCTGTGATCAGGGTTAGGAGAGGGAACACTACACTATGATGAAGGGCTGGTGGATTGTTTTCCTTTTTGCAGTGTTTGGGCATGGTGGGGGGTGGGTACCACTACACTACTGGGGCTGGCAGGCTGCTGTGCACCTGTCTACACTACTGCAGGCTGTCTGTGGGTGGCCAGCCAATTTAGGCATACTTTTCGTAGCCTATATTTGCGCAGCACATTTCTAGACTGTGTTGGGCACATGCCCATTGAACCCTTGCCTTATTTACTGCATATACCTGTTCTGCACCTGACGTTGGGCTGCCTCTGCCCTCTGATAAGGAAATTTGCTCAGTTTTGCTACCTTCCTTCCAAGGTAACTTATCTTTGATTGTTTGTTTTGCATCAACATGTGTTATTGTTTTTCTGTGTTAACTGATGAGGAGCCTTTGCAAAAGAATCTATGATTCAAAGGGTGTAGTTCCAATTTCTCAATAAATAAATAAATTAATATGCCCTTGCATGGCACATTCATGGGACGGCCCCCTCTACATGTGCTGCATACAATATATTTAGGCCATAGCCCATTCACTTTTGGGCAATGCAGCTCCCCCCTTTGAATATCACATGTTGGTGCATTATTTGGGATGCATGGCAGATCTTCGTTCTGTGCCGAGATGTGCTGTGCATCTCTTTCGAATATGGGGGCCCAGAACTGGATTTCTAATTATAAAATAATGTTCACTTTTATTTGAAGGAAAGCATTACCCTTGTAGTTGTTGCCTTATTCTTTGTGTCTCCAGAGTACAAAGGACCTTAGTGGAATAGCACAAGACTTTTATGTCTCTACTGTATCTCTTTACCACATTTCAATGTGATTGAAACTCTATAGCATTTGGATACCATGACTGGATTATTTAGAATACATTATTTTAAAATGTTGTTTTGGGACAGATTCATAATTTTGTGAATGAATGAACCAATCTGATTAAATATAGAATAATGTATGGGTGGGTGTGTGCAGCCAGAATTTTACACCCCCCCCGAGGTGTAGGATGCTACATAACCCCCAAGGGCAAAGCCTGAGGGGTTTATACAAGCATCCCACACTGAGGGTTTGTGTATAATTCTGGTTACACACCCACCCATATATTATTTTATTTAATTAACGGCCAGCATATTTTATGCACAGATTTCACAGGTTTTCTGACATTTTGTTCTGTTTTATGGCTTGGCATTTTGTGTGTGAGGAAGTCCATTGAAGCAGTTCACAGTGGGTTGCTTAGCTTGCACTAAGCTGAGCACGAGCGAGATTGACAGGTGCTGATTACAACCTCCTGGTTATAAACAAAAATATCAACTGGGAGGTTGTAACTGTCAATAAAACTACTGTTATCTATATGTAAAAAATGCTGGCCATTAATTATATTGTGTTTACATTATTGTTGTAAAGTGAGGCTTCAAATCATAAGTATCATAAGTCAGATTCAAGACAATAGCTTACGCCAAGGAGTGTTGTTGTTTTAGGGAATGTTGGCTATTACTGCTATGGTAACCCTGTAACACCATAGGCGACATCTATTTTGTTCTTAAACAATGTAATTGTGTCACTGCTAATTACATCCAATGGGAGTCTATTCTATATGGACATGACTCTCTGATTAATCCACACCCCCTCCTACTGGATTTGTATAGTTCTCCCTTCAGTTGGTAATCACGCGTTCTGGTAGTTTGTTTAGTAACTTTCCTGTTTACTGTAGTTCTACACATTCCCAGATATCCATTTTATGAAAAGCAGAGTATACCAAACATAAATCCCCCCTGAACCATTGGTGCTTCAATGAATATAAATCCAACTCCCTCAGCCTATCCTGATATGGTAGGGACTGAAAGTCGTAGATCCTTTTAGTTGCAGTCCTCTCCACTTTGTACAGTTTTTAGGGTACGGCCAAACAAGTTGTACCTTGAAAGAATATTGTTGTGACCAAAGTGCATAACACTGCATTTTCCTATATTAAACTTCATCTTATGTAACACAGCCCAGGAACTTATTGCATCCAACTCTTTTTGTAGGTTCTGTGCATCTACCTCAGTTTTTATGATAGCCCTCATCTTACAATCGTCCTTGAATTTGGACATCCATGCATTAATTGATGTATTTAGGGAGGACACAAAAAATGTTAAAGAGCACAGGGCCCAGCACTGAGCCCTGGGGGACTCCACTCGTCACTTCTCCCTAGTTGGATAGATACCCTCTAATTCTTACCCTCTGTTTCCTGTGGTTAAGTCAAGCCTCAGTCCATTTGATGATTTGAGGAACAACACCCAGATCCTCAAGCCTGCCAATCAGCCCCTCATGGGCACCAAATCAAAGGCCTTGGAGAAATCAAGATACACCACATCCACAGGTAGACTGTCCTCCAGGGCCCTACTCACTATCCCAAAAAAAGCTTAACAAATTAGTCTGACAGGACCTCCCCTGTGTAAAAACATGTTGGATAATGTCTGAATGTCCCATAACCTGGATATGATTTTCCAAGTATTCCTTAATGAGTCCCTCCATTAATTTACAATTTAATGCAATTCAAAGTTTATTTTACCAGGATAACACGATTGAGACAACTCAATTACGAGGAGGTCCTGTGGGGGACATAAGTACAATACAAAATACAGAAGTTACAGTGGTACAATATAAATACAGCTGAGACACCATTTACAAGAAAAGCAGACAAAAAGAAGTTAACTAGGTACAATACTGAATGGCAAAGTGTTTCCAAATATAATATAGGTGCCTATACAGGTAAAACTAGTTCAGTACATCAATTATGAAAAATGATACTGTAGG
Organism: Neoceratodus forsteri; assembly: GCA_016271365.2. Taxonomy (NCBI): domain Eukaryota; kingdom Metazoa; phylum Chordata; order Ceratodontiformes; family Ceratodontidae; genus Neoceratodus; species Neoceratodus forsteri. The sequence continues at coordinate 240,014,511 of JADMNL010000024.1, read as the reverse complement.
TGCAAAAAAGTAAATTGGAACAATAGAAGAGGACATAGAGTGCAAGGTAGAGGGGATTTCTATAGGAATAGAGGATAGTCAAAGGTGGAAAAAGTAATTCAGGTTACAGAAATATAACAGGAGGGGGAGAGGAGAGCAGGTGTGGGGGAAGGGAGGGGATGAAGAATGCAGAAAACTAAGAAGCATCGAAGGGGGGAGACATGGGTGTGGATGATATGCAAGTGCTTAGTACTAGTGCTGGATGAGGGGAATAGAGGGGTTGGAAGCAAACTGGACCAGAGGGGAACTGTGGGAGTGGGGGGAGGATTAAGTGCCAGGAATCAGAGAAATATATACAATTGATTACAATATGCAGGTACAAGCATAGCAGTTACATTCATCCTTCAATATATACCCAATCAAGGACTTGAATGTACACAAGCCAACGGTAAGAAACATAGAAACATAGAATGTAACGGCAGATAAGGACCACTTGGCCCACCTAGTCTGCCCATTTTCCTACCTAACAGATAAGCTGCAGATCCTAATTAACCAACAGCTTACTTCCTCCTACCCCCCACTAGGACTGCCTTATGTCTGTCCCACGCATTCTGAATTCCCCACTGCTCTTGACTCCACAACCTCCTCAGGAGGCTGTTCCATGCATCCACAACCTCTCTGTGAAAAATACTTTCTCACATTACCTCTGAGCTGCCCCCATCTTCAAATTGTGCCCCTTGTTCTTGCACATCTCTTTTTCTGAAAGATGCCACCCTCTTGGACTTTGTTGATTCCTTGAGGTACTTGAGAGTTTCTATCATGTCCCCTCTTTTTTTTACCAATTATTTTACCAGGTGAGACACACTAAGCTGAAAGCTTGTTTGCAGGTGCAACCTGGGAGCACAAGGGAGGTAAGTGACTCAGGGTCACACAGTATGCACCTAGGGGGCTGTGGGATTCAAACCCAGGTCTCCAGATTTGCAGCTCAGAGCCTTAACCCACTGCACCATATTGCCTCTCTCCCTCCTTTCCTCAAGGGTATACATATTAAGTTCCTTTAGTCTTTCTTCGTATATCTTCTGGTGCAGACCCTGCACCATTTTGGTTGCCCTTCTTTGGACAGCCTCCACTCTGTCTATGTCTTTGTGGAGATGGGGTCTCCAGAACTGCACACAGTACTCCAGATGGGGTCTCACCAACTGTCTGTACAGAGGGATAACAGCTTCCTGTTTTCTACTATTGATGCCTCTCCCTATGCATCCCAGTATCCCCCCAGCTTTCCTTACTGCCTTCTCACATTGCTTGCCCACCTTAAGGTCATCTGATATAATTACTCCCAGGTCCCTTTCCATTTTTACTGTTGTCAGTATCTCACCCCCCATTGTGTACTCTTGCCCTGGGTTTTTGTTCCCCAGGTGCATTACCTTGCACTTCTTTGCACTGAATCTGAGCTGCCATACGTTTGACCATTCCTCCAACCTTGCCAAGTCCCTTCTCATCCTTTCCACTCCATCTGGTGTGTCAACCCTGTTGCAGATCTTTGCGTCATCTACAAAGAGACATACTTTTCCTTCCAGTTCCTCTGCAATGTCACTTATAAAGACATTAAAAAGGACCAGTCCCAGTAGTGAACCCTTCGGTACCGCACTAGTAACCCTCCTTTCTTCACTGTGGACTCCATTTACTACTACTCTTTGCGTCCTGTTGTCTAGCCAATTTTTTATCCAGGCTACCACCTTGGGACCCACTCCAAGACTGGCTAACTTGTGTATTAATCTTTGTGTGTGACTGTATCAAATGCCTTGCTAAAATCTAGGTAAGCCATGTCCACAGCCCCTCCCATGTCTACTACTTTGGTCACCCAGTCAAAGAAATCTATTAGATTCGTCTGACATGACCTTCCCATCGTGAATCCATGCTGCCTTGGGTCCTGTGCCCCACTGGCCTCTAGGTACTCAACAATTCTTTCCTTCAGAAGTGATTTCATCATTTTACCTACCACTGAGGTCAAACTAACTGGTCAGTAGTTTCCTACCTCTGTCCTGCTCTCACTTTTGTGAAGAGGAATCACATCCACCCTCCTCCAGTCCTCAGGTACCACCCCATCCACCCATGATTTGTTAAAGAGAGAGTAGTCAGCGGTGTCATTAGTTCTACCCTTAGTTCTTTTAGAATTCTTGGGTGAAGCCCATCAGGCCCCATTGCTTTGTCCACCTTCAATTTTATTAGTTCTTTCAGAACCCTTTCTTCTGTAAATGGACTGGTATCGACCCCCATCTTCACAGTGTTTCTCTTGTTTGGTTTAGGTACCTCCCCGTCCTCTTCCTTTGTGAATACTGAGCAGAAATATTCATTCAGCATCCCTGCTTTTTCATTGTCACCCTCTACCCACATTTCCTCCCCTTTATTAAGCCTCAGTATCCCTCCTTTGGTCTTTCTTCGCTCCCTAATGTACCTATAAAAGGTCTTATCTCCCTTTCTAACACAGTTGGCTATCCTTTCCTTGGTTTGGGCCTTTGCTATTCTGACTGCCTTTCCAGCCTCTTTCTGCTTTAACTGATAAAGTTCTCTGTCCTTCTCCTTCTGTATTTCCTTATATTTCCTGAATGCTAACCTTTTCTCCTTAACCTTCCCTGACACCTCTTTTGAGAACCATAGCGTTTTTTTCCTTCATTGTGTTTTGTTGATTTGCTTTACACAAAGGCTTGTTGCCTCTGTGATATCTGTTTTGATTACTCCCCATTGTTTCTCCACCGCTCCTTCTTGCCTGTTTGCTAGTGCTTTTCTGAGGCACTCTCTCATTTCCCCAAAGTCAGCCCTCCTAAAGTCCAATACTCTTGCTTTTGTATGGCTTGATTATATGGCTGTGTTTATCGTGAACCACACTGTTTGGTGGTCGCTTGTTCCCAGATGGCTACCCACTTCTAAATCTGAGATTCTTTCTCTGTCCCCATTTGAGAGTACCAGGTCTAAAATTGCTCCCTCTCGAGTGGGTTCCAAAACTAGCTGTCTGAGGCATGCCCCCTGTAGGGCATCAAGAATGACCCTGCTCTTGGATGTGCCTGCAGTAAAGGTGCTCCAGTTAACATCTGGCATATTCAGGTCCCCCATCATCAATATCTCCCCTTTTTCTGCCATTCTAAGGAAGCCTTCTATCATTTCCTTGTCCATTTCCTCCCTCTGAGATGGGGGTCTGTATACAAGCCCGTGCGGATTGTGGTGCCATTTCCTGTCTCCAGGGTGACCCAGAGTGTCTCATCTGCTCCCTGTTTACTCTTTAGTTCTGTTGCTTTGATCCTTCCTTTACATAAAGAGCTACTCCTCCTCCTCTTTTACCCTCCCTGTCCCTCCTGTAGATTGTGTATCCTGGTATGTTGACATCCCAGTCATGGTTCTCTGTGTACCATGTTTCTGTGACTGCCACAATATCCAGGCAACCCTCTTCCATCAAGGCCACTAGTTCAGTGAGCTTGTTACACAGACTACGGGCATTGGTACTCATCACCCTCCACTTTTTTGATGGCCTTACCCCTTTTAGCCCCATTCCTGTCCTTACTGCCTTTGCCTTTTTTTACATTTACTTCTGTCCTGCTCCCTAATGACTTCTCTACCTTGGTGTTTACCTCACTAATTACTGTTGTTTGTGGGGGGAGGCTGGGATTTCCCTGTTCCTTTTCAGTGCCTCCCCCCTTGGCTAGTTTAAATGCTTGCCAATGAAGCATTTAAACCTCTCACCTAGGATCCTGGTTCCCCCCCCCTGGACAGATGCAGACCATCGCACCAGTATAGGTCTGGATCCCTCCAGGTGGCTCCCCAGTCCCCAATGAAGCCAAAACCCTGAGCTCCACACCAGTTTTTCAACCATTCATTGAATTCCCTGATGAGGAGTACCCTAGCAATACCCTTGCCATAGACAGGCAGCACCTCCGAGAAGGTTACTGTATGCGCTACTTGTCTAAGGCTCCTCCCCAACTCTACAAACTCCTCTTGCACTGCTCTGATCCCATTCCTAGCCAGATCATTTATCCCTAGGTAGACAATGACATCCAGCTCCCTCCCTCGTGCAGCTGCTCCCATGATCCTGAGGATTCGCTTCCTGTCCCTCCAAGCCATGGCACCAGGCAGGCACCTTACCTCCCTCTCTCCTTCTTCCCCCATTTCTGACCCCCTAGTGATTGAGTCCCCCACCAGGAGTTGTTTCCTTCCCCTGTGGGGTCTCATGCCACCCTTCTGTGGGTCTCCTTTGTGAAGGTTCCCAGCATCCTTCTTGGTCTCCACTGCAGGTGCCTCCATAGAGGAACCACTATCCACCAGAAGAGTGAATGAATTGTGGAGCGGTACAGCTGGAGGGATGCAACTCTGTTCCACCACCCTCTCCCTCCCTGAACCCACCCTGGTCCAGCCTCTCCTCTTTCTTGGCAACCTCTGAGGTAGTGGCATTGGCTCTGGTGATCCCTGGGTGGTGGAGGAGGTTTCACGAATCCTAGCCAGGTCAGCCTGGAGATGGGCAACTTCCTCCCTCAGACCAGAGAGGCGCCTGCAAATAGGGCAGCATCGCAGCCTCCAGAATGTCTCCTGGAACACGGCCGCCCCACAGCCATTGCACTGCACCACTCCTATTATGTCTTATTTTGTGTCCCCTCTCCTGTTTCTCTGTATGCTTACTCTCTCCTCTCCTTACAACTCTCATCCTTCCTGTTCTGGGACAGTAAGGTAAGTTTAAGGGGGTTTTGTATAGTGTTCCAAGGTCGGCAGGGCATAACTTAGGGATGAAGAACAAAGAACACTTGTCAGGCTTATGGGCTTGTAATTACCTACATCTGATTTCACCCTGTTCTTGTGAATGACCATAACAATGGCCAAACTCCAATCCTCTGGGATTTCCCCATTCCTCAGGGATAGATGGAACAAAAACCCAGCTGATCCAGCTAGCTCCTTGGACAGTTCCTTTATTATATGTGGGTGGAGCCCATCGGGCCCTGGAGATTTGTTGGTCTTTATGCCTAATAATTTGGCCAGTGGTGTCAAATTCTGTAGCATCTGTTGTAGTGTGCTCTACCCTCATTTGGCTTTTTGTTGCTGGTTTTGGCTTGGAACATACCAAGAAAATATTCATTAAATGTGTTTGCCATCTTTTTTCATCAGTGATCATTTCCCATCTTCCTTTATTTGTCCTATTTTGGTGGTCCCATTTCTTTGCTTGCTTATATAGTTCAAAAAAGGTTTTTGTTCCTTGCTGTTAAATTAGCCACTCTTTCCTCCTTATTTGCCTTTGCACATTTAATAGCTATTTTGCATCATTTGGCTGCAATTTAAAATTTTTAAACTGGATATTTTAGTGAGCTCCTGTAGGGGTCAGAACTGGATTTCTGATTATGGTTGAACTTTCACTTTTATTGTAGGAAACCATTACCCTGTGGTTATCACCACCACGATGTCACAAAGCCACTCAGTTGATTGATGGCTGGCTTCAATGAAAATGAGAGGAGCAAAGTGTTCTCTCATAGAAGTGCTTCAGTCCTTTCAACTACTAAGTTTCTGCCCATCAGACAGTGACCAGTGTCAACTTATCTTGCCTGGTCATTGATCTGTCGCTGATGAAGCTAATGCAGCTTGACGTGCATTGGACACATGGAAACATAAAATTTAACAGAAGATGAGGACTGCTTGGCTCATCCAGTCTGCTCATTTCTTCCTACCTACACTACTGTTGGAGACCATGCCCAATCTATAGCTTTTTCTCCCTCCCCATTTTCCTTTCCACTATGATTCCCTTGTGCTTACCCCATGCATTCTTGAACTCCACCACTGATTTTTCCCCCACCACCTCTGCTGGAAGGCTGCTCCATGAATCCACCACTCTTTCTTTGAAGAAGTACTTCCTCACATTTCTCCTGACTCTAACCCCTCCTGCTTCATAGCATGTCCCTTTGTTCTTGAGTACCTTTTCTTCTGAAATATGCAGCACTTCCCTCCTGTACCTTATTTACCCATGTGAAGTATTTAAAGATCTTTATCATATCCCCTCTCTCCCTCCTCTGTTCCAGGATGTACATATTGAGGTCCTTTCATCTCTCCTCAAAGACTTTTGATGCAGACCCTGCACCATTTTAGTTGCCCTCCTCTGGACAGCCTCTACTTTGTCTATGTCCTTCTGGAGATCTCCAGAACTGGACACAGTACTCTAGGTGGGGTCTTACTAGTGATCAATACAGCGGGAACACCACCTCTCTCTTTCTGCTGGTGATACCCCTCCCTATGCCCCCCAGCACCCCACTAGCCCTCACTACTGCCTTGTCACACTGCCTGCACTCCTATAGGTCATCCAATATGATTTCCTTCTTGGTGGTTGTCAATACCACTCCACCCATTTTGTACTCCATCCCTGGGTTTCTGTGCCCAAGTGCATCATTTTGCACTTTGTTTTGCACTGAAACCCAGCTGCCATGCCCTTGACCATGCCTCTAGTTTTCACAGGTCTCTGTTCATCCTTTCCATCCCCCCCAAAGAGTGTCCACTCCATCGCAGATTTTGATGCCAGCTTCTCAGCAATTTTGGTATAAGATCACAACTGTGACACACCTCTGTAATGTGGTTAATCATAACAAAATGTTTGCTGTGCACATGCACAAGCAAGCATGAAAATGAAATACTATTCCTTGTTTTAATTTCTAGTGTTTTTTTTTTGTTGACCATAAAAAGCCCTCTTATTCTTCCCAGCTTGCCAGGGAAATCTCTGCTGCCTACTATGGCATTGATAAAATTAAGACCATGACTCCATGTAGTCTTTTTGGCTGCCTCCAGGAGTTTCAAGCTTGCTTCATTCCAGGCTCCCCCTGCCTTTTCTGGATTAACAGCCAGTTTCCCAGTACTGTAAATCAGCAGGAGCTGCTTTTCGGACTTCTCCCCTGCAGCCAATCTGTGAGAGTAGCTCTCAGACCTTTTATTCCTAATTTCAGTGCCTGCCAGTGGTCCTGCAGCCCCAGCGTGAGTGGCAGAGTAAGAGTGGGAGTCATCAAGGGGAGTCACCAGAACAAGACGCCAGGATACCAGGGGACTCTGCCCATCCTGCACCCTGCAAACTGTGTTGTACTATGGTTTGTTACTGCCAGATGTATATTGTACTGCTATTAGCTAGGTATTTCGATAGGGCTCCAGTTGTGTTCCTAGCATCTACTGTGTCTAATTATCTATTGCTTATACTGAACTGCTGCTAGATAAGTATCCGCAGTGGCCTCAATTTGTGCCCTTACTATCTGCTGCTTGTTTGACTGCCACAAGAGTTCAAACAAGAGTACTATTTTTCTAGAGGTTACCCTTCCCCTGCCTGGGCTACCCTTACAGAATAGCAGGGGCCTACTGCATTGTATGTTGCCACTCTTCCCCATCTAATTAGTTAGCTAGGTGCAGCCCCATCATTTGTGTTAGTCTTCCTCCCCACCTGGATGTAGCCATATTCTCCATTTCTGTTACTAGGTTTTCTCCTTATATGGAGGAAGCTCTCAACCCCAGTTCTTTAGATTAAGCCTCCTTCTAATCTGGGTGAAGCCTGCTCCTCCCAGTTTGTTTAATCTTTGGGTTTCTCACTCACGGCAAAGCCTGCATTCCATCAAATTATGAATAGTCACATATCTGGAATGTGTAGTACGGTACGGGCTGCACACCCATTGGCTCACGCTCTGGACCAATGGGCATACAGCCCTACCGATGGTGTCAGTTGGCAGGCGGCGGGGCGCCAGGCAGGTGGGGTGCTGCCACCCACCGCTGACCAGGGGGGAGTGGGGAGGTGGGGCTCAGTGGGCGGGTGGATCTGCTGGACCACCAGGGATTTTGGCTTTGCTTTTTATTTTACTTAAGCCCACGATTGAGCTGACAGCGGTCCACTGGACCACCAGGGATATTGGATTCATTTATATTTTACTTAAGCCTGCGATCGAGCTGACAGTGGTCCACTGGACCACCAGGGATATTGGGATTTGTTTATATTTTACAAATGCCCATGATTGGGCTGTGGGGCACATTGCCATGCTGCAGGGGGCATCGGTTCCCGACGGCTGCTGCCTGGCAGGGCGCCAGGTGCAAGTCGCTGGGGGATCGGCGCACCTGCATGCAAATGGAGCCATAATGATATGCAAATGGCCCCATTTGCGCCTTGCATACATTATGGCCCCATTTGCATGTGCATTTTTGAATATCACAGTTGCTGCACCTAGCGCAACGGAACTTGCACTAGCGCATCCCCCTGCTCCACTCTGGCCACTTGCACTGGTGCAGTGCCACTGCGCCATGCACACTGCAGGTGGCCAGGGTGTGATATTCAATGATGTTGTGCCATGGCGCAGCTCCATTGAATATCGCCCAGTCAACCCCCCTGCGCAACCAAGTTGCGCTGCGTCCAGGTTTGTGTCACAGCCTGGCGCAGTTTGAATATCCAGGCCATAATATCAAAACTTACAATTTAACCTTAAAAATATAGCAAAATCCCTAAAGATTATATAAGCAAGAATATGTCTAGGCAGAGGAGAGTTAACATTCTAAAAAATAAGTTTTATAACAAATTGAGATAATAAAAAAGACTAGCTTAATCTAAAGTATACTAAGCAAGCATATTTTTATTTTATTTATTTATATTTATTTATTTCATTTACAGATTAACACCTTTGAGCCAATGACTCTTTTACAAAGATTTTATGTCAGGTATAACAAACAGACAGAACAAGTTTACAAGGTTACATTTCAAGCAGACCTTGGTGCTGCTGTTTGCTGATAACGGGATACTGACAGACTGCACATGCAGGCAAGTAATCTATTGCAGTTCCTGAGTTGTATAGGTAGTAGGAGTGCTTTTGGTAAGTGGTTTAAGTTTGTATTGTTAGGTCTTAAAGAAGGCTTCATGGAGTCTATCCTGAAGTTTGGGAGGAGTCTCCTGAGGTGTCTTTGACATTTGTTGGATAAGGGGTGAGAGGTGGAGCTGGTGATTGGGGCAGCTGCCCAGAGGCTTTGTCAAGGGGCACTGGAGTACAGGAGAAGTGCGGGAGTGGGAGTGTGAGGGAGGAGGTAATCATGGCCAACTGCGACTAGTGGTTGCAGCCACACTGGTTGTCTTCTGCCAGAACGGTTAACAGGTCTCTTTTAAAAGGGCCCATTTTTGTGTGTTCCAGCACAGTAGAGGAGAGTTTGTTAAGCCATGTGGGGCCGCAGTAGGAGAGTGACCACTGAGCAAAGCATGTTCTTTTGAATGGGACATGGAGCACACCCTTTGCCATTCCTCTGGTGACCTTAGTCGAGGGGTGTCACTGGAACAGTGTGGCAGTAGAGTTGGGCGTGAGACCAAGTAGGGCTTTTTTTTCCTATTATGCATGCCTGATACTTTGTCCTGAGGTGGAGCTGGAGCCACCCTGTGGAGGAATAAAGTGTGCATGCATGGGTATGCTGGTTGGCACCAAGGACCAGGCGACAGGCCCTGTTGACTAGTTATTTAACTCTATTTAAGGCTGAGTTTGTGGCAGCTTCATAAATGACTAGTGCGTAGTCAATGATAGACAGGATAGAGCTTTGAGTAACTAGTTTAAGAACCTTGTGAGTCATGGCCTGCCTATGTCTATATAGGATGCCTAGCTTAATATTGCCAGTTTTGACTACGTGGTCAATATGGGTGCACAAAGGAGAGTGTGTCCTCTATATGTACTCCAAGGTATTTGAAGGTGTTGACTTGCTTGATACTATCCCCTTTTTGGCTAAAGATAGTCAAGGGTTCAACATTCCTTTTGGAATGTGGCATGGTTAGGTGCATTGTTTTAGTTTTTTTATAGTTCAGTAGGTGCTGGTTTTGGGAGAACCACGCCTCTAGCAATGCAAAGCTGCACTGTAGGTTCTTAGAGATTTCACAAGCATTGCTGCCTGGGACTGATATTACTGTGTCATCTGCATACAGCAGCATTTTAGCAGTGTAGGCTTTAGGAAGGGAATTTATGAAGAGACTGAAGAGAAGTGGCCCTAGAATCGAGCCCTGCAGGACCCCTAGTGTTACCTTTCTGGGATCAGAGGTAACACCCCCTATCCTCACACACTGCATCCTGTGAGAGAGGTAACTGTTTAACCAGGAGATGGTATCTACTGACAGACCCAGGGTCCGTAGGCGTCTTAACAGGATTTGGTGGTTAACAGTGTCAAAGGCTTTTTGTGAGGTCAATAAATATGGACCCCACCATTTTTCCTGAATCAAGGGCTTCATAAGCGTGGGAGGTATAGTCGATAAAGGTGGAGATGGTGCTGTGCTTTTGACGAAAACCATGTTGCTGAGGGCAAAGCAGATTGTACTTGTTTAAGATAGTCAGTGAGCTGATCAGCGATGACCCTTTCCAATGCTTTAGAGAGAGGTGGAAGTATCGAGATAAGGTGATAGTTCCCCCATATCAGCTCAGTCCCTGCTCTTATACACAGGGGTGACCATGGTAGTCTTCCACCTATCTGGGAAGATTCCAGTTCGCAAGGAGGTGTTGAACAGTTTGGTTAGTGGGGCGGCAAGTTCGTCCAGGGTGAGCATGTCTAGTGAGTCACTGCCAATCCTGGTTTTGTTTAGAATCCTTCTGACATATTTCACAGTCTGTTGCCTTGTGATTTGCCTGAAGTAAAAATGTGGTTGCCCATTTCTACGAGTTGGTGTGGGGTTTGTGTCTATGGGATTCAAGGCTGGAGAAATTTGGGGGGGGAAGTACAGAGCTAAGGTCCGTGAAGGCTTTGTTAAATGCATTAACCAGGTCTAGAGGTTGCTGTAAGGTGCCAGCTGCTGCAACAATCAGATCTCGTGGGGCTCTGGATTCTTTACCAGATAGGGACCTCATGTTTTTTCAAAATTCACTGCCATTTCCCCATGTTTTTTCAAGCTGTTCTTTGTAATAGAAAGCTTTGGCCTGCCTCACTATCCTGGTGCAATTATTCCTAGCCATTTTGTAGGCTGTGATGTCTGTTTGCCTGCCTGTCTCTTTGGCAATATACCAGAGATTGTCTCGATGTTTCATCTGGGTGATGAGCAGTCCTGTGAGCCAGGGGTTTATGGCCCCTTTGATTTTAACAGTTCTGACTGGGGCAAATAGGTCGCAGGCATTGCTGAATACAGTTATGAAGTAGTTAAGAGCTTTATTGGCATCACTGCAGCCATCTAAGGGGGATCAGTCTGCATTCTGCAGGTATTTTTTGAAGTTGCTCAATTGCCCCTTATTGAGATACCAGTTTTTAGACAGCTGCGGGGGGGGGGTCAATAGGTCCCCTGTTTGTCCAGGTGCAGACTACTGGCGAGTGATCACTTAAGGTGTCTGGCAGGACTGAGATGCTTTTGATATGCTTGGGGTTGGTAGCAAGAAGCCGGTCAATAAGTGTGCTTGTGCCGGTGCAGTAGTTCCACCTTGTTGCCTGTGTAACCGTCTGCGTGAGATGGAGGCCATGGATTTTGTCCCTAGTGTTTACAGTATCTTGTGCTAGCCAGTTTTTGTTAAAGTCTCCTACGATGATCTGCTCCCAGTCTTTGTTTAGCTTGTTACAGAGGTTAAACAATAGGTCAAGCCCCAAGGCTTGTTTACTGGGGGTATGTAGAGAGTCGTCAAGTACATTGTTTTACCTTGCCAGCCGATTGATAGCTTGATGGTTAAAATTTGGGCATCTTTTGTGTTAACACTATTTGGCATAATCTGGCCATTTATTTTGCTATGGAGATAGACCAGACACCCACCCCCTCACTTGTTTAATCTATCTTGCCGGAAGGTGGTGTAGCCCTCGAGTGAGATGCAGGAGTCAGGTGTTTTTTGTGACAGCCACGTTTCTGTAAACGTGATGATGTCTGGTTGATGGACTGCAACCCAGGCTTGGAATTGGGGAAGTTTTGGCAGAAGACTCCCTATATTGATTGATGCAATTTTTAGGCATCTATACCATGGTGGGCTATTATTGCCATTGGGTCCAGGGTTGTGATGTACGTTCCCCAAGATCAGTAGTAGGATGGTGACTATCCTTGTGAGGTAGTGTCTCCTCCATTTTTTTCTGATCCTGGACTGACTTTGAATTGTGTTGCTGTGATTTTGAGGGTGTTTTTTAGAGGTATAAGAGCACATAAGTGCCCTAGCGACCTCTGGCATTGCCGAAGGCCGCTGTGTCATTTGGGACTGGGATGTAGACCTCTAGAGGAACCTGGATATAATTGTCTGTTGCTCCACTGTGCCGTACTTGTAATGCAAGGCACCATTAGGAGGAGGCAAGTTTCCAGACGTATGTTTGGGTATTGTGCCATCTGTGATTCCGGCCAGATGGGAAAGGGCTGCTAGAGCCAGTAGAAAAATGTGCCAGGAAAAGTTTTTAGATGCATGCTTAAGATACATCACGGCTGTAGTTTTTTTTTTCTGCTGCCTCTTTAAGAGGGAGAGATTCTCTCTGCTCTCAGCAGATGATGTTAGCTGCCTCTAGTGGTGATTTTACATAGGCTGCAGATGGAGAACTTGGCTGATTGGTCAGAAAGCCTTCTGTTCCCCCCCTCTATAAAAGGGAACGTCCTCCAAGGGTGGTGGTGGGAGTGATGGGGAGCTGACGCGTAGTGTCAGCGGGGCCCGACACTTTGCCAAGCTGGCTTGGAAGTGGCCTTGATCTGTGGTTCACACCAGGCCTGTACCTGTTGCTGCTCTATGGATGTTCCTGGGGGGGCAACCTCTCTGCTTCCCAGGGCGACCTCTTTGCTTCCCTCAGGACCTGTTGGGGACCCTCCTAGAGCTGTGAGAAACAGGAGAGGAGGTAGGATTATTTATATACTCAGTTAAGCTCCATTTGGAACACAGAACGGGTGACCTGTTGGGCGGAGTTACAGCACTTTCTAACAGCAGTTCAGTACCTTTTGTTAAAAGTAATCAGTAGTCTATTTTTATGCCCTTTCTAACAGGAGTTCACTAGCTTGAGCTACTAACAGCAGTGTAACATGTGCCAGCAAGGGCAGTTAATAGTAATCAGTGGTCTATTTCAGCATTATACCCTAAAACATGCCCAGCTGATTTAATGTAATTTTAAAGTACCAGCCGATTACACTTGAAAACACATGCCCTGCTAGTATTAAATTAAAGTAACATTCAGAGACTTCAGTATACTGTTAGATTACGGTTGCTCTGAGCATCAGTAGACTATCTCCATTTGTACGCCAACAGGCAGTCCCGTTGCACACTCTGAATTTAAAAGTAAAAAAGGAGCCAATCTGACACTTTGCCCAGCTGGCTTGGAAGTGGCCTTGATCTGTGGTTCGCACCAGGCCTGTAGCTGTTGCTACTCTATGGATGTTCCGGGGGGGGTGGGGGGTGACCTCTCTGCTTCCCAGGGCAACCTCTCTGCTTCCCCCAGGACCTGTTGGGGACCCTTCTAGAGCTGTTGCCACTCTATGGATGTTCTGGGGGGTTGGGGCAACCTCTCTGCTTCCCAGGGTGACTGCTCTGTTTCCCTCAGGACCTGTTGGGAACCCTCCTAGAGCTGTTGCTGCTCTATGGATGTTCCAGGGGGGGGGTGACCTGTCTGCTTCTCAGGGTGACCTCTCCACTTCCCCTAGGACCTGTTGGAGACCCTCCTAGAGTTGTTGCCGCTTTATGGATGTTCTGGGGGTGGGGGGCGACCTCTCTGCTTCCCTCAGGACCTGTTGGGGACCCTCCTAGAGCATACATTAGCTTACAGAAATATTAGGTCCAAAAATAGTTCCAGCCAAGTAGTCAGTTTTAATCTACTGAGTAATGGGACTATGAAAGAGATACACCACATTATTATTAAAAAAAGAAGGCCTTACATCATAATGTAGCTATTATTAATTATGCATGCTAACATATGTAAAAAAGAGGAGGAGCCAATACCCTGGGAAGTGGAGCAATTCCTTAAAAACATGATGAAGTACAACCAAATCCTTAAGGCAAACTCTTACAGAATCCATCAAGTTATATCTCAGGTAGTTACTGAAAAACTCCTAACCATAAATTATGTCTCCACCACAGCAAAAGCGCAAAAAAAAAAAAAAGATAGAAATTTTGCTACATAAGTGTAAAAGTAGGATATAAGAAGGGAATTCAAATTTGGGCATCCTAAAGCAAAAGAAAGAGTGCCAAAAAATCTTGTTGCTCTGTATTAAATGCCACCTGTCTACAGATCTTCTGAACAGTTGGTCCTAATAGACGTCTGCTATGTGAAAGTAAGAATTCATCATCAACATGCCAGGTAGGAATGAATGTAAATATAAATCTCAGCTGTCACCAATAGCCCTATCTAGCCAGCGACAATAGCTCATTCATTCCAGGAAAATTAAAAGCTAACCCCATCTAATGGGCAGTACCTAATAAATAAAAAATGGAAGATGATTACCACTATCCAACAGCAATCCACCATAGCCTCTGGGGTGGCAATCCATGGTCAAAATACAATCCACTATTTAATGGGTAATTAACAATAGCTCTATCAGTAGCGCAGGCTATGTTCTCCTCTGGTGGATTAAGGCGATCTCCTTAAACCAGAAATATAGAACCAACATCATTTAAAGTGAGACCCTATTTAGCGGGGAAAAACTGTAAATAAGTACTTAACAGAAAGGTAGAGAAACAAAACTGTTGAAACCCACAGTTAGATATAGCACATGGAGGTGTCGGAACAAATCTAAGGGTAGTTTGCTTTCTGGGAAGAGTCTCCTTTGAAATCCCCTGTATCAGTAAACCTGTAACATAGTTGGATGTAAAAACATATATTAAGTTATGAAGGAGACAGAAAATATCCCCCACAGAGTCTGGGGATTTTAAATAAAAGGTGATGTTAAAAAATGTAGCAAATCGTTGCATTATCTAAGGCCAGTCTCTAGGATGTAACACCTTGACTGCTTTAAAAAAAAACAGATGCACCCATCAATGTTTAAAATTGACTTTCGAGCTAAAAGGGTAAATCAAAGCTAGAATATTTTGTTTGAACAGATTTTTAAGCTGTAGAATGACCTCTACTGGATGCTCAAACTATCATTATTCTCATTAATAATATTTACTGGAACAAAACTAAACCGAAGCTTCTCGAGTGAAAAAATAATCCTCACATTCAAGCCAGACAGAATTAAACTAGATGGGCAATTTAACCCCATTCAAATATTTTCCTCTTGATTAATAAACAATCCAACTATAGACCAATCAAGTTTAAATTAGTTGATGTCCCCCCAAGTAACAAAACAAATTAGCACATTCACCTCCTTGGAGGTTGACTCCTCAAATCATCCCATGGTAAAATATATACATTTGATACAAACAAGAGAAGTGGCTATTCCTGTAGCCTAATACCTTAAGAAATCTAACCATAAAATATAAAAGTAAAAAAATTCTAGTAAAATAAAACTCTAAAAAATCAAATCTTTCTCGAGAAAGCTTCCCCCGACGTTAAATCACATGCAATGATGTCACTTTCCAGAAAGTTCTATAACAATATCAAATTCAAGCTAACATCAAAAGTGAAATAAAATTATTAAATTGTGCCAGGGAAAAGCAGATGATCGACTACAACCAAAGCTAAGATTTTTTTTTACCATTAGATAGGCCATTTCTTTAGTCTCAGCTTCTTTAGTGAAATCAGTTTTTTTTTAACAGTTCCGGGAAGGGAAGTGTAAGCTGTGGATGTGCTTGATTGGGTAAATCAAAGGAGTAGATTTTATTGTCCTTGAAAATCGAATGTTTAGCAGGGTAAGCCATTCTGAATTTTATCCCTGCAGAGATAAGTTTGTTGATTATAGGGGTGAAATCTCTCCTCTGTTGTGTGTCTTCATGTGGCAGATCTTGGGATAACCCTATCTTTCTCCCATCCCAGGAAAGCTCTTTGGCCTCACGAGCCTTGTTTAAGACATGAACCCTATCAAGGTCATTTAAATATCTTATTAAATATGGTCTTGGAGACTCTCCTTTGGTGGGCATTGGTCTTAACACCCTATGTGCTTGTTCAATGATGTAGAATTCACCATTTGGAGATTTAGCAGTCACAGATTCACATAGGACCTGAGCAAAATGGAGGGGGTCAGATCCTTCTGTGGATTCTGGAAGCCCATAGATCACAGTATTTTCTTTTCATGATCTACCTTCCAGATCCTCAAATTTAGTATCCAACTTTTTATATTTTTGACATAGGGATGGCAGCTTCAATTCCACTCTGTTTTTCCAATCCTCTACTGAGGAGATCCTCGCTTCTGCATCAGAGAGCCTTCTCGTAATATTTTCAATAGCACCTCGGGTGACTTTAGATTCTTATACAAGGTGAAATTAATTTAAAATCATTAATTTCTGACATAAACTTTTCTTTTGTCAATGGGGTTTTGTTGGAAGTTTCTGGAGAAGCTTTTGATGCTCCTTGTTTTGACTTCTTGGAGTTCCTGGCCCTGTTGGGTGTTAGTGGTGGGGTATGTTTTAAGAGGATCTTCATTTTGACCTCCATTTCTTGCATGCAAACTGATGCAAATTGAAACTTAAATTAGTTTTGTTACCCAACTAATATAATTTCACTGTTAATTAACTTTCAGATATGATAAAGGCCAAAAAAACTTTCAGGTTGAGAAATGGAGCTCAAGACTCACGTGTCCTACACCAGCAGAAGCATCAACGGAAGTCAAGACCTCTATGATTCTTGAACGAGGTGGCTGAAAAGGTAAACGCTAAGAGGGTAGCATTCAGAAGGTATAAGGAGATGCAGATGGAGGAGGATAGGAAAGTGTATTGGGGAAACACAGGGAAGCAGGAAAAGCAGTAAGTAGTGAAAAGGCACAAACTGAAGAGAGAATAGCCCAGGAGGTAATGAAATGGGACAGGTTATTCATTAGGTATGTAAATGAAAAAAGGAAGACCTGGGGTGGGATTGTAAGGTTAAAAAGGGAAGGGGGGGCACTGTGCAGAGGAGGAGGACCAGAAAAAGGCAGACATCCTGAACAAATACTTTTATTCAGTGTTCATAGAGGAAGAAGGGGAAGGGCGACAAAAGAAGCTTTGGAAGGAGTGAGGTGGACACTAGTTCT